>JAZKLR010000257.1:205000-2605000 GCA_037103525.1 Ganaspis brasiliensis | reverse complement strand
TTAAAATTTAAAAATAAATAAAATCTTGGTTGACTTTTTGCTTCAGTAATTATAGTGAAAAATCACTTTAAAAAATAGTAAAATTTAACTAATTGAGTTACTTAACAGTAATTTACTAAAATGTTAATTATTATCACATAACCTAAAAATAAATTTAACTAATAATAAGTTATTCGTAACTAAATGATTAGTAGAAATATTAGTATTGTAATTAGAAATTGACTTCTTATACTAGTACTGAATTCATCAGGAATTAATTTTGAGCACTAAGAAAAAAATAAGTGACCTTTTCTCAAAAATCTGATTTTTACATTACTGATTATTTAACTACATATTCTGGTAAACCAAACTACTAATTTCTAACTACTCGAGAAATAGTAAAATTAACTACACAATGAGTGTTAGATTAACTAAAAAAGTAATTACTAAATAAATTGTTGGTCGCCATTTTGAATTTTAAAATTTGGACTACAGATTCGGATTCAGCGACCCCAAAAACCTCCGAGTAACAATTTTTAAGTCACATTGGTGGCACGACTTTTTTTTTGACATAAAGAGGTCAATTACAGTGAAGGGGTTAAAAACAAGACAGTTAAATTAAAAATAACCGGTACTATAAATTTAAAGAAGGCATTAAGTTGCCTTTTTAAAGCAAAAAAAAGATGTCAGATTGAAAAATAAATGGAAAATTGACAGAAATTGATGTTTAATTAGAAGCCGGATTTAAATAAAGGAAAAAGTGATTTGTTTATAAATGTATTGTTACGTTCCTGCACTGCTCATCATGATGTCGAAGTACCTGCCGGGTTCCCGAAAAGGCGAGAGGAAAAGCAGTGGAAGAGACAGCTGCTGGTTTCGTCGTAACATCTGGCGGTATTCCGATACTTATTGCCACGCGCCACTTCCCCTACTTCTTCTTTTCATTTTTCCTCTTCTTCGCCTATTTTTTGATTTTTCACAATCTGCAGCGAGAGTCCCTTCGAGCGTCTTGAAATCTTTCGCACCTCTTTAAAAATACACAGGACACCTAAATTCTAAACGTACTTCATCGAGCAGCACTTATGTCAGTCTTCTTTTCATTTCTCCTACAATCAAGATGTTCCTCAGCAGTTCAACTCCAAAGAGATCCAACAATTCCATCTTTTTTCTTCAATTCAATTCTGACAATACACATGACGGCTTAACGCGCTCAAGATATACTCCCTTCTATTATACTTGCTTTCTTTTCACATCACATTAGAAACTTATCACATTCGGTCCAGTTTCTATATATATATATATATAATGTTAAATAAACTGGAAATTGAGACATCAATTTTCCCTGGTAAACTACAAAAATTAATGTATGGGTCATTTCATTTGAATTGTCATCTTAAGTTGTAACAAATTTTAAAGTGTCAAGTTGCAATTCTGGCATTGAAACCATTTTATCAAAGCTGAAAAAAATCGGAATTTTTATGATTTAAATCAAAAATTGGTTTTTTTTTAAATACAGTCAGTATATAAAATCTCCAAATATTTATTTGTAAGTAGTTTATTTTTCAAACTGCACGGAAAAAATTAACGACAAAACTTAAAATGAGTTGAATTCTTAATTGCAGAGAAGTAAAAATGTATCTAAATTAAGCATTATAATCAAACTTTTTATAATAAGTTATGCTTTATTTTGCAAAACTTTATATCAGAAAATGCCATTTTATGAAATCTTTAATTTAGAGATATGTTCATTTAACAACATAGAAATCTATAGAAAAGGTTATGCTAAAACTAAATTATTATTATACGGAAAAGTTTAAAAATGTTTGATTTTTGGGATATAATGAAGATTTGACTAAATTTAGAGCGATTTTTTCATTAATAAATTTGTTCTGAAAAAATAATTATGTTTGTCGAATTCTTTTAAACAAAACGTTTTACTATTTATTTTAAATTTTAAAACACATACATTCTAAGTAATCCGTTTACTCTAAAACACTCTACAGTGTAAAATATTAAAATACTTTATTTCTTATTCTAATAATAATATTAACATTTTTTACGCAAGAATTGAAAAAATAGATAAAAAGCATAATAATTGTGAATGTTGCTGCGATGCATCGGCTGAATCAGTCATTTACTTTTTTTATTGTGTATTTACCATATATCACAGAATTACAGATTTCTAATATTGTTTTTAGGCATAATAATATGTGTTCTTTACAATACTAATATTTTAATCTGATATAAATCCATATTTTAATTTTAAAGATTTTATTACATATTACTTTTGTTTTTAGAGATAATTTATGTTTGAATCTCATATTAAATGTCAAATTTGGATATTAATTTTTTTCCGTGTGTGAACATTTAGTAAGAAATAATTAATAATAAAACATTTAATCAAAATTAAATAAATTATGTCGAATAAATGAGAAAATTGCAAAAAAATATCTACAAATTCATGTCATAGCAAAATTAAGAAAATTAGGTAAAAGCAACGAAAAACTAATGAATTATAAAAAAAAAACGATAACGTAAAAAGATAAGAAAACAGTCTATTAACAAAAGAGGAAAATTCTTATAAATAAAAAATGCCATGGATATTTTTAAAGAAATGAAGAAAAAATTAAGAAACAACACAACAATGAAACATAAAAATATAAAAAAAATTGAACTATTTACAGACATCTTTTTTTAAATTAAAAAAATAAATAAGAAGATAATTAAAAAAATGTTAAAATATATTACTAAAGAGAATAACATTTTTAAATTACGAAAATTAGAGACTTATTTCAAAATTAAAAAAAAAGAATTAATAAAATTTTGGAAAATTTAAAAAAATTTTAAAAGAAAAAAAATTCTATGAAATAAAAGAACGATGTTAAAATGAGATTATTTAGTTCAAGCTTCAATTTACATAATATAACATACAGGAATAAAAGGTCTGCAGAAAAAGAAGAAAATTGGGAAATAAAAAAGAATTTAAAAGAAAAAAAATTCTGTGAAATAGAAAAACGATGTTAAAATGAGAATATTTAGTTGAAGCTTCATTTTACAAAACATAAAATACAAGAATAAAAGTCTGCAAAAAAGTAGAAAATTGGGAAATTTTTTCAATTTCATTTTTTATCATTTTTTAAATGATAAAAGTATTAAACAAATATTTTTTAAAATATAACATCAAAAACAAGATAAAAATTAAAAAATTTAAATAAAAGGAAAAATGTTTCTAAGAAATGGAAAAATGATGACAAAAATTAACAAATTAATTAAAACGCGTAGAAGAACAAAGAAAATAGTGAATCATCAAAAAAATTAAATTAGTTGGAAGAAAATAGAGTAATATTAAAATCATAATGATATAATAATGATAAATTCATCAAACCAAATAAAATGGAGTAATGTTTTTTCCCTTAATCTGAGAAACTGTAAAAAAAAGTACAAAAAATAATCAAATTTGGTTAGAATCTACTAAAAAATCAGAATTAATAAAAATAAAATAAAAGAATGTATGTGTAGATAAATAAAAAGGCCACAAAAAAAATTAAAAAATCCTTTAAGAATAAAAAAGTTTAGGTAAATTAAATATAAATATTTTTATAATATTACACTTAAAACAAGTCTTACAATAATTTCTTTTATAAAAGAATAAGTAAGTTTGCAAAAAATCTCGCAAAAAATAGGCAAGATGTGAAAACAAATTGAATAAATTTACATAAAAATAAGCGTATTTATTTTAAAAATGATGGAAATACATAATTATGAAAGTCAACGAAATAAACAATTTAGTGAATGTTATAATAACAAAATTTGTATTATAATATTATATAATTTGCACAAGAAGAAGAAAATCCTAAAATAAAAAGACAAATACAAAAAAAATATCAAAAGTAAAAGGAGAAAAAAACTTCAAATTTTTTAAAAATAAGAAATTATAAGATAAAAATTAAACAGTTTCGAAAAAGTGAAATCTCTTTAAAAAATTGTAAGAATCAGTATATATTTCATACAATTTTCTAACAGTTTCAAACAAGCTTTAAACAGTTTTAACTAGTTTCAAAACTATTTTAAATTAGTATTAAAAAACTTGAAAAAATGAAATTTTTTTATACCTTTTCAAAATAGTTACAAGCAGTTTTAAACATTCTCTGGACCATTTAAAAAAATACAAATACAAAAAAAATATCAAAAGTAAAAGGAGAAAAAAACTTCGAATTTTGTAAAAATAAGAAATTATAAGATAAAAATTAAACAGTTTCGAAAAAGTGAAATCTCTTAAAAAAATTGTAAGAATTAAAAAAAGGATTATTGTGCATTTGGAAAATAATTAAAATTTAATTATTTTACTTTAATTAATATGCATTTAAATTTGAATTAATTGAAATTTAAAAGTTTGAACAAATTGGAATATGAGTTAATTGACGTTTGGAATTTATTTAAATTAAAATGACTTAAAGATATATTTAAATGTAATACTATTTTGTACAATATCGTCTCACCAAAAATTTTTAGACAGCAGGTATTTTGATCATCAATATTAGCAGGAAATTTTTGAAATTTTATAAAGAACAAAACATTAAAATTGACATTTTTAAGATTTATCCACAAATTTCTGGTTTTTTTGTAATGTTTGCGATTTTTTATATGCAGTATTAGACGTCCGGAGAATTGTAAAGTTTTTTTTATTTAAATCATGATTTTAATGCAAATATTCCTATGATTTAATCTTTCTGCGAATTTTACATATATTAATGATTAATTTGTTAGAAACAAGTGTTATTTCGTTACTTTTTCAATTATGGAAATAAATTCCACTGTAAGATCACGTTTGATTAAAAAAACTTTTTAAAAACTAAGAAAAACATAGTGAAAAATGAGTTAAATTAATAAATAAATACTGCCATTTTAATTTCGCCAAGAAACTACCAGTTTATTATTAACATATATTTTAGGACTTTGTTCTAACAGTCAATGCATTGGAAAAGTTAAAAAAAATTGTTTCTTGCATATTTACCTTTTTAAAATTATCCAAAGGTAGAACTTGGTCTTTTTTGCTTATATCTAAAAATAGGTTATGTTTATATCGACAGTTCTTGTCTCATTTGAAAGAAAATTCAAAACTATTATTAATGTCATACTGACACTAAATATGAAATATTAACTTACCATTTAAAAACCGGGCCACTCATGACAATTAACAGTAAAATTTCTTTTTGTGCCACAATGTAAAAAATATCAAATTTCGAAACACAACATTTACCTTTTTTCAGCTGATTCTGCTGCGGATCTGTCGGTAAAACAGTTTTTTTTTAGTACAAAGGATAAATTGTCAAACACGTATAAATACGAAATTTTGTATGCCAATTTAAATTAAATGACCCATATAAATATCCACAATATAATTTTATCATCAAAATTAATGACGAAATATAAATTGTTCAATTATTAATGCCTGCTGGATTGTTGCTTGTAGCGAATTTACAGTTTAAGTATATCCCTCAATTGGTAGAGAATAATTTAATTATAATGTAAATTTAATGAATCTCTCGATTTGGACTTTTTCTTTTTAATGTGATGAATGAAGAATACGATGTGCAGATTTTAATCAATAATCAAGTAATTACCAATTATTAAATATAGCCTGTCAAGAGTGAGCACGGCCTCGGATAACAAACACAGGGACTTATATACTTTGTGTTCATAAAATGACCGGTTACCCACTCGGAGAGGAAGGAGGAAAAACAAGAGGAAGCGATGATAAAATCGCTTACTAAAAGTCGTTGCCCGAAAACGGGCGGCAGAGAAAGAAAACCAAGAAATCGTGGAACACGATCGTTTTGATGAGAAAGAGGAAAAGAGAGTCGTAAACTCATAAATAGTGGGTATATGACGTCGTGGCAGGTCTGCATCATCGCAAAACTTTTTCTTTTTATCTTTATTCCCAAAAATTCAACCTACACCTTGTGCGCCTCACCATAAATATATAAATTTAATACAGTTTTAATTGTGTCCATTTTCAACAATTAAAGACAGTAATATTCTAGTAATTAAAAAAATATATGGACATTTACAAATGACAATTGTAATAATAATAAATAATAATAATAATAACAGAAACAATTTTTACGTCCTTCAAATATTATTTGGAAACGTATAGACAAGTAGAAAGTGAAGATTTTTAAACAAGATTGTTAAAATTTTTAATTGGATTATTTTGGATTAACTTGAAATTTCTCTGTCTAGAAATTTGAATTGATATAATAAAAATTAATTTTTCATAAGTTTTTATCAAAGTTTCAATTTTTTAAAAAAATAACCGTAAACCCGGTTAAAAATTTGTTTACATATGTCCAGAAATAAGTTTATTTCAAGTAAAATAGTTTAGAACTATTTAAGAATATTTAGAACTACTTAAAACATGTTTAGGACTTATTTGAAACTCATTAGAACTGGTTAAAAAATATTTAGAACTATTTATAGACATGCAAACCCCTTAAGAAATTGTTTCAAACTCTTTCGAACTAGTTTCAAATAGATCCAGAATAGTTTCAAACAGTTTTGAACAAGTTTTAAACAGTATCAAATTATTTCCAAAATATTTGAAACTAGTTCCAAATTGGTATTTAAAACTAGTTCCAATTTATTAAAAACTAGATCCAAACCTCGGTCCAAATTTATTGAAAATAATTCGATACTATTTAAAACTAATCCAAAACTATTTCTAGCTATTTCGGAACTGTTTAAGACCTCGTTTAAGACAAGTTCAAAACTGTTTGAAACTAGCTCAAAAATGTATAAAATTAATTCAAAACTATTTGGAACTAATTGAAAGCTGTTAAAAGTTATGTAGTTCCAAACTGTTTAAAGATGATTTTAAAATATTTTGAACTGTTAGGAACTAGTTTAAATCTGTTAGAAATTAGTTCGGAACTGTTTGAAACTATTATGAAACTATTTCAAACCAGTTAAAAACTGTTTGGAAGAAATCTATTCGTAACTATATTTAAAACAAGTCCAGAACTGTTTTCGTGTTATTTAAAACTAATTGTAAATAATTCGAAACTGTTCGGAACTAGTTTTAACCTGTTTGAAACTAGTTCAAAAATGTTTTGAACAGTTAAAAAATATTTATAAGTAGTTTAAACTGCTTGAAGTTTATTCAAAACTGTTTAGAGGTAGTTTAGAACTGTTTAAAACTAGTTTAAAACTCGATGAGACTAGTTTGAAATTTCGATTTGAATTATTCCATAATAATTCGAAACTATTTGGAACCAGTTCGGAAATGTTTGGAACTAGTACAAGACTCGATGAAACTAGTTTAAAAGTGTTTCATAATAATTCGAAACTGTTTGGATCGATAGTTCAAAACTGTTTGAAGCTAGTGAATTCAATTAAAACTGTTTGAAAATAAATCAAAACTGTTTGATATCCTAGGTTTTTTTCCTTGGTTTTTTTCTGGTAATTTCTAAGATTAATTACAATTTTAATTTGTGCAAAATGTTTGGATTAACTAAAAATATGATTCATTGAATTTGGCGTCGATTAAAAATATAATCAGTTTTCTGATTAAAAGTTATTTCAATCGAATAGTTTTCTTCCTTAAAATAAATTTTAAAATTAGTAAAAGTTAAGGAACTATTTCAATTATGTACTTATAAGAAAAAAAAGCACTTTAACTATTAAAAGGAAAATTAAAAGAAGAAGCTATTTCATTGTCCAATAAATATTAAAAGTTAAGATGTGGATAAAGAACTGAACAGAGAAAACCACTCAACAATAACCGTATCGTGCAACTCAAACCTGCCTAGCCTGTTGTACAAACAAAACTTTTTAGTCGAAAGGATTGACTCTATTCTGACTTTTAAATATAATTTAAATGTACTATCTTTATTCTGGAAGTCAATGCTAATTAAAAGAAAGAAGCGGAAATTTACTTTTTAAATTAACACTCTCAAGATTTTCTTTCAGAAAACTTTTTAAAGATTTTCTCATTCAAATCTATTGAACTTAAAGTATGGAATTATTGTAATTTGTCAAAAATGTTCAATAACGACTTTGTTAAGATAAACAGCTGTCAATTTAAAATTCTAATCCTATCGAATTCTTATAAGTATATAGAATTCGATATTCTTGTAAATACCAGTATTTTTCACTTTAAACTAATAAGTTTAACGGTTTTAGGTATATAATAGTTTAGTTTTAGTTAACAACACAATTAAAATTTCGGTTATATCCGTCGGACAAAATTCCCGAGCTACTTTTTTCAAATTCTTAAATAGGATCCAAGAAATATTATCTTAAACCAAGAATATTTCTTTCAGTGTAGAAATTATAATTTATTAAAAAATAAATATACATTTACACGACAAAAACTGATGTCTTCTACGTGTCTTATTTTAAGACATGTTGGTGTCTAAGACGATATTAATGTCTTAAAATGAGACATTTTTTGCGTCTTAGATACAAAAAAGACATCAAAATGTCTTAAAATAAGACACTTAGAAGACAGCAGTTTTTACAGTGTATAAATATGTATTTTTTATTTATTTTTTTAATTCGTAAAAGTTGATGAAATTAGAAGAAAAATTATTAAGGGTGAAAACTCGTTTACTATGTCAAATAGTAAGTTTTTACTAATAATTTAGTAAAAAAACTACTAATTTAATTAGCCAAAGTAATTTTAGGTTATGTTAAACTACTAAAAGAATTAACAGATTTCTATTTACTAATTACATTAGTTATCTTTTACTATTTAATTAGTTAAATTTAACTATTGAATTAGTAGTTTTCTATTAATAATTAGTTATTTTTTACTAATTGAAAAAGAAAAAACTAGTTCACGATTTTAACCCCTAAATAGTAGTTTTTAACTAAAATTCAGATTTAGAAATTAAACTGTTTTAAACAACTTTTTTAACTTTTTTATTTTCTATAGGAAACTGAAGCTAGTCGCTATATTTTACTAACTAATTAGTTAAAAAAAGCTAAGTATTTTCTATTTGTGTAAATTTCATTTTGTGTTAATTATTTTGTACTTAGATTTCTAAAATAGTATTAAAAACATTAAATACTTAAATATTTCAAAACAATTTTAGAAACTAGCGACTAGTTTCCAGCCTCATATTTTTATTCGAAAAATCATTTATAAGAATAGTTAAGTGAAAACAATACGCATTTCGTTGGAATAAACGTTCTTAAACTATGCTTTTTTTCTTAATTCAAAATGACAAGTTGTAAAAAAAAATCCTAAAAAAGTACAGAATCGTATTTTACATACTTTCTGTAGTTCTTTTGAGCCAGTATCATTTTGACACATGACTTAATTTTAGATTGTTATATTGTACAGAATGGAAATGTTATTTTGTACAACTGCTAAATGATATTTTGTACAATTTTGAAAAATGAATTTGTTATTTTGTACAATTCTTTAAAAAAGCTAAAATATTGTACTTCCAATGTTTTATTGCTTTTTTAAAAAATTGTACAAAATAACAAATTCATTTTTCAAAACTGTACAAAATAACATTTAGCAGTTGTACAAAAATTATTCGAATCATTGCTAAGGAATTTTAAACGTTAATATAGTCTAGCAAATTCAATATAATTTTTTTAAAGTTCGAAATTATCAATCTAAAATTTCCTCTTTTTGATTCTTTTTCCCTAAATTGTAAAACACTTTTATAAAATTTATAATTAATTTTCTTTCCGTGCAGTCAAATCTATGAATTTTTTCAATGATACGGATATACGTGGTTTCTAAAGGGTTAAAGATTTAAATCAATTTGCATATAAAAAGGGAAAAAAAATCCTGGCCAGCGTTTGTAAAGTTTCTTTTATTCCAGAAAACACAAGGGTCCAATGATTATTCAAAAAATCTTAAAGTCGTCTACAGAGTCTAGATCGTCCAAGTTGGCGGTGGCGAGCACTGAGCGTGCTTCCTGCGTTGACCGGAAGTCGCGAGTCAGAGGCTCGGCTCTAGCGTTACGCTTCCTTCGCGTATCTACCGTCTCGGTGGCAGTTTGAGTCTAACTCAGTTGCATCGGGCAACATAGGTGTAGGGTCATTTTCAAGGACACAACTCTGACAGCTCATCACACGTGTCCAAACTCTTCTACAATCGCAAGAAAATTAAATTATTTCGAAACTTTTGTTATACATTCGAATACTTTCATCTTATTCTTTTAACTAATTCTTTTTTTTTATATTCTGCGAAAAATTGAAGTAGATAGTATAGAAGAAAAAAAGAATATTCTCTATAAATATCTAAACAGGTAATTTAAAGTCCGGGAAATTATTTTGCATATTAGGGGAAAGTCGCAAGGAAAAAAATGAGTTAGCCGCTGCTGCTGACCTAATTTAGCAGTCAATTATTTAATCACCATAGCTAAATATTAGCTAAGACAGCTAAAAGTTAGCTGTTCAAGTTAACAAAAGTGGATCCCACAGCTTAACCTTTTAAGCTAGTATGATATCTACAAATATTAGGAACTTTTAGCTGTCGTAGCAAACATTTTAGTTGTCTTAGCTAATATTTAGCTATGGTGACTAAATAAGTGTCAGCTAAATTATTTAGCTGCAGTAGCTAATTCATTTTTTTCTGTGCGGATAAATTGCATATTTATAAAAAAGTTTTGAGGAAGGAAAAAGATATTAAAGAGTGGATTTTCACTCCAATTCTAGTGGCTCAATTTTCTCTCTTCGTGTAGTAAAAACTTACTCCAAGAAATTTAGAGAGAGTTGTCACGACTCTTTGTTTTATTAATAATTTTGGAAAATTAATTATACTATTGACAAATTAAATAACAGGGATAATGTAGAATTATTAATTAAATAATAATAATAATCTCCGTAAATTCCTGAAGTTAGTTGCTATTTATATTTATTCATTTTTTTCTGTCCACGTTTTAAAACTTGAAGTGAAGTTGGTTAGTTTTTATATTTATTCATCTTTTTCTGTTCATGTTTCAAAATCCAAAGTGAAATTATAGTATCTGCCTTTTTTTCATTAATTCTTTAAAATGTCGAATAGTCGAATTTATTAAAAATTCAAATGACGCCCGTGTAGAAAAGTTCGGTGGGCGCCAGTTGGGCCCCATATGGGTTTCCCAGATTTAAGGTGGGCCCCAGTTGGGTCTTCCCACTGGGAAATTAGTGGGCTTGTAATGCTCAACCCTGTTAGTGCCAATTTACTAAAGAAGATCCGTAAAAATGTAAGATCGTTAAAAAATATTCAGTACAACTTTTTACAATATTTTCCATCAAAATTTTCTTTAATGAGATAAAAATTAGTTAATAACAATTGTTGCATGTAATTTTTAATTTTTTTAAACAAACTAATATTGTTTATTTGAAACTTTTCATCTAATAGAGCTAGAGAGTTGTAACTTATTTCTAATTTAGCAACTATATAAAATAACTAAGCCTAATATTAGAAAAAAATAAAATATAAAATTATAAAAATTGTTTAAACAAATTAATATTGTTTATTTGCAACTTTTCATCTAATTGAGCTAGAGAGCTGAAACTTTCTCTTAATAATTTTGCAACTTTTTAAGCCTATGAAAGCTTAAAATTAATAATAAACGAAAATTCACAATTATAAAAATTGTTTAAACAAATTAATATTGTTTATTTGCAACTTTTCATCTAACTGAGCTAGAGAGCTAAAACTTTCTCTTAAATTTGCAACTTTTCAAGCTTATAAAGGCTCAATATTAATAATAAACGAAAATCCACATTTATGGAAATTGTTTAAACAAATTAATATTGTTTATTTGCAACTTTTCATCTAATTAAGCTAGAGAGCTGAAACTTTCTCTTAATAATTTTGCAACTTTTTAAGCCTATGATGGCTTAAAATTAATAATAAACAAAAATTCACAATTATAAAAATTGTTTAAACAAATTAATATTGTTTATTTGTAACTTATTATCTAATTGAGCTACAGAATTGAAATTTTCTCCTAATTTTGCAACTTTTCAAGCTGATGAAAGTTTAATATTAATAATAAACGAAAATCCACAATTATAAAAATTGCTTAAACAAATTAATATTGTTTATTTGCAGCTTTTCATCTAATTGCCCTAGAGAGTTGAAACTTTCTATTAATTTTGCAACTTTTCAAACCTATGAAAGCCTTATATTAATAATAAACAAAAATCAACAATTACACTAAATGTTTAAACAAATTAATATTGTTTATTTGCAACCTTTTATTTAATTTTGCAACTATTCAAGAATATAAAAGCTGAATATTAATAATAAACGAAAATCAACAATTATAAAAATTGTTTAAACAAACTAATATTGTTTATTTGCAATTATTCATCGAATTGAGCTAGAGAGTTGTAACTTTCTCTTAATTTTGCAATTTTTAAGCCTATAAACGCCCAAAACTTATAGTAAACGAAAATTCATAAATATAAAACTCTTTTAAACAAATTAATATTGTTTATTCACAACTCTAATACAGTTTGGGAACTGTATTACAATATTAATATTAACAATACTAATTTGTTTAAACAATTTTTATAATTGCTGATTTTACTTTACGATTAATACTGGGCTTTATTAGAGTTGAAAAATTGCAAAATTAATAAAAAGTTACAACTCTGTAACTCAATTAGATAAAAAATTGCAAATAAACAATATTAATTTGTTGAAACAATTTTTGTAATTGTGGATTTTTGTTTATTATTAATATTAATCTTTTGTTGGCTTGAATAGTTGCAAATTCAAGAAAAATTTACAACTTTCTAGCTCTATTAGATGAAAAGTTACAAATAAACAATATTAATTTGTTTAAACAATTTTTATAATTTTATATTTAATTTTCTTTTTTATATTAGGATTTACTCAACTTAAATAGTTGCAATATTAAAAAAAAGTTACAAGTCTCTAACTCTATTAGATGAAAAGTTTCAAATAAACAATATTAATTTGTTTAAACAAATTAAAAAATACATGCAACAATTGTTAGTAACTAATTTGTATGTAATTAAAGGAAAGTTTGATGAAAAATGGTGTAAAATGTCGTAATGAATATTTTTTAACGATCTTACACGTTTTTTTCGTTTATGAAGATTTTTTATGGACCTTTAAAAAATAGTAAATAATAAAAAATTTGTGAAATAAATTATTGGATCTTATTCTTTAAACTTTTCTGAGGAGAAACAGCTTTATCCGATCGAAAAATGTTAATTTTTATAGATTTTATATCAATTCCATGGAAAAGTTTTTTTTTCCATGCATTTTGCATGGGAAACTTTGAGCGCTTTGACCGAATTTCATGAATTTTTAAATTGAAATGAAGGGAATTTGCAATAAATAAAGCCAGGTTGACGATAAGTTTAGTATTGAAACTATTATTTAGTAACAATTTACTTATTTAAAAAAACTGGGAAGCCCAGGTTGGCCCCAACTGGCGCCCACTTACAAACTGGGAAATACTGGGAACTTTTCTACACGGGACGTTATTTTGCTTTATTGGAAAAAATTAAATACAGTTTACATTATTCTGTAACTTCTTTTAACCATTTTTGAAGTTTCGAAACTTTCATCAAGTTTGTTGCAAGTTTGAAAACTTAAGGAAAGGTTGCGGCAAAGTTTCAATGAAGTAATATTTACAATCTCTGAATATTTATTTATTTCTTCTTATTGCAGGGCTGCCAGTGACACACTTTTTTACTTTTACTGACTTTTTTTTAAAAATTGCTTACTATTACTCACTTTTTTAAAAAAAAAACTCACTTTTCTCAGTTTTTTAGTAAAATGTCTTTTCCAACTGCGGGAGGGGGGGGGGGGTCTTCTGATATTAAGTGCCTGATTAAAAATGTACCTTATAAATCAACAAGTTCTCGGTTTGTTCATATTCCAATTACATCGTCAATTTTTTTAATACAATTTACAAATACGTAATTTCTACACCTCTTTTCAATTATAATAAAATTAGTATAAAATTGGACAATTAGAAAATAAAAATACGAGAAGACCACAATATTGCGCGCGAAGCACGCTTTGGAAGTTCTAGTTTTTTAAATATCAATTTTCTCTTCAGTCTTTAAATTATTGTTATGAATATTTAAATTTATTTCACAAGTTTTCATTTACTGCTGTTATTTTTCAATTATTTTCTAAACATTTCAATTATTTTTTTCTATCTTTAAATTATTGCCAGGAATATTTAAATTTTCAACACAAGTTTCTATTATACTTTTAATCAAATTGTTTACGTCTGAGAATATATAAATATTGATTTATATATTATATTATATTATACCTATTTATTATGTTCAATATTATACTTTTGTTAATTTTCAATAATTTTCTTCAAATTTCAATTATTTTTTTTATTATTCAAGTATTTTTGTCATTTTACGATTATTTTCTTCTTATCTCTATTATTTTTGCAATTTTAGAATTATTTTCTACAAATTTCAATTATTATTTTATTCAAATTACTGAATGCGACTTATTAACATTTAATACAGTAATTATTATTGTTATATCAAATTTTAATTTTATTGTTATTTATTGTTATTAAATATTTATTGTTACTTACAATTATTGTCTATAACTTTTTAACTTTTACACCAGTTTTGAATTATCCATTTCAGTATTTCAATTGTTTTGTCCAGTTTTCAAGTATTATCTTCAAATTTTTAACTTTTTTAAAGATATCAATTATTTTTGTCATTTCTCAATTATTTTTGCAAGCTACAACTATTTTTGTCAATAATCAAAAATTTTTGACATTTTTGAATTATTTTCTTTAAATGTCATTTTCTTCAATCTTTTTCGAGATCTTTTTATTATTGTCATGATTTTTTTTAACTTTTGAAGATCAGTTTTCAATTATTTATGTCAATATTCAATTAGTTTCTCCATAATTTTAATTATATCGTTAATTTTTCAACTATTTTATACAAATTTTAAATTAATCTATTAAATTTTTTGTTATATTACTTCATTTTTGAATATATTTCTCATCTTTCATTAATTTTTTTCTAAATTTCTAAATTTTTGTCTCAAAATTTGTTTCAAATTTTAATTATTTTTATTATTCTTCAATTATTTTTTTGTAGTTTCAATTATTTTTGAAACTTTTCAATTATTTTTTTTTAAATTTCAATTGTGTTCTTCAATATCTTCAAATTATTGTCAGGAATATCCAAATTTTCTATAAAAGTTCAATTCACTTTCGTTATTTTTCAATTATTTTCTTCAAATTTCAAATACTTTTGTCATTAATCAATTATTTTTCTCATTTTTTAATTATTTTTTTCATATTTTTGTTATTTTTGCCATTTTAGAATTGTTTTTTACAAATTGCAATTATTTTATTCAGTTTTTTTTATTGTCATGAACTTTTAATTTTTGACACCTGTTTTCAATTATTTTCATTATTATTTTTATTATTGTCACGAATTTATTAATTTTTTTACACCTTTTTCAATTATTTTCTTCAAACTTAAATTATTTTTTTCATGTTTGAATTTTTTGCCATTTTTGAATTATTCTTTTTAAGTTTCAATTATTGTCTTTAAACTTCAATTAATTTTTTTAACTTTTAATTATTTTCCTCAAACTCATATTTTTTTTAACTTTTGCAATTATTGTCTTTAATTTTTTAACTTTTACAGCAGTTTTGAATTATCTATTTCCATATTTCAATTGTTTTGTCAAGTTTTCAAGTATTATCTTCAAATTTTTAACTTTTTTAAAGTTATCAATTATTTTTGACATTTCTCAATTATTTTTGCAAACTACAACTATTTTTGTCAATAATCAAATATTTTTTACATTTTTGAATTATTTTCTTCAATCTTTTTATTATTGTCATGATTTTTTTAACTTTTGAAGATCAGTTTTCAATTATTTATGTCATTATTCAATTAGTTTCTCCAAATTTTAATTATATCGTTAATTTTTCAATTATTTTATACAATTGTTCAATATTAATGTATTAAATTTTTTATTATTTTACTTTATTTTTGAATATATTTCTCACTTTTCATTAATGTTTTTCTAAATTTCAGTTATTTTTGTCATTATTCAACTATTTTCTACACATAAACATTTTTTTGATATTTTAAAATTATTTTCTTCAAATTTCAATTATTTTCTTGAAAATTCTATTATTTTTATCAATTTTTCAACTATTGTCTAAAAAGTGTAATTTTTACACCAGCTTTTATAATTATTTATATCATTATTCAATTAGTTTCTTTACATTTTACTTATTTTGTCAATATCTCAATTATTGTGCGAAAATTTTAATTTTTTACACTAGTCTCAAACTTTTGTTTCAAATTTTAATTATTTTTCTCACTCTTTAATTATTTTTTTGTAACTTTAATTATTTTTGAAACTTTTCAATTAGTTACTTTAAATTTCAATTATTTTGTTTCAATTTTTGTCATCATTTTTTCATTTTTAATCAATTTTTCAATTAATTTTGTCATTTTCAACTTTTTTTTCAAATTGAATTATTTTTGTCATTATTTAATTATTTTCTAATATTTCAATTATTTTTGCGATTTCCGAATTCTTAAAAAACTCATTATTTACTCACTTTTTTAAATTAAAGTCTTTTTTTTTTTACTATTTTCACTGGCAGCCCTCCTTATTGGATAAATATTATTCATCGATTTGTTTTATTTATTATTATAGTTTAATTTCTAAAATGTATGGAAAACTAATCGCGCGCGTTATATTTTGCTAGTTCTATATTTTAAGGTACCTATTAGTCGCGTAAAATGACTTTCGTCAGATTTTTTTAGAACTTTGTTTCTGTATTCATGAGGTATTTATCTATGAAATGAGATCTATCCTACTAAATTTGACCACTTCAGAGCTTCAAAATATAAATTCAAAATTAATTCCTTTTACATGCAATAGCACTAAATGCATGTAAAAAATGCTTTTTATATTCATTTATAAGAAAACAAGTCGTCAGGTTTTCAAATAAAACTACTAAGTTACACATTGAGATAATATAAATCCTTTAAAAAAAAATTAACTTTATTGAGCACGTCGAATAAAAAATACAATAATTAATTTCAAGTGGTTTCATTGAAAAATGTCGTAAAAGTGTCAGCAATACATCACGATAACTTATAGTACATGACTAAAAATCTTGAAAATTACATACATTACATTATAAGAGGTCACAAGGAAGCAAGTGAGTTGATACAAAAGTTTATTTATTGTACTTTTTATTTTGCGGGAGTTTTGCGGGAGCATTTACGCGACTACTACCTTAATCTCATGATCTTAGACATAGCCTTAAGTAGCATTATTGATTGATTATTTGCGATTTGATGATTTATATGAAAAATAAAAGTTGAATAGATGGCAACCTGTGAAGCCTACTTTCTGGTACTTTTGTATATTTTACAGTATTGCCTTCGATTCCATTGAATTTATCTGGACTTGTGGTCATCGCATTCTGATGAAAAACATCATTTTGTGTCGCACCTGACACTCGTATTATTCCCACAACTGGGAATTTCAATGCTACTTTCTCCAAAGGGGAAGTTGGTGACAAAATAGGACCAATTCTCATTTCCGAGTTTCATCTTCCTGTTGTCCTTCCTGTTCTTGGTTTCTTGGGCTATATACGAATTTCACGCTCGAGCCCTAAATTTACAAACTATAATGAAACAACCTGCTTTTCCATTCAAGGATAATACGACAATGCTCCACAGGTTCTCTATTTTAAGACATATACTAAAAACCATTTAGGATTTTTGGCCGACAATAGAATTTAAATTGTAGAAAATGACTTCCTTGGTAAAGTGGTTTCGAGATGAAAACTTTCGACCGGAAATGATCTTTTGAGATGCAGACTCACAAGAGATCGAGGATTCTTTTGAAAAAGTATAGAATTTGAATATACTCAAGTTCTGAAATCGTGTAGGTCTGTTAGATTTCTACCCCACAGGGAGAAAAGGAAAAATAAATTCAAGTAAATAAAACATAAATTTAGTTTTTGTTAAACTAGAGCTCCGGGTGAAATATATGTATTTAACTTTGAATTCTTGGTGAATAAAAACTACGATTGAGGTCGTTGAATTTGAAGTTTTTAAAAATTAACAATATAATGGTACACAATGTTTCATAAAAACTAAACAATTCTTTAAAATATTTGTCGCTATTTTGAACCTGATATTTTTAATTATAAAAATCTGAAGAAACACGATCAGTGCCACTGAAATTTTCAATAATTTCAAACACATTCAATCTTGGTTAAAATAATTGTCCGAGATATTAAATTTTGAAAATTCTGTAAGATCGGACTTTTTAATCAGTGAGACTGGAAACAGATTATAATTTTAGTTTATTTTTCAATTTTATCCAAATTTTGATTGCTTCTAATCGAATTCTAATTTATTGAACTTCTATTGATTCTAAATTTTTATTAATAATCCGAATTTCATTTGACTTAAATTTTTATAATCGACTCATCGATCTAAACTTCTGTCTGTCCTAACTTTCATTTATTTTCAATAACCTTTTTTATGGTGTAATTTAGAGAAAGCAAGAATGCATAAATCTGTTTATATAACATTATTTGTTCAGTAATAATTTGAAAAATTAGTTTTAATTAGTGAAAACTAAAGTTAATACAAATATTTTTTAATGTAACAATGCATTTACTTTTACAATTGATATTAGTATTTCAAATTATGCTAATTCAAATAAATTTTTGAGAACCCAAGACAAAAAAAATTACAAAAGAGGAGAATCGTAGTTAAAAATGAAAGTCGTCAATTATTAAGATCAATCTCGAGATCAATTAAGAAATATACTATATTGAAAATGTACAAAAAGTAATGAAGTTATAATAATACATTTCTTTTATATCAACAGCTTATATAGCTATAAGCTTTCATCTTGCATAAAATCTATAATATTATCAATTTCTTCATCATATTTTGAACATTTTATCACATTATTAATTATAATTTTCATTCTTAATCTTCACTCTAATTAACTTTCTCATAATTAATTGTCCAATTAGTGGATTCTTTCATAATTTTATGTAAGGCAATCAATTAGTTAAAAAGCAATAGTTTTCGTCTATTCTTATTGAAATATATATTAGTCTCAAATATATGTATTATTATTATTATTAATCTCTTAAATCAAGGATACAGTTTACCTTCATTCCGACAATTTTAGAAATAATAAGATGAAACATTTTCAGAAACAGGTGACAAAAAGGTGACGAAAAATATTGCAGAAAAAATTCATGTTTTTACTTTTTGAATTTGGTGCTTATTCAATTTAGAATAAATTGTGATTTGAATGAATTAACTTAAAAAATTTATATAATTTAAATTTTTTAGAAAATAAATGTAAAATAATAGTTTAAAATTTTAGAAAATAAATTAAGAATAAATTAAAATATTAAATTAAGTTCGGTAAGTGAATAAAAATTGTATTCAATGAATATTTTGATTGTATATAATGCATTTTAAAATTATAAGATTTTTGGAAATCGACATCGATGTAATTAAAGAGATTAATTAAATTTAAGGTGAATTGAAATTTATATCGTACAAAATTTAGAAAATTGTCAAAAACTTCAATGAACTTGCAAAAAGTTTTACAAAAAGCTTTCTGAAAAATCCATAAAAATTTCTAAAAATATTATTGAACACACGCCAAAATTCACGAAAATATTTGAAAACTTTCTTGAACTTTTTCAAGCTTCATATAAACACTTTATCAAAACTTCTAGAAACTTTCTAAAACCTCCTGGAAAGTAGAAGTTTAATCGAACTTGCACAAAAAATCCCGCGCTTATTCAAAAATATGTTTTAAAAATATAGTAAAAATGATTTTTCAATATACAATTATTATAATTATTATTAATATAAATGCAATAATTAATTAAAAAAAAAAATTATACACGTTTGTGAGACAGAATTGCATATTTACACAATTCTTTAATAAATTATTTAATAATAAACTGATAAACATGAAACTTTGTAGAAACCATTTTTACCTTAATATACTTCAGTAATAAGAACAATTATTTTTAATATTTATTTTTGGGCAAGTTATTAACGAATGGCAATTTACCCAAATAGGCATTTTACCCGGTTCATTTTACCCCAACCGAAAATCGCAACAGAGAACATTCTCATAAAATGTAATTAAGAAAATTAAAGTTACCAATAGTATTAAGTGATTTTTTCTCGTAAATCAGAAGTTAAATATATATATGATGCTAAAATGAGCAAAGATGTAAAAAAGAAATGTAGAGCAAATAACGAGATGAAGCGAGGTCGATTAACGAAGAGAGGCAGAGAATTACGGTAATTACAATTAGGTAGTAATACGGTGCGCGACGCGTGTGTCTCCTCCCTCTTGAAAATCAGTCAACCATCACCAATTACTGACGACGAGGGAAAATTAAAGCTTTTATTTCGGCGTGCGAACGATACGAACGGACGCTATACGAAATTAGCGAACCAGAACGATCTATATATCTTTTTGCAAAGTCGACAAGCCTCCGAGAGAAGGAAACCATTTCTGATACTTCAACCTGACAAAAGTAATTACGCTCTCTAAATGACGAATTTACTGTGAATTCACATCTGAAGTATCCTTTATTCTTTTCCATCAAGACACATTTATAGTAATTCATTCATTTTCATCTAATTCCTAAACAAAATTAGAATCGAGAATAAACTTGAAATTTTATTATTTATAACAGCAAATATAACGCACGCAAGCGCGCGATTAGTTTTCCATACATTTTAGGAATTAAACTATAATAATAAATCTCTCTAAATCTAAATTAGTTAAAAATAACTAATTTGAAAGCAAAAACTCAGTCACTAATACAAATAGTTATAGTTTTACTAAATATTTAGTAAAAAAATACTCAATTATTAGTCAAATTCATTTTTAGGTTATGTCGAAATAACTAATATTTTAGTAAAATTCTGTTTACTAATTCAATTAGTCGAATTTTAAATATTTTTTAGTTATGTTTTTACGAACAATTAGTCATTTTTTTTTACTAATAATTAGTTATTTTTAACTAATTGCTGAAATAAAAGCTCATGCACGATTTTACTAATTATTAGTATTTTAAACTAATTCAGATTTAAAGAGAATAAAACAAATCGATGAATAATATTTATCCAATAAGCAGGGCTGCTTGCGGATTTGCAGATTGAAAATGGTGAAAAAAATGACTTTTTAATTTAAAAAACTGAGTAAAAAATTAATTTTTAAGTGAAAAAAGTGATTAAAAAAAGTAAATGAATAAGCAATAATGAGTTTGATATTATTGATATTAAATTGGAGGGCGCCAGAAGGAAAAGCCATTCAAATTTGAAAAAAATAATACGAAAATCTCAAAAATAATTGAAATATGAAGAAAATAATTGAATAATGACAAAAATAATTAAAATTTGAAACAAAAGTTTGAGACTGGTGTAAAAAATTTAAATTTTACACACAATAATTGAGATATTGACGAAATAATTAAAATGTAAAGAAGCTAATTGAATAATAACATAATTAATTAAAAGCTGGCGTAAAAATTACCCTGATTAGACAATAGTTGAAAAATTAAAAAGAAAATAATAGAATTTTCAAGAAAATAATTGAAACTTGAAAAAAATATCACAAAAATGTATATGTGTAGAAAATAGTTAAATAATATGACAAAAAAGACTGAAATTTAGAAAAAAATTAATGAAAGATGAGAAATATATGCAAAAATGAAGTAAAATAATAAAAAATGTAATACATTAATTTAAAAATTGTATAAAATAATTGAAAAATTAAAGATACAATTAAAATGTGAAGAAACTAATTTGAATAATGACAAATAATTAAAACCTGATCTTCAAAAGTTAAAAAAATCACGACAATAATAAAAAGATTGAAGAAAATAATTCCAAAATGTCAAAAATATTTGAATATTGACAAAAATAATTGTAATTTGAAAAAATAATAGAGAAATGACAAAAATACTTGATAACCTTTTAAAAAGTTAAAATTTTGAAGAAAATACTTGAAAACTTGACAAAACAATTGAAATAATTGAAATAAATAGTTCAAAACTGGTGTTAAAATTAAACAATTATAGACAATAATTGTAAAGTTAAAAAAAATATTATTAGTTTGAGGAACATAATTAAAAGTTGAGAAATTAATTGAAGTTTGAAGACAATAATTGAAATATCAAGAGAATAATTCAAAAATGGCAAAAAAATTCAAATATGAAAAAAATAATTAAAGTTTGAAGAAAATAATTGAAAAAGGTGCAAAAAAATTAATAAATTCCTTACAATAATAAAAGTAATAATGAAAATAATTGAAAACAGGTGTAAGAAATTTAAAAGTTCTTGACAATAAAAAAAAATTGAATAAAATAATTGCAATTTGGAAAAAATAATTCTAAAATGCCAAAAATAACAAAAATATGAAAAAATCATTGGAAATTGAGAAAAATAATTGATTAATGACAAAAGTAATTGAAATTTGAAGAAAATAATTGAAAAATAACGAAAGTGAATTGAACTTGTGTAGAAAATTTGGATATTCCTGACAATAATTTGAAGGTTAAAGAACACAATTAAAATTTTTAAAAAATATTTGATTAGTTTCAAAAATAATTGAAATTACAAAAAAATAATTGAAGAATAACAAAAATAATTAAAATTTGAAACAAAAGTTTGAGACTGGTGTAAAGAATTGAAATTTTCGTCACAACCTAATTGAGATTTTGAAGAAATTTTAATTTATTTTTAATTTATTTATTTATTAGAAAATAATAAAGAAATAATTAAAATGTAAAGAAACTAATTAAATAATAACATAATTAATTAAAAGCTGGCGTAAAAACTACACTTATTAGACAATAGTTGAAAAAATAAAAAAAATAATAGAAGTTTCACGAAAATAATTTAAACTTGAAAACAATAATTAAAAAATATCAAAAAAATGTTTATGTGTAGAAAACAGTTAAAAAATGACAAAAATAACTAAAATTTAGAGAAAAATTAATAGAAAATGAGAAATATATACAAAAATGGAGTAAAAAAAAAATTTAATACAATAATATTTAATAGAGAGTGGAAATTTAATACATTAATATTGAAAAATTCTATGAAATAATTGAAAAATTAACGATTATTAAAATATGAAGAAATTAATTTGAATAAGGACATAAATAATTGAAAACCAATCTTCAAAAGTTAATAAATTTATGACAATAATAGAAAGATTGAAGAAAATGACATTTAAAGAAAATAATTCCAAAGTCTCAAAAATATTTGAATATTGACAAAAATAATTGTAATTTGAAAAAATAATTGATAATTGGTTTAAAAAATTAGAAATTTGAAGACAATACTTGAAAACTTGACAAAATAATGTAAATATTAAGAAAATAATTAAATAATAACATAAATAATTGAAAACTGGTGTAAAAATTAAAAATTTATAGACAATGATTGAAAATTTGATAAAAATATTAGAAGTTTGAGGAAAATAATTAAAGTTTGAAGAGAATAATTCAAATATGGCAAAAAAAATTTGAATATGAAAAAAGTAATTAAAGTTTGAAGAAAATAATTGAAAAAGGCGTAATAAAAATAATGATGAAAATAATTAAAAACAGGTGTAAGCAAATTAAAAATTCATGACAATAAAAAAAAATTGGATAAAATAATAAAAATGTGTAGAAAATAATTTTAAAATGGCAAAAATAACAAAAATATGAAGAAAATAATTGGAAAATGACGAAAATAATTGAATAATGACAAAAGTAATTGAAAGTTGAAGAAAATAATTGAAAAATAGCAAAATTGAATTGAAACTTCTGTTGAAAATTTGGATATTCCTGATAATAATTTAAAGATTGAAGAACATAAATGGAATTTTAAAAAAATAATTGAAAAGTTTCAAAAATAATAGAAATTACAAGAATATAATTGAACAATAACAAAAGTAACTGTAATTTGAAAAAAAAATTGATAACTGGTGCATAAAATTAAAAATTTAAAGACTATTTTTAAAAAGTTGACCAAACAATTAAAATTTCAAGAAGCTAATTGAATAATGGCATCAATAATTGAAAGCTGGTGTATAAATAAAAAATTTATAGAGAATAATTGAAATTTAAAGAAAATAATTGAAATTTGTTGAAAATAATTGAAAAAGATGTATAAAATTAATAAACTCATGATAATAATAAAAGTAATAAAAAAATTAGTATAGTATAGTATAGTAACTCGTTAAAAATAAATTCAAGAAATTAAAAATCGGCTATAAAGAAATTATATTTAATTGAATTCCACATAGGTATAGAATGAATATTTTATCTAATGGATTTAAGGAAATATTAAATATCTATACGCCCCTTATTTACCTTTTCTTAAAATATTAATATAAAGACTATTATAATATTAATATAAATATTTATTAATATAATTAAAGCAAAAAAAAGTTAAATTACATAATTAAAGAAAGAACAATATAAAAGAACAATTTTCCACGAAAATTGGCTAATATTAATTTTCTAAATATTGGCGCACATGTGCATTTGACGCATATTTTAAAACTCGCGAGTAATTTATGTTCCAGTTATACGAGACGTTTGTGCTTCCCGATACATATTTTTAGAATGAGTACCAATTTAATGTGTAGAAAATTTGGAATTATTAAAGTGAAGCATTCCATAATACATAATCAAATCTGGCAATATGTGATCATAATTAAAAAGTATTAAATTAAATTAAATTCGGCATTTCAAAAAAAAAAAAAAAATGAAACAGAATTTTCAAAAATACAACACCAATTAAATTTTAAACTCTAAATTAAAAATTATTTTCATTAACGAACTATACAGTTATAAATGTTACATTACTTATTTATCAATTTAAATTATAACTTTTTTATTATTAATTTATTATCTTGTTTAGGATTTTGTATCAAATTTATAATTAAATTAAAAAAACAACTTCTGATTAAAAAATAATCGATTATTTGACTGTCGTATTATACTCCTTTTGAATAAAAATTCTATTGAATTACAATCAAAATTTTCTTTAGTTGAGATAAAATAAGAAAAACCGTAAAACATATAAAAAAAAAAATCTGACAAAGTTATGAAACACGCGATTTTTAAATTAAAACCAGATTTCGATTATAAATAATTTTAGGAAAATTGCGAACTTTCTAAATGTAATTCAGTAAAAATATTAATTTTATTTAATTATTTGAAAAAAAAAAATATTAATTAAAATCTGAAATTATTTTTTAAATGATAATGGATCAATTAGAAACTATTAAAATTTAATTATATGTATTTTGAATTTTAGATGTATTTTTTAGGTATTTTTAATCTCTTTTTTTTTTTTAACTGAAGAAAGAAAAATATATTCACTTTGAAGGGAACGAATTTTACCCTAGGAAAAATGAAATCTAACTCAAAGAAATTGAGAGCGTATGGTAAAACTAACATTGCACATTTCCTTGAGAATTTCTATTTCTATTCCTTTGAATTCATGAGTTTTAAAAACAAAAAACATTTGAAAAATCTAAAGTAACGTCCAATTAGTTCTTTAAAATGCACGCTAAAAATATATCTGCCGAGAAATCTTCACTATTTAAATTTTATCTGAAGGCCACCAGCCATACGGAAAAATTGCTTCATTAATACTGTAAGAATCGTTAAATTCTTTACATTCTTTTGGAAATTTTGAAAAGGGTCATTTAACTCTCACGTAAGCGTTTCTAACAAAATATTTCAGTCTCTATTTTCTATTAAATTAGAAATTTTCATTGTAATTTTGTAAAAATAAAATAATTATGAGATTCAAATCAAATAATTCTATAAGATTAACATCAATCAAATCATTAAATTATTATAAAATTAGTTTTTATTGAAATTAAATAGTTATCGGATGAAAATGAGTTGATTAAAAAAATACGAGCATTAAAAAAAACATTTACTTGATTTTCCAGATAATCGGTAATGTAAAACTTATATGGGAGATTTTTCTGAAATTAACCTTTTGGTTAATGTTATAAAAACTATATGCATATTAAAAACAGTCTGGCCAATCTAACTAATTCAAATAGTTATATAATAACTAATTATTAGTTAAATTCATTTTTAGGTTATATCAAAATAACTAATATTTTAGTAACATTCTATTTATTAATTCAATTAATTAAATAAAACTATTTTTAGACACTTTTTTTACTAATAATTAGTTATTTTTCACTAATTGATGAAACGAAAAATTTGCCACGACTTTCCTAATAATTAGTTCTTTTAACAAATTCAAATTGAGAGGGATTGTTTACAAATTGTTAAAAACTGTTTCAGATTTTCTAAAACCATTTAGAACTGGTTTAAATATTTTTACAACTAGTTCAGAATTGTTTAAAAGTGTTGAAAACTACTCAAAACAATTTATGACTATTTAAAACTTATTAGAACTTGTTAACGAGTATTCAAAACTAGATTTAAATTATTTAGACCTATAAATTTAAAACTATTTATAACAGTTTCGAACTGGTTTTAAAATATTTATACCTAGTCTAAGATGTCAGAAATAATTCAAAACTATGCTTAAAAATTGTTTAGAACTTGTAAAAACCTTTTAAAACTTCTTTAAAATTCTTCTGAACTGATTTAAAACTGTTCAAATCAGTTTAAAAATGTTTAAAACTATTTAAAACTGTCAAAAACTATAACTGCTTAGATCTTCTTTAAACCATTTAGAATTGTTTAGAGCTACTTTTTACTATTCAGAACTTATTTAAGATTGTTTATAATTAGTTGAAAATTACTTATAAATATTTAAAACTACTTCAAACTGATGGTTAAGAAATTTTTAAAAATTTTGTTTAAAACTGCTCGGATTTACTATTGTTTAGAACTTGTTTAAAAACATTTAGAACTATTTTTAACTACTTATAACTATTTATAACTATTTAAAGTTGTTGAGAACTTGATTATGAAATCCATATCATAACTATTCAAGGAGAAATAAAATATTTAAACAAATTCAGATAGTTTTGCTTTTTTAATTAAAATCCATGAAAATATTAACTCGGACTAGGTTTTTTTCAATTATTTTTCTGATTCCTCCTTAAAAATGTTTAGAATTTGTTTAAATCTCTTTTAAAATTATTCAAAACCATTTAGAATTTGTATAAAATTGATCAGAACTAGTTTGGAACTATTTTAAAAAGTTTCGAACAGGTTTTAAACTATCAATACCTGTTCTAAGATTTTCAGAATTATTTAAAACTACTTAAAAATTATTTAGAACTTGTAGAAACTATTTAGAACTTGTTTAAAACTCTTTAAACCCGGTTTAAAATTGTTTAAAAATGTTTAAAACTATTTAAAATTGTTAAAGACTGCTTAGATATTCTTTAAACCATTTAGTGTTATTTAGAACTTTATTTTATTATTCGGAACTTGTTTAAGATTGTTTATAACTTGTTAAAAATTGCTTATAAATGTTTGAAACTACTTAAAACTAATTTTTAAAAAAATTTTTAAGGATTTGTTTAAAGCTGCTCAGGTTTAATATAGTTTAAAACTTGTTTAAAACTATTTAGAACTATTTTAACTACTTATAAGTTATAACTGTTTAAAACTATTTACAACTGTTGAGAACATGATTAAATCCATATTATAACTACGCAGGAGAAATCAAAAATTTAAACAAATTCAGATAGTTTAACTTTTTTAATTGAAATACATGAAAATATAAATTGGAACTAACTCCTTTTTCAATTGTTTATCTGAATCCTCATTAAAAGGTTCAGAATCTGTATAAATCTGTTTAAAACTATTCAAAACTGTTTAGAATTTGTATAAAACTGCTCAAAACTAGTTTAAAACTATTTTAAAAAGTTTCGAACTTGTTTTACATTATTAATACCTGTTCTCAAATTTTTAAAATTATTTAAAACTATTAAAAAATTGTTTAGAACTTGTAGAAACTATTTAGAACTTGTTTAAAACTCTTCAAAACCGGTTTAAAATTGTTTAAATACGTTTAAAAATGTTTAAAACCATTTTAAATTGTTAAAGACTGCTTAGATCTTTTTTTAAACATTTTATTTAGAACTTAATTTTACTATTCGGAAACTTTTTAAGGAAAAATCAAATATTTAAACAAATTCAGATAGTTTTGCTTTTTTAATTGAAATATATGAAAATATAAATTTGAACTAGCTTTTCTTCAATTAATTGTCTGATTCGTCCTTAAAAATGTTCAGAATTTGTTTAAATCTCTTTTTGAATTATTCAAAACCGTTTAGAATTTGTATAAAATTGATCAAGACTAGTTTGGAACACTTTTGAACTGTTTAAAACTATTTAAAACTATTTAAAACAGTTTCGAACTGGTTTTAAACTACTTATACCTGTTCTAAGCAGTTTAGTATTATTTAAAACTACTTAAAATATGTTTAAAACTTGTAAGCACTATTTATAACTTATTGTTTAAAACTCTTTTAAACCGGTTTAAAATTGTTTAAATACGTTTAAAAATGCTTTAAACTATTTAAAATTGTTAAAAACTGCTTAGAGCTTCTTCAAACCATTTAAAATTGTTTAGAGCTATTTTTTACTATTCAGAGCTTGTTGGAACTTGTTTATAACTAATTAAAAATTGCTTATAAATGTTTAAAACTATTTAAAACTGATGGTTAAGAAATGTTTAAAGATTTGTTTAAAACTATTTAAAACTGTTTAGAATTTGTATAAAATTGGTCAAAACTAGTTTAAAAGTGTTTTTAGGATGTAGTCGCAAATAAGGGAAAAGTCAGGGATTTTTTTTAAATCTTTAAAAGCCAGGGAAATTTTCCTCAAAGAAAAAATCACAAATAAAAATTCAAAAATTTTACCACTTTAAATAATTGTAAGAAATATATGTAAAGTTAGAAATGTGTAAATAATTAGAATAAATACAGAATATATATATTTATAACATTATTTTTATACATTTATTAATATATATAGAATTTGTATCATACAAAGAACATTTAAAATAATTGAACAAATTGTTAGTCAGGGAAAAATCAGGGATTTTCGAAAATGGAAATTCACGGCCAATCTGTGCTTGAAATTAATTGCCAAACATTTTGTAGCAAGTACTAAACTGTTTGAAAATAGTTCAAAACTGTTTAGAATGGAACTTAAACCAGAAATTCATATTTATTAACCGTGAGGACGGACGGACGGAAAATCATCTTAAATGTTGGATTTATTATAAAATTAGATAAAAAATTGTTTCGATCTTATCTGTGATTTAATGAAAGTTAAATTTTCATATACAGTTTAAGATCTCTTGAAATTTATATCATCAGTTACATCAGATTTAGATCATCTCGACAGAATTCAGCAAGTCGATTCAAAATCATGAATGCAAATCGAAATATTATTTCCGTAATTCTGTTGTGAATGGAAAATTTTAGACAATGGTGAGTATTACGATATTCTTACATGTAGATTTGAGGAAGCGTCCACCCTTGCTATTTGATGCGGATTTTACCTTCGTTTCTTTCGAAATTACATTCTCCACGCTCTACAGCTACCACAATGATGGCAAAAGTGATGGTTCGGTGCTTATCGTTCATAACGACTTGGCTCAGAGCCGAAACGCGCAACTATATAGATATGCCTCTAGTCACATTACGCGTGCTTTATTCGATTTATAACGGAGGATCGGAGAATGCAAATAACGAGGAAAAAGACCACAAACTTTGCTCAAAAGTTAGACAAACGAGACTATCACACAGTCCTGTAAAAAGTTTCTGGCGCTTTACGCATTTTCACATAAATCACATTATATTCTTTTCCCGCTTTTGGTATATCAACTACTGAAACTGTTTTGCAATTCATGATAAAGAGAAAACAAAACGAATCACAATTATTGCCCTTTTTTCGGAAAAGTTCATTTGAAAATATTAAGTGAATATATATAGAGCATGGTTTATAGATTAAAATGTTACATATATGAATTACTTGCAAAACCGAAACTAATTTTATTGATTAAATTAAACATAATTATATATTTTATTATGTGAATTCACCTGTTGATTTGCTATTTTCGTGTTCATTCAGTTTTAGAAAGACTCACTTTGTATTAGATTACGTAACTTGCTTGAACAGAATGCATCACGTAACAGCGAAAATAGTGGTTGCTTGAAACTGTTTCAATTAACACCCAATAAGAAAAATGTATGCATTTTAATTATTTGAGATAACCGGGTTTTCACCCAAGGAAAGTTAATTAATGTATAAACATTTTTTTACACAGCTTTCTACGACTAATATGTGATAAATTTATCAACAAAGAGGCGTATTGTATATTTTTAAAATTGCTAATTTAAACAATTAAAATAATAAAGGAACTATATAATAATAAAGCATTTAAATTAAAAGTCAAACAAAGTTAATGATATTTACAAAATGTAGGATAGCAACTAATCTGCATGCAAATCTTGAAATATTTCATTGTGATCTCGTTAACCTCATTAAATGTAATTTTAAACTTAATTATCGCGTTATAAATCTTATAATTATCTAATTCAATCTCATAATTATCTGGTTTTATTTAAAATTATATATTAGTTTTTAAAAAGTAAATCAAAAAATTGAAATGGTCAAAAATGAATTATTACTATTTAATGTTTTTAATTGATTTAGATAATTAAAATTAGAATTTATTTTAGTACTCAAAACTTTTTAAATTTATATATTTAATTCAGACTATACTGTGAATCGATCGAAATTAATAATTCAACTAATATTTTAACTGTGCATGAATTTTTAACCCATTTTTTAAGTTTTAATTTTTAATAAAACTAATGAATTTGACATCAATTATAATTTGATCAGATTGAACTTTAAATTCATTTGATTCGTTTGAGGTTTAAATCCATAAAAAAAACCAATTGAAATAAAATTTGATTGATATTGAAAGGTTCATGAAATTTTTATTAAATTCCAATTCAACAAATTTGAATAGAATAGGTTTGAGTAAAACTATAGTAAACTGAAATTAAAATCAATTGAAATGTGAATGCAATAAATTTAGAATCGATCACAATTTCCATGAGTTTAAAAATTAAGATTGATTAAAACTCGAGGGAATTAAAATGAATATAAATAAAATTTTTAAATCTTTGAAATTTGCATATTAGAACGTAAATGAATTAAAATTTTGAATGGAGTTTAGAACGATTAAAATTTTGGATCAGGCGAAATTTAAAACTATTAAAGTTGGTATTATCATAGGTAGATTAAAACTAATTAAAGTTTAGATTAATATTGAAACTTACGTTAAATTAAATTAAGCGAATAAAATGTGAATAAACTAAAAATTTCGGAAATTGATATTTAGATCAATTGAAATTTAAAACAAATTAAACTCGAATTAATTTAAAATATAAAATTTAAATTAATTGATATTTGAATAAATTAAAGTTTTGATTACATACTACGTGCATTTTAAATCGATTGATTTACATTTTAGGATTATTGAATTTGAAATAAAAATTTATTTTACTTGAGTTAATTTTATTTTTATTTTATTGGCCAAGATTGTCTTGTGAATTAATTTTTCAAATTCCGGTGAAATGTTTATTGTAAACTCCACGGATATGCTCTCAAAATCTGAATTAGTTAAAAATAACTAATTTGAAAGCAAAATCACAGTCACTAATTCAAATAGTTATATTTCTACTAACCGTTTAGTAACAAATAACAAATTATTAGTCAAATTCATTTTTAGGTTATGTCTAAATTACTAATATTTTAGTAAACTTCTGTTAACTAATTCAATTAGTCAAATTTTAACTAATTTAAAGCTATATTTTTACTAATAATTAGTCATATTTTAATAATAATTATTTAGTTTTAACTAATTGCAGAAACAAAACGATTTTACTAATAATTAGTTATTTTTAACTAATCCAAATTTAGAGAGTGAAAAGTAGAATATTCAAGGTGTATACTAATTTCGTCCCACAAAATTCCCGGTTATTTCCCGGTTTTTCCCGGTTTTAGTTCCTATTTTTCCCGGCTTTTTCTCTTGTTAATTTAAAATTTATTTGAAGTATAAATAGACCTACAAATTGCTACAAAAATTGAATATAACAGTTGATAATTGAAGAAAATAAAGAAAATTCAAAGAAAATAATTGAGAATTGAAGAATTAAATATTAAACTTTACAAAAAATAATAATTAAGAATTAAAAAAAACAATTACTAATGAAAAGAAATAATTAATAATAGAAAGAAATAATTGAACAATGACAAAAATATTTGACAATTAGAAACAAAATTAAAAAAAATACGTAAATATTAATCTACAATTGAACAATCATTGAAAAAATTGAACAATGGTTATTAAATTCAAAGAATGCAATATTGAAAATTAGTCAACTAGATAGAAAATCCAAAAAAATAATTTAAAATTTAAGTTAATAATTCAAAATTGAAGAAATAAATTGAAAATTAAATAATCAAATTGAAATTAGAAAAACACAAAATTATTGAATATTAAAAAAAAATGGAAAATTGAGAAATAAAATTGAAATTTGAATAGAATAATTGAGAATTAAAGAAAATTACTGAACAATTGGATTGAAAAAAGGAGAAAATAATTTATAATTAAAAAAAAATGGAAAATGACAGGAATTATTTAATATTGAAGAAAATATTGAAAATTGAAGAATAGAATTGTTATTTAAAGAAATTAATTAAGAATTGAAAAAAATAATTGACTAATTGAACAATTAAATTGAAAATAGAAGAAAATTATTGAAAATTGAAGGAGGTTTTGAAATATGAAATAAATAACTGATAATTGAAAAAAAAATAATTGAAGAAAGTCGAGATTACTGAATATTGAAACAAACAATTGAAAATTGAACAAAATAATTAAAAATTAAAGAAAATAATTGAAAATTGAAGAAAATAATTAAAAATTGAAGAAAGTACTTAAAAATTAAATCGAGATTAAATACAATATTTGGAAGCAGCAGAAAAATTTAGAAATCGACGGAAATAATGGCGATTTGACGAAAATAATTTAAAAATTATCAATTTAAATAAAAATTGAAAGAAAAACATAAGTTAAAAAAGCTGAGAATTGTTAAATATTGAAGAAAATTGAGAAGAAATTGAAAATTGAAAAAAATTGAGAAATTGAAAGAAATATGAAAAAATAATTGAAATTTAAGAAAAAAAATTGGAATTTGAAGAAAATAATTGAGAATTTAACAAAAAATCATGGTAAAAAGCCTAGAGTTATTGAAAATTGAAAAAAAACAATTAAAAATTGAAGAATGGAATTGAAGGTCGAAAATTATAATTGAGAATGAAAGAAAATAATTCAAGAATTGAACAATTGAATTGAAAGTAGAAGAAAAATAAGTGATAATTGAAGAAAAAAGAAATTGAACAACCCAAAAATTATAGAATGTGAAGAAAACAATAAAAAATGAAGAATGTAATTGTAATTTAAAGAAATTAATAAAAAATTGTAGAATATAATTGTCAGTTGAAGAAAATGTGACTTTATAAAAATTGTTAAATAATAATGATAAATTGAATTCAAGTTTCAAAAAAATAATTGATAATTGAAAAAAATATTGAAAAAAGCCGAGAATTATTGATTATAGTAGAAAATAATTGAAAAATGGATGAGTTATTGAGATGTGAAATAAATAAATGATAATTGAAAAAAATAGTTCAAAAAAGTCGAGAATTATTGAATATTAAATTAAATAATAAAAAATTGAAGGAAATAGTTGAGATCTGAAGAAAATAATTAAAAATTGAAGAAAATAATTGAAAATTGAATTAAATAATTGGCAATTCAAAAAAAATAATTTATAGTTGAAGAAAATAATTAAAAATTGATTAAAATAATTGAAAATCGTAGAAAATATTTCAGAATTTAATAAATTATTTAAAAATTAATGAAGATAATTGAAAATTGAAGAAAATAATTAGCAATTGAAGAAAATAGTAGAAAATTGAAGAAAATAATTGAGAAATGAAGAAATAATTTTAAATTAATAAAAATAATTTAAAATGGAAAAAAATAATTGAGAATTGTAGAAAATAATTGGAAATTGAAGAAAATAATTTAAATTGAAAAGAATTTATTATCCCAGAAAAGAAATTCCCGGTTAATTCCCGGTTTTCCCGGTTATTTCCCGGTTTTCCCAGTTTTCCCGGTTAGTAGACACCCTGAATATTAGATATTTTAAATATTAAAATATCCCTTTAATACTCGACATAAATTTGAACAAATTTTGACACGTGTTTTTTTTTAGTTATTTATAGAAGTTTAACATCAAGTTGAATTTTTTATAATTAACCAAATTATAAATTTTAACAAAAACATTTTTTTTCACTAAAAATATTACTGACTTTGCTCTTAAAATCGTTAATAGAAATAATTATTTACAATACGAGTGCGTAAAGTAGGTTATTATATGAGCGTGATGCAATTATGAATTGAAGTAAATTTTCAAAACTAAATATTTCTTTTTTTTCAAATTCTTTTATCCTCTTATCTCTTTCTTTCATTATCTCGTTGATATCCCAGCAGTGCGTAAAGTAATCTCTAAAATTCACTTTAAGTACCGAAATTTACTTCACGCATTGCTAGCAGTGCGTAAAATAAGTACTGCCATGAAAAGAGTCACTTTGCGCACAGTTTTCTAAAATTCAACTTTAGAGGTTAGTTTCACAAAAAGGTAACTTAAGTTTAAGTAAACCAGAGAAAATTGTATTTAAAAATTGTTTCATTTTGACAATTGTTTACTACAATTCTCGATTTGAAATAATTACCCTTGTAAAGTTTAATTACCAAAACAACTTTTTGAAAAATAAACAAGCATTTATCGAAATTGAATTTTCGCCTCCCAGCTTATTTTATTAATTGAAATTCTATAATAAAAATCACCAATTACTAAATTGAAATAACCAACAAAAGTATATTTTGAATTCGTTAACAATTAAATAATTCATGCCTGGAAAATTATTAATTATTCCGATAAATTCGAGGAACATGGAAGAGAACGAGAAAAAGCAGTCCTTGTACACATATTGTAAACGTGTTCCTCTGCTCGTATCCAGATCTCCTAAAATTTATTGCGACTGCACGTCTGCTCGAATTAATTAACTGTACTAATTGCACAAGCTGTGCAAAAAAAAAAAGAAAGAAATTTTCTCTTCGACAACGTCAAGCGTAGTTTTAATCAATCAATCAACAATTCGATTCGTCAATTAATTTCCCTTTGTCTCCGCTTTTTGTCCATCTCATCCCTGTTCTCTTTGGTGGAACTTCTAACGTTCCACGTGGTTTCACGTGGTTCCGCGCAGTTCCGCAACGATAGTTCCTCGTTCTAGCACGCGAAAAAATCCAGCCGGCAATTACACCTTCCGATTCTTCAACGGGAATTGCAATAATTCCGTTTCTCTTTAGAATCGCACGTGTCTTTAAGAGAGAAAACAAGGCAAGAGAGAGAGAAAGAGAGAGAGAGAGAGAGAAAAAAAAGAGGAAAAGAGAATAGCGAGGGAGAGAAAAAAGAGGGAGAGTACACGAGGATTTTCGCTGGTGAGTGTCATTGAACTTCGTTTGCTTTTAGCAAGAAAAGAAAATTAATAAAAACTAAGTGTACATATATACAAAGAAAGGGATTTTACGATTCGCAGAATTTTTCAGCACTGAGACAAAGATTTCGCACGTCCTAATATATACGAAATAATTTCACGAGAGTTTAAATTAATTAATGGGTAATTTGGAATTATATTAATTTTTTAAGAAGCTAGATTTTGGAATCAGAGTGTCTGGCGAAGAAGAAGAATTTTAAGAAGAGCAGTTTTAAATATCAATATACGTTTTCAGGGTGTCTACTAATTTCGTCCCACAAAATTCCCGGTCATTTCCCGGTTTTTGTTCCTATTTTTCCCGGTTTTTCGCTTGTTAACTTAAAATTTATTTTAAGTATAAATAGACCTACAAATGGCTACAAAAATTGAATATAACAGTTGATAATTGAAGAAAATAATTGAAATTCAAAGAAAATAATTGAGAATTGAAGAATTAAATATTTAACCTTACAAAAAATAATAATTAAGAATTAAAAGAAACCATTAATAGTGAAAAGAAATAATAAATAATGGAAAGAAATAATTGAACATTGACAAAGATATTTGACAATTAAAAACAAAATTGAAAAAAAAAAGTAAATATTAATCTACAATTGAACAATAATTGAAAAAATTGAACAATGGTTATTAAATTCAAAGAATATAATTGAAAATTGCTCAATTAGATAGAAAATCAAAAAAAAAAAATAATTTAAAATTTAAGTTAATAATTCAAAATTCAATAATGAAATTGACATCAGAATAACACAGAATTTTTGAATATTAAAAAAAATCAATTGAAAATTGAGAAATAAAATTGAAATTCGAATACAATAATTGAGAATTAAAGAAAATTACTGAACAATTGGATTGAAAAAAGAAGAAAATAATTTATAACTAAAAAAAAAAAAAAATGGAAAATGCCAGGAATCATTTAGTATTGAAGAAAACATTGAAAATTGAAGAATAGAATTGTTATTTAAAGAAAATAATTGAGAATTGAAAAAATAATTGAACAATTAAATTGAAAATAGAAGAAAAATATTGAAAATTAAATAAGGTTTTGAAACATAAAATAAATAACTGATAATTGAAAAAAAAATAATTGAAAAAAGTCGATATTACTAAACGTTGAAACAAACAATTGAAAATTTAACAAAATAATTTAAAAAAATTGAAAGAAAAACATAATTTAAAAAAGCTGAGAATTGTTAAATATTGAAGATTATTGAGAAAAAATTGAGAATTAAAGAAAATAATTCAAGAATTGAACAACTGGATTAAAAGTAGAAGAAAATAAGTGATCATTGAAGAAAAAAGAAATTGAACAACCCAGGAATTATAGAATTTGAAGAAAACAATAAAAAATAAAGAATGTAATTATAGTTTGAAGAAATTAATTAAAAATTGTAGAAAATAATTTGAAATTGAAGAAAATGTGATTTTATGAAAATTATTGAATAATAAATAATGAATTTAATTGAAGTTTTAAAAACATAATTGATAATTGAAAAAAGATATTGAAAAAAGGCGAGAATTATTAAATATTAAATTAAATAATTAAAAATTGAAGGAAATAGTTGAGATCTGAAGAAAGTAATTAAAAATTGATGAAAATAATTAAAAATTTAAGAAATATAATTGAAAATTGAATCAAATAATTGTCAATTCAAAAAAAAAAAATTTTTAGTTGAAGAAAATAATTAAAAATTGATTAAAATAACTGAAAATCGTAGAAAATATTTCAAATTTAAATAAATCAATTAGAATTTGGTGAAAATAATTGAAAATTGAAGAAAATAATTGGCAATTGAAGAAAATAGTAGAAAATCGAAGAAAATAATTGAGAAATGAAGAAATAATTTTAAATTAATGAAAATAATTCCAAGTGAAAAAAAATAATTGGAAATTGAAGAAAATAATTGAAAATTGAAAAGAATTTATTATCCCAGAAAAAAAAATTCCCGGTTTGACGAAAAATTCCCGGTTTTTCCAGGTCAATTTAAATTCCCGGTTATTTCCCGGTTTTCCCGGTTAGTAGACACCCTGCGTTTTTTTTATTTAGACAAAAATGTATGAGAATTATTTGAAAAACAATAATGACATAAAATAATTTTTTTTCATAATTCACTATTCACGCGTTTTTAACATTTTAAAAAATCATATGTTAAGTAAACCATCATTATATCTTCGTTTAAAATCATCGTAGAACAATTTTTAAAAAAGTGTTTTAAAGGTCATAAATCAAGCTTTCTATTAATCCTAGACATGTATAAATTTTAGGCCGGGTTCAGATTCTATCGAACAAAAAGTACATTTGATTGATTTTGAGGTTAGGTGCAAAATCAGACCAGCTGGACCAATTTTTATGGCAGATTCGGATTCAGCGCATCAAAATACATAGGAAAATGTCGGTCTCATACCCAGGCCAGGGAACTTTATTTTTTTTGTGTGGCTGTGTTATTAATTAAGATATGATTAACATATATCAGAAAGAAAGAAAAGATATTTATAAAAATTAAAAAGTGTATGAAATATTGAGAAAAATCAACCATAAACTGAGAAAATTAAAGGTAAAGTCAAGAAATACAATTTTTGTTAGGATTCTTTTAAAAATGTATTTAATAATTTAAGACTTTTTTTTAAAAAAAGTAAATAGTCTAAAAGAATAAGAAAAAATGAGAAATCTTATTATAAATTTAAAAATGAGACAATTTTTTGTTTAATCTCAATAATGGAAAAATTAAATTTATTGGAAAAATAAAAAAATTGAAAAACGTCGAAAGAAATAGAAAATTAATTGTCAGTGAAAAAATGAGAAATGACAAAAAAAAATAGAAAATTTCTAGAAAATAAAAAAATGATGATAAAATGGAAAATTTATTTAAAATAATAATAAATAAAAAAATTTATAAAAAGTTCAATGAATGATTTAAAAACTTATCACAAATTTGAGAAAAAAGTAAGGAAATTTAAAAGAGAAGTAAAAAAATTTGAAGGAAAAAGAAAAGCTAACAATATCTCAGGGAAAATAATAAACAAATATTTGAAAAATGAAGAATTTTTTTTTTAATTTGACAAACTATGAATGAATGACAAAAATGGAAAATATTTTTTAAAATAAAATAACAAGTTCGAAACAGCGAAAAAAGTCTTAAATTATTAAATACATTTTTAAAAGAATCCTAACAACAAAAATTGTTTAAAATATCAAGAAAGTCTAGAAATTTTACGAGAGAGTGAAATTTGTACGAAAATAGATAAAATGTAAAAAAAATTGATGTACAAAAAGTTGAGCAAAATTAAAATAAATCAAAAAATTGCCAAAAATGTTCACAAAAATTTAAAAAAACCTCTCAAAAAAAAAAATTAATTAAAATGAGAGAAGTATTAAGAAAACTATTCGTTCGTCGACTAAAACATTGTTAATTTAAAAAAGGAAAAATAAAGAATAAAACTGCATGAAGATTTTTTATAAATGACAAAAGAGACGTAATTTAAAAAAGAAATTTAAAAAAAGAGAATTTTTAAACAAAAAATAGAAACATTTACGGGAACGATTTTAAAAATCTATAAAAATAAAAAATAAAATTGGCGAAAAAAGGGAAATTTACAAAATAAAAAGTATTGATTAATCTTTTTGAAAAAATAGGAATTTATAAGAAAAAAACTCTCTGAATCTAAACAAATAGTTAAAAATAACTAGTTATTAGTAAAACATGACTAATTATTATATTAGTAATAAAATAACTAAAGAACAGTTAAAACTTGATTGAATTACATTCGATAATTCATTAACAGGTAAAATATTAACAAACAAAAATTAGAATAAAAAAAAATTATGATAGTTAGACAATTATGAAAAAATCGGTAATCTCTAAATTAAGACATTGAAAATTTCTGCTTAAGAATGAGATAATTTTGTAGAGAGTAAATTAGAATGCAACTTAATCAGTTTTTGACAATTAAAAATTGAACTAATTGAAATTTAAAAGTTTGAATAAATTAAAATTTGACTATTAAGTTTGGTACTTATTTTTTGTATATTTTTCTAACAAATTTTCCCATTGTTTTAAAAATGTCCAACTCTTTTTACAAATTCCTGTTTTATTTTCGAGAGTTACTATTAAGGTCACTCTGAAAATGTAATTTAAAAAATCCCTCACACATTTCACTATAAAATAGTATCTAATAAAAAAGTCTTAGATATAAGAAAATATCAGAACATTTAATTAGAAATAATGAAACATAGAAAATTCGTTAATCAAAATTAAACAAAATTTTCATACATAAGGCAATTAGAATAGATATTTGAAAAGCTTATGAATTTAAAAACAAGAAAATCGGGAAAAAGCTACTAAAAAAAATTAGGAAACGTAAATATGAAATATAAAACTGTACAAAGACAATAAATCAAAGAGCCCACAAAAATATATGAGAAAATATTTTAAACTTAAAAAAGTTTTCGATGTTATTTAAAAAAAAAAAAATTTTAAAAACATGATAGCAGTTTCAAAAGAAAAAAAAAACTCTAACAATGAACACGACTTGAAGAGAAGCCAAAAAGTCTTAGAAATAAGAAAGTATTAGAACATTTCATAAAAAATAATGGAACATAGAAAATTCGATAATCAAAATTAAACAGAATTTTAATACGTGAGATTGAAAAAAAATGTCTGCTTAAGAATGAAACAACTTTTTAGAGAGTAAATTAAAATGCAACTAAATTAGTTTTTGACAATTGAAATTTAAAAAATTGAATAAATGAAAATTTGACATTAAGTTTGTTACTTATTTTTGGTATATTTTTTTTCTAACAAATTTCCCCATTGTTTTGAAAATTTCAGACTCTTTTTTACAAATTCCTGTTTTTTTTGGGAATTACTAAAGTCACTCTAAAAATCAAATTTTTTAAAATAATCAAAAATATTCTAAATACCTCGACCAAGAGTGTCAACACGTTAAATTATAAAGCCCATAAAATTGTCGATTGCGTAAAAAAAAAAGTTGTATTAATAGGAAAATAAAGCAAATAACTGAAGCTCACAAGTACAAAAGAGTTTGTAATTTAAAAAAAAATCCCTCACACACTTCACTATAAAATAGTATCTAATAAAATGTTGCACGTGGAACATTTTATGTTACTCTTCCATTATTATTTTACTTTATACTGCTGTAAATAATTATGGCATGCATATGCAGGAAAGAAGCAAAAAGGAAGAGACTAAAGGAGAGATGATGTTTTTCTTTTGCATCCAATTCAGAGAGGCAAAGAGAGAGGGAGAGAAGACGCATTTGTCACGTTAGCTCCGAATGAACCTTAAACCTGTTCTAACTATAGGGCGACATCCAAGGAAGTAAAATGTTTACGGGATGAGAAGCAGGTGCGATATACAAGGACTCTGTACTTTGGTTATCCGATCAGCATATGATATTATATTGTAATATTCACGCAGCAAGTATCTAGAGGTATTTTAGACATGAGGATCATCTAAAAACGACATATGTCGGTCAACACATATGGCGATTACGTTTCTCAATTTTGACGACCAATTGCTCTGTCAACGCTCACAACCGCCTTTTAAGGAATCAGAAAAACCCTCCGCCAATCTGGAACTTGTTAAAAATGTGTTTTTAGATATTCATAAAGATGTCAAAAATTGCCGTCTACCTCGTAACATCAAAACTTCACATTTCCTACCTAATAAGACACATAACATCAACTTAACGAACACGTGCCAAAAATCTGGTCTAAATTTTTGTGCTAAAAATATTATCTATTTAAAACTGCTTCACTGTATCGAACTAGGTCTTTACAAATCAATTTGATAATTTTATTTATTTATTTATTTATTTACATTCACGGGACATGCCCTTTTAATTAACCTAAAAATTACAACATGTAATTTATTTTAACAAATGTATCACTTTAAGGCTAATTAATAATTAATAATTAATCAAATCGATAAAAGGATAATTTCTTTAACTGAAGATTGAAATAATTAGGCGTGGTTAAAATTCTATATTTTTATACTCTACAATGATAAATTCTACATACAGGACTGATGAAAATCATGATTTTTCTTATTTAAGGGCATGTGATGGATTATGACGTCACTGGTATAGGCAAAATTTGTCCGTAACTTTTCTCTTCAAATATTGAATATTTTTTTATAAAACTTGGTAGAATTACTTAAAATATCACCAGGAAGGTCTCTCAGACCCGAATTTATTTGAATTTTGTCTCAAAATTGATTTTTATAAAAGTTTGCATTTTTTCGAAAATGTTCTAAAATTAATTTTGGGCCAAAATTTAAACAAATTCGGGTCTGAGAGACCTTCCTAATGACATTTTAATTAATTCTACCAAGTTTCATAAAAAAATATTTAATATTTTAAGAGAAAAGTTACGGACAAATTTTGCCTTATCCAGTGACGTCATAATTCATCACATGCCCTTAACTCAAAAATCAATTTTTTTAAATATATAAAATCAGTATTTAAAATTTTCAAATGTTTATTTGTAAGTAGCTTATTTTTTAAACTGAGAATATTTAATAAGAAATAATGAAGAATAAAGGATTTAATCAGAAAACAAATTATGTCGAATAAATGAGAAAAATTCAAAAAAATATTTTCAAATTCATATATAATTGCAAAATTAGGTAAAGCAACGAAAAAATAATAAATTATAAAAAAAAAACGTAAAAAGATAAGAAAACAGTCTATTAAAATAAAAGAATAAAATTCATTTAAATAAAAGAAGTTATGGACATTATTAACGAAATAAAGAAAAATTAAAGAAAAAAACAACGCTAGAATGAAACACTGACATAAAAATATATAAAAGAGTAGAAATTCTTTTAGAAAGAATTAAAGAAAAAAAATAAATAAAATTTTGGATAATTTCAAAAAATTTCAAAAGAAAACAAATTCTATGAATAAAAGAACGGTTTTAAAATAAGAATATTTAGTACAAGATTAAATTTACATAATATAAAATAAAATAAAAGTCTTCAAAAAATTAGAAAAATGTAGATAAAAGCATCGAATATATAAAATATAATATGTATAATATGTATTTATAAATGTTTCCAAAATTCGTAATTCAAGATAAAAACTAAAGAATTTTAAAAAAGGAGAAACGTTTCTGTGAAATAGAAAAATGATAACAAAATTTAAAGAATTAATTAAAATGCTAGGGAGGACTAAGAAAATTGTAAAACAACAAGAAAATTGAGAATTTATTTTTTTTTAATCCGACAAACTGTAAAAATTAAAAAATGTGCTAAGAATCTATTGAAAAATTAGAATTAATAAAAATAAAACAAAAAATGTATATAAGTATTAAAGACAAATATAAATCTCACAAAAGAAATTTAAAAATCCTTTAAAAATAAAAAAAGTTTAGGAAAATTAAACCAAAAATATTTTTATATTACACTTAATACAAGTTGAACAATAAATTTAGAAAAATAAATAAAATCAAAAAATTTTATGTAAGAATAAGTTTACAAAAAATAGACAAGATGTGAAAAATTGAATAAATTTACAAAAAAATTAGCGTATTTATTTTGGAAATTATGGAAATAATTAAGAAAATCAGCGAAATAAAAAGTTAAGTGAATGTTATATTCACAATAAAAAAAACTTATTTTTATAATTAAAAAAGGTTAAGGTTAAAAAGAATGAATTAAAGTTCAAAACAAATATTATACAAAATTGGATTAATTAAATTTAAAATCAATCAAATTTTTCGTTAATATGTTTATAAATTTTGCTAAAAAAAACCAAGATTGATTTGTAATTTGCAAATATTAAAATTTGGATGGAGGGAACGTAAAATAATAATTGAAATTTAAAAAGATTAGATTTTGAATGAGTGATAGATAATTTGATAAACTGAATTTGTTTTAATTGAACAATTCAAATTTGGAATAATTTAAATTAGAGTCGACTACAATTTGGATAAATTAAAAACTAAGTTTATTAATAATTTACAGTTGTATAAATTACAGCTTAAATCAATTAAAATGTAGATGAACTGGATATTAAATCACTAGACATTTGACTCGATCAAAACTTGAACAGAAAAAAATATTAACAAATTAAATAAATTTAAATTAAAACTAACTGAGAATAGAATCAAGATAATTAACTAAAATTTAGATTAAATTACTTCAAATTTGATTCATTTGACAATTAAAAACATTGGAAATCGGATAAATTGAAACTGGGATTAATTAAAATTTATATTACATAATTAAACTTTAAACCACTAGAAACTTGAGTGGATTAAATTAATTCAACATTTGAATAAATTAAAATTTTGATAAATTAAAGTTTGGATTTATTGAAATTTGAATCGACTTAAATTCGAATTTATCGATTAATTCAGTAAATAAACATTACGACGGATTAAAAATTAGATTAACTGAAAATTAAATAAATTGAATTTTCCATTAATCGAATTATCGGATTAATTGAAAATTAGATAAATTGAAATTAAAATCGATTGAAATTCAGATTAATTGAATTTTGAGCCGATGAAAATTTAAAGCACTTAAGTTTTGAACCAATTGCAATTTTGATACATTGAAATTTCGATTGATTTATATTTAACATTTGAACCGATTAAATATTAGATAAATTAAATTTCAGATTAAGTAAAACGCTAATTTAAATAAAAATGTGTCCTATTAAAAATTCGGATTAGAATTGATTAAAATTTGAATTTCTTTGAATTTAAATCAATTAAACTATAAGTTGACTGAAGTCTGACTTTATTGTATTTTAAATCGATTAAACTTTTGAATAAATTAAAGCTGTGATCAATTAATTAACAAAAAAAGTCGATATAGATGAAAAATTAGCAAAATAGGTGAAAAGGTGGTAAAATTTATTATTCTACCAATTTAATGGAAAATATAATGAGCAAAAATACAGGAAATTAGTAGTTTGATATCAATATAAAAAAAAAAAATGTCTTCTACATCAAAATACAAAAATAATGGTGGCAAAACAATGATATTGAGTTTCTTTGTAAACTAATGAATTCCCAATTATGTTTTTATAATTATAGATACGGAATCCTGTTTTTTGTTTCAATTCCAGCATCATCTGTCGCCCGACCTTCAATGAAGACCTTCTGCAGGGAAAAATTGGTAAAAATGAAAACATGCTGGTTTTGAATGCGGGATCGTATGCGTACTATAATTTTAAGCATGAAAGGAACTTTTTCTTTAATTTAAATGTACAAAGTGCAAAACAACTTCCAATGAGAAGGTCAATTATCATATTGAATGTAAAAGTTAAAAATAATCCTTACTAATTGTGTTAATTAAAATATTTCACACAGCGATAATTCACTCTACATATTAAGGGAAGTTATAAAAGGGATTTGAGCTCTCTTTTCTTTAAGAGATAATAATTGTTGTTCCTAATTTTCTCTTAAATGGTGTTCCGTTCTCCCTTTTTTTTTTTAGGAGGAGGAGGCTGAACCGTGAAAACGTCTAAAATCCAGAGGAATGATCAACTCGTGTATTTTTGATAAAACCTACTATTGGAAATAAAAGACTTACCACCACTAACCACCACAAACTGAAATCCAATCACGCAGATGGTTAGGTAACTTTTCAGCAGCTGCCCAATATTTTCGTGTGTTCCTTCTGAATGAGCATCATCACTTTTTATGCAGATCATCATGTGCCACGTGATTGGAAGCTAAAAAAAGAATTTTGATGTTTTAAAACTGTACATAATCAACATTCAACATTTTCAAATGCAAATTTGAAAAAATTGTTTGGTTTTGATGAGAATGTGAAAAAAAAATTATTATTTTTGATTTAAGATATTTGCGATCTTGGGTCTTTTTAGTTTCAAAATCTTTACTCATATTGTTAACAAAACGTATTATATCAATTTACAGAAGATTTAATAGTTGTGAAAAATAATTATCTCTATAGTAAAATGTAATAATAATACGAAAATAATAATATTGTGCTCTTATTATGTTAAATAAATTGGTAATTTTTGTTAATTTTCTTGCAGGATGTACTGAAGTGTGTAAGAAACAGAAACTATTTCTGGTTTTATTACCATTTGCAATGAGGCTGGTAACCGGTAACAATTTATTCAAACATCCTGAACAAAGATCACCAGTGGATAAAGATAATTAAAAATAGTAAAATCTAATTTATAAACATCAAGATGAAATATTTAGTCATTTGTTTTATTATTTAATTTTTTATGTCTGTAATCAAATGACTTTTATGAAATTAAAAGGTAAACAAATTTGACAGTAATTAATATTTGCATTAAATTAATTTCTAATTTATAAAATATTAAGCTTTTAATTTTATTCAACATTAATATTATTATTATTATTATTATTATTATTAAGACAAAGAATGAATAACATTGCAATATTATAAATAATACATGATTTAATATTGTTAAAAGTATGACTTAATTTTTGTACTAATTTCACAATAAATTTTTTGAAATTTGTTTATATTATGCCCATTGTAAGATCGTACTATAAAGTTTAATTTACGATTGATTCTTTTGGAGAAACTACAGCACACTTTGTTGAGAGGAATACTATTTGATTTATAAATAAGAATGCAGACATTCATACAGTCTTGAAAGACAAAAAGGAACTGCCCAAATCAGTATATGAAATTATTAAATATTTATCTACGCACACATCCGTATTAATTTTTCCCTATTCCTCATAACATTCTCTTCATTCTTCGAAATAATTTTATTTGCCGAGAATTGTTTTTTCAATTTCAATTTGCGAATACTTTCCTAATATTTTTAGGTTATTTTCTAAACTGAGAAAATTCGAAAGTTACATTACAAAGATTAGAAATACATTATCAATCGTTTAATCATAAAAATCCTTTTAAAAATTTCGCTAAATGATTTAGCAAAGAAGAAATTAACCAAGAATTTAAACTCGCGCTTTTTTCGTCAAATGTCTTCCCAATAATCTACATTTTACTTCTAATAAAAAAAATCCAAAATCTTTTCGTTGAGATCAGAATTAAAAAATAATTAAATAAAATCTATAAAATCTCTTACCTGCTATATGAAATGAAATCTGACGACACTAACCTCAACTAGCCTTGTTTCTATGAACGCTATGAACTGTCAAATATGCTCCGAAAAATGTACCACTAGTATTTTTTTCACAAAATATCAATAAAATAAACACTTGTGTATCGTAAGTTACCTTTAGAAAGTACATTAAAACTTTCGTAGCACTGATAAGTACTGAAAAAAATCTTTTTCTTTTTAAATTTTGCGCGCGCGAAATGGAAATATTAAATAAATAAGTAATTGGTTACTTATAAATTTAAGAGCCACTCTGATTGGCGCACACCATAAAACAATGAACTAATGGAAAAATACGTTAAATTTTTAAATTATTAATAAACGGATTTTCATATTTTTAATATTTAAATGATTTAAATATTTTATTATAATTCAATATATAAAAATTTATCTTTTCACGTATTTCTGCGAATAATTATAAGTAATTTAGATTTTTTTCATAAAAGAAATGTACTTATGTTCTTAATTTATTACATTTATTACTTAGAATCCTTAAAAATAATAGGTTTTTTTATGCACAGAATTCGAAAAATTCGAAATTCCCTGTGATAGGAAAGTCTTTGAAAAACTATTTGTTTTAATAAAAGTGTTGGTTACATTAAAAAATATAAAATTAAATAATTTAGGTGCATAATTAAGTAGGTAAAATTGGTAAAATCTTACCTTGTTATTGTTGGAAATGTTGAAAATCAACAATTGTAACCTCGAAGTTATTTTGCAATCTTCCTTGTAAAAGTCCAGTAAACCAAAAGTATTTTTACTTCCTTTTTCTGGCACTAACATCAGTAAAATAAGACTTGCTAATTTCCTACATATCACAATAGACTAGAGGCTTAATGAATCTTGAAATTAACAGATAAATCAGTAAATTTCAGCACCTGGGATGACAAAAAAAACTTGAAGAAAACAAAGAAAATCTATTTTCAGCCGGTAAATAAGGTAAATAATAATAATAATCCATTTTTTTTATTGGTCTATTATTAACCAATCCCGTGAAAGCGGGAATTAGACATTTTCCAAAAACTTATCGATTCTCATTAAAAATCTAAATAATTTTTTTCGTTAATATTAATTATCGATATAAATATTAATTAAATTAAACAATAAAGAGTTTAATAAAACAGAAATTTTTCATAATAAAATTGGTGTTTAAAAATCACTAATTAAAACATTCTTGAGACTCAACATCAGATTGGACATTTTTTTGTGATTTTTAAACTTTCTTATTATTAATTAAAAGCTTAATCACAGCTATGATTTTGGAGACTCAAATTACGAATTTTGTTCGGAAATTCAAATTTCAAAATTCTTTATAAATTCAACATTTTTGAAATCAGAATTTTTTTATAATTAAATTTTTAAAACGTTGCTTTAATAAGTATTTTAGATCTCTAACTATAAATTTATTGTCAAAAAGTTATTGTTTAAAATTTCTTAATCATTTTTTAAAATTTTCATTGAAAATATATACCACAAAATATTTATAAATATCTGTATTTTCTGAATAAGCGAAATGGAACATTTCCAGAAAAGAAATTTTAAAGATACTAATTTGATATTCAAGAAATAAATTTAAACAATTTTTGCGAATAAAACTTACTAAAGATGTCATTTTATTCGAAAATTACAAAAATTAAGTTAAGAAACGTAAATTTTGAAGTTTTCAAAAGTACTAGTTTCTTACATTTTTTATTATTTCGATATGACAACAATTTTTTTATGAAATGATGGTAAATTTTAATTCACAAATTTGGCTATAACATAAAATTGTTAGTTCTTTTAATTTAAATTATTTTTAGTGTTTATTTAATTTTAATATTTTACCTTATTTTAAAAATAAAAGTCTCTAAAATTTAAAAAATGGATTTTTAAGCCAATTTTTAAAATTCATGTTTTCAATTTTTAATCATGCATATTGTTTTTTATTAATTTTTAATAATATCATAATATTAATGTTTTTAGAACACAAATAACGCAAGAAAAAAACTTCTTGCAATCATTGAATTTTAAGAAAGAATTGGACACATACTCGAGAAAAGGTTATGTTTGAAGTTATTATTCTGCTTTTTGAAATGAAAAAACTTTTTTAATATAACTTTTTTTAGGCAAAATGTAAAAAATTTAATTTAAAATAAAAAGAAAACCATTGGAACTTATAATTTGACGAAAATGAAAGAGTTTTGAGTTTTATAAACGTTTTAGAGAAACGAGAGAAATTGTAAATATTTGTTTCTGAATGTCAAAAATGTCTAAATTTTTATCAACTTATGAGTTTCAACCGTTCATTTTGTTTTAAATTAGATTTGCGACCTTTCGTCTAAAAAAAATTACAATAGAAGTTAATTTTCTATTTCAAAGATTAAAATGAGGTATTATTTATAAAAATTGGATGAAAATTACAATTGTTGACAAAATTTAAAGAAAAAACACAAAATGTTAAATAATTATTATTTTATAATAAATTTTTTATTAACCTATTTTTTTTTAAATGTCCAACTGAATCTCTCAAAATTGCATAAAGTCGATTTTAATAATATTTCCATTTTATGTGGAACACCATTTTTTTAGCACTTTCTTAAAATGAATAAGTAAATTGACTGCGACAGATCCTGTCCTTTTTGTTTAAATTTTACAATTTGTAAAAATTAATTTGTACAAAGATGAAATTAATATTTTTAAAAATTAATGATCATTTAGTGGTTAGATCTGGGTAAATATTATTGATAGCATAATTTGAAAATCTAATTGTCCAAATATTTAATTAATAATAATTAAAGTTTAATTTTACTTACCTACTCAGTATTAAAAATGTAAATCTAAATAAATAAATTCATCAAATAATTCTAGATTATTTGAAATCTACATTTTTATAAAGGTAGAATTTACGGACTTTTGTTAAAAAATACGGACTTTATCGGAATTTACGAAGCTAACTCGAGCCCTGAAATAATAGAAAACTTGAAAATAAATGAGAATAAAATTTTTCCGCTTTTCAAAATACAAACTGAAAACTCGACTCTTGTGATGATAGGAGCTCGTTTTATGAGCATAAGGTAAGAACAAATTCTATAAAAGCAACCTTTTAAGCGTTAATGTAAGCACGGGATCAAGGATACTATAAAACGAGGCGTCTTAGAGGAACGCGGACGATGTGCGAATGTGTATAACCTTTTTTCCATTCGTTTAGTCTTTAGTATGCCGAGTGCCATGAGGGTTGATCCTACCGAGATTCCCAGCAAAAAGATAACACAGATGAGAGAAATTCTAAAACTACACTCGGCGCAATTCCATCGATTTGCCAAATTCAATCGCTAACAAAATACTCCCTCAAATTATATTCACAATTTTAAAATTATCCCCTTAGTAAAAAAAAAATAATCCAGGCTGGTTACAAAATATTGTCAAAATATATAATCACAATTTTCAATTAATCTATATTTTTTTTAATAAACACAAATAAAATCGAGTCGAGAAATGTAACTTCACAGCGATTTATTTACAGAAAATATATAGAAATAAATTATACAATTCAAATGAATTAAATAAAGTTTCGACAAGAGATGTTGATTTAAAATAAAACGAATCTCCTATACAGTGTTCACTAAACCACAGTTTGAAAACAAGTATTGACATAATCGAAAATTAATTCAAGTCTAATAAAAAAAAAAAAAAAAAAGAAACCTAGAATCTGCACGAGGTTTAGATAGTTTATCACGAATAAATAACCTCCTGTTAATTAAATTAATTAGCGTAATCATCTTGTACAACATGCAAAATAAAAAAAAAAATTAAAAATTCATCTAATCGGCTCGAGCTGTTAAAAGAACTCTATCTCGACTAACATTGATTGAAAGAACGAGAATAAAGAAAATAATTCTTCTCAACGGAGTAGTCTCGTGCGACCAGTTAAACTGAATCGATTATCTCAATCAGGAAAATCATTTTTCGTTCCCCGGTCGCACTGTAAAGTTCAATAACAGATCAAATTACATTTGAAGGTACTATAGTACAAGTCGTCTAGCCAACACGAACAGCATCGATTCTTCTCATGAAATATTCCGGCCATATTGCATGTCATCCAATCATCTACAAACAGTTGTCACGCACTCGATTGTTCAACTTGTTTAAAAGTTCATCATTTCTACAAGAAATAAAAAAAAATTGCTAAACACTCGAATTGAAACTGTTGAAACTTATTTATAAATATAAACACGTTGCCGAGCTTCCGTTCTAGCCTTTTCTGAATTCCTCTCGATTCAAAGGTCACCATCAGAGATCTTTTTAAGCGCGGAAATTATTTTTAGAAGAGTTCAGAGTATCCCTACGATCCTGGAGGTGGAGTTTGCTGAGTGTAGAATCCAAAGGGACGAGGCTCTCCAATCATGGTGGAATTTTGCGAAGACGACAACGAGGAGGATGACGATGGCTGAGTTGAAGGCAGTGAAGACGAAATGGACGGTTTGGGCTGGATATTTGAAAGATGATGAGATCGTATTGGGACCGGTAGCGGTTTCTGGATCTTTTTCGTGTGTGAGTGACTTGACGAACGATGTCCCTGATGTCCAGGACCATTAGGTCGTAATCGTGGCCGACCTGGACCTCTTCGTATCGTTCCTCCAGTTCTGCCGGGCATTGGTCCCAAAGAAGAGCCCAGTGGACCTAAAGGGCCCGTTCCACTCGAACCATCTCCTTCCGATGGACCAGAAATGCGAGACGCACCTGCAACTGAAATAAAGAAACATTTTTCAGTTTCAATTACACTCAGGGGCAATCCATAATTTACGTAAGACGTCTAGAGGGGTGGGGGACTCTAGAAAATCTTAAGAAATCATACGGTAGAGGGGGGTTAATCTAACTCTTACTTAATACTCTCTAAATCTGACACGGTTGTTACCAGGGCTGATAAAAATCATGATTTTTTTAAAAAAAATTGGATTTATTTTATTTAAATCAAAAATTGATTTTTTTAAAAATATGATCAATATATAAAATCTCCAAATGTTTATTTTCAAGTAGTTTATTAAAGAAATGAAGAAAAATTAAAAAAACAACACAAGAATGAAAAAGTGACATAATTATATATAAAAAAGTAATATATAAAGTTATATATAAAAAAATTAAACTATTTACGGACACTTTATTAAATTAAAATAATAAATAAGAAGATAATTAAAAAAGCGTTAAAATATATTACTAAAGAGAACAGAATTTTAAAATTAGAAACATTAGAGAATTATTTTACAAATTGAATAAAATTTTGTAAAATTTAAAAAAAATTTAAAAGAAAAGGAATTCTATGAAATACAAGAATGTGATGTTCAAATGAGAATATTTAGTACAAGATTAAATTCACATAATATAAAATAAAAGAATAAAAGCATTCAAAAAAGTAGAAAATTGGGAAATTTAAAAAATATAGACAAAAGCACCAAATAAATGTTTTCAAAAATTCGTAATTATAAGATAAAAACTAAACAATTAAGAAGAAGTAAAATGTTTCTTAGAAATGAAAAAATGAATGAAAGGAAGAACAAGAAAGCTTGCAAAAAATCTCGCAAAAAATAGAAAAAATGTGAAAAAACTTGAATAAACTTGCAAAAAAAATGAGAGTATTTATTTTTATAACTATGGGAATAATTATGAAAATTAAAGAAATAAAAAGTTTAGTGAATGTTATAACGAAATTGTCTAAAATTATATTAAATAATTTGCATAAAAACAGGAAAATTAAAGAAAACCCTAAAATAAAAAGACAAATAAAAAACAAAAATATCAAAAGTAAAAGTATAAAAAAACTTAAATTTTTGTAAAAATAAGAAATTATGAGATAAAAATTAAACATTTTTGAAAAATTGAAATATCTTAGAAATCTTGTAAGTGTATTAAAAAAAAGAATTTTTGTGAATATATAATACCAAAAAATGTGTAAATCGTAGGTATTTTGATCATCTGCATTAGCACAATTTTTTAAATTTTACAAAGATTAAAATATTGAAATTGAATTTTTTAAGATTTATCCAAAAATTTGTGGGTTTTGTTTATGGTTTGTGATGTTTTACATGCAGTATTAGACATCCGGAGAATTGTAAAGTTTTTTTGATTTAAATAATGATTTTAATGCAAATTTTCCAATAATTTAAATCATGATTTAAATCAGTAACAGCCCTGGTTGTTACGTTTTCAAAATTTAAAAATTCCATGACATTTTTAGGTTTTTCAGACCGTTTTTCATCAAATTCCATGACCAAATATAACAAAAGTAGCAACATTAACACGCGCCCAAGGGCGCGAGAAACCTTCCATTGATGTTGGTCATTTAAAACAATAAATTTTTACAAATGTAATAAATAGTGAAAATAACCAGAATAATTACAAAATTGAAAAAAATATCTGAAAATTGACGAAAATAATGTACAATTGAAAATCAAATTCAAAAAATCAAATAATAATTATAAAAATTTAAGAGAATAACTGAAAATTGAAATAGTTTTAGAAAAAAATTGAAAAATTTCGGAAAACAATTAAAAATTGAAGAAAATTATTAATAATTGTAAGAAATAACTCGGTACCTCCGAACAAAAAAAATCACTCTCGCGTTATACCTACGCCTAAAAACTCCTCTCTGACGTCGGTTGTCTAAAACAACGACTGTTAAAATAAACGTCAAAGAACCACACTTTGTTTTTCCAATTTTTCCAGGAAACTAATTTCTAAAGTTTCAGAAACTTAAAAAATTCAAAATCTCAATACAATATTGTATAGATTGGTGCATATTTAAGTTAGTATATTTCAAATGCTGTTTTGATTTTAATTGAAACATTTTGATATTTCATTTAACCAAAGAAACGCAATGGTTGTTTTAGACGACCAACGTCAGAGAGAAGTTTTTAGGCGTGTAACGCGAGAGTGGTTTTTTTTGCTTGGAGGTACCGAACTGAAAATGACGAGAATAATTGAAAAATTGAAGAAAATATCTGAAAAATGACAAAAAACATTGACAATTAAAAACAAAATTCGATTAATGATTAGATCAATAGACAACTGAAAAAAATAATTGAAAAAATTAAACAAGAAATATTAATTTAAGAAATTTAGAAACAAGAAAAATTAAGAAAATTATAGGAATAATTGTTGTAAATAATTACAAATTGAACAACTGATGGATTTCGAAAAACGAAAAAAATTGAAAACTGAAGAATGGAATTGAAATTTGAAGAAAAATGAGAAATTGAAGACTGAAATTGCAAATTGAAAATAATAATTAAGAAGTGAAGAAAATAATTAAAACTTGAAAAATTAAATTTTTGTACTTCGAAATACAAAAGGAAAAAATTGAAAAAGTTCAGAAGCGTTTTCTGCGTGCGGTGGCATACAGGCTCGGGATTCCTAGAGAGACTGGTTATTTAAACGAAACTTGTGAGTTATTAAACTTTTTTCTCTAGAAGATAGAAGAACCACTGCAGGTTTTATCTTCCTTTATAAACTTTTAAACGGCTCACTAGATAGCCCAAATTTATTGTCGCAAGTCTCTCTAAGAGTCTCCCCTAAACAATTACGATTTTGTAAATTGTTTCAGATTCACAAGCGAAATACAGATTTTTGTTTTTACCAGTCGCTTTCTTGTATTTGTAAGTCTTTCAACTACATTAATAATTGGTCTTTTGATGCTGATATTTTCAGCCAATCGTTAAATGAATTTATTTCAACAGTAGAATTTTTCAGTTTTGATTAATAACCTAACTTTTTCTTTTTCTTCTATTTTTGTTAAATATTATTTTACTTTTGTTCTTTATAGTCAGACACGACTGTACCTTAACAATATAAGTGCGATCTTGTTATGCCTGTACTGGCAGCTTCAAAATGAATTTATTATGTTATTCTTTTATTTTGAATTAATATTAATTTTTCTTCGTTGTTCTTTACTTATGTAATTTTCATGTACAAAGGTGTATAAATGCCGTCAATAAACTAAACTAAACTAAACTAAACTAAATTAAAGATTAAGGAATTAAATTAAAATTTTAGGAAAATAATTGACAAATGAAAAAAAAATTAGAAAACTGTCGAGAATAATCGACAACAGAAAAAAATAATTTTAAAAATTAAAGAATAATTATAAAATTAAAAAAAAATAATTGTACATTGAAAATTTTGTAGAAAATAATTAAAAATTGCGGAAAAAAACTAATAATTGACAGAAATAATTGAAAAACGAGCAGAATAAATGAAAAATTGAAGAAAATAGTTGAGAAATGACGAAAATAATAGACAATTGAAAACAAAATTCAAAAAATGACTAGATTAATAGACAACAACAAAAAAATTGAAAAAATTAAAGAATAATTATATAATTTTAAGAGAATAATTGAAAATATTGTAATTAAATTTAAATTGTAACAAAATAATTGATAATTAAAAGAAAAATTACTGAATGACAAAAATAATTCAATATTAAGAAAAATACTTGACAATTGAAAAAAAAAGTAAAAAAAGTTCGAAAAATGGTGACATTAATCGGCAATAGAACAAAATTATTGAAAAAATTAAAGAATAATTATAAAATTGAAGGAGAATATTAAGTTGTCAATTAAAAACTGAAGAAAATTTTAGAAAATAAATGAAAATTGAAGAAGATAATTAAAGAATTGTATTGAAATTTCAAAAAACTGATTGATAATTGGAAAAAGATGAGAATTATTGAAAATTGAATAAAATAATTGAAAATCGAAGAAAAATAATTGAAAATGGAGGAAATAAATTGAAAATTAAAGAATTAAATTGAAATGAGAACAAAATAATTGATAATTGAAAGAAAAATTACAAAATGACGAAAATAATTCAGAAATGAGGGAAAAAAACTAATAACTGAAAGAAATAATCGAAAAACGAGCAGAATAAATGAAAAATTGAAGAAAATAGTTGAAAAATGACGAAAATAATAGACAATTGAAAACAAAATTCGAAAAATGACTAGATTATTAGACAAGAAAACAAAACTAGATGAGAATCATGTCCATTTCATGGACATTTCGCTGCCAAGGAAGCAAGAAATTAATAATGTATAAGTTAATTGGAAAATTTATTAAAAAAAATAATTTTAAATGCTAAAAATTGTAAAAACATAAATTATTTTACGAATTCTTGATCAATTATAAAAGTTATATAGGTCAATCGATTCGTTTTGAGATAAAGAATATGATTTTTGTATTCTTTAAGTTGTATTTCTCGCATGAAAAAAATGTTTGGCAAAAAACGATTTTTTTCGTTGAAAAAAGGTGCTCAAAAAAATTTGGTTGGGTATTTTAAAAAATCTGGACATTTGCTTAGGAATGAAAATTTACGTTTTTTAGATGAAAATGAGTCGATTTAGACTATTTTTGGATAATCGAAAATCTTAACCATCACAAAGCTTCCTCTATGAGGAAGCATAAATTGAAAAAATTAAAGAATAATTATATAATTTTAAGAGAATAACTGAAAAAATTGTGGAAAATAATTATAAATTGTAGAAAATAATTAATAATTAATAATTAAAATAAATAATTGAGAAATGAGGAGAATAATAATAAGAGAAATTATTAAAAATTGAAGATTAAAGATTTAAATTGAAATTGTAAGAAAATAATTGATAATTAAAAGAAAAATTACTAAATGACTGAAATAATTAAATATTAAGAAAAATACTTGACAATTGAAAAAAAAAGTTTATTAATTAATTGTCAATTAAAAACTGAAGAAAATAAAAGAAACATGAAGAAGATAATTAAAGAATTGTATTGAAATTTAAAAAAAATGATTGGTAATTGGAAAAAGACGAGAATTATTGAATATTGAATAAAATAATTTAGAATTGAAGAAAATAATTGAAAATGGAGGATATCTACTATTAGAAATTATACTAATTTATAAAAAGTGTTAAAATATTTATAAAAAAAGAAAACTAACACTTGGCAATGGTCTTTTTTGTTTCTTAAGATTCCAATTTTTATAATACCGCGTTTGTGAGCCCGGAAAAGAATTTTTTCGTAAAAATCGTAAATATATGGCAAGCAAAATTTTTTTTTAACCTTAAAAAAGTTTTTTCCATTTATAACGACAATTATTCATATTGTTTCAAAAAAAGCCTTGTTAGCTAACCTTATTTTATTCCTAAAATCTTATTATGACGAGTTAAATTAAAATTTTAAAACCGAAATCTTAAGATATTTTACAGAGAAGGGAGGGGTCGAAATGTCTTACGTAATTTATAGACGATCCACACGTATTATTTTTTATAATTTTGCTTCCTCATGAAGGAAGCTTCGTATTCGTTCAAAATTACAAATTTTTTTTTAAAATGCATCAAATTAATTTTCCTCTATCTGTAAATGTGTTGTATGAGTTCCTGATCAGATGCATAGATTTATGTATGTGTGTTGATTTACCTTTTCTTATGAACACGATAACTCTAGAACGCTTTAACAGATTTAAATAAAATTTGGTATGATTATTTTTACTACTAAAATCTAGAATCAGACAAAAGGGTTTTTCAAATTAACTATTACAAAAATTTATATTGAATTTTGATTATATGAAAAATTCGTTTTTTTCAAAAACCATTTTTAACATACAAATTCAACTCAAGGCATGTGATAGATATAGGCAAAATTTGTCCGTAAACTCTTAAAATAATAAAAATTTTAACACCAAACTTTGTGGAATTACTCAAAATACCATTAAGAAGGTCTCTGAGACCCAAATTTGTTTAAAACGTTTTAAACTATCATTTGTTCAAAAATGTGATTTTATGTGCTTTTTTTTATTTCTCTCAAAATTGCAATTTTACTCAGTTAAATCCCTTTTCCACGCGCGGCTTCAATTGCGATTATCTAAGAGTTTAGATCGATTCAAGATTAGTTAAATTAGGAAAAAAAAGTGACAAAATTAAGAGAACAAACTTAGACGTAGATCTATTACCACAAGAATCCAAGTAAAAATGTTTTAAAGCAACAAAATTTTCTAAACTCTCTTTTCCAAAAATGTCCAACAGCAACAAAAATTGCCTAAATTTCAACTTTTTCCCATAATGAAGAAATGTCTGTGCCTCTCCCTCGATGATTTGAAAGCATAGATTAATTACAAAAGAGAGATTTGTAAGACTCATTGGAATGTAAAGAGCCGAAAGAGTTTCGGCAGCAGGAGGAGGAGGATCTTCGCTCGAAGGACGCCCGCTCCTCGCAAATCCTCCCTACGACTCTGAGATCGCAGATATGACTCCAACAAGGCGACGACTGCCTTAACTGCTTTCAACTTCAGTATCGAGAGTTTAATTTTACATCGTGTGGTTCCACTCTTTCGCAAAAACAACAGTGAGCGGCGTCTAATTAAATTTTGGTAATGACTCTACTGATTAAGCCAGTCGGAAAAAAATTTATTTCCCACCTACATTCATTTGCAAACTTATGTGGGTAATATTCATTCACTTATGTGGTAAGGATCCCTCTCTCAGGACGGATCAATTTATCTCCCTCATTCAGGATAATTTGTTCATTAGATTAAATAAACATTCCGCATACATATTACGATTTTAAAATAATATGGTGCATTCAGATTCTTTCTCGAGATAGACTAAATCTGTTTTAACATCTCAACAGTCGGACAAGTTTTTTGCGAGTTTGCTTCAATGGCTAAATTAAGCTAAATCTCTCAAGATAAGAATAAATTAGTGTATTTTGTGAATTTTTAAAATGATTCTATGAATCAGTGAGAAAAATGTTCAGGATGGACAGTTTTTTTTTTAATGAAATTAAATTCCCGGTTCTTCCCAGACAAATTTTTGGATTTTCCTGTCAGTAATTTTCGAACAAATGAAACAGTATTTTTAATTTTCCGAAAAACGACTTTATATTTAAATTATAATTTTATACTTTAATTTAAATTTTACACGTTCTTTATAATCTTATTAATTATAGTTAAAGCTTAAAAAGTTTTATTGTTACAAAATATTGAAATGTAAATTTTTGGACAATAATTTATCTTAAACATTTAAAAAGAATTATTTATTATAATTCCACTAGCAACATTAACAAACTTTGCATTGTTATTGGCCATTTAAAACTATAAATTTTTCCAAATTCAAATAATGAAAATAAAAAAATTGAAGAATATATTTAAAAAATGACGAAAATAATAACCAGTTCAAAACAAAATTTAAAGAATGGCTACATAATTACACAATTGAAAAGAATAGTTAAAAAATTATAGGAATAACTGTTGCAAATAACTGCAAATTGAAAAATGGATTGAAAAAAAAAATTATTGAAATTTAAGAAAATAATAAAAAAATTGAGGAAATAAACTGAAAATTTAAGAATTAAATTTAAATTTGAGAAATAAAAATTACAAAATGACGAAAATAATTGACAATTGAAAACAAAATTCAAAAAATGTCTAGATTAATACACAACCGAACAAACTAATTTAAAAAATCAAAGAAAACTTATAAAATTTTAAAATAACAATTAAAAATTGAAAAAAGTTTGGGAAATAATTGAAAATTGCGAAAAATAATTAATAATTCAAGGAAATAGTTGAAAAACGACGAAAATAATCGAAAACTTGAAGAAAATATATGAACAATGACGAAAATAATTGTCAATTGAAAACAATATTCGAAAAAATGACTAGATTAATAGACCACTGAAAAAAAAGAAAATAATTGGAAATTGAAAAATAAAAAATGAAGAAAATTATGGGAATAATTGTTGGAAATAATTAACCATTTAACAACTAGATTAAAAATTGAAACAAATAATTGAAATTGAAGGAAATGATAAGAAATGGAGGAAATAAATTAGAAATTCTAAGAATTGAATTAAAATTTAAAAAAAAATAATTGATAATTAAAGAAAAAAAATTACAAAATGACGAAAATAATTGACAATTGAAAAAATAATTCAAAAAATGTCTAGATTAATACACAACCGAACAAAATAATTTAAAATATGAAAGAAACATTATAAAATTATAAGATAACAATTAAAAATTGAAAAAAGTCTGGGAAATAATTGAAAATTGCGGAAAATAATTAATAATTGACAGAAATAGTTGAAAAATGACGAGAATAATTGAAAAATTGAAGAAAATATGTGAAAATTGACGTAATTAATTGTCAATTGAAAACAAATTTCAAAAAATGTCTAGATTAATACACAACCGAACAAAATAATTTAAAAAATCAAAGAAAACATAAAATTTTAAGATAACAATTAAAAATTGAAAAAAGTGTGGGAAATAATTGAAAATTGCGAAAAATAATTAATAATTCAAGGAAATAGTTGAAAAACGACGAGAATAATTGAAAAATTGAAAAAAATATATGAACAATGACGAAAATAATTGTCAATTGAAAACAATATTCGAAAAATGACTAGATTAATAGACCACTGAAAAAAAAGAAAATAATTGGAAATTGAAAAATAAAAAATGAAGAAAATTATGGGAATAATTGTTGGAAATAATTGACCATTTAACAACTAGATTGAAAATTGAAAAAAATAATTGAAATTGAAGAAAATAATAAAAAATTAGGGAAATAAATTAGAAATTCTAAGAATTGAATTAAAATTTGAAAAAAATAATTGATAATTAAAGAAAAAAAATACAAAATGACGTATGTCAAATACAATTGACGAATACAAATGATGCTGAATTTGCTTTTAATCGAATTTCAATAAATCCGAATTTTTACTTAACAGAATTTTTTAGGTGACCGAATTCATATTTCGCAGAATTTTCATTTTGCAGAATTTTTAATTTACTGTTTTAATTTACAGTGACAAAATAATTTAGAAACTCAAAGAATAATTATAAAATTATAAGATAATAATTTAAAATGGATAAAATTTTAGGAAATAATTGAAAATTGCGGAAAATAATTAATAATTGAAGGAAATAGTTGAAAAATGACGAAAATAATTTAAATATTGAAGAAAATATGTGAAAAATTACGGAAATAATAGTCAATTGAAACCAAAATTCAAAAAATGACTAGATTAATAGACAACTGAAAAAAAAAATTGAAGAAATTAAACAAGAAATATTAAATTTAAAGCAAATAATTGCAAAATGGAAAAATTAAAAAAAATATAGGAGTAATGTTGGAAAAAATTGCACATTTAACAACTGGATTTAAAATAGAAAAAATAATTTATAATTGAAAAACAAATTACAAAATGACGAAAATAATTGACAATCAAAAACAAAATTGGCTATATTAATACACAGTCGAACAAAATAATTCCAAAAATCAAAGAATAACTGTAAAATGTTAAGATAATTATTAAAAATTGAAATAATTATCGGAAATAATTGAAAATTGCGGAAAATAATTAATAATTGAAGAAAATAAATGAGAAAATACGAAAATAATTAAAAATTTGAAAAAAAGATGTGAAAAATTACAAAAATAATTGTCAATTGAAAACAAAATTTGAAAAATGATTAGATTAATAGACAACTGAAAAAAAATTGAAAAATTAAACAATAAATATTAAATTTAAAGAAAATAATTGTAAATTAAAAATTAAGAAAATTGTAGAAACAATTGTTGCAAATAATTGCACATTTAACAACTGGATTGAAAATCGAAAAAAATAAATTGAAAACTGAAAAATGAAAAAAAAATTGAAGAAGGGAATTAAAAATTAAAGAAAATAATTGAACAGTTGTATTTAAAATTAAAGAAATCGAAAAAAAATAATAGAAAAATGTCGATAATTCTTTAATATTAACTAAAACAACTGAAAATTGAAAAGTAGAATGTCAATTTAAAGAAAAATAACTGAGAATTGAAAAGAATAATTCTAGAATTGAATAATTGATTTGAAATTTTAAAACAATTTTAATGAGTGAAAAAAATAATAATTGAAAAAATCCGATAATTATTGAATATTGAGGAATTAATTGAAAATCGATAAAAATAATTGAAAATTAAATGAAATATTTGAGAATTAAAGAAAATATTAAAAATTGAAGCAATAAATTGGAAATTAAAGAATTATATAGAAATTTTAAGAAAATAATTAATAATTAAATGAAAAATTCCAATATGACGAAATTAATTAAATATTGACGAAAATAATGAACTATTACAGAAAATAATTAACAAATAAAAACAAAATTCGAAAAATGGTGAGAATGCAATTGAAACTTGTTGAAAGTAATTGAGAATTGTAGAAAATAATTAAAAATTAAATAAATAAATTGAAGATAAAAGAATTAAATTGAAATTTTAAGAAAAAAGTTGATAATTGAAAGGAAAACTACAAAATGACTAAAATAATTAAATATTAAAGAAAAAATTTGAAAAATGATGAAAATTTTTGACAATCGTAAGAAAAATTCGAAAACTGGCAAGAATAATCGACAACAGAACAAAATAATTTTAAAAAATTAAAAAATAATTATAAAATTTAAAAAGAATAATTGCACATTGAAAACTGTTGAAAATAATAGAAAAAAAATTATAGATTTATTTATTAATAAAATAGAATTATCTGAACTGATACCTATTTATAAATTTAAATTTTAATAAATTGCCACAAATATTTTATTACAATTTTCCCTGACTTTTCTCTGATTTCTAGACACATTTTTTTTCCCTGGCCTTTTTTGAATTCTTAATACTAATTTTTCGTATGCTCACTATAAAATTGTGAAAGATAAATATTTTCTAGATGGCAAACGTTAATTATTTTTCGAAATCTTTTAAATATGACTTCCAAAAATTTATTTAGTCAGTATTTGTACTTAGTAAATTTCAGAAAACAGAAAAATATAATTTTTCATTCATTTTAAAGATTCTTTGCATTTTTTTAGTATTTTTCTCGAAAATCCCTGACTTCCATGGTCAAGTGACCACCCTGGTTTTTTTCTTAGTTCAATGTAAAAATTTATCGACTCAAATGTGAATTATCCTTATAAATCGTATCAATTTTTAGGTTATGTCGCATATCAATAAACCGTAGTGCGCATGTCAAAACAGTTTGCGCAAAATAACTTTATAATTCCCCTACAGTAAAATTAAAAAATATACTTCTTACAAGAATAAATCGACTTATTTCAAGGCTAAAATCAATGTAAATATACTTTTATTCTTGTCGAATAAAAACCTCACTCTGGAATGAAACTATATCTCTCTGAAAAATCGTTGAAAAATGCATCTGTCAAAGTGGAAAATATCTGACTTGTTGATAGTTTTGAAAGAGATTTTTCCAATCAAAGGAAAATGGATTTTGGTGAATTTTTATAGGAAGGGACACTAGAGCAGCGATTCCCAAACTTTTTTTTGCATTTTCAGGTCTGCGGCAGGGTGAGCTTGTAAAATTTTTTCTCAATACTGAGCTTTACAGGAGGTCTCTATTTCCTTGATTTCCGGAACGAAATAACTTTTAAAAACTGCCTATTATTAAATTCTGCACGCTTATTATGACCCTTTCACTGTTATAGATTGAAATTTATTTTATAAAACTGAATTTATTTAAAAATGATAAAAGTAAAGGTTCTTAAACTGAATAGTTTTTATTACCTTTTTGCAAGTACATTAAAAAAAGAATGGAAAAAATCAGTTAATATTTAAGCATAAAACAGTTTCGTCAATTACTTAATATATTTATAATTATTTCGTTAATATTAACCAATTTTTATCAACTTTTTTTTATTTTTCTTCATTTTTTATAACCTAATTAACTGTTTTATAAATTTTTGAAAAAAAATATTTATTATTAATTTATATTTTTCGTTTTTCGAAATTTAAATATAACAATGAAAAGGGATTCCCAGGTCAACTTTTTTTTTGCTTCCCTGTGTCACATGTGGTCTCCTAAGGGAGAGCAGGCTAGCTGCCGCGGCAAGAAATCCGAGACCTGCCGCGGCAGGGTCAGCCTGCCGCGGCAAGTAGTTTGGGAATCACTGCACTAGAGCATCCGCGTGTGGCCCTTGACCTCCGACCCTGTCACTCAAACTCCCTTCCGATCTTCTTCGTTCTCCTCTTTTGCGCCCGATTAAATTCCTTCCTTGCCCTTGTCTGTCTGTCTGTCTGCCTGCGATCGGACAGATGCCGACGATGGCAACTCCAACCAAGGATTCCAAGGGTTCTGACGAAGGCACATCGTCGACTTATTTCCTCTCCAAGATGACCATCCGATTTCGAACCCTGCGAACTACTGGCCTCGACACGATTAAAAGATTTCCCCTCTACTGTAAATCAATTGAAACACTGAAAAGAGAAGATCGCCTTAAATCGAGACTCGAAACATTCTTTATACGATTTACAGCCTGGAAGCCAAAATTCCAATTTAAGTGGCAAACGTCGAATTAATTCTAGCATTTATTTTACATTCAATTTAAAACTCGCTTTTATTAGGTTTTAATCTATAATTATTATTATTAATAATCATTTCTTGAATTTCACTTGTAAATTTATAATATTTCATGATGAATTTAAAATTTAATATAATCGAGAAATGAAGTATTTTAATTTTTGAGCTGTCGAAATTCCGGTTAAATTTTTTTAAATTCGAATAAATTGAAACTTAAATCGATTGGAACTTGGATAAACTAAATTTCGATTAAATTTAGAGAAATAAAAATCAGAATAGATTCAGATTTTGAGAGATTCAATTTAGGATCGATTAAAATTTAAACTGATTATAAATTTGAATAAATTAAAATTTGGATAATGTAAAAAAACAGATTATTAAAATTCGGTTAAATACACATCTAAATAAATTAAATCTTGAGTAAAATTTAAATCAATTTAAATTTTGAAAATTGAGATTGAATAATTTGAAATCTAAATCGAATAATATTTGGTTACAGTTAAAAGCATTTTTAATCGAATTAAATTTGAATAATTTTAAATCTGGATAAATAAAAAAAAAATTATTCAAATTTTAATCAACTAAATTCCTGATTGATTGAAATATAATTCGTTTAAAATTTTCGATGAATTAAAATTTGGATAATATGAAAATATAAGAAGATTAAAATTAGGATAAATCTAAATTTAAATAGTTTAAAATTCGAATAAATGTATGCTCGGATCGATTAAAATTTTAATTAATTTGGAATTTGGATAAACTAAAATTAAGAATATATAAGGGATATTTGAAAAAATTAAACTGGTAGAAATTAAAATGGATTAAAATTTGAAATAATAAAAATTTGAAAATATAAAAACTAGGATAAATGTAATGTCGGGCCTATTAAAATTTAAATGAATTAAAAGTTAAATTCTATGAAATTACAATAATTTTAAATCTGGATAAAGCAAAACAAGAATAGATTAAAATTTGGACAAAATGAATCTTGGATCGATAGAGATTTAAAAATAATTTATAATTTGGATAAATTAAAATTGGAATTTTGCAAAACTTGAGTAGTTAAAAATTTTGGTAAATCAAATCTTGGATCGTTTGAAATTTATTCGATTAAGAATTTGACTAAATTAAAATTACGATAAATTGAATTATGTTTCGAGTAAAAATCAATCTAATTAAAATTTTGGATAGAATAATAATACGATAAATGAAAATTACAGTAAATAACATTTTAAATAGATTAAAAATTTTCAATTAATTCGAATGATATTACATTTTAAACTCACATTGAATGGTAAATTTAACTTGTATTATTAATTAATTGAAGAAATGGCGATTAGCAGTTTGAAAGAGATAATGATCTTAATTAAAATGTTCACATGAAACGTTCAATCTGTGAACAAAATGTAACATAAGAACCTTGATATGCAATAAAAAAAATTTTGAGTAGATGTCTATCAGAATCTTAGACAAGAACATTGGTAAAAGTCAAATATAAATCATGCAAACAATGTCAGAGATGATATCTGCTTATTACCAGGATCTGTTGGAACCCAACCAGTCATAAAATTACGCATTCAAATGGCTAATTAATACTTACAGAGACGCAATTGTTTGATTAATGTTTTCACGGGATTTTTCATTTTAAATCAATCCAATTGTTCCAGAACGTGACACTCTCACGTATTAAGAAAGGAAAAATGAAAGAAATATTTCTTCGGCTGTTAAAAAAAAATCACACAAAGAAGATTAATTTTTTAGAAAAATAAAAAATTGAATTAAAAATGAAAAAGAGAATTTTTCTTTGGTTTCTTTTTAAAGCAAACAAAAAAACAGAAGAAAATTGAATTAATTAATCATAAAATTGATTTAATAAATTAATTTTAATTAACAAACGAAATTCACGATAAATAGTAGAAAAAAAATTATCTTCTTTGTATTCATGAATCAATTTCCTGCAATTAAATCTTGAAAATAATGAACCATTTGGCTTGTATTTTTTCAGAGAGTTTCAATTGAGGAGAGGGAGTTGAATAAGGGATTTCTTCGCACTCTATTCACCCTTTATCAGATTGAGAGCTTATGAGCAACGCCTTGGGGAACGTTCTTGATTACTAAGAGAGCTTATCAAGCGGTCCTATCCCCAGGAAATTATCTCCCTATTTGCATTTTTAAATTCACTTGTTTTCTGAAGAATTAACAGATTTTTCATGTTTCTACAAAAAAAAAAAAAAAAAAATTAAAAACACTATTCCAACATTTTTTTAGTACGTGCATTTTTAATATATTCTCATGATCTCGCTCAAGATACTTAAAATCATCTTTTTAATAATTGTATATTTTAATACTTTATTAACATTTTACAAGTCCAAAAAAAGTGTTAGATACAGGTATACGTAAGATAGCCATCAAATCAGGTTTTTTATACCTTTTTGAAAAGAACAAAAAATTAATGTAAAAACTGAGAAAAGGCCAGAAAATCTTTAAAAAAATGTAAGTAATAAAAATTTTTTAAAAAGAGCTACAAAAAAATAAATTATGAGATTAAAAAAGATGAGAATGTCAAAGAAAAAAAAGTAAAATCCAACGAAAAAGTAAGAAAAAGACAAAAAAAATTATGAAAGAATAAAAAAAAGATTAGAGATATGAAATTAATTAATTTGAGATATGAAAATATTTTTCAAACAAAATCTAATAATTTACGGAAAAAAAACAGAAAAAATCCAAAAAAATCGAGGAAAGGTTACTAAAAAATGTAAAAATTAAGAAAGATAATTAAAATGAAAACAGAAGAAACGAGAAACTCTTTGAAAATAGAAAAAAAATCTTAAAAAATTATTTAAAAAAAAAAGAGAAAATGTTTTAAAATATGAAAAAAAAAAACACAAGAAAGTCAATATTAGAAAAATTGGAAGAAAACCCTTAACAACTTGAATATTAACAGAAAAAACAAGAAACACTAGAAAATTTATTAAAGAGCCAATAAATTCACAGAAAAATAGAAAAATATCTGAAAAAAATAAATATAAGCAAATCTAAAATAAATTAAATAATTTAAGAAAAAATTAAATTCCCCCCTCCTCTCTAAAAATAAAAAAAGAAAATTTTAAATCTACTAATCGATTAAAAGAATGTTAAACTATTTGAATATAAAAAGCGTTTCGGGAAAGAGGAATACATTTTTTGGAAATAGAAATACGAATACAAAATCAGTAATTTAAAAAAAATGTCAAAGGATGAATTCAACAAATTTTTTAAGAACGAAATATTGTTGAAAAATGAGAAAATTAAAGAAAATATCGAAAAATTCTGAATTAAATTAAAATTGTCAATGGAATAATGTAAAAAAATGTAAAAAAATGTTTCGAATCAATTAAAGTTTAAATCCGTTAAAATTCTAAATGAAAAAAATTTAATAACATTTTTTAGTTTTGATAAATTCAAAATTAAGTTAGACTGAAAGTTAGATGAATTAAATTTAAATTCCCAAATGTAAATTTGGAAAAATTCAATCAATTGAATATTTCGACTAATTAAAATTATAATTAACTGAAATTTAGATACATTGAATTTTAAATTATGAAAAATATTGAGAAATTGAAGCTTGGATAAATTAAGTCATTTAGGAAAAACACTGAGGTTTAATGATCCCTAAATTAATTTAGGGATTTTAATATTTTTTTAAATTATTTTGTTCCCTTATCGATTACATTCGCCACTTTTCGAATATTTCTTTCAATTGTCAATTATTTCCCTCATTTCTCAATTATTTTCTTTAATATTTAATTTTTTTGGTCATTTTGTAATTTTTCTTTCAATTTCAACTATTTTTATAAAATTTCAATTTAATTCTTTAATATTCAATTTACTTTTTCAATTTTTAATTATCTTCCTCAATTCTCAATCGCATTCTTCTTTTTTCAATTATTTTATTCAATATTCAGTAATTCTCGCATTTTCTCAATTATCAATTATTTTCTTGAAATTTCAATACAAGTCGTCAATTCCCAATTGTTTCTCTTTAATTTTCATTTATTTTCTACAATTTTTTCCATAATTTTCATCAGTTATCAATTGACAATTTTTTATTCTCCTTTAATTTTATGATTATTTATTAATATAAAAAATTCTTTTGTTCGAATGCCGATTATTCTCACCATTTTTCAATTTTTTTTTTTCAATAAATTGTTAATTATTGTTTCTAATATTTAATTATTTTCGTCATATTGTAATTTTTCTTTTAATTATCAATTATTTTCTTGAAATTTTCAATTGATTCTTAATTAACCAATTTATTTCTTCAATTTTTAATTATTTTCTTCAATTCTTAAATATTTTCTTCAATTTTTAATTATTTTTATCGATTTTCAATTAATTCCTCATTCTTCAATAATTCTCGGATTTTTTCAATTATTTTCTTTAATATTAAAAAATTATCACCTTTTTTCTATTATTTTTTTTTTATTATCATTAAGTTTCTTTAATTTTAAATAGAATTGGTCAATTATTTTCTTTAACTTGTAATTTCATTCTTCAGTTTTCAATTGTTTTCTTCAATAGTCATTAATTATCATCTTTTTTCAATTACTTTTTTTTAATTTTTAAGTATATTACAAAAATCCAATTCCATTCTTCAATTTTTAAATGCTTTCTTCAAATTTTCGATTATTTTTTTCAATTTTCAATCCAGTTGTTAAAAGTACAATTATTTCCAACAATTATTCCCATAATTTTCTTCATTTTTTAATTTCTAATTATTTTCTTTTTTTTCAGTTGTCTATTAATCTAGTCATTTTTCGACATTTGTTTTCAATTGACAATTATTTACGTCATTTTTTATATACTTTCTTCAATTTTTCAATTATTCTCGACATTTTTCAATTATTTGCTTCAATTATTAAGTATTTTCCGCAATTTTCAATTATCTCCCACACTTTTTCCAATTTTTATTTGTTATCTTAAAATTTTATAAATTTTCTTTGATTTTTTAAATTATTTTGTTCGGTTGTATATTAATCTAGACATTTTTCGAAATTTGTTTTCAATTGACAATTAATTACGTCAATTTTCACATATTTTCTTCAATTTTTCAATTATTCTCGTAATTTTCCCACTATTTCCTTTAATTATTAATTATTTTCCGCATTTTTCAAATTTTTCCCACACTTTTTTCAATTTTTAATTGTTAGCATAAAATTTTATAATGTTTCTTTCATTTTTTAAAATATTTTGTTTGGTTGTGTATTAATCTAGACATTATTTGAATTTTGTTTTCAATAAATTGTCAATTATTTTCATCATTTTGAATTTTTTTTTTTCAACTATCAATTTTTTTTTCATTTTTAATCCACTTGTTAAATGTGCAACTATTTCCAACAATAATTCCTATTAATCTTCTTAATTTTTTAATTTACACTTATTTTCTTTAAATTTAATATTTCTTGTTTAATTTTTTAAACTATTTTTTTCAGCTGTCTATTAATCTAATCATTTTTCGAATTTTGTTTTCAATTGACAGTCATTTTTGTCAGTTTTTACATATTTTCATCATTTTTTTCAATTATTTTCCTCATTTCTCAATTACTTTTTTCAATTATTAATTATTTTCCGCAATTTTAAATTATTTGGACAATTTTTTTAATGTTTAATTATTATCTTAAAATTTTATATTTATTCTTTTATTTTTTAAATTATATTTTTCGGTTGTGTATTAATCTACACATTTTTTAATTTTGTTTTCAATTGTCGCGAATATTTTCGTCATTTTGTAATTTTTGTTCCAGTTATCAATTATTTATGCAAATTTTAATTTAATTCGCAAATTTTCAATTTACTTCCTTCACTTTAAATTATTGTTTTCAATTTCAATAATGTTTTTTCGATTTTCAATCGAGTTGTTCAATTTGCAATTATTTCAAACAGTTATTCCTATAATGTTTCAACTATTTTATTTAAATTTAATAATCATTGTTTAATTTTTTAAACTATTCCTTTCAAATGTGTAATTATGTAATCATTTTTCGAATTTTATTTTCAACTGTCAATTATTTTCGTCATTTTTCATATATATTCTTAAATTTCATAATTTTCATTATTTGAATTTGCAAAAATTTATAGTTTTAAATGACCAACAACAATGCAAAGTTTGTCGCGCGCCCAAGGCGCTCGTCAATGTTACTAGTTATTAAATAATATTATATTTATAAAAAAAGTTACTTTCAAGTTATAAAATTCTAATCCAATCTTAAAATCTTATCAATACACTCAATGGCACTTTCTTATTTATTTTTTACTTCTTTAAACAATTTATTTATATTTAGTCAATTGATTTTCAAAAACTGATTAAAAATTGTATCTAAATTTTATACCGAAATTTCAAGATCCGATAAAAGCGAGCTTCTGATATAACAGGGTCCGATATAAGCGGATATTTCAACATACTAAACATCGAAAAATCCAAGTTACCGGAAAATTTGTCCGATTTAAGCGGGAATTCGATAAATGCTAGTCTCCGATATTATTAACACCAAAAATTGTGCGATCGACTGCTTTTATTACTGCAATAAGTTCTTTATTATCTAAAATACATTTGTCAATACTTTCTCTCTTTCAAACATTAGTGGTTGAGGTAAATAATACCATGTATTGGTCGTCATATATTTTAAGGTTATGTCGATTTGACATTTTCAGAAAAAAAAATATTAAAACTTTAGTATTTACTTTTGGTATTATTTTAAAGATTATTAATTGACACAAAGTAACTTATTTGCACTGGGAAATTGTAATATTTCAGCTGATTTATAAATTTTTTTCTGTTTTTAAGAATTACAAGTCGAACAAGTTTGACTTATATTAAAATTAACTTTTCTTAGGTTGCTAACTGAACAAGGAATCCTTGTCATTTTAACTAAAACGGACTCAACTATAGCCAAATTGTTGTTTTTCACATTAATATTTTTTTTTGTTATAACAAAAAAAAAAAAAAAAGTTCGCCATGTTTTTCTCAACATTGAGGATGGGGGGAAAAAAAAAGAGAGAATCGTTTGAAATTCCTTAATCGAAAGTATGTTTCGTTGAGTATCCCTAACTCGAAAAGAATCAGCAAAGAATAAAGAAAAACTGCAGAACGAGACCTGCGAGCCAGATTTAGTCAGAGAAGAAGAAATTTCAGAGATTTGCAGCTTCACAATCTTCGCACGAATCGAGAATGATTCTTTTGCATAAAATGTTTAGCCGAGGTACCGAAAGTGCATTATGTGGCATTAGTAAAACTAGCGCTCCTCAATGCACACGCACATGACCCTCTGACCTAGACGTACTTACGTCTGCCCTTGTCCTGGAAGACGAGGATAGAAGAAAAACTTGGGCTACGCGTCATCCTGCTTCTGGGAGAGCGTGGGCGAGATTCTCCCTGCAAGATAGGAGTCTCTTGTACGCGGGTCGAGGTTTCGAGCAAACTCGAAGGCGAATGGAACGCAAAGATCCGCGGAATGCTGACCGTCCGGCTATTCCTGCCATCCTGTCCTGTGTCTTGTCCTCCTATCCTGCCGCATCTCGCGACCAGCGGCAACCTTCTTCCCTCCAGCGCCGTTCCTCTTGGCTTTCTCATTTTCGCGTTGTCGTTCGCCATTCGTTTATACAAAGGAACCCCAGGGTTTCTTGGCTGAGCGCAAACCAGGACCCTTGCGATTCCATCGTCCCATCGTCGCGTCGGCATGAAAATTGCATTCGAAAATGAGCCGGTACGAATAGAATCGAAAGAATCGTCGAGCTGCGATTCAGCACGATAAGGTACGGCACGGTACGAACCGGCACGTGTCCCTGGTAAATACGATGCCACTGGAATATAAGCATCTCTGTCAATTTTACTTCTTCTTTTCAGCATTTTAGCCAGCAAACACAGTTTATTCATTTTTTTTATTATGGGTCAATCCACTGACTTTCGTCTGAGGGCTGTTACGACCATATTTTTAATAATTCTTATTTTAAAATATGCGGAACTCCAACATTTTCTGAATTTAGTAAACATATTACAATGGTATAAATTTTATTTCTTCTCGTGATATTATTAATCAAAAAATTAAGGTTCACAACTTCATTTGTAACCTCAAATCTGATGCTTTTTTTAAAGATGTTATAATTCTAAGACTAATTAATATAATATTTATCAGAACTTATTAGAAATATAAATCATTTATTGTAAACACAGAAAAGACGGATTTAGTATAAAATTTTATTATTTTAAAATGATACTCTAATTTAAAATATTTACATTTGTAAAAAGTTTCACTATTTTTAGAAGCTGATTACTTTTTTGTGAAACCTCCTACAAATTTGAGGTTTTTAATATAATTTAATATTAATATAATCTACTTGCCTATAAAGTTTGACGAATGTGTTTTGCTTCGTTTAGGATTTTGATATTTTAAGTAAACACAGCAATTTCACATCGCTCCATTTGTATACTAATTTAATTTAAATGGAGCGATGTGAAATTGCTGTGTTTGTTTAAAATATCAAAATTAACTTTTTGGGTAAGAAATTTAAAAATTGTAATATTTCCTAAACGAAGCAAAAACCATTCGTCAAACTTTATAGGCAAGTAAATTATATTAATATTAAATTATATTCAAAACCTCAAATTTGTAGGAGGTTCCACAAAAAAGTAATGAGCTTCTAAAAATAGTGAAACTTTTTACAAGTGTAAATATTTTAAATTAGAGTATCACTTTAAAATAATAACATTTTATACTAAATCCGTCTTTTCTGTGTTTAGAATTAAATGATTTATATTTCTAATAAGTTCTAATAAATATTACATTAATTAGTCTAAGAATTATAACATCTTTAAAAAAAAGCATCAGATTTGAGGTTACAAATGAAGTTGTGAACCTTCATTTTTTGATTAATAATATCACGAGAAGAAATAAAATTTATACCATTGTAATATGCTTACTAAATTCAGAAAATGTTGGAGTTGAAAGATATTGTTGGAGAAAAAATATGGTCGGAACAGCCCTCAAACGAAAGTCAGTGGATTGACCCTTATGTAAGACACAAACAACCGTGTCTAAAATGAGAAATATCCCGAAATTAAAACATTTCCATCTGAAACAATTTTTAACAAATATTAATCAAATTTTAAGAGGTTATTTCTATTGATTGGGGCTCATGAATGTTTCCCAAATCGTATCAGTTTACCGCCCAGCAATAGACAGCAAACATTTCTAACAGGTGTAATTATTTTGAAGTAATTAATAAAATGTTTAACACTAAAACCAAACTAATTTATTCAATTAATTAACTCACGTCAGCAACATGAGCCTGAATTTAACCCCTGATTATAAGTATTTTTATAATACGACAAAAATGTATTCAAAAATAACCTCCGGCCAAGAAGTAGATAATCGTTTCCTATTGAAAGAATATAAATTGTAGAACCTTCTTTTAACCGTAATATAATATCTTGATATTCTTTAAAATAAAATCAATTTGTCAACTTAAAAGTTGTGTATTTTTTAATAATTAAGATAAAATATTAGAAATACGAGAAATCTTGTTACTTCTGATCCTTCTGATACAGACCTATTATAACCAAACCTGACCAAACCTAACAACTAAGACAGCGGGAATTTTGAAATGAAAAAAAACATCAAATAAATAATAAATTCTTGTATCAACTTATTTATATAATATATAAATGTTTTATAATTTTGTTTACTAATAAATTGATTCTGGTTATTTTATGCAGAAGTATTCAAACTAAATTAGGATTTGAAATTCAGGAAAAAATGAAGTTTATTTATTTATTTATTTAATACACTTGTTTGAATACACTTTAGTGTTTACAAGAGGAGTAACGCAAAAAAAAAGAAGTAGAAAAAAAATGAAGTTTGTATAAATTAATGTTTGAATAAATTGTAGTTCAAATTGATCAAAAATAGGACAAGCTGTAATTTATATTCATCAAAGTTGGGATCAATTAAAGTTTCGATTTAATTTAAAAAATTTAAATACCAAATTCTCTTGAAAAGTAGTTTGGATTGATTAATTTTTTTAAACAAATTTCAAAACAATTGAAATTTGAATCAAAAAAATTTGGGCAAATAAAATGTAGAAACTACTGAAATTTGGCTAAATAGAATTTTAGATCGATTGGAAATCTGACCTCTAAACTATAAATTTTTGCAAATTCAATTAATCAAAATTACGAAATTGAAGAATATATCTGAAAAATAACGAAAATAATTGACAGTTGAAAATAAAATTCGAAAAATGGCTGCATAATTGCACAATTTATTGTACATAATAGTTTAAAAAATTAACAATAAATATTAAATTTAAACAAAATAGTTAAAAAATTATAGGTATAACTGTTAGAAATTATTGCAAATTGAACAACTGGATTACAAATCGAAAAAAATAATTGAAATTGAGAAAAATAAAAAAAAATTGTTAAAATAAATTTAAAATTTAGGAATTAAATTAAAGTTTTAAAATATAATTTATAATTGAAAAACAAAATTACAAATAGAAGAAAATAATTGTCAATTGAAAATTGAAAAAATTGTAGGTAATAACAAATAATTGAAAATTGAGGAAAATAATTAACAATTGAAAGAAATAGTTGAAAAATTAAAGAAAAAATTGAAGAATTCAATTGAAATTTATGGAATATACTTAAAAATTGAAAAAAAGTAATTGAGAAAAGCCGAGAATTAATAAATGTGTAGAAGAAAACAATTGAAAACTGAAGAATGGAAATAAAGATTGAAGATGGATCTAAGATTAAAAATTGAAGAAATAAATTGAAAATTAAAGAATTGATTGAAAATTTTAAAAAAATAATTCATAATATTAAGGAGGTTTATCCAAAAATCGATTTTCTACAGAATCTTATAAAATTTTAATAACAAATTAAATACATTATTTTACATGTATGGTTACAATTTTATTGAAATTTACCGTTCTTTTTTTAAGAGATAAATTTATAAAGTTGGAACTTTTACATGGAAACAGTAACAAAACACGCAACCTGACTATATTTTAATTAATTAAAAAAAACGGCTCTACAAATTAAAAAAAAAAATTAATCTATTTTAAACTATAAAATAATACAAGTTTTACAACAATATTAAATTAATTTACCGTATTGTTGTTAAGAAAATGTTGTTCAAGGTTAGTAATTATTCTTCTCTATTTTGAAAGAACCAGGAAGGAGAAATTTTAATAGCTTGAAATTCTTAACGGAAAATTTTTTTTTCAACAAAATTCGTTGTTTAATAATCTTAAATATAAAATACTATTTAGAAATCGAATTATAAGAAGAAAATACAATATGCCAATATGACGAAAATAATTAACTATTAAAATAAATAATTAACAATGTAAAAAAAAAAATCAAAAAATGGTGAGAATAATCGGCATTCGAACATAAAAATTTTAAAAATTGATGAATAATCGTAAAATTAAAAGAGAATAATAATTTCAATTTTCAATTGAAAACTGATGAAATAATGAAAAAAATTGACAAATAATAACTCATTTTCCAATTGTTCACAAAGTTTAAAAAAAAACACACAAAATGCTAAATAATTATTATTTAATAACAAATTTTGTCTACCTAATTTAATAAAAAAAAATCCATAAATTGAGTGAAACCAATTTTAATAATATTATCATTTCAAGTCAAAATTCATTTTCTAGTTTGAGGTTATTTCAATGGGTTGAACATCCTTAAAATATTGGTAAATTAATCGAAATTGAAAACTATAGAAGTTACAAACTTCAATTTAGGTAGATCAACTTAAATTTGGATCTATTAAAATTTTTCTCCTATGGTTAAATATAATTAAAAATCGACTGAAATTAGATCAACTGAACTAATTGATTAACTGAAATTTGATTGAATTAATATTAGTTTCTTCAAATCTGAATTGACAGAACTTTGGTTTGATTAAACCAAACTCGATTAATTGGAAATATATTTTTTTAAAATATTGGAAATTTTGTAAAAATATATTTCAAGAAAAAAAATTGCACAAAAATAAGGAAATGTTTTACAATTTTTATTTCAGGAATATTCAATTGTTTAATTCAACTTCTATATTCCAGGAATATCAAACTTTAAATTCTAGGAATCCTTTGGAAGTTTCCGAGAAAGTTTCAAAAATTTCTAAGACTGGTAAATGTCAAGAATATTCTTCTGGAGAATTTAGAACTCGCTCAAATATATTATAGAAAAATTCCTGGAATAAAAAAGTCTGTAATTACAAATGACAAAAGTCTTTAATTACATTATAGAAATAAGCTACTGAAAATTTTAGAAATATTCGTTTGGAATATTATAGGAATTTTCCGAAATCTATTGCAAAAAAAATCCTCGAAAAAATTAATTTTCTTGTGGATTTCAGGAAAAAATTCAGGGAATATGCTTCATTTATCGACAATTTTTTAAAAGTTTCACGAAATATTCTTGGAGAATTTTTTTTTTACATGGTTTACTAGATCAAAAAAACTCATTTTAGCCAAAAATTCACAAAAATTTCATACCTTTTAGAAATGATAAAATACAATAAAAAATATAACAAATCGGTAAATAATATTTATCTAATACGAAGAAATAAATATTTTAAATATAATATTTAAAAATCAATAAATATAAATAAAAAAATATTTATTTAGGAAAAAATTTATAATATTTTAATATTAAACAAAATTGCAAAAAATAATTGAAATTAAACAAAAAAATTGCAAATTTTGCAAATTAATTGAAAAAAAAATTAAAACAATTAAAAATTGGGAAAGTAATTTAAATAATCATAAAAATGTTTTAAACATAAAAAAAATAATTTAAATTTGAGAAAAATACTTGCGAAGCTTAAAAGTATATTAAAATAAAATTGAATAATAAAAAATTAGAGAAAATAATTGAAAATTGAAAAACATGATTAAAAATTGAGATGAATAAATTAAAATTAAAAAAAAATAATTATAATTTGGGAAAATAATTAAACAAATTACATAAAATATTTTAAATAAAGAAAGGTTAAGCAAAATTTGAGAAAAATACTTAAAACTTTCAGAAGTTCATTGAAAAAAAAAGAAAATAATAAAAATAATGAAATAATTGAAAAATCAGATAAATAGTTAAAATTTTTTGAAATTATGAAACAAATGTAAAGAATTAAAAATTGAAGGAAATAAATTTTGGAAAATAATAATTGAATAATACTTTTAAATTTTAAAAATTGCCAAAAATAATGAGCCAGTATCATTTTGACACATGACTTAATTTTAGATTGTTATATTGTACAGAATGGAAATGTTATTTTGTACAACTGCTAAATGATATTTTGTACAATTTTGAAAAATGAATTTGTTATTTTGTACAATTCTTTAAAAAAGCTAAAATATTGTACTTCCAATGTTTTATTGCTTTTTTAAAAAATTGTACAAAATAACAAATTCATTTTTCAAAACTGTACAAAATAACATTTAGCAGTTGTACAAAATAACATTTCCATTCTGTACAATATAACAATCTAAAATTAAGTCATGTGTCAAAATGATACTGGCTCAAAATAATTAAAATATGATTCATTTAAATTATTTAAATAAATAAATAAAAATAATTGAAATTTGAAAAAAAATACACGATGATCTTAGAATTCAATGAAAAAAAAAGAAAATAAATAAAAATTGGAGAAAAGAATTGAAGAAGTAAGCTAAAAGTAATTGGAATTTACGACAATTAATAAACAAATTTTGAAATTATGAAAACAAAGAAAAATAATTAAAAATTAAAGAAAACAATTGAAATTTTAGAAAAATTCTTAAAAATCTTAGAAAATAATTTTAGAAAATGAGAATAACTAAAAATTAGAGAAAAGACTGAAAGAATGCTAAAAATAATTGAAATTTACGATAATTAATAAAATTTTTTGGAAATTATGAAAACAAAGAAAAATAATTAAAAATTAAAGAAAACAATTGAAATTTTAGAAAAATTCTTAAAAATCTTAGAAAATAATTTTAGAAAATGAGAATAACTAAAAATTGGAGAAAAAACTGGAAAAATGCTAAAAATAATTGAAATTACGATAATTAATAAAAAAATTTGAAATTCTGATAACAAATGAAAATAATTAAAATTGAAGAAAATATTTGAATTTTCAGAAAAATACTTAAAAATTTTAGAAAATAATTTTAGAAAATGAGAAAAACTAAAAATTGGAGAAAAGTCTGGAAGAAAGCTAAAAATAATTGAAATTTATGATAATTAATAAAAAAAATTTGAAATTCTGATAACAAATGAAAATAATTAGAAATTGAAGAAAATGTTTAAATTTTCAGAAAAATACTTAAAAATCTTGGAAAATAATTTTAGAAAATGAGTATAATAATTAAAAATCGAAAAAAAATAATTAAAAAATGATAAAATTAATTAAAAATTGACAAAAATAATTGAAATATGCTGAAAATAATTTAAGATTGAGAAAGAAAATTGAATTATGATGAAAATAATTTAAATAATATAAAAACTTAAAAACATTTAATAATATTTGAGAGAAATAACTGCAAAATAGAACATATGTTTAAAAAAAATAATAATTACAAAATTACTTAAAAATTTTTAATTAAAGAGAATAATTAAAAAATCGCAGAAATAATCGAAAATTGATGAAAATAATTGCAATATCGGATAAATAATTGAAAATTTTAAAAGTAATGCCAAAATAATTAATATAATTATAAATTGATGAAAATCAAGAAAAATTGCAGAATTTATTTTTAAGCAAAAGACAATAATTAAAAAATTGTTATATGGGTGATTCTTCTGAAATAGACCTGTTTTTGTTTGAAAAAGTAAAAAATGAAATTTTTAAATTTTCTGAATTATATTTTGTTATAAAAGTTCCAAAGAGATTCAAAAAGAAAAACATAAGTTGCGCAAAATTAATTTACAAATCTACGGCCTACAAAAGCATTTTATTGTCACATACCTTTGAGGTTAAAAAAGACTAACTCCGAGTCAAGTCTTAAATTTTTTATTTTAATTTTCTAGATTTATAAATTATAAATCTTATACAATTTTATTTTTCCCGAAGTTGAGTATCAAAAATCCTCTTTTCATTATTTTATAAACAAATAGCACATTTTACTAAAGGTTAGATTTTTCAAAACAATTAATCCTAAATCAAAAACAAAACAAGATCGTCTCATAAATTTAAAAAAGGCTTCGGAGATGAAAAATTTCGTAAAAGAAAAATGCACATTTTTTAATATTTAAAAATATAAATTAAGACATGAAATAATATTTTCGGGTTATATTTTCGTTCATTTTGAAGTAGCTTCCATATAATGTTTCAAACGTTTAAAAATATGCTTTTATTAACGAGAAAAGGAGGCTTCGGAGATGAATCTGAATTTTTACTCGCACTGATAATACAACTTTAATTAATAATTTAAACAACATTTTCAATATTATATGAAACAAATATAAGTGAAAAATAAACGTTAGATTCTGACTTTTAATTTCTTATATAATCATACTAAATTAACATTTTTTAAATAAGGTTAAAATAGAATCGTAAAATGCTTAGTAGTTTTAACCAAAACTAAAAGACAAAATACAAAAAGTTTTTTTAATAAGAAAAACTTGTACTAGAATTTTTACAACAACATATAAAGATACATAAATTTACACAGATTAATAATAATTTTTTTAAAAATTGCAAATTAAAGGGAATATCAATAAAAAACTATTGTAAATGTTGAAACTCATGATGGAGACACGTGAAGTGATCCCTTTCAGGAGAATCACCCATATAATGAAAAATTAATGACAATAATCTAAATTTGAGATAATAACTGAAAATTTAGGAAATTAATTGCATGTGTTTATGTATATTTTAAACTTCTTCAAAAACCATAATAAATTTTTAAAGCATTTTTCGAAACTGTTATTTTACATTACACAAATGAGAATTAAAACCCAATAAAACACGACACTAACGAAAAAGGTTACCTTATTCTTTCAACACTGTAAAAACTGGTGTCTTACAAGTGTCTAATTTTAAGACATAAGACGTTTAGAAAGCGTCTTACAGGCATTTTTAAGACACTATCTCAATGGTTTAAAATTAAGACACCGCAAAATGTCTTAAAAGTGAGGACAAAATAAGACACTTGTTTTTAGAGTGAATTCAAATTTCAAAATATTTCCTGATAAAGAGAGTCAAAATCAATAAAATAACAGGGAGTAAGACTAACTTCACTTCAGATAACTTCAGGAGTTTACGGAGATTATTATTATTTAATATTTGTAGGATTGATTGAAAGCTAGATCATTGAAAATTTTAATTTATTAAAATTTACACAAGATTAAAATTTGGATTAAAATTTAAATAGCATACAATTTGAGTAACATATGTCAGTACAATTTTAAGAAATTCCAAAAAATTCCTAAAAAAAAAAACAACAACACAAGAACGCTATTAAAAGCTAAAAACTGAATGTCCTCTATCTTTAAATTATCAGCTACTAAAAAATGTACCCCCAGTGATCAAACTAGATTACAAGCTGTGTCCCCTATTCGGCTCTATTTCTCGTCTTTCCACCAAATTCTCTTGGGCAAAGTCTGGAAGATTTACGACTTTTGTCTTCATTCGATCATAAAAAAATAACACGTATTTGGAGTCAGCGGAACTGACAGCTGATGAGACACGTATAATCGTCAGTGTCACTCACGCGTATCTATAATATCTTTGCATGAGAGATGGATACACGAGATGTATATAATGTTGAGTAAAGGGAGCTGGAAAAAGATATAAAACGAGGACAGAAAAACATTAGACATAAGAGGAGTCAGAAGATGGACGAGGATGTGTGAAAAAGAGGTAGAAAATGAAGGAGAGAGGCACAAGTTCCAAAAACCTACGAAGAGCATTGATCGCAGCTGCCACCTTCGCTTTGCACCTGCTATTATCCATTCGCTTTGACGACAAGCGAGTCTCCTTTCTTTCTACGTACCTGCAATTTATTCTTCAGGATTTGTAAACCATTAAAAAGTCAGCCTTTTAAATTCAAACTTTTCAATCTTTCATTTTGATCCCATTTACTCAATCGATTCAAAATTTTACTAAATTCATCCAAGTATAAGAAAATAAACGGAATCTCCAGACAAAAGTCATTCAATTTATTTCAATGTAAAGTCACGTGAAAAACAAATAAAAAACTTTCGACCTTTCGCAGTACATATATGTAGGCCTCTTTAGGATAAAAACAACTAAAAACAGAACATAATATCAATATAAAATTCTTAGAATAAATATAATCAAAACATACTGAATTTGAGGTTATGAAGACTAAACTTAAAGTTTACAAATATGAAAATATAAAATAAAACTGCTCACAACATTATAAATAAATCATTCACTTAGAAACATTGTTAATAAACTCAACAATATCCAGTCAACAATAGTAAAATAATAAGTAATGAAAATAACTGATAACGTAAAAACATGTATCATCACATGTTAAAATTCAAAATTTAGAGGTTAACAGACAAAGACAATACATTATCAACAGATGGCACGCTATACTAATTTATCCACTAAAATTTGAATTTACTATTTTAATATTATCACCTAAATTATAAATTCATTATATTATAATTTTAATTGGGATTAGTTAATCAAATTTGTTTAAATTTTGACTTGAAGGGTAGCATGACAAAAGAGGCCAAGCGCCAATTTCAAGTTTTAACAGGAAGCGAAAAAAACAAATTTAAAGATTTTACTGCTTCTTTGAAACAAAACTAAGAAAACCGTTTCGAGATATTGATATATTTTACTAAAAAAATAATAATTTGTTCAGCTAAACTTACATATTAACGAGAAATATAAAAAATATTGTGCTACTTTAAGGTAACATCAAAAGTATACGATTTAAAGAAAAATTGGAGAACTAGTTTTGAATTAACAAATTGACCCCTGAAATTGACGAATCAAATGCAAAAAAGTTAGTTAAAAAAGAAAATTGATTGTTTTCAAGAAAATAATGAATTAATAAATGGTTCTCTTGAAATCGAGCAATAAAATTTAGGTTAGACGTTAATACATACATTTTTTACAACTATTTATTAAAATTTTAATATCACACTTCCGCAATAGTTCTTAATTTTATAAATTTTATTCTTATAGAAAGTATTTTTTGCATTTATGTGTCACTTTCGTTGTATCAATTTTTTAAATCTTATTTACATATTATTATCAATTATAATTTTTCAATTGATTTGTGATTGTAGGTAACAATTTATGCATTTGTGATTTCAATTTTGTTTAAAAATCGGTTTAAAAACACAATTCAAAATAAAATTCTTTTCAAGAAATAAGTAAATGAATTTTTTTGATCCAGAAGATTTGTCAACTTAGCAATTTTTTAAAGTAATCAATTTTTTTAATATTAAATTATTATATTATATTATTGTTAAATTTTCAGTAATGAATAACTTATTTATTATTGATTTCATGAATATGTGCTTCAAGGATGGCTTCTCATACTATATAATGACTTTATTTTAAATGAATTGTTTGTGAAAAAATCTCAATTTATTTTTGTTAGTATTTCAATATAAATAAAATTCAATATAATAAATTATAAATTTATTATGTAATAATTTATTTAAATATTTTTTTTGTAGAAGCTAGTATGACTTCAATTGGCGCATATTCCTCCTCATAAAGCAAATATAAAAATTTTATTTATATTTATATACATTCATTATTTATATAATAATAAATTTTATATAATGTCTATTTAAAACTAATATCCCTCTTCAAAACTCGCTGATAATTTCAATAAATTCTATAATCAAATCTATTAAATGAAAATTTTTCCAAACTTTAATATATGCATATCCCAATAAAAAAACAGACAATTCAAATATCCAATTACAATTCATGCTCAGATTCGTAAAATCTTCTGATTTAAATTTTCATTGATTCAGACTTTAATTTATGTAAAAACAGATTTACTAACAGAATTCAAATTTAACTGAATTTTCATTTAACAAAATTTTAAGTGAGTAGAATTTTTAAATGTCAGGGATATTTAATTGACTGAATCTTTATTTGTCCTAATTTTTAATTGCATGAATTGATATTTAGTATAATTCCTAAATAGCCGAAAGTATTCCATAAAACGAAAATTATGTTAAATATGAATTCGGTGACCAAAAAAAGTGTTAATTAATCATTTGATTGAAAAGAAACTCGAAAAATTAAAATTCTGCAAAAGGGAAATTGTATCTAATGAAATTTCAAAAAATTAAAATTCTGAATAATGAATTTTAGACCATAATCATTCGCCCCAATTTTTTCTTTCAATTAAACTCAATATTTTAATAAATTCTAATTTTTAATAATTAAAACTAATATTTATAGAAACTTTTAACCGATTCAAACTTTCGCAGATCACAGTTTAAATTAAATCTAAATTTTAATCCATGAAAACTTTAAATTTTTACCCAAATTGAAAATTTTGTAAAAATGATTGTTTGTTTTAAAAAAAATCGTCAAAATATAATATAATTTTTCTTAATTTAATCGAATTTTTGGAAAGTAAATAAAAATTCAAAATATTAGATAAGATAAATTACTGAAAATTACTATATTTAATTTAAATTAATTATTAATACATAATTTAAATAAATGTAATTCTGCGTTTAAAATATTTTGAATCTTTATTGACAATTAAAAAATGCAACTAAACTTAATGAAACTATGTTTGAATATCTTATTTTTAGTTTAAAAAAAAAACGAAAATTATGTCGACACCTGTTTTAGGTATTTTAAACTAATTATTTTTTTGTTCTTGATTTCTAAATAAAATATATATTGTAAAAATAGAGTAAATTGAAATGGTATCTTAAATTTTCAACAACTAGAAACAAAAAAATCTTCATTAGTTTACGAGTTATTTATAATATAAGAAAAAAATGTCTATTTGCACTATTTTTACATATTTTACAAATTAACGAAATGAATTTATTCTAGGTCTATTTTATTTAGACATTTTAGAACCAATTACAAAAATCATTTTTTTTAATAAAGAGTCAACTCACATTAATATTTAAAAAACTTGAAATTTAAAATATTTCTTACACAGTTCTAGACGGTATTGTAAATACATTATAATAACAAAATAAATAAAATACAGAATCACTTTAGTCAATTTCATTAAGGAGGTTCTCTCCATTTACATAACCTCAAACTAAAAAATTTTTTTTCACCCCAATAATAATAAAATCAATTTCACTCAATTTTGCAATATCCATTTGTAAATCTTTCCAAAAAAAATTAGATTGAGCTAAAATTTGTTGTCAAATAATAATTATTTTACATTATATGTTCTTTCTTTCAATTCAATTAAAATCTGTAAATTTTCTTCCAATTTTGATAAATAATACCTCATTTTTCTCGTTAAAACATTCTCTGCAATTTTATTTGTTAGATTTTGTTAAATGTTATTTAGTTTAAAAAATAAGTAAAAAACATTATTTCATTTGTTTCATAACTTTTATACAAAATATTCTTTAACAACCTAACAAATAAAATTGTAGAGAATGTTTTAACGAGAAAAATGAGCTATTATTTGTTAAAATTGAATAAAAATCGAAATCAAAATTTTATCAAAAATAAAATGTTAAATAATTATTATGTAACAAAAAATTTTAGCTCAACCTACTTTTTTCTGAAAAATGTTCGTCTTTCAATATTTAGCGAAATTCATTTCAATAATATTTTTATTTGGGGTGAAAAACGACTTTCTAGTTTGAGGTTATGTAAATGGAGAGAACATCCTTAAACTAAAAAAAGAACCTAAGTTTCCTTTGATTGTGAAAAATTAAATCATTGGATTAAAAATAATCTAATTATTTGATTCTAGGCGACAAAATACAGAACAAACTACAAATATATTAAACAAAAACAGTTCAAGTGGAGCAAAGAAAAGAATTAATTTTAGACTATTAAAACTTCAAACACTATTGAAAGCAGTGGGTGTGAGGTCAATAAACAGTTCGAGGGCTGAGTGTATGAAAAGTTTGTCGAAAGGGGTCCAAAAGCTCCCTTAATCAAGATTAGTGAGTCACAAGGCTTTTCAGAGCAAGGTTTTGTCGTGAAAAATCCCCTTGGCGATTCTCTCCTGGGTAAGTGTTCGCATCAGTTGAGCACACATGTGCTCGCGAGGGAATTTCGATGCTGCTTTTGGGGATCACCGCATACTCTGTATTTTCAAATCCCATGAGAACCTGACCAAGTGCTAAAGGGGGAGTCAAGCAAAGTCCCAGGCGAGGATTAAAGGCATCGATTCGCGCTTTTATCACATCCCTTTCTGCCAATTCGTTGGGGACTCTCAATCGTTATTCAACAACTGTTACGTCAAAAAGATTTTATAACTCCCACTGGAATTGCCTCAAAATTAGGTCGTACTTCTATTTCAAATGGAAAATTTAAACAGTAAATAAATTAATAATCAGCATGAGATTTGAATACATGATGTCTAGCGAATTATTATTTTTAAATTCATAGATTCGTTAGTTTTTTTTTGTTTAATAACTGATTGTTGAAAAATATTAAGAAGAACATTTTAAACATTTAATAAACAATAATTTTATTTTTAAAAAAGAGTATGTAAACTTAGTTTAAAAAAGGAACTCAAAAAAATAACAGAAAAATTATTAAAAATTGTCAGTGTTAATCACGACGGAAAAGTAATGTTTGAAAATAAGTCAACAAGTCTAAAAGAATAAGAAAAAAATCAGAACAAAATTATATCCATTTCGTAGGAATTTCGCTTCCATGTAAAAAAAATTGTCTTCCTCATAGAAGAAGCAATAAATCGATAATTAAGGAGGTTTTCTCTATTGACATAACCTCAAACTAAATTGACTGTTCCCATCAAATAAAACTATTATTAAAATTAATGTCACCAAATGTTGAGTACATTTTACAGATAAAATTAGGTTTAGCTAAAATTTGTTGTCAAATAATAATTATTATTTAACATTGTATGTGTTTTCTTTAAATTTAATGAACAACTGCAATTTTCATTCAATTTTGATAAATAATATCCTATTTTTCACGTTGAAACATTCTCTACAATTTTATTTGTTGGCTTTTGTTAAAAGTTTTTTGATATTTTGTTTAAAAGTTATTAAAAAAATAAAATTTGTTAAATTAATTATATGTTTTAGGCCATTATTAATATATATATATATTTTTTTTAATGTGGAATTAATGGCCTAAAATTATTCAAATTTGTTCTTTACGTATTTTTTAAACAGAATATTATTTAACAAAATCTAACAAATAAAATTGCAGAGAATTTTTAACGAGAAAAAAGAGCTATTATTTGTCAAAATTGGATGAAAATTACAGATTTTAACTGGATTAAAAGAAAAAACATAAAATGTAAAATAATTATTATTTGGCAACAATTTTTAGTTCAACCTAATTTTTTTTATTAAAATTTACAACTGGGTCTTTCAAAATTTGATAAAATTGATTTAAATAACATTTTTATTTGAGTCAAAAAAGACTTTTTAGTTTGAGAACAACATTGAAATTTTCGAGCTTTATCTACGAATTCCCAGTACAGGGCGGCCGCAAAATTTCATTTTCGAAATTCCCTGATTTTTCCCTGACTAATTTTTTATTTTCCCTGATCACCAATTTTATAGGTTTTTTAAATCTTTCTTTGTTTATTAGGAATTTAAAGAAATAAAATTATGAATTTTTAATTGTGAATCATTTAAGGATGTTCAACCCATTGTCATAACCTGAAACTAACAAATGGTGTTTCACATAAAATAGAAATATTATTAAAATCGATTTCCCCAATTTTGAAAGATTCAGTTTAACCTTTTTTTTAAAAAACAATTAGGTTAATAAAAATTTTGTTATGAAATAATAATTATTTAACATTTTGTATTTTTTTCAAGTTTGTCAACAGCAGTAATTTTTATCCGATTTTGAAAAATAATAGCTTATTTTATTCTTTGGAATATTCTCTACAAGCCAGTTTGTTGGATTTTGTTAACATTTTTTCTGTTTACAAAATATATAATAGATAATTTTTTTTACGAAATACCTATCATTAACAAAATCCAACGAACAGATTTGTAGAGAATGTTTCAATGAATAAAATGAGCTATTATTTGTCCAAGTTAAATAAAAATGACTATTGTTCACAAACTTGAAAGATTTCATTCTTTCATTCATTCTTTTATTCTGTCTATACCTGAAGTTTGGCGCATAGATATTTTTTGTTTTAAATCAGATATTTTCAATTATTGTTTTCAATATTCAATCCAGTTGTTAAATGTGCAATTATTTCCAACAATTATTCCCATAATTTTCTTAATTTTTCAATTTCCAATTATTTTCTTTTTTTCCAGTTGTCTATTAATTTAGTCATTCTTCGAAATTTGTTTTCAATTGACAATTATTTACGTCATTTTTCACATATTTTCTTCAATTTTTCCATTATTCTCGTCATTTTTCAACTATTTACTTCGATTATTAATTATTTTCCGCAATTTTCAATTATTTCCCACACTTTTTTCAATTTTTAATTGTTATCTTAAAATTTTATTCTTTGAGTTTTTAAATTATTTTGTTCGGTTGTGTAAATCTAGCCTTTTTTTGAATTTTGTTTTCAATTATCAATTATTTTTGTAATTTTGTAATTTTTTTTTCAATTATCAATTATTGTTTCAAATTTTAAATTAATTCTTAAATTTTCAGTTTATTTCTTAAATTTCCAATTTATTTCCTCAATTTTTTATTATTTTCTTCAATTTCAATTTTTTTTTCTAATTTCAATCCAGGTTTCAATTTGCATTTATTTGCAACAGTTTTTCCTATAATTTTTCAACTATTTTGTTTAAATTTATTATTTATTGTTTAATTTTTTAAACCATTCTTTCTAATTGTGTAATTATGTTGCCATTTTTCGAATGTTGTTTTCATCTGTCAATTATTTTCGTCATTTTTCAGATATATTCTTGAATTTCGTAATTTCCATTATTTGAATTTGCAAAAATTTATAGTTTTAAATGACCAACAACTATGCAAAGTTAGTGTTGCTAGCTAATATAAATAATATTATATTTATATAAAAAGTTACTTATAAGTTATAAAATTCTAATCTAATCTTAAAATATTATCAATACACTCAATGATATACATACTTGCACTTTCTTATTTATGTTTTACTTGTTTAAACAATTTATTTATATTTAGTGACTGGATTTTCAAAAACTGATTAAAAATTGTATCTGAATTTTATACCGAAATTTCAAGATCTAATTTATATGGGAATAATTTAGCTTGAGGGACTTCAAAATTCATTCGATCTAAGCAAGTTTCTGATATAACGGGGTCCGATATAAGCGGGTATTTTAACATAGAAAACATTGAAAAATCCAAGAAATCGGAAAATTTTTCCGATATAAGCGGGAATCCGACATATGTGGGTTTCACTGTAATTTTTTTTAAAAAATCTACAACTGTATCCTTTAAAATTGGGTAAAATCAATATTGATAATATTTTTATTTTATGTGAAAAATCATTTTCTAGTTTGAGGTTATGTCAATGGGTTGAACATCCTTAAGCAAAAATTCCCTGACCTTTAAAGATTTTTTTGGATATTCCCTGACTTTTCCCTGACCTGCGGCCACTCTACCGTACTTCTTATAAATTCGAAGATTTTTTATAAAATTCAGTTTTTTTCATACTGTACTCAATTTACCAGATAGCTATAGCGATCCTATAAATACTACACCCTATAAATACTAAAATTATTCGCATTGTAAAAAAATTCTATAAATTAAAAGTAAATTAAAAATACAAAAAACAAGGTGAGTCTTGTCAAGTTACAGAAAAAATTTAATAAAAGAAAAGAAAGCATGAAAAAAAGCTGAAGTCAATAAATATTTTTCTAAAAAGCCCTAAAGATAAAATCTTGTTTGGATTGCGCAGAACGCAGGCGTTAAATGGCTGTTTATTTTTTGGTAAGGAAGAAAAACAACAGATGGATACTCACCATACTGCGGGTTCGAGTCGCTGGAGATCGTGGAAGAGTGCGAGGGGGAGGATGAAGGCGACAGGTGACCAGTGGAAACGGAATTCTTAATGGATGGTGGATGGAGCAAAAGCATCCCTCTGCCCTTGCCACCTATGGGGCCACCTCTACGGGAACCTCGAGGTCTCCCTCGTTTGCTGTTACCGCGAACATTCGATCGCATTCGTATCCCGGAGCTTGAGCTGAACGTGAAATGATGACCCAGTCGAGCGACTTTTGGTACCTCTCCAAATTGAGATGGAAAATGAGAATTTCTAAAGTCTGTCGCCGACACAGGACCATCCACATCGACAACCAGGCCCTCATTACTCGTTTCATCCTGTAAAATAATTGCAAAAATAAATTAACAAGACGCCGTATAACGTAAAATCAAAATAAATTTTGAATCAACTGGATTTTGAATATTTAGATACTTTTAATTGACGAAAAGAATTGAGATTTTAATTTAATTAGTTTTATAATTGAAGATATAGACCTCTGATCTCTCGGGACTTCCAGGATTTCCAATGTCATTAGCAAAATCACAATTTTGCTGGAGATTTTGATGATTATTTTGCTGTGAGTAGCGCTGAATTTTGTTGAAACTTAATCCGGCTTTTTGACTGACTGGTTCATTTGTGTTGAAAATGGCATTTTCCTCTAGGCAAGGCTTCTTTGCTTCATTCTAGAAATAGATAAAGTTTTTTTAATTAATACATTTTTTTTTAATTTTCAATGTGTACAACTTGAATTTTCTAAAAAATTATTGACAATAATAATAATTTTTTAAAGTAGTAGTATTTCAGGGTTTAGAAGAGTTTTGTTCAATAATTTTTCAGAAAATTGAAATGTCTCATTGTTGTCGACTCTCCCTTATAATTACATAAAAAGAAAATTCGACAATCAGAGTCAATGAATCTGGTAATCAAAATTGAATTTTTCAATGATTAAATTCTCATTATCAGAATTTAATTTCTAAATCAGAATTGATAAATGTCATTATTCAAATTGAATTTATTAATTGAATTAAATAAATCTTATAAAATTGAATTTTTCTATCTGAGCCAATGAATTTCATCATTAAAATTGATTTTGTCAATTCTGGTTAATGATAGTCTTCATAATTAAAACTAAAATTATCCATTCTTCTGATTTTAATGACTTTTACTAATTAAAAAAAATTCAATTTCGATTATTAATATAAATGATCAATTTGACTTCTTAGGCGTAAAGTAAAATATAAAACAAATAAGAAAAAAAAGGAAAATGTAATGTTTCAATGAAGATGATTTAAGCAATTGAAATAAAATAAATGAATTTAATATAAAAAAGGAGAGTTGACTTTTTTCCAATGAGATAATTCGATTTTCTAAAAAATTGTTAACAATTAACGTGACTTTGATTTTTTCATTTATATTATTTTATTATTTATAGTAATGAATAAATAATTGATAAATTATTTAATAAATAAATGAATTAACTAATCATAAATTAAATAAATTATCATTCTCATTTATATTTTATTTTTATTCGATACAGCTTTTTCAATAATCTTTCCGAAAATTGAAAAAACATAGGTAACTAAAAAAGTGTCTCATTGACGACAACTCTCCTCTTTAAATTTTTTTGTCATTATTGTAATTAAATTTATCAATCAAAGTTAATTAATTTCTTCATCAAAGTTGAATTGAACTAATTTTTAGCTTTGAGTTATCATTTATTCCGAAATAAAGAATTTTATCAACTGAAAAAATTAAGATTAAAAATAGAAAAAAAACGTGAGTAAATTGTGAATTTTTAATTGAAAAAAATGAGCAAACAATAACAAGTTTGATATTACTGATATTAATTTGGGGCTCGCCAGTAAGGAGATGATATAGATAATATAAAAATAATAAAAATAATATAAAGGTTCAAGAAATTCATTCACATTTGAAGAAAATAATTCGAAAATGACAAAAATAATTAAAATATGAAGAAAATATTTTAGAAATAACAAAAATCATTTAAATTTGAAGAAAAAAAAATTGTAAAATGACAAAACTAATTGAAAAATTGATTAGAAATCAAAAAATGATGAAGACCAAAATTGGAAAATTGAAACGAAATAATTGAGGTTTGAAGAAAATAACTGAAAAATTTAAAAAATAATTAACATTTTAAAACATGAATTAGAGACTGGTGGAAAAAATAAAAAAACTTAATTCCAATAATTGAAAAATGACATTAATAATTGAAAGTTGGTGTAAAAATTGAACTTTTTAGACAATAGTTGAAAAATTAAAAAAAATAATAGAAGTTTCAAAAAAATAATTGAAATTTTTGAAGAAAATAATTGTGAGACATGATTAAATATAATAAAAAATGAAGTAAAAAATAAAAAATTTAATACATTAATTGAAAACTTGACAAACCAATTGAAAAGTTAAGAAGCAAATTGAATAATGGCATAAATAATAATTTAAAGCTGGTGTAAAAATTAAAAATTTATAGACAAAAATTGAAAAATTGAAAAAAATATTAGAAAGTTGAGAGAAATAATTGAAATTTGAAGAAAATAATTAAAAAATGTCAAAACAAAAAAAAAATATGAAGTAATTAAAATTTGAAGAAAATTATTGAATTTTGTAAAAATTAATTGATAAAAGTGTAAAAAATTAATAAATTTATGACAATATTAAAAGGAATGAAGAGGATTATTAAAATTTGAAGTACATAATTAACTGATATCAAAAATTTAAAAATCCATAAAATAAATTTTTTTTTTAAATAATTGAAATTTGTAGATGAAATTCTAAAATGGCAAAAATAATAGAAATATGAAGAAAATAATTGAAAAATAACAAAAATACTTGAATAATGACAAAAGTAATGGAAATTTAAAGAAAATAGTTGAAAATAACAAAAATAAATTAAAACTTTTGTAGAGAATTTAAATGTTCCTGACAATAATTTAAAGATTGAAGAAAATAATTAATATTTGAAAAAATTGAATTCAAAATCGCAAAAATACTTGAAAATTGACAATAAACACTAATAAAAGTGAGTAAAAGTGAGAAAAGTGACTCACTGGCAGCCCTATAACAAATAAAAACAGGATGTCTACTAATTTTGATTCAACAAATTTTCAGTAATTTTCCAATCTATTTCCTGTTATCAAAATGAATTTTTTTTTCTATTATAATAAAGAGTCCTGATTAATTCGAAAACCTCAAAAATCGCAAACTTTATCACTAATTTCATCTACTTATTTGAAACTAATAAATTTTGTAAATATTTCCAGGGATCACAGTGATCTTTTTGTCAAATTTCAGGTAATAAAGGAGATTTAGGCTTTAAAAAAGAGGGAATTTATTTTTAAAAAAAGGGGATTTGGAAAATCAAAAAAAAAAGAACATTACAAAAAGTTTTTTAATATATCCATAAACTATTTACAAACAGACTCATCAGCACACACAATTTCTTGTACTAATGCAAAACTATTTCAACTGTAAAAAAAAAAAAATTATTTTCCGTTTTTTGTTTAAAAGGTAATTAAATTTTTAGAAAGATAACTGAAAGAAATGGAAAATGAAGCATTGCAAAATTTTTTGCAAAGTTTTAATAACATTAGAATATTTAAAAATTCAAAGAAATGTAGTTTAGAAAACTTGCCCGAAAATCATTACCAAGTTTCATATTTTGATTTTATAGAATACACATTTTAAAATAAACCTAAGGACTTAAAATGATGTTTATTATTTCAGAAATATTCGAATTTTTATGAAACTTTGAGAATTATATATATTTTGAGAATTTGAATATATATAGAAGTACCTAAATAAAGTGTTGGCGAAACCATTTCTTTCAAGTCTCGATTTTCTTAGAATTACAATAAATTTTAGTAAATACCTACATTATAAACAACTTTTAAGAAATTCTAACAAAATTTTCCCATACATTTTTGTACGAAATTACATAAAATTTTTTTTTTTTTCATGTTTTTCTGGAATTTTGGTAGAAATTTGTTGAAAAATTTTGTAAGAATTTCTTATAAGTTTTTTCAACAGGGTTACCACAAATATTTTATTACAATTTTCTCTGACATTTTCCTGATTTCCGGACAATTTTTTTTCTTTATCCCTGACTTTGTTTGAGTTCTTAAAACTGATTTTTCGGATATTTACTATAAGATTGTGAAAGATAAATATTTTTCAGATTGCAAACATTAATTATTTTTAGAAATGTTTAAAATATGACTATCAAAATTTTATTTAGTAAATTTTTATACTTAGTAAATTTCTGAAAAATATAATTTTCAATCTATTTTATCGATTCTTTGCATTTTTTCAGTGCTTTTGATTGAAATCTCTGAGCCATTTTAGTTTCCCTGACCTGTGACAACCCTGTTCTTAGAATTGTTTCACGTTTATTAATAAAAAAAATAATTAACTATTACCTATACTTTGTGCGTTTAAAGAAGTAAATTATTTACTACAAAATAAGTAGATTGTTATATAAAAGTTATGAAAAAGGTAGTTAAAAATTAATTAATAACTTTGACTTTCACTATGATTGTAAAAAAAAAATTTATTGAAAAAAAGTGAAAATAGGAGAAAATATACGATTTTAGGTAATGTTTTCTAAATAAGGGTAAAAAAAAAAGAGCAACTGTGATCCTTGTATTTCTGGGGCTGTACCAATACCCTAATAAATCTACAAAAATGTCAAAATTCACGTAATTTTACCCTATAATCAAATAAATTTCCAATGAAGATAAATTGATTTATAAATAAAGCAATAATGCTTGTTCAAATCTATTAATAAGATCAATCAAAAAATTTTTTTTTTTCAATTCTGGATTGGACGAAAAATTCATTGTTGATTCCCAGGTTAGTATAGACACCCTGCAAAAAGCGAAAAGGAGACATAAAATGTAAATTTTGAGCAAAGATGATAAAAGAAATCAAAGCAAAATGATGAAAATAAATTTAATGAAAGAATGGATAATTGAATAAGAAGCAGAGTAAGAATGAACGACGGATTGTATGTAAGGGCGCGGGCTTACCTTGACCGGAAGCGCGGTTTGCTTCCTCTTCCGGTCCCTCTCCTTGTGGTGTAGACTTAACTCAAGGCGAGTCTCCTCCGCGTTCTGCTTTCTCTCCTCGCTCCGTTGACTGTCTGCAATATACGGACACGGACGTGTATGCGAGGGCAGCACATTTCATTACTTGTGCTTGTTATTATTATTCGTTATTAGGACATTAGCATAACCTAACGAGCATAATGTAATTGCGTGTGGTATGCATGCCATCGTCCTCACCGACCGACCCTATCTCCCAATGCACTTAAGCATACCCAATGAGAACTGGACTCATCGTTACATTTGGTAATTGTTCTAGAACGGCCCGATTTCATAAATCGAACGTATTCAAATTTCAAAAAGTTAATGCTTAGTAATCAATAAAAAAAAAAGAAAAACAAAATTTCACTCAATCTTCTGAATTATTTGATCCCAATTAGCTCATCACTGAGAGAAGAGTTCTTTTATCAAGAATAAAAATATGCCAGCTTGAATAAAAAATAATTATTCTAGGACCAAGAATTTTTCAATAATAAATTATTCTTGATCCAAGAATAATCCAAAAAATAATAAAAAAAAAGTTTCGTTTATTCATTATTCTCGTTAGCTGTCGTTTTCAAAATTAAAAACAATTAATGAAAATTTTATGAATTTCAAAATCAGAATTGGAAGTGAAGACCGAATCTATTTTAAATTAGACAAGCTAAAAACTTTTATTATCTAAATAGGGTTTCACTCCGTTTTTCAAGTCATATTTATTAAATAAAACGATCAATGTTGTAGCGGCAATTAAATCCACAATTTGAAAATTATGTGAGTAGCAAGTTTTCAATAGTCGATAAATCCATATTTTGTTAATTTGAAAAAATTAAACAAAACTTCTTTTTTGGAAAAAGGATTTATCAACTTTTGAAAAGACTTTAAATAGATTTGGTGTATAAAAATAAGTATTTCTGTCAAATTGACAATTTGTTGACATTTTTTTATATGATAACTTACATTTCGCTTCAATTTCCTCATCGTCGAGCAAGAGAGAAACGACTTCTTTTGGTTTTAAGGTGTCTGGCTTGAAATTACCTCCGCTGATTACCATTCTTTGAATCTAGAATTTAATTTATCTTTCATTAAAATTTTGTTTAGCCTAATATTAATTAACGATAAATTAATAAAATATAACTATACAAATTAATTATATTTGTTAAAACCAGTGGTAGTCAAAGTAATTTGGTTTTTGGAGTTTTTTCAAAGTATTTCGTAAAAGCCAATAGATTTTTTTAAGATCGAAATCAATTTTATAAATTAATTTCAATTCTTAAGTCAAATCTATCGGATTTTACGAGATATTTTGAAAAAGTTCCAAAAACAAATTACTTTCGTGACGGTCCCTGGTTCAAATAATGTTTATTGAAATTTACGCCGAAAAAAGTTTAATTTGATTAAAATTAGACTAAATTGATAATTATGATCAGAGGTTCGATTAGCAGCAATTAAAACCTAAAATCGATTATTTATTTGATTAATTTAATTTGTATTCTAATTTTTATCTATTGTAATTTTAATGAATTGAAATCTGAATCTGTATCAATTAAAAAAAAATCGATATACATAAAGATCTATTGCATTTTTCACAAGAATAAGATTGAATTGGTTAAAATTTATACTTCATTAAAATTGGAAACAATTGACATTTTGATCAATAGGAGTCAAATAAAAATTTAGGTAAATTAAATTGACATAGGTATTTTTAATCAATAATTGACAGAGTCAAATTAAAAATTACGTGGACAGAAATAAGAATTTTTGTTTTTTTTCTCGTTATTTAAACAATTTTTTTTTTATATTTTGCTTATATTTGTTTTTATTTTAGTCCCTGATGATAAGATTTGATTAAATTCTCAAATGATTGAGTGATTTTTGAGTAATAAAATGCGTTTTATAAAGTATCAATGTTAATTTATTTAAAAAATAAAAATAGATAAATACCTCACTCTTTTCTCGAGCCCTTTGAAGGATTCTTTCCTCAATGGTACCTTTGCAGATTAATCGATAAACAGTGACCTGTTTGGTTTGACCTAATCTATGGGCTCGATCCATAGCCTGCTGATCTACTGTTGGATTCCAGTCGCTGTCGTAGAAAATCACCTAGAAACAATTTTTAACACAATTGATAATATTAATCTACGAAATTGATTTAATCATTGTAAAATAGATTTAAAATTCAAAATTGCCTAAATCAATATTCAAAAACATTATTTAATTGAAACGAATTTTTAGAAAATTAAAGGTACTTAGTTCTAAAATTAATTAATATTTTATTTTTTGTCCGAAGTACATACATCATGTTACTTAATAAATTAAATTTATTAGATCAATTCTAGTCAATGATTTCCAAGAAACAATAAAAAAAAAATCAAATTTGTCTTTTCAGACACAATTTCTAATTCGGTATTAAAATAAAATATTTTCTTGAAACATAATTTAAATTTGTAATATTTAAATTTAACGAAAAATGAATTGTTTTTGACAATAAATTTCTCAAGATTTTGAAACATAAAACAAGAGTTTCGTGATACCTAGAAAGTACGTCTTGGTTTTGCAAATCCAAAATTTTGTTCGTAATTTTTTGAAGTTTAAAAAAGTACGAACCGTGTCTGCGGCAGTAAGGTTAATTCCCAGGCCTCCAGCTCTTGTACTCAACAGAAAGACAAATATGTCCGCTCTGTAACATGAAAAGTGTAGATTTAACGTGCGAGCAACCATCATGCGTGGTTTGTATGTAAATGAATTGGGGTTCGGAATTTACACAACAAAATCTTTCAAGACTTGTAGAAATTGAGCTTCAATTTCAAAGAGTTTAAAATTATAATATAATATTGTAATGTTATAATAGCAATAATAAACTAATATAGTAACAGTATTAATCAATGTAATCCTAGTCACTTAAAATTTAAAAAATCCCATACAAATATTAAATTGATCCTAAAAATACGTAAAACTAATACCTCTTTTGAAAATCTGCAACCATATCTCGACGATCTGATATTTTTGAAGAACCGTCTAAACGCATGAAGGTGTGCTTTCTGTGATACATGTATTCCTGAAAATTAGAAAAATACAAATTAGATCAAGATCAATACAAATTAATTTTAATTATAATGCATTCTAATTAAAATAAAATAAGAAATGAAAAAAACAGTATATTATAAACTCACCTCCAATAAATCAATCATTTTTGTCATTTGAGAATAAATAAGGACTCGATGACCTTGCTCTTTGAGTCGTTTTAAAAGGCTGTCAAGCACAGAAAGTTTTCCAGCATCAGTAACCAATGTTTGTTTATCTGAAAAAAATTATAAAAATTTATTTTAAAAAATCCTTGATCTTTCATTTTTAGAGAAATAATAAAATACATTACTATATTTAAATATTAAGGGGGGTCACTTTATCGGGTCAAAAAATCGATTTTTTAAAAGTAGTCTTACCTTATACTACAACTATCTACCTAGACTTGTTTTTGAATTAAGTCAAATTTGACTTTTTATTTTTAAGAAAAAGTGATATTTTTTTTGGAGAAATCTCTTTTTTTTACTTTTGATTGAAATCTTTTGATTTATATAGAAGAAAATAGTGTCTGATTGAAGAAAAAACTTGATTATTTTGTTTTAGATAAGAACTGTGCATCCTAGGTTGTAAGCAGTGGGAAAATTTCAGCAGTAAGGCATTATAAATATATATACAGTTCATTTTATTATTAAATAATATATATTTTTTAATAACAAAATTATATGTCGAAGGTTTAAAATTTAAATATATGAGAAAACATCCTCTAAATCTCGCATTAATTTATTTCATTGTATTTGAGAAAAAAATTTTTGAAATTTTCACATTTTTTTACCTTTTAATGTAGGCGCTTCTCTTAAATGCTAAATAATATTTATTTAAAGATTTTTATTTTAAAAAGAAGAAGATATTTATAGAAATAAAAGTACCTGGCACAATTATATTAGACCATCCATTGATTGGAGTACAAACCGCAAGACCTCCGACTTGCTGATAAGAAAATGTGGACGACATTGATACCGTTCTTGGTCCGAGTTTTTCTTCTAACGGTGTCAGACTTAGCGTTTTTTCACATCCCATCCACAACACACGTTGGCCATAAGATCCACCACACTCTTCGTGTCTTCTCCATGCACAAGATGCAGCACTATTACTTACATAAAGTTTCCTTGGACTAGCTTGAACCTAAAATAAAAAAAAAAAAAATTGTTTTACAATTAAAACGTAAAAATATTAAAATATATGACTAGAATAAAATAATCGAGGTATTCGGTATATTAAATTTAACACTGCATTACATTAAGGGCTGATTGAAATTTGAATCAATGACAATTTTGATGAATCGATTAAAATTCAGATCTCTTGAATAATGTTGTTATTAGAATAATCTAATAACTAAGATAGTTTTAAAATTAGATAATACAAAACAAATAATAATAATAATTGGGTCAAACCACTATATTGCAACTAAGTCGGTAGCGTCCTATTTTTTGAAATTTTTTTTCCGTAATATTTTAATGGTTAGTGTTTTAGTAATTTATTTTCGACATTAACTTAAAAAAATATCTAATTGATTAATAAAAAATTAATTTTTTACCTTTGAAGGTTCAGAAAAATGTCACTTTTATGCATATTTTCATTATAGATTAAAATTGATTAGACTTTGAAAATTTTTAATTTAATTTATACTACAAAATTAAAAATTTTTTAACTTTTTTTTTTTTAATTAATATTAATAAAGAAATAAATAAAGAAAACATTGTTTGCTATTTAGAACAATTTTTTAGTTTTTTTAAATTTAATCTTATCTCATTAGACGTGTTTTTTATTGGAATCTTGAGATTTATCGGTTTTTTCTTTCAAATTGTAGCCGAATTGTAACGAAAATATTTTGAATTAAATACCCTTTCATTAGGAGGTTTTCTTAATATTCAAGTTTAAATATTTTCCAGGGAAGACCACGGAAAAATATAATTCTTCTTGTAAAAATTAAATTATTTATTTCACTACTCATTTCCAATTTTCACTCAGGTTCTGAAGTTAGCTTTAAAGATAAACTGATTTAAAATTTTCTATTTTAATAATAATTTTAAAAGTTTAAATCTTTCACTTCTTTCCAAACTGAAGTTAGCTTTTATATATTCGATTTCTATTTTTAAGAAAATTTAAAAAAATTAATTTCAACATTTTAATTAAAAATATTTTTAATTCAAGGAAAAAAAAACACTTTTCACAAAAAATAACAAAAAAAGCGAATTGTTAAATTTTACTAGAAATTCTCCTCTATTAATGAATAAAATAATTATAATATTAATTATTTTCTATTAATTAATCTTTTCTATTTTTTGTTTCTTAAATAAATGCACAATCATTGATTTTAAGAGCAACGAAAAAATATTTATTGAATGAACAAGTAATATTTAATGGTAAAATTAAAGAAGTTTAATTTAAGTTTTTATTGAAACATCCTCAAATAAATCCGATGGAATTTTTTTAAAAAACAGTTTTATTTTTGAAGTAAAAAAAAATTTAAATACAAAAACATTACTTTTAAAAAATGTTTTTTCTATTAAATTAAAAGATTTTAAATTAAAAATAATAAATTTACTTGAAAATAGAAATCGAATATATAAAAGCTAACTTCAGTTTGGAAAGAAGTGAAAGATTTAACCTATTAAAAATATCATTAAAATAGAAAATTTTAAATCAGTTTATCTTTAAAACTAACTTCAGAACCCGAGTGAAAATTGAAAATGAGTAGTGAAATAAATAATTTAATTTTTACAAGAAGAATTATATTTTTCCGTGTTCTTCCCTGGAAGATATTTAAATTTGAAAATTAAGAAAACCTCCAAATGAAAGGGTATTTAATTCAAAATATTTTTGTTACAATTCGGCTACAATTTGAAAGAAAAAACCGAAAAATCTCAAGATTCCAACAAAAAACACGTCCAATGAGATAAGATTAAATTTAAAAAAACTAAAAAATTGATCTAAATAAGGTTTTTAAAATATTGACAAATGGTCAAAGGTAAAAAATTAATTTTCTATTAACCTATTAGATATTTTTGTAGGTTACTGTCAGAAATAAGTTACAAAAACATTAATCTTTAATATATTACAAAATAAAAAATTTCAAAAATAGGGCGCGACCGACTTAGTTGAAATATAATAATTTGACCCTAAATACAAGAATTGCCAAAAAAAAACAATAATTTCTTACTTTCGGATGAGTATCACAAATGAAAGACGGAAAAGCTGTCGGTTGGCAAAGTCTGAAGACAGTAGCTCGAGAAGTATGAGGATGTTCCGGTAATAAAGTCAATCTTGGTTCCTCTCCTGGCTCCGTTTTTACACCAACAATTGCTCTCTGCAATTACATAAAGATAAATAAGAAGTCCGGAAAAGAAACTTAAAATCCTTGAAAAATAAAAAAGTTTAGAAAAATTAAACATATTTGTATAATGTTACATTTAATACAAGTTCAACAATAAATTTAGAAAAATAGAGAAAATCTAAAAATGTTATGAAATAATAAATAAGTTTGCAAAAAATAGACAAGATGTGAAAACAAATTGAATAAATTTACAAAAGAATGAGCGTATTTATTTTTAAAAATATGTAAATAACTAAGTAAATCAAGGAAATAAAAAGTTTAGTGAATGTTATATAATAACAAAATTGTGTAAAATAATATTAAATAATTGGCATAAAACGAAGACAATTAAAGAAAATCCTAGAATAAAAAGACAAATACAAAAAAAATATATCAAAAGTAAAAGAAACAATTTTATAAAAATAAGAAATTATAAGATAAAAATTAAACTGTTACGAAAAAGTGTAATCTCTTAGAAATCTTGTAAGAATTAACAAAAGGAATATAGAAAATAATTAATATTATTTATTCGTGTTTAAGATGTATTTTTTATCTATTGTATTTGTAACTAATATCTTTAAATTTTTCATGTTTAGTACTTTTGTACAAAAGAGCTGATTTTCTATTAAAGCCCGTTTATGTATTAAATAAATAAATAAATAATTTAATTATTACGTATTAATTAATATGCATTTAAATTTAAATTAATTTAAATTTAAAAGTTTGAACAAATTGGAATATGATTTAATTAACGTTTGGAAGTTATTTAAATTATAATGAGTAATCTTCATGCTAAAAATTTGTATATCGTAGGTATTTTTATAATCTGTATTAGCACAATTGTTTAAATTTTATGTAGAATAAATTATTAAAAATGAAATTTTCAAGGTATATACCCAAATTAATGATTTTTTTTATGATTTGTAATTTTTTACATGCAGTATTAGACATCCGGAAAATTGTGAAGTTTTTTTCTTTCTTTATTTAAAGCATGATTTTAAATCAAAGTGATTATAACAATTACAGCCCTAGAAATTTATATTCAAAATAGTCTAAAAGTATCCGTATTTTTTCTTTATTTAAATGATAAATTACTGTACCTTCAGTGGATCCTTCAGCACTTTACTACTTCTTAAAATTCTGTGAGAAACAGTTTCAGGCATTGAGTGTACCGAATGAGTCATGTGAGTGTAAAATGCTTCTCCTGTGAGAATTTTGTTCGTAAAGATTAACTCTTCCGTCACAGGAGACGTGGCTTCGATCTTTCTTGTCAAAATCGCAAAAACATTTGAAGGATCCGCAGCATCTTCATCAACCCACCAATCTTCCCAGTGACGTTTTAACCTCATTTGTTTCTCCAAAAACCTTGCGTTGCAGAGTCTATTGAAAATGTATAATTTATATTTTTTTTATTTTTTATTTGATTTTTATTTACTGATTTTTATTTTTTAAACCACATAATTCAATTTACCTGAAGAGAATTCCTACAATCAAAATTTTGTTCAACTCCATTGGAGACAAGTTAATTAATCGTGAGAAAGAGAAACACGATTGATTTTCATTTTCAGAAAATAAAGATCTGTGAATATACTCTGCTGCAAAAATAAATAGTTTATTGAACAGCAAGTGCTTTCTCGAGGATAATGCTTCGTCTAATATTCCTTCAACGAACAAAAGAGCTGGCATTTCGTAAGATTCTGTTTTCATAAATAAAGGAGATCTTGCATCACGTCTTTCAAAAAGTTCCGGATGATTGCAAACCTAAAATAAAACAAGTTCATCTACATATTAATAAAACAAGTAAATTAAATAGTTAAAGAACAATTTAAACATTTTCATGAATAATGGTGTTCTAACCTTACGAAACTGCATTACTAAATTCATCAAATTGGAAGTGAAATTCTTGTCATTTGGCATGGCATCGCCTCCTCCAACAGTGTAATGAAGAAGATCCTCTATTCTAATCTTCTTCTTCAACGCTAAAATTTAGTTTTATTATTATTATTAATAATAATAATTTAATGATCAACAAGAAAAAGCAATTTTTAGTAAAATTACCAGAGTAAAGAAGCTTTTGTCGCGTAGTAAGAGGACAGTAGACCATAACTTCAATCTTATCTGAAAGCTCATTCTCCACGTCTTTCTTTATCCTTCTTAACATGAAGGGTTTCAAGATCATGTGCAATCTCGACAAGTGCTCTTAAAAGTAAAAAAAATTCAAATTAGTTGGCTAAATAATTTTATTTATTTGTTTTCTTTTATTACTAAAAATCACTTACTTTCGTCAATCCCGGTTTTGTTTTCCGCATGACTCTCAATGTCTTTAGAAAACCATTCATTGAATTCATCATGAGAGTCGAACAATGTTGGCATGATAAAGTGAAGCAACGCCCAAAGTTCTGCCATACTGTTCTGAATTGGAGTTCCACTCAAAAGAAGTCGATTTCGACAACTAAAGCCAAGCAATAGCTTCCATCTCATGCTAAAATTGATATAGAATTGGTTGAAATTTTGAATCAACTGATAAATTTAAGTTAATGGAAATTTGAATCCATCAGAAAAAATTTTCATCAACAAACCTGCTTGTACTTTTGATAGCCTGAGCCTCATCAAGAATCATGTACTGCCACTTAATTCTGTTAAAATACTTGTAATCTGTGATAACAAGCTGATAACTCGTTATAACCACATGAAAAGAAGCTTCTTTTGTATGCAAGTCTTTGGTATCCCAAAATTGACGAAGAATCTTTCGCTCTTGAGGATTTCCCCAGTAGGGGACAACTTTGAATCCAGGGACGAATCGCGCCATTTCCTGCTGCCAGTTATGTAACGTTGATGCTGGCGAGATAATCAGAAATGGTCCCCAAACAGCTGAAAAGGAATTTTTTGTTACATTACACTCTTAATATTTTTTTTTTATTTTCAATTTTTATAATTACTTACAGTATTTTTCAGCCACGTGACACAGGAATGCTATCGATTGCACAGTTTTTCCCAATCCCATTTCATCTGCTAAAATTCCACTAATACCCTACAAAAATTCATTAAATTTAATAATTAAAAATTAAGTATTAATTGCAGGGCTGATAAAAATCATGGTTAAAAAAAAACAAACATTTTTTATAATCGGATTTTTTGATATGAATCAAAAATAGATTTTTTTAAATATATAAAATCAGTATATATAATTTTTTCAAGTGTTGAGTATTAAGTATTTTATTTTTAAACTGGGAACATTTAATAAGAAATAATGAAGAATAAAACACTTAATCAAAATGAAACAAATTATGTCGAATAAATGAGAAAATTTGAAAAAAAGCAACGAAAAAATAATACATTATAAAAAAAAACACAAAAACGTAAAAAGATAAGAAAATAGTCTAATAAAATATGAGAAAATTCTTTTAAATTACATTATTAAAGAAATAAAGAAAAATTAAAAGAAAAAACCACACAAGAATGAAACATTGACATAAAAATTCATAAAAGAGTAGAAACTCTTTTCAAAACATTAAACTATTTACGTACATTTTATCTTAATTAAAAAAAAATAAATAAGAACACTGAAAAAATTTTGGTGCAGCATCTGTACTTTAAAGTACAGTATCCGTCCCAAATGAAAAATTACGTTATTCAGTTAACTTCACTACGTTGAAAATCAATGCAAAATATTTAATCTGAAGTTAACAGAATAATGAAATATTTCCATGGGACGGATACTGTACCAAAATTTTTTCAGTGAAGATAATTAAAAAAATGTTAATTAGAAAAATTAGAGAATTATGTTACAAAGTGAAGAAAAAGAATGAATAAAATTTTGGAAAAATTTCAAAAGAGATAAATCCTATAAAATAGAAGACGATTTTAAAACGAGAATATTTAGTACAAGATTAAATTTACATAATATAAAATAAAAGAATAAAAGTCTTCAAAAAAGTAAAAGAAATGAGGAATTTAGAAAGTGTAGATAAAAGCATCGAATAAATATTTCCAAAATTCATAAATACAAGATAAAAACTAAACAATTTAAAAGAAGGAAAAACTTTTCTGAGAAATAGAAAAATGATAACAAAATTTAAAGAATTAATTAAGTCTATGAAAGACTAAGAAAATTGTAAAACAAGAAAATTAAATAAATCGCAAAAAAATTGAGAATTGTTTTTTCTTATCTCATAAACTGTAAAAAATAAAAGAAATTTGCAAAGAATAGAACTAAAAAATTTGAATTAATAACAATAAAATAGAAAATGTATATAGAGACAAAAAAAATGTTACAAAAGAAACTTAAAATCATTGAAAAATAATAAAGTTTAGGAAAATTAAACCAAAAATATTTTTTCAATGTTACATTTAATACAAGTTCAACCATAAATTTAGAAAAATAAAGAAATTCTAAAATTTTTTTAAAAAGAATAAGTTTACATAAAATAGACAAGATGTGAAAACAAATTGAATAAATTTACAAAAAAATGAGCGTATTGGAATACGAGTTAATTATAGTTTTGAATTTATTTAAATTATAATGACTTAAAGACAGGGCTGATAAAAATCAAATTTATTTTTTTAAAATATAAAAAATCCAATTTTTTTTATTTAAATTCAAAATTTATTTTTTTAAAAATACCTATAATCAGTTGATAAAATCTCCAAATGTTTATTTGTAAGTAGTTTATTACAGAAATGAAGAAAAAATTAGAGAAACAACTCAAGAATGAAGCAGTGGCATAAAAATATATAAAAAGGAGAAACTCTTTTCAAAAAATTAAATTATTTAAGGACATATTTTTATATTAAAATAATAAATAAGATGATAATTAACAAAACGTTCAAATAGATATATTACTAAAAAGAACAAAATTTTAAAATTAAAAAAATTTAAAGATTTATTTGAAAAATTGAATAAAAATGTTCAAATGAGAATATTTAGTACAAGATTAAATTTACATAATTTAAAATAAAAGAATAAAAGCTTTAAAAAAAGTAGAAAATGTTAAAATTTTAAAAATGTAGATAGAAGAATCAAATAAATATTTTCAAAAATTCGTAATTATAAGATAAAAACTGAACAATTGAAAAGAAGGAAAAATGTTTCTAAGAAATGGAAAAATTAGGACAAAATTAAAGAATTAATTAAAACGCAAGGGAGGACTAAAAAAATAGTGAAACATCAAGAAAAATAAATAAATAGGAAGAAAATGAAGAAATTTTTTTTTTTTCGTTAGAATCTACTAAAAAAAATTTCGAAATTTCATTAATTAATATGGATTTAAATTTGAATAAATTGAAATTTAAAAGTTGAAACTAATTGAAATACGAGTTAATTAATGTTTGGAATTTATTTAAATTATAAGGACTAAAAGATATAAAAATTTAATACCTACTATCTTTTGCTATTTTCATACCAAAAATTTGTAAATCGTAGGTATTTTGATAATCTATATTAGCACAATTTTTTAAATTTTATAAAGAATACAAAATTAAAATTGAAATTTTTAAGATTTATCCACAAACTTTTGGGTTTTTTTTTTAAATTTATATCATGATTTTAATGCAAATGCCCAATGATTTAAATCATAACTTTAATCAATTACAGCCCTGATTAATTTTACATTACAACTAATATAAGAGTGAGACGAACTTGATCATAAAGATTCGCCAACCAATTCATTCCTTTCAATTGGTAGCCTTTGAGATTCCCTTTAAAAATAGAAGGTTGTGGATGTTCCTGTGTCTCTGGAGTGTCGCTTAATCGTAATTCACTTCCAGTAGAAGTGTCGAATTGTCGCGTTCTCGCTCTCTCACTGTCAAACGCTTCTGTTGCATTTTTTTTAGCTTTCAACTTCATATTTTCACTATAATCAAAATTATTTATAATATAAATCAAATCATATTTTAAAATAATTTTCTAATAACTTTTTATAATTTTATAATACCTGTCGTAATCATCAATTCCAATCAGTCTAGGATGTTTTTCCTCGTCCAGTTGATTCAAAATCCGCATTTGTTCTTCTGTGGAAATTTTACCTATTTTTCGAGACATGAAATGAGCATAAAGTTCAGTCTGAGTGATGAGAAAGTTTAGTTTTCTTTGTTGACGCTTTGCCTATAAATAATAAAGAATCGTAAAAACATATACTTTTTTTTAACGAAATAAACTATTATTGATTTACAAGAAGTAATAAAAACCTCAATCATCTCGACATCCATTTTTCGTTGTTCTTCTGCCTCTTTTTCTAACCGTCTTCTCGTCTCTCGCTCCACGCGATCATAACGTTTCCAATAAGATTGCATCTCTCTAGTTAATCTCTTTGCACGCCAGATTGTTTCCTTCATGTTCTTTTGAGACTATTTTGTAAAAGTAAAATAAAATTAAGTGAGTATTAAATCTAATATTTAATTACTATCAACATTAACATAAATTCATTAGATATTAAGAGTAAAACAATCACCTGCATTGCCTTTTGCCTCCAATATTTCATACAATGTTGAGCTACTTTTTTACAACTAATTAACATTTCCTTATGATTATTAATTTTTGCCCTTTGTACTTTTCCAAGTTCCTTTTTCGACATCATTATCCAAATTTTCTTTCTTCTCATGGCCATCACTTCCGGACTTTTATTATTATGCTTTTTCCTGCCTCGACCCCTTGGTTGATATTTCATAGCAGCTTCCAAATCAGCCTCATCCAACTCTTCATCTTTCAATCCACTTCGTTCCCAATCATCTTCTGTATAATTGTAACCCTAAAACAAATTATAAATAATTAAGACTTTTAAAGCACATTAAACAGAATAAATTTGAATTTACCCAATCTCTTACCTTATCATCAGACATTTTTTGCCGTGCTCCTTTTTCCTTTTTAATCTTTACCACCTTAGTATCTGGTCTTCTTTCTTTTTTCTTCTTATTTCCTACGATCAGCTTTTGATGCTCAGGAAATCTGTCATAGCTTGATAACAATCCAGCACCATAATATTGATACTGGATATTCTGCAATCGAAAGATTAAACGATGAATTACTTACAAAATATACTGGTTCTTGCTGGATAAAACATACATGCTTCACAGCATAAATTAGGTTCAGAAAAAAATGAATAGAGAATTTTTTGCTTTAAAAAAAGGGAAAAAGGGGAAGTTCTAAATGTAGGATTCCTAGTACATAGTACATACAATGTGCATTTTAAATAGCAAAGAGAAGAGTTTTAAATAAGTTGCTTTTTATCAAAATTTAATTTAGTTCAAAATATTTGGTTATTATATAAAAAGTTTCTACTCCTTAATCTATTTTTTCACATTTAAAACACAAGATCACACTGTAATATTGCCAATATTTAATCTAATATTACCGTGATATTCACATCATAAAATTTTAAGTTCAATAGATTAAAAAAAATTCTGCAAATTCCCTAATTGACCTTTTATGAAAAAAAAAATCCAAAAACCTTACTACTTGTAGTAATTCAAAGTTTGATGAAAAAAAGTTGCAAAAAATAATTGAAATTAGACAAAATAATTCAAAATTTCGCAAATTAATTAAAAAAAAAAACAATTCAATGAACTAAAAATTAGGAAACGTAATTTAAAAAAGCATAGCAATTTAAAAAACAAAGTTAATTTTGAGAAAAATACTTGGAAATTTTAAAAATAAATTGAAAAAAAATTAAATAATGAAAAATTAGAGAAAACAATTGAAAAATGAAAAAAAATTATTTAAAATTGAGATAAATAATTTAAAATTGAAAAAAAATAATTAAAATTTGAGAAAATAATTGAAAAAATTACACAATATGTTTTAAATAAAGGAAATTTAAAGAAAATGTCAGAAAAATACTTACTATAAGAAGTTCATTGAAAAAAAAAGACAATAACTAAAAATTAGAGAAAATAAATGAAAAAAGATGAACATAATTGAAAATTGAAGAGAATAATTTTTAATTAAATAGAAATAATTAAAAACTTTTTGGAAATTACGAAAAAGAACGAAAGTTTTTGAAAATTGAAGAAAATAATACAAATAAATAATTGAAAATTGAATGAAATAATTGAAATGTCAGATAAATAGTTTAAAATTTTTGAAATTATAAAACAAATGAAAAAAATTGAAGGAAATAAATTTAAGAAAATAATTGAAAAATGATTTTAAAAATTTAAACTTGAAAAAAATAATTAAAATATAATACCAACAATGATAAGTTGTAAAAACTAAATAACATTTAGTGAAATAATTAAAAAATTAGAGTTTTTTTTAAAAAAAAAAATTGAAATCTGAGAAAAATACATGAAAATCTTAGAAATTAATTGAAGAAAAAATTAAATTACTAAAAAATTGAGAAAAAATGGAAGAAAGAAATGGAAGAAAAAAAATAATTGGAATTTACGATAATTAATACAAATTTTTGAAATTTTGAAAACAAATAAAAATAATTTAAATTATAAGAAAATAATTGAAATTTAAGAAAAATACTTGAAAATTTTAGAAATGAATTTTTAAAAATGAGTATAATAATTATCAATCGAGGAAAATATTTAAACAATGATAAATTTAATTGAAAATTGAAAAAATGGAAATATGCTGAAAATAATTAAAGATTGAGAAAAAAATTGAAACATGATGAAAATAATTTAAATATTAATAACTGAAAACAATAAATAAAATTTGAGAGAAATAATTGAAAAAATCATAGAATATAAGTTTAAAAATAGAAAATAATTCCAAAATTACTTACAATTTTTTAATTAAAGAGAGCGATTAAAAAATCGCAGAAATAATCGAAAATTGAAGAAAATAATTGAAATTTTAGATAAATAATTGAAATTTTTGAAAATTATGCCAAAAGAATAAAAATAATTAAAAAATCGTTTAAAACATGGAAAATTTATGACAAAAATATAAATTCGAGATAATAATTGAAAATTTAGTAAATTAATTGAAAAAGAATTTAATGTCAAGGAAGAAATAATTAAAATTGAAAAAGTGATTAAAAAAACTAAACAAAATGACTGAAATTTGAAGAAGGTAAATTTAAGATTTAGGGAAATAATTTAAAAATAATTAAAAATTCATGAGGCAAATTTTATGGCCTTTGGTCATTAACTTTAAAAAATTTATTTAATTTAGGTCAAAAAACTTTATTCTAAATTTTTTCTATGCATTTCGCCATGAACATGGCTCTTTAGGACTATAACAAATTACAATATATTATTCACTGTTTTTTCAATGATTTTCTCATACCAAAAATAAATGATTGAATACGTACCACAATAAATTTAGAAAGTTGAGTTAAAATTTACATTATACAATTTGTTATTAACAATGTTATCTGTAAAGTTATAAAATAAGATAATTTAACTAATTTTTAGACATACATAGTAATTCTTTAGTAAAAAGAACTTTCCAATTTCGAATAAAATTTCGATTTTCGAGAAAATCTTTGAAAAAACAGTGAATAATATATTGTAATTTGTTATAGTCCTGAAGAGCCATGTTCATGGCGAAATGCATAGAAAAAATTTAGAATATAGTTTTTTGACCTAAATTAAATAAATTTTTTAAAGTTAATGACCAAAGGCCATAAAATTTGCCTCATGAATTTCTATAAAAAAAGGTCTACAACATATCCAATATAATAATTAAAAATTGCAGAAAATAACTGAAATCATAATAGAAAAGAATAATTAAAAATTGAAGACATTAATTATTAATTGTTTATGGATTTCTTACTTTCAATTATTATTATTGTTAATATTGTACTATTTAATCTATCAGTTCTTAACTTTTTGAATAAAGTTTTAGTGAAGGGATGAAAATTAGTTGCATTTTAGTTATTACTTGGATTTTTTAGTCAACTTTTTAAAAATTCCAATTATTGCTGTTTTAAAAATATTTAGTATCTTGTTTAAATTTCTTTGCTAGTTTTAAATTAAATCTTAAAATTCTTAAACTTATATTTTATGTATTTTATTTTTTATGAATTTTTTAGTTTTTAGTTCCCATGTATTATTTTCCCCCATGAATTACCATAAATTTTTTTGCATACTTTTAGTTATCAAAATATTAACATAATTAAGTATAATATTTTTATTTATTATGAATTCATCAGACTAAATGTTTCTTCAATTTCTAATCTATTGAAACTGTTTATAAGAAGTCCTTGTATAGAACAACAGTCCAAGTTTTCGAATAAAATAGGGGAAAAAGAGAAAATTTTATGTAGCCTGAACATACCTCTTGTTTCTGATAAAAACGAGCTTGATACTTTTTACGAAGAATGTGAAATTTTAACATTTCTTGAAAATCATCCTCCGTCACTGGTCCATCTGTATCTGATTCTGAAGACGAACTATCAGACGTTTCACTGAGAAGAACGTCTTGTAACCATCTACGTTCTTCTCCTACGTTATTCATATTATACAAACGAAGCTTATTAATTCTTTCCTCTGAAAGTGATTTAAAAATAAAATAAATTACAAATTTTAATTTAAAACTCGTGTCAAAAAGTGTTATATCCGTGTTATACGGATTCTTTATTTATTTCTAAAAAATAAACATACCTTCTTTCTGCGTAAGGATATCCTCCAAATATGTTTCAGATCCATCAGAAGATTCCGATGATTCGTTGTCTTCATTGCTGATATAAAAAATATAATATTCAATCAGAAAATAGTTAAGACTCAGGCATAAGTAAAAATAATTTCAGATTAATATACCTGACACGATTTCGGAAGAGATCATTTATTTGAGATAAAAAAGGCTGAACATTAACACTCCTTTCCAATCGTTGCAAATGTAGCGGAGCTGCCATTTCGGCTTCCAACCCCATCATTCGGTTTCGATCAGTCATAATCAAAACTTTATTAAACTCTGAAAAATCAATAAAAATTAATATTAACAATCATATCCTAAAATTAAGATTATTCATTCAAACTCTTCCCTATCAATTATCAATGTTAATACTATTATTTAAGGACATCAAAAGCAACATAAACTTTTAAAAAACAATTTTCTTAATTTGCAAAATATCCATAATAATCTCAAAACTATATCTTTCGCCAACAATTTGAAACTAAAAAAGCACAATAAAGTGAGATAAATTTTTACCATCGTGTACGACAAAACTTGTTTTTACCCTGAGTGATAAAAATTATAATAAAATTTATGAAAATTTAACAAAATTAAGCAATGTTTGTGAAGATGTTGTTGAACGATAGCAGAGTAAGCATGTGCTTCTTGACTACGAATTGGGATGAATCTTGCAAAAGAAAATTTTTTAATTAAAGCAACTACGCCTTAAGCAAATAACTGTTCTACAAATCTTGAAATGTGGATATTTTCATTACATAAGGAGAATGACATGACGAATCATTAGTATATGGTTATATTTACGGAAAATACTCAAGTTTTGGTGCACCTTCTGCTTGGTTAGACGCAGTCCGACTTATTTTGCAGGAAATATGGGCGCGGCAGCATTAAGAGAAATCTTCTTTTTCACATCGAAAATGAACAAACTACTCGATGAAAAAATCATAATAGACAGAAAGCAAGACATTTGCTGTGCTACAAAGCCAGGGCAGGGATAGATTTTGTTGACCACCATTTTTGTTTTCATGAGAGGGCGCAATGATCGTTGTCCCTCTTGTGTCTTTTTAAGCAACTATCGACAATAAATTTGTTATTAATTTTAATATTTAATTTTATTAACCAATTATTTCAATTATAAAAAAATAATTAATCAATTAAGAATTTAATTAATGTTCAGATTAAAGGAAATAAACTTAAGACTATCAGATTTTGTTTAATGTTAAATTTAAAGAAGAGAGAATAATTGACGATGATTGGTTCTACTTTTGCAATCAACTTGGCGGCAATTTAAAAATTTCTCTCCGTTATAAGAATTATAATTCATTATTTATAATTGTAAACTTTTAATTATTCTTAATTTTAATTATATTTTGTAATTGTTATTCTAATATTTTTAATTTAATTTAAATCCTGCTAAATGTTGAAAAAACACAAATTAGTGAAAACAACTGAATTATTTTGCGTGAACTTGTAAAAAGAATAGAATAACAAAAATAAGATCAATAAAAGACCAACGAAATCTTTAAAGCATGAAAAAAATCCAGAAATTATAATAAAATGTGGGAATAAATAATAAATGAATTTTTTGAGACAAAAATTAAACTGTTTTGAGAACGGGCAAAGTTCTCTAGGAAATAGAAAAATTATACATATCTTATTAGAAAATTTATGATAAAAAAAATTACGAAATTTATTGTTTGTTAGTTATTTTTTATTTAAAATAAATGTATATATTATTTATTTTTTAGCTTGTGCTTTCTTGAATTTTTAATATAAAATAAACTTTTTTATAAATTGTTATGCATGCAATTACAAAATTATTTCTTGAATGCTCAGAAATTTTAAGGAGGTTCTCTCCATTGACATAACCTCAAACTAAAAAAATTGTTTTTTCTCATAAAATACAAATATTTTTTAAATTGGTTTCACCCAATTATGAAAGACCAACTTGTACATTTTTAAAAAAAAATTAGGTTGAGACAAAATTTGTTATGAAATAATCATTTTTTAACATTTTGTTTTTTTTTTTAAGCAATTGCAATTTTTATCATAATAACAAGAATTAGCTCATTTTGATCTTTGAAACTTTCTCTATAAATTTGTTCGTCGAATTTTGTAAATAATATTTAGTAAAAAAATTATTAAACAAATAACAGTTCTCTATTTTATATTTTTTAAACAAAATTCAACCAACAGACTTGGAAAGATTGTTTAAAAAATTAAAATAACCAATTATTTGTCAAAATTGGATAAAAATTACCTTCGAAGAAAAAACACAAAATGTTAAAAAATTATTATTTGATAATAAATTTTGTCTAAAACTAACTTTTTTTGAAAAATTTACATGCAACTAGGACTTTTAAAATTGAGTGAAATCAATTTTAATAATGTTTTGATTTTATGCGAAAAACCATTTTATAGTTTGAGGTTATGTCAATTGGTTAAACATCCTGAACATTTTATTGTTGTTTCTTTAAATTCAATGAGCAACTGCAATTTTCATCCAATTCTGGGAAATAATAGCTCATTTTTCTAGTTGAATTATTCTCTACAATTTTATTTGTTAGATTTTATTAAATAATATTCTGTTTAAAAAATAGGTAAAGAACAATTTTTATTTGTTTAATAAGTTAAAAATTGGATGAAAATTGCAGTTGTTTAGTGAATTTAAAGAAAAAACATAAAATGTTAAATAGTTATTATTTGACAACAAATTGTAGTTAAACCTAATTTTTTCTGGAAAATGTACAACTGGATCTTTCAAAATTTGGTGAAACTAATTTTAATAATACATAGTTTTGTTTGATGGGAACAGTCATTTTTTAGTTTGAGGTTATGTAAATGTAGAGAACCTCCTTAAGTGTCTTTTATATATTTTTTTTTTTTGAATGGTTATTAAATTTATTTTTTATATTTTTTTTTTTTTTAAACAGATTTTAATTTCTCTTATTAAGTATATATTATATTTTTAAATATTTCTTACGCTTCAATTGAATATTTGAAAAAATAAATTCTGAATTATTTTGAATAATTAAAGAATACAAGATTGAAATTTTCAAATATTTCTATGAATTCTTAGACTTTCTTACAAATTTCCTGACTTTTCTTTCCAAATTCCTGAATCGCTAATCACCCTTAAATTATCTTCAAATTATATATCAAAATATCTTAATTACACCAATTTACAGAAAATACTAAATTTTTATATTTCATAACAATTTTAATCTGGAAAATGAATTACAAAGTAGTAAAAACCCACCTTTTCGGCGCCATTTTTAAAGTCTTCAAGTTTATAACATAATTTAATAAAAATCTTAATTTATTGACATCTTATCTATACAGTGTTTAAAAATAGAGTTAATATAAATTTCCATTAAATTCTTTTCACCACTTTCTTTCACGCAAAAGACAGAAATATACATACTGCAAATAATTATTCAAAATATACAAAAACGTTTTGTTTTGTTTTTTTTACATTTTTAAATCTTTCAATAATAAAGTACAAATTGCCTAGAATTGGAGATGATCACTTTTTGCGATTTATGTAAATCCCTGCATAAAAATTTTTTAATTTCTTACGGTATTAAACGTCAACATGATTGTTCATTAGAATTGAAACAATGCACAATATATATTTTCTTCATAGTTGTGCAAAAAGCAATCACTGATTTGGCTTTTGTCCTTGAGATTTTTGTTGGGCTTGAATAAATTCTGGATAATCGATAAAACCATCCACATTTGAATCATCCGTCGTGAGAATTGGATCAATAAGACTTATTAGTTCCTCGTCCGAAAAAATTCTCTCTTCTACCTTCTGAGAGTTAGGATCTTTTCCTCCATGCTCTGTGGTATTCAGAAAATAATATACAAATTAATAAATTAACATTATTATTAAATTATTAACTTAACACATACGAATTAACTTTCTAGATACAAATTTGCCAATTTTTAAATATAATTTGTTTAATTCTGCTTGAAAGGTTAAAAGACAATTTAACAGATAAATAATTTTAACTCACCGTGCCAATGAATGAGAGATTTAATAAGTTCACAACCATCTAATTTATTATTATTATCAGCATCGTGCATTTTAAAGTAATGGAATTGTAATTCTTGATCAGACATTTTACTCGTGTCCATTGGAACTTCCATGTGCTCTTTAATATGACTATTAAAAAAAAAAAAAACATTAATTAATATTGAAATCGAAGGGATGTATGATTAAGTTCTAAAATTTAATTATTAAGAATATTTATTTCATAGAATTTCATTAGGAAGAATCTTCTTTTAGTCGAAATTTCACATTTTTGAGTATGTTTTCAATCAAGCATAAATTAACAAAATTTTCTTTTTACAGAAATTCTTTTAACCAACTTGTCATTTAAAAGACTTACAGTTTAAACGAATTTTAATTTAGGAGAATTTTTATTTTACAGAATTTTAGGTTAATTTAATTTTTAAATACCAGAATATTCATTTGACAGAATCTAACTTAAAATACAGTAAAATAAAAATTCTTCTAAATTAAAATTTGTTTAAATTGTAAGGCTTTTAAATGACAAATTGGTTAAAAGGGTTTCTGTAAAATGAAAATTCTGTTAATTATGGATTCGGTGACATAAAAATTCTGCTAAGTCAAAATTGGGGTTTATTTGTGTTCGATTGAAAACATATTCGAAAATGTGGAATTTCGACTAAAAGAAGATTCTTTCTAATGACAGGGTGTCTACCGAAACATGATTTTCAAATTCCCGGCAAATTCCCGGTTTTCCCGGATCTAAAAACACATTTTTCCCGGATTTCTTTTATGTATGATTAATAGCTATAATATTAAAATAGTGAAAAAATTAAGTGCGTAATATATAAGTTTTTAAGGTAAAATTGATCTTTGAAGAAAATAATTCCAAAATGGCAAAAACAATAGAAATTTGAAGAAACAAAATGAAAGATGACAAAACTAATTAAAAATTAAGTAAATAATTAAAAATTTGAAGAAAAGACTTGGAAAACGACAAAAATAATTGAAAAATTGAAAACAAAATAAAAATTTGATGTCAATACATAATTAAAAAATTGGAGAAAGAAATTGACCATAAAAGAAAATAATTAAATAATTGAAAAATCATAAAATTGATAGAAATTTGAAAAAAATACTTGAAAAATGATAAAAATAATTAAAATTAAAAAAAAAAATTGAGAAATGACAAAAATAATTGAAAATTACAAAAATAATCAAAAAATAGAACAAATAGTCGAGAAATGACAAAAATAATTGAACCTTGAAAAAAAATGAAAGATGATAAAACTAATTTAAAATTATGTAAAAATTTTATGATTTGAAAAAAAGACGTAAAAAATGACATAAATAATTGAAAAATGGAGAAACAAAATAAAAATTAGAAATCAATAATTGAAAAATTGGAGATAAAAATTGACGTTTAAAGAAAATAATTAAATAATGACAAAATAATTGCAAAATCCAAAAAAAATTTGAAATTTGAAGAAAATACTTGAAAAATGATAAAAATAATTAAAATTAAAAATAAAAAGCAATTGATAAATGACAAAAATAATTGAAAAATGAAAAAATTAAATGTAAATTAAAGTAAGAAATTAAAGAAGCCATGACAATAATTTAAAGATATAAGAAAATAAGTTAAATTTGGAAAAAGTAATAAAAAAATGTCAAAAATATTGATAATACTTGAAAAATGACTAAATTATTTGAAAATTTTAAAAGCAATTAAAAAATGAGAAAAATAATTATAATTGGAAAAATAATCGAGAAATAAAAAAAAAGAACAGAAATTTGAAGAAAATAATTGAGAAATCACAAAAAATGTAAATTTGAAGGTAATATGTAAAAAATAACAAACATAATAAAAATTTGAGACAAATAATTGAAAAGTGACAAAACTAATTAAAAATTAAGTAAAAAATAAAAAATTTGAAGAAGACTTGAAAAATGATAAAAGTAATTAAAGTTTGAAAAGAAATTGAGAATTGACAAAAATAAATGAAAATTGAAGTAAAAAATTTAAAAATCCATGACAATAATTTAAAGATATAAGAAAATAAATACAAAATTAGGAGAAAGTAATAAAACAACGTAGAAAATATTGACAATAATTGAGAAATTACTAAATTAATTGAAAACTTTTAAAAAACAATTAAAAAATGACAAAAATAATTGAAATTTGAAGAAAATAAATTGAGAAATCACAAAAAATTTAAATTTGAAGATAATACATGAAAAATAACAAAAATGATAAAAATTTGAGATAAATAATTGCATAATGACATTAATGATTGATAACTGATGTAAATAATTAAAAGAATATAAAATTAAAAAAAAAAAATTGATATTTGAAAAAAAAAATAATTGTCAATTGGTGTAAAGTATTTAAAAATTATTGATACATAATAATAAAATTATTAAAGAAAATTGATGAAATTTGAAGAAAAAAATTGAAAACTGTAACAAATTGAGAAATTGATGGTCATAAAAAAAAAAAGATTAAAAATAATTATTGAAATTTGATAAAAATAATTTTTAAAAGATTAAAACTAATAGAAATATGCAGAAAGTAATTAAAAAATGATAAAAATAATTTAAATTTGATGGAAAAATTGAAAGACGACGAAAGTAATTGACAATGCTGGTTTAAAAATAAAAAATTTGTATAGACATTAATTAAAAAATTGAAAAAGTAATTAAAATTAGAGGAAACTAATTAAACAATGTCAAAATTGATTGAAATTTGAAGAATATAATTGTATGTAATAATAATAATTATTATTATTATTTTATTAAAACAGTGAGAAAAGTGATTTTTTTTAAAGTGAGTAATAGTAAGTGATTTTAAAAAAAAGTGAATAAAATTGAGAAAAGTAAGTCACTGGCAGCCCTGAAAATGCTCAAATTCGCTTGAAACTTGTTACACTTTTACTATTTTCAAAATCTAACTTCAGATTAGTAACCAAGAACATGGATTACCACCGAGTAACAAGTTTGAAGTGAATTCGAGCAATTTTGCAAAATATGTCTGCCATATTGGATCCGCCATTTTGAATTTTGAAAAATTGGTAAATCTGATATCGTTTTCACAATCAGAGACTTCGAAAACGAGTAATAAGTTTCAAGCGAATTTGAAGAATTATGAAAACGAATTAGCTGAAATTTTTAGAAATTCCCGGATATAATTTTTTTTCCCGGCAATTTCCCGGGTTTTTCCCGGTCGAACCAAAATCCCGGCAAATTCCCGGAATTCCCGGTGAGTAGACACCCTGTAATGAAAAAAAAATTTATAACTTAATCATACGTCCTAAATTGAATATTAAAAAGTTAACAATAAAATTATAAAGCTGTGTACTCTTTTTCATGAGCTACATTCGCAGCATTAAGAATTTTTTGAGGTTCTCCGTGATGATGACCGTGTGGTTGTTGTTGATTTGGAACATGATTTTGAACCGGAACATGTTGCTGCTGAATTGGAACATGTTGTTGCTGAACTGGAACATGTTGTTGCTGAACTGGAACGTGTTGTTGTTGCATTTGCATTTGCTGCTGATGAACTTGCTGTTGAGGAACATGTTGCCCATGTTGAGTCGGCACATGTGAAGGCACTTGCTGATACTGCAAAAATTGAATTCGCAGAAATAAAAATAAATGCCTTCGTTAGAAACATAATCGAGGTTCAAAATTATTATAATTATCGAATTTAACACCTTCTAGAGATGGCCTACATACTAACAAAATGAAATAATTAATTTTTTATTATAAAAAAAATTATATTTCTTTTTCCTACACTTTAAAAAAGTATTAAAATTCGTGCACGATAGTAATTTACAATAATAATCTCTAATGATTTACTATAATCTACAGTGATTGTGCTAATTAGAAAAATTTAGACAAATAAAACAAAGTATAATAAAAGACAATTTCTTTTTTGCATAATAATTGTCTAGTTAAGAAACTAGTTTAATAATCCAAAACATGTGTAAAAATGTTTAAAAACTGACAAAATACAAATTTCTATCGTTTAAAAATAAATAAATAAATGCATTATAAGGATAAGAATAAATAACGATAATATTTAATGTTTTTAAGTTATTATTATAAACAAGGAATAAGTAGTTAAAATTTTTATGTTCCTTATCATCGACCATATGTTTATCAGCTCTGACAACTGACAATTTTTACTAACCTGTTGATAGTGTTGTGGAGGGACACCAGGAGCAACTCTGTCACCCTGGGCATTAATAAACGTAATTCCATAACAACAAATAATTAAAATCCACATTGTTAATCTCATTATCATTATTTTCCACTGTAAAAGATGTTTCCGAACAAGTCTAAGTGAAATCACAGATATGTTAAATTAGTTTATTGTAATTATTGGATAATTGAAAGCGAAACATGTACGTTTATAAAATAATATTTAAACAATTTTTTAACCAAAAAAAGCCGTATTTTATACAAAATTACACTGTTAGAAAAAAATGATTTTAAATGGATTTTTGGTTATGTTTGAGCAATTTGCAGACGACGACGACTGACGTGGTTTCTTCAATTTAAATTCGTGTCCAAAAAAAGAGGGGAAAGACAGTTTTGTTTAAAAATTAAAAATGTTTTTTTTATTTCTCTAAAGTGAGTAAATAAGTACTTGTAATTTAGATAATAAAATTTCACAAGTACAGTTTATAACTGTTTTGCAAAAAACAAAAACATATACATATATATTATTTATTATTTAAAAGTCTTAATCCTATTTGCTTACATTATAGGTTAGGTTAGGAAACGTTTTTTTTTTAGAGTGGAGGAAATTGTATTCAGCGCTCCAACGTTAATTTAGAGAATTAGTTGACTTTTCCCAAGAATTTACAATAGACATTATAAAACGATAGAATACTAATTAAAAATCATTTTTAATCCGTGAGAGTGTAAATTAAGCTAAGTTTAATGTTTTGAGAAAGTTAGGCATAACTTTTTATCTATATTAGGCATTTGTTAATAAGTAAATTTTTACAAAATCAAAAAGCAATAACGAGCTTCTAAATGTCCTTAGCAGTTGGCGTGTCGAAAATTTTTTAAAACGTAAGTTTATAAAGCTGTTTACTTTAATTCATTACAATTATTATTTTATCAAGATCGATTATGCTCTGAGTGAAGAGCAAATTGTGTCCTAAAAATAAAAATATAATCTATTATATAATATACGTATCTATTTTCTATAATTTACTACATTGTAAATTTATAAACAAGAAACACTTATGCTAATTAATTGCAATTTCCTTAAAAATAATACATAAATTTTTTTAAGATATTTTATATACAGAACTAATATTTTATTAGAGATTTTGTAAATAAGTGTTTTTAGTGTATGTGAATAAAGTTGTGAAATTCGGTTCATTGTGATTCATGAACCGTGAATCATAATGAAATGTTAAAAAACACACTGCAATCGATTTTATGTAATTTTACTCATTTTCATTCTATTTAATAGTTTTTTTCAGAAATATTTTAAATACAAATTTTCCTTTCTTATCTAAACTCATTAACGCCAGTAAATGTACAAAATAAAATTACATGCTTATCTTGAAGTTAATGTGTTTTTTACATTTAAGAGTATTTTTTATTTTCTGTTAAAATCGAATAATATTTTCTTTAATGTTTTACTTTTAAATTGAGTACAGAATTTTACCGAAAACTTTATGGAAAATGCCGTCTGTCGCTAAACACCGTAAAATTAAAAGACCTGGTGTTGTTATAAAAAGAACACAATGTCCAAGAAATCGTCCACCAAAAGTGCGCACACCATGTAAGTTATTTGACTTTTTATTAATTATTATTTAGTTTATTGAAATAAACTTTAACAGTTTTATTTCAATACTTTAATACTTGAGTAAATAAATAACTATTTTTGTTCTAAATATTGAATTTCAGCATACGAAAAACTGAAAACTAACAATCATTCGCTAGCAAGGGCATTGTCACAAGAAAAACAAGAAAGTCAATCTCTTTTTTCTCAAAATGTTGCTCTAATCGCAGAAGTTCACGAATTGGGATTTGCTTGCAAACGACGAGATGTATGTATAATTTTTGAAATTCCCACAAAAATCAATTCTATTTATTTTGAAACCAAAATCTGAAACAAAATAATTACATTGAATATGTTATCAAGTAAAAGTTTTAAAAAGTAACATATAAAATTGTATTTTTTTTTAACAGGATGTAATATTGAATATAATGAAAAATTCAAAAGAAATGCTCAATATGATGGTGACAATGACCAAGTATTTAACAAATACTATATCATCCTGTCAAGAATTCACATCCAATCCTGGAAATAGCTTTCGTTCATCAGCATCTTCGACTGGAAGTAAGAAAATTCAGTTTCGGAAATCAATTTGTACATTTTGATGTTTTATTTTCTAATTTTCCTAATTTCTTTCACTTTTTTTTTTTGTTTTATAGAACGCGACTCTACTCGAAGATTGTCTGGAAAATCACCTGCTAGAGGTGTTGTAAAACCAATGGTTAGTGGTCACACGATTACAAAACCAACGATTAATTTATCAAGAGTAAATATGCAAAATATTCAAAATGTCTTGAGTCTAACCACTATTGAAGAAGCGCCTTCCTCGCCTGAAATGAATTCAGGTTCTCCTTCCAGCAATTCATCAAGAAGCCCTTCGATTAGAGTTTCTGATGCAGCATCTCGTAGACAGTTAAATTACGTAAGATTCTGTTTTTAATTTTATCTCAATACATTGTTTAATACTTAATTTAATTTAATACCTATATTAGAGATTAGAATGGTTAAAGTAGATAGATATATGAACAACAAAATTTCAGGGCTGATAAAAATTATGATTTAAAAAAAAAAATCAAAAATGGCTTTTTTTTAGTATTTAAAATTTCCAAATGTTTATTTGTAAGTAAGAAACCGTGACATAATTATATATATAAAGGTAGAAACTTTTTTCAAAAAATTAAACTATTTACGAACAATTTTTAAATTAAAATAATAAATAAGAAGATAATTAAAAAAACGTTTAAATATATTACTAAAGAGAACAAAATTTTAAAATTAGAAAAATTAGAGAATTATTTTACAAATTGAATAAAAAAAGAATCAATAAAATTTTGTAAAATAATTAAAAAAATTTTAAAAGAAAAAAAATTCTATGAAATAGAAGAACGATGTTGAAATGAGAATATTTAGTACAAGATCAAATTTACATATTATAAAATAAAAGAATAAAAGCTTTCAAAAAAGTAGAAAATTTGAAAATTTTAAAAATGTAGATAAAAGCACCAAATAAATGTTTTCAAAAATTCGTAATCATACGATAAAAACTAAACAATTGAAAAGAAGGAAAAATGCTTCTTAGAATTGGAAAAATGATGACAAAAATTAAAGAATTAATTAAAACGCAAGAAAGAACTAAAAAAATAGTGAAACATCAAGAAAATTAAATAAATAGGAAGAAAATAGAGAAATATTATTAAAAATAAAATTAAAAAATGTATACATCATGATAAATAAATAATCCACAAAAGAAACTTAAAAAGCCTTTAAAAATAAAAAAGTTTAAGCAAATTAAACAAAACACATTTTTATAATATTGCACTAAAAATAAGTCCAACAATAAATGTAGAAAAATAAAAAAAATCTAAAAACTTTATGGAAGGATAAGTAAGTTTGCAAAAAAAAATAGCCAAGAATAAAAAAACTTGAATAAACTTACAAAAAAAATAAGATTGTTTATTTTCAAAAATATGAAAATAATTATGAAAATCAACAAAAAAAAAACAGTTTAGTGAATGTTATAACAAAATTGTGTAAAATAATATTAAATAATTTACATAAAAAGAGGGAATTTAAAGATAATCCTAAAATAAAAACACAAATAAAAAAATAAAAAACAAATAGCAAAATCAAAAGTAGAAAAAACTTGAAAATTTGTAAAAATAAGAAATTTTATGATAAAAATTGAACAGTTTCGAAAAATTTAAATTGTTTAGAAATCTTGTAAGAAAAAAAAAAGAAATTTCCATATTTTTTAAAATAAATACGTTCATTTTTTAGAAATTTATTAAATTTGTTTTTACATCTTGTATATTTTTTGCAAACTTATTTGTCCTTTCAAAAAAAATTTAGATTTTCTCTATCTTTCTAAGTTTATTGTTGGACTTGTTTTAAGTGTAATAATTAATATTATAAAAATATTTTTGCTTTAATTTTCCTAAACTTTTTTTATTTTCAAGGATTTTAAATTTCTTCTATGGACTTTTTATATATCTTGATACACTTTTTTTTTTATTACCTAATTCTAATCTTTTAGTAAATTCTTACCAAATTTTTTTTAGATTTTGTACTTTTTACATTTCTTACAGTTTGTTAGATTATGAAAAAAATATATTTCTCCATTTTCTTGCTCTTTATTTAATTTTCTTGTTGTTTCACTATTTCTTCAGTCCTTCCTTGAATATTAATTAAGGATATTCAATCCATTGAGATAATCTCAGACTGAAAAATGGTGTTTCACATAAAATAGAAATATTATTAAAATCGATTATACCCAATTTTGAAAGATTCAGTTCGACATTTTTTAAAAAAAATGGAGTTAAAAAATTTGTTATGAAATAATAATTATTTAACATTTTGTGTTTTTTCTTTAAAGTTTGTCAAGAATGGTAATTTTCATCCAATTTTGGATTTTTTAATCATTGAAATATTCTCTACAAGCCTGTTTGTTGGATTTTGTTAACATTTTTTCTGTTTAAAAATATATAATAGATAATTTTTATTTTTTTAACGAAATATGATTAACAAAAACATTTATTCGATGCTTTTATCTACACTTTTTAAATTTCTTTTATTTTATATTATGTATGTAAATTTAATCTTGTATTAAATATCCTCTTTTTTAAATCGTTCTTCTATTTTATAGAATTTTTTTTCTTTTGAAATTTTTTAAAATCTTTCAAAATATTATTCATTCTTTTTTTCTTAAATTCTTTGTAAATAATTCTCTAATTTTTCTTATTTAAAATTTTTTTTAATTATCTTCTTATGTATTTATTTTTTTAATTAAAAAAAATGTCAGTAAATAGTTTAATTTTTCTAAAAGAGTTTCTATTTTTTATATATTTTTATGTCACTGCTTCATTCTTGTGTTGTTTTATTTAAAAAATTTTTTTTATTTTTTTAATAATGTCCATAACTTCTTTTATTTAAAAGAAATTTCTCATTTTTTTTAATATACTGTTTTCTTATCTTTTTACGTTTTTATGATTTTTTTTATAATTTATTATTTTTCGTTGCTTTTACCTAATTTTCCTAATACTGCAATTATATGAATTTGAAGATATATTTTTGAAATTTTCTCATTTATTCGACATAATTTGTTTGATTTTGATTAAATGTTTTATTCTTTTTTATTTCTTATTAAATGGTCCCAGTTTAAAAATAAAATACTTACAAATGAATACTTGAACATTTTATATACTGATTTTATATATTTAAAAAAATCAATTTTTGATTTAAATCAAAAAACCCCGATTCAAAGAAAAAAGAAAATGAGTATTTTTATCATCCCTGTTGAATTCAACAACCTCTTTTATCGCTTCAAAATTTAATTAATCTAAGTTGATTCTACAGGGTTTCCAGAAACCTTGAAATGGCCTAGAATTTTAAAACAAATCCTTGAATTACAATAGGCATTACAGATTTTATCATTAATTCAATTTTTTCCATCTGTTTAAAATTTCTTTTTTTTTTAAATTTAATTAATCCAAACTTTAAGTATACTAAATTTGAATTAATTTTAAAAATTTCTTCAACTTTCAATAACTACTTAAAATATTTAATTATTTTAATTACTTCCTACAATTTTTAACTATTTTGATCATTTTTCCTCAAATTTTTATACTATATTTTTGAGTTTTTCAATTATTTTTTCAATCTTAATTCTTTTCTTCAATAATAAATCCATTTATTTACCGATTATTGTCTTTAGTTCTTTTTCTTTCTTCATTTTTCAATTATTTTCTTTAAATTACAATTATATTCTTCAATTTTTGCAATCGATTTGATCAATTCTTACTTATTTTTAATAGTTTCTAATAAGTGTTTGTCATTCTTTAATTTCTTTTCAATTAATGTCTACAATTCCTAATTATTATGATGCAAATTTTATTAATTCATTTCAATATTTTCAATTATTGTCATCTATATTCATTTTTTTTCCACTTGAGTTATTTTTTTTCCTTCAAATTCAATTATTTTCTTAAAAGTTTTTAATTATTGTTGTCAATTTAAATGTATATGTTCAGCTGTTGTTTCAATTATTTAAACCCAGACTTTGATAGAGTTTATTTTCGACTTTAAAAACCGCGAAAAAATACACACTGTTTTCAATTTGTCAAATTCTATTATTTTTAAATTAAAGCAATGCATTGATTACAACTTTTTAAGATTAAGTATATATTTTAATAAAGTTTTTAACGAAATAAAACAATTTCAGGAAAATAGACGTGTTTGCAGAATGTCAGAACGAATCCCAGTCGTATTAATTGACGGTAAATTTTGAAAATTGGTTATTCTTCATACTAATGTAAAATAACAAATTTTAAATTCTATTCTCAAGACAAATTGACAAGCTATGCTTTCAAATATTATATTTTTTATATATTTTTCAGATCTAGACGATAGAAGACTCAGTAATAGATCTAGAATCTCCGAACGATTCTCTGGCAGATTTTCAAAACGCAAATCTGGAAATGCATCTGAAACTCGTCTAAAAAGACGAAGCTCTGACCAACAGACTGATAGATTTGAATTCTCTCAAATTAAAAGCCCTCGAGTGGCTTTAAGCGATGTTTCTAAGCTGCTTCAAAATTCGCAAACAGTTAACGTACGAACGGTAGGTTCTTTAATTTACATAATATATAATCTAATATAATATCTAATTTTCTAACATCTTTACTCAACGATATTCCAGCTTGAAGAAAATTCATTGATTATGGATGATACTCGATGCGTTAATTCGACAATAGTCTCTCGATCTTCTGAAGATTGCTCTTTAAGATCTAATAAAGAAGTGGTATTTCAGCTTTCTGATTCGGACAGTGATAGCGAGATTTGTAAAACGATTCCTACAAAACCCGCGAGTACAGGAAATAAAAATATCAATGATTCCAGAAAGCAGAAGTCCGACTTAAGCGAGAAGACGAGAATTCTTAACGAATCAAGTTCTTTCGAAAAATCAAATCTTGATAAAACAATTGATATTAATGGAGGGAGTCTAAAACTCTCCGATGATTCTAAGAAACAGAACTCAACTACAAATCACGTAAATGAAGATCCACTCGAAGGACCCAGTTGGTTATTTAATAACACAACAACTCTGCTTGATGACAATTCGTCTGATTCCGAAACATTTAGTACTATCCGAAGCAAAGAACAGACATATCAAAACATAGCACCTTTTACTCCTGACAGAACGTCTACAAAATTATCCGATGAATTGCAAACTCCAAGAAAGGAATCTCAAAAAAAGAATGATTCCTCCAGGTCATCTGATGAGGATAGCTTTCCCAATGCTGAAATGGCAATTAATTTGACTCGTTTTGTAACAAAGCACCGGGGAAATTCTGCTATTAAAGAAATGGATCAATTTAATGATATTGATGATCCAACTATAATGTTAAATATACGACAGCAAACTGAGAAACATGAATTTAATATTGATGATTTGCAGCTGCCAGTTATTGATAGTCCTGTTATTACCAGACCTGTTATAGAGCCAGAAATCACCAATACTATCAATATTGGAGCAATTAACGAACACAAGAGGGAACAACATAATTTTTTTCCTAATTTAAGTGTACCGCGAATTTCAGATTTTCCCATTCTTGAAGATATTTTAGAGGATGACTTACAAAACGATAATAGTCCTGTTTTGGAAAAACCAAAAGCCCAGAGAAAAAGAAAACAGAAAAACTATTCTGAATTAAGTTCTGACAATGAACAAGTTTCTAATTCATCACCCAGTTTGGTAAAAAAGAAAAAAGTGAAGCATAAAAGTAATCTGAAAAGTAAAGACCCGAGTGCAGCTAAAGTCGTTCTGCAAAAATTACCCTCGAAAGATACAAAAGCATTAGAAGAAACATCACAAGCGAGGTAATTAAAATTGAAAGAAATTTGTTTAGAAAATATTAATTTTTTACATTAAGTTTTACTTTTTATTAACTTATTTCACTTATTTTGATGATTTGATACCTTCGTCATTTTTAAGATTTTATTTTATTTTATTTTATTTATTTTATTTTATTTTATTTTAAATTCCAAACTTCTAAATTTTATTCATGGACAGATAAAAGGTTTTATCTCCAATTAGTTATTGATGATTTAAAAATAAAAACATCTTTAGCCTATATTAATGAAAAAATCAACAAGTGGTTGTTTCAGGGGAGGCGAGTGTAAATTTTTGCCATTTGCTTACTTAATAAATAAATAATCAAAATAATAAAAGATTCGTGAAGAACACTACAAATTAAAAAAAAAAATTAAAAATTGACAAACTTTATTGAAATTTAAGAAAAATAATTTAAAAATGATTAAAACATTGAAAGGTGGATACAATAACTTAGATTTGAGATAATAAATAAAAATTTATAGTCTTAATTAAAAAATAATTAATATACCTAATTAAAAGGTGGACAAAATAATTGCAAATGGATAAAAGAAAATGGAAATTGGAAAAAATAATTGAAAAATGAAATGCACAATTGAAAATTTAGGAATTTAATTGAGGAATAGTAAAAATAATTAAAAATTGGAGAAATTGATTGCAAATGATAAAAATAATAATTAAAATTAAAAAAAAATTACTAAAATTTTAGAAAAATATTTTAAAACCTAGGAAATTAATTGAAGAATATTAAAAATATTTAAAAATTTGAGAAAATATTTGCAAAGTATGTAATAAAAATAAAAAAAATTGAAGAATATAATTTTAATTTGTGAAAAATAATTGAAAAAATTACAACATATATTTATAACAAAAGAAAATTATTGCAGAATGATATAAGTAATATAAGTAATTGTGAATTGAAAAAATAATTGGAATTTGAGATAAATAATAAAAAAATTTGAGAATTTATTAAATAATAATAATTGAAAATGACAAAAACTAATTAAATTATTATAGAAATAATTTAAAATTAAAGAATTTAATAAAAATTAGTGAAAAATAATTGTAAAAATTACAGAATATATTTGAGAGAAACAAGACTACTTAAAAAAGGATAAAAATAATTGGAAATTAAAGTTAATTATGGAAATTTAAGAATAAAATTGATAAAATTACTGAATTTATTTTGTATAAAAGAAAGTGAAAATCGAAAAACATTATTTAAATACTTGAAAAATACAACTAAATTATAAAAACAGTAAATAAAAATTTAATAAAAATTGATAGAACATGAAACAAGGTTTTTAATATTGAAAATTATTTGGAAAAAGATTATGAAAAACGATGAAAATAGTGAAACTGATAATTAAATTAACAAATTTGATGAGTTGTGTCCTTATATTATTTGACATGACAAATTGAAATTAATAATTCGATATTAAAGAAATTAATTGTAATTTGAAGAAAAAAATCATAGTTTGTAAAAATAATTGTAAAATATCAAAAGAAATTGTAAGTTAATTAATAAATAATGAAACTAATTTGATATTAAAAGAAATAATTAAAACTGAAAAAGTTAAAGAAAATAATTGAAACCTGCGGAAATTTTGAATTTTAAATTTAGGGAAAAAATACTGAAAATCTTTGAAAAAAATTTTTGAAAAATAATAAAAATAGTTGAAATTTGTAGATATTAATTGCAATTTTAGAAAAATAATTTTAAAAAATACAGAATATTTGTGAAGTAAAAGAAAGTACCTTATTACAAAATGATTTCAAGGATTTTAAATTTAGGAAATTAATTACGACATTATAGAAAAAATCAAAAAGTTATTGATGACAAAAATAGAAATTTGAAATAAATAATTGAAATTTTCGGAACTAATTTACAAATATTCAAAATAATAAAAAATTATGAATATCATTGCAAATGAAAAAAATAATTTAAAATTGACGAAGTAATTGAAATTTGAGATAAATAATAAAAAAAATTAGGAAATTAATCAAAAAATAAATTTAATAAAAAAGTAATCGATAGAAATAATTGTAAATTGAAGAAAATAATAAAAATTTGTTAAAAATAGTTTAAAGAATTTCAAAAAATTTTCAATTTTTATTTTATTTAATTTTTAAATCATCCACATTTAATTCCATCTAAAAATCAATTTATCTGAATTTCAATCTGCTCAAATTTTAAGGAGATTCTCTTCATTTACATCACCTCAAACTGTAAAGTCGTTTCTCACCCAAAATAAAATTATTATTGAAATTAGTTTTACGAAATTTTAGAAGATCCACTTGTACATTTTTCAGAAAAAATTAGGTTGAGCTAAAATTTATTGTCAAATAATAATTATTTAACATTTTATGTACTTTTTTTTAAATTAATGAACAGCTGCGATTTTTATCCAATTCTGACAAATAATAGCTAATTTTTCTCGTTGAAACATTCTCTACAATTTTATTTGTTAGGTTCTGTTGAAGAATATTTTGTATAAAAGTTATGAAACAAATAAAACTTTTTTTTTTCCTATTGTTTAAACAAAATAATATTTAACAAATTCTAACAAATAAAATTGTAGAGACTATTTCGAGAAAAATGAGCTATTATTTGTTAAAATTGGATAAAAATCGCAGCTGTTCATTAATTTAAAAAAAAAGTACATAAAATGTTAAATAATTTTATTAGTTGACAATAAATTTTAGCTCAACCTAATTTTTTCTGACAAATGTACAACTAGGTCTTTCAAAATTTAGGGAAATTAATTTTAATAATATTTTCATTTGGTGGGTAAAGCCATTTTTTAGTTTGAGGTCATGTCAATGGAGAGAACCTCCTTAAGCGATCTGGTTTTTATTGATTAAATAATTTAAAAATTAAATTTTTGGTGATTGAAAATGAACAATTAGACAAAAATATTTGAAATTTTCTAATGATTTAGACTATTACGCATTCTACTATTTTAATAAAAATGAAAAAGAACATAAGTCGATTTAGAAAACGTAAAAAAAATTGCTTTTACTTGAGAAATTGATTTTTAAAATAGTGTTACGTTAATGAGAAAGTTATTAATTATTAATCTATTTAATTTATTAGGAATTTAGCGACAATACAAGAACCATCCAGTGATTCAGAAAGCAGCAATGCAAGCAGTAAATATACTTCGTCTCGACCCAGGCGACAAAAAGCTCCCGTGAATTTGCAAGAACCTAGTTTAGGAAAGTATGTATCTTTTAAATTCCTTTTAAATCCATTTTTTTAAAATAAAATTTAAAATTATATATAATAATTGTTTTATTAATTAAGATTTAATTTATTAATAATTTTGACTTTATTTAATTGTTTTAATAAATTATTGTTTTAATCTCTGATCAATTTCATCAGAAAACGAATCCCTATTTTTTTATAAATTTTAATGAATAATCTCTTTTTTTTGCAGAAAACTTAGGAGGCAAGACTAAAAAAGCATCCAAAGTATGTTGAAAATTTGGAAATATTTGATTAAGTTTACTTCAGTTTTCCAAAAATTAAAAATTTATACATATAGCTATTTATTGCCGATCATTATACATACAAGGTGTTTTCCATATTGAAAAAAATTGCTTCCATTCTTTCGAATAGCGTCAGTTTACGTTTTCTTAGTTCGTTTATCTTTTTAAATTCTATAATTATTTTTGATTTTCATCATTAACTTTTATTATTTACTTGTAGACAAGTGAATTTCAGCTTTATTCGTTTGATTTTCTTCTTAAAATATTTTCTTTACAATATTACATAAGAAATATTTAATATTATTTTTCTTCTTCGTTCGAATTATTCTCAACGAAATTCAATGCCATAGTTAGCCCCCAATTGAGAATTTATTTAAAAGGTAGTTTTTTTTATCAATCAACTTGATGTGTTCAGACTGCTTCTTGACTTAATGATATATATTAATAATCTTAATTTATACTGTATTTGAAGCCTTTTATAACTCCTGAAAATAAAATAATACACTTAATTAAACAGAAACATAATTGTCTTATTTATTTAATCATTTTCTTGATGTTTTTATATATTTTAAAAATTGCGCCAATTTTGTCACCAGTTCCCTCTGTGATGGGAATTTGAAACTTAAATGACAAATGATGTCAAACGTCAAAACAATCATGGAATTATTTTTAAGTTATGTAAATTAAGTTTAAATTTTATAAATGTTTACTATACAAGATTAGATTATAAAAAGTAGAAACAATGAGCTCAAGTAAAGACGATGAAGAATTTTGGAATAGCAGCGACACTCGACCATTTTTCTTTGAAAACAATGAGGTTAGTTCCCTGAACTTTTCATGTTTTTATTATTTCAGAAGTTTTTTAAATTAACATATTGTAGAATAAAAAGATCGTAAAATATATTTAAGACATTTTTTACATGTAGGAAGTAATATACTGAAATATAAATAAAAGAATATATTGACTATTATTATAAATATTAAAATATGAAATTCTTTCAATAACTATATTTTTATTAAATTTTTCCTTAGGGTGACAATTTGTTCGGAGTATCAAAATCAGGAACTGCTCTTTTAAAAGCCGGAGTTTCTAGCATACAAATTTCTGATAGTTTTCTAAAAGGTGACGATCGTCAATGGAATTTGAAACCTTTATTGTCAGTTATTTCTGACAAAGCACTGAATCAAAGTATGTTTATTACAATAATAAATTAATAATCGCTATAAAGAGTATTATTAAAGTTAGAATTTAAAGTTTTTTAATTCAGAATCTTACAGTATTAACTGCAGATAAAGCTCAACAAAAAATTGACGAAGCTAATGGAAGTCAACCAGAAATAACACTAAAGAAAATTTTACAAGGACAGGTAGTTTCCTTGGAGCCATATAAATCTTTAGCCAGTAAAACTTCTTTACTGGATGCAGCTATCGCCAGTGGCAATGGAAATGCAACTCTAGGTGTTAGTATATAAATAACTTTTTAAATTTACATTTTTATATTTCAATAAATCTATTTCTAGTTTTCTATTTCCTTGTTTTAAAAGAAATTACAAATTTCCTTAATTTAATTGTTACTTATATTATTTATTTCCAGATTGTATTGTTTATTACGAAGACATTAAAACCGTCTTTAGCTCAAAAATTATTAATGGAACGACCAGACGCAATGAACGCTTACTTGCACTATCTTTCGACAAGATTGCAAAGAAATGAGATTACTGATCTTTTAACGTAAGTTTCTTTAAAATTCAGAATTTTTCAATACTTAAAAACTGAGGTTTTTACAATGCTGAGATCGATATCGCTTATAATTGAACTAAAATTTTATCAAATCTTATTTTCAGAATGCAGGGGCTGACAGTAGATGCAGCTGTAAGTTTGCGTTAATTTTATATTAATAAATATTTAATTTTTATGACGTTTATTTCGCACACAAAAATACTTATTCCATAATTTTACACTTGTTTAGGTCAGAGATTTGCATCTTATTATAAAAAATACAAGCAATAACGAAAGACTTCTACAAAGGCTTCGTAATTGTTACAAAACTCTATTTTTGGATTTACCCGATTGTCCAGAAACTAAATTTATTGAATTGTACATAAAACTATTAGGTAATTGTTAAGTTAAATTGTTTAATTACATTTTTTTATCAGTGGCGTAACTGTTAAGGTGCAGAAAGGGGCTCTTGGTCAATCCTAATAGACCGTTTAAAAAAAAAATCCAAAAACTTTACTAATTGTAGTAATTTAAAGTTTGACTAAATTAAACAACGCGCGCTGGCTCGCGATTAGTTTCTACACCTTGTGTTATCAACAATTATAAATATTTTAAATAATTATGATATTTAAAAATAACTTTATACAAACAAATAAATAAATAAAATAATTATTCAGGACAAAATTTATAAAATTTTAGAACTAAAAAAATTGCAAAACAGAATTGAAATTAAACGAAATATTTGAAAATTTTGCAAATTAATTGAAAAAAAAATGAAATCAATTAAAAGTTGGGAAAAGTAATTTAAAAAATCATAGAATTGCTTTAAAAATAAAGAAAATAACTTAAGCTTGAGAAAAATACTTGAAAATCTTAAAAATAAATTGAAAAAATTGAATAGTGAAAAATTAGAGACAATAATTGTAAATTGAAAAAAAAATTAAAATTTGATAAACTAATGGGAAAAATTAACAAAATATATTTTAAATAAAGGAAAGTTAAAGAAAATTTCAGAAAAACACTTGAAACTTTCAGAAGTTCCTTGAAAAAAAAAAATAATAATAAGTAAAACTTAGAGAAAATAAATGAAAAAAGATAAACGTAATTTAAAATTGAAGAGAACAACTTTTAATTAAAAATATATAATTAAAAACTTTTTGTAAATTATGAAAAAGAACGAAAGTAATTGAAAAATGAATGAAATAATTGAAATGTCAGATAAATAGTTAAAAATTTTGGAAAATAATTGAAAAATGATTTTAAAATTTGCAACTTGAAGAAAATATTGTTAGGTAAATGTCCCAATTAGTGCACTATTAAGAATTTTACTAAAATAAATAAAGAAAAAATTAGTTTTTAATTCTTCTATGAAAATAATTTTTTGCATTGAAATGAAGCCAATCCTTTTCTGAATTGAAAATAATTTTGATTCAGGTTTTATTATCAAAATATAATAAATTATTGTGTTTTAATGAAATAATGTTATTGTACCAATTTGTTAACATACATGAAAAATGCATGGCGATTGTCATATTTTTCTTGATCTGTCAAAACGAACGACACGGTCAAAGTTTATATTCAATTTTTCGTTTTCTAAGTGAACAAGAATCATGAAACATAAATCAAGACGAAGTATACAAAAGGTAAAATTAAAAACATTTGTTTTTTATATTATTTTTATATTGTGTGGTATTTATTTTAAACATTTAAACACAGTTGTGCACAAATTGGTACGACGTGTCTACAAATAGGGACATTTACCTTAATATGATAAAAACAATGACAAGTTTTAAAAAATAAATGACATTTAAGAGCAATAATTGATAAATTTACGGAAATTTTTTTGAATAAAAAGATTAATGAAAACTTAGATAATAGAATTGAGGATAACTAAAAATAATTGAAATTTACGATAATTAATAAAAAAAAAAAAAGAAAATTGAAAAATAAGAAAACAAATAAAAGTAATTAAAAATTGAAGAAAACAATTGAAATCTTAAAAAAATACTTATGAATCTTAGAAAATAATTTTAGAAAATTTGAATAATAATTAACAATCGAAAAAAATAATTGAAAAATGAAACAAATAATTAAAATATTCTGAAAATAACTTAAGATTAAGAAAAAAAAATTGAAATATGATGAAAATAATTGAAATATGAAAAATTTATACAGTAAATAAAATTTGAGGGAAATAATTGAAAAAATCATAAAATATATGTTTAAAGAAAATGATTAAAAAATCGCAGAAATAATGGAAATTGATGGAAATAATTGAAATTTCAGATAAATAACTGAAATTTTTGAAAGTTATGTAAATATAATAAAAATAATTAGAAATTAAAGAAAATAATAGAAAAATTGAAAAATTTATTTTTAAGCAAAAAATACGTATAAAATTGATGACAATAATCTAAATTTGTGAAAATAACTGCAAATTTAGGTAATCAATTGAAAAATAATGAAAATATTACAAGATTGAGAAAATCCTTGCAAAATAATAAAAAGAAATGAAAATTGAACAAAATAATTATTTGAAATATTTAAAAGTTCAGGAAATTAATTCCGAAATTATGAAAATGATTAAAAATTGAAGGTAATAATTGCAAAATGACAAAAATAATGGTAAATTAAACAAATTAATTTAAATTTGCGATGAATAATATAAAATTTAGAAATAAATAATTAAATTTATTTAATGTCAAGGGAAAAATAATTAAAATTAATTGAAAAAATAAACAAAATAATTAAAATTTGAGGAAGGTAAATTTAAGATTTTGGGAAACAATTTAAAGATAATTAAAAGAATTAACAATGGGAGAAAATAATTAAAAAATGATAATAGTTCAAAATTCAAATTTAGTATATTTTGAACGTGGATTAATTGAACTTTTAATGAATGCAAGTTCACATTAAGTGAAATTTGAAAAAATTAAAATTGCTATGATTTTAAATTTTGAGATCATTTTAAAAAGTTGAAATATAATTTAAAGTTTTGAAAAAAAACATCTATTAAAAAACTCATATATATAATTGGGGCCCCATTTTCTTTTTTGCCCCAGAGCCCTTACCCTCCCAGTTACGCCACTGTCTTTTATTTTCAATTACATTATAATTGGATTTTATTTTTCTTTTAACTTCAAAATTGTATTTAAAAACAATTTATTAAAGTGGAAAATTTAATATAAATCAGGATTTCATTAGAATTATTAAGTTAGTCGAATGTTTAATTATTTGTTGGTTTATTGAATTAGTTAATCTATTTAAATATAATTTGAAATAACTTTTAATTAATATTTCTTACAAGAATGGCAACTAGCAGTTAAAACCTCCCAATTCAGTGAACAGTTGGAAGTAAATTCCTCCTTACTAGACTGCCTTCAACATACTTGTCGAGATCACTGGGAATCTTCCGAAGGAAACTTAACTTCACCATCACTTTTGTTAAAGCAACATCAAATTTCACCTCGTCAGTATGAAAAAGTTGCGTTAAAAACTAGAGCTTCCTTACAAGCATGGGATGACATTGATCGTCTACTTCACACCAAGGTCAATTTATTCTTTAATAAAAATCCACAAGATTCATTCTTTCATTTATTATTTCATTCTGTCCACACCTAAAGTTAGGCACATAGATATTTTTTGTTTAAAATCATATTTTTTTTGAAAAATGCGTTTAAATTGATAAAAATTTAAATTTACAAATATCAGTTTAAATAATTGTAATTTCATTAATAAATAAATCTATAATTTTTTCTATAATTTTCAACAGTTTTCAATACACAATTATTCTTTTTCAATTTTATAATTATTCTTTAATTTTTTTAAATTATTTTGTTCCGTTGTCGATTATCCTCGCCACTTTTCGAATTTTTCTTTTAATTGTCAATTATTTTCTTTAATATTTAATTTTTTTAGTCATTTTGTAATTTTTCTTTCAATTATCAACTATTTTTTTAAAATTTCAATTTAATTCTTTAATCTTCAATTTATTTCTTTAATTTTTAATTATTTTCTTCAATTTTCAATTGCATTCTTCGTTTTTCAATTATTTTATTCAAAATTCAATAATTCTCGCATTTTCTCAATTATCAAATATTTTCTTGAACTTTCAATACAATTCTTTAATTTCCAATCAACTTCTTTAATTTCCATCTGTTTTCTATATTTTTTTCCGTAATTTTCATCAGTTTTCAATTGACAATTTAATCTCCTTCAACTTTATGATCTCCTTTAACTTCAACTCCAATTTTTTAATCTCCTTCAACTTTATGATTATTCATTAATTTAAAAAAAAATATTTGTTCAAATGCCCATTATTCTCACCATTTTTCGAATTTTTTTTCTCAATTGGTAATTATTTTCGTCAATATCAGGGTGTCTACTGGAAATCTAATTAGAAATTCCAGGACATTTCCAGGACTTTTTCAAGACAGTTTTTTTATTTTTCTAGGACATTAAATTCAATGATTTTTATAGAATTTTATAGAATTCTTGTGGAAAACATGCATTTTTTCGTAAATCTATAAAAATTGATTATATTCATTATGCAAATCATATTTCTTTTCAAAAATGTCCAGAAAATGAAACTCGATGCTAAATTATTTTAATTATTTTTAATATGTCTATTTTCTATAAAATAATATCACTGGCTTTAAACAGAAGATATTTTCTTCAATAAATAAACAAATTATTGTTATAATTTTTTAATTTTTGTAGAAATGTATCAAAACATATTTTTCATAATTTTTATACAGCGTGCCTGAGGAATACTAAAAAAAATTAAATTTAAAGTTGAGAAAAAATTAAATAATAATAACCATAATTTAAACAATATGTAATATAATAATATATTAATCTTTCTTTTTATTCGAATAATTATATAAAGTTTCAAACTAAGGACAAAAACTACAATTCTCTAAGGAAGAACTAAAAATTGTTAATAAGTAATAATAAATAATTTAGGCAATTTAAAAAATATTTAAAAATAAGACAGTATAAGACAGTGTATAGTTAAAATAACTTATTGATAAATAAAGCATCGGGTTTCATTTTTTGGACATTTTTGAAGAGAAATACATATGATTGGCAGATTAAATAACATGAATTTTTATATATTTTCTATCAATTTTTTTATTATAATTATGTCCTATGAATGAAAGCAAAAAGTATGAGTTAAACGCAAAAAAATTTAAAAAATCAAGAACACAAATTTAAATTCCACGACATTTTGTCAAATTCCAGAACAAGTAGAGACCCTAAATATTTAATTATTTACGTCATATTGTATATTTGCTTTTAATTATCAATTACTTTCTTGAAATTTCAATTTAATTATTCGATTACCAATTTATTTCTTGTATTACTTTCTTTAATTTTCAATGATTTTTTATCGATTTTCAATTAATTCCTCAATATTCAATAATTCTTGGATTTTTTCAACTATTGTTTTCACTCATAAAAATTTTTTTAAAGTGTATTCCATAAATTTCAATTCTATTGTTCAATTTTTATTGCTTTCTTCAATTTTCAATTTTTTTTTTTTTAAATTTTCAATCCAGTTTTTAAATGTGCAATTATTTTCAACAATATTTATTATTCCTATAATTTTCTTAATTTTTTCAATTATTTTATTCAGTTGTCTATTAATGTAGTCACTTTTCGAATTTTGTTTTAATTGTAATTATTTTCGTAATTTTTCACATATTTTCTTTAATTTTTCAACTATTTCCTTTAGTTATTAATTATTTTCCGTAATTTTTAACTATTTTCTACAACTTTTTCAATTTTTAATTATTATCTTAAAGTTGTATAATTCTTTGGTTTTTTAAATTATTTTGTTCGGTTGTGTATTAATCTAGCTATTTTTTGAATTTTGTTTTTAACTGTCAATTCTTTTCATCATTTTGTAAGTTTGTTAATGCTGTTAGTACTTAGCATTAATTTATTTCAATGATTTAAAGCATTTAATTTAAATAAATATAAAACACATTTCTTAATTAATAATACTTTTTTAATTTAATTATCTAGGGCTGGTTAGGTGGCAAAAAATTCCAAACATCTCTACCGATTGAAGAAATATTAAAAATATTACAGGAATGCAAAGCACCATCATCTATTCTTGAAAAGTTTCTCAGTTACGTTGATAATGTAAAAAAACGTCTAGATATTGCTAAAAGTATACAGTGTTACAAAAGTGTCACTGATGTAAGTTTATTACTTTTTTATCGTTACGTTAAAAAAAAATATATTTAATTTTAAATTAAATATTAAATTATTTAATTTTAATTATTTTATAATTAAATATTTAATTATATTTGTATTAATTACCTTACCTTACCTTGAATTCGATTTGGAACTTTTCAGATTCTTGTTTCACAAGGAGATCGAACGACGCTTCTCGAACACAAAGCCAGTCTTCAACCCCAGTCAGAGCAATATTTTTACGCCGAAAACTTTTTACACAATCCGTCGATAAAGTGGAAAAACTGATTAGCATGTATTAAAATTTGTATTCTTAAGAATCTGAAAGTAAGCAATATTTTATTACCATCGACTTTTTGAAATATCCGACACTTATGAAATATTCATTGTACGCACAATCAAAACTCACTGAGTGCAATCTCAGAAAAACGTGATATGCATACTCAGTTTGTGAAAAGAAGTACTTTGTTAATTGTTTTAGTAGTTAATTTAAATTAAAAAAAAAAGTAATTTTAAGAAGCGTATTTTTATGAAACCTTATCACCAGCCAAGTTAGTATAAAACTTTTGATTTAACTTTTAATTATTTACAATTTTTTAACATCCTAGAATTAGTTTTTTTTTAAGTTTGGCCAATTACGACTTTGCAATAGTATTGCAATTTTATAATTATTTTTGCAATATTATTTTATTTTTGTTCCATGATTTTCAGGTTTTTTAAATTAAATATTTTTGAAGCAAAATTTGCACAGACAACTTTTTAAGTAGATAATTACAGGAAATTATCCTGTCCAGAGGAAAAAATTGAGGAAATTTTTTAATTAGCTTGGATCAATCGAATTTTTAATCAAACAAATTCTAGACGATTGAAGTCTGAATAGTTGCAATAAAAATTTAATAATTGCCAATTTGTGATGCCAATTGTAATTGAAGGATTAGTATTAAAATTCAAGGTTTTCAAGGACGTTGGACACCCTGTAAATTCTTAGAACGGCTACTCTGAAGATCTTGATTCTAGATACAAAAGCATCATGTAGTAGAATCGGCAAAACTTATTACTAAAAAAAAAGAAAAGTAAATTAAACTTCTTTTCTTTACAAAATTTATTCTTTATATGAAAAGTTAACTAGTAAAAGTAATAATAAATGTTTTATATTAATCCAAAATCCGTCATTATAAATAGAATTTTTCTATTCAAAAAACAACAATATTAATATCAAAAAATATTTAAACGTTAACAGTATCAAAAAACTGGTATTTAAGTTAATTAATGATGATCTTATATAACATAATCTAACTATCCGTGAGGATCACTTTATGTAAATCAGATTTACATAACGCCATTTGGTGATGCTCCAGGAGGTGGACTGAACTGGACGCAAGGTGGAATGTAATGAGAATGACCAGGGTATTGATACCAGTTTTCCTGTCCATTTCCGGCTGGCACTGCTGGGAAAACAGTTTGAGGTGGATAAGCATAAGGTGGATAATACGGAACGTAAGTTTGTTGATAGTTATCAACTCCTGTGTAAACCACAGGCGGAAATGGATTTGCATTGTTGTCTCCTGCGTCGACCTGGTGCATATAGGGAATTGGAATCATTCCCTGATTTTGGGGACAGTAATTTTCCGCCTCGTTACACATTGGCTGCTGATAGATCGTAGGTTGTTGCGAGTACTGATACGCTGGACCGTTCATTGGCATCTGTCCTCCCTGATGAGGAAACTGATTTTGTCGATTACCTGGCGATCCACCAATCCTCTCAAAATTCTTTCCTTGTCCTTCTACTTTTGATCCTGCAAATCGATTATTACCCTGGTAAAATTCACCTTCCCGCTGCTGATTGCGCCTCGATGGTTGAACAAAATTGCGATTCCGTCCTGAAAATGTGATATTTATTTTGAAAATAACTATTTTTTAAAGAGCCTCAAAAAAACAGCATAAAATAAAAAATCAGGGAAAAATCATTAAAAAATATTTATTGCTATTTTTTATCATTTTTAGCCATATTTTCAATAAATAATATAAATATAAACTTTTAACAATTATTTCATGTAATTGCTAGATTGTTTAAACAAATTATTATTGTTTATTTACAACTGTTTATCAAATTAAGCTAGAGAGTTGCAACGTTATTCTCTATTTTTCAAGACGAATGTAACCAGTTACAAACAAAAAATTAAAAAAATTAATTTTACCAATTTTAAATTTGAAAAACTGTGAAAAAATATGGAGCTCAACTGCGTTGAAGTTAAAAATTCTGAGAAACTTTGAAATTTTACTAATTGTAGTTTTTTTTGTGCATTTTGCAACTTTTTATTTTTAGAAAAACAAAACCTAAGTCTCATAATTATGATTTTATAATTTGTTTCAATAAAAACTTGCAAGTTTCAAGCTTTATTTTCTAAAAAAAACTTCATAAATAACGCTAAAATGTTAAAATAATTATTCAAATAAATTGTTGCGATTGATGCTTAGATTTAATTATATGACAGACAAAAAAATTTCAAAATTAAAAATAAACTGCAATTCTCTAGCTTTATTTTATAATCATTTCATGCAAAAATAACAATAACTTGTTTAAAACATTGTTATTAATAAATTTTACTTTTGAACCTTAGATTGGTTGCATCATAAATGTGAAAAGTTGCAAAATGCTAAAAATCGCAATTCTCTATCTAGCAATATTTTATAAAAAATTGACAAATAACAATAATAATTTATTTAACCAAATTAGTAATCACATGAAATAATAACTAAAAATCTATATGTATATTATTTATTCAAATCTTGAAAAAAACAATTCTTAAAAAAAATAAGAATAAATATTATTTAACCATTTTTTCCATGACTTTTCAAGATTTTCCAGACCATTTTCACAAAAATTTCAGGTCCAAATATAAAATTATTTTAATAACTTTTTTGGTAGTTACAACGAAAAAAATATAAGATATTCAAATTAAATGAATAATAAAATATAAATCAGGGTATAGAGTGACTTTTGAAGAAAATTGAAAGCATTTTAAAAAACGCAAAAAGAAATACGGTAAAAGTACAAAATTGGTGAATGTGCCGTAACCAATTTCAATTAAAAAAAGACATTTAAATTTTAAGAAAATAATAAAAAAATGAAGAAATATGTGACGCGTTCTGAAGAAAGGGACCTAAGAAGCTAATTGGTTATTTTACAAGAGACCGAAAACAAAAGTTGAGCGTGCATGGTAATCTGTACAAGTCGAGAGATTTGAATTGTTATAACTTGAAAAATATTCAATAAAAACCTTTTCTGACTTTAGATAATGAAAAAGGAACCTTTAATAAAATTAAAACATCCATAAACCGAAAAACGATTTTTGGCTTCTTAGGTCCCTTTCTTCAGATATAATGAAAATTTAAGAATTAAATTCAAATTTGAAAAAATAATTGATAATTAAAAGGTGAGAATTATTGTATATTGAATAAAATAATTGAAAATTGAAGAAAGCAATTTCATATTGAAAATAATATCTAATTGAGAAGAATTAAATTAAAGATTAAGGAATTAAATTAAAATTTTAAGAACATAATTGTCAAATGCAAAAAAATTAGAAAACTGTCGAGAATAATCGACAACAGAATAAAATAATTATAAAAATTAAAGAATAATTATAAAATTTAAGAAAAATAATTGTACATTGAAAAATTTGTAGAAAATAATTGAAATTTGATGAAAAAATTAATAATTGAAACAAATAATTGAAAAACGATCAGAATAAATGAAAAATTGAAGAAAATAATTATTTGAAAAATGACGAAAATAATGGACAATTGAAAACAAAATTCGAAAAATGACTAGATTAATAGACAACAAAACAATAAAATTGAAAAAATTAAAGAATAATTAAAAAATTTTAAGAGAATAATTAAAAATATTGTAGGAAATAATTATAAATTGTAGAGAATAATGAATAATTAAAAGAAATAATCGAGAAATGACGAGAATAATAAGTGGAGAAAATATTAAAAATTGAAGAAATAAATTGAAGATTAAAGAATTAAATTTAAACTGTAAGAAAATAATTATTGATAATTAACAGAAAAATTACTAAATGACTGAAATAATTCAATATTAAGAAAAATACTTGACAATTGAAAAAAAGTAAATAAAGTTCGAAAAATGGTGACATTAATCGGCAATAGAACAAAATTATTGAAAAAATTAAAAAATAATTATAAAATTGAAGGAGGATATTAAGTTGTCAATTAAAAACTGAAGAAAATTATAGAAAAAAATTTAGAAAATGAATAAAAATTGAAGATAATTAAAGAATTGTATTGGAATTTAAAAAAAAAGATTGATAATTGGAAAAAGACAAAGAATGATTGAATATTGAATAAAATAATTGAAAATTAAAGAAAACAATTAAGAATTGAAGAAAATAATTGAAAATATGGAGGAAATAAATTGAAAATTAAAGAATTAAATTGAAATGTGAAGAAAATAATTGATAATTGAAAGAGAAATTAAAAAATGACGAAAATAATTAAAAAATAATTGACAGTTGACAAAAATAATTCGAAAGCTGTCGAGAATAATCGACAACAGAACAAAATAATTTCAAAAATTAAAGAATAATTATAAAATTTTAGAAAAATAATTGTACATTGAAAAATTTTTAGAAAGTAATTAAAAATTGAGGAAAAAATTTAATAATGAAAGAAAGAATTGATAAACGAGCAGAATAAATGAAAAATTTAAGAAAATATTTGAAAAATGACGAAAATAATGGACAATTAAAAACAAAATTCGAAAAATGACTAGGTTATTAGACAACAAAATTGAAAAAATTAAAGAATAATTATAAAATTTTAAGAGAATAATTGAAAACGTAGGAAATAATGATAAATTGTATAGAATAATAGATAATTAAAAGAAATAATTGAGAAATAACGAGAATAATAATTGGAGAGAATATTAAAAATTGAAGAAAAAAATTGAAGATTAAAGAAATAAATTTTAATTGTAAGAAAATAATTGATAATTAAAGAAATATTACTAAATGACTAAAATAATTAAATATTTAGAAAAATACTTGGCAATTGAAAAAAAAAAAAGTAAAAAAAGTTCGAAAAATGAAAATTATTAACAAAATTTAAGAATAATTATAAAATTGAAGGAGAATATTAAGTTGTCAATTAAAAAATGAAGAAAATTATAGAAGAAATTTTAGAAAATAAATGAAAAGTGACAAAGATAATTAAAGAATTGTATTGAAGTTAAAAAAAAAATTGATTAATACCTAATTTGAAAAAGATTTAAGAATTATTGAATATTGAATAAAATAATTTAAAATTGGAGAAAGTAATTCAAAATGCAGGAAATAAATTGAAAATTAAAGAATTAAATTGAAATGTGAAGAAAATAATTGACAATTGAAAGAAAAATTACAAAATGACGAAAATAATTGAGAAACGAGGAAAATAATTGACAATTGCCAAAAAAATTCGAAAGCTGTCGAAAATAATCGACAACAGAACAAAATAGTTAAAAAAATAATGAATAATTATAAAATTTAAGGAGAATAATTTTATATTAAAAACACTTTCTATTCATGATTTCAATCAATAAAGTTTCACAGGAAATCAGTTAAAAATGACTAAATTGTCATTAATTTTTTACTGATTGATAGATGGAAATAATGTTCAATTTTAGTACCAGCATTGAAAATTTGAATTATTTTCTATTGATCTATCAGGAAAAAGTCATCGACAAATCAGTAGTTTTCAACTTATTTCAAATAAAATATCACTGATTGAAATCATAAAAATAGAAATGAATCAAACTAACTTTTTAAAACAACATTTTATAAAATTCCCTGACTTTTCCAGGTATTCCAGGTTTTCCCTGACTTCAAAAAAATTCCAGGTTTCCCAGGTTTTCCAGAACCGTCCCTGATTTAAAGCTTCTGATTACAAATTTAAAGATGAAATTTCAAAATTTAATATGGCGGACCCAATATGGCAAAATAAAAATAAAAATTTTCGCTAAAGTACATAAAATTCAGTAATTAAACGTGTTTTTTCAGATATTCAGTAACATATTTGGAATTTTTAAATTTTGTTTCAAGACGAGAATCGTATAAATCAAGGTTCAAGCACATCAGGTTTATGAGCTATATTTGATCAAATATGGTCAAAAACAGTGTTTTTTGAGATCTGTTTTTTCAAAATTTTGACGTGATTGACAATTTTTTAGGCCAGATTCGTGTTTGACGATTGAAAATCCTCAAGAAAAGCTTAGTTCAATGCTTGAAGCAGAAAAAAGTCTTTTTTGGTCTACCAGTGTAATTAAAAGATAAATAAAACGATTTCTGCAAAGATATTTTTGTGAATTTCTTTAGTTTCCAGGGAGATAATTTTTACCAAACAATTTCTGACACTCTATTCGTAATTTAAAAAGTACCAAAAACAGTCGAATAATCGTATTTTTTCCTCCGAAAAAATCGTACAATCCGAGCCCTGCATTATTGTCAATTTTTAAAGATAAATAATATTAAATTTTTATTTAAAGCAACAAACATCGCTGTATCTATTCACTAACGTTTTCTAGACCACTTGAAAGTTCGAGTTCTATGAAATTCCGCGATAATACCCACATTTACCCTAATCAGTTTGAATCAAAATAATCTGATATTGAAATTTTTTTTAAGTTTTATCACTCACCATCAACGCATTTTTTGAAGCGCGGTGCCATACCATTTCGAGGAGCACGTTGTACGTCCTTAGGTACATTAATGTGCTCTTTGCTTCGTTCATTGTTAGAATATTGCACGTTTTTATTGCAATCTTTGGAGTTTTTCTGTGAGTTGCTTTGCACCACAAATTCCTGCGTACCATTGTAACGCAGATTGGAATTCTTAAATCCTTTCTGATTCAATGGACCTTTAGTTCCATTCTCTACATTCTCTTTTTTAGATCGAAGAGGGTACTTATGCTGCATGTGAAACATTTGATTCATGTCTTCTTGAGATCCTTTAAAATAAAGTAAATAAAAAAATTATTAATATGCCTTCAAAACTTTTTACAACTTTGTGGGTTTTTATCGTATTTTAGAAAAACATACCTGGAACGTTGTTCTTCTGTCTAACAGAATTTTCCATAGGAAAATTGTTATACTGGCCGTTTAAAACTGGCGTATGATTTATTGTACACAGATAGTTTGTCGCATTTAAGTACTGTAAACAAACAATTTTTTTTTTTACATTAAAATCACAGTAATAATTTTTATATTATTTTTATGAAAATAAAAAACATACATGCACTCCCAGGTTGTAAAAAAATCTCAGAGTCTGAAGATCTGTAAAAACAAATAAATATTTTCATTATAAAATTAAGTGATAACTGTTTTCTAAAACTGTATTATGGATATTTTAACATTACCACTAAGTGGCAAATCGCTGCCATTAATATCAATGCTCTTGGGCGCTGCCATGTTAATCTGATGATCTACTTGATCCAGAAGAAAGTCAACATTTGGAAGCACATCATTTATACAATGTGGAATAATTTGTTGAAAATTGTTACTTTCTGAAACTAATTTCAATTGGACTATTTTTAGTTTATAATTAATTCAAATCTAGATCAGTACAAATTTGGATAAATAGATTTTTGATTAATTTTATACGAAATCATTATTTTTACCAGCTGGAGGAAGAAAATAAGTCGTGCTCTGTTGCTGCTGCTGGGAAGGCTGAAACTGGAAGTTATTTTCCGATCCGTTTGCAACAGGAGAAACCGAACACATTTTCTTCATATTTTCTTCATTTCCAATCGAAGGAATCACGATATTGTCCATGTTTTCGGGAATGTCGGGCTGTGCAATAAATTTATTATAAATTAAAATAATTGAATAAAAGTTTTAGAGTAATCTATAAACTATCAATAAATATAAATCTTGATCTCAAACCCTGACGTACGTATAGGATTTAACTTCAGTTTTTTCTGAGGCATTCTGAAAATATGTTTTCGAGTCGATCAGTTTTTATCCGAATCAAAAAATGGTTGTAACTTAACGAAAACTTTTTTCTGAATCACTCCGAACTAATATGTTTCATTCCGAAGCTAAATTTTAATCCGTTTAAATCCTGTTTTTTCAATCCGTTTTAAATCCAAATAGAACTGATTGATTCGGAATAAAATAACAGGATTCATACGGATTAAAATTTAGCTTCGGAATGATTGGGAAAGAATTTTTTGTCAAGTTATATCTATTTTTAGATTCGGATATAAACTGATTAACTCGAAACAAATTTCAGACGGCCTCGGGAAAATACTGATTAAAGCTTATTCAAACGGACTAAAATTCCAAACCGATACTTTCGTCAGAGAAATCATCAGCAAACTTACATCAACAGTGAAATCTTCAGCAGGAGGAGGACTGTAATTTTCTATACGCGGCTTTGCAAAAGCTGCTTTGTCTTTTTCACTGTAGAAACACAAAATCAGGGCTTTAATTGCTTTAAATCATTGGGCATTTGCAATAAAATCATGATTGAAATTAAAAAACTTGACAATTCTTCGAATGTCTAATACTGCATGTAAAAAATCGCAAACCATAAAAAAAATCCCAAAAATTTGTGGATAAATCTTGAAATTTTCAATTTTAATATTTTATTCTTTATAGAATTTAAAAAATTGTGCTAATACAGATGATCAAAACACCTACGATCTAGCATAATATTGAAATATTATTAATTATATTTCATAACAAAATAATACTATTTTTAATTCTTACAAGATTTCTAAGAGATTTCACTTTTTCGAAACTGTTTAATTTTTAGCTCATAATTTCTTATTTTTACAAAAATTGAAGATTTATCTTCTTCTACTTTTGATTTTTATATTTATTTTAGGTTTTTCCTTAATTTTCTTCTTTTTATGCAAATTATTTAATATTATTTTCCACAATTTTGTGATTAAAACATTGACTTAACTTTTCATTTCGTTGATTTTCTTAATTATTTCCATATTTTTGAAAATAAATATGCTAATTTTTTTCTAAATTTATTTAATTTATTTTCAGATCTTGTCTATTTTTTGGAAATTTACTTTCATAAAATTTTTAGATTTACTTTATTTTCGTAATTTATTTTTGGGCTTAATTTTTTTTTATAGTAGATCTTGTCTATATCTTGGAAATTTAGTTCCATAAAATTTTTAGATTTACTTTATTTTTTTAAATTTATTTTTAAACTTTATTTTGTTTTATAGTAGATTTTTTGTGTACTTTTTTCATTTTTTTACAGTTTGTTAGATTAAGGAATAAACATTTCTTCATTTTCTTCCTATTTATTTAATTTTCTTCAAGTTTCACGATTTCTTTAGTCCTTTGCATTTTAATAGTTCTTCAACTTTATAGAATTATTTTTCTTTTATATTTTTTAAAAATTTTCCAAAATTGTATTCATTCTTTTTTTTTTAATTTGTAAAACAATTGTTTAATATTTCTAATTTTAACATTTGTTGCCTTTAGTAATAGGTACAATTTAACGTTTTTTTTAAAATTATCTTCTTATTTATTTTTGCAATGTACAAAAAATGTTCGTGAATAGTTTAATTTTTTGAAAAATGTTTCTATTCTTATATATATTTTTTTTATGTCACTGTTTCATTCTTTTGTTATTTTTCAAAAAAAATTTCTTTATTCCTTAGTAATGTCCATGAAATGTTTTTTTTAAAAGAATTTTCTCATTTTTTAAATTGTTTTCTCATCTTTTTACGTTCTTCTGTTGCTTCTTTTTTTTTAATTTATTATTTTTTAGTTGCCTTTACCTAATTTTCTTAATTTTACAGTCATATAAATTTAAATTTGAAGATATTTTTTTTTGAAATTTTCTCATCTACCCGACATAATTTATTTGAATTTGATTAAAAATGATTTAAAAAATCATGATTTTTATCAGCCCTGTTCTGCAGCGACTAAAGTGATTTTTTCAGGGATCACAGGACCTATTGCTATTGAAAAAGGTGAATAGGTGCGAATTTTTTCGAAAATAGGGGACAAAAAGGGGACAGAAAATTTGCTTTAACTTACGTACTTGAAGATTTTTTAGGACTTTTATTTACAAATTTTAAATGAGGAAACATTATACAGGGCTGCCAGTGGACTTGCAGATTGAAAATAGTACAAAAAAGTAACTTTTTAATTTAAAAAGGTGAATAAATAGGGAGATTTTAAGTGAAAAAAGTGAATAAACAATAGTTTGCAATAAAAAAAAAATATTACTGATATTAGTTCTGCCGTCCAGCAGGCAAATAATTAATCAGGGCTCCCCAATATCAAATTTGAAAAAAAAATGGTTAAATGAGAAAACTAATTGGAAAATTAATTAAAAATCAAGAAATGAAGACAAAAATTTAAAACTTTAAACAAAATAATTGAAATTTAAAGAATACTTGTAATTACAAGAAAATAATTAAAGAATGATAAAAATAACAAATAAAGAAACATTTGACGAAAAATAATGATTCAAACTTAAAAGAAAATAATTTAAAAATTGATAAAAAAAATTTACATATGTAGAAAGAATGTAGAAAACAGTTGAAAAAATAAAAAAAAAAACTATAATTTGGAAAAACAATTAATGAGAAATATAATTAAAAAAATGAAGTAAAAAATAAAAAATGTATTACATTAATTGAAAAATTAAGGACATAATTGAAACATGAAGAAATTAATTGAATAATGACATAAATAATTAAAAGTTAGTGTGAAAACTAAAAATTTACAGACAACAATAATAAAAAGATTGAAGAAAATGACATTTAAAGGTAATAATTCCAAAATGTCAAAAATATTTGAATAATAACAAAAATAATAGTTGTTTGAAAAAAATAATTGAGAAATGACAAAAATACTTGATAACTGATGTAAAGAATTGAAAATTTATAGACAATAATTATTGAAAAATTGAAAAAAATTATAGAAGTTTGAGGAAAATAATTAAAAATTGAAGATATTAATTGACGTTTGAAGAAAATAATTGAAATTTAAAGAAAATAATTCAAAAATGCCAAAAAAAATTAAATATGAGGAAAGGAATTGAGATTTGTAGAAAATAATTGAAAAAAGTGTAAAAAGTTATAAATTTGAAGACAATACTTGAAAAATTGACGAAACAATTGAAATACTAAGAAACTAATTGAATAATGAGATAAATAATTGAAAGTTTAAGAAATTAATTGAAGTCCGAAGAAAAAAATTGAAATTTAAAGACAATCATTCAAAAATGTCATAAAATTTAAATATAAGGAAAGTAATTGAAATTTGTAGAAATAATTGACAAAATAATTGAAAAAGTTGTAAAAAAAAGAATAAATTCATGAGAAGAATAAAAAGGATGAAGAAAATGATTGAAATTTGAAGAAATTTATTTAAAATTGGTGTACAATTTTTTTAATTTCTTGACAATAAAAAAAATTGAATAAAATAATTGAAATTTGTTAAAAATAATTTTAAAATGTCAAAAATAATAAAAATATGAAGAGAATAGTTAGAAAATAACAAAAATAATTGAATAATGACAAAAGTAATTAAAATTTGAAGAAAATAATGAAAAAATAACAAAACTAAATTGAAATTTGTGTAGAAAATTTAAATATTTCTGACAATAAAATAAGGATTAAAAACTTAATTGAAATTTTAAGAAATTACTTGAAATATTACAAAAATAAATAAAAATTTGTGTAATAAAGTTAAAAATTTTATGTCAATAATTTAAAGTTTAAAGAAAATAATTTAAATTTGAAGAAAGTAATTGCAGTTTAAAGAAAATAATTGTAATTTATTAGACTAATTAAAAAAGTCAAATAATTTAAGTATAAATATAGTATAAATAATTTAAGTATTTAAAGTTTCTAGAAAATAATTGAAATGTGTAGAAAATAATTGAAAAAGTTATAAGAAATTAATAAATTCGTGACTACAATAAAAAGAATGAAGACAATTTTTAAAATTTGAAGAAAATAAATTAAAACTGGTGTAAAATTTAAAAATTCATGAGAAAAAAAATTAAATATAATAACTGAAATTTTTAGAAAATAATTGTAAAATGACAAAACTAATAGAAAATGAAGAAAATAATTTGAAAATGACGAAAATACTAAGAAATATGACAAAAGTAATTGAAATTTTTAAGCAAATAATTAAAAAATGACAAAAGTAAATTGTAACTTGTGTAGAAAATTTAAATATTCTTGGCAATAATTTATACATTTTAGAATATAATTGAAATTTTAAGAAAATAATTTAAAAATAACAAAAATAAATGAAAAATCGTGTAATAAATTTAAATATTCCTGACAATAATTTAAAGACTGAAGAAAATAATTGATATTTGAAAAAATGAAATTTAAAATCTTAGAAATATTTTTAGCTTATAAATTAAAAAAGTTGGGATTTTTTTTTAAAAAGTTTAATTTTCCCCATGTATTTTTAATGGGGATTTTCTATCGATTGCTGATACAAGTTAATATAAATCAATTGGGATGGGGTTTTATAAAAATTTTTTCTTTATATTGAACTGCTAAAATTTTTGGCTATAACTATAAACTTTAATAACTGAAAATTAGAAAAAGGGGAAATAGGGGACAATTCTTTCAAATAGGGGAAATAGGTGCAAAATTTTAAAATAGGGGAAAAAAGGTGAATAGGGGACAACCTGTGATCCCTGTTTTTTTCTTTATTTTTCTAAATTTATTGTTGAACTTTTATTAAGTGTAATATTATAAAAATATTTTTGGTTTAATTTTCCTAAACTTTTTTATTTTTACAGGATTTTTAAGTTTCTTTCTTGGAATTTTTATTTGTCTTAATATATTTATTTTTTATTTTTGTTAATTTTAATTTTTTAGTTTTTTCTAAACAAATTTTATTTTTTGTACTTTTTCCTTTTTTTTTACAGTTTGTCAAATTAACAAAAAAGCAATGCTCAATTTTCTTCCTATTTATTTAATTTTCTTGTTTAACAATTTTTCTTAGTCCTTCCTAACATTTTAATTAATTCTTTTAGTTTTGTTATTATTTTTCTTTTTCCTACGAACGTTTTTCCTTCTTTTTAATTGTTTATTTTTTATCTTGTAATTACGAATTTTGGAAACATTTATTCGATGCTTTTATCTACACTTTTTAAATATCTCATTTTTCTACTTTTTTAAATTCTTTTATTTTATATTATGTTTAATTTAATCTTGTACTAAATATTCTCATTTTAACATCGTTGTTCTATTTCATAGAATTGTTTTCAATCTTTTGTAAAATGATTCTCTAATTTTTCTTAATTATCTTCTTATTTATTTTTTAAATTTAAAAAAAAGTAACCGTAAATAGTTTAATTTTTTGAAAAGTGTTCACTTTTATATATTTTTATGACACTGTTTCATTCTTGTGTTATTTTTTTTTTCATTATTTCTTTAATAATGTCCATAACTTTTTTATTTAAAATAATTTTTCCATACATATTATAATAAACTAAGTTCTTATCTTTTTACGTTTTTATGTTTTTTCTTTTTTATAATTTATTATTTTTTCGTTGCTTTTACCTAATTTTCTTAATTTTGCAATTATATGAATTTGAAAATATTTTTTTGAAATTTTCTCATTTATTCGACATATATATTTTTTTTCTGATTAAATGTTTTATTCTTCATTATTTCTTATTAAATGTTATCAGTTTAAAAACAAACTACTTACAGATAATTTATCTGTAATCTGTGTATGTACAGATTTTATATATTTAAATAAATCAATCTTTGATTTAAATAAAAAAATCCAATTTAAATCAAAATTCGGATTTTTTTGTTTTTTGTTCTAATAAAAATCATGATTTTTATCAGCCATGCACAAAATCTATTGATATTGTTTGAAAAAATTAAAATTTCTTCAATCCTATTGAAAAATAAAATTATCATACCTTGATTCTTCAACCCACTTCATTGCAAGATTATCGATATTCCTTTTGTTGGAAGATCCTTTACTGGAATTTCGCTCAAATGTTGAAGACGAATGATTATTATTGACTGCGTGTTCCTTGCCTTTTCTAGGTGATGGTCCAAATGACTTTTTCAGCTTCGGACCTAAATAAAAATAAACATGGATGAAACTTTTATTTAATAATAAATAATATATAAATAAATAATAATATTATAAATAAAGAATAATTTATATAAATTAAAAATACAATTGAAGGAGAAAATTAAAACTGACTTGGGTCAACGGCTGGATTTTTCTTTGGAGGTGTAATTGCGTTTGATTTAATTCTTTTTAGATTAAATGGTCTGAGTGACGAGTAAGGCACAGTCCTCTTTTCTCCGAGTTCGAGAATGAAAACTACAACAGGTCCTTCATTTTTACTCATTTCTTGTATATGACCAGTCAAAAGTTTGTCTGCATTACAAGGTGATTCTTCACCATTAAACGCAGCTTTTTTGTCAATGGTATTATTTAAATCGTTGTTATTTGCAAGATCGTCTTCTTTAGGATCTATTTCAACCATACACTTTCCTCCGACTTGAAATTCGCTACCATTGTACTTAGAAAATCCCGAATTTCGTACTTCTGTATAAGTAAAAACAATAAATTAAATTAAAAAAAAAAAAGAAAGAAAATTAAAAAAAGAATATGCTTTGCATAAAAATTTCATACCGCGACGAATTTCGTGCCAGATGTCAAAATCTGTATTTCGGAAAATATCCTCATCAAGAGCTTTAGCTACTCTGTAAGGAAACGGAGTTATACCGCCTTTAAAAGGCGAAATATCTTCACTCTCTGAATAGCCTGGATTTACTTTATTAAGTATTTCACACGCTGAACTTCTGGGGAAACAAATTTTTTATTCGTATGTAATTTGAGACCAAGACAATAAAATAAAAAAAATTAATTTACAGTTGCTTAGGTAATTTATAGATTAGAAAATTGCAACTTACTCTCTATTATCTATGTTTCCTTTTAAATGAAATTTATCATGTTTTAAAGGAGATCTATCGTGTAACATTTTGTGGACTGTTTCGTCTACATTAACCATCTTGAAGACGTCTTTGTACAGGGTTTTATAAACCAGAGCTACAAATGTAAAAGTACATTATACTATGTTAAAAAAAAAAATAAAATAAAATGTAAAATTCTTGAAAATTAAAAAAGAAAACCTACACTGACAAAACGCAGCAGATGCAATGTATTCCTGGGTATAAACGCTTTCGTATTGCTTTTGAGGAGTATGGCAGAGTAAAATGTGGTTTTGGTAACAGTGAGGATTGACGGAAGTTTTTGTCAAAGTGTGACCATCGAAAATAATTATTTCTTTTTCAAATAATTCTGACATTGCTTCAATTTCATTCACTCCACCCCACTCGGTGAAACAAGCCATTTGATCAATATAGCTATCGAAGGGAACAGTAATTTTCTGCAAAAGGTTTTTTTTTTTAAATAATAATCAGAAAATTAATTTAAGATACTTTATCTGTAATAATCTATCAAAAGCTGTTTCGAGAAATTACAAAGTATTTTAGTATGTAATATAAATTACAGGAAATGTAAATTATTTTTGGAAAAAGGTCAAGAGGACCAAAAATGTTTTTTAAAAAGTAATTTACAATAACAGGCTTCACAGTGACAATGAAGAATATTTTAGGGGGAATAGGGGACTGAATATACAAAAATAGGGAACTTTTAGGGTACTTTAAAAACTTAATAAATAAAAATAAATGAATTATATACAGTAGAGAACCTCAATTATTTTATTTTGGTAGGACAAAATTACAAAATTGTCGAATAAAAAATATATAATTACAGAATATTACTTACAAATTTTTAAAATTAATAAACAAAAATAAATAAATAACTACAAATTGTGGAAAGTAATTTAAAACTGATAATTAATAATTCAAAATTATAGAAAATGAATGCAGAACTTTAGAAATAATTGAAAATTCAAGATAATAATTGAAATATAAATGATGAGAATAATTCAAAATTGAGGAAAATTATTGAAAAATAACTTGAAAGACAGTGGAATATATATAAACTTAGAGAAAATAATTTAAAAAAGATAAGAATAATAGAACATTAAAAAAAAATTGAAAATTTAGTAAATTATTTAAAAATTGATAAACATAATTAAAAATTGTAAGAAAAAATTCAAATTTGAGATAAATAATGGAAGATTTAATAAATCAATTTAAAAATAATTTTAAAAATTAAAAATTGTAACTATAATTGCAAAATTATATAAACAACCTAAAATTGAAGACAATAATTGAAAATTTAGGAAACTAATTAAAAAATGATAAAGGTAATTTAAAATCGAAGAAATCAATAAAATGTTTATCAAACAAATTGGACATTGAAAAAAAAAGTGAAGATTAATAATTGAAGATTAAGTAAATCAAATTAACAAATGATTTTAAAAATTGGAGAAAAAAATTTGCAAAATTATAGAAATAATTGAAAATTAGAAAAATATTTGAGAATTGAAGAAAACAATCAAGAATTAAGATGAATAATTGAAAAAAATTACAGAATAAATATCAAATTAAAGGAAATAACTGAAAAATGGAAAAAATAATGATAAATTTTTAAAAATCATTGAAATTTGAGATAAATAATTGAAAATTTAGGAAATTAATTACAAAATACCTCAAATAATTGTAAATTTAAAAAAAAAATTGAAAAATTCTAAAATTAATTAAAAAGTTTTTTAATTAATTGAAATTTGACATGAATAATTAAAGGTTTAGTAAATCAGCTGAAAAAATATTTAGTAATATTAAAAATTATAATTTGGAGAAAGAAACTGAAAAATTAAAGAAATCAATTTAAAAATAATGGAAATAATTGAAAGATAATACAAATAACTGAAATTTGAGATAAAAAATTTAAAAACGTAGAAAGTGAATGAAAAACTACTTTTCAAAACAGGGTGTCTACTAATTTCGTCCCACAAAATTCCCGGTCATTTCCCGGTTTTTGTTCCTATTTTTCCCGGTTTTTTCTCTTGTTAACTTAAAATTTATTTAAAGTATAAATAGACCTACAAATGGCTACAAAAATTGAATATAACAGTTGATAAGTAAAAAAAAATAATTAAGAATTAAAAAAAAAACAATTAATAATGAAAAGAAATAATTAATAATGGAAAGAAATAAATTGAACAATGACAAAGATATTTGACAATTAGAAACAAAATTAAAAAAAAAAAGTAAATATTAATCTACAATTGAACAATAATTGAAAAAATTGAACAATGGTTAATTCAAAATTGAAGAAATAAATTGAAAATTAAATAAGCAAATTGAAATCAGAAAAACACAGAATTATTGAATATTAAAAAAAAAAACAATTGAAAATTGAGAAATAAAATTAAAAATCAAATACAATAATTGAGAATTAAAGAAAATTACTAAACAATTGGATTAAAAAAAGAAAATAATTTATTAATAAAAAAAAAAATGAAAAATGACAGGAACTATTTAATATTGAAGAAAACATTAAAAATTGAAGAATAGAATTGTTATGTAAAGAAATTAATTGAGAATAAAAAAAATAATTGAACAATTGAACAATTAAATTAAAAATAGAAAAAATTATTGAAAATTGAAGGAGGTTTTGAAACATGAAATAAATAACTGATAATTGAAAAATAAAATTGAAAAAAGTCGAGATTACTGAATATTGAAACAAACAATTGAAAATTGAACAAAATAATTAAAAATTAAAGAAAATAATTGAAAATTGAAAAAAATAATTAAAAATGGAAGTACTTAAAAATTAAATTCAATATTTGGAAACAGCAGAAAAATTTAGAAATCCACGGAAATAATTGCAAATATATGAAAATAATTTAAAAATTCTCAATTTAAATAAAAATTTAAAGAAAAATATAATTTAAAGAAGCTGAGAATTGTTAAATATTGAAGAAAATTGATAAGAAATTGAAAATTAAAAGAAATTGAGAAACTGAAAGAAATATGACAAAATAATTGTAAATTGAAGAAAATAATTGAAATTTAAGAAAAAAATTAGAATTTGAAGAACATAATTGAGAATTAAAAAAAATCATTGTAAAAAGCCTAGAGTTATTGAATATTAAAAAAAAAATTGAAAATTATAATTGAGAATTAAAGAAAATAATTCAAGAATTGAACAATGGGATTGAAAGTAGAAGAAAATAAGTGATAATTGAAGAAAAAAGAAATTGAACAACCCAGGAATTATAGAATTTGAAAAAAACAATAAAAAATTCAGAATGTAATTGTAATTTGAAGAAATTAATTAAAAATTGTAGAAAATAATTTGGAATTGAAAAAAATGTGATTTTATGAAAATCGTGGAATAATAATTGACGAATTGAATTCAAGTTTCAAAAACATAATTGATAATTGAAAAAAATATTGAAAAAAGCCGAGAATTATTGATTATAGAAGAAAATAATTGAAAAATGGAGGATTTATTGAGATGTGAAATAAATAAATGATAATTGAAAAAAATAGTTGAAAAAAGTCGAGAATTATTGAATATTAAATTAAATAATTAAAAATTGAAGGAAATAGTTGAGATCTGAAGAAAATAATTAAAAATTGATGAAAATAATTGAAAATTGAAGAAAATAATTGAAAATTGAATCAAATAATTGGCAATTCAAAAAAAATAATTTATAGTTGAAGAAAATAATTAATAGTTGATTAAAATAATTGAAAATCTTAGAAAATATTTCAGAATTAAATATGAAAATAATTGAAAATTGAAGAAAATAATTGGCAATTGAAGAAAATAGTAGAAAATCGAAGAAAATAATTAAGAAATGAAGAAATAATTTTAAATTAATGAAAATAATTCCAAATGGAAGAAAATAATTGAGAGTTGTAGAACATAATTGGAAATTGAAGAAAATAATTGAAAATTGAAAAGAACTTATTATCCCAGAAAAAATTCCCGGTTTGACGGAAAATTCCCGGTTTTTCCCGGTCAATTTAAATTCCCGGTTTTCCCGATTTTCCCGGTTAGTAGACACCCTAAATAATTTTAAAAATTAAAAATTGTAACTATAATTGCAAAATAATATAAACAACCTAAAATTGAAGACAATAATTGAAAAATTAGGAAACTAATTAAAAAATGATAAAGGTAATTTAAAATCGAAGAAATCAATGAAAAGTTTATAAAACAAATTGAACATTGAAAAAAAAGTGAAGATTGATAATTGAAAATTAAGATTAAATTAAAAAATAATTTTAAAAATTGGAGAAAAAAAATTGCAAAATTATAGAGATAATTGAAAATTAGGAAAATATTTGAGAATTGAAGAAAAAAAATCAAGAATTAAGAAGAATAATTGAAAAAAATTACAGAATAAATATCAAATTAAAGAAAATAACTGAAAAATGGAAGAAATAATGATAAATTTTTAAAAATCATTGAAATTTGAGATAAATATAATTGAAAATTTAGGAAATTAATTACAAAATACCTCAAGTAATTGTAAATTTGATAAAATAATTGAAAAATTCTAAAATTAATTGAAAAGTTTTTTAATTAATTGAAATTTAAAATAAATAATTAAAGGTTTAGTAAATCAGTTGAAAAAGTAATTTTAAAAATTATAATTTGGAGAAAGAAATTGAAAAATTTAAGAAATCAATTTAAAAATAAGGGAAATAATTGAAAGATAATATAAATAACTGAAATTTGAGATAAAAAATTTAAAAATGTAGAAAGTGAATAAAAAACTACTTTTCAAAACTAAAAATAGGAGGAATTATTTTCAAAATTATAAAAATAATTTAAAATTAAACAAAATAAATAAAATTTATGAAAAATAAGTGATAAAGTTACAAAACATTTTTGAAATTTAATAAAATAACTGAAAAATGATAAACGCAATGAAAAAATGATGATAAAAATTAAAATGTTAAAAAAATAATTCCAAGTTTTGGAAATTAATTGAAAAATAATGAAAATATTTAATGGATAGAAAAAATAATTTAAAGTGAATAAAGTATTTGAAATTTGATAAAAATAATTGACAGTTTATGAAATTAATGAAATAATAATACAAATAAGTATGAATTGTAAGAAAAAATTTAAAAATGATAGAAATAATTGTAAATTAAGAAAGTAATTGAAATCTGAGATGAAGTAGTGAAAATTCAGGAAATCAATTGAAATATAATTTCATAAATTAAAAATTAGAGAATGATAGAAATAATTAAAAATTGAAAAAAGAATAAAAATTTAAAGAAGATTTAAAATGATTGAAAATTTGTAGATACCCTGACTTTAAATATATTTTCGTGAAAAATAAGGAAGTTTAGGGTAAATTTTTCTAAATAGAGGAGTTTTAGGAACCATTCGCAAAATAGGGAACGCCTGTGAAGCCTATAATAAACATAAGTAATATTATTTTAATAAATAATATTTAGAATCTTAAGTCGATTAAAAGTTTCCCGGATTTGTTGATTAGTGACTGATAAGATTATTTTATTAATTGTTTTTTTATTTATTCTTCATTTTATTTTATTTATTAATTGGTTTAAAAAAAATTTTAAGATGAATAAATTACAATATAAATTTTGGTTAAACGTACTAAAAAAGTAGGGAAAATAAAAATTGAAAAAAGGCAAAAACAGAGCCTATAAACGAAATGGAAAAAATATTCAAAAATAAAAAAGTTTGGGAAAGCTAAAGAAAAGAACAAATTGAAGATATTTATAAAAAAAATTATGAAATCTAGATGAAATGTGTTAATTGACGTTTAGGATTTATTCATATTCTAAGAACTTAGAAATTTTTAAATATTTGCTTAATATTATTTTTTACTTTCTTTTCCCCCAAAATTTTTAGACATTATTATAGGTTATAACGATTTCTAATTATTGTTTAAAGTTTAAAGAATACACTTCCTGCATCGCAACCTTTTTGAAAATTTTCGGATCTTTTTCCCCCTTGAAATGTAAAACGATTAAAATTTGACTGGATTAAAAAAATTATCATAAAATGAAGTTTCGATCAATTAAAATTTGTGACGATTTAGTTTTTTATTCAAGTCTGAACCGATTTAAGTTTAGATAAAAATTAAAGAATTGGATTTTTGATCAATTGACATTTTGATTAATTTCATTTTTAGTCGAAGGATAATTGCAAAAAATTGTTCTTTGAACTTTGAAAGTGAAAGGGTTAAGAATCTTTTTAATTTCCAGCATCAACTTTTGTCTGACAATGCAGATAAATTATCTTAAAATTTTCTAAAATAAATTAACATAAAAAAAAGATTAAATTATTTTAAATTAAAATTACAAAATTAAATCATCTAAAATTACTTTAAAATCAAATGATTACAAAATAGAACATTGAAATTAAATAATTTAAAATTGAAGCCCAAAAGCGATGAATAAAAATTAAATTTTAATCACTCAATCATGTTTAAAAAGTTATAATAAAACGAATTTCAGTACTAAAAAAGCATTAACTTAAAGAAAGTTAAATTTGAAAGAAAATATTCGAGTTTTTTTTTCTTGAAAAACTGTTCGAAAGTAAAAAAGCTTTAAATGCAATACCTCTTTGAATAATTCTCTACGCTTTTTCATGAATTCAACACATTCGCGTCTCACTCGAATGTGAAAATGTTGTGTTGAGTAAATTTGTTCACTTATTGCCCTGAATAAACATGTGGGATCTTTGGGTGCATGTTTCCTAAAGAATCCTTGGCTTTGTAGCCATTCATCTATCGGTTCTGTCGTACGTTTCGACGGTTTTCTTTGTGACCCTTCCATTATTACTCTTGAAAACAAAAATTGATTAAGATTTAAAAAATTAAGAAACTGTAACAACTGATAAATGAAAGAGAATAAAACCAACATTTCCAGAGATACCGAGATTGCAAACAAAAAAAACATAAAATTAAATTCGGCGTCTTGGAACTTTGATGAGTCACCCTTAAAGACAATAAACTTTTCCAAGAAAATTCCCAACACCATTTTTTGGATAAATTAATTATATTTTCCAAAAATTTACTATTTATTTGTAAAAAAACAAATTATATTCGTAAAAAATTATGACTCAAATCAACAATGAAATCAATAAACAAAAAACAAAAATCGCGTGTGATGCGCAATTAAATGGTGAATGAAGCTTTAGTAATAGGAACAAAAATTGTTTTCTCCAAGACCGTTTCCCGTATCAAGATATTAAAATATCATTTACAAATCAAATTTTATCACTCAATTGTATTTATAAATTGTGTCAAACCATAAAATAAGACCTTTTATAGAATGGATTGACGGAAGTTTATCCACGTGGTCGACAATCAAGTTTACAATTGTTGCACGATTTTCGTTTGTTACGTTTGAAATTTTACAATTTAACTCACCTGATTTTTCTCCTTTATCTTGAGACTTATTTTTTATTTAAAATTTAAAACAAGTACTTCATTATATGATTAAATACTAAATATTAAATTAGAAATTACACATGAGCGACGCAACCCTTAAACTCTGATGGTATCTGGTAGCAGAATGGTGCAGAAAATGAATTTGTAACCGATTTTTATTATTACCAACTTAACAAACTGTATCGATATTTTCATATGAATGAAAATCGTGAAAATAGTGGCGCGCTGGTGTCGCAAATTGAGATTAACTTCACAATCAACAAGTTTTATAGAAGACAATGAATTAAGTTTTTATTTTTGTTTCTATTTCCAAATTATTCTTGATGTTCAAACCTTTTTTCTTACATTCCAAGTTTCTTTTCCACTTGTTGACTCGACTGCTTTGGCTGTGACCTTCGGTGTCCTTCAAATTACTTCTACCAAAAATGTAAACAAAAGAGAAACAAATCTCAGAAATTCAGGTGCGTATAATTAAAAATGAGTTCCGTTCTTTGTCAAATTGTTTAATTTTGTTATTGCAAGGTTTTTTAAATTAAAGAATATATAATATTCGGGAACATTTATATAAATAAATGTGTTACAATTGATATATGATGTATAAAAATATGATAAAAATCGATTTATATCACCTCTTTTTATTTTTGTGAAAAATATAACCTGTACGTTTACAGATTTATTGAAAATCAGTCCAAATTACTTAATTTAACATGATTTTCTCAAAAATTGTTCGTTAAAATTTGGTTAATTTTGTTGAAATTCAATTTCTTTTTATAAAATTATATTTTAATCTTTATGGAACTCGATTTTCTTTTATAAATAAAATCTTGTAATTAGGTTAAATTCTTTTTTAATTGAAATAAAATTGTCTCTGAAGTTTTTTTTTCTTTAATGAAATTAATTAAAATGTTATATGTTACTTTAATTGTAGATAAATTTTCATTTTATGTAAAATTTTTTTCAACTAAAATAATATTTTCTCTTTTATTTTTAATGTGTTTTTAATATTAAATTATGTCTTGATTAGGGTATTAAGTCGCAGACAAACAAAAAGTAACATGATATTAATTTTATTTATTTATTTTAAAAATTGTATTCTATTTATTTATGATTCTTAAATTCGAATTTAATTCATTCCAGTTTAATACAAAATTCAGAAATATTAGGCATATTCGTTAATTCTTGTTAGTTTAAAAAAAAAAGTAATTTAATTTTACTTAATAATGTCTCCTTTTATTGAATAAATAATCCTTAACAATTTCACAAGACAAATTTTTAAACAACAAAATCGTGTAGAAAAAAAATATATTTATTTTAAAAATTAATTTCAAATTCTCTAAAATAAATAGCTAAATTTTCTTAAAAATTAAATTCAGTTTATTGAAGGTGATTGTTTTAAGATTAAAGAATTAAACTTTAATTCACTGCGTATTAACAAAATATAATTAAAATTATTTCTAAATTCGTCATTGAAATAATTTGAGAATAAAAAGCAGAAAAATTGCGTAAAAATGTTTGTTTATTGTTTTGTTTTTTCATACCAAATTTTCGTATATGAATGTTAAAAAAGTATACAATAGCCCAATATATAAAATATTGTTCTCACACAAACATTTTAACCGCTGCATCTTCGTTATGTTTGCTGTGCTTTTTTTTGTTATAAAAACTGTTTCATTGAAAAATAATGCTCGCTTGTACAATAATTGGTTTTTTTTGCCTATTTAGCATGAATTTTGAACAATATAGTCGCGACAAATTACATGAGAGATGCAAAAATAAACTATATCGAATCTAGAGTGTCTTTTTTTTCTCGCTTATTATCAATATTATAAGGAATTCAGTGTCAACTTATAATCTCCATTGACATTTTGCGTAGGATCGTCGAACAAGCTCGACTTGTAATTTATGATTCGCGCGAAAATAAAGCATGTGATGCTAGTTTAAGTATAGTCCATAAGATTATATTAATGTTAGGATGCTCGCCCGTTTTATATCGGTAAACAATATAAAATATTATACGATATATAAAAGTAGCGAAATCACAAGTCTCTCCTCCGATGTTCTCGTATCAATTTCTTTTTATGCAGACACTTTCTCAGCGGCTATTGCTGTAAAACAAAAACAAAAAATTGACACTTAGGTTTGGCATTTAAATATTTTTCTTGTTTTAAATCAGGTACTTTTTAAAAAATGCATTTAAATTGATTAAAATTTATAAATATTAGTTCAAATAATTTTAATTTCATTATTAAATAAATCCATAATTTTTTCTATAATATTTTCAACAGTTTCCAATACACAATTATTCTCTTTAAATTTTATAACCTATTATTTAATTTTTTTTTAATTATATTGTTCTTTTGTCAATTATTCTCGCCAGATTTCGAATTTTTCTTTATATTGTTAATTATTTTCCTTATTTCTCAATTATTTCTTTTAATAATTAGTTATTTTATTCATTTTGTAATTTTTCTTTCAATTACCAACTATTTTTTTAAAATTTCAATTTAATTCTTAAATCTTCAATTTATTTCTATAATTTTAAATTATTTTCTTCAATTGTCAATTAATTAATTCAATTTTCAATTACATTCTTCTTTTTTCAATTATATTATTCAGTATTCAATAACTTTCTCATTTTCTCAATTATCAATTATTTTCTTAAAATTTCAATACAATTCTTCAATTTCCAATTGATTTCCTTAATTTTCATTTATTTTCTACAATTTTTTTTCATAATTTTTATCAGTTTTCAATTGACAATTTATGATTCTCATTCAATTTTATAATAATTCATTACTTTAACACCATTTTACGAATTTTTTTAATTGTTAATTAATTTTTTTAATAGTTAATAATTTTCGTCAATATTTAATTATTTTAGTACTATTGTAATTTTTCTTATAATTATCAATTATTTTCATAAAATTTCGATTTAATTTTTTAATTTCCAATTTATTTCTTCAATTTTTAATTATTTTCTTCAATTCTCAAATATTTTCTTTAATTTTCAATTATTTTTATCGATCTTTAATTAATTCCTCAATATTCAATAAATCTCGGATTTTTTCAATTATTTTTTTCACTCATAAAAATTGTTTTAAAATTTCAATTCAATTATTCAATTCTAGAACTATTCTCTTCAATTCACAGTTATTTTCTTTAAATTTAAATTTCACTTTTTAATTATGTTCTTTAATATTAAAAAATTTCCGCCTTCATATTATTTTTAAAAAAATTTAATTCCATTTTTTCAATTCTAGAATTTTTAATTGACATTTTATTAATCTCCTTGAATTTTATGATTATTCAATGATTTTTAAAATATTTTTGTTCAAATGCCGATTATTCTCACCATTTTCTGAATTTTTCATTTCAATTTTTAATTATTTTCTTTAATAGTTAATTATTTTAGTCTATATTTAATTATTTTAGTACTATTGTAATTTTTCTTATAATTATCAATTATTTTCTTCAAATTTCCGTTTAATTCTTTAATTTCAAATATATTTTTTCAATTTTTTCTCTCAAATATTTTCTTTAATTTCTAATTATTTTTATCGATTTTCAATTAATTCCTCAATATTCAATAATTTTCGGATTTTTTCAATTTTGTTTTCACTCATAAAAATTGTTTTAAAATTTCAATTCAATTTTTCAATTCTAGAACTACTCTCTTCTATTCTCAGTTATTTTCTTCAAATTTAAATTTTACTTTTCAATTATGTTTATTAATATTAAAAAAATAACGCCTTTCTATTTTTTTTTTAAATTTTTGATTCTTTTCAATTATATTTCCATTTTTCAGTTTTTAATTGACGTTTTATTAATCTCCTTCAATTTTATGATAATTCAATAATTTTTAAAATCTTTTTGTTCAAATGCCGATTATTCTCACCATTTTTTGAATTTTTCATTTTAATTGTTAACTATGTTTTTTAATAGTTAATTATTTCCGTCAATATTGAACTATCATACTCATATTGTAATTTTTCTTGTTATTATTAATTATTTTCTTCAAATTTCAATTTAATTCTTTAATTTCAAATCAATTTTTAATTATTTTCTTCAATTCTCAAATATTTTATTTAATTTCCAATTTTTTTATGGATTGTCAATTAATTTCTTAATATTCAATCAATATCGTATTTTTTTAATTAATTTCTTTTACTTATAAAATTGTTTTAAAATTTCAATTCAATTATTCAATTTTATAACTATTTTCAATTATTTTCAATTATTTTTTTCAAATATAAATTCCACTTTTCAATTTTCCATTACTTTCTTTAATATTAAAAAATCTTCGCCTTCTTTCTATTATTTTTAAAAAAATTTAAATCCATTCTTGAATTATGTATATTTCAATTCTTTAGATTTCAATTGACATTTTATTAATCTCTTACAATTTTATGATTATTCAATAATTTTTAAAAAATTTTTGTTCGAATGCCGATTATTCTCAATTTTTTTTTTAATTTTTCATTTCAATTTTAAATTATTTTCTTTAATAGTTAATTATTTTCGTCAATATTTAATTATCTTAGTCATATTGTAATTTATCTTGTAATTATCAATTATTTTCATAAAATTTTCATTTAATTCTTCAATTTCCAATTTATTTCTTAAATTTTTAATTACTTTCTTCAATTCTCAAATATTTTCTGTAAGTCTCAAATATTTTCTTTAATTTTCAATTATTTTTTATCGATTTTCAATTAATTTCTCAATATTGAATAAATCTCGGATTTTTTCAATTTTTTTTTCACTCATAAAAATTTCAATTCAATTATTCAATTCTAGAACTATTCTCTTCAATTCTCAGTTATTTTCTTCAACTTTAAATTCCACTTTTCAATTATTCTCTTCAATATTAAAAAATTATCGATTTTTTTCTATTATTTTGTTCAATTATTTTCTTTAATTTTTAATTCCATTCTTAAATTTTTATTTACATTCTTCAGTTTTCAATTGTTTTCTTCTATATTCATTAATTCTCGACTTTTTTGAATTACTTTTTTTCAATTTTTAACTATATTCTTTAAAATTCAATTCCATTCTTAAAATTTTAATTATTTTTGTCGTTTTTCAATCCAGTTGTTAAATGTGCAATTATATCCAACAATTATTCCTATAATTTTCTTAATTTTTCAGTTTGACATTATTTTCTTTAAATTTTATATTTCTTGTTTAAATTTTTTCAATTTTATTATTTTGTTGTCTATTAATCTAGTCATTTTTCGATTTTTTTTTCAATTGACAATTATTTTCGTCATTTTTCACATATTTTCTTCAATTTTTCAATTATTTCCTTCAATTATTAATTATTTTCCTCAATTTTCAATTATTTCCTACAATTTTTCATTTTTTAATTATTATCTTTAAATTTTTTAATTATTCTTTGATTTTTTAAATTATCTTGTTCGACTGTGTATTAATCTAGCGTTTTTTGAATTTTGTTTTTATTTGTCAATTATTTTCGTCATTTTGTAATTTTTTTCTGATTATAAATTATTTTTTCAAATTTTAATGTAATTCTAAATTTTTCATTTATTTCCTCAATTCTTTACTATTTTCTTCAATTTCAATAATTATTTATTCGATTTTCAATCCAGTTCAATTTGCAATTATTTCCAACAGTTATTCTTTTAATTTTTCAACTACTTTGTTTAAATTTAATACTTATTGTTTAATTGTTTAAATTATTATTTTCAATTATGGGCTATATTTTTCTTGATCAAATTAAAAAAAAAATCGTGTAATTATGTAGCCATTTTTTGAATTTTGTTTTCAATTGTCAATTATTTTCATCATTTTTCAGACATTCTTCTATTTCGTAATTTTCATTATTTGAATTTGCAAAAATTCATAGCTTTAACTGACCAACAACAATGTTGCTAGTTATAAAATAAATTTATATAAAATTATACTATCTATTTCTATAATTACAATTTTATTATAATTTCAGATACTCTACCTTCTTTGGTTGGCAGGACATTTTTTTCTTGGGTCACTGCGTGCTTTAGTTTCGAATGATTGAAGTTTTCAATTCCAGAAAAGAGTTCTTGCTTTCCCTTTTCTTGTTGGATAACTGAGAAATAAAATTTCGTTTATATTAAAATTCTCTTTTATAAATCAAACAGTATTTAATTAATTTAACAAGGGAAACTTACTTTCCTTATCAGGAAGAGGATTTTTTTCTTGAGTTGTCGTATGCTTCAATTTAGTCGAGTCGAACGTTTCAATTCCTGCAATTAAGGTTTGTTGAGTTTTCTCCACGGCGACATCTAAAAAAAGAATCGATTTATAAATTTATTTTCTATATTATTTCTTTATAATTTTTTTAATTTTTTGTATAATATACTTTATAACAAAATTTTATGCATTTTTTTATACATCATCTTGAAACAGGTTTTCTCTATTTTTCCCCCCTGTTTTAATCAGCGTTCAAATTTAATTAAACAAAAATTTATTTTCAGATTTACCTTCAGCAGACGGCAAGACATTTTTTTCTGCGGTGTCTGCTTTTTTCATACAGCTGTGATCGAAGCTTTCCAATTGACTCTTCAAATCTACAGCTACCTTCGGCAGGTTTTTCAAGGAAGGACTTACAGGATTCGACATGATGCCGGAAATTAAAATATCTGCAAAAATAGAATAAGTAAATATTAGTTTTTGCCTGAAAAATTGACATAAACTCAATTGAAGACAATTATACTGATCAATCAATTAATTATTCATAAGTTAATTATCCTTGACTCTAATTATTCGAACTTCAGATTAATTGCTAATTTTACTTAATTTTTTAATCTCCTTTTATTCTCTCTTGAAGGTGAAATAGATTGTAAAATTGGAATCGATAAGGATAAAAAGATTCGTAGCGAAAAAACTTAAAGAGGATGGAGTATTGATACAAATTCGGTCGCCTAACGGCACTCTGACGTGGCAGGATCATCAGAAGTTCTTCAGTTATAGGAAAAAAGCAACCAAGAAAGCGTTTATCTCAAATACTAATAGCTTCAATAGATAATCTAACAATTTTGCAAAAAGCGATCTTTGTAACAGTTTTAATTTTTTTTTTATTAACTTGATAAATTAAACGTCTAGAAGATAGTTAAAAATATTAAATTCAAATAATTACTTTAATATGACATATTAAATAAATATTTTAAATATAATATTTAAAAATTAACAATTATAAATAAAATAAATATTTATCTAGAACAAAATTTATAATATTTTAGAATTAAAAAGAATTGCAAAAAATAATTGAAATTAAACAAAACAATTGCAAATTTTGCAAATTAATTAAAAAAATAATGCAATCAAGTAATTTAAATTTGAGAAAAATACTTGAGAATCTTAAAAGTAAAATAAAATAAAATTGAATAATAAAAAATTAGAGAAAATAATTGAAAATTGAAAAAACATGATTAAAAATTGAGATAAATAAATTAAAATTAAAAAAAATGACTAAATTTTGAGAAAATAATGAAACAAGTTACATAAAATATTTTAAATAAAGGAAAGTTAAATAAAATTTGAGAAAAATACTTCTATCTTTCTGAAGTACCTTGAAATAAAAGAAAACAATGAAAAATTAGTGAAAATAAATGAAAAAATGAAAAAGATAAACATAATTTAAAATTGAACAGAACAAGTTTAATTTAATAGAAATAAGTAAAAACTTTTTGGCAATTATGAAAAAGAACGAAAAAAGAACGAAATTAATTAAAAGTTGAAGAAAATAATATAAAAAATAATATAAATAATGAAATAATTGATAAATCAGATAAATAGTTAAAATTTTTGAAATTATGAAACAAATGTAAAGAATTGAAAATTGAAGAAAATAAATTTTGGTAAATAATTGAAAAATGTTTTAAAATTTTAAAACTTGACGAAAATAATTAAAATAAGATAAACAATGATAAGTTGTAAAAAATAAATGACATTTAAGTGTGATAATTGAAAAAAATACAGAATTTTTTTAAAAAAAGAAAAAGTAATTGAAATTTGAAAAAATACATGAAGATCTTAGAAATCAATTAAACAAAAAGAAAATAACTAAAAATTGGTAATTGAAATTTACGAAAATTAATCAAAAAAATTTTGAAATTATGAAAACAAAGGAAAATAATTAAAAATTGAAGAAAACAATTAAATATTTAGAGAAATCCTTATAAATCTTAGAAAATAATTTTAGAAAATGAGAATAATTAAAAATTGTAGGAAAGACTGGAGGAATGCTAAAAATAATTGAAATTTACGATAATTAATAAAATTTTTTGAAATTATGAAAACAAATAAAAATAATTGAAAATTGAAGAAAATAATAGAAATTTGAGAAAAATACTTTAAAATTTTAGAAATTAATTTTATAAAATGAAAAAACTAAAAATTGTAGAAAAGTCTGAAAGAAAGCTAAAAATAATTGAAATTTATGATAATTAATAAAAAAAATTTGAAATTCTGATAACAAATGAAAATAATTAAAAATTGAAGAAAATATTTGAATTTTCAGAAAAATACTTAAAAAAATTTAGAAATTAATTTTACAAAATGAGAAAAACTAAAAATTGGAGAAAAGTCTGGAAGAAAACTAAAAATAATTGAAATTTACGATAATTAATAAAAAATATTTGAAATTATGGAAACAAAGGAAAATAATTAAAAATTGAAGAAAACAATTATTAAATATTTAGAGACATTTTTAAAAATCTTAAAAAATTATTTTAGAAAATTAGAATAATTAAAAATTGGAGGAAAGACTGGAGGAATGCTAAAAATATTTAAATTTACGATAATTAATAAAAAATTTTGGAAATTCTGATAACAAATGAAAAATAATTAAAAATTGAAGAAAATATTTGAATTTTCAGAAAAATACTTTAAAAAATTTAGAAATTAAATTTATAAAATGAGAAAAATTAAAAATTGGAGAAATGTCTGGAAGAAAGCTAAAAATTATTTAAATTTACGATAATTAATAAAAAAAATTTGAAATTATGAAAACAAAGGAAAAGAATTAAAAATTGAAGAAAACAATTAAATATTTAGAAAAATTCTTAAAAATCTTAGAAAATAATTTTAGAAAATGTGAATAACTAAAAATTGTAGGAAAGACAGGAGGAATGCTAAAAATAATTGAAATTTACGATATTTAATAAAATTGTTTGGAAATTATGAAAACAAAGAAAAATAATTAACAATTGAAGAAAATAATAGAAATTTGAGAAAAATACTTTAAAATTTTGGAAATTAATTTTATAAAATGAGAAAAACTAAAAATTGTAGAAAAGCCTGGAAGAAAGCTAATAATGATTGAAATTTACGATAATTAATAAAAAAAATTTGAAGTTCTGATAACAAATGAAAATAATTAAAAATTGTAGATAATATTTGAATTTTTAGAAAAATACTTAAAAATCTTAGAAAATAATTTTAGAAAATGAGAATAATAATTAACAATCGAGGAAAATAATGGAAAAATGATAAAATTAATTTAAAATTGAAATAAATAATTGAAATATGCTGAAAATAATTTAAGATTGAGAAAGAAAATTGAATTATGATGAAAATAATTTAAATATGAAAAATTGAAAATATTCAATAAAATTTGAGAGAAATAACTGAAAAAATTATAGAATATATGTTTAAAAAAAATAATAATTACAAAATTACTTAAAAAATTTTAATTAAAGAGAATAAATAAAAAATGTCAGAAATAACGAAAATTGATGAAAATAATTGCAATATCGGATAAATAATTGAAATATTTAAAAGTAATGCCAAAATAATGAAGATAATTATAAATTGATGAAAATTAAGAAGAATTGCAGAATTTATTTTTAAGCAAAAGAAAATAAGTAAAAAATCGTTATATAATGGAAAATTAATGACAATAATTTAAATTTGAGATAATAACTGAAAATTTTGGGAATTAATAGCGTATGTATATATTTTAAACTTTTTCAAAAACCATGATAAATTTTTGAAGCATATATCGAAACTTTTTTTTTACACAAATGACAATTAAAAACCAGCACAACATGACACTAACGAAAAAGGTTACCTTATTCTTTCAATTCAAATTTCAAAATATTTACTGATAAAGAGAGTCAAAATTAATAAAATAACAGAGACTAACTTCACTTCAGTTTTTAAAACGTGGACAGAAAAGATGAATAAATATTAATACTAACTAACTTCAGGAGTTTACGGAGATTATTATTATTTAATAATTAATTATTATTTGTTATTCAGAATACTAATATCGTGCTTAAACTATCCATAATTTTATTTAAAAATTCGCAAACTATTTTTTTAATTTATGCATTTTTTATAAACGTTTGCAATTGCTTGTTTATTGTTGTTTACGACGTAAGACTTATTTTTAAGTCCAAGTAAACGAGGTATCGTTTATCATTTATTGCCAGCAATTTTGCAACGCTGATAAAGAAATGAAGCGACAAAATGGAAAACTTGTTTCCTGCAAAACTAGAAGAAATGCCCTTCTGGCTTCTTTCAATTTCTCTCAGCCTCTCCCACGCTTTTTATACTCTTGTCTGACAAGAGTAGAGGGTGAACTACACTCGATGTCTTTTCCTGAAAGCACTTTTCTACTGAAGAGGTGCCACGTTTGCACTCAACCAACATTCAAACACTAATCTTAATTAATACGGGCAACAAGTGCCACACACGATGATTATTAAAACTCGCTTAGATTCTTTAAATTAAACGTTTCTTCCGATTTTTCAATAAAGAGTTATTATAATTTTTAATTAATTTCGATTTTTAGTTCAAATATTATATTTCTTTTAATTTTTAATAAAAGTAATTAATTGACGTTCAATAATCGTAAGAAAATAAAATCGATTCGACGAATTCACTCCCCTTTTAAGAATGATTCATTATTTATTTCAAGACCTGAGTAATGAGTTATTATTGCTTGCACCTGTAATTTTTAAAGTCAATGACCGTGCCGATTCTATTACAATTATAAGGCAACATTGTTGCCTGAAAATAAAAAGTATCTCAACCGGAATTTTTTGTATTTTAGTCCCCGAATATTAATTGAATAATAAGGAAACAAATAAAATTAAATTTAAAGAAAGCCAGAGAATGTAAAGTACTTTAATTTACTAAAAATAGGATTTCGTGTTGATATAATAGTGAATTAAAAAATTATGCTAGTCAATTAAAATCTAATTAAATAAAAGGATAATTAATTAGAAATATAATTAAATTAAAACACAATTAGACAAAAACCTAATTAAAACTCAATTTTCAGATCACTTGGAGTAAATGGAGAAAACTAGCTGTGAATAAAAAAAAACTGGACCGGAAGCGAAAGTGTCAACTGGAAAAAAAAAGAACGAGAATTTTCTGATCATCAGAAAAGATTATTAGCGTGCTTGAGAAACAACAAAAGCGCACATTCCACGGGAATGAAGTCAGACAGCGTTTCTGCTAAAAACTGATCGATACAAGGAACATATTCTTTGAAAGGAATCTTATGCAAGATTGAAAATAGTCTAAAACAAGAAATGGTAATTCGAAGCAGATCAACTCGTCTAAAACAGAAATTCTATTTTTAGAAAAACAAGATGTTACAGCAGGTTTTCATCCTTATAATTTCCACTTTCTTATTCTTAATCCAACAGGAAACTTTTGCTTTCACTACTTTTAATTCAATTCTACACAATCGATATAATCACCGGAAAATATAATTTTCAAGGACGATTGCATCAGTTCAAATTATTAAATGATTTTCTCTCGATTTCATAATTATTTCACAATTTTCTTTCACTATAAATTTTTATTATTTGTTTTAAAACAGTACGTTTTAAAAGATGGCTATTTTATAAAAGATTCGTTTTTTTTAAATACACAATTTAGAATAATTTAGTGAGTTCACTTTTAAGAAAATCATCTTATTCAGAAAAAAATCAAAGATAAAGTTGCTTAACTACTGAAAATTAATGTATAACCATAACCATACTTGGTAGATTTAAAGTCTGACTCAAAGTCTTCCTTTTGCAGTTATACTTGACACAGATTGACATAAAATTCTCTCTAAATAGAGCAGAGACGTGTGATTATATTGAGTAAAACAAACCATGTTTTAACAATTGCTGCTTGTTCTATTATTTTTAAATATCCATCTTGAATCACTCTATTGTTTTATTCATTGGACAATGGAGTGTATAAACTCGCTGAATAATTTGTTTCTCAACCTAACAATTCAGATACAGATATATACAATTTTTAAATTTAAAATACTTTTCAATTAGAAAAAAAAAATTAATGTAGATTGAAGAATTGAATTTTAATTGAAATAAATATCAATTTTAATATTTAATGGTTTGTAATTTAAAAGGCTAAAGTTTTTTACATTTTTTTATCCATTGTCAATGATATTTTTTTACTGATCAATAGCTACTAAAAGTTATTTTTTTAAAAAGAAATTATGTAAATGGAATTGATAGAATCTAGGATTTTTAGTTACTTAGTTCATAAATTCAATTGGTTTTTAGACGTTTCTTCACAAAGTAATTTATAATTTATTTCGTTTAGAACCTAAAAGAGATATAGAATTAATTTATACAATATTAATTAACTTAATTTAACTGACTCGGAGAAATCGATAAATTCATAAATACCTTTTTATCATTCAGTTGATAATTTTTTTTAGTAATTTCGTTTTCCATTTTTACTTATTCCGTATATTTTCTACGTATTTTATTCCAATTTATTATAATAAATTTTATTTATTTTTCATTTTCTATTTATTATTCACTTTTTATTAGCAAGATTTTTTTTAATTTGTGGTTTTATTCTTGTTATTTTTACTCTCTTGTTTTTTAATTATTTATTTTTTAGTGGTTTTTCAACACTTTGCTTCAGTAATTACTTTTTCCATTTTTGCTGAATTAACCAATTTTTACGTAGGGTAGAGTCGACATCAACGAGACACTTTTTTTTAATTTTGATTCATTTCTATTTTTAGAAAAAAAGACACCGTCCGTAAAGTTTCCAACTTTTATGATCAATTGTTGAAAAAAAAACAAAATTTTTACTCGAGAAATATAAAATTCTTTGGCTTAAACTTTTTCTTTTAAAAATCGTTGATTTATAAACGATTGAAAAAAAAATTTTCAGACCAAAATTTATCAAAATTTGCATTAAAAATTATATTTTTTCTCTTAAATCGTTGATCATAAATGTTGTGAAATTAAGTGACGTAAAAAATATCGAATCAACTTAAATTTTTTATCAAAGCATAAACTTAATTTATACCTAGAGTAAAGTTTTTTAAAATAAGTTTTCAGAAAATTGAAAGAGTGTCTTTTTAATGACTAACTCTTCCTTATTGAAAAAAAAATTTTTTTTGCTTTCTCATTTTTTAGTCTATTCTTTTTAATTTAAATTACTTTCATTTTTTAAGGAATATTACTTTTTATTTCTAATTTTCTTCATTCCATTTTTTTCGTTTTTAATTTTGATATTTTTTTAATTTTCTAGCAATTATTGACAATTTTTTGTTAAAATCTTTACTTTCTTGATTTTATTTACCAAGTGAGAATTACTTTCATAACATTCAGTGTTTTTTTAAAATTTCTTAAAAACTTTTATAATTTTTAAATTATTTTCTAAATTTTTAGGTACTTTATCAATATTTTTCTGAATTTTTTATTATTTTTCTAAATTTTTTATTGTTTTATTTATCTTTCAGCTGCTTTGTTAATTTATGGATATTTTTTATAGAACAAAATCATTATTTAGTTGTTTAATTATATTATCTTCGGGTTATTTTATAGTTTTCTTTATATCTAGAACGTACCTGTGTTTTTTTTTTTTTTGTAACTTTCTCTTATTTTTCGAAAATTTTATCCTGTTGTAATTACTAACTGAAATTTTAAATATTTTCCAAATACTTGTTTCAAAACTGCTTTGTAAATTTTTTTTTTTTGCTTCATTAATAGTTAATTAAGAATATTCATTCATTCACTACGTCGCATCATGTTATTCGGTTTATGAGCATGACTTCATGTGGCCCGTTAGAAATAAGAAAAAGAGTTCAGTTACAGAGACACGAGGAAGAAGGAAGTAATTTTCTTGAAAGAAACAGTTAAGCATCAAAAGTGGTAAAAGCTTTACAGAAAAAATGCTCTCGAGCAATAAAAAATTCATTAACATGTATTCAGAAAATGAGATTTCGAAAATGTTTAAAGTTTCAGTTAAGAATTGATTAAATATTAATTATTTAAATTCTTGTAAATTTAATTTAAAATTGAACTTTTTTAAAAATATATTTACAAACACAAACTTGAGAATTAATCAAATATTCTTTATTGCAGATTTGATCGTTTCTGAGAAGCAGGTGCTTATTTCTCAATTTACTATCAGGCAGGTGTTAAACGAAAAACATCCGAAGAGAATGAATTCAATTTACTTTTCTCAGTGACCATATGTTTTTAAAAATTTAACGATGAGTCACATTTTTTACGAATTAGGTGAATATGATCATAATTGACTAAATGTGTGTAAATTTATTTTTAAATCTGTTGAATTTATGATTGCAGATTTTTGCAATTTACAGACTAATAATTCAAAATTTCTACGACAGATTTTGGAATGCCAAGCACTTTAATGTGTGTTATAAATATTGTCTCATTTGCATACAAAGAGCCACATTCTTTACAGAAGGAGATTACCAAATTAAAAGATGAGCAAGAAATAAGCAATGGAATAGATTGCCTCTATTTTTGAATAATTTTTTCTGGCAATTTCGGAACTGTTTTAAACAAAATTTATAGTTTTGGTAAAAAAAAGGAATTTATTATTTTACTAAATATTTATATTTTATTTGCGTTTTTAATTAGAAAAATTATTATCATCGCTGTTGTAAGTGAACGATGTAAATTTAAAATTGAATTTTAAGCTTTGGTATTAAGAAATAGTGATTTATGATTTGCAGGATGAATTTTGATATGTCCAGTACTTATTTCGAATTAAAAAACATGATTAGTAGGTCAACACGGTCAGGCAAAGCTCCTTTTATGGTACGAGAACGGCGCTTATACAGGGAGACTTTGAAAGAGGCCAAATACGCAGCAGCACACATTTAAAGCTAAAGGTCCGGTTGTGGATGTATTTTTGTACTTTGAGAATACGTTCCTTGATTCAGTACATAAAAGAGTATAACGGTATGACATTGCAGAGGATCTCAAAAAGATGTCACGCTTTTTGAATATCAAAAGTATATAATAACATACATATACTTATAAATTACTCCTACTTGATAATCTCACAGAAAACTGCATGAATTCTCGACAAGCGATTTCAGTTTATAAAATAAAGAATTGAAAACAAGTAAAATTTTAATGTTAAATTTTTTTAATTGGATTTTTTTCAGGAATTAATTTGCAACTGATTCAATTTAATGGAGATTTCGGAAACCTTGGAATACAAGATTTAAAGATTGAGTCAGTGAACCTCTTCAGAGACGATAGATCTTAAGTTAATAAGGTAACTAGGACGAGTTTGTGAGGACGATGCCGTTTTCTGAATGTGCGATCTGATGTTGGTGCAAATAAGGTCGTTTATAAGCAGTTAAGTGAAGCTCCAGTAGAACAGGACATTCTTTACAGACAGTAAACTCATAGTTGGACAATTTATTGAGATGCACTCTTAAGAGACGCGATGCTTCATTTATTTTCCAACGAGCCCTGAAGATGAAGAATGAGTATACCAGATTCACTCTGAAGAAGTCGTACGAGATCACTGTAAATTGATCTGAATCATAGCACTTTCTAACGCCAGTTAAGAAATACTTCAACATTTATTTATCGACGATTGAAGTATTTGTCAGAATTAGAATCTTCATAAATAACAATCAGCAATATTGTCTTGATATTAAAATAGTTGAAAAGTTTCGAGTTGAAATAATATTATGAAAATTGAAAATTCAAGTGGATTAAAGTTTAAATTCAAGTAGATTTATGTTACAAGCCTCGGATTGACTTTAAGGAACAAAAATTGCTTTAGTCGCTTTATAACAGGGCTGATAAAAACAATGATTTTAAAAAAAAATCGATTTTTTAAATTTAAATCGGAATTTTTTTGATTTACATAAATCAAAAATTTATTTTTTTCAAAGATATTAGAAAATTTTCAAATGTTTATTTGTGAGTAGTTTATTTTTTAAACTGAAAACATTTAAGAAAAAATAATTAAGAATAAAACATTTAATCAAAATCAAATAAATTATGTCGAATAAATTAGAAATTTTAAAAAAAATATTTTAAAATTCATACGATTGCAAAATTAAGAAAATTAGGTGAAATAACAACGAAAAAATAATAAATTATTAAAAAAATGCAAAAACGTAAAAAAATAAGAAATTAGGTAAAAAAATGAGAGAATTCTTTTAAGCAAAAAAAAGTCATGGACATTATTAAAGAAATAAAGAAAAAATTATAAAAAACAAAACAAGAATGAAACAGATACATAAAAATATATAAAAGAGTAGAAACTTTTTTTTAAAAAATTAAACTGTTTACGAACATTTCTTTTAAATTAAAAAAATAAATAAGAAGATAATTTAAAAAAACGTTAAATTGTATTACTAAAGACAACGAGTTTTTAAAATTAGAAAAATTAGAGAATTCTTTTAGAAATTGAAGAAAAAAATAATTAATACAATTTTAAAATTTTTTTATAAAGGAAAAAAAATTCCGGTGAAATAAAAGAACGATATTAAGATGAGCATATTAAGTAATTAGTACAAGTTTAAATTTACATAATATAGAATAAAAGAATAAGTCTTCAAAAAAGGAAAAAATTGAGAAATTTGAAAAATGTAGATAATATTTTTAAATAAATGTTTTCAAAAATTCGTAGTTACTAGATAAAAACTAAACAATTTAAAAGAGGGAAAAATGTTTCTATGAAATAGAAAAACTATGCCGAAAATTGAAGAATTAATTAAAATGCAAGGAAGGACTAAAGAAATTGTGAAACATCAAGAAAATTAAATAAGCGTATTTATTTTTAAAAATACTGAAATTATTATGAAAATAAACGAAATAAAAAGTTTAGTTAATGTTATAATAACAAAATTCTGTAAAATAGCATTAAATAATTTGCATAAAAAGAATAAAATTAAAGAAAATCCTAAAGTAAAAAGACAAATACGAAAAAAATATCAGAAGCAAATGAAGAAATACCTAATCTTAAAATTTTGTAAGAATAAGAAATTATAAGATAAAAATTAAACAGTTTCGAAAAAGTGAAATCTCTTAGAAATATTGTAAGAATTAAAAAAATTATTTTTGTAACTATATGGAAAGTAATTAAAATTATTTAATTATTATGCATTAATTGAAATTTAAAAGCCTAAACAAATTGGAATATGAGTTAATTGCCGTTTGGAATTTATTTAAATTATATGACTTAAAGATATAAAAATTTAATACTATTTTTTGTTATTTTCATACCAAAAATTTGTAGATCTTATGGGTATTTTGATCATCTGCATTATCACAATTTTTTAAATTTTATAAAGAATAAAATATTAAAATTGAAATTTTCAAGATTTATCCACAAATTTGTGGGTTTTTTATTGTTTGCGATTTTTTACATGCAATATTAGACAACCGCAGAATTTGTGAAGTTTTTTTTTTATTTAAATCATGATTTTAATGTAAATTCCCCAATAATTTCAATTAATTACTGTCCTGCTTTAAAAAATTGCGATTTTATTTTTCATAATAGAGATTAGTTAATAATTTTTTTAGCAATTATTGCCACTCGATATTAAACAAAACATTAATTCTTTTATTAAAATAATTCATAAAAATATTTTCAAAAATTATTTAGGATAGTTCAGTATTCAAGTTCGTAAAATTTTTAAGTTTTAAAAATTTGTTTAAATTCCAAGTTTCATGTTTCTTACAAATTTATGATACCTGATTTATTCAAATTCTAATATTCAGTAAAAATTTTCAGATAAAATCACTAAAAACTTTCAGTCCTGCTTTGAGAAACATTTTCAAGACTCTTAGATTTAAAAAAAAAATGAATTTTCTTCAAATTTGAAATTAAATGTTATGAAAATTATTCTCATTCAGAAGTTTAGTAAAATGTTTGAATTGAAATCGGAAAAGACTTTAAAAATCGCTGTTAAATATTGTCTCAAATAATTAACAACATTTTTAAATTAAATCTCTAGATTTGAATTCATAAAATTTTTAAAAAGAAGTTTAAAAAACAAATATTTTAAATTATACAAAACTAATTTTTTAATATGCTGCTTTTTAAAATATTTGAAAATTTCAGTTATTTTTCAGATATTCAGTAAAATTTTTGAGTTAAAATCAATAAAAACTTTAAAATTTACTTTTTAAACAAATTTAGTTATTATTTAATTCTTGGAATATTGTTGAATTAGATTATTTGAACAATTTTTTAAAAAAACAATTCTTGAGACTTGAACTGATGAAAATTTTTAAAAAAAATCTAATTTAAAAGCATTTTTTTCATTTTTTTTTCTGTTTATAGGTATTAATTACTTTTACTAGCCTTAGTGATCAATCATAATCGGTTTAAAGGAATAAAAATCTAAAGTAGTACAATTTACGGCCTGAAATTTTTAAAAAATACTCGAAAAATTAGTAAAAACGTCGATTTGTCATATTTAACAGCATAATAGTAGAAAAAAGTCCCATTTTCTATAAATACAAAATTTAAAAAGTTTCTAATACTTGTAGTTCCGAATTTTAAGTTCTTTTCTCAATCGATCCCAAAATTTATTACACGAATATTTTGATAGATTGATTCAAATCTCAATTAATTCTAATTTTAATTCAACAAATTTTAGACTACAAAAAGTTGACTGTTTTAAATCCTAATCTAGACAAACTTCAATCGAATATAACTTTTATTTATTCAAACTTCGATAGAAATAATTTCGATTGATTTAAATATCATTTTATTATTATTTACGTTCTAAATTAAAATCAATCTGAAGTTCAGATCTCAATCAATTCAAATTTTAGTTTCTATCAAGCGAAACTTTTAACTAAAAACTTAAAATGTTACTGAGAGAAATTTTAAGATATATGTACTCTTAATAGATGAAAATAAAAAAATTCAATTTCAGTATTACGAAACATAAAAAAAAAAAGTTGAAAATCCAAATTATAATGTAAAAATCCAAATGGATAGAATTATGATTCAAATAGTTAAAATTTGAAATATTTTAAAAGTCGGGTATTTAGAAAATATACTGATTAAAAATCGAGACACTAAAAATGATAAATTTATATTTATTTGCCAAATAAGTCGATTTTAATTAATTGAAATTGAATTTTTCAAGGTGCCAACTTGGCGAGGACAGAATCGGATTGATGCTATTTTTGTGAGGATCAACTTTTTACAAGTAACAAGTAACTACAAAGGAGCAGAGCTGCCAATTAACTTGAGTAATCGCAATTAATTGTGGTACGTGAATGAAGAGGCGGCGGATGTGTATTAACCGGTAGGTGGATATGCAACACGTAAATAATCGTAGCATATTGTACATTACAGAGTAAAGACAGACTTCATAGGCTCATAGGAACAACGAAGTAGATTATATACTGACTTGAGATTATTATGCATGAAAAAAGGCAGAATATAATACGTTTTGTGCGTGACGGCTAACGAACCTAACTGACTGTACATTATTCGCTTTTCGAAACATCAAGATGATATCGCAAATCAATTATTTATCTTTAATTTAGGTTCAAATTTTAATTTGGTATTTAATTTTTTTATTTTATTTTAAATTTGTCAATAGATAATTAGATAAATAAATAATAGCTAAAAAAATGGATTTCAAATCCGAATTAACAGAGACCAATAGATTCAATAGACAAAAGGTCAATAGGTTAGAATCAATTTTATCAACAACTGGATGGTTTAAATTTTGGTTTTATATTCAAGATTTTTAATAAACGGGAAAAATTCTTGTAAAAAACAATTTTAGATATTTTTTAAACGCAGTTTGTATTAGTCGATAAAACGTTTGTGAAATCATCAAGACCAGCTTCTCAAAGCATTGGAATTTATGGATAATCATCGCCAAGATTAAATGGCAAAGGTTGTTTCGAGATGAAAGCATTAGATCGACACGTTTTGAATTAAATTGAATTAAATATTAAACGCTGCCTGCAATAAACACGTACGATAGAACACGGGCTATATTTTTGCGCAGTAGTTATTTAAAAAGATAAAAAAAACAGAGATTAATTTTAATTAAGTCTGTTTCTAGATAGGTAAATTTATTCGAGACTGTAGTAGATAACATTTTCAAATTACATTTATAAATATTTTTATTGACTTGAATTTTTGTTGATATAATTTTAAACTAATCAATGATGTAATTTTCAATTAATCAAAGATTTAATTCATCCAAATTTTAATTAATCCATATTTTTATTGAATGTAAATAGAATTGGTTTAAAATTTTTAATGTTCTCTTTGCTATTCGTCTTTTTTTCTAATTACAATTTTTATTCTGATCTAAAATCTAGATGTTTTAGGAGAAGCTTTCTAAGGGGAAAAGCAACAGAAATTATTCAGAATGCTTGCTTATTTAACTCAATTGAAAGAATTAGGGTGAGTTTTCACGTGATATGCTGTTCAAGGGTTAGGAAAATTCTTTTATAAAGGGATGTTAGACGTGAGTCATGTATCTTCCCCAACTTGTCGAGAAACCGAGGGGAATTCCCATGACACCCTCTTGCCATTTTTTTTTGTCTGGGTGGATTCCATTAAGTCTCAATAGTCTCTGACTAAACTAAGAGTTTACAAAGGAATATAATGGCTCTTTTTCTGCTGCTATGTAAAGAATTTCATGTACCCTTTCTTCTGCAAGAAATCTCTACCCTCTAACTATTCTCTCTGTGGTTTAATTAATATTCTATTCTGATTTTACTCTATCCTAAATTTAGACTTTTTTTTTATACCACACTATTTTAATATATATGGGAGAGCGCTCAACAGTAGATAGTAAAAATTTCTGATAGGTGTAAATATTTCAGGCTATAGTTACTAATAGAATGCTTAACGCTAAAATGAAGCTAATATATTCAATTAAGTAATGCAGAAAGCAAAATGAGCCTAAAATTAATCTCTTCTACATTTTAAATAATTTTTTAACACGATAAACAATCACTCGAAAAGAAACCTCCTGCCAACAGTAGATTATCGGCTCTTATTTAAAGAAAAACAAATTTTTGAGCAGTTTTTTATACATAATACAATTTCTTGAAAGGACTTCTACAAAATAAAGTCAATTTGTTCACGTAAAAGTTGTTTATTCTTAACTATTTAACTGAAATATGAGAAATACGAGGAATTTTCATTTCTCTGAAACATGCCTACCAAACCTGAGAACTTAAAAGAGCGGCAAATTTGATATCACGTAAATTCTTGTATCTCTTGTGTAGCAACTAATTTATTTATGTAAGTGTTTTCTTAATTTTTTTTATTGATAATAAATTGATTCTGGTCATTTTATATGCAAGAATTCAAGCTTAATTAAAAAGTTTTTCAAATGGAAAAAATACCTTCAAAACATAACCTCAATTTCTGACAGTTGTGCCGCGATTTTTGTTAGAAATTATACTGATTTATAAAAAGTGCTAAAATACTTATAAATAAAGAAAACAAACACTTGGCAATGACCTATATTGTTTTTTAAGATTCTAATTTTGATAATAACTCGTTTGTGTGCCCGGAAAATTTTGTTTTCTCGTAAAAATCGTAAATATATGGCAAGTGACTTTTTTTTTGTTAACCTTAAAAAAAGTTTTTTTTCATTTACAAACGACAATTATTCATATTGTTTCTAAATTTCAGGTAACACAAGATGCCACAATAAAAAAATCGAGGAAACAACAAGATATAATATAAAATTTATCATAAAAAAGAATCGAGAAATTTCAACATTTTTTGAAGGAAAATTTGGCAAATGAAGTTTAAAAAAAGAAGATTAAATGTAAGGAGGACAGGTAAACATGAACTTTCTCTTTTGAAGTTTCTCACGACAAGATGGTAAGATTGAACATTGACGAATGAAGCACATCGTACAATCATTTCTGCAGAAAGAGCAGAGAATAAGAAAGTGCAATTCGATTTAAAGTATCTATTCTGCAAAATGCTAGCATCGAAAGGTAAACGAGTCGGCTGAATGCATAATTGTTAATGTTCGTTGTAGTAGCCTAGTTACAGCGGCTAAACAACCGAGTCAATTGCTTTTTGAAGATAAGAAGTTGGACATAAATTCCTATAAACAACATGCGCTGATGTTTTATTCTATTGTAAAGAAAATAATTGGCTTGTCAATAGTCCCTATAAATTTCCATGTCTCTTAATACTTCTCACAATGAGATATACTTCTTTTTAAATCTCTTCTTTCCAACAATTTTTTGCTCTTAATTAAATGTGAACTATTAATTACAATTTTTTATTTAATTCAATTTTTAAAAAGTTCCGTTACTTGTAGAATTTTCTTTTACCTGAAACAGTAATAATTTTTTTTATTTCATTTTCTTTTTTCTGTTTTATAGAGGAAGTGGTGACACTTGTATATAATAAATTATAATTTTGTCAAGTAGCGAACAATGTAAAAAGAAATTTGAAAGAGTCTATGTCAAGCCAACGGTGTTTAAAACATTAAAATTCCAAGAGTGAAGTTAATTGTTCATTGATAACTATTATTATTGGCAACCACAACAAAATCATATTGTCAGTCGTCGCACGCACACTGTAGATCCGTTTCCGTTGAAGCATTTATCTCTGAAACAGAACTTTGTAAAGTCCAACTTCCCAGACAAAACCCAGAATTGAGTGATTCGTCAAGAAATCGAGTATAGTTATATATGAATCACTGAGCTCAAAAGGTTTAATTAAAATTACAAAATTCATCAAAGTCGAATTAAAAACAATTTTGAATTTAATTTTCAAATCAGAGTAAAGTTAAAGCATCAGATCATTAATTAAAAGCTCTTCGTAAATAATTATTTTTATAAGAAATGAAAATTAATGATTATAAACTGTAATTGATACACTATATTTCCTCGAGTGGGTTTTATTGTACCCTTTTTGTTTTAATTAAATTAGAAACATGCAGCACTAATTGCATGTGGCAATTTATTTCTAACAAACGCAGTAAATTGGTAATTATTAGTTCCCACACAAATTTGCAGCCATCAGTGTCAATTTAAATAGAAACTTGATTACGGTCTCTAATCTAAAATTACATACAAGACAGTGATTTGAATTTGATAAATATACAAATCCTCCAAATAATCCTTGAAAAATTATAAAAATTAGATTAGATTGTTTTAATTTTTTTTTAATCCATAAATTTTTGCACTTATTTAAATGTATGATAATATGTATATATTCATTCCTCGGAGACATACAGCATCATAAATGTTTATTTTTTTGTTTTTAAAGTTTAAAACTAGATAAATATTCTAATTTTGTTGTCAATTTTAATTTTCTGAAGGATAAAAAAACACGAGAATTTGTAAATTATCTGTAACTATAATTTCCGGAGTTGATTATTTTTATTTATTAGTATTTTCAAATGGATTTTCTATTCATTTCTATAATCTTTCCGATATAATTCAAATCGATTCAAATTTCATAAACCGATCATGATTTCAATTCAATTTTACAGCTCGATAATGTTAAAATTTATGAAATTGCGTTTTTAATTTTTTGTTGATTAAAAAGAGCAAGAGAATTTTTAAAAATAATAAAATATTTGTGATTGACTATTTTTATTTGAGCAAAAACAATTTCTTTTCTCGTATGAAAATATTTAGAAGATTGAATAACGGTTACAATGAATTTTGAAAATCTAAAAGAAATCTAAAATTTATGAAAGTTTCTGAGAAAGTTAAAAATCCAGATATTATTCAGAAATTGGATTTTGAAGAAATTTGTGAAAGTTTACTGAATTTTAAAATTAATGTGCTCATAAAATATCCGCTATCAAAAGTAGGTATTTAATGACCAATGATTGTTTTCCTACAGAATCCGTGAATTTCTATAAAATATATATTTTTTATATTTTATTGCATTTGCCGAATTAGAAAATAAAGTAAATTTACGAAAGTGTATAAACTTAACACTGATTCATATTATATGACTTATTTTAAATTTCAGTGTCCAATAACATCAAAATAACAACAACAATATAAAATTAAATTGGGATAAATATTTGAAATTTTAATTAATTAGAATATTCTGAAAACAGAATAAACAAAATTTATTATTCTTAATTTTAATTATATATTGGCAAAATATTCTGTGATAAAAAATGTAATTAACTTTAAATTTAATTACCTCTAATTTAATTGTGATTAATTGTGATTTTAATGAACCAAAAACTCAATTTGTCCAAATTTGAAATTAACGAATTTTCAATTTAAAGAAATCTGAATCCTTTCAACATTTAAATCTTTTGAATTTTAGTCGATTGATATTTTTAACCTATCCAAATTATAATTCATTAAATATTAATCCAAAGCAATTTTTAATTCTATTCAAATTTGCATCCTATACAAACTTTAATCAATTCATAATCTTGTCCAAATTTTGATCGATTAGTATTTTAATTTGATTACAATTTTTATCTTAAATAAATTTAAGTCGTATCCAAATTTTAGTTTTATTTTATTTTTATTTTATTTTAATTTTCCTATAAAAATTTCAATCAATTCTAATTAAAAATTCAATCAAAATTTCAATCGATTCAAAGATTACTCCTATTAAAATTTTATTTTATTACAACTTTGATACTATTTATATTTTATTTGTTTTCAATTTTAATACTGGATTTTGATTAATTCAAATTCATAATCCCATCCAAGTTTTAATCGAACTTAAATTTAATTTTATTTAAATTTTGATACTTAATACATCCAATTTGTATTCGGTCAATATTTTAATCGATACAAATGTTAATCCTATTCAAATTTCATGTTATTACAATTTCGATCCTAGTGAAATTTTATTTTATTTTAATTTTTATGCCATCAAAATTATAATCAACTCAAATTTAAATCGATGCAAATTTCAATTTATCGTCATTTTTTATATATTTGAGTTTTAATCAATCCAAATTTTAGTCAGTAAATATTTTCGAACTATTCCTATTTTAATCAGTTCAAATCATAATCCTACTCAAATTTTATTTTATTACGATTCTGATCCTATTGAAATTTTATGTGTTTTCAATTTTAATACTGGATGTTAATTCAAATTTTAATCCCATCCAAATTTTGGTCTCACTAAAATTTCAATCCTATCAAAATTTTAATCAACTAACATTTAAATCTATAAAAATTTTAGTCAATTCAAATGTCAATTTATCGTCATTTTTTATCTATTTGAGTTTAAATCAATCAAAAACTCAATATATCAAAATGTTAGTCTGTCAAAGTTTTAATCAGTTCCTGATTTTAATTAATTGGAATCTTAATCCTAATAACATTTTATTTTATAAAAATTTTGATCCTATTTAAAATTTATTTAGTTAAAATTGTAATACTCTCGATTTTTAAAGAATTCAAGTTATATTCCAATTTTTATTCTACTTAAATTTCTTTTTATTGAATTTCAATCATATAAAAAGTTAAATGAATTAAAATTTAAATCATATCAAAATCTTAATCGATCCAAATTCCAATTCTCTGAAAGTTTTAATCAATTCAGTTTTAAATCCTATTAAAACATTAGTCGATTCAAATTCCAATGTATCGTTATTTTTTATCTACTTGAGATTAAATCGATTCAAACCTCAATACATCCAATTTTTATTCTATTTCAAATTTAATCGATTCAAATGTTAATCCTATTCAAATTTCATTTTATTACAATTTTGATCCTATTTACATTTTTTTTTTATTTAAATTACAATCCAGTCAAAATTTTAATCAACTCAAAATTAAATCCTATGCAAATTTTAAGTTTTCGTCATTTTTTATATTTTTGGGTTTAAATCAATCAAAAACTCAATAATTCAAAATTTTAGTCTGTAAATGTTTTAATCATTTTCTGATTTTAATCGATTCAAATCTTAGTAATAATCAAATTTTATTTTATTCAAAGTTTGATCCTTTTTAAATTTTATTTGTTTAAACCTGCAATACCCTCTGTTTTTTAAAGAATTCAAGTTTCATTTAAATTTTAATCCTAGCAAAATTTCTTTTTTACAATAATTTTAATCCTATGAAAAGTTTAATCAATTCTTATCAAAATTTTAATGGATTTAAATTCCAATCCTCCAAAAATTTTAATCCATTCGATTTTAAATCCTATAAACCAACTTTTATTCGGTCAATATTTAAATCACATCCTACATGTTAATCGTTTCAAATGTTAATCCCATTTAATTTTTATTTTATTACAATTTTGATCATATTTACATATTATTTTATTTAAATTCCAATCCTGTAAAAATTCTAATCAACTCAAATTTAAATGCATTGCAAAATTTAAATCGATGCAAAACTCGATATATCAAAACTCTAGTCAGTCAATATTTTAATCATATTCTGATTTTAATCGATTCAAAGGTTAATCCTACTCAAATTCTGTTTTATTACAATTTGAATTCTATTTAAATTTGATTTATTTTCAATTATAATACTGGATTTTAATTAATTTAAATCCCATCGAAAATTTAAAATCCTACCTAAATTTTCTGTATTTAAATTTTAATCCTATTCAAATTATATTACATTCAAATGTTAATCCTATCAAAATTTTAATCGATTATATTTCAATTTATCCTCATTTTTTTTCATTTTAAATCAATCTAAAGCTCTATATTTATCCAAATTTCAATTGATTCAAATTCAGTTCCAACCAAATTTAAATTCTTTCCTCATTCCAAACAATTCATGTTCAGTTACTAATACCGATTTCAATTATAAGCACAATTTCAATACAAATTACTTATTTTAAATATTGTTTTTTTTTTGTTTAACATTTTCATCACCATTCTGTTCCCTATTTAAATAATATTATTAATAATAATAATTATTATACACCTAAACATTAGTCCAAATTTAATAGGATATCCAAAACAGTTTACATAATTCTGGAAATTTTTAATCAATGCCAATCTGAAATTTACAAGACGCTAAACGTTAAATCCCTTTTAAAAAAATCCACTGTCCAAAATTATTATAAATCTTGGTTTAAATTTCACGAATCTGTTATTTATTGCTTGTAGTAAATATCTAGTGAACGACTCACCTCTTAAATTGAAATAAATCGCTCTAATAGTGGGCGGTTAGCGACTGACAAAATTTACCAAAGCCCTTTTGTCAAGTAGATAAAACAAACCCTAATATTGAATGTATTTTCAGGGAGTATGCGTGGGCGAATTCGAACCTGGACTAAGGACTAGGCCATGGTAACTGCCGGTATCACAAGGGAGCGGTCGACTCGGTCTGCTTGCAGCAGACGGTTTCATCGATTGGCATTGCAGCTCCAGGGGTCGAGGGTAGTAGGAAGGGTGGTCTCGTGAACCCTGAACAACCTTTGCGCCTGTGTCTTCGATTCCAAAAAAAAAGCTCCACTTATTTCATGGTCATGGCTATAAAGCAGACACAAGTATATATATATAAAAGCGACAGACCTTCATTAGAGAAGAGCCACTCTTATGACGAACGACGCAAAAATTCTAATCGCAATTACGCATCAAAAATCTTCAAAGGAAATGCGAGGTTACCAAGGCAAATTGATGCGTATCATTTCTGAGGTTTACTTGTTCCTTTTTGTCTATCTAAGTGAGGACACGTAATCAACCAGATTCACTGACTATCGGTGCCTCAAAGATTCAAGATTGTTAATTTAATTTATTCCCAAGAACGCGCTCTCAACGTAAACCGATACATTTTCCGATAAGATTGAGAAAAAATAGCTTTGAAAGAACTACCGTAGTCTTGATTGATAAATTTTCTTATTTTCTGAATATTTTGATTAATGACTTTTAACTATGAGTTAAAATTTCTAAAGTGTAACAGCAATTTCTCAAATTTTCTGCATTCATTTAAAAATATAGAAAATGTAAACGTCATTATCAGTTTATTGAACAGTCCAAAAGATTTTCCGAAAAAATTAAATTTCTCTTAGTTATAATCAATTGAATTTTTTGACGGTGCTTAATTGTAAAAATTAATATCTTGGGATCTAATGATTTTAATTAAATTTGGTATGAGTATACAGTAAATATTTCAGTTTTAATTTAAATAATAGAGCTAATGAAAATCATGATTTTTTTTAAAAAAATCAAGAAAATCAAATTTTTGTAAGTTTAAATTAAAAATTGATTTTTTAAAAACATAATCAGTATATAAAATCTCCAAATGTTTATTTGTAAGACGATTATTAAAGAAGTGTAGAAAAAATTAAAAAAAACAACACAAGAATGAAACAGTGACATAAAAATATATAAAAAAGTAAAAAATCTTTTTAAAAAATTAACCTATTTACGGACATTTTTTTTAAAATTAAAATAATAAACAAGATAATAATTAACAAAACGTTTAAATATGTTACTAAAGAGACAATTTTTTTTAAATATTTACTTATATCAAATAATTATTATTTGCGACAATTACATGGTATTTGTTTTAAATACTGAATTGATTGATTTAAATTCAATTTATTTTATTCAAATAATAATTAACTGATACGAATAAATATTTTTTTGGTAATAGTCAAGTAATCAATTATTTGAATCACATACATTTTTTTCCATGTAATTTTGATAAAGTCGAATTTATTGAAATAAAGGTTTTTAACAGTAAAATCAATTCAAATTTTAAACAAGGAAACTTTAGAAGAGACGAATATGTAAAAAATTGATATTTAGAGTTTAAATTCAAGTCAATATTAATGGTTTTGAATAAAGGGCTTTCTTTAAACTTATTTCCGTAAAATGAATGATTGATTCAAATTTAACTCGCTTATGAATTGAGGCAATTGAAGTTTATCATAATCTTGCAGTTTGAAAATTCGATTCTAAATATCTACTCAAAATTAGAACGATTTAAATTAAATCTAATAAAAATAGATTCAACTGAAATTTAAATAACTCGATATATTTGTTAAATTCAATTAAAACTCGAATCAGATGAATAACCTGAAATTAAAGTAAGAACATTTTAATCCAGGAAATCTTTTACGAATAAAAAAACGTTTTAAAATTACAATAAATCAACAACTTTTAACCATTTGGAAAAAAATTAAGAAAATAAAATTTTAATAAATAGGAGTAAAACTTCCTGAAGTGTAACAGCAATTTTTCAAATTTACTGCATTCATTTAAAAATATAGAAAATGTAAACGTCATTAACAGTTTATTGAACAGTCCAAAAGATTTTCCGAAAAACTTAAATTCCCCTTAGTTATAATCAATTAAATTTTTTGACCGTGCTTAATTGAAAAATTAATATCTTGGGATCTGATAATCCGATTTTAATGAAATTTGGTATCAGTATACAGTAAATATTTCAGTTTTAATTTAAATAACAGGGCTGATAAAAATAATGATTTTTAAAAAAAAATCAAAGAAATCAGATTTTTTTTATTTAAATCGAAAATTGATTTTTTAAAAATATAATTAGTATATAAAATCTCAAAATGTTTATTTGTAAGTAGTTTATTAAAGAAGTGAAGAAAATTTTAAAAAAACAACACAAGAATGAAACAGTGACATAAAAATATATAAAAAAAAAGTAGAAACTCTTTTTAAAAAATTGAACTATTATTTACGGACATTTTTTTAAAATTAAAATAATAAATAAGATAATAATTAACAAAACTAAAGAGAACAAAAAATTTAAATTAGCAAAATCAGAGAATTATTTGACAAATTGAATAAAAAAAGAATGAAAAAATTTTGGAAAATTTAAAAGAAAAAAAAATTATGAAATAGAAGAACGATGTTCAAATTAATGAGAATATTTAGTACTTTTTAAATTTACATAATATAAAATAAAAGAATAAAAGCTTTCATAAAAGTAGAAAAATGACAATTTAAAAAATTTGGATAGAAGCATCAAATAATAAATGTTTTCAAAAATTCGAAATTACCTATAAGATAAAAACTAAACAATTCAAATGACGGAAAAATGTTTCTAAGAAATTAAAAAACGATGACAAAAGTTAAAGAATTAATTTAACGCAAGGACTAAAAAAATAGTAAAACATTAAGAAAATTAAATAAATAGGAAGTAAATGGAAAACAGTTTTTTTCCTTAATCTAACAAAATGTTTAAAAATGTATAAAGTACAAAAAATAATAAAATTTGGTTAGAATCTACTAAAAAATTTGAATTAATAAAAATAAAATAAAAAGTGCACAAAAGAAATTTAAAAATTCTTTAAAAATAAAAAAGTTAAGCAAATTAAACCAAAAATATTTTTAAAATATTACACTTAAAAACAAGTTAAACAATAAATTTAGAAAAATAAAGAAAATTTAAATTTTTTTTGGAAGAATAAGTAAGTTTGAAAAAAATTGCGCAAAAAGTAGACAAGATGTGAAAACAAATCGAATAAATTTACAAAAAACATGAGCGCATTTATTTTTAAAAATATGGAAATAATTATGAAAATCAACGAAATAAAAAGTTTAGTGAATGTTATAATAACAAAATGGTGTAAAATAATGTTAAATAATTTGAATAATAAGAAGAAAATTAAAAAAAATCTTAAAATAAAAAGACAAAAACAAAAAAAAAATATCAAAAGTAAAAGGAGAAAATTCTTAAAATTTTGTAAAAGTAAGTAATTATAAGATAAAAATTAAAGTTTCGAAAAAGTGAAATTTTTTAGAAATATTGTAAGAATTAAAAAAAGGCTTATTGTGAATATGGAAAATAATTAATATTATTTAATTATTTTACATTAATTAATATATGTATTTCAATTTGAATGAATTGAAATTTAAAAGTTGGAACAAATTGAAATACTAGTTAATTAAAGTTTGGAATTTATTTAAATTATAACGACTTAAAGATATAAAAATTTAATACTATTTTTTGATATCTTCATACCAAATATTTGTGAATATTTGTATTTTTATCATCTATATTAGCAGAATTTTTTAAATTTATCAAGATTAAAATATTAAAATTGAAATTTTTAAGATTTATCCACAAATTTGTGGGTTTTGTTTATGGTTTGAGATAAATAATAATAATAATAATAATAATAATAATAATAATACTAAATTAAATATTTACTTGCTACTTAACTGGATTTGAAAAGTTTAATATATTCTAAACACAGGAAATTTTTTTGTTAACTTATTTTCTTTACAACAAATTCTATAAATTTTTTAACAACTTTTATCTTCCTGGAAGATAATTTTAGATCGTCGATTCATTGATTCAAAGACTTTTAGATTGAATTTGACTATTTTTTACAAAATTATACCATGAAAAACTAAAAAAAAAAAATGCGACGAGGAATTACAAATTTTTATTATTTAAATTAAAACTGCAATATTTACTGTATACTCATACCAAATTTCATTAAAATCGGATTGTCAGATCCCAAGATATTAATTTTTCATATAAGCACTGTCAAAAAATGCAATTGTTTATAACTAAGGGAAATTTAATTTTTTCAAAAAATCCTTTGGACTGTTTAATAAACTCATAATAACGTTTACTTTTTCCATAATGTTAAATGAATGTAGTAAATTTGAGAATTTACTGTTACACCTCAGGAAGTTTTACTCCTATTTCTTTAAATTTTATTTTTTAAATTTTTTTCCACATGATTAGAAGTTGTTGATTTATTGCAATTTAAAAATGTTTTTTTATTGGTAAAAGATTTCCTGGATTAAAATGTTCTTACTTTAGTTTCAGGTTATTTATCTGATTCGAGTTTTAATTGAATTTAATAAATATGTCGAGTTATTTAAATTTTAGTTGAATCTATTTTTTTAGATTTAATTTAAATCGTTCTAATTTTGAGTAAATATTTATAATCGAAGCTATTTAAATTTGAATCAATCATTCTTTTTACGGAAATAAGTTTAAAGAAAGCCTTTTATTCAAAACCATTAATATTGACTTGAATTTAAATTCTAAATATCAATTGTTTACATTTTCATCTCTTCTAAAGTTTTCTTGTTTCAAATTTGAATTGATTTTACTTTTAAAAACCTTAATTTCAATAAAATCGACTTTATCAAAATTATATAATCTGATTTCTATAGACATTAAAAAGTTTTTCGGAAAAAGTTATTCCATTCTAGTGGACAAAACAAGTTTGCTTTAAGTAGCGAAAGTAATTTAAGAAAATCGTCTAATTAAATAAGAATTTTCACAGGAACATTCAGAATTTTAGGAAAATTGTCAAACAAAATTGGAAATCTCGTTTAAAAATTTAGACTATAGAGAAGAGAACAAAATTAATATCTTTTTGTGAGGGAAATGTTTTATCGAAATTGCTGCTACGATATTTTTTGCTTCCGCTTTTGATTGATCATTCAATTCCAACAGATAATGACTCTTGCGAAACGTTTTACCATTAGCTGGAAATTTTTCATTTCTGACAGTATAGACACCCCCAGTAATTCGTTACTAAGTTTTATAGAATTTTCTGAATAGAAAGCAGCAGATGTTTAACAAAAATTTATCGGGCGTGAATTAATAATAATTTCTCAAAGAGGGGATTAAAATTTAAATATTCTCAACTTTATTATATGTTCTTTGTGATTCAATTTATTTAATATTTTATCACAATCTAACTATATTAGATTATATGAATTCAATGCAACAATTTTAATCTTTTTTCGGGGTAAAAGTAATTTTTACTAAAATCTAATTAAACGTCCAACGAGTTTCAAGTGCAAACAAAGTATTCTATTAACTAAAGTATACTGAGTATAATTAAAAATTGTAATATATATTCATAAAATTTCTTTTTATAATTAGGTGTCAAGCGTATTTGCAATATTTTCATCCTACAACCAGTTTTACTCTTTATGAGACTTTATGATCAATTTAACTTAAAGACAGAAATAATTAAGTGAACATTTAAGTTTATGTTAATGCTCGAAATAGTTTTTCAAATATATTTTATTAGTATTGCAATTAGAATTTTCTTCACGGAATGATTCTTAGTTTAACGTACCTTGAAGACTCAACGGAATTTTAAATAGACGATTAAAGTCATTAAATTGAGTGTCAATAGCAATTATTTCATGAAAAATAAACTGAATTATTTAGAATACCTATTGAAATTGAGAATCAATACAAAAAGACTTATCAATTAACAATATTTGATTTTCAAATTTAATCAATCTACATTCTTCGGATAAAGAACCTTTTTTTTAACTCGAATATTAAAACAAAAACAAAGAAAGGGGATGAAAAATCTCCTGTTTTTTTAAATTTCATTTTTTCCCTGTCAAAAGCCCGTTTTCAAAACTTTTCATCCTCGATATTGAAACTTTTATTTCAGTTAAATTCAGTCCATTAAAAGTTATGAAATTTCCGATTATATTCAAAGCATGCTATTTATGTGCTTTTCAATGTCAGGAGCTTTTTCATATTGCAGACACGTTTTATAAAATGCAGTTGTCAAAACCACGCCCTGACATATCCTTCAGTTTACTTATCTCTTTCACTGTTTCCGGCTACGAAAATTTTAATCTTCTTAATCCTCGTTTATTTATCCTCTTGATGGAAAATTTATGTTAATAATCAAAAAAACGAAAAATTTGTTTGGAGTTTGGACACATGCTTTGTTTTATCTTTCATACATTTATCTGTTGAATTGAATGACTCAAGCGTTGCACACGTGCATATTAAGAACTTTCTTTAGAATATAATTTTGATTCTCTTACACATGTAAACAAAAGAGCAATCTTCATGATTAAAAAAGCTACAATCAGCAAATTTTTATTACAAATTTCGCAGCAATTTCAACTTTAATTCCACCGTTTTTAAATTGTCCGGTAAAAATTTCTTGAAATAATTTTCCTTATCTGTGCTTTGTTAAAATTGCGTGCTAAAAGTGTAAATACTTAAGAATGTTGCTTGCAAATTTTTCAACTTGATAAGCACTGGTCTGGTTATGACAAATTTTAAACAACTTTTTTTTTTTAAATTGTAGATTTTTCTGGAAAATTGAATTTATCATTTGTTATTTTGCATTCCTGGAATTATTTTGTTTATTTTTAATTTTTTTCTTTCCGTAAAATTGGGTTTTTCTTTTGTTATTCCATATTATCTTGCATTATTTATGTTTCCCTTTGTTTATTTCTGAATATTTTTCGCTAATTGCTGTATTAGTATTTTGTTTATTTCTTCATTATCGCACTTTGTTTTGTTAGTTGCTTAATTTTGAAAAGTTCCCGACATTTGGATAAAATCTAGATAAAATTGAAAATAAATATACAAGACAGAATCTTAAAATTTTGATATAAGTAAATTTGACAGATAAATCCGTATAATTTAGAGAAGCAAAAAATTCACTTTAATAAAAATTTGTAACAATGACCCGTACAGTTTAAACAATTAATTTGCTTTCTTCTAAACTACCAATAAATCAATTAAATTCGATTTTTGACAACCGAAAAATCCAAAACCACTTTACTACAATGAAAATCATATTTTTAAAATGGCATATAATAAAAGTTGAATACAACTTATCACATTTATCAAAACAAACATTAAAACGTCGACATAAATCAGCACTTTTCCTACTTTTGCGAAGGCGTAAATTTGAATATCGGCCGCACCCTTTCAACGGTTTTATATATATATTTGAAAAAATTTATCTCCGCACAAACACTAAAATCGTCCTTTTCTAAAACTACAACACTTTTGTTTATTATCAACATTTTGTAATTGGTGAAAAAATATTTTAACGTCTCTCTAAATTGCAATTAGTTTAATAAAACTCCCTGACGGAAAGAATGTTAAGAATCTGTGAATATACGAGAAATTAATGGATGCGGGAATCTCGCGTCAGGATCCTTTTGTTAGAAAGGATCAGACAAGTAGTGGGTTATTGGTAAATTGCGAAGAAAGCCGGTGTTTTGATTATTTGTAAATGAGGCACTGACCTGTCAGTTTTAACTGAGGGACGGTATATATCACAATGTAACTGAAACACTCCGAAACGTTCAAGGGTAAAGAAGAAAATATACTGAATCTGAATGGAAGAATGCAGCGTTAGTTAGTGGTTTGCTTTTGCTTCGCAGCTTGTAATCTGAACGAACGGTTTCTCGGTTTCTCTGTCCCTTCTTGGCCCCACTAGGGTTCCTCTGGGTTCCTGACGCCGGTTCTTCAAAGCACCAATCAGAAAACGGCATTTCCCCTACCCTGGCCTTTTATCTGTGCCCCATGTGCCCAAATGTTGTCAATGCGTTGTCAAGGAGCTTCAATGCCTGAGTCATATATACTTATGTGACACGTTATTCACTTATCCACCTCCACTTCTACATCCCACATTTACAATTAATTTGTAACAGTATCAAGTAACAGAGGAAATCATTATTTTCACCAAATCCATTTCAAATGTAGACAGACCGACAATCTGAAAACGTGGATTTAATTGGCGTTAAAAAATGTGGCCTTTTCGGATTTTGAAAAAAAAAAAAAACAATAATTTTTAACAGTTATGAGTATTTCAGGATTTCGGGTTGATAACGTTTCAGGAATTAAAAATGCGATGATTTATCTAGCGCTCTTAAAAAATAAATAAAAAAATCTTCATTTTTTATGAAATTAAATTACCGATCATTTCCCGGTCACAAATTTTCGAAATATACCCCGGAAATCAAAACCTATTCAATTTTTCTGAATCGGTCATGAGCTCAAGTGAATCTGCTTTCTTAAAAGGAAATTTCCGATTAACTCCGATTGAAATTATGTTAATTTTTCAAGTGTTTTTTATTTTTTAGAAATATGTTTAACAAACATTTTATATATTTGTTCAATTTTAAAAAGTATTGTGAAATCTAATAGCCCTGCACATAATTTATTTAAGTAGCTCAATTAATTAAAAATTCCAAATTTTGTGTAAAATATGACAATCTAACTAAAAATTTCCAAACTGATTCAATAAATTTTGTATTAATAGGAAATCACTTATTAAAAATAATTTCAATTCAAAACTATTCAAAATGTCAATCATTAATCTGATTTTTTTAAAAACTCCGATTCACTAGAGATTTAATTCAATAAGTTTTTTTTCCTCAGCAGTATTTTTAATTTTGCAAAATTCACCTTTATATTTAAAATATAACTTCATACTTTAAAAGATTTATTGTCACAAAATAGGTATTAAAATCTAAAATTTTGGACAATAATAATTTATATAAAATATTTAAAAAGCATTACGTATTATAATTCCACTAGAAACATTAATAAACTTTACATTGTTGTTGGTCATTTAAAACTATAAATGTTTGCAAATTCAAATAATGAAAATTACGAAATTGAACAATATATCTGAAAAATAACGAAAATAATTGACAGTTGAAAAGAAAATTCGAAAAATGGCTACATAATTACACAATTGAAAAGAATAGTTTAAATAATTAAACAATACATATTAAATTAAAACAAAATAGTAGAAAAATTATAGGAATTACTGTTGGAAATAATTGCAAATTGAACAACTGGATTAAAAATCAAAAAAAATAATTGACATTAAAGAAAATGATAACAAATTGAGGAAATGAATTAAAAATTGAAACTAAAAATTAAATTAAAATTTGAAAAAATAATTGATAATTAAAAAAAATTACAAATTACGAAAATAATTTACAGTTGAAAAGAAAATTCAAAAAATGGTAGATTAATACACAACCGAACAAAATAGTTTTAAAAATCAAAGAATAATTATAAAATTTTAAGATAATAATTGAAAAAATTGTAGGAAATAATAGAAAATCGCGGAAAATAATTAATAATTAAAGGAAATAGTTGAAAAATGACGAGAATAATTAAAAAATTGAAGAAAATATGTGAAAAATGACTAGATTAATAGACAACTGAAAAAAAAAATAATTTTAAAAAATTAAAGAGAATAATTACAAATTGAAAAATTAAGAAAATTATAGGAATAATTGTTGGAAATAATTGCACATTTAATTAACTGAATTAAAAATCGAAAAAAAATAATTATTGAAAAAAATAATTGAAAATTGAAGAAAGTAATTAAAAATTGAAGAATGCAATTGAAATTTAAACAATATAGCTAAAAATTGAAAAAAAAAGTAATTGAAAAAAGCAGAAAGTTAATGAATATAGAAGAAAACAATTGAAAACTGAAGAATAGAAATAAAAATTAAAGAATGGGATTAAAAATTAAAGCAAATAAGTGAACAGTTGTTTTCAAAATTATAGAAACTTAATGATAATCGAAAAAAATAATAGAAAAAAGGCAATCTTTTTTTAGTAATTAAGAAAATAATTAAAAATTTTAAAGTGAAATAAAAAATAAAAATAATAGAAATAATTGAAAATTGATGAAAATAATTAAAAATTGAAGAAATAAATTGGAAATTAAAAAATTAAATGGTAATTTCAAGAAAGTAATTGATAATTAAAAGAAAAATTCGGGATAATTCACCTGCTCCACGGGTATTGTACATTAAATAAATAAATAAAAATTACAATATGACAAAAATAATTAACTATTACAAAAAATAATTAACAATTGAAAAAATTATTTATTTATTTAAATGATAAACGGGTAAATTCACCCAATTACATAAAATATGCACAAATACTTTGCGACATAAATGGTGACAATAATCGGTATTTGAACAAAAAAAATTGTTAAAATTAACGAATAATCATAAAATTGAAGGAGAATAATAAATTGTCTGTTGAAAAATAATGAAAATTATGGAAAAAATTGTAGAAAATAAATGATAATTGAAGAATTCTTTTGAAATTTCAAGAAAATAGTTGATAATTGAGAAAACGTGAGAATAATTGAAAATTGAATAAAATAATTGAAAATTGAAAAAAAATCGAAAATTGAGGAAAATAATTTAAAATTTAATAAAGAAAGTGAAGATTAAAGAATTAAATTGAAATTTTAAGAAAATAGTTGATAATTGAAAGAAAAATTACAAAATGATTAAAATAATTAAATATTTAAGAAAATAATTCAAAAATGAGGAAAATAATTGACAATCGAAAGAAAAGTTCAAAATCTGTCCAGAATAATCGACAAAAGAACAAAATAATTAAAAAAATTAAAGAATAATTATAAAATTTAAAGAGAATAGTTGTATATTGAAAACTGCTGAAAATTATAGTTTTATTTATTAATGAAATTGAAATTATTTAAACTGATATTTATAAATTTTAATCAATTTAAATGCATTTATTATTAAAAAGTGTATCTGATTTAAAACACAAAATATTTGCGTGCCAAACTTTTGGTGTAAACAGACAAAAAATGAATGGATGAATTAAAGAACTTACTGACCATTATTTTGTTACAGATTTGATATACAGTAGAACCTGATAGTATGAAACATGATTTTTCATTTTTTTTTTTCATTAAACTTTGATTGATAAAAACTATTATATTGAAATTTCATAATTCTTTTACAAAATTATGAACCTGTATTATAATTATTCTCATCAAACTACGTTAAATGCAAGTAAATTTTAAATATCGAGTCTCATTTCTAAAGGTTCTTCTGTACATGAAAAAAAAATGATTTTTGATAAAATTTCTCAGAACTTTTAAATCCACGAAGAAATTTTTGGTTTAGTAACAAATTTCCCGTTTCTCTAGATCAATTTTTTAATTCCTGCAAAAAAAAAACAAAAAAACGTCCTTGAGACGTTTTTTTTGGACATGCGTGCCCACTAGGTGGCCACCCTAGCTTCATAAAATCATCCCTAAAATTTTAATTTCATTCTTGTATTCTTTAATGCACTTAAAATTTATTTTAAAAAATAATATTCACAAATAAATAAAATAATAAAACAGAAAAACTCTTTTTCCTAAAAATAAATAAATAATAATTTAAAAACCACTCAAATAATAAAATTACCGAAATTTACAAATTACACTTTTTAAGGAGGTTCTACCGTATGACAATACTAGTCAAAGCAGAGACCATTATTTTGTGGTTAGGTTTAAATTTAATTTTACTGATATATAATTAAACAATTGTATTCATTAACTTTATTTACTTTTTAAATATGACTATTTTTCATGTGCGATAAAAATCAACATTTTAAAATGTCAGAACGTCTGAACTGTATCGTGTAAAACGTGAAATATTTTTACAAATTAATTCATTGCAACTCTCACAGGAACCTATTGTCCTTTTTTAAATACAATATCGGTTCATTACATATATGTGTTTAACTATACACACTTTGATCAGTATCTCGTCAATTAATAATTTTTACTATTAAAATATATATGACAGAGTAATGAATTCTCATAAGAATCAATGTTAAACAGGTTAAACAGTGAAAAAATAAATCGATCACAACTTTTTTCCCAAGAACCTACAGGTCTCAAAAATTTAACTACAAAATTTTAGAAACTTTATTTAGCAGTACACTAAGTTTTATCAAAATCTGTTTGATTAATCGATTTACGGTAGAACTTCCTTAAAAACTGTGAACATTTTTTCTCTTGTTCCACATTTGGGTCACTCTGAGTGAGATTTTTATTGAATAATTTTTTTGGCTTGGAATCATTTTTTCGGATTCTATAAGAAAAATAAAAAAATAGATTTTTTAAATTTTCTTACTGAATGAAAATTATTCGAATTATGAATTTTTCATTTTTGACACCCGTTTTTCTCCATTATATTATTATAATAAAATTTAAAAAGTACTCTGCATTATATCTGATAAAATTTGTTCATTTTTTATTAAATTTTTGAAATTAAATTTTCTTAGAAAAAGTAATTTATATATCTGCAACCAAAATACGTGCATTTAAAAAAACTGAATTTAAAACTAAAAAGTGACTTTTCTCAAAACGGAACTTGAAAAGTGGAAAATCGATGACCTCAGTTTTGTCCGCAAAATAAAAAAATACTTCTTGTTTCTTTTTTTCATTTAGAATCTGACAAAAATTAGTTCAAACAAAAAAATTTATAATGAAAGTATCAGATGGGGTGCTCCATTTTTTCTTATTAGATTTTTTTTTTATTTATCAATTTTATACAAAGTATTTTGGTTTATTTCGATTTTTTTTTTTTTAAATATTTCAGGGTGGCCGCAAAATTCCATTTTCAAAAATCCCTGACTTTTCCCTTACTTGTGATACGATGATGAAAGGGACCTAAGAAGCAAAAAATGTTAGGTTATGCTTGTGATTTTTGGAAATGAAAATACATAAAAAGAATTCTCTATACCAACCTTTGATGTTTGTCTTCACTGCATCCAAAATATTCAATAAAAACTGGCTTTGATTTTACATAATTAAAAAGAAACTTTTAATTAATTAAAGGTGAAACTATCACTGAACATCCTGAACATTCATGCTTTTTCGTTGATTTCTTTAATTTATTTTCGTAATTTTTAAATAATATTTCCGTGGATTTTTTTAATCTTGTAGACGTTTAATTTTGTTTTATTCTACTATTTACTATTTTTTCGTAGATTAATTCAGTTTTTTTTAATTTTTCTTATTTCTTTTTTTTTGTGAGATTAAAAATCTTTTTTTATGTTTTCGCAAACTTTATTCTTACTGTCTCTTTCATAAAATTCATCCCAGATTTTTCAGATTTCCATCCTATTGACCCAAACGTGCGTTAATTAAAATGTTAATTATTTAGTTTTTAATATACCAGTCGATTTTCAATTTAAACTATTCCAACAATTTCCAAGAAAGCTTAAATATAAAAAACAAACCAGAAATGGAAGGTGCTGCTTAAAAAAAAACTCAAATTCATTCATTTTAGGATGTCTTTATTATTAAGACTTACCAATAAATTTAATACACATCACATATTAATATTCCCTTAAATTATTGTAATTATTTGGAATATATACAAAAAGCCAGTACTGGGGAAATCTTATGACATACGGCGATACATCAAAAATTGTGTAGAGTCCAATTAAGGTTTCTTTTTTTCATTAAAAAAATAAAACAAAAAAAAACCTTAAGTTTCTGTAAATGCGTGTGACTCGTACAGGTCTCTCGAGTGTATTTATCAATTAATAATAATCTAATCCATAAATTAGATTCTAGTAAACTTAGTCAAAGGTTTCAAATTTAGTGCAAGATGAATTAATTTTTCCAATTTTTATCATTTATAATCGAATTAAGGAAATATGATGAGATGGAGAGATAAAAGCTACAGCATGAAAAATGGAAATTCGTTTACCCCAATTACAAAACCAAAATTAAGGCAAATTGGCTTCTTGGATGTAATCAATCAGTATATAATTAAAAAAAAAAAAAAGAGAAAAACAAAGAAGTGAAATAAGAAAAATTGTCTTAATCTGCATTATAACGACTTTCACACATCTCCCATGTTTAATCGTCCTTCATCTTTGAATCTGGTGACTTGTCTCCATTCATTGGTGAACGTGAACGGCTACGGCTTTTACTGTGCTTGCTCATGGAACGAGATCTCGATCTGTCTCCCCTGGAACGTTCCCGGCTAGATCTCTCCCTAGAATAATAAACCAATTGTTTAGATTCTTGCAAAATTTCTACCTTGATAATACTCGTTTTCGTCTTTTTATTATTAATTTTAATTGTTTCACGCTGCAACTTGAGACCAATTGAAAACTCACTTTGACGGTGACTTCGCTTTGGACTTGGACTGCGACCTGGACTTTGACCTCTCAGCCTTGGACCTAGAACGAGATCTGGATTTGGACTTTGACTTAGATTTCGACTTTGAGCGGTCTCTTGATCTGTAAAATTATATTACCAATAAGAAAGGATATTTCTGATTTTCAATTAATTTTCAACTTTTTTTTGTGCCTCGTGTATTTCGTGTGAATACAATCATAAAAATAATAAATAAATATTGACTCTGAAAGTGAAAACTACTGTTTAGCTTCGAGTAAAATGAATGCTTGGTGAATTGAAATCATTATTAAAAATTTTTGCTCAAGTGAAAATCGTTGCCTTTGCTTTGGTAATGCAAAATCTTACAAGTGCACTTATACACTTGGAAGGTGAAGGACTAAAAGGCCGTGTCATAGTCGTCTCTCGTCAGAGATTTGCGTTTCAAAAGTCACAAATCTACCAAACTCGTACTCTTCACAAACAGAAAAGAAATCAATTGACATAAAAAATATATTTATTGAAAAAGTTTAAATATTCATTAAAAAATTTAAATAAAAATCTTTTTCCAATTAACACATTTTTACATCAAAAGAACTCTTTTCTTACTGTAAATTCAAGAAATAATTGGACACAGATGTTATATTTTTTAATATTTTAAATTACACACTTTTTATAGTTATAGTTTTATCTTCTCTCTATTTTTAAGTACAAAAATTTTGTTCTTCACATTCTCTGTCCAACTTATTCTTAACAAGACATAAATAAGAAAAATAATCTTCATTTTAAAGACTTTTTGTATTTAAAGAAGTAACTGAGCACTTCTTAAAATTCACAAAACAAAGTTCTTAAAAAGGACTACTACTCTTTAGTCTACATCCTCAAGGTTGCAATTCTAAAAAGAAATTTTACAACATCGAGCACTAATAAGTGCCTAACAGCCCAAAGCAACGTCAGTGCGGAAAATAATACAAAAGAAAAAATTTGCAAAACAAAATCATCTTGAAAAGTTAAACAAAAAGACGAAAAGAGCAAAGCACAAAAATTACAACTAGAGTCTACATTTTCTAATTTAAGTATACATTCCCAATTTCTAATTATCTAAATTCTAACGTCTTATAAATAAAAGCAAATTGAAAGAATAAAAATTATTTTCTACTTTTTATTTTACTTAAATGTTTCTTGAACAAAGTATATTTCAACGTAAAAAAAGTCATGCAGAAAAAATATTTTTATTCTTCCTAAATTAAATTAGACAACTTTATTTTAAGATAAAACTATTTGAAATTTAAAGCAAATAAAGTTTCAAATAAAATAACTAGGAAAATACATGCAAACCAGTCATGAAAAAACCTTTTTTTTTTTTTTTTTCTGTTAAATTAAAAACAAAAAGAAATCTAAGCTCCAAATGTCAAATACATTTGTCTCCCAGCATTTCTACTGACGAAAATTCTTACTTGGACTTAGATCGAGAGCGACTGCGTTCGGGAGATTTTGATTTGGACTTTGATTTCGATTTTGAATGGGCTCGTGATTTAGAACGGCTGCTTCGTCGACTGCGGCTTCGAGAACTGCGACGGCTCCTAAATACGAGAAAAATAACAATTAATATTGTTTAAACTTGGTTCGTTGTATTTTAGAAACTCAAGAGTTGTGTACTTATTTTATTAAAAAATTTTTAAAAATAAGAATTTTATAATAAAATTACAGGCCTCTCAGTCAGTTTCGCAATGAAACATTAAAACATTAAATTAAAAAGTTCTTCAATAGTAATATTTTTCTTTATGACTTTAACTGGAGTAATGGGAACAGAATCAAACTGGACATCTTTGAATTTTGTGTGATTTGCGATGTTTTAACATCGCAATTAAGTCTTCAATTTTTTAAGGATTATTTTTAGACTTAGAATCTTTAGCCCCATGTATTTTATCCTGAGAGTTACTTGTTTTCAATTGTTTTCCCCAAAAGTTAGGAAATAACTATTCTTTTAGTTATTATTATTTTTTTTACCAATAATTAGTCATATCTGACTAAAAATTAGTTGTTTTTAACTAATTCAGATTTTGAGAGCACAATGTGCTTCCCCTTTTTTGGCTTCTGCTTCAGTATTTTGTTCATTTTTCCGTCTCAATGAAAATAATTTTTTATGATTTTATAATTCGAAGCAATCAAATGCATTCTATATATTTGAAGCCTAATAAAGAAAAGGACAGCAACCACATACTTAGAGACTTATTAAACAACAAAGTCAAAAATAGTGTCTTTAGTGACTTTTTTTTAAATACAAAAAAGTGTCATTAGTGGCATTTTTTTCAAAATAGTAGCATCAGCTGAAAAAAGTGGCAATAGTGGCATGAGTGAGAGGCCTGAAATTAAGAAAAACACCTTGAGCGGGAACGAGAACGACGACGAGATCGCGACCTGGAACGTGATCTTGATCTGGAACTAGACGACCTTGAACGACGTCCACGTCTCTTGTCCTCAACCAAACGAATTCTGCGTCCATTCAGTTCCGTGTCATCCAGTTTTTCAATTGCATTTTTCAAATCGGAGTATGTAGCGAATTCTACAACTCTGTAATGGAAAAAAAGAACATTTAGTAAATTCACAAAATAAAAAGCGATAATTAAGAAAAAGAAGGAACGAATAAATAAATAATCTAAATTATAAATTACCCTTCATTTCTGCGCTGTTTGTGAGCGTCTGCGTATGTAACTTCACCAGCTTGTCTCATGTAATCCTTCAAATCCTAAACATTGCATAAAAATATTAATTTCACGCCATAGAGGAGGAATAAGAGAAAATAATTAATTGTTTTTCTGAATTCTAATAACGTAATGTACTTAGTCTGATACTGGAATGGTTAAAGGGAACGCTGTGCACTATTAATTAACATCCCTTCATGAATTCCTTTTGAAGATTGCTTGTAGATTAAGTTGAAAGATGTTTATATTTATACTGCATAGACTTTGACTACATGTTTTTAATAAAAAATTGAAACCAAAAATTCAAGTGTTTTATACTTTCTTTTTCTCAATTTAATAAAATTTTTCCACTTTATGAAAGTTTAATTTAATATTTTATCTCTGTCTATACAGTTCTGCATCTTTTTTCCTATAGCTATTGGTTGTGCCCGAATTTAGAATAATAAATTTGTTCAATCTTTCCTTTTTTCTTTTATGCAGTGCAATGTTCGCTTATATGATTAGTACAATATTATAAAACTCCATTCTACAGAAATAATGAAAAATGGTATTAAGATAAGAAATAACCGTTTCCTCTGATTTAAAAAAGTTTAGAAAAAAAATATTTAAAAATATGAAAACCGCCCTCAGAAGCAAACTAAAATTACAAGAAAAAACGAAACCATGAGAAAGAGATTACACTAACACTTTTATTTATAAAGATTAGTTTCTTGAATTATCTAATAGAATTAGTATTTTTAACAAAATATATTAAACAATAAAGAACAAATATGTACAACTTATAAATACTGAAGATGTAAATTCTTCATGCATGTTTTCTTTTATACTTTAAAGAATAAATATAATAATTGCAATATTTATTGTCAAATTTATAAGCAAACCACTCAGTTTAAACAAATTTTTTTAACAAGAACAAAAAAGTAAAAACACTTTTATCAACAAAAAAATATGTGTAACTATTTCTGTAGAGTGGCTAACAATAAATTACAAATTAATAAAATGAATGAAAAATATGTAAATTAATGTTGAATCTAATAAACAAATATACCTTCAAATCGTGTTACTACAAGCAATAGAAAAGGATAAAATGATTGTTAACGAAAAAAAAAAGAGAAAGTAATGAGCAAATTATATGAATATAATATTTAATAAGAGGTTTAGTATAAAGTATTAATCAAATTTATTCTATGATGTCCTCCATGTTTAATCCAAGGTGTTAAGAAACCAATAATTTTTAAAAATTACTTGAATTCCTTTAAGATTAGCCTTGAATTTTTTTTAGGTAAAATAAAACCAAATTTAGTCCAGAAATAAATTCTTTGGTTTCAGCCGTTTTGGTAGTATTTTTCTTTCTCGTAAAGATTCTTTTTCCATTAATTTCCTTTCTTCCAAACCCAGACATTATTTTCCTTCCAAATATCTTGACACGTGAAAATTGTGGGAACCAGGTACGTCTTTAGACCTTTTCTAAATTATCCATAAAAATGCATCCGTTTCTCATTCATAATTTGAGGGGCATTGGATGAGGTAAAATTATAATTCTTAATGAATTTTGACCTTCTTCAATGGTAGGTTTCAGCTTCTTCTTTAATTTTGAAAAAAGTGATTTATCTCCGATTGCTGTTGTTGCTCTTCGTCTTCTTCATCTTCTCCTTTCAGTTTCTTTTGGTAAAGATTTCCTGCTCTTCAGGCTTAAAAATATTTAATTGCGACATTGCCATGCATAGAGAAAAACTGTATGCTTTTTGAACTTTATAAATCTCAACGAAAAATATGTAATACTATATCAATTAAAATTCTGCTTTAATAATAATATATATATATATATATATATATATATATATATATATATATATATATATATATAATAACTGGTATCTCCGCTAGATGCAAGCCTGGTGGCAAAAAAAGTAACTTTTCACAATAGATTTGAAAACATCACCATCAGCCAAGTCTCCAGTGAAAATCTCAATAATTATATTTAAATAGTTCAAAATTCAATTATTATTTTTTTTTAAACAAATGAATCAATGCATCTAATTTCGGGCACAGATAATTTAGATGAATTTACTTGTAATGCTTTAGATTTGTCTGGATGATTTTTTAATTTCTTCGAGAAAATATCGTTTTAACTGAAGGGGAGGTTCCCATTAAAGCGACCGAAAACGCCAATTTTTTACGTCGAAGTATTTTTGGACCTGAATGCCCTTTTTACCAATCTATAACTTTTAACGTAAGCAATAAAAAATTAGATTTTTTAGAAAAACAAAATGGGAGCCTCCTCTTTAAAAATACAAATAATAAATATATTAATTTGAAACTTGTTTGTTCATTAACAAATTATAGTTTTATAAACTAAAAATTTCAATGCTTCAGACAATTTTAATTCTGTTTATGTACAAGAAAAAGGTAAGATAAATGTTCCAATTACTTTCCTAGATTTTACAAAGTTAAAATTATAATTTAGAAAATTGATGTAAAATTGTATACCTATTTAACAATTTACAATTAATTACAAATATTATATTCGCTATTAATAAAAGTATGTAGTCATGTAATAGGATCATTTATCCTATGAAGAAGAAGAAAATATATAAAGATCATTCTTAGAGATTACAAAACATATTTCCTTTTGAAAATAACGTCACGTATCTTTAAGGTTATTTCTCGACGTCAGAAAGATAAAGTTACGAAATATATCCAGAAAAATTAGGCTACAAGTGTCACAGCTAGAATAATTTCTTTTTTTTTATAAATCAGAAATGTTATATTAATGATAACGAAAAAAGTATCCTTAAGTTTTAAGAATATAATTTTCCTGACGTTATTTTCGTAAGAGCCAAATGATTTTAATTTTAATAATAAGTGACTAGAATAAAAGAATATTTAATAACAATTAGATTAAATCCAAACGATTTCTTGACTCCAAAGAATAATGTTCTTAAAGCAATCATTAAAAAAGGCCAAATAATCAAATGTTTTCTTTGAAACTGGCATATTTCTGCAAATAAACATTAGCGAGTATTTAGGTAATATAAAATAATAAAGGTGTGTATATAAACAAATTTATTTGTACAAGAGCTTCATGTTAACTCCATGATAAGAAGTGTAATTGTTATCAAAATAAAAATCAGGGTGTCTACTAAATTTAGTTTTTAAAATTCCCGTCCATTTTCCGGTTTTAATTTTTTGATCCCCACCTCACACCCCTATGTTGCACTTGATTGCAAATGACAACCCCCCCCCCCTCTCTTAAATGGAACGTTAAAAAATTATTTATACCCCCCCCCTCAAAAATCCAAACTTTTTTCCCTATACATTAGTTAAATCAAATTGTTTTTATTTATCATATATATTTATGATTAGTAGTAATTAACACGATTATAAAAATACATTTTACATAAGAATTTTATATAATAACATTCAAATGATTTTTTAAAATATATATAGTATATAATATTAATTTTCAGAAATGTTTTTATTGCTGACTTTTTAAGCTAAAGTTTCAAAGCTGAGAAAGAATATTAGAATAATAACATAAAAATACGAACGTTCTAAATTTAAACTACCCTCCCCCAACCCCTTGTTGCAAAGAGTTGCATTTTTCGACCCCCCCCCTCACAGCTCCAAACTGTGGAACGTTCTTTATGAATGACCCCCATATTTAATTTCCTGACTATTTCTCGGTTATTAGACACCCTGTAAAATCAACAATAAAAATTTGGAATTTCTTATTTGGAGCCATTAGCAATTGACAGTTTAAATTTACAAAACGCTTCTATCGCTTGCTCTAGGATCTATCAAATATGGCCGACTTAATAGTGACTTCAGAGTAAAAATTTACGTTATTTGTACACAGCCATCACTATTTAAAAAAAAAAAAGGTTTTAAAGTGTTTTCAGAAGTGAATGACAATTCTATAACAGTGATAATTATTCATTTTGTGTAAAAACAATAAAATTTAAACAAAAACGCCGAAATGACCTGTTATTATATTTTTAAACGACGGAGTATCTTTGCAAGAACAAAACCAACTGTTTAGAGTTAAAGCTAAAATGCTTTTAATTTATAACACTGAAAAAATAACAATAGTAAAAATTAACTTCCACTCTTATGTTCATAGCTTTAATTTGGAATTAAAATAAATAAATAAATAAAATAAAAATAAATTATTTTAATTGTTTATAAACTGAACACTGGCTAATGTGTTTGCAGAGGCTAATTTAAAAAATTCAATCGATATCCATCATTTTCAAATTAATTCTTCGAAGTGAAAAAATTTGCAGAAGAAATTAAAAAATTATCTCTGTGGTCCAGCTTTTCGAAGTAAGTTAAGTATGCAATTCTATCGACGTTTTTCTACTATTCTTTTTGTTAACAAATTAAATCTCTATTGTGCACAGTAACATAATCAAGACATGTTTCTCTAGACACATTTATGCAGACAAGTTTTTTTTTAAAATATGTATAGTAAATAATAATAATAATAATAATAATGAATAACTATAAACGTGAATATATCTAATTGAAAGATTACACTCGGTTAAGGTGACGCATTTACCTTGGGCCCAGAAACCACCTTGTTTACGGACAGAGAGAAAGGCCAGACAACACACGGCGCTTGGTTGGGTCGAACTGTGATCAGTGTGGCGCCGAGACGCGGATGGTTCGAGTATTGGCCCACGTGTGGGAGGACCTCTGTGTATGCCCTCTCATGACCCGGTTGCTGCCTGAACTTACTAGACAGCTAGGATGGTGATGGTACTGGTAGTGTGGCAGTCGACGTAGGAACATTTTACCAAATTCTTTCAAGAGTTAAATTAAATTTCCAGTAGTATTTTGTCAGAATGGTCAACTTGGAACTACTGGCAAAAGAAAGAAAGGCACTGATAACAAAAGGAGGTTCAAGGATGGATTGTCATGATAAGGAAATTCATTTAGCTGGATTGGATGATTAATTGGTTGATTTTTTTAGAAGATTAATTGAGAATTGATGTTTAATTGATTGAGCTGGATTTGGAAAGATGATTTAAGCTGGATGAGGACATCTTGTTTAATCAGGGGGCTGGAGAATCGCAGACGCTTTTCCTCTGAGTGGAGCATCGTGGCGGGAGAGTACCGACGTGCATGTTAACGACCTGTCTCCGGGTTATCACTGAGAATCGGCGCGTCTCACTGGACAGGTGTGGGTAGATAGGTAGATAGGTGTACCCAGTGCCTTGAGGCTCTCTCTCTCACCCGGACACCTCCGAAACCAACCTGGTGCCACTTGACCTTAAGGCGGGCCCATCGCGTGCATAGTCATCTCTCTCATTATCATCGTACATCGTCAGTCTTATTGGCCCTATCGGTCGACCCTCCACGACGAAGAGGACATGACTCTTCGGAAAGAACATCAATTTTTATTGTTTTTTTTGTTTCTCTATTTCTTGCCGAACGTAAAGAAAATTAAAAATTCAAAAAAACAACCTTTGCTAAATTCATTGCCAATAGAATCGGCACACTCTAGTTTTTGTCAACATTCAACCAATCCGAAAAGGTAACGATTGACAATGTATATTGATCAAGTAAGGCTTGGTTCTTGCTCGCTATTCTATTGTCTATTCTCTCTATTTTTTTTCCTCCCCCATTCGAATCTTCTCATCTCGCTCTTTTCCCTTCATCGGCCTTGAATCCTGGCTACTTTCCGCATCTCCTTGCGTCCTGGTTCATTCCCTTCGCCATCTTTGCGTCCTGGTTATTTCCCACATCTCTTTGAATTCGCACCGGGATAAACAACGTCAGTTGGTGGAAAAACCCATCGCTCGAAACAGGAATCAGGAATTGGCCCTGGAACCTCTTGGCTAGTCTTTCTCGTTTCTGGATTATCTTTGGCATTTTTTCGTTAAATCCCTTTGAGCATCTGGTCCTCAGTTATCATGGAGCTTTATCAATTCCTCCCTCTTTGTCAATCTCATTCATTTTTTTTTATTTATTTTTAAATTAAACGAGCTTATATCTTTTGCCAGAGACTTACTTGATCAAAATGTACATCTCAAGACTCGAAAAGAGTTGTTACTTTGCGAGAAAATAAATCAAAACAAATATAAAAAACCCAATGAAAATGACTCAAAGTAAAAAAATGATACGCGACAATAAATTTGTTCAACTGTGGAAATGAACTCGATATCTGGTATTTTTCTAAAATACTAACTTGAGCTGTTATTAAATTACTTCGTTTAAAAATAAAAAATAAAACAAGAACAAATTTCTCTTTTTCAAAATAAAACAATTTTCTTTTAAAATTATCAGCTCAAGTGATTTAAATTTTAAAATGAAATCGATAAAGACTTGATTGTACAATTTCTTACCTGCCAACTGACGCGGCTTGAGAGATTCTCCACTGTCAAGCGATACTCGGTCCTCGTGGGCGGTCCATATCTAAAAAAATTCAAATGTCCATTAAATTACCATGTTAATTGTTTAAATGCAGGTTTGTCTTGGACCTGACTTTTCTCTTAGAATAGAAGAAAGAAGAATATTCAAAAAGTTTGAATTTAATTTTTAAAAGTACTTTTATAGAAACAAAGAAAGAAGTTAATTTAAATTTGTAAGTATTGTAAAATTAATAATAGTAATATAATAATAATAATAATAATAATTATAAGAAATAAAATAGAAAGTAATAAAGAATTTTTTTTAGTTATAGAGTATTTTATAGATTTATTGTAGATATATGTACCTGGGCAATGATTGCTTGTAGCTAGATGCAGTCCTCGTGTTTCTGTTCACACTATCTCTGGAAAAAGGGATCTCATGTGAACAGAAATAACGGATTGTTTGATAAAAAAACCTTCAGCAAATAACTACTGTACTGCACTCATTGCTCAGGCACACAATCAATCACCTGTTCCAATCGAATCAAATCTACTCAAAATGCAGCAATAGCGTACCTGTCGTGCCGCATTTCGTCTCGGCTGTAACAAACATAACACCATATATCCATTAATCACATATCACACATCTCCACCTCTCTCGACTAGCAGCAGTTTTAAAAAAATTAAAATAAAAACTTCAAACAAATTATGCAAAGGGACTAGAAAATTGTATTTAATTGATATTTTCACCATAAACTTGAGTAATTTTATAAATTGAATATAGTTCTAAGCTTGAATTTGAAAAATATTTTTAAATTGAAATTATTATCTTCTTTTCTAACTTTCATTAGTTTGTTCGTTCAAATAAATAAAAAAAGACTTGCTCAGGAGAAAAGTCAAATCTAAGACAACCAATTACAATAAAACTTTTATCAACACCAACTTTAACATGAATTTTATTAAGTACTGTCTAATGCGCTTATCTCTTTTGGGAAGTTCATTATCAAGATTATAAAAATAAGAGGTTCAATAATTCTCAACAGATTGCAGTTTCTAGATAAAATATCAATTTTAAAAAAAAGTGTTCAACTAGAATAAATAATAATAATAATAATAATAGTCTATAAGTTTAGCTTCTCCTTGTAGAATATATTAGAATACACCAGTCCATTAAAATTTCCCAAAATCGATAAATTCTGGTCCACTAGTTACTGAGTTTGCCGCTAGGGGCGTAGTTTATGCTTCCATAACCTGCAATCAGTAATTAGTTTTTCCTCCGCTAGGTGAAAACAACATAACATACACAGAGAGAAAATCAATTAATAATAATAATACATTAAGAAAAATCAAATGAAAAACAGAATCTTAAAAAAAAAAAAAACATTCCAGATAAGTCAAATATTGAAAAAAGCCTCTTATTTTCAGAATACAAAAATAATTTACTTCCCTGAATCGGCGATGTGCGAAGTATTAATTATTATCATCAATAATATAAAAAAAGTTACTAATCAAAAGGAATTCATTGATACAATTAATATATAAATATAAAAAGAAAAGAAAAAATTAGAACAACAGATTGGGTCGCACATCCCGAGTAGAATGGCTGCAGGGGAGAAGGGGATTACAATTAATCGCTTTGATAAAATAAAAAAAAGGATAGCGTGTCTTACGCAGATCGCCTCGAGTCCCCATAACCACCACGGGAGTCACCATAGCGCCACTGGTCACTACCCCTAGGTGTACCCCGGGCCCTCTCTACAGTAATTCTGTAACAAGACACATTGGATATGCTTACTTGTCTCTCCAGGAGCGTGAGCGTCCGTAGCCACGGTCGCCTCGCCTCCCTGAAACACCCCGTGCTATCTCCACCGCCACTCTGAAACACACCCAACAAAACCCCGCCTAAGTCCTCGACTAATTCTTACTTCTAATGCCGCTTTCTTTCTTTCTTTCTTCATTCCTTCATTTCCTTTCCTCATCAGCCTCCTCTCTCGTCATCCTCTCTCATTTTATCATCCGTTTCTTTCAAGATTTTTACTCAGTCCAGCCTCTGAGGCGTAGTCTCCTTTCGCGAAACTCTTCATCTCTCCTAAACTATTTTTTTTTTCAAACTACTGTCGTTTGCAACTTACGACCAATTTTTTCTTTCTTTTTTTTTAGATCAGGTTTTTTCTTCAGTGGAAAGAGTCACCCTTAACCATACATATTGATAGTAGCTTTAATTTCGTTAGTTTATTCAATTTAACAAATATACAGTGTCCCATTTTAAGGATTGACGTGAGCGACTTCATGTGCTAAAACTTTGTAGATGAATTGTTTTTTACGTTTCAGATTTATTGGAAAGATACTTTTGTTTTTTTTTTTACTGTTTATTGAAAAATTCAAAAGAATTTCAAAAGTTAATAAATCCAGATTTTGGCATTTCGAGAATTTTCAGTTTAAAATCATATTAAATAAAGAATAAAGTGAATAAAGAAGAACTTTGGGAAATTATTTTGATAAAAATGTTTTTGTTTTCTTGGATTTAAGAACATTTGTTTTTAATTGAAGGCTAACATAATTAGACAAGTTAAAGGTTTTCGTAAAAAAAAAAAACTGAAAACTATAAATTTGTGGCTAAATGGTAGAAGAACATATTTCCATTTTCATGGTTTCGAGATAAACGAGTTTTATTTTTTTTTCTTAGTCCCGAGAAACAAAAACTCAACGAATATATTTGGTATTTTAAGTCTTATTATTTAATGGATTATTAAAATACGTTTATCAAATTTAATAAAATGCACAGATTTTAAAGAAATTAATTTTTTTTCTAATCAAACATCATATTTTGTTGGAGTTATGTTATGATTTACTTTCTCTTAAACTTGTTCAATTAACAAATTTTTATTATATATTACAATTATCTATCGACGACAAAAATGGACTTATGTCATTAAATTATTCAATATTTTCTACGTAAACAAACTTTTTTTATCATTTTGCAATTATGATACTTTAAGAAGCATATCTAAATGTATAGAAATCTGATGTTATCTCAAAATTGAAAAAAAATTGGAGAAATGCCCTTTTACCTTTCGGCCACAGAAATCATCTTGGTTAAGTCCAAATGTTTTTAAATTGAAAATTCTTCATTAATAGACTGTTTTTTTTTATTTAACTGTGACAGGTCGACTTATACGATCTTTCATACGTTAAATTTGCGTTTATCTCTACTTTTTTGGGAAAATGGATTTATCAAGTTTTTAAAACTTTCTTATCGTACTACTTCACAAGTACTTTGATCTGTTTTATGATTAATATGTTAAAATTTACATTTTATGGTAATGTTTCTGGTATAAGGACGAATTTTTTTTACAGGGACGCCACAAATACTTTATTACAATTTTCCCTGATTTGCAGACAATTTTTTTTCTTTTCCCTGACCTTTTTTGAGGTCTTAAAACTAATTTTTCGTATATGTACTATAAAATTGTAAAATATAAATATTTCAAAAATTTATTTAGTAAATTTTAGAAAAATATAATATTTTATCGATTTTAGAAATTCTTTGCATTTTTCCAGTACTTTTGATGAAAATCCCTGACTTGTGGCAACCCTGTTTTAGATTCACATAGGAATCAATGATAAAATTACATAATTTAACATTCTCTCGATTCAATAAATCTGAAGTAGAAATACTCACGTGAATCCTTAATCCCTCTCCCTGTATTTTCAAATTTAGAAAAAGAATGACTAAAAACAAATACAGTTTTGTTAAAAAACTTAAACAAAATTAAATATTTAGCTTTCAAGATCATTATGTTTATGTAGTAGAGCGTTTCACCAAAAAAACCACATTCGAGGTTTAAGTTTTTTGAATTACAAAGAAAAAAGATTTTTTGAAAACTAATTAACAAGTGGTCAGTCGTGTTATTATAAATTAAAAAATGCCAATTTAACATAAAAATTCGTCAAGTGTCATGTGAAAATTTATCAAAGGATTCTAAAATAGAAATAATAATAATAATAAAACGTCATAATTCCCTAAAGGTTATTATTTTCCTGGAAAACTAAAAAGTACATTAACATTCAAAAAATAAAATTTCTTTGTTTCAATAGTAACAATTTTGTAAACTAGCAATCTTCAAAAAACCATGAATTAATTCTTACAATATTTTGGTTAAAAAATCGCCTAATTTTCAATTTTCAGTTAAAAATAAACCTTAATGTGATTTTTCGTGAAACGACGTAATATATTTCTGAATAATGTTTTATTTTGTTCCTGATTGATTTTATACTGAAGACACAATTATTTTGTGCTTTATTTTTACTTATTTTACATTCCGTTACATAAAAACAATAGTGATTAAATGTGAAAAAAGAGTAAAAAGTAAATCTTTAATTTATTATTTCGTTCTATTATTAAAAAACCCTTTAACACCAATTTATTGAGATTCTTCGAAATAAAAAAAATTAAGTAACTGAAAAATGTTTCCCGAATAAATTTTATAAATGAAAATAAAATTGAGTTAAACAATCGGAAGCTCAACTAAGTAACAATTAATTTTAAACATTTAGAAAATGCCAATTCATGTGGTATCTCCTGTAATTCTTATGTGTTAGTGTTATTAGAAAATTGAAATATTCACATTGATTTTTCGAGAGGTAGCAGGTTTTAAATATATTATTTAAAATTCTAGTTATTTAATTGACATCAAATAATATTCTTAAACGATTCAAAGTTAAAAAGCATTCAAAATCTGCTCTCTACAAATACATTAATTTTAGTCCAGAGCTCAAAGTAGTTTTCACGATCTAATTAATTTCTTTTTAAATAAATTTAACATCATAAAATTAGTTTTAAAAAATATAAGAAACATTAACAAATTACTAATTACTTTAGCAATTACTTGATTAATTTATTTTAACACAACTTTGAACTCTGAAAAATTAAAATAAATACCGTAGACTCTTAGTTTTGACAGCAATTTAACGATGCTTAAATTCGTGCAACACGAGACTACTACAATACAAGAGTCTACAGTACTGTAATATCCATAATTTCAGAAACTTTTTAACAGTCTTAAGGTAAAATTTTCCGTAAATTTAGATTAAAAAAGCAATAAACTTTTCTTTTGGTAACTTGTCTTCATAATATAATCTCGATTAGACTTTTGTTTTTTGTTTATTTTTTCCAAAAGAAATATTGAGCGTGACAATTTTAAATTAATAATACACAAAATGAAATATGATTGCTGCAATTTTTTAATTATTTCCCAAATTTTAATGTAATTTCAACAAAATGCAATTGCAAATTTAATGGAAAATAATACCTTTCTCGACAAAAAGACCAAAATTTCAATTTTCTGAAATTGACGTGATATTTGCACTAATTCAAAAATGTAGCTTATTTAAAAAACTTAAGTGTAAAAATACTGCAAATGGATTTAGTTTTAGGTAACTCATTCCGCCTAATTCGCTATGATCCTGATTGAGATCTTGACATCAGTTGAAATCAAAATTCTCAAATAGAGGATCATAAGGAAGTCGCGAAAAAACTCGGATCTATACAATAATAATGTCCTCGTTAGAAATAAGCAACTTAAGAATGACAAAAATGAATTAATATATCGATCCTGTTTCAATTATTTTCAACCGGGGGAAACGATGGAAGTAGTTCAAAATGGCGGTAAGTCACAGCGCACTCTGAGGTCATTGCACTAAACAAGACCGTCCTAATGCATCATTTACGGAGGCAGACTATGTCTACAGATTTCAGGGATTCGAGTAAACAAAGCTCGGGTGCAATGCGTTTTCCCAATGATTCTGTACAATTAGTTAATGTTATTTATAATTTTTAAAAGTGTTTTATCAACTCTAAAGAAGTTTATAATCTTTAAAAAAGTTTTATAATTACTCTAGTTCACAATCTTTCAACAAGTTTTAAAAATCTAGTATGTTAAATTTTATCTTATTGTTTTAATCTTTACAAAGTTTGTTAAACGAAATAACCAATTTGAAAATTTATGAAAAAAGTTTTTAATTCAGTGAAAAAAGTTGGATAAATGTACAGGATCATTACGAAATACACTTGGAAGACATTCTTAAGTGAAATATTACAAGACTAAAAATTTTGTTAAAATTTAAGAAATTTTCAAGAGTAGTTTTATTAATTTAATTTTAAAACACTAATATATAAGAAGATATAAATAATCTGTAAGTGGAATTAAATACTTTGACTAGCTATCAACTATAATTAATCCAAAAATGAGCAAATTACGTCAAATATAACTTATCTATTTACGAGGACTAGAAAATAATCACTTATAAAGTGCTTATATCTTCTAAAAAAAAATTTCACTGAACAATGCCTTCAAATTTAAAAAAATCAATAAAATATACATATTATCAATATTAAAATTTTGTATCCTCTAGATCTTTAAATTGTGGTTTAGGTTCAAAAAAAGAATTTGAAACAAAAATGGTATTTCTAATTTAGCAGAAGAGGAAATAAATACAACACTACTTGCAATTAAAAAAAAGATGAATTTTACAAATTTTGAAACATGCATTTTTATTGAATATTAATTTAAGAATGATTTTAATTTAGTGTCAAGTGAAATAATTTTGATAGAAGCAGATATTTAAAAATTATTTCTTAAATTAGGTCTTCTAAAAATTTACTTTCAAGCTAAAGCAACAAAACTTAGCAATTATTTGAAAGGTGAGTTTAAAAGTCTGCTATCAACCACAAATAAAGATCTTTTGATTGATTGTTAAATATGTTACAATACATCATACCTCTCTCCTAAAAGTTCTTTTCCGTTTAGCTCGTAAACGGCGTCGTCGGCATCTCTGTAGTCGTCGAACTCCTGTATAAAGAAGAAAAAATTTTATATCAATTTCAACATTATTTTACAATATTTTAAAATTGTTTTTCTTTCTACTAAGCAGCAACGTAAAATGTTTCTCGCATTATCTTTATGTTATAAAAATATTTGCCAAAGCGAATCATTTCTAAAAATAAGAATTTTTATCAAGATTTCATTTGCCAAGATAGATTTGCAAAATTTTCACCCAGTAATATAAATAAACCTACAATCAGTTTTAAATGTTTACGAAGAAGACTTATATTAAGATAAATAATTGTTTTCTAATATTTACGGATCAAACTTACAAGATAAATTATTTTTTAACCCTCTGTGGTGCATTCTGTGAATAAGAATCAATTTAAAGAACAAAAAAAAAATCATAAAAAAAATGAAATTTTTATCATGTCTAACAGCCTTGACTTTTGAAAAATGGCTACAAAATCCAAGCTGTTAGACATGATTTGAAGTTTGGCTATTAAATCTTACATAAATCCATTTTAGTCATAACTATAGCCAGAAATTCTTTTTCACAGTAAACAAGAATATTATCAATCACTAATGCGCCAAAAAGGTTAAAGTATCTCGTATAAATGGTCCTGATTGATTCGCTTGATCTAACAAAACTTACAAAGCCTCGTAGAATAATCGACGTTCATCTAAGCAGCCATAGTACCATAGTGCAGGGTTCAGGGTTTTTCAGATCATGAGCATGTGCCTACATTTTACTACAAAACGTTTCACCCCCTTTGATCAGTTAAAAAAAAAAAGAAACAAAATTAACTAGTAAAGATATGAAAGTAAAAACGTGTCAAAGAAAAGTAACGCGAGTTTTAAAATCAGAAAAAGGTCTTTCAGGCGCAAAGGAAAACCAAAATTCCCGAGATATTTGAGTTTGATTAAAAAAAAAATAATAAAGAGGCAAATTGAGAATAAATTTCGAGGTTTGAACAAAGAGAGGGAAACGAAATGCGAGTTCTCTCTGAATACGGATACTTACAACAAAGCCATAACCATTCTTGATGAGGACATCGCGAAATCGACCGTAGCCTCTGAAAAATCTCTCAAGGTCTCTTTCCCTGGTGCCGTATGGAAGCCCACCGACATAGACCCTTGTCCCTACCATACTGTAAAAAAAACAATTGATTTACATTAGACTTACCACAAAGGCAAATCCATTCTTCATAGCAACCTCCTTGATTCTACCATATTTCCGGAAGAACTTCTCAAGGTCGCGCTCTCGCACCCGGTATGTTAATCCACCAACGAATACTCGGGTGCTCATTCTTAAAGGAAAATATAAAAACACCATACATAACAGGCTTCCTTAGGAACCTGCCGTTTATGTACATTATATAACATAAAATATATTTATTCTAAAAAGTTACAGTGCCATTTCACGATATCATTTCTATTTTCAAATTAATATACTCAAAATCTAGAATCTACTTTTCAAAATTTCAAATGAAAAAAAAAGGAATTACTTCAAATTTGTTAAACTTGAAAAATTATTATAACAAATTAGGAAAAAAACAAATACCACGGTTTGTATTTAATTATTACCGAGGGGTCGTCAACTCCAGTATTCCCCGTACACCCTCCAGATATTCTCATATATTCCATGATATTCTCATCTATTCCATGCATATTTCAATATTCTCAATTATTACTGATATTCCCATATTTTCCGAAATATTTTTTAGTATCCCCAAATAATATTCAAACTTCTGATAAATTTTGTCTTTTTTAAAATACTAACAGTCTAGGGAGTACTTTAAAATATTTTTACATTCATGAATTTTAATTTCGAGTATTTTTTGTATTAATAAACATCTCGTTCTTGTCGTTTATAGTGGTTTCATTTATTCATTAAACAAAAAATTATATAAGTGAAAAAAATTTTAAATAAAAAAATTGTTGGAGTCAAAAATTTACAAATTCGCAAAATAAAAGAAAATTGACAATTTGTAAACGAAATTCGAAAAACAGCAAAAAAATAAATTAAATAATAAATATTAAATTCAAACAAAATAATTTAAAAATTGAAAGACTGGATTGAAAAAGAAAGAAAATAATTGAAATTGAAGAAAATATTTGAAAATTGAAGAAAGTAATAAAAAAATGAAGAAGTAATTTTCAAATTTAAAAATTAAATTTAAGTTTGAAAAAATAATCAATAATTAAAAAAAAATTACAAAAACAAAAGCGAAAATAATTGACAATTGAAAACATATTCGAAAAATGGCTAGATTAATACACAACCGAAAAATGTTTTTAAATAAAACAATAAAAATTAAATTTCAAGAAAATAATTGCAGAAAGAAAAATTAAAAAAATTATATGAATAATTGTTGAAAATTGTAAATTGAATAACTAGATTGAAAGTAAAAAAAAGAAACTGAAATTGAAGAAAATAATTGAAAATTACAGAAAATATTTGAACAATTGAATTTAGAATTAAAGACACTTATTAATAATCGAAAAAAATTAACCAAATACGAGAATTTAAAAATATTAATAAAATTAATTAAAAATTGAAGTAATTTAAAATTTTAGAAAAATAATTCACAATTGAAAATAAATTAAAAAATAATTCTAAAAATTTAAAAGAATAAATGAAAGTTGAAAAAATTCTAATAAATAATTGAAAGAAATAATAGCAAAATGGAAAAAAATATCTGGAAAATGACGAAAATAATTGACAATTGAAAATAAAATTCGAAAAATGGCTAGAATAATAAACAATTTGAAAAAATAATTTAAAATGTTAAACAATAAACATTAAATTTAAAATTAGGAAAATTATACACTGAAAAAAAACAATGGAATATTTTCTTGAGTTGTCAAGTAAAATTTACTTTATAACTGAAGCAGTGCAAAAAAAGTAAAACTTACTTTGTTTTTTAAGGGAAACAAAATGTCACTTTTAAAAGAAATTTGACATATTGTACTTTAAAACAATGTTTGAGGTAATTAAAACAAATAAACAATAAATTAATATGCAATTAACGTTTCTACACACTTTTACTTATTCTTCCACTATTAAATCTTCCGGAATCTATTGAAAATTTCATTTTTAACAGTTTGACACATAAACGTCAAATTTTGCTTCAAAAGTGTCAATTGTTTTTTTTTTCATTGCTTGAGTAAAAAAGTAAAAATTACATTAAACTCAAGTAAATCTTAAATAGTTTTTTTTCAGTGTAGGAATAATTGTAAATTGAACTGAATTAAAAAAGTAAAAAAAATTGAATTAGATGAAAAAAATTGATAATTGAAGAATGTTATTGAAATTCAAAAAATATAATAAAAAAGTTTAAAAAGTATTTTAAAAAAAGCACATAATTATTAAATACAGAAGAAAATAATTGAAAACTGAATAATTAAATTGAAAATTAAAAAAAAATAGTTATATAATTGAACAATTGAATTTATAATGTAAAACGATATTTATGATTGTTTAAAATTTTGGTCTGCCGTCACATACAAATTTTACAATGTAACCGATCACTTGTCTCTTAAATAATGTTAAATTCTTTATATTTTTACACGTCCTAGTTTACGAACTAGGACAATTATTTGGAACCCTTTTTATGGCCCAACATGGAATGCGGTATATGTAAGTAAATAAATTAAAATTAAAATAAATTAAAAATTGTTAAAAAATCAGATAATTATTAAATATTGAAGAATTCATTGAAAATTAAAAAAAAAATTTAATTTGAAGAATGGAATTAAAATTTGTAGAATATAATTGAACATTATCTAAAATTATAGAATTTATTGGTGTAAAGAAAAAGAATTGATATAAGTCGAGAATTTGTAATTATTAAAGAAAATAATTAAAAATTTAATAATGGAATTGAAATTTCAAGAGAATAATGAATAATTAAAGAAAATTAAAAAAATTAATTGAAAATTGAAGAATATAATTGGAATTAGAATATGTATATTTAAAAATTGAAAAGTTATTGAGAAAACTCGAGAATTATTGAATGTAGAAAAAAAAGTTGAAAACTGAAAAATGGAATTTCTAAATTTAAAAAAAAATTGAGAATTGAAGGAAATATTTGAACAATTGAATATAATATTAAATAAACTTATTGATAATTAAAATAAAAATAATTGACCAAAGGCGGAAATTTTGTCAATTGACAAAAAATTCGATAAATGGCGAGATTAATGCTGGGCATCAGAAAGAAATAATTTTAAAGATTAAAGAACAACTATAAAATTGAGGGATAATAATAAATTATCAATTAAAAACTGTAGATAATTAAAGAAAAAATTAAAGAAAAAAACCAAATTGAAGAAATTAACTGAAAATTTTAGAAATTTATTGTAATTTCAAGAAAATAATTGATAATTGAAAAGAGTCGAAAAGTATTGAATATTGAATAAAATAACTAAAAATTAAGGAAAATAATTGAGAATTGACGAAAAAAAATTTAAAAAAATAAATTGAAGATTAAAGAATTAAATTTAATTATTAAGAAAATAGGTAATTGAAAGAAAGATTACAAAATGACGAAAATAATTGACAATATCAAAAAAAAAAAAAAAATTCTAAAACTGATATTTATAAATTAAAATGTTAATGAATGTAAATACATTTTTTAAAAAGTTGTTGGTTTAAAACAAAAAATATCTAAGTGCCAAACTTCAGGTGTGGATAGACAAAATGCATAAGGGAATGAATGAATTCTCGAATTATTAGTATATATAGATTCTCCTAAATATCAGCTAATATTCTCAGATTTTCAAGTATTCCTTTGAAGAATATATTCTTCGTACGCTCTAAAATGGAGTTGACGACCCCTCGATTATTACGAATCAATTTCAAATGAATCCGAATTATTTTTGGTTAAACCTAGAATCATTCAAAATATGAAACGCGTCAATGGTGATGTTTAATTTTACACAAAAATCTTTAAGGCTAAAAGCCAGTAAATTTTTACTTTTTTATTTTAAATTTTGGATGACTTGTTCTTTACAAGGCTTAGTGCTTCTAAAAAGAGAAAAAAAAATTAAATATGAAAGTAAGAACCAGTTTCATTGAAGACCGTAAAGAAACGTTATAAAAAAATCAATAACTGAAGTATTAAAATATTCAGACGTTTTAGAAAGGCTTCTCTCGTTTATTTTGAGAATATTTACCTAATACCGGAAAATATATTTTAACAGATAACTATAGAATAGCATTAATCGTTTTGTAGTATTAAAAATTAATGTCAAAAAATAATTTAATATTCAATGATTTGCATATAAATCTTCGATAAATAAAAAAACAGAACATTTTTACAAAATTAATGCAGATACCCTTGAAATTAACTGATAAAGCGTCAAATAACAAAATGTCTACAAGATAATTGAATTGGCTTTCTATTTTTGGAAATCAACTTTCACCCACGATTTGTAACTGTTCAACGATCACAAGAGTAAACAATAGTTTTAACGAACAATAATAACACGAAATTCTTAATTATCTACCTTCTTAAAATAATATTTCTTTGGACGCTGTTAATGTGACCTCCAATTTTTTTTTTGACACACCTTTTTTTCTTAATTAATTAAAAAAAACAAGATTTTAGTAATTGATTTAGTATAGAGATTAGAAAAGAATTCCAAGGAAAAAACATTCAATTATTTTCAAATGAATGATAAAAATATGCCGTTAGATAAAAATGTTACTTGGTAAATAAAACGAAAAGTGAAATGACGCACTTATTAGAAACTCGGTATTTAATACAATTTGGTGACAGGTGTGACTTAAAAAAAAAACAGAAAAGATTTAGCTTTTTAGATTGATTAGAATTTTCGAGTTTTTTAGAGATAAAGTTTTGAAAGAAATATTAAAAAATGCTTTCTCTAACGATTCGCAACGAGGGAGATTATTACGGACGAGATTAAGTATGGATACGCATTTTTTATTTTAAAACAATGGGAGTAAGAAACTTTTGGAAAAAAAGAGAAACTAACCTGTACAATTATGTATTTGTTAAGTACTCTTCAATTTTTGCACTAAATACTTATATTTTCTAGAAAATATTGCTAAAATATACTGTTGAAATATTAACGATCGGCGTCTGAAGAAAAATGGCTCCACACTAGACGGAAACAAAACGGGGTTCACACAACGGAAATCAAGGATAAAAGTACGCTATAGCCTTGAACCAGGTCGCTTCCGGTTATATTTAAATCAGAAGCGGATGCTTTAAATTCAATCGGATTTTTGATTTTATTAAAAAATTTCAGGCTCCAAGAATTAAAAATAATTTGATAAAAAATGGATATTACTATTTATAATAATTTTAATTAGAAGAATATACTTTATTTACAAAGTATTCTATTTACGTGTACCGCGTCACGTGCACAAAGAACGCGTGTTTACCATAAAATACAAAAAAGCACAGATATTAATTTATTTTCTATTTAAATAATATTATTAAACAACAATGCTTTCAAAAAATAAAAACAATTATTTCATTCTAAGCTAATTGAAACTTAAAAAACAATAAGTTTCTAATTTTTTTAACTTTGGGTTTGAGGTTAACTTTTTTTATTTACACGCTCTACTGTGTACCAATCGCTTTCAAGTTCTAAGGGAAAAAAAATTGAATTTAAATAAAGACAAAGTAAAGAAAGCTGTTAATTTTTTTATACACTTGGATTCATACACAATTAAGTAACTTACAATTTACTTAAATAAAACAAAATTTAAACTAATAAATTTGAATTATTTTCAAAAGAGAAATTGGTAAACTGCAATTGTTCCACCAATTGAAAAATAGAACAGATTAGAGGGAAAGACTCGGACTGGTAGAGAAAAATTTTCCTAATGGAATTTCATATCGTGAAAAAAGTCTAACCAAATTTAGACATTTTTAGAAAAAATATATAATTAAAGAAACAATAATACCTTGCAAAAAGGATTTAATTGAATTTTTGCACACTTTTCATTCAGTTTTAGTTAATTTTTATTAATACGTAAATAATGGAACCTAAATATTGTAGATGTCAACTGTTCAAGTGTCAAGAAACACACGTGTTTGTTGGTGTTTACAAACAAGCGAAATGTGTTCATTAATTTATCACAATTATTACCAAGAACATTTACAGCCTTATTATTTATACTATTAATAAAATGATGATATTGTGTTTTTTTTGTTAAAGAAGAATAATGGGGTTTTCATCTACTGCTTGGACTTATACGAAATTTCTCACTTTCTTGTCTTTCGCATTTCTTAATTTTATTCTTTTTACTGTTTACTCTATAATTAACTACTCGTTTGAAAAATTGTATTTTCTTAAATGTATGTTACGTCAAAAAAAAATAGAGAATCAAGTTCAAGTTTTACACTGCAGTAACTGCTTTTTGGTTGTAAATAAACCTTATGATATGGTTATTAACAGCAATGATCCAAATGTTAAGGTATTTTTATTGTTTTTAAATATTTATTTTTTTATAAAATATACAATTGAAATCCATTGATAACTATCATTTAAATTTTCTATTATAAATAAAACAAAATTCATATGTAATTTATAATAAAGAAATTTAACAAATCTGTTTTTTATAATTTGTTTTCAAATAGAGTGCTGACTGATAATTATTTACAAAATTTTTCGAAAATAAAAAATGAATTAACAGATTTAGAAGTCTTAATGTTTATTGTTTCTGGTTTAAAATATTATATTTTTCAGAGTACGTTGCAGTTAAAATTAGGTAAAATGTTTCCTAATCTCGTTAATCCTAGTCTTCGCCATGAATTTTATTTCGTACACAGATTGGATTATGCTACCAGTGGAGTAATATGTATAGCATTAAATAAATCTTCTGCTCAAGCTGCATCAATCGCTTTTGAAAAAAGAAAAGTGAAAAAATATTATTTGGCACTTGTACATGGTCATATTCATAAACCATACATGCTCATCTCGAAGGCAATTGGTAAAAATCATATTTGTTAACAAATTATCAACTCCAGATTATAGAATTAAGAAATGAACGATTTTCGAAATAAATTGTTTTGAATTTTAAACAAAACTGTCTTTTATAAAGGCTGAACATTTGTTTGTTTACAAATAATCTGTTTAATCTATTTTTACAGGACACGACATAAGGGAAATATATGAAAGTCGCAAAATGTGCACTAGTGACAGCAGTTTTTGTTATAAACCAAGAAACTCATCGACAGGAATTTTAGTTCTCGAACTTGGTTTTTTAAATAATAAACCAGCCACAAAAGTGTTACTGTATCCAAAAACTGGTCGTAGACATCAATTGCGAGTACATTGTTTTTGCATTGGACACACGATAATCGGAGATTATACGTACAGTGGAAAACAAGATACGGAACCTCATAGAACTTTTCTACATGCTTTAAGGTAAAAAGGAATTTTTAAAATGCAAGTATTTCAAAAAAGCAAACAAATAAAAACTGACTAGTATTATTTCAGGGTTGCCACAAAAACATGATTTGAAAATTCCATGACTTTTCCAGGTTTTCCAGACCATTTTCACAAAAATTCCAGTTCCAAATATAAAATTATTTTAATAACTTTTTTTGTAGTTAAAACGAAAAAAACATACAACATTCAATTTAAATGAATAATAAAATATCAATCAGGGTATCAAGTGACTTTTAAAGAGAATTAAAGGCATTTTAATAAGGTTACAAGGTCAACATTTTTTTTTTAAGTTTACTTTTGGTGTAATATTTTTAATTTTGAGATTAAAGTTGCTTACTAAAAACGCAAAAAGAAATAATATATACATATTATTTTTCATCAAATTCCATGACCAAATATAAAATAAGTAGCAACATTAACACGCGCCCAAGGGTGTAAGAAACTTTGTGTTGTTGTTAGTCATTTAAAACTATAAATGTTTGCAAATGCAATGAATAAAAAAAATTAAGAGAATAATTATAAAATTGAACAAAATACTTGAAAAATGACAAGAAAAATTTGACAATTAAAAACAAAATTCGATAAATGACTACATCAATAGGCAACTAAAAAAAATAATTGAAAAAATTAAACAAGAAATATTAAATTAAGAAAAATTAAGAAAATTATACATACTTGTTGTAAATATTCACAAATCGAACAACTAGATTGAAAATTGAAAAAAAAAAAATGAAAATTGAAGAATGAAATTGAAATTTAAAGATTATATTATAATTAAAAATTTGAAAAAAGTAAATATATCTGGCAAGTACGAGTTACACTCGTACCAAGTCGAAGGATTCCGTACCGCTCTAATTTTTTTCAATTATATGAGTCAGAGATTATTTGAATAATAATTTAAATAATGATAAATTAAAATAATTTTTTTTATTTTTAAAGAAATTTAAGTATAAACTTAATGATTTTTATAAGATTAAAAATTTCCAATTAAATAGACTAAACTTTTTTATATAATTTTAAATTTTAAAGCCAAAAGAATTTTTTTTTTAATTTTTTTAAATTTTTTAACTATTAAAGTAATTTAAACATAAAAATAAACATTTTGTACAAAAAAAATAATCTGAAACTATAACATATTGTAGCTGTTTAGAAGAAAAAAATTTTTTTTGGTTAAATTTCAGTTTTTTGGAAAAAATGTTATGATAATAAATTTAAACCACAATTTTTATGGTTTTATAAAAAATTCTGCATAAAATTACACATTTTTAACCAATTCCCAACCTTTCAGGATAAATACGCTGAGCGCTAGCATAGGGGTTTTTTGTCATTTTTCAACTTTTCATTAATAACTTTTAAAAATTAAGTCCAGCAACGTTCGCTATATTTTTCCTGTAAACTAAACGTAAAAATACCTAGGTGTACCAAATTTCAAACCTCTAGGTCAAATGGTTTGGAAGATAAGGGGGGGGGGGGGGACACGTTTTTTTTAAAAAAAAAGTTTTTCCTTGACAACGCTATGACCATCACCTCCAATCATGTTCTCTATATTTTTCCTGAACTCTACTCGCGAAAATACATATGTGTACCAAATTTCAATACTCTAGGTCAAATAGTTTAGGAGATAAGGGGGGCGGGGTAAATAGGCATTTTAATGCATTTTTTGAAAAAAATCTTGTTATTTCCTTGACAACGCTATGAACATCACGTTCAATCATGTTCGCTATATTTTTCCTGTAATCTACACGTGAAAATACATAAGTGTACCAAATTTCAACTCTCTATCTCAAATAGTTTGGCCGCTAGGGGGGGGGGGGGGGGGGGGTAATGGTTTTGGGCGACGGACAAACGAGTGAAAACATAAGGGTTCCGTTTGGACACTTTGTGTACGGAACCCTAAAAAAAGATGAAAACTATGGAATAGAGAAGAAAATAATTGAAAACTGAAGAATGGAATTGAAATTTAAAGAAAATAATAACTAAATGAAGAAATAAATTGAAAACTTAAGAATTAAATTCAAATTTAAAAAAAATAATTGATAATTAAAAAAATGTGAAAATTATTGAATACATATTGAATAAAATAATTGAAAATTGAAGATAGCAATTTCAAATTAAAAATAATAAGTGAGAAGTGAAGAAAATAATTAAAACTTGAAAAATTAAATTAAAGATTAAGGAATTAAATTAAAATTTTAGAAAAATAATTGAAAAATGAAAAAAATATATAAAAATTGTCGAGAATAATCGACAACAGAATAAAATAATTTGAAAAATTAAAGAATAATTATAAAATTTTAGAAAAATAATTCTACATTGAAAAATTTGTAGAAAATAACTGAAAATTGCGGAAAAAATTAATAATTAAAAAAAATAATTGAAAAACGAGCAGAATAAATGAATAATTAAAGAAAATATTTGAAAAATGACAAAAATAATGGAAAAAAATAATAATAAAATAATGGAAAATCTATTTATTTATTTATTTATTTATTTACTACTTGTTAACGGGCTTACAAAGAGTAAAATAATGCCCTTTCGTATACATAAAGTAAAATTAAAACAAATTGGAAATTAAATAAAATTTAAAAACAAAATTCGAAAATTGACTAGATAATAGACAACAAAACAACAAAATTGAAAAAATTAAAGAATAGTTATAAAATTTTAAGAGAATAATTAAAAAAATTGTAGGAAATAATAATAGATTGTAGAGAATAATTAATAATTGAAAGAAATAATTAAGACATGACGAGAATAATAATTGGAGAAAATATTAAAAAGTTGAAGAAATAAGAATTAAAAACTGAAGAAAGTTATAGAAAAAATTTTAGAAAAAAAATGAAAATTGGAGAAGATAATTAAAGAATTGTATTGAAATTTCAAAAAAATGATTGACAATTGAAAAAGACGAGAATTATTGAATATTGAATAAAATAATTGAAAATTGAAGAAAATAATTAAGAATTGAAGAAAATAACTGAAAATAGAGGAAATAAATTGAAAATTAAAGAATTAAATTGAAATGTGAAGAAAATAATTGATAGCTGAAAGAAAAATTACAAAATGACGAAAATAATTGACAATTGCCTAAAAAATTCGAAAGCTGTCGAAAATAATCGACAACAGAAGATAAATTCAAAAATTAAAGAATACCTATAAAATTTAAGAAAAATAATTGTAGGCATAGAAAAAATTGTAGAAAATAATTGAAAATTGACGAAAAAAATTAATAATTGAAAGAAATAATTGAAAAACGACAGAGTAAATGAAAAATCGAAGAAAATATTTGAGAAATGACTAGATTAATAGACAACGAAACAACAAAATTAAAGAATAATTATAAAATTTTAAGAGAATAATTTGAAAAATTGTAGGAAATAATTATAAATTGTAGAAAATAATGAATAATTATTGGGAGAAATAATTGAGACATGAAGAGCATAATAATTGGAGAAAATATTAAAAATTGAAGAAATAAATTTTAATTGTAAGAAAATAATGGATAATTAAAAGAAAAATTACTAAATGACTAAAATAACTAAATATTAAGAAAAATATTTGACAATTGAAAAAAAGTAAAAAAAGTTCGAAAAGTGGCGAGATTAATTTACAATAAAACAAAATTATTGACAAAATTAAAGAATAATTATAAAATTGAAGGAAAATATTAAGTTGTCAATTAAAAACTGAAGAAAATTATAGAAAAAATTTTAGAAAATAAATGAAAATTGGAGAAGATAATAAAAGAATTGAATTGAAATTTCAAAAAAATGATTGACAATTGGAAAAAGACGAGAGTTTTTGAACATTGAATAAAATAATTAAAAATTGAAGAAAATAATTTAGAATTGAAGAAAATAATTGAAAATGGAGGAAATAAATTGAAAATTAAAGAATTTAATTGAAATGTGAATAAAATAATTGATAATTCAAAGAAAAATTATTAAATGATGAAAATAATTGAGAAATGAGGAAAATAATGGACAATTGCCAAAAAAATTCGAAATCTGTAGAAAATAATCGACAACAGAACAAAATAATTTTAAAAATAAAGAATAATTATAAAATTTAAGGAGAATAATTTTATATTAAAAATCACTTTCTAATTCATGATTTCAATCAATGAAGTTTCAGAGGAAATCAGTTGAAAATGTCTAAATTATCATTAATTTTTTATATACAAATTTTTACGTCCTCCCAAATTCTTCTGTGTATAATTAATTTTTTACTGATTGATAGATGGAAATAATTTTTAATTTTAGTACTTAGCATTGGAAATTTGATTTATTTTCTATTGATCAATCAGGTAAAAGTCACCGACAATTCAGCAGTTTTCAACTTATTTCAAATAAAATATCACTGATTGAAATAATAAAAATAGAAACTAATTAAATTCATTTTTTAAAGCAACATTTTATAAAAATCCCTGACTTTTCCAGGTATTCCAGGTTTTCCCTAACTTCAAAAAAATTCTATGAAAATTCAAGGTTTTCCAGAACCGTGGCAACCCAATTTTAGAAATAATTTCTAATTTGTATAAGCCTTGGGTGAATAAATTAGAAAATAATTTACAGTAGTTACATTTACAATAAAGTCATATTTACATATTAAATCGATTCTGCAGAATAATCCTTTATTCTGATGTCGAGGATTTGGATATCACTACAGCCGATCCATTTGATACTTCTATTTCTCAAAATAAATGGAAACCATCCAAAATTATCAGGACTTTAGATGACAGTGCATTTGCCGATATTAGTGAATTGGTGCAATCAGACTCAATTTAATTAGAATAAATTCAAAGTATTTATGTACATTTTTAAAATAATAGCAATAAACTTACAGTAATTATTTGTAAAAACGATTTATACACTAACTATTCCAGTGTCCTGGACTTTGTATTCGACAGTCTTTTGTGGTAAATAAGAAGAATGCACAGTCCGCATAAACCGACGCTCATCTTTTCTGTATAAGTGGAAAGAATGAGTAATTAGATTCGCCCAAATGATTCCTAAAATTGGTTGTTCATCGTTTGCACTCGTACTCAGCAAATCATTACTTATCGCAGCCGATACCTGTTCAACAGAAAAAATCCTATGTTTTTTAGTTATCAAAATATTTGTTTTTAAAAAAAAGTATTGTTTATAAATATATTTTTATGACTATTACCTGGTTAATACAAATAACTGTTATATTGTATTCTCTAGAAATGGAATGCAGTTGTTCACCAATTTTTCTAAAACTTTTTGCTCTATTTTTCAATTCTCTCTCGTCATATTCAACTCTAAAAGGAGCTGCAATCGAGTCTACAACTAGAAGACCTATTTTTCGGCAGCGCAGTAGACAGGGGATTCTTTGGCATATACACTCTTCAAGTTGCTCCTGAAAAATAAAAACTTTCGTAAACTTTAAAGGAAGAGTGTTAAAAATAAATTATTTCAATATAAATAAAATAAATTTTGATCAAGCAGTAAATTAACCAGACCACATAGGAAACATGCTCGACAAATATCATATCACCACTGACTGGATATTTTTTAGCAATATGTGATTTTTGTAATAACTCATTCAAACGTTTGGAAGGAAATGTATCTTCTGTACAAACGTATATAGCACCTGAAAAAAAATCAAGATTATTCTATCTAAAATTACACATTTTTTTCTAGCTGGGGTCGTTCGTGGTAAACCACGTGGACACTTTGGGGGAAGGGGGGGGGAGGTCTATAAAAAATTGTCCACCAGTCTACTATTTTTTGAATTTAAAATCTCAAATAATGTTAATCGAATTGAATTTTTTGGTTGTTTGTTAATGAATTACGTAATACAGTGATACATTGGACTTTTTTAATAATAAAAGTTCTTTAACTTTTTGCGACGTGTACTTTATAATATCAATAGCGATGTAGCCTAATAATATTATATGATTTTAAGATGTACTATATTCTCTTAATGGGTTTTTTATACCCATATATATTTTCAAATAAAATAACAAATAATATTCCAAGAAAATACAAACCAAAAGTTTCTAAATTAGGCATTGTTGGGATTTGAACAGTCAGACATAATTGAAGAGCAAATTGTGTTTTTCCAGTTCCAGCTTGTCCATAAATTTGCGTTATTCCCTTTTTCGAAAAACCTCCTCTTAAAGCAGTATCAATCTTTTCACAACCACTTGTTAAAAATGTTTCATTCCGTAATAATGTATAAGCTGTTGTATCTAAAAATTAAAATATTCATTAATTAGTATCTAAGGTCCTAGGATATATGCTTATTAAGTCTTCAATTACATTTTAATTCAGATTTTAGATAAAATAAAATCTGAAGTGAATAAATATAATTTTGTATAAAAAAGAAAAAAAAACAATAATACCAAATAAGTTTCCTGTGACTGATGTACTCATATTTCATGTTTTCGTTAATTTTCTTTCACAGAGGCTTTACGCAAAAAAGCATTGATATAAAAACTGAAACAAACAAAATAATTTTTTTTGAATAACAAATGTTTACATTGCAAGTTTTAAAAAAGGTAACTTACGGAAATTTATCCAAACCGTTGAAAAATGAATTTGATCGAATATTTTGTTAATAACTTACATTAAAAGTAAAATAAAAATATAATTTAAAAGCTTACATTGAAGTATATAATTTACTATAGAACGTGCACGTTGCAGTGATAAATAATAAACAAATAGACAGAAAATAAATTCTAAAAATAATTGTAGGTTAAATTTCCAAAGCTTTGTACATTTCTTGCTTAAAAATACATTTCTTATTTAAAAAGTCCATTCATTATAAATTGATTTTTACTTTATTGACTAGTCGACACTTTAAGAAAGAAAACAATCATTAATGATAAAAATAAAACGAAGAAAAAATAAATAAAAACATTCACTATGAAGGAAAAAAAGATTATTTCCGGTAATTTCCAGAAATTTCACATCATTTCTGTCTGTCCAATCATATGAAAGAATTCAAAATTATTTTTCCAAGAAATTGACCAATAAAAAAAATAAAACAAAGAGTTTGACCAATAGCTTTTCGATGAGAATTTTTATGATTGGTTCAAATTGAATATGGCGGTTTTTTGGTAGCGACATTATTGCGAATCTGCCTTAGGGAATGAAGTTGGCAGTTCGTTCGGAAAACCGTTTGAAAGTGATTGGGTGATTTGCGTGCAATGAAATTTTCGTGTGCCATGCTTTATATTTTCTACAGTGATTTAAAATAAAAAGTTTTGACAAGACCACATCAGTTTACTATTAAAAAAGACGCTTACTTTAGTGAAATCATGTTCCGAACAAAATTAGACGTTGATCGACATGTTCAAGATGTTTTCCGAAAGTTAAAAGATGAGAACGAGGTAAGGTTATCCTCCATGGACATAAGCCAAACTACTAAGCATCTTTTGCCAATGTTCAGAAATATTTTTATGTACATAGTAATGATTTTATGCATCGAAATTTATAGAATATTTGATGTTAATTGTAAATTTTATGTCGTTTTAAGCAATATATTATTTAAAAACCTCCCGAGGTTATGTAAATAGCTTGTTTAACGTGTACATTTTTCGCGCTCACCTTGACGCATAGTTTACAAGCTTTAAATAAATAGAGATGATTCTAAAATAAGGAATAGCTATTGAAAATCTAATATTCAAGAACCGAAAAGAAATTAAAACCCCTTAATCGTTTCATTTAGAGCCGCTACTTGAAACCTTCATGTTTAAAAATCAATTTTTTAGGTTATTTTCCTTCCCGGGCATCTCGTTTTTTTTTGTATACCTTTCATGTCTTTTTTTTAAAAAAGATACGTGAAAGGCTCGATCTTGCCAAGCAATGATAGTCTTTACATTATATCAAATTTTAAATGTAATGTTTTTCTTATTTTTTGATAAAGTTTGATACTTGCTTAATGAAAGTTTCTTATAATTTGCAGAGAAACCTACGTTGTTACAACATTGCCAAATTGTACTTCCAAGTTGGAGATCATGAATCTGCCAAACGATATGTGTCAAATTATTTGGAAGTCAGAACAGAGTCTGCAGGAGCACACAAACTTCTTGGTCAAATTCTTGAATCTCTTGGACAGAAAGAAGATGCTCTTTCTCAATACAAAATATCCCTCGAACTTGAGAGCAGACAGGACGATCTTGTATTAAAAGGTCATTATTATATACAGTTTAATTATTTTATGTAAAAATTGCAATCATTATTTAAATATTTACTAAAGTAATAAATAATGAATTATCATAAAATGTATATAAAACCACGAAAAATAAATTTTTTTCAGTTTGTGAGCTACTTGCGGATATGGATGTAGGAGTTGACATTAACAGAGCCAGATACTGGGTCGAAAGAGCTGACAAACAATTTCCTCACCATCCTGTAGTGTTTCAACTGAAAGAAAAGTTGCTGACTTTAGACAAACCTAATAATGATGGAGAAGACCTTAAAGCATTAATAGCATGTAAGTTTGTATATTTAAATATCTAACAAGTTATGAATTTTTGTCGTCTGATTGTTGGCTAATTTTAGCACTTTTTAGTTAATGTTTTCTTATATATAAATATATATTTCTGGGCTGTAAATTATTAAAATCAATTTGTTTTAAATCATTGGGGGATTTGCATTAAAATCATGATTTAAATAAAAAATCCTTTACAATTTTCCGGATTTCTAATACTGTATGTAAATAAGGTAATGGTACCTATACTCGATCAGTACCTATAGTCGATCAGTGATGATTTAATTGGATAAAATTAATTAATAGTTAAATAATATTGATGCCAAATACCAATTCAAATAATAATCGCAAATATTAATAAAAAAATAAAATAAAAAAAACGCCAGAAATTTGTTAATAAATCTTGAAAATTTCAATTTTAATATTGTGTTGATACGTATGATCAAAATACCTACGATCTACACATTTTTTATATGAAGATAGCAAAAAATAGCATTAAATTTTTATATCTTTAAATTATTAAAATTTAAATAAATTACAAACGTCAGTCTACTATTTTAATCTTTATAAAATTTAAAAAATTGTGCTAATACAAATGAAAAAATAACTACGATTTACAAATTTTTGGTATAAAGATAGCAAAAAATAGTATTACATTTTTATATCTTTAAGTCATTATATAATTATATAAATTGCAATAGTCAATTAAGTCATATTCCAATTTCTTCCAACTTTTAAATTTCAATTAATTCAAATTCAAATGCATATTAATTAATGCAAAATAATTACATATATAATATTAATTATTTTCCATATTCACAATAATCCTTTTTTGTTAATATTCTTACAAGATTTCTAATATATTTCAATTTTTCGAAACTGTTTAATTTTTATCTTATAATTTCTTATTTTTCTATATTATAATATTTACTAAACTTTTTATTTAGTTCATTTTCATAATTATTTCCATATTTTTAAAAATAAATACTCTCATTTTTTTTTGTAAGTTTATTCAATTTTTTTCACATCTTGTCCATTTTTTGCGAGATTTTTTGCAAACTTACTTATCTTTCCATAAAGTTTTTAGATTTTCTTTATTTTTCTAAATTTATTGTTCGACTTATTTTAAGTGTAATATTATAGAAATGTGTTCGGTTTATTTTGAGTAAACCATTTATTTTTAAAGGATTTTTAAGTTTCTTTTGTGAACTTTCTTATTATTTATCTGGATATATACATTTTTTTAATTTAATTTTTTGTCTTTTTTCTTGTATTTCATAAAATTCATTTTCTGTTAAAATTTTTTTTATAATTTTACAAAATTTTATTGGTTATTTTCTTATACAATTTGTAAAATAATTTTCTAATTTTAAAATTTTGTTCTCTTTACTAATATATTTTAACGTTTTTTAATCATCTTCTTATTTACTATTTTAATTTAAAAAAGTCCGTACATTCTTTTAATGAACTACTTACAAATAAACTTTTGGAGATTTTATGTACTGATTATATTTCAAAAAAATCAATTTTTGATTTAAATAAAAAAAATTTAATTTTAATCGAATAAATCGAATAAAAAAATCATGATTTTTATCAGCCCTGTAATTAAATAATATTAATTATTTTCCTTATTCAAAGTAATCCTTTTTATTCTTATAATAATTTCTTAATTGTACACATTTTTAACATTTTTTTTTTACTTTTGATATTTTTTGTTTTTTTATTTTAGGATTTTCTTTAATTCTCTTCTCTTCTCTTCTCTTTATGCAAATTATTTAATATTATTTTACACAATTTTGTTATTTTATAACATTCACTAAACTTTTTATTTCGTTGATTTTCTTAATTATTTCTATATTTTTGTAAAAAAAATACGCTCACATTTTGTTAATTTATTCAATTTGTTTTCACATTTTATCTATTTTTTGCACACTTAAAATTTTCAGATTTTCTTTATTTTTCTATGTTTATTGTTGAACTTGCTTGTGTAATATTATAAAAATATTATTGGTTCAATTTTCCTAAACTTTTTTATCTTTAAAGGATTTTTAAATTTCTTTTGTGCACTTTTTATTTATTTTTATATAGGTATATTTTTTTATTTTCTTTTTATTAATTCTAATTTTTTTAGTAGATTCTTACCAAATTTTTGTATTTTTTACATTTTTTTCTACAGTTTGTTAGATTAAGAAAAAAAACATTTCTCTTATTCTCTTAATTTTCTACTTTTTTGAAGACTTATTCTTTGATTTTATATTATGTAAATTTAATCTTGTACTAAATATTCTCATTTTAACATCTTTCTTCCATTTCTTTTTCTTTCAAATTTTTCTTAAATTTTCCAAATTTTATTCATTCTTTTTTTATTCAATTTGGAAAATAATTCTTTAATTTTTCTAATTTTAAAATTTTGCTTTCTTTAATAATATAATTTAACGTTTTTTTAATTAAATTAAATTAAATCATTCTTTGACCTTTTATTGCAGCTGAATTATCTGTACGGCCGAAAGATGTACAATTACGTGTCAAATTTCTAAAACATTACATGGAGAAAAACAAACTCGATGAGGCGTACAAACATGCTTTTGAAGTCGAAGCAACCCAGGTTCACCGGGACGATGTGTCTTGGTATCAAGTTTTATGTGATCTCTTAATAAAATGCAAAAATCTTAGAAAGCACGACTGGTCGTTTTGGGTATTTTATATTTCTGCGCAAGAGAGGTTTGTTGCCCTGACCCTCAAAGAGCAGGGAAACATTTTAAAGAAGTCTTTAACCGATGCAACCCAAGCCATTTTCAAGTATGTTCTAAACACAGATTTTTTACAATTATTTAGATTAATATAATTAACCATTTGAGAACCTATCAGGGCTGCTAGTGACTTACTTTTACTCACTTTTTTTAAAAAAGTACTTTTAAAGTACTTTTGTCAACTTTAAAGTATTTTTATCAATGATTTTCTTCAATCTTTAAATTATAGTCATGAATATTGAAATTTATTACACAAGTTTTCATTTATTTTTGTAATTTTTCAATTATTTTCTTAAACTTTCAATTATGTTGTTCAATATTTAAATTATTGTCAGGAATATTTACATTTTCTACACAAGTTTCAATTTACTTTTGTTATTTTTCAATTATTTTCTTCAAATTTTAATTAATTTTGACATTCAAGTATTTTCGTCACTTTCCTATTATTTTCTTCATATTTCTATTACATATGTTTACCATTTTAAAATTGTTTCCTACACATTTCAGTTAGATATTTAAAATTTTTACACCAGTTTACAATTATTTTTTTCAAATTTCAATTATTTTCTTCATTCTTTTTATTATTGTCATGAATTTATTAATGTTTTACTTCTGTTTCATTTAATTTCTACAAATTTTAATTATTTTCTTCAAACTTCAATTAATCTCTTCAACTTTGAATTATTTTCCTCAAACTTCTAATATTTTTTTCAATTTTTCACTTCTTGCCTATAAATTTTTAATTTTTGTACTATCTTTTAATTACTTGTATTATTATTCAATTAGTTTCTTAACATTTTAATTGTTTCGTCAATTTTTCAAGTACTGTTTTCAAATTATTTTTTTTTACACCAGTTATCAATTATTTTTATTATTTCTCAATTATTTTTTTTATATTACAAATATTGTTTTCATTATTCAAATATTTTCGACATTTTGGAATTATTTTGTTTTAATGTAATTTTCCTCAATCTTTTTATTATTGTCATGAATTTATTAACTTTTACACTAGCTTTCAATTATTTATGTTATTAACATTAATCTTGACATTTCAATTGTTTCGTAAATTTTTCAAGTATTGTCTTCAAATATTAAATTTTTTACACCATTTATCAATTATTTTTTTCAAATTACAATTATTTTTGTGATTCAAATATTTTTGGCACTTTATAATTATTTTCTTTAACTGTCATTTTTCTCATTCTTTTTATTATTGTCATGAATTTATTAACTTTTATACCAGTTTTCAATTATTTATGTTATTATTGAATATTCTTAACATCTTAACTGTTTTGTCAATTTTTTAAGTATTGTCTTCAAATATTTAATTTTTTCCACCAGTTACCAATTATTTTTTTCATATTACAATTATTTTTTTCATCATTCAAATATTTTTGACAATTTGGAATTATTTTCTTTAAATGTAATTTTCCTCAATTTTTTTATTATTGTCATGAATTTATAAAATTTTACATCAGTTTTCAATTATTTTATACAATTGTTGAATTAATGTATTAATTTTTATATTTTTACTCCATTTTTGAATTGTATTTTTCATTAATTTTGCTTTCTCATAGAGGAAGCTTTGTGATTGTTAAGATTTTCGATTTTCCAAAAATAGTCTAAATCGAAATATCATCATCTGATAAGACTAAATTTTCATTTTTAAGAAAAAGTCCAGATTTGTTTGTGTGTGTATGCGAATGATAACTTTTTTGTCGCTCGGATATTTCGAGAACGCCTCAATCGATTTTTATAAAATTTGGATGGCTAATTAAGCTCATAAATATCTAAATTTGGACACAGGGATTTTTGAAAACACTCAACCAATTGTTTTCTATGCACCATTTTTCATTTAAAAAATGTCGTTTTTTGTCAAAAAATTATTTCACGCTGAAAAATACAACTTAATGCAAAAAAAAATAATATTTTTTTTCTCAGAATGAATCGATTTACTTATATAAAGTTTATATTCCCACAAAAATACGTATAATAATTTATGATATGTCTGTTTTTTTGATATTTTAAATTTTTCTCCTACTATAACTTCTTTAATTTTTATTTTTTAACCATTGTACCTGTAGAAAAAGTATTTTAGAATAAAAAACGAACTAATTTGTCTACATAAAGTGTATATATTTCCCCTGAAATTGATAGAAATAATAACTATTTTTTATTTTTAACGAAATTGAAATGTTTGAACATAATTTCCACCTAGTTTTTCCAAATTTCAATTATTTTTGTCATGTTTCAACTGTTTTATACATATATAAATTTTGTTTTCCATTTTTAAATTATTTTATTGAAGTTTAAATTACTGTCTTAAAACTTCCATTATTTTTTTCAATTTTTCAACTAAAATTCAAATTTTTCAAAGTAAATTTTTCAACTAAAAAGTTTAATTTTTACACCAGCTTTCAATTATTTATGTCATTATTTAATTAATTTATTCACATTTTAATTATTTCGTCAATATCTCAATTTTAATTTTTTAAACCAGTTTTAAATTCATTTTTTAAAAATTTTAATTATTTTTGTCATTCTTCAATTATTTCTTTTCAATTGTTGTCTTCATTTTTTTTTTTATTTCAATTAGTTTTGTCATTTTAGAATGACTTTCCTGAATGTCTGTATTATTGTCATAAATTTTTAAATCTTTTAAACACATTTACTGGTGTAATAGTCACCCTAAAAGTCTCACATCTGTTGACGTGCCGTCTGATATTGGGGAGTCCTGATTAATTATTCCCCTGCTGGTGGGCCCCAAATTAATAGCAGTAATATCAAACTCATTATTTACTCACTTTTTTTAAACTAAAAAAAGTCACTTTTTGTACTATTTTCAATCTGCAAGTCCGCTGGCAGCCCTGGAACTTAGTCTTAAATTTGAAAGTTATTAGATTAAAATACATTGTTTCAATACTTAGTTATAAATAAATGTTTATTAGTATCAAATGCTAAATATTATTTACCAATTTTTTTCAGTTTCGATCAAGCCTTGTATGAAGCAAAATCACAAAACTTTTCGACAAATCCAACTTTTATGGAAAACATGTTCACACACATGTGGGGCCAATTACATTTCCACATAGCGTGTTTAATTTTACGAAAGACTAAACGAGAACAAGGAAGTTGGAATGAAGCAGGACGATTGTGCGCACCTCTTTTCCTCACGGCATTACACGTAGCTCCTGTTGAACCCACATCTCCTTGGGCTGTGCATTTGAAAAACGAGAGTAAAAATCAAGTTAATCTGTGGTATAAGGAAGGCTCTTATAGGTGCAGTCAGGCAGGACATGTTCTTCAGGACTATGCAAGAGACGAGCCCAACCGTCTAATGGAAAAAATAGACAGATTTTGTACTGGTGTTTGGAGAGAGCGAATTTTTCAAAGGATCTTTATTAGTAGGTTACATTTGGAAGTTAAAACTTCATATTTCGCAAGTAACAAAGCGTCGCATCCTCCTTTAAGTTTCTGCTCGCAACATCAACTCAAAAGATACGACGAAATTTCCGAAGAAGTCTGGCCAGCCTCCTTGCATCATCAAATTTGGCTTGGAATAACAAACCGTCCTCGAAACTCTACGAAGAAAAGTGGCCCTTATCCTCAACAAATCTGTCATCTATTCCCAGAATTACAATTTTCTACTTATAATGTAAATCAGTGCGCGCCAGATACTTTAAGCAGGCTTGATATTGATGCATTTTTAAATGCTGCAATTCTGTGCGCTTATATTAATGTTGAAGAACAACAGCGAAGTAGTTTCTTAAATCCCGAAAGATTGCCAACTTTACCTGCTGATCTTACAAATACACTGTGCTCAGCAGCTCAAGAGAAATGGTGGACGTGCTCTTATAAAATTTACCGAAGACAGGACTTGAGTATGAACGATATTGGAGAAATTAGACAAGAGCTTCAGCGCGGTTTGGAAGTCGTACGATGTATTGGAAATCATGGATTACATCCCAATATTTTAGTCCATCTTGCCAGAATATTCCACTACAGAATGAAGGAACTGTGTGAAAAGAATCCAGATCACAGCGATATTCCAGCGCTCGAAGCTCGCTGTGAACTCTATTGGTCAACTGCCATTCCTCTCCTCGAAAGATTGCAAAATAATCAAGTTAATCGTACTACCGGTAACAGACTTTTTGATTATCAAGGAAAGGAAATGAGCAACTTGGAACTATCAAAGGCAATGGAAGAAGGTAGACTTCTCTTAGTTCAGAAGCATGTGCGGAACAAAGAATACGAACGGGCCATTGATGCTTTACAAATTCTCAAATGTCCCGAAGCTTCCTTTGAACAGGGAAAGATTTACAAAAAACTTGCTGATGATCTCGTCAAGTGCTTGCCAAAGGAAAGTCTCACTTCTGAAACAAGATCACAGCACATAATTATACTAACGAAAGCTCGAAATTGCTTTTATTTAACTCTTGATCGTCTACGGAGTCCAGAAACCGACCCTAAACATCCTCTTAATTCTGAACTCGTCACGCACATTGCTGACATTGAAACCGAACTCAAACGAGTCGATCCAGAACTTTGGCGAAATGGAGTCAACAAAAATGACTGTGACGCATTGTCCGAGGAAAGCTATTCTTCCGCACACAGCAACGAAGAAATCCCAGTCATTAATAATTCCCTCGCAATGGAGAATACTGTCCACTTTTATCAAACTCCTCAAAGGAATACTCATCATCGTACCCCAAAGCAGGCCAGCACACCTTGTAGGCCTCAGCATCAAGACGTTTTTGATCTCTCCAGAAATCGAATCGAAGCTCGACCCAGTCCAGAGAGACTCGACGCACAAATTCGTCAACTGATGCACCTTAAGGACAACATTATTCAAACTGTAATGGACCAGAACAAAGCCGTTATGGAGTCAAATCGCGTAATGATGGAGAAGCTTGAAGAAATAAGGAAAGAGGTCGCGGAATTGCGACTAGAAAATCAAAAGCAAAAACCCCCACCTACTTCTCACAATTTAGAAGAAGATTTATACTTCCTAGGAGAAGAAGATTACGGAGAGTACAGTTACCAGAATTCAACACCCCAGCAACCTCAAGCTGCTCCCATAGCTGGAAACATCTTCGCTCAAACGCAAAGACATCCTTATCCTAATATTGTTTACCCCTCGGCTACTCTTCAAGGTCAACCGATAGGATATTACCAAGGTGGCTTGCCATTCAATGATCCCAATCATCATCACATATCATCTCTGTACGCAGCCAATGTTTATCCCGTTCCTCCAGTACCTCAAATGTATCCTCGTCATCCTGTTGAACAAACCATGAATCAGATTCCAAAGATCCCCGACAATGTGCTTCAACAGGCTCTTTTCCCTCAAGTTCCACAAGCAATGGCGAATCAACATTTGCCAGTTCAACAGGTGCCTATAATGCAAAAAATAGAGCCTCCCAAAGTTGAACCCCCGAAGGAAACCACAATTAAAAATGTTCCTGTCAACAAAACTCCACCTGTTAACGTTGTCATCACTTCCTCGGATACTCTACCAACTACAGCTCCTCCTGTTCAACCAATCCTGAGTGTTACTGTTCCACCTCAGCACAGACTTGGAATAACTGCTACTTCCTCGAGTTTAGAGACAACACCTCACAGTTATCAAATTTCCATGCCTTCGCAAGCGACAATTCCAACAACTGTCAATCTTCCACCATTGTCAACTACACTCACCGTGACCTCTCCAATGACCAAGTCCACGACAGAAAGAGCTAATACCAGTGCTCACTCGCTTAATAATTCCGCTGAATACTGCAACGAAGTAGAACATGATCCAATTCCAGATTTCGTTCCTATTATTCCTCTTCCCGAAGAGGTTGCTGTCACAACTGGCGAGGAAAACGAGACTACCTTGTTCAGTGCGAGGGCAAAACTTTTCAGATTTGCTGATAAGGAGTGGAAAGAGAGAGGAGTCGGTAAAGTCAAGTTGCTTAGAAATAAAGAAGGCAAGGTTCGTCTCTTAATGCGCAGAGATCAGGTGTTTAAAATTTGTGCTAATCACATGTTGACTAAAGACATGGAAATAACACCCATGCTGAGCAACAGCAAGGCTCTAATTTGGGTGGCAAATGATTTTGCCAATGAGGAAGTACGATTGGAGAAATTGTGCATTAGATTTAAGACTGAAGAGGAAGCTCATTCTTTCAAAGAGAGCTTTGACACGGCAAAATTGTCGCTGCCAGACTCTCCCGAAAAGCCGAAGAAAGAATCGAAGAAAGTGACCAAGCCAGAAGCCACGAAAGAAGTCAAAACAACTAAAGTGGAAGCAAAGTCGGAAAATAAAGTTGACAGTTCGGTTATTAAAGTAGGAGGCTTTTCGTTCAGTTCTGAACCGATCATGCAAAAATCTGTTGTCGAAGAAGAGCAGAAAGTCCAGAAAGAAGAACCGCCGAAAATCAGTCCATTTGCCCAGTTTTCATTTGGCAAGTCAGGCTCTTCTGGAATTAAAAGTTTTGGATCTCCATCTGCGTCTCAACCGTTTGCTGGAATATCATTTACAAAAGCTAGTGAAAATCAAACGGAATCTCCTCAAACTGGTAAGAATAATAATTATATTTAACTTTAAAATTATTGCTTCCTTAAAAACAGGACTGATAAAAATCATGATTTTTAAACAAAAAATTTTAAAAAAACTGTTTTTTTTTCAATCAAAAATTGCAGGCCTCATACTCATGCCACTATTGCCACTTTTTGACACTTTTTTCAGCTAATTCCACTATTTAGCTACTATTTTGAAAAAAATGCCACTAATGACACTTTTTTTTTTTTTAAAAAAGGCCACTAAAGACACTGTTTTCAACTCAGATGTTTAATAAGTCTCTAAGTATTTGCCTGCTCTCCTTTTCTTTATTAGAATTCAATTATAAGAAGCTTATTTTCATTGAGACGGAAGAAAATGACCGAAAGACTGAACCAGAAGCCAAAAAAGAGGAAACGTATTGTGGTTTATTGTAGGATTTGTTTCTGAACTTTGGGAGGAAATCCATTTTATTATTCTGAAAATTTTCTAATCTTTAGGACTAATTTCCGATTTTTTTTGGAATAAGTCCATTTTTCTGAACTACGGAAATATTTTCATGTAGAATTAATATTCGTATTTTTTACTTTTGGAGAAAAATCCTTCGCATTTAGACGATTTTCCAATTTTTTGGAAAAAAATTCCAATGATTTGATAAAAATATTTTTTTTTGAAACATTGGAATTTTTTCCACCAATTCCTGGGATTTACTTACGAATTTTCGGGGAAAAAACACTATGTTCGGAAATTTTTCCAATCTTTAAGAATAATTTCCAATTTTTTTTTAAACAGGGAATTTTTCCAAACTTTACGAAATAAATCCACTAGTTGGGAAGATTTTCTAATTTTCGGGGAAAAATATTGAAAACAAGGATTCTAAGACTTAAAATAAACTTTAAAATATTGGAGATTATTAAAACATCACAAATTACACAAAATTAAAAAATGGCCAGGTTGATAATGTTCCCATTAGTCCAGTTAAAATAGAAAAGAAAAATATTACTATTCAAGAACTTTTGTAAATGAAGTATTTAATATTTTTTTAATTTAATGTATTTTTAATATATTTTATAAAATAAAAAAAGTAATATTATTAATTTTTGTTATTTTTACAACCATAAGATTAAATAAATAAATAAATTTATATAGATTTGTTAACAAAAATATGCCACTATTTTGACACCTTTTTGAACAGTTTATGCCACTTTTGACACTATTTTTCATTGCAAAACTGAGTATGAGGCCTGAAATTGATTTTTTTTAAATATATAAAATCAGTAAATAAAACCTTTTAAATGTTTATTTGTAGGTAGTTTATGTTTTAAACTGCGAACATTTAATAAGAAATAATTAAGAATTAAACATTTAATAAGAATCAAACAATAATAAATTATAAAAAAAACGTAAAAAGATTAAAAAACAGTTTATTTAAAAAATGAGAAAATTCTTTTAAATAAAAAAAGTCATGGACATTAGGTATTAAAGAAATAATGAAAAATTTATATAAAAAAAAACAACACAAGAATAAAACAGCGACATAAAAATATATAAAAAAAAGTAGAATCTCTCTTTTCAAAAATTTAAACTATTCACGGACATTTTTTCAAGTTAAAAAAATTGAAGAGAAGATACCTAAATAAGAAGACGTTAAAATACATACATATTATTACTAAAGAGAAAAAAAATTTTTTAATTAGAAAAATTAGAGAATTATTTTACAAATTGAAAAAAAAGGAATGAATACAATTTTGGAAAACTTAAAAAAAATTTAAAAGAAACAAAAATATATTTAATATAGAAGAACGACGTTGAAATGAGAATATTTAAGTGGTAGAAAATTAAATTTACATAAAAATATAAAATATATGAATAACTCTTGAAAAAAGTAGAAAATTGAGTAATTCAAAAAATGTAGATAAAAGCTTCGAATAAATGTTTTAAAACATTCGTAATTACAAGATAGAAATTAAACAATTATAATTTGAAAGAATGAAAAGAAAATAGAAACAGAAAAATGATGATAAAAATTATAAAATTAATTAAAATGTAAATAAATAAATGAAATGCAAGAAAGGACTAAACAAATTTTGAAACAAGAAAATTAAATAAATGAAACGAAAATAAAGAATAATGCTTTTTTTTCTTGATCTAAAAAACTGTAAGAAAATGTAAAAAGTACAAAAAATAACAAAAATTGATAAGAATCTACTAAAAAATTAGAATCAATAAAAATAAAAATAAAATGTAGGTATATAAAGATAAATAAAGAGCCCACATAAGAAATTTAAAAATCCTTTAAATATAAAAAAGTATAAGAAAATTATACCAAAAATATTTTTATAATATTACATTTAAAACAAGGCCAACAATAAATTTAGAAAAATAAAGAAAATCTAAAAATTTTATAGAAGAATAAGTAAATTTGCAAAAAATAGACAAGATTTAAGACAAATTGAATAAATTTTAAATATGAAAATAATTGAGAAAAACAATTAAATAAAAAGTTTAGTGAATGTTATAATAACAAAATTGTCTAGTATAATATTAAATAATTTGCATAAAAAGAAGAAAATTCAAGAAAATCCTAAAATATAAATACAAATATTTAAAAAAAAAAAAAATATATATCAAAAGTAAAAGAAGACAAAATCTTAAAATTTTGTAAAAATAGGAAATTATAAGGTAAAAATTGAAGAGTTTCGAAAAAGTGAAATTTCTTAGAGATCTTGTAAGAATTAAAAAAAGAATTATTGTGAATATGGGAAATAATTAATATTATTTAATTATTATGCATTAATTAATATGCAATTAAATTGGAAATTATTGGAATTTAAAAGTTTGAATAAATTGGAATAGTTATAAGTTAATTGGCGTTTGGAATTTATGTTTTAAATTTTATAAATAATAAAATATTAGAATTGAAATTTTTAGATTTATCCAAAAATTTAAAAGGTAACAAAGTTCAATAATTTCAAAATTTAATTCATTAAATTAATCCAAATTTAAAGCTATTCAAATTTTAATTTATCTAATTTTCTATCTATATGTACATTTTAATCTATTCAAATTTCAGTAATTCCAATTAATATCAACCCAAGGTTCAATTTATCAACGTTTTAATTCCGTCAAATTTTAATTGATTTAAAGTTCAACTAATTTTTTCCATCTATCAAAATTTCAATTTAGTCTAATTTTAATCTATCTAAATTTAATTGCTCTAATTTTAAATTTTTTAAAATTTTAATATATATATATATATTTAATATATGCCATAGAGAGGCAAATATGTATCTTGAAAGGCTGGAATTTTTTGGAGTTTCGTTGGAAAAATTTAAAAGAATTTTGAGGAATGTTTTGTTTAATGCTGACAATGCGGCTTAATGTTAATAATTTAAAATGAGTTATTGAAAATAATTCATTGTGAATTTTTAATTCTATATATATATTTTTTTTTTTTTTTGTAAATGGCTTTTTGCCCGTTCATGTTCTCAAATAAATAAATAAATAAATATATCCAAGTTTCATTTGATCCAAATTTCATCCATCGAACTTTTAATATATTTCCAAGTTTTATTTAATTCAAATTTTCATGAATTCAGAATTCGAATAATTTTCATTGTTCCAAAACTTAAATTTATCAAAATTTTAATCTAGGATTCAAATTGTAATCGATTCTAGTACCAATTTTTTTCGATTCTAAATTTAATTCATCTAAACTATCAAGTGTTTTTAATTTGAATCTGTTCTAATTTTAATCAAATTCAATTTTTACCGATAGAATATTAAATTTATTGTACCTAATTAAAATTAGGTAATTCTTTAATTCATTCGAAAAAAGATTGTTTGATTTAATTTATAAAATTTATTTTTATTGTTTCAGGAAATATTTTTGGAAGTTCCAAACCTAGTCCCGTAGTTCCGAAAACGACAACGAATAATGGTAAGTTGTAAAGATTTTTATTTTATTATCAAAAGTTCTATTTTTGCATATATCTATTGTTTTTATACCTAATATTTTCTTAGTTGTAATTTTTAACTTAATTATTTATTTCGTACCTAAAATAATAACTTAATAATTTAGTAAATTAAAAAATCACATTTAGCAATTAGGGTAATTATAATACCTAATGATTAATGAATAAAGAGCAAAATTAATATGATTTACTTTTTTCTTTTTTTGGTTTTATATTATGTTATCTTCAGAAACACATATTCATGCAAGGAAAGCATTTTGAAAAGATGTAAAATACAAATATTTGCGTTGATTAAAAATCAAATCCGAATGTAATCTTGAAAATGTGTTCAGAATAACATAGAATTTGTCAAAAAAGAAAAAAACAATTGTCGAGAAATAAAGTCAACTAAAATATTTGTCAATATTTTAAAATTGTTTTTCAATTCATAAAATCAGTTTCCAGATAATATATAATAATGATTAATTTTAAAAGCAATATAATTTTTTTTATTGGATAACTTTTATAAGGCCTTTTTTCAAATGGAAATATGTATAATACACATTAAATCCTCTTTTAATTTATTTATTAGACAACATGTTTTGGATTGTTTTCCTTCTATTCGAAAAACGGCTTTGTAAAAATTATCTTATTATTAAGTTAGATACGAAATTTTGTTTTATTTAATAATCTATCTTCAATTAAATTATTTGTAGCAGAAGATGCAAATGCTTTAAAAGGTAACAAAGCAGCTGATATCGAGGAAGATGAAACATCTATTTTCTCACACAAAGGTAGTCTTATGCATGTTAACAATGACAAAAACATCTGGGACGACAAAGGATCAGGTCAAATATATGTAAGTAGACATTTTTTAAAATCATTTTTACAAAAAATTATTTAATGTACAAATTTACAACTGTAAATTTCCATTCTAGGTATTATTTAATGCGAAAACAGTAAAGATGCGTTTCTTGATGCTAAATACGAATAGCACTCAAGTTTGCTGCAATCAACCAATATCGGCGGAAATGAAATTCTCTTTTAGAGCAACCAGTGATACTGTCATTACGTGGGTTATTCAAAATGACAAGCCTAAAAAGTCAGATTCTTTTGCAATCACCTTTAAATCTCATAAATTGGTAAATAGCATTATTTTCATTATATTGGTGCTTTTGAATATTTAACATTTTTTTAATTTGTAAATTCAGGGTGTCTACAACTAACCGGGAAAACCAGGAATTTTCGTAATATACTTAAAACAAAGTTTATTAATATACCAAATAATTAAAAAATTATTTTTTACTACAATTTTTGTTACATTTTATTAAAAATATTCAAAGTTTATTTATTTATTTATATCTTTGAATGTTAATAACTTAAAAATAGAAAAACTGAGAAGTTTTCATATTTTCTAGAATATACTCTCCAAATCTGAATTAGGGAAAAACTACTAACGAAATGATAAAAAGTTGTCCACAAAATAAATTAGTAAAAATTTCTTTTGAGAACTAGTGAAAAATTATCAATTTTTAGTAAAAAAAAAGTTGATGGTAAAAAATACAAATTCACATTAATAACTCTTACAAATGCGTAGGTGTATTTTTTTACCATCAATTTATAATTTTTTACTAAAAATTAGTATTTTTTCACTAGTTCTTAATAGACATTTTTACTAATTCATTTTGTGGACGACTTTTCATTATTTCGTTGATAGTTTTTTACTAATTCAGTTTTAGAGAGTAATTATAAAATGACGCAAAATCTTCTAGATTCGTAAGTTTGTGTTTTAATCTATTTTTGAAAATAAATAAATTGAAAGTTTTTGTAAGTAATAATTTCACATCTTAATTTCTATAAATAAATATTTTTATTGAGTAAAATGCATTAATGAAACAATTCTTTAAAAAAATATGGTGAAAATAATATTTTTATTGAAACCATACGTATATAAAATTGAAAAAAAAATAATATAAAAATGTTCAATTTATTTATGCTTTAAATAAAATAAATTTTAATTTGACAAGAGAATATAAATCCGACAAAAACAAGGAAAAATACCCTGAAAAACTGGAAAATAACCGGGAATTTTGTTGACCGAAATTAGTAGACATCCTGGAAAAATTTAATTTAATTTAATTTAACACAAATTACATTTATTTGCAGGCGCAACAATTCTTGGATGTTGTGAAGACTCACCAGCAGAAGTTGAATAAGAATTTAACTACTGCAAGTAAAACAGTAGAAAAAAGTAAGCCAAGCGTTAAGTCCGTGGAACCTTTATCAGCTATGTTTAAACCAGCAACTGGAAGTTGGGAATGTAAAATGTGTTACATTAGAAACGATGCAGGAAAAACAAACTGTATCGCCTGTAACACACCAGCTGTTGAGAAAAAGGTAGAAGCAAAACCAAGTGCTCCTTTGAGTCAAACTCAAAATACTTCGGGACAGAAATCACTTTCTGAATTATTTAAACCTGCGGCTGGTTCGTGGACTTGTCAAGGATGCTACATGGTTAATAAAGGTTCAGACCTTCATTGTCCGGCTTGTGACACTCCGAAAGATCCGTCAATTCCTCCAAAACAAAAAACAAGCATTTTTAGCACTAATACTGACTCCGCAAGCAAAAGTACTTTCACGTTTGGAATTCCTCAAACTAACAAGGATTCTCCTGCTAGTGGATTCTCATTTTCTGCATTAAATACCAACAAACCTAAAGGTAAATTCCGTTAAACAGTTTTCATTAACAGACAATTCAAACTTAGATTTCTCAGGCTTCAGAGGCGTCCCCTATTTTCCCTAAAAATCCCCTATTTTGCGATTGATCCCTAAAAGTCCCCTATTTGGAAAATTTCCCCCTATTTTTCACCAAAATCTATTTAAAGTCAGAAAATCTAGTGATTCGAAAATTGCTGTCAATTTAGAATATCAAGATTTAAACTGGGAATTTGTAAACAGATTAGAAAATTTTTAAAGTGATCCGGAAATTCCAGGAGATGGTAGATAAAAAATTTTTATTTTATTCTTTAAAACCTTGAAAAATTTAATTGAAAATGGTTCAGAGTACGATCTAAAAATTTTGAGTAGAAAGAAACTTAAAAATATTAGATTTTAATACTTTCCTGAACAATTTAGTAGTAATTCTTTATAATTTAAATAAATCCCAAACTCCTGTTGAATTAAACTTAAATTTATTTAAATTTTTCAATTAAAATTATTTCAAAATCTAACAGTCAAAAATTAATTATTTTTTGTTTAATTTTGACTTAATTAAAATATTTACGACATTTTTAAATTTTCTAACTTTATTATAAATTTTTCCAACCTTGACAATTTTCTTTTATCAATCTTCAATTTTTAAATGGATTTCCTAAAGTACTACTAATGTTTCTATTTCTTTGACACTTTTAAGAACTAGCATTATTTCGAATAACTAAATTTTGTTCTATTATAATTTTTTATTCTTCAAAAAATGTTTTCAGTATTTTTTTTTTTTCTTGTTATTTTTACACAATTTCTTAATTCTTATCACTTTGTGGAAGAGTTTTATTTATTTTGCTTCTATTTTTTTTGTGTTATGGATTTTCTTCTTTTTACGCAAATAATTTCTGTTTATTATATACATAATTTTGTTTTTATAATGTTTCTAAAAATTTATTTATTTTTTCATTGATTTTCTTATTTATTTTGATAATTTAAGGGAGCGAGGGAGTAGAATTTTTTCTTCATTTAAAAATGTATTTAATGTTTAAAATTTTGATTTCCTTTATTTTTTAAGTTATTTACACATTAGGTATTTTCCAATTTTCTTCATTTTGTGAATAATTTTCTTAACTTTTTTATTTTTAAATGAATTTGTTATTTCTCTTATACATATGATTTTTATTTATATTTTTACATTTTCTTATTTTATTCTCACTGTTTTTTCTTTTGTAGTTTATTTTTCACTATTTTTTGTCTTTAAATATTAGTTGTTTTTAATTTACTAATAATCCGAACTTAAATTGATTAAATTTTGCAATCTATTCAAATTTCAATCGTTCTAAATTCCCATTTTTTGAGAATTTTTTTAGGTTTCATAAAATAAGAAAAAAAATTAAGTCTACATTTTTTCCGTTTAAAGATGTTTTTTATTCATTTCAAAATAAGTAGTCCCACAATTTTGACCGAGCACATATGACACACTATTTTTTGTCATAAAAGTTAATAATTTAATAATAGAAGAAATACTGCAATTTTTTAAAATTTGGACTAGAAAATGTTTGGTTCTGCAAATCAGTTATGATATATATTTTATTTATCTTTATTTATACATTTTTTAAAGTACCTTAAAAGTCCCCTATTTTTATGTGTTTAGTCCCCTATTTCCCCTAAAATATTCTTCATTGTCACTGTGAAGCCTGATTTATTCAAATTTTGTAAAAGGTCAAATCATCATATTTCACCCAAAATTGTTGCGGACTAATTTTACAAAAATTTAATAATTTATGATCTTTATTTTTTATGTCTTTGTAATTTGAGTTTGAAACTTGATCTGCAGGAAAAAAAGGTTATTTTGACAACTGGTAAGATTTAAATAAAAAAGCACATTAATAATTTAGGTAACATTAATTTTTGTTATTGGTAATTGTTAAAAACAGACTAATTTACTTATGGTGCGATCTATTTCTAAACGACCCCCTTCAGAAACAATAGCCAATTTGAGACCATTTTTAAATAATTATTTCTTCTACTTACAAAGGCTAAATTACATAATTGTAATTAGTAGTTTTAAAAAAGAAAAGTTTATAAATTTTACAATGATAAAAAGAATTTTATTTAAACACGTAGTTTATATGCAAAATGTAGTTTGAAAGTTAACCTTTCGAATATCTCAAAACACGTTTCAGGTTTTTTAAAAATATATCGTAGAGGAAAACTTAAATATTCTAGTTTTTATTTTCTCAAAGCGAATAATGGACTTTTCAGGGGATTTTGAGGAATTAATTAAAATTTACAGTCATTTTAGAGGTTAAATATGTATGAATTTGGAAACACTTTTTGAACAGAGCAGCAATTGTTTTTTTTTTTTATTTTATTATCTTTCAAATTATATATAATTTAAAAGCTTATAAAATGCAAAATTTAAAAAAAATTGCCGCTCTGTTCAAAAAGTGTTTATCAATTCATACATATTTTAATGAATTACTCAAAATTCCCTGAAATGTCCATTATTAGCTTTACGGAAATAAAAACTAGAATATTTAAGCTTTCCCTTAAAATACATTTTTACAAAATCTGAAATGTATTTTGAGATATTCGAAAGATTAACTTTCAAACTACATTTTGTATATAAATTACATGTTTAAACAAACAATTTTCTAACATTGTAAAGTTTATACATTTTTCGTTTAAAACTGCTAATTACAAAAGTAATTTGGCCTTTGTAAAAAGAAGAAATAATGATTTATAAACTTTGCCCTTAATTATTGAATTTTTGAGAAAAAGCAATGTTTTTGAATTCTAATAATTCCACCCCAAAAGAATGAAGAAAACTAATTTGAATAATTTTAAAAATGTACTTTCAAATACGAATTTGAAGGTTAAAATACAAGTATTTTTGTAACAAAATTTAAATATAAATTTAACATTTTGACAGCTTCTAACAGTTTTTCTAAACTACTTGAAATTAAAACCTTCAAGTTAGTATTTGGAAACATATTTTTTAAACTGAAAAAACTAAAAAAGTAGCTGATCCTCCATAGCCAAATTTTGAAACTGTGAAAAGAAGGGTTAAACTTAAATTTTAAAACCAAAATTGGATTTTTTCATTCTTTTGGTGCGGAGTTATTAGAGTTCAAAAACACTGCTTTTTCTCTCAAAACCTTTTTAAGGATAATATTTGAATACTTTATTGAAAACTTTAATTAAAACTTTGTAAATCTTGACATCTTGCAAGTGAGTTTTAAAAGTAATTTTCATCCAATATTTTGTCCTTATTAATTCAATAAAAAAAATTACCTTTTTTCCTGCAGCATAAGTTTCAAACTCAAATTACAAATCAATTACAGAAAATCTTAAAAAATAATTGTCAAAAACGTATTGTACAGACATAAAAAATAAATATAAAAAATTATCAGATTTTTGTAAAATTACTAAACAACGACTTTGGGTGAAATATAATAGTTTGATCCTAAAATGAAATTTTAAATTTAATTTTTAGGTGACGTAGATAATTCAAATATATCAGCTATATTTGGGGGAGCGGCAAAGTCGGAACCCACCAGTACCAACTTTAATTTCGGCGTTCCACAGCGTCCCACCACTCCGCCAAATACACAAGCAGCCTATGTTTTTGGTTCCCCAGGAAAATCCTTTGACTTCCAATTTCATCCGAAATCTTCTGTAAAATCACCAGGAGGAGGAGAAACGAGTGAGGATGAAGTTGTTGAGAGTGACGATGTGTACTTTGCACCAGTGATTCCTCTACCAGATAAAGTTGAAGTAAAAACTGGAGAAGAGAATGAGGAAGTGGTCTACAGTCACAGAGCCAAACTTTTTAGATTCGATACAAATAGCAAAGAATGGAAAGAGCGTGGTTTAGGCGATATCAAACTTCTTAAACATAGAGAAACACAGAAATTAAGATTAATAATGAGACGAGATCAGATTTTGAAACTTTGTTTGAATCATGCTTTAACGCCTGACATTGAGGTAACAGTGAAAGATGATAAAACTTGGACATGGTCAGCTGCTGATTACAGTGAAGGAGAAATCGAATACTCACGGTTTGCCTGTAGATTCAAGACTCCCGAAATTGCAAATGATTTTAAGAGTTCAATAGATAATGCATTATCTGGCAAATGTTCCAGCAATGCATCCCAGAAAGTCCAGACTCCAGTCAAACAACAGTCACAAGAAATTGAAGTTCTTTACGAAATAAAAGTATCTCCTCAAGAAAAAGAGGAGGCTCGGAAATTACAGCTTCCAGAGAATTTCTACTCGTATAAATACAAAGAAGACTGTCCGGGTTGTATCGGTTGTAAAGAGCCTGCTGCACCATTGTTCGATACCAAACCCGTTAAAAATCAAAAAAGTGAAACTGCCGAAAAAGCTCTCGATTTGAGTAAATCAGATTCTCAAGTAAATCAAAAACACGTTGAAAATACGGCGAAAACGACGACACAAGTTACTACTTCTACCTCTCAACCTCTCTTTAGTTTCTCCGGAGCGCCAATTAAACCAAGTACCTTCGGAACTAGTTTTACTTTACCTTCTTCGACTACTCCTAGCAAAACTGAAACTCCAGCTGTCGAGACACCACCCACAAGTTTCTTATTTGGAAATAACTTTAATCAACCAGCAGCTGAGAAGAAAAATGAAGATACAGTATTAAAAACGTCAAAGTTGGCTTTAGAAAATCTCAACATTTGTAGTCCTTCGACAAAGCTTCCAACATCACCTGCTGCCGCTACTTTTAGTTTCGCGGACCCACCAAAATCGTCTACTCCGATTTTCGGTACTAAACCTTTCTCCACTCAAAGTAATGAGAAGTCTATATTCGGTGGAACTCCGTCAACAAATAGTGGCACTATATTTGGAGGAACTGCATTCAGTTCTTCGCAAAAAGATAACACTTCTGCTTCGATTGGTTCAACGAACTCGGAAGAATCGACACAGAATAAAAATACAGCTAATTTATTCACAGGATTTTCACAAAATGAAACAACCACAGCACCAGTATTTGGAAATCAAGGATCATTTTCCTTTTCTGCACTAAAAACTACTCCAGTTGCAGCTTCGACACCTACAGGTTTTGGATCTACGCCTGTGTTTAGTAATTTTGGAATTGGAATAAATACCAATGTTTTTGATAAGCCAGGAGATGTCACTTTTGGAACAAAGAAAACAGATGATGCGCCAGAGAAAGTTAGTTTTCTTCCAACGGAAAATGCGGTGTCTTTCTCCGCTCTTGCCGCTAAAAGCGATGAAAATGCTTTCAAAGCAGGTGTGTGGTAATTTATTATTAATAGCAATAGGCAGTATTTTTCAATAATTATACAGGGCCAGAGCTAGGAATTTAAATCACTTTGATTTAAATAAAAAAACTTTACAATTCTCCGGATGTCTACTGCATTGTAACACATCTCAAACCGTAAACAAATACATTTTAAAATTTTCAATTTTAATATTTTAATCTTTATAAAATTTAAAAAAATTCAGCTAATACAGATGATAAAAATACCTACGATTTACAAATTTTTGGTATGGAGATACAGGGTTGCCACGGTTCTGGAAAACCTGGGAAACCTGGAATTGTCATGGAATTTTTTTTAAGTTAGGGAATTCCTGAAAAAGTCAGGGAATTTTATAAAATGTTGTTTTAAAAAATTAATTTAATTAATTTCTATTTTAATGATTTCAATCAGTGACATTTTATTTGAAATAAGTTGAAAACTGCGGAATTGTCGGTGACTTTTATCTGATTGATCAATAGAAAATAATGCAAATTTTCAAAGCTGTTACTAAAATTGAAAATTATTTCCATCTATCATCAAAAAATTAATAACAATTTAGTCATTTTCAACTGATTAATTGAAATCATGAATAGAAAGTGATTTTCAATATAAAAATATTCTCCTTAAATTTTATAATTTTTCATTAGTTTTTTTAATTATTTTGTTCTGTTGTCAATTATTCTCGACAGCTTTCGTATTTTTTGGCAATTGTCAATTATTTTTATCATTTTGTAATCTTTCTTTCAATTATCAATTATTTTCTTCACATTTTAATTTAATTAATTAATTTTCCATTTATCTCCTCCATTTTCAATCATTTTCTTCAATTCTCAATTATTTTCTTCAATTTTCAATTATTTTATTCAATATTCAATAATTCTCGTCTTTTTCCAGTTATCAATCATTTTTTTTTTTTGAAATTTCAATACAATTCTTTAATTATCTTCTTCAATTTTCATTTATTTTCTAAAAAATTTTTTTTATAATTTTCTTCAGTTTTTAATTGACAACTTAATATTATAGTCCTTTAATTTTATAATTATTCTTTAATTTTTTCAATAATTTTGTTCTATTGTCAATTACTTTTGACATTTTTCGAACTTTTTTTACTTTTTTTTCAATTGGCAAGTATTTTTCTTAATATTCAATTATTTTAGTCATTTAGTAATTTTTTTTTTAATTATCAATTATTTTCTTCAACCTTCAATTTATTTCTTCAATTTTTAATATTTTTTACAATTATTATTCTCGTCATTTTTTAATTATTTCTTTCAATTATTAATTATTTCGTACAATTTTTTCAATTAGTCCCTTACAATTTTATAATTATTCTTTAATTTTTTCAATATTGTTGTTTTGTTGTCCATTATTCTTGTTATTTTTAAATTATTTTTTTCAATTAATAATTTTTTCCGCAATTTTCAATTATTTTCTACAATTTTTTCAATTTACAATTATTTTTGTTAAATTTTATAATTATTCTTTAATTTTTAAAATTTTTTTATTCTGTTGTCGTTTATTCTCGACAGTTTTCTAATTTTTTTTTCATTTGTCAATTATTATTTAAATAATTGTAATTTAATTCCTTAATCTTTAATTTAATTCTGCAAGTTTCAATTATGTTTTTTACTTCTTAATTATTATTTTCAATTTGAAATTTAGCAGTCTTTAGTTTCCAATTATTTTATTCAATATTCAATAATTCTCACCTTCTTTAAATTATCAATTATTTTTTCAAATTTGAATTTCATTCTTAAATTTTCAATTTATTTCTTCATTTTTTTATTATTTTCATCGAATTTTAGTTCATTTTTCCGTTTTCAATTATTTTTTTGTATATTCCATAATTCTCAGCTTTTTTAATTATTTTTTTTTAAATTTAAAAAAAAATTAAATTTTTATAAATATTAGATTAAAAAAAATTCAATAAATTTTTAATTATATTCTTCAAATTTCAATTTCATTCTTTAATTTTCAATTTTTTTCGATTTTCAGTTATTCTCATAAAATTTTATAATTTATTCTTTGATTTTTTCAATTTTTTTGTTCGGTTGTGTATTAATCTAGATATTTTTTTAATTTGGTTTTCCATTGTTTATTATTTTCTTCATTTTTCAGATATTTTTTTCAATTTTGTGATTATTCTCATAACATTCATTATTTATTGCATTTGCAGAAATTTATAGTTTTAAATAACTAACAATAATGCAAAGTTTCTCGGGTTAATGTTTCGACTTATTTTGTATTTGGTCATGGAATTTGATAAAAAATGGTCCGGAAAACCTGGAATTCATGAAATTTTGAAATTTTTAAAAAGTAGCAACCCTGACTCATTTTTTTTTTGTAAATTTACTCAATTTGTTTTCATATCTTGTCTATTTTTGCGAGATTTTATGCAAACTTACTTCTTCATCCAAAAATTTTAAGATTTTCTTTATTTTTCTAAATTTATTGTTGGACTCGTTTTAAGTGTAATATTATAAAACTGTTTTATTGGTTTAAGGTATTAGTCGCGTAAAATGATTTTCGTCAGATTTTTTTAAAACTTTGTATCTGTATTCATGAGGTATTTATCTATGAAATAAAATCTATCCTATTAATTTTGACCACTTCTGAGCTTCAAAATATTAATTCAAAGTTTATACCTTTTACATGCAATAGCACAAAATGCATGTAAAAAATGTCTCTTATATTCAATTATAAAAAAACAAGTCGTCAGTTTTTCAAATAAAACTACTAAGTTACACATTGAGATAAAATAAATCCTTTAAAAAAAAATTAATTTTATTGACCACGCCGTATAAAAAATACAATAATTTAAAAATTCATAATTTTTCATTTTCACGTGGTTTCATTGAAAAATGTCGAAAACGTGTAAGCAATACAACACGATAACTTATAGTACCTGACTCAAAATCGTGAAAATTACATATATTACATTAGAAGAGGTCACAAGGAAGCAAGTGAGTTGATATAAAAGTTTATTTTTTGTTCTTTTTATTTTGCGGGAGTTTTGCGGGAGCATTTACGCGACTAATACCTTAATTTGCTTAAACTTTTTTATTTTTAAAGGATTTTTAAATTTCTTTTGTGGACTTTTTATTTATCTTGATATGTACCTACATTTTCTTATTTTATTTTTATTAATTCTAATTTTCTCTTAATTTAAATATTTTCGACATGTTTTAAATTTTCTAAAATTATGTTAGATGTTTTTGTGACATTTTTTCCTTTCTTGATAATTTTCTTTTATCATTCTTTGATTTTTCAATAAATTTTTTAATATAATAATATTATTGTTTCCATTTCTTTGAAGTTTTTAAAAACTAACATTTTTTCGAACAATTAAAATTTTTTCTTATAATTTTGTATTCTTCAAAAAAGTTTTTCAGTATTTTTTTTTCTGTATTTAGACACAATTTTTTAATTCATATCACTTGTTGAATCACTTGTTTTATTTCTTTTGCTTCTAATTCTTTTGTGTTATAGATTTTCTTCTTTTTACGCAAATTACTTTAGTTTATTTTACATAATTTCGTTTTATTTATTTTAAAAAATTTATTTATTTTCTCATTGATTTTCTTATTCCTTTTGCTAATTTGAGAGGACGGGAGAGTACAATTTTTTCTTGATTTATCTGATTGTATTTTCATTTTTCATTTGTAAAATTCGAATTTTTTACATTTTGTCTGTTTTTTCTCATCATTCACTCTTTAATATAATTTCTAAATTTTATGACTTTGAACAATATTTGTTTTTAAAATTGTTTTTAAAATAAATCTAATGTTTGAATTTTTTTTTGTTTTATTTTGTTACGTTTTATACACATTCATTTAAAATTTTCTTTACTTTGTGAATAATTTCCTAAAATTTTTCATTTTTAAAGGAATTTGTCATTTCCTTTAGTTTATATAATTTCCATTTATCTTTTTACACTTTCTTATTTTATTCTTACTGTTTTTAATTTTGTAGTTTTTTTCCCCACTATTTTAATTTTTTTTTTTTTATAATTTCTATTATATTTTCATTGTTTGTGATACTTTTTTTTTGCAGATTTTCTCCATTTTTCAATGTATCGCTTTATTTTTATTTTATCTTTTTTAAATATTAATTGGTTCCAATTTACTTATAATCCGAACCTTAGTTTATCAAATTTTCAATGTATTCAAATTGTAATCAATCCAAATACCCATTTTTTTATTTATTTTAAAATAAGTGGTTCCACAATTCTGGCTATGCAGTATTGTTACATGTACGTTTATATATGAAAAAAAAAACTTTTTATCGTACCTATAAGTTAATAATTATTTATCTTTATTTATAAACTTTTTAAAGTACCCTAAAAGTCCCCTATTTTCCCTAAAATATTCTTTATTGCCACTGTGAAACCTGCATTAACTATTATTATAATTTTATTATGATTCAGTAGTCCATAATACCAAAATGATTTTATAATTACAGATCCAAACTTTGCATTTGAAGGAGCAGGTTCTTCAGTTTTTGGCTCAAAATTCAAAAGTGCTAATAACACTTTAAGTAACACTTTAAGTACATCAAAGAATAGTCCGAATGTATCGAAGCAAGATGAAAATGAAAATGAGAATGAGGACGAAGGAGATGAAAATGGACAAGAACATGATCCTCATTTCGAACCTATCATTCCTCTACCTGATGCTGTCGAGGTTCGAACAGGAGAAGAAGATGAAGAAAAAGGTAAACATTTTTACTAATTTCTCTTATTTTTCAAATCCACTAAAAATGTAATTATTTTCAATTTTAAACAACAAGAATTTTAATTTGTCAGAACGTTCACTGACTTCTTTGCAGAAAAAAACCATTTTTCCCATTTTTAAATTAATTGTTTCAATTAATGTTTTTTTTTTATTTCAGTATTCTGCCAAAGAGCGAAACTGTACCGATTCGATGCAAATACAAAAGAGTGGAAAGAGAGGGGTGTCGGTGAGATGAAAATTTTGCATCACGTTGAAGGAGGCACCTACAGAATTTTATTACGCAGAGAGCAAGTTTACAAAGTTGTTTGCAACATGTTACTCTCGGCTGATTTAGATTTTAAACCACTTCAAACCTCAGACAGAGCGTGGATTTGGGCTGGTATGAATTATTACGATGGAGAGGCAAATCTCGAGGAATTGGCTGTGAGATTTAAAAATCCAGAATTGGCTTCTCAATTCAAAATGGCAATCGACAAGGCTCAAGAATCTCTTCGAGAAAGACCAAGCACCAAGCAAGGTAGTTAAATCACAGGAATTTCAAGAAAAAGTTTTACTGCATCTTGCTTTTATCGCTTCAATCAATTTTTATGTATCAATTCATTGATACATTTGCACTGCATACCTGTAATATCCCCGGTTTTTTTCTTTAAAAACTGTTAGCTAAATACAGTGTCTACAGTAGGAGGTTGAAGACTTAGTGGGCTTATGTGATTAATTTTTACAAACGGGGATTACGTATTTAATCTAACAGACAGAGTTTATATTATTAATTATAAAAATTGGTACTTATTATTTCCAATTTTCTCTTGTACATTTTTTTCATGTAGAGTAGAACGCTTTTATTTTTTATAAAACCTGCGCTTTATTTGGCTAGAAGCAAGCGTAATATTATTATACAAGCATAAATATTATTCTTTATTATACTTAATTCTTAATACATTATCTTTTATTTTTATTACTATTATAGACTGAATTAGCTTCTTTTAAGTTCTTGTACATTTAAATGAAATAAAGCTTATGTATCATTGAGTTTGGTGTTTAAATTCCAAAATTTTAAGTGGAAAAATTCATTTAATTGACTAAGTATGACTTGAGATGATTGTAAGGTGCTTTTTTTTCATGATTAGTGTTTTACGGACTTATATTGACAAATATACTTGCATGTAAGTAAAATTTAACTCTTTAGATTGTCCAGAAAATTCGTAACTGATTTTTATAGACAAATACATTCTCATTTATCCTGATTATTGGTATCCTTGGGACTCTTTAGAATGTCTTAATAAACTGAAAACTGGCATCTTTTTCAATAGTATTATTTTTTCAGTAACAGGACAATTCATTGACACGAGTGCTCAAGATAAATATGATGAGGATGATGAAGATTATGGCGAGGAGGGAGAAGATGAAGATTTTGAGGGTGAAGAAGTGGAAGAGGAAGAACTCTCTGTTATGTTTGAAAAAAGAGCCACTCTCTTTGCACAAAATGAAGGAGAACAAGCCTTGAGAAATCTTGGAATGGGTACTTTAAAAATTTGCTATGATTCTGATATTTTCGGCGCTCGAATAATGATGGAAGCTGATGGTACTGGTGAACTTTTAAGCAATACTGTTATTAGTATTGACAGTTCTATGGAGGTAATTAAAATGTTTTTATTTTTAATTTATAATATTCAATAACAAGGAATTTATCACCTACTCAAAAAGAGGTTATATTTTATTTAGACAAAATGTGGCAAATTTAATAAAAAATAAAATAAACAGGGAGTCTACTAACCGGAAAAACCGGGAAATAACCGGGAATTTAAATTGACCGGGAAAAACCGGGAATTTTCCGTCAAACCGGGAATTTTTTTCTGTGATAATAAATTTTTTTCAATTTTCAATTATTTTCTTCAATTTCCAATTACTTTCTACAATTCTCAATTATTTTCTTCCATTTGGAATTATTTTCATTAATTTAAAATTATTTCTTCATTTTTCAATTATTTTCTTCGATTTTATAATATTTTCTTCAATTGCCAATTATGTTCTTCAATTTTCAATTATTTTCATCAATTTCTAATTAATTTATTCAATTCTGAAATATTTTTTACGATTTTCAATTATTTTAATCAATTTTTAATTATTTTATTCAACTATAAAATTTTTTTTTTGAATTGCCAATTATTTGATTCAATTTTCAGTTATTTTCTTCAATTTTTAATTATTTTTATCAGATCTCAACTATTTTCTTCAATTTTTAATTATTTAATTTAATATTCAATAAATCTCGACTTTTTTCAACTATTTTTTTCAATTATCATTTATTTATTTCACATCTCAATAACTCCTCCAATTTTTAATTATTTTCTTCAATAATCAATAATTCTCGGCTTTTTTCAATATTTTTTTTCAATTATCAATTATGTTTTTGAAACTTGAATTCAATTCATCAATTATTATTCAACAATTTTCATAAAATCACATTTTCTTCAATTCCAAATTATTTTCTACAATTTTTAATTAATTCCTTTAAATTACAATTACATTCTTCATTTTTTATTGTCTTTTTCAAGTTCTATAATTCCTGGGTTGTTCAATTTCTTTTTTCTTCAACTATCACTTATCTTCTTCTACTTTCAATCCTATTCTTCAATTCTTCAATTATTTTCTTTAATTCTCAATTATAATTTTCGACATTTAATTCTATTCTTCAATTTTTAATTGTTTTTTTCAATATTTAATAACTCTAGGCTTTTTACAATAATTTTTTTAAATTCTTAATTATTTTCTTCAATTTCCAATTATTTTCTACAATTTTCAATTATTTTCTTCCATTTTGAATTATTTTTTCATATTTCTTTCAGTTTCTCAATTTCTTTCAATTTTCAATTTCTTCTCAATTTTCTTCAATATTTAACAATTCTCAGCTTTTTTAAATTATGTTTTTCTTTCAATTTTTATTTAAATTGAGAATTTTTAAATTATTTTCATAAATTCGCAATTATTTACGTCGATTTCTAAATTTTTCTGCTGTTTCCAAATATTGTATTTAATTTTTAAGTACTTTCTTCCATTTTTAATTATTTTCTTCCATTTTCAATTATTTTCTTTAATTTTTAATTATTTTGTTCTATTTCCAATTGTTTGTTTCAATATTCAGTAATCTCGACTTTTTTCAATTATTTTTTTTTTCAATTATTTTTTTTTTCAATTATCAGTTATTTATTTCATATGTTTCAAAACCTCCTTCAATTTTCAATAATTTTCTGCTATTTTCAATTGTTTTTTTTTAATATCCAATAATTTTGTGTTTTTCTGATTTAAATTTGCTTATTTAATTTTCAATTTATTTCTTCAATTTTGAATTATTAACTTAAATTTTAAATTATTTTTTTGGATTTTCTATCTAGTTGACCATTTTTCAATTATATTCTTTGAATTTAATAACCATTGTTAAATTTTTTCAATTATTCAATTGTAGATTAATATTTACTTTTTTTTTTAATTTTGTTTCTAATTGTCAAATATCTTTGTCATTGTTCAATTATTTTTTTCCATTATTAATTATTTCTTTTCATTATTAATTGTTTCTTTTAATTCTTAATTATTATTTTTTGTAAAGTTTAATATTTAATTCTTCAATTTCAATTATTTTCTTCAATTATCAACTGATATATTTAATTTTTGTAGCCATTTGTAGATCTATTTATACTTAAAATAAATTTTAAGTTAACAAGAGAAAAAACCGGGAAAAATAGGAACAAAAACCGGGAAAACCGGGAAATGATCGGGAATTTTGTGAGACGAAATTAGTAGACACCCTGAATAAACCATTTTCTGAATGTCAAATATCTTTCATTTTTATTCAATTATGAGTTTTAATGATTTAATTGGTTTTTAATTAAATTTGACACACTTTGTCTAAATAAAATGAGAGTAAAACTTAGTATTTCTATTTCAAAAAGCAAAATAATGACTTCAAACATAATGTTTTTCATTCATTTATTTATAGGCTTTCAAAAGAATGTTTAATTGATTTTTATTTTTGATTTTAGCTTGCTGGAAAGGAGTGTTTGTGGACAGCCTTTGATTTTGTTTTAAATCCTCCTGAAAGGCGATTAATAAAAGCAGTTTTTTCGTCTCAGCAAGCTGCAGAAGATATGTACATTAACTTCGAAGAAGTAAGGAACCTTTTTGTTTGCATATTTTAAAATTAAAAGACTTTGTAAAAATAGTGTGATATTATGGAAAAAAGGTTAAAAGAGAAGCGAGCAAAAATTATAAGTTTTCTTTTTTTAGGGCCAAGATATTGCTAAAGGAGCAGAAATAACAGATCAACCAGAAATTTACATTCCGGATGAAGAATAAAAGATGGCATACGAATTTTGAAACTTTGTGATGAATCATATTACGTAGTAGATATTTATGAGTAAGTTTAAAAAATTTTAGTTGATAGAAAATTAATTTTATTATAGTACGATTATAATTTACAAAGCTTGTATTTTCGTTTTTCTAAGTTTAACTTTTATCTGGAACCTGTTACACTTGAACTTTTATTCGACTGCTGTAGATTAATTTTTCGATAGTTTTAATTGTAAAAGGATAAAAGGACAGTGAATAGGGTTATCCTCAGGAAACTTAATAACTAGCTTTCATAAATGAGGCTCAAGAACGATATTTATCATAAAAGATGTGTTTCTTTTTTGTTGAAAAACGATCGCCAAAACTATTTCAACTATTGGCTGGTGATAATCATATTTAAATGGAATTAAATTTTATTTATAATAGTAGGAAACAGTGTATAAATTATTTTACGATATTTTATCATAAATTTCGCAAACTTATTAAATTAATAAAGAGGATTTCCCAAATATGAAACATTTAAACTTTTTTCTTTCAAGATCCTTACTTCCTTTTTATTTTATCCTTACTTTTTTTCAGAGATTGAGATTAATGAGAGTTGCTTTAATAATTTAATGATAAAAAATTAATAAATAAAAATTATATATTTTGTCATTTTTTCATATACCTAATTTGTTAAATTGTTTAAATAATTCTTTTTATTTTTCTCGATAACCTATTAAATTTAAAATATTAGTTTGTTATACAATAGTAAAAAATATTTTTTAAAAATTTTATTAGAATAACTGGTACAAGGTTAAAAAAATAAATTTCTATAATCCCCTCTATAGAATTTTCCCCCTCCAACAGTGAATTATTCCAGTGGACTTTGAACCTTGTTCGTCTGACAAATACAGACGTAGCCTTTGTAGAAAGTGATAAACTGTGAATATACGGCAAGATTATTTTATTTTAAATTTTAGTTGGATGTCCTTTGGGTTCAAGTAAAGTTGACTAGCAAAAATGTCTGTTGCAGTTAAAGGTAAATTAGAATTTTCATTAAAATTGCTTATCTCTTTTACTTATTGTTTTTCAATTGTTTGGTCAAAGATTGAAACTTGTGTCATACTTTTAATTAATTATTGTGACTAAAAATTGTTTCTACATTCCGGAATTTTTACAATTTTCTTTTATTTTCTATTGAAAGTTTTCCTATTCACGATAAACAAGGATAACAAGAGCGTGAAAACCGGTTTTTGAAAAGCAGATGTGAAGTTTTATAGGCTAAAGGACCTTTAAACTCAAATATTTTCTAAAAGAGGCAAATGTTTTTTTATTAAGATATTTTTATCACAATGACTTGCGTAATTAAAAACCAGACCATGTTTATTCGAAAAATGCAAATTAGTTTTTTTTTTTTAATATATTTTGTTGTTGTTGTCTTGGTGAATAAATGATAACTGATTTTAATATAACGGGAAATTTGAATGTAAACGAGTATTTATTAAATGTAAATATATTTAACAAAACAGTGCATTATTTTATTGTAAAATTATATTTAAAGGAGTTTTTGTCGTGGGTGCAAAACGCACACCATTTGGAAAAATGGGAGGAATGTTCGTGAATAAAAGTGCAACTGATTTGTCAGTTGCTGCTTCAAAGTCAGCTATTGAATCTGCAGGAATTCAGCCTGAAAAAATTGATAGTGTGGTGTTCGGTCATGTGTTAATGGTTCGTATATAATTAGTTTTAATTAAATTGTTAAAATCAGATTTATTTGAAGTTAAAAATAATTTATTCTTTACAGAATTCATCATCGGATGGTGCCTTTTTACCTCGTCACGTTCTTTTAAAATGTGGAATTCCTCTGGACAGACCTGCTCTTGGAGTTAATCGACTTTGTGGATCTGGATTTCAAGCAGTAGTCAATGGTGTACAGGTAAAATTAAGATTAGATCTTGTTTCAAAATAGTATCAACAAAACTTTAAAAATAAACCACAAACATTTTAAAATTTCAAAATAGACATAAAAAGTTCTCATCAGAACCAGAAATTACATTAATATTAACTTTTTTCAGAGTATATTGGTTGGAGAATCAAAAATTGTTTTAGCCGGAGGAACGGATAATATGAGTCAAGCACCTTTTGTCGTGAGAAATGTAAGATTTGGAACGGCCTTGGGACAGAAATATGAGTTTGAAGATTCTCTTTGGCTGGGTCTTATCGATTCGTATTGTAGTTTGCCAATGGGAGTTACTGCAGAAAAACTTGGAGCAAAATATGGAGTTACAAGAGATGAAGTTGATCAATTTTCTCTACGGAGCCAGAATTTGTGGAAATCTGGTAAAAATTAATTGATACATTACTGCTAATCGTAAAGAAACTTGGAAATTATGGAGCAATTTTTGAATGTAAACTTAAATTTATCAAAATGTCAATCAATTAGAAATTTAATATTTCCAAGTTTCAATGAATCGATCAAAACATTCTCCAATTAAAATTTTAAACATAATTCAACCGAATTTTAAACGATCTTTTCAATTCATTTTGATTTTAATTAACCTCGTATTAAATTAACCCTAATTTCAGTCATTTCTACTTTGTTTGATGATGGAAATTTCAGTCAATGTTGAATTTAAAAGAGAATCAGACAAAATAAATTGCTAATTAAATTATCAGTAACTAAGGAAATAAATTAATGCATTTTAAAATTCCAATTGTTAAATTTTTTCAGCTCAGGATAATGGTCGTTTTAAGGCTGAAATGGCTCCTGTAACTGTAAAGGTCAAAAGGCAAGAAGTTTCTGTTGATGTAGATGAACATCCTCGTCCACAAACCAAGATTGAAGATCTCAAAAAACTCTCATCAATTTTCCAGAAGGATGGCCTAGTCACCGCTGGCTCAGCTTCTGTAAATTAATTTTTTTACGTTTAAACCACCATATTTTTCAGGGCTTTTATTGATTTCAATCATGATTTAAATAAAAAAAAAACTTTACTCTTTTCCGGATGTCTAATCCTGAAGTTAAAAATTCGCAAACTATTAAAAAAACAAGAAATTTGTGGATAAATCTTGGAAATTTCAAAGTTAATATTTTATTCATTATAAAATTTAAAAAATTGTGCTTAATACAAATGATCAAAATACCTACGATCTACAAATTTTTGGTATGAAGATAGCAAAAAATAGTATTAAATTTTAATAAATATTTAAGTTATTATAATTTAAATATATTCCAAACGTCAATTAACTCATATTCTAATTTGTTCAAAACTTTTAAATTTCAATTATTTCAAATTTAAGTGCATATTAATTAATGCAAAATAATTAAAAAATATTAATTATTTTCCATATTTACGATAATTATTTTTTTAATTCTTACAATATTTTTAAAAGATTTCACTTTTTCGAAACTGTTTAATTTTTACCTTATAATTTCTTATTTTTACATTAGTTTAAGATTTTTTCTCCTTTTACTTTTGTTTTTTTTGTATTTGTCCTCTTCTTTTTATGCAAATTATTTTATATTATTTTACACAATTTTGTTATTATATCATTTACTAAACTTTTTATTTCGTTGATTTCCATAATTATTTCCATATGTTTAAAAATAAATACGCTCATTTTTTAGTAAATTTACTCAATTTGATTCACATCTTGTCTATTTTTTGCAAACTTAGGTACTTATTCTTTCATAATATTTTTAGATTTTCTTTATTTTTCTAAATTTATTGTTATAGAAATGTTTTTTGTTTAATTTGCCTACAATTTTTTTATTTTCTTTTTATTAATTCTAATTTTTCAGTAGATTCTAGCCGAATTTTATTATTTCGTGTACTTTTTACATGTTTTTTACATTTTGCTAGATTAAGGAAAAGAACATTTCTCCATTTTCTTCCTATTTATTTAATTTTCTTCACTAGTTTTTTAGTCCTTCCTTGCGTTTTAAATAATTCTTTAATTTTTGTCATCATTTTTCCATTTCAAAGAAAAATTTTTCCTTCTTTTAAATTGTTTAGTTTTTATCTTATAATTACCAATTTTTGAAATCATTTATCATATTTACATTTTTAAATTTCTCAATTTTCTCCTTTTTTGAAGACTTTTATTTTTTATTTTATATTATGTAAATTTAATCTTGTATTAAATATTCTCATTTTAACATCGTTCTTCTTTTTCATAAAATTTCTTTTTTTTTTAAATTTCCAAATTTTATTCATTCTTTTTTCATTCAATTTGTAAAATAATTCTCTAATATGTATTTTTTTAATTTTAAAATTTTCGTCTCTTTAGTAATATATTGTAACGTTTTTTTTAATTATCTGCTTATTTATTTTTGCAATTTAAAAAAAAATTTAATTTAAATTTTTGTCTCTTACGTTATATATTTAACGTTTTTTCAATTATCTTCTTATTTATTTTTGCAATTAAAAAAAAATGTCTGTAAATAGTTTAGTTTTTTGAAAAGAGTTTATATTTTTTTATATATTTTTATGTAACTTTTTTATTTTTTATGTCATTCTTGTGTTTTTTTTAAAATTTTTACTTTATTTCTTTAATAATGTCCATGAAATTTTTTATTTAAAAGAATTTTTGCACTTTTTTAATAGACTGTTTTCTTATTTTTTTACGCTTTTATTTTCTTTTTTTGTTACATTTACTATTTTTTCGTTTTCTTCTTAATTTGACAATAATATGAATTTAAAGATATTTTTTTGAAATTTTCTCATTTATTCGATATAATTTATTTGATTTTGATTAAATATTTTATTTTTCATTATTTCTTATTAAATGTTCTCAGGTTAAAAAATAGACTACTTTCAAATAAACATTTGCAAATTTTATATACTGATTATATTTAAAAAAAATCAATTTTTATCACACTTACATCAAAAGTTAGATTTTACGGCTTGTTTGGAAACCTTTAAGAGCTCATTTCACGGCCTAGGCCGTAAAGTAAATGAACTCGCAATCTGATTGGCTGATGCTGATCAGCTGACCTTTACTTTATGGTACAGCTGCCCAAACTGGCCCAAACGTTACGGCTGTTCATGGGTTTTGCCGCCCTCCGGGGGCATTTCTAAGTCTGTCGACCTACTCCCACCTAGAAATGCCCCCTGAGGCCGTTTTTTACGATAATCACCTCTCCCTAGGTTCGAATTCTCAGTTTTTTGTGTGATAAAAAATGTTATATGACACTTGGACCCTTTCGGCACTTAAGTTCTCGTGTATCGTACAACTCGCCACAGCCACATCAGAGCCTCGGCTACTTTTCGGTGGAGCCTCGGCTTCATATCTTCACTTCACCTCGGCTTTGCCTCGGCTACGTTCAATGAAGCCTCGTCACCACCTCTACTTCGCCTCGGCTGCGATTGGACTTAGGCTCGTATTACGATACTTACTCGTACTATAAAGTGCCATTTCAGGTCCTTGTGTCATAAATAACTATTTTGATTTAAATAAAAAGAATCGGATTTTTGAAATGTTTTTAAAAAAATTATGATTTTTATCAGCCTTGGTATTTTTAGATTTCAGCTCATTGTGTTATTTTCAAAATTTAAATAACTGATATCTAAAAATCCTTATTTTAAATTTATTTTACAAACTTGAATTCAATTTTTCAGGGAGTTTGTGATGGCGCTGGAGCATTAGTTCTTGCTAGTGAAGAAGCTGTAAAAACTGAAGGACTTACTCCTTTGGCTCGAATTGTAGGATATTCTGTAGTTGGTGTAGATCCAAGCATAATGGGAATTGGTCCAGCACCTGCTATCAAAAATCTACTTAAATTGACTGGAAAATCCTTAAATGACATGGAAATCATAGAAGTAATTTTTTTGCTTTTTTACAGTTTATATTTTTAGACCCAGAGCACATTTAATACCGATAAATAATTTAATTTACGTTCTTTCTAGATTAATGAAGCTTTTGGAGCACAAACTTTAGCGTGTGCTAAAGATTTACAATTGGATATGAATAAATTGAACGTTGATGGTGGTGCAATTGCTTTAGGACATCCTCTTGCCGCGTCTGGTGCTAGAATTACTACACACATTGTACACGAACTCAGGTAAATTTTATAAAAATTTAAAATTATTATTAGCAATTAAACTTTATTCTCTAAGTTTATAAAAATTTAATTGGGAAAAAAAATAAATATCTTCTTTTCTTTACCTAAAATTTTAAAGTTAGACAAAATTAATGCGTTAATTTCTTCAGAATTAAATTTTTCGTATTTTTGTAACTTTATTTTGTGTTTTTTAATATATTTTTAAAATATTTAATTTTAATTTTGTTTATTTTCATGCAATAGTTAAATAATTATAATAACATTATTTTTAGAAATTTTCATTGAGTTTTTCTATTAGATTCTTTTATTTTTTACTCACTTTAAACTTTTTTCGTATTAGTTGATTAAAAATATAAATTTATGCAATTTTTTACTGCATATTTTATGTATAATCTATATTTTTTAATCTTCAGGAAAAGTTATTCATTCTATTCCTTTTTAATATTCAAAATTGATAATTAAAGATAAAACCTTAGAATCGTTTAAATTATATTATTAATTTAATTATTTAGATATTGTTTTGTGAAAATATTACTTATTTAAATTACTTACTTTTTATTTATTTCTTTATTTATTTTTTAATCTCTTAGGAAAGTTATTTATTTTATTCTTTTTAAATATTAAAAATTGATAATTAAAGATGAAACCTCACAAAATTGTAAATTACAATAAATATAAATTGAATAATTTATTTAAAAAAATACTCTACAAAATCTGTAACCATTTTCAGGAGAAGAAAAGCCAAATTTGGAATTGGATCCGCCTGTATTGGAGGAGGTCAAGGCATCGCAGTTATGGTTGAAGCTCTTTAAATAAAATCTTTGCAAGTAATTGGACTTTCGTCAGAGGAATTAAAGACTTGAAATATTTGTCAATTCAAGTTAATAAGTCTGAATAAGAAGAATGAAATTAATTTTACAATTGAATTATATATTTTTCCATTTTCTGCAATTGTTGAACTTAATACACAATCCCAAAATAGGTATTTTTAAGAATGTGATTTTATATACAATTATTAACTTTTGGCAAGTTGAAAATATTTTTATATTACACATTTATATGTTTTGAATATATTCTGTAAATAATATTAAGAATGTTATATTTCTAATCCTGTTATGATCTTTGTGAACGTTCTCATTTTTATTATCATATTTACAAACTCTTTATACAATTGATTTTTTGCAGCAAAGATTTTTTATTGAGTATAGAAATAACTATTATCAAAAACTTAAAAAACTGCATCAAATTTGATAAAAAATTAAAATCTATTCCTCTTCTTTTACCTCAAACGGAGAATTCACAGCAACTGAATTTTCAGCGATTATTCTCTCTCATCTTTCAAAACTTAAACTAAAAATTTATCTAGGCGAAAACTTCTCCAGAGTGAAACTTTTTTATTTTGAAACTTTTTGCCATTTTTGGATTTGGAAATCGACAGGCGATCAAAAAACTTTCTAAATCTTCATTCTCTGTTCTGCATATCGTCTCCAGATAAAGAAAGTTTTATTTTTCATCTCTAAATTCAAATTACTTCATATTTAATATTTTACAACAATAATTATTATTGACTTTGCTAATTTAAAAACATTTTTGGTTTTTGGAAAAAGATTTTGGACAAGTTATATTTTTACATATTTATTATTAAGAAAAAAGTTATTGATTAATATTTCGAAAAATTTTAATTCTTTTATTGTTTTAAATTTAAATCAAATAATTTGATCTTAAACTAAAATTTCTTGTTTAGAATTTGAAGAAATTAAAATATGTAAAATGTAGTTTGAAAAAACTAATTTTTGTATTTATAAAATTGAAGAATTTTTAGAACTAGCATAAATTTAAATTAGGTCGAGTAAAAACTTGATTAATAATTGTTTTGACTAATTTAAATTTGACAAAAATTTGGATTTTATAAATTTTGAATCGATAATAAATCTAAAGCTTGGACAAATAAAAAAAAATGAAAAATTGGAAATTTCCCGCTCTATTTGATCCAGAAAGTGCTGCCATTTTAGTTCATTTTCTCACCACCATAATCGCTGAAATCGCCAGTCCTCGTGGATGTCAACATAACCTTAAAATAAGTTATTTTTGTATTTTTGTGCATATATTAATTAAGTATGTAATGAGAATACTTACCAAAATAATTAAGCAAACTGTGCTTAAATTAAAAACACTTTAACTTGAGAAAATAGTTATATTTCCATGAGATTATGGATAATTATTGAAACTACTGTACATAAATTTTGTTGGTGAATTTTCAAGTAACAATTTTTATTAATTTGTTAAGTTCTCATTTAACAAATATAAATAAAAATGACTTCTCCTTGCATTGATATTATTGATGATATAGAAGATTTAATATCATCCCAAGATATTACTCCAAAAGAAAGGTACAGTTCCAGAAAGAAAGTTACTGTTCGTGCAAAACGAAAACAAGATCAAGAAACGATACCTGAACCTCCAGTTTATTCCAGTATAATTCCAGGTAAATAATAATATTAAAAATAATAAACAATTGTTAATTATTATCTTAAAAATCTACTTTTGAACTTATTATTAAAGGCACTCAAACTATTTTTGTAAAAACTTGGGGATGTACACACAATAGTTCTGATAGTGAATATATGGCCGGACAGCTTGCTGCTTACGGATATAATTTAACAGAAGACAAACTTCGTGCAGATCTATGGTTATTAAATTCTTGCACTGTTAAAAACCCAGCAGAAGATCACTTTAAGAACGAAATAGAAACGGGAAAAAAGCTTGGAAAACATGTCGTGGTCGCCGGGTAAGTTGATTAGTTTTTTAAACCTATTATTATGATTGTCAATGCTAAAAAAATTATCAGTATTATAATTACAACGTATCTATATCGCCCGTTTACGGGCGAAATAAGAGCGATGAATTCGTTCGCCCGCTAGAGATTTATAGAGAGGGGGAAAACGGGCAAAATAAGAGAAATTAATTATTTCACCCGTTAAACAAAAAAGAATTACTGAATATGTGTTTTAAGACTTGTATACACTGAATATTATAACATTTCACAAAAAAAAAAAAACATGTATCACGATAATAATTTCCTAAATAAGCGTGAATTTTTGAAAAATCTAATAAACTACTTTGAATATTACATTCGTTAATTTGTATATACATTTTCTATAAAATTTACGTAATTTGCATTATGAAAATGTATATCTTTTTAAACAAGATAATCTAAACAATATGAAGATTAAATCTGGATCTGACAAGAAAAGTTGCCTCCTAGAAAAATACAATTTAATTATTTCTAGCAAAACAAACTTTGCATTGTTGTTGGTCATTTAAAACTATAAATTTTTACAAATTCAAATAATGAAAATGACAAAATTGAAGAATATATCTGAAAAATGACGAAAATAAAAAACAAAATTAAAAGAATGGCTACTTAATTAAACAATTAAAGAAAAATAGTTTAGAAAATTAAACAGTAAATATTAAATTTAAACAAAATAGTTGAAAAATTGTATGAATAACTGTTTGAAATAATTGCAAAGTGAACAACTGGATTGAAAATCGAAAAAAATAATTGAAATTGAAGAAAATAATAAAAATTTGAGGATACAAATTGAAAATTTAAGAATTACATTAAAATTTGAAAAAATAACTTATAATTGAAAAAACAAAAATTACAAAATGACGAACATAATTTACAGTTGAAAACAAAAATTCAAAAAATGGCTACATTAATACAAAACCGGACAAATTAATTTAAAAATCAAGTAATAATTACAAAATTTTAAGATAATAATTGAAAATTGCGGAAAATAATAAATAACTGAAGAAAATAGATAAACATTCACTAGAATAATAGGCTATTAAAAAACAAAATTTAAATAACTGAACAAGAAATACTAAATTTAAAGAAAATAATTGCAAATTGAAAAATTAAGAAAATTATTATTAATTAAATAATAATAATAATATCCGTATAAACTCCTGAAGTTAGTTAGTATGTATTTATATTTATTCATATTTTTCTGTCCACGTTTTAAAAACTAAAGTGATGTTAGTCCCTGTTATTTTATTTTGTTGTGCTGGTTTTTAATTGTCATTTGTGTAAGAAAAAAGTTTCGAAAAATGCTTTAAAAATTTATTATGGTTTTTGAAGAAGTTTAAAATATGTACACATGCAATTAATTTCCTAAATTTTTAATTATTATCCTAAAATTTAGATCATTGTCATCAATTTTCCATTATATAAAGATTTTTTAATTATTTTCTTTTGCTTAAAAATAAATTCTAAAATTTTTCTTGATTTTCATCAATTTATAATTATATTCATTATTTTGTCATTATTTATAAAAATTTCAATTATTTATCCGATATTGCAATTATCAATTATTTTTTTCAATTTTGAATTAATTTTATCATGTTTCAATTATTTTTCTCGATTGTTAATTATTATTCTCATTTTCTAAAATTATTTTTTAAGATTTTTAAGTATTTTTCTGAAAATTCAAATATTTTCTTCAATTTCTAATTATTTTCATTTGTTATCAGAATTTCAAATTTTGTTTATTAATTATCGTAAACAATTATTTTTAGCTTTCTTCCAAACTTTTCTTCAATTTTTAGTTTTTCTCATTTTATAAAATTAATTTCTAAAATTTTTTCAAATTTCTATTATTTTCTTCAATTTTTAATTATTTTTATTTGTTTTCATAATTTCCAAAAAAATTTATTAATTATCGTAAATTTCAATTATTTTTAGCATTCTTCCAGTCTTTTCTCCAATTTTTAGTTATTCTCATTTTCTAAAATTATTTTCTAAAATTTTTAAGAATTTTTCTAAAATTTCAATTGTTTTCTTCAATTTTAAAAAATTTTTATTTGTTTTCATAATTTCAAAATTTGTTTATTAATTATCGTATCATATTTTAATTATTTTCGTCAAGTTTTAAAATTTAAAAACATTTTCCAATTATGTTCAAAATTTATTTCCTTCAATTTTCAATTCTTTACATTTGTTTCATAATTTCAAAAATTGTTAACTATTTATCAGACTTTTCAATTATTTAATTATTTATATTATTTTTTTATATTACTTTCTTCAATTTTCAATTATTTTCGTTCTTTTTCTCGTTCTTTTTCATAATTGCCAAAAAGTTTTTATTTATTTCTCTTTAATTAAAACTTTTTCTGTACAATTTTAAATTATTTGTATCTTTTTTCATTTATTTTCTCTGATTTTTAATTTTTTTTCTTTTATTCCAATGAACTTCTGAAAGTTTTAAGTACTTTTCCCAAATTTTGTTTAACTTTTCTTTATTTAAAATATTTTATGTAATTTGTTTAATTATTTTCTCAAATTTTAATTATTTTTTTTAATTTTAATTTATTTATCTCAATTTTTAACCATGTTTTTTCAATTTTCAATTATTTTCTCTAATTTTTCATTATTCAATTTTGTTTAAATTTACTTTTAAGATTCTTAAGTATTTTTCTCAAATTTAAATTATTTTCTTTATGTTTAAACATTTTTATGATTGTTTAAATTACTTTCCCCAATTTTTAATTAATTTTATTTTCTTTCAATTAATTTTGCAAAATTTGCAATTATTTTGTTTAATTTCAATTATTTTTTAACCTCTTTCTACTTTTCTTAATGTTTTCCATTATTTAAATTCCAGTTGCGTGCCTCAGGGCGCTCCAAAATCAGGATTTATTCACGGTTTAAGCATAATTGGAGTTCAGCAAATTGACAGAGTTGTCGAAGTAGTAGAGGAAACCTTGAAAGGAAATTCTGTCCGCTTTTTAGGCCAGAAGAAAGAGTCTGGAAAGAAAATTGGCGGTGCTTCACTTGATCTTCCCAAAGTGCGTCGAAATCCTTTAATTGAAATAATAGCAATTAATACCGGTTGCCTTAATCAGTGCACTTATTGTAAAACGAAACATGCTAGAGGAGAGCTTGGAAGCTATTCTCCTGAGCAGATTGTCGAGCGAGCAAAACAAGCTTTTGACGAAGGCGTTTGTGAATTATGGTTAACTTCTGAAGACACAGGCGCTTATGGCAAAGATATTGGCACTAATTTGCCGGAATTACTCTGGAAATTAGTCCAAGTTATTCCAGAAGGGTGCATGATGCGAATTGGAATGACAAATCCACCCTACATTCTCGAACATTTAGAGGAAATTGGCAAAATTTTACAACATCCCAGAGTTTACAGTTTTCTTCACGTTCCCGTTCAATCTGGAAGTGATCAAGTTTTATCAGACATGAAAAGAGAATACACGAGAGCTGATTTTGAAAATGTCGTTGATTTTTTGAGATTGAAAGTTCCTGGTGTTACAATTGCAACGGACATTATTTGCGGATTTCCAACTGAAACGGATGCTGATTTTGAGGAATCCATGACACTTTGTGAGAATTACAAGTTTCCAAGTTTATTCATAAATCAGTTTTTCCCAAGGCCGGGAACTCCAGCAGCTAGAATGACAAAAGTTCCAACTCAGGAAGTGAAGAAGAGAACGAAACGTTTGTCAGAATTTTTCCAGTCTTATGAGCCTTATGGGCATAAAATTGATTCAGTGCAAAAGGTGCTTGTTACTGAAATATCTCACGATAAAAAGCACTTTGTGGCGCATAACAAATTTTACGAACAAGTCTTGATCCCGATGAAGGAGGAATTTATGGGGAAAATGGTTACTGTGAAAATTGTCTCTGCTACTAAACATTCAATGAAAGGAGAACCACTTGATGAAGGCGTTTTACCGGCATTGAAACCTTGTTTACCAAAAGGAGTCGTTTCCGGAGTTCCTGTAGAAATGCAGCCTTCCAAATTGAGAATTATAGCCTTCTTGGGAATATTTTTTGCATTGTTTGCCAGAATATTGTGGAAATTTTTGACAATAAATCTATAAAATATGTAATTTATCTATAAATTTATACATATATATCTTTATGTATATAAATTCATGTAATATAAAAATGATAAATAATACGTGCTTTGTAAAAAATTCTGGATTGAAGTGCGGTCTTTTTTTGAAAATAATTATATTTTGTATTAAAAAATAAAACAATTTTTTAATCGTATAATATTAATCCTATTCAATGATACATTTATTTAATCATTTTTTTTAAAACATCAAAAAAATCTGATTATTTTTTATTTAAATCGGATTTTTTAAATTTAAATCAAAAAATGATTTTTTTTAAATATACCTATCATGAACATTAAATTAAACAAATAAAAAAATTTTAAAAACAACAGAAGAATGAAACAATGACATAAATATATAGGTATATATAAACTAGTAAAAACCCTTTTCAAAAAATTAAACTATTTAAGGGTATTTTTTTAAATTCAAAAAATAAATAAGAAGATAATTAAAAAACGTCAAATTTAGAAAAATTAGACAATTATTTCACAAATGAAATAAAAAAAGAATGAATACAATTTTGGCAAATTTTTTAAATTGTTAAAAGAAAAAAAGTTCTGTGACATAGAAGCACAATGTTAAAATGAGAATATTTAGTACTAGATTAAATATACATAATATAAAATAAAAGAATAAAAGTCTTTAAAAAAAATAAAACATTAAGAAATTTAAAAAAAAATGTGAAACATCAAGTAAATTGAATAAATAAGAGGAATACAGAGAAATGATTGTTTCCTTAATCTGACAAATTGTAAAAAAAAATGTAAAAAGTACAAAAAATAAAAAAATTTGATAAGAATCTATTGAAAAATTAGAATTAATATAAATAAATTTAAAAAATGTATTTATAGAGATAAATAAAAAGTCCACAAAAAAATTGAAAAATCCTTTAAAAAAACAAAAACATTTTTATAATATTTTAAAAATGTTAAGAAAGAATAAGTAAGTTTGCAAGAAAAAGACAAGATGTGAAAACAAATTGAATAAATTTACCAAAAAAAATGAGCGTCTTTATTTTTTAAAAATATGAAAATAATTTTAAAAAAGCAACGAATTAAAAAGTTTAGTCAATGTTATAGTAACAAAATTATGTAAAATAATATTAAATAAATTGCCTAAAAAGAAGAAAATTAAATAAAATCCTGCAATAAAAAGACAAATAGGGTACAAAAAATAAAGTACCAAATGTAAAAATAGAAAAAATCTTTAAATTTTGTAAAAATAAGTAATTATAAGATAAAAATAGAGTTTCAAAAAAATCTTTTAGAAATTTTGTAATGATTAAAAAGGAGATTATTGTGAATATGGAAAATAGTTAATATTATTTAATTATTATACATTTAAATTTGAATTAATTGAAATTTAAAAGTTTGAACAAATTGGATTATGAGTTAATTGACGTTTGGAATTTATTTAAATTACATACAATGACGTAAAAACAAACATTTAATACTATTTTTTGCCATCTTCAAACAAAAAATTGGTAGATTGTAGGATGTAGGTATTTTAATCATCTGTATTAGCATAATTTTTTAAATTTTATAAATAAAATATTAAAATTGAAAATTTCAAGATTTATCCACAAATTTGTGGGAGTTTTTTTAATGGTTTTTGCGATTTTGTACATGCATCAGTATTAAGCGAAGAGTTGTGAAGTTTGTTTTATTTAAATCATGATTTTTAATGCAAATTCCCCATTGATTTAAATCGTAATTTAAATTCCTGCAAATAATATCTACGGTTATTGTTAATTTGTAATTTCACAAATTAATAAAATAACTGGAATCTGTTTGTCAAACTACAACGAACGAAATAATCACGTGAATAATTAATTCATTTAATTGACTACTTATAAGAAATTTAAAATCGTTTAAATTGTTACACAAGCCGTATAAATAATGAATTTAATAAACTTATATTAAATGCACGAATAAGAGACTGACATCATGTTAACTTCATTTAATATAATCAGTTAAAATAATCATTTATGAATTGAATTTATACAAGTTATAATTGATGTTAATTTTAATTTATTCCAATATTAATCAACTCCAAATTAAATTCTAACCAAACTTTAAAAAATCCTAATTTTTATTGGTGAAAACTTATATTAAAGGAATTCATAAATAGAAGTTTATCTAATTCTCATTCTAATGCATAATCATCGTAATGAATGTCAATACAATTGCATTAAAATTTTAATCGTTAAGAACTTTAGTATAACAAATTTATATCTATTTTAATTATAATAATTAGTCAAAACATTTCTTGATAAAAATTTTAGTCAATCTTGAATTCTTTTTATTCAACTTTTAAATGATCTAAATTGAAGTTCGTTTCAATTTTAATCAAATGGAATTCAAACGATCCAAACTACAAATTATTAAAATGTTAATTTATTTAAATTTAAAAATTAATTTGAATTTAAACTTATTAATTTCCTTTAATTCAAAATTTGGTTAATCTAACATTCAATTAATTCAAACTTCAGTTTATCTAATTTTAATTTTTCTTATCTACAATCAAGCCCAACATTAATAATTTTATCTATAAAAATGTTCATTAATTTTAATTTAAATAGGTACAAACTTCAAATTTTCGCAATTTCAATTATTTAAATTCTGATCTTCGTAAATTGTAATTAATTTAAATTTCAATTAATCCTAATTTTTATTGTTTATTATTCTGAGACCTTTGACAACAATGTAAATGTTTTTTTTTTTTTTTTTTAAAGAAACCTCCTTATGGAGGTAAGTGATTTGTTTTGTTAGTAGCAACAGTTTTTTATAATTTTTACTTGAAACTTAAAAATTTAACATTTTTACAGGTATCTTTCAATTTTTGGTTGTTTAAAAGTTGTTTATAATTTAAATATTGTTCTTTAGAATATTCATAGAATTTTAAAAAAGCATCCTTTTAATTCGTAAAAATTTAATTCGTTCCAACAAAAACTATTTGATGAAACTTTTATTCGATTCTAAGTAAATTAAATTCATTCAAATTTTATTTCGTTATAATTTCGTATTATATTTAATACCCAAATAATTGAGCATTTCACTTATTTTCACATGCTCTCTAAACTTGAATTCGTTAAAAATAACTAATTTATTAGTAAAAAAAAAAAAAATTACTAAAAAATAGTTAAAATTTGACTAATTGAATTAATAAACAGAATTTTACTAAAATCTTCGTTATTTTTACGTAATCTTAAAAGGAATTTAACTTTCATTTAATTTAAGTTTATTTCAATTAATGGCTAAATTTTTGCTTTTAAATTAGTTATATTTAACTTAAGCATTTTTATTAAAATTGATACAAATTAATGTATCTATTCCCATATTTATTTTCTATTGCAATAAAAAATCTTAAAAACTGAGAACAATAAAGAATCCACTAATTTATTATTTTGAGATTTCTTAAACAAGGCAGGATTTTAAATAATAACAAACACATTAAATTGAGCATTTTTAATGTATCATCTCACATTTTGCATTTTTAATTTAAACATACTTACAACAGTAATAAGTCGGCTAGAAAAATATTAATATTTTCCAAAAACTTACTGCATATTGCATTTTATTTGGTATCACCTTTTAAATACTTAGTAATTTCTCTTTTTTAAATTACTTAAAACTAACGAGAATGCAATGAAGTTATCTTAATAGATTCTGAGTATTAGTTTTAGAATTGAGGTATTTGAAGAGTGGAGGAAAGAATCATAAAAAATTAATTTTGCACTCAAATTCATAATTACATTCAAAATAATGTTCCTTCCTCCACTTTCTTTTACAATTAAAATAATTTCCGTTTTGAATAATTTCATACATTACTAAATGTATGAAATTCCCCAAGACAAGAAACTTCTTTTCACTAACAGCCACTTCACAAAAATTCCCTTTGAAATAAAAATTTTAATCGTAAAAAAATACTTTCCATATTTTATGAAAAACATAACTGTTTTTTTTCTCATTACACAATTTTAGTTTTTTTCTGAAATTTTAATTGCAAACGATCGTTTATTTGAATTATTTCAAAGGGATGAAATGGCTGAATTTGTGGTCCCATAAGAAAGAAACCGGACCCGAACTTGAATCCTTAGCATAAATCACATGACCAGATACAGAGAGCATAACTTAACAAAAGGAATGCGAACGAACGCGCAATACTGAAGATTTAAGTAGAACGTGTTGGTTTTTTGGCAATTTACACACCTCTCAGCGTATTAAATGATTTGAGCAAATCAGTTCGAAATAACTGCTCACATGCTATGAAATGCAAATTTATCATAGAATCATTTATTTCTCGATTTCGCGACATTTACTTCCTTTATTCTCTTAAACTGGTATTTTTTCTTGTTTGTTTGTTTTTTTTCAATCAAATGAAAACAAAATGAATTTTTCATTATTTAAAGCATTTTGACTAATTTTTCAATAATTAAATCACCAACTTTTTTTAATTAGACTAAACTTACAAAAATAGGAATGTACAAGTCATTTTATTTTCTTTTGATTTTTGGTCACTTAGATTAAAAAGGCACTCAAGAATTTTCTTTGCTGGGATCGCTCGCTAAATGTCACCTCACAAGAATCATACCTTAAAGACTAAATACTCTCACGTAACTAACTTACATACTCGCGCTCTTAAAGATATGTATAAAATGTATCTTGATTTTCTAAATTAATAAATCCTAGATTTCTAGCGAATCGTACAAAAATATTTATGGCAAACGTTTAACTTAGAAATAAATCCGACAATTACAATTATTCCTTACGAAGCTGAAATTTGAAACTTTAATTAAAAGAAAAAAGACATCTATTTTAATTCAAAATAATATATGTTTTTATCTAATTTTAAAGACTGAAATTTACGTTAAATATTTAGTGAAAGTTATATAAAATTACAAGTTTTTTTCCCCTACAAATTGCAAATTTCAGCTTCATCTGCTTATTTACTCTCGGTGTATAAAAAAATACTTTATTGTTAACAATATGTCATTCTTAGTTGTACTGTTATTAATTCAATGCAGCCTCACAATCAATTTTCTATTTTTTACATGCTATTTACATTAATTTCTGTGTTATAATAATATTTAAGAGTTTTTGTAATCACTGATATTCGATAAAGTATAAAATCTGGAAAAGTAGATTGTAATTCTAAAACGTCGACGCATCTTAAAATCTTTTATATTTTCGCTTATTCCTAGGATATCCTATGTTTGAAATAACAAACATTTTCGATTACATTAACATTCTTTAAGAGGCTCGAAAAAAATATACAAACAAAACTTTAAGATACATTCACAGACAATTTGCGCTGTTTTACATTATAAATTTTTTAATTTTAATTATATTACACAAAAAGACAATCGTTTAACGAGTAAAAAATTTTCAATAGTGAGTTATATGATAAGAAACGGCCATTGCTTTGAAACTTTTTCATTGAACGTTGAACGTCCAACAGGAATTTTCCTGGCCACGAAAAAAAGAGAATATATTACTCTACATGCTTTTGTGTATTTATTTACATGCAGTCTTTTCCAAAAAAAAAATTATATAAATAAACAAAAAAAGAGACACAGAAAACGTAAATAAAAAAAAAAGAGGAAAAGATGGAATAAATCGTAAAATTCATCTGCTTAAAATTTAAAAATCTTTGAATGAATATATTATTAAGGAATGGCAATTTATCTTGTCTAATTGATAAAAGTAGTTTAAAAATTACAAAAATTGTGAATAACGTTGGAAACGATTTTTCATTTCCCTCCAAGTTTGTACCAAGAATTCTGTATGGCATTTTTATTGTAGATCAAAAAAATGGCACGAAGAGTTGACTCGCATCCATATCAAGATGTGTTTTCAGAAGTAAATTGGAATGGATCAAGAAAATCTCTAGTTACCAAATTTCGTGAGATTTTCTTGAGACATGTTCCATCCTTAAATCCATGCCTATCAGAAATAATACTTTTAAGAGACTAACGATACAGAAAACTGTCCTCGGACGCGACTAGTAAAAGAAAACGAGCCTACGAAATGTTTCTTTTTGGAAAATAAATTCAAATCCAGACAGAAATGTTTCGTTGCCTCGAAAATTTCTAACTCTTAGAATAATTATATTATTAATTATCTATAAATTAAACTCTACTTGACAAATTTAGAAATCAACTCGATTCTTCGTCAGCACATCAAAGGGCACGGTTTTTAAATAATTATTTATTGCATAATAAATTAAATCCCGGAATTGCAAACCTTGACTGCATTTCAACTTCCGCAAAATCTTAAAAGTTATTTCATCGCCAAGTTATCTTTGACGATAAAATTATTTCACAGCGGATGTCGATTTTGCCAGCCAGTAATTTTAAAGCATTTAATTATCTCCTTTTCGGAAAAATGAAACAATATCTAGAGATGAACTTTAAATGAAATTTTACTGATATTTTTTCTTTGAAAGACTAAAACAATTTTATTTCAGCTTTTATTACTGCTTTCGTCTTTTGAAAAAATATATGGCACACAGTGTCTGGTAAAAAGTTGTTTTACTGGGAGACAAGTTCCCAGTGAAGAATTGCAACCCAGCCTGAAACTTTTACGGTGACTTTGGAGAATCTTTTATGGTCAGACGTTCTTATTTTATTTTTTTTTCCTTTTTTTCACCATTGTGCCCTGCGATGGTTACACTGCGAATTCTTCGAGACGCCTCGTATTGTGAAGCTTTCAATTCTTTCGCAAGAAAAACTTTTCAAAAGCTCATCTTAAATATAAATTTTAACTCGCTTCGAATCAAAATTGCTTAAAGTCATTCAGGTTTAAGAATTTGCCTCGTCTTTAATTAACGACGTACAGAATATTTTTCTAGCGACTCTAATAAATAAGAAAAATGGAAAATAAGTTTTAAAATTTTCAACTTTTTAAAATTGAAAAAAAGGGAACGTGGAACAGGAACACAAATCTTAAAAAGGGCCAGTTTCAAAACTGGAAAAATGAAATTTGAAATAGAATTAAAAATATTCAAATTTAAAACGATTAAAGTTTAGAATAAAAAGAATGTAATTTTCTAAACTTGAAATGTGAATTGAATAAAAAAGAAATCAGGTAAAGTTATTCTATCCAGGTTGAGCGAAGAGAAAATCTCTTTTTTTTTTTTTTGGTAAGAATCGAAAAACTTCTCAATAAGATGAGAATTTGGTTTAAAAATTTATCAGTTATCTAAAAATCTAGAAATTTCCGACACTGCTATAATCGACGTAAATTTCTTTTGCTTTGTCTGGATCCAACGACGAGAGGTTTGGTGCTCTTCTTCGTTGGGGTGGCAAGTAATGGAGTTTTGCATGGTCCATTATGAAGATTCGATGAACATGTTGCACAAAATTCAATAGAGCAGCTTTGCCTGGAGCACTTGGCGACATTCTTCTCAATATTCACGAGACATGGAAAAGTACACTTTGGACAAGGCAGTAAATGTTCCCAAGGTGCCAAAGTTCGACTAGCCTGGAAAAAAAAAGAAAACTATTTAGTAAAATCAAAATTTCATTCAAACGATAAATCTAGCTTTAAAATGAAATTCAAATTCTGAACGTTCCAATGAACGAAATTATTAATTCAATATTTTTTAAATTTACCCAAAAATAATGCTCTCCATACCAAAAAAATAATTTTGACATTTTAAGAATAGAATTTTTTTTGTATCTTTTGAATATTGCAAACTTTATTTTAGAATATGTTTCCATGGACAAAAAATTTCGTTCAAATGAACGTTCAGAACTCCATTGGCATGTTTTAAATTAGAAAATAATATTTTTATATATTTATTTACATATATTTTCAGGCTTCAAAGTGAGAATTCACAATGAAGAATATTTTAGGAGAAATAGGGACTGAATACATATAAAAATAGGGGACTTTTAAGGTAATTTAAAAAAAGTTTATAAATAAAGATAAATGAATTCTATATATCCAAACTAACTTTTTTTTCTTATTTTTGAAAAACTAAACAATTTTTAGAAGAGTGAGAATTTGAATCGAGTGAAATTTGAATTTAATCAAATTTGTAGAGATTTAAATTTTTATAAATTTACGATTGGAGTATTAGTACATTTGAATCGAATAATATTTAAAGAGATAAAATAAAAAAGAGAAGAAGAAACAGAAACAAAGCAATATATTCAAAAATGGGACAATATCTTAAAAAAAAAAGTTTAACAAGTTTAAGTTAACAAGTTTAACAAAAAATTAGAAAAAATATAAAAATAGTGACAAATAGTGAACTACAAAATAAATACAGTAAGAATAAAAAAAGAAAATGTAAAAATTCTATAAACAGGATGACAAATTTCTTTAAAAATGAAAAAATGTAAAAAATTATTCTCAGAATTGAAGAAAATTTAAAAACAAATATGTAAATAAATTTAAAAAATAAAAAAAAACTTTTAAACAATTTTAAGAACAAGCATTTGTTTTAAAAATCTTAAAATCTAAAAATTTTATGAAAGGATAAATAAATTTATAAGAAAATAGACAAAATGTAAAGAAAATTGAATAAATTTACATAAAAAACGAGTTAATCTAAAAATAATCAGATAAATGAAAAGAAATTGTACTCCTCTCCTTCCTTAAATTATCAAATTAAATACGAAAATCAATAAAAATATTAATAAATTTTTCGAAATGTTATAAAATCAAAATTATATAAAATGACCTGAAATACTTTGTGTAAAACGAAGAAAATCTATAACACAAAAAAAATGTTAGAAGCAAATAAAAGAAAAATTTTCAAAATGTGATTATAATTAAGAAATTGTATAAAAATACAAAAAAAAATAATAATAAAATACTGACATTGTTTTTTTTTTAAGAATAAGAAATTATAAGAAAAAATTGGATTTTTCGATAAAAAATATTTAAAGTTTTAAAGAAATAATGGGACTACTTATTTTGAAATGAATAAAAAACATCTTTAAACGTAATAAGTATGAAAACTTAATTATTTTTTTTTTAATTGATGAAAGTTATCAAAAATTCTCAAACAGAATGGGAATTTGGATCGGTTAAAATTTGAATACATTGAAAATTTGATAAATTAAATTTGGATTATAAGTGAATTGGAACCAATTAATATTTATAGAGATAAAATAAAATAAAAAAAAGCAAGACATTGAAGAATGGAAAAAATCTGCAAAAAAAGTTTCATAAACAATGAAAATATTATAAAAAGTATTAAAAAATATAAAAATAGTGAAAAATAAACTACAAAATAAAAAAAAGTAAGAATAAAATAAGAAAATGTAAAAAGATAAATAAAAATTATATATAAAAGAGATGACAAATTCCTTTAAAAATGAAAAAGTTTAGGAAATTATTCACAAAATGAAGAAAATTTTAAATGAATGTGTAAATAACTTAAAAAAATAAAATAAAATTTCAAACATTAAATATATTTTTAAAACTATTTTAAAAACAAATAGTGTTAAAGTCATAAAATCTAGAAATTATATCAAGGAGTAAATAAAGTTGAGAAAAAATAGACAAAACGTAAATAAATTGACTTTTACAAAAGAAGAAAAATCAGATAAATAAAGAAAAAATTAAACCGAATTTTAATTTAACAGAATTCTTGGTTGATAGAATTTTAAGTGAGCCAAATATTTAAATGATGGAATCTTGATTATACCTAACCTTTTTTTGTCTAAATTTTCATTTACACGAATTTATATTAGAAGCGCGGTGAACATAGAATTTGTCAAAAATACCCAAAGAAATATCCAACAGAATTTTCGGCGAAGATTTTAAAATTATACAATTATATTAAAAATAATTTTTCATTGATTAGTTTTAAAATTCGCGCAAAATCTTTCAGTATGATATCTGTTCACTTTTTTGCAATTTCGGTTAAACACGAATTTGTCTTTTTAAGAATTTTATCAAATATCAATTCGTGAAAATGAAGATTTTAAGTTAAATAGAAATTCCGGCATTTAAATATTCGACTTTTTAAAATTTTTTTTATATAAAAATATGGTTTAAGACAAATTCCGTAAAATAATAATTCTGTTAAGAAAAAAATCCGTTTAGGATCTAATGATTCTGTTCAGTAAAAGTTTGGTTTAAATTTTATTTTTCGAATTGGTTTACAATTTAATTTAAATTAACACGAATTTTTACTGAACAAAATGTTTAGATCTCCGAATTTTTATTTAACACAATTTTTCATATACCAAACTTTTTATAAACAATTCTAATTAAACCGAATTATGCCGAAATTCTGGGATTTTCATTTGACCAAATTTTTATTTGTCCGAATTTCTATTTGCATTATTTATATTTGATGGAATTTTAAAGCACTGAATTTTCATTTGACCGAAATTGCAAAAAATTAATCAAATTGCCGAAACCAATCTGTCGGGTTTTTTGATTTTTGCAATTTCGATTAAATGAGAATTCGGTGCTTTAAAAATTCCATCAAATATAAATAGTGCAAATAAAAATTCGAATAAAAGACTCGGTCATATAAAAGAAATGTCGGCTTTTAAATATTTGACACATTTAAAATTCTATTCAACGAGAATTCTACCAAATTAAAATTCACTGTAATTAGAATTGTTTAAAATAAAAATTTGATTGAAGAGAAATTCTTTAATATGAAAAATCTGTTAAATAAAAACTCAGTGATCCAGAAATGCTGTTTATTGTGAAAATTCGAATTAATTTTAATTAGATTGAAAACAAATTTGAAAATTCGTCCCTTAAGAAATTCTATTTATTAAAGTTCGATAGAATAAAAATTCGAACCAATAAAATTTGCTGAGTATTCATGCTTTACAAAATTTGACAAAAATTAAATTGTCGAAAGATTAAAAATTTTGTGAATTGAAGTTTTTATTAATTGAATTCAAGTTTGATATTTACATTAGAAAAAATGTAAATGCAGATTGGTTAAAAATTGAACAAATAAAATTAATTGAACTGGGAAGTTATTTTGTAAATCTGGAACTTACTTTTTTTTTATGTTATCTAGGAAAAATTATGAAGCCAAAGCTAGCCGCTACTTTTTGAAATTTTTTGAAACAGCTCTAAATTTGTAAATATAATTTCCGAATCTAAATAAAAACTAACTGATACAAAATAAAACTTATATGTACAGATGAAAATTGCCTAATTTTTTAAATAACTAATTAACAAATAGCCGCTAGATTCAGCTTTATAGAAAAAATCTTGTCTGAATCATTAAAAATAACTTTTATAAAAAATAGTTTAAGAGCAAACATTTTAAAATCTTTTCAAATTCCAATTTAAAAAGTTCCTAAAACTAATTCCAAAACTTAATTAGATTTTATTTTTGAACTTAATTTTTTTTCAATATAATTTTTCTGAAAATTGACTCTGTTCTATTTTTTAAAATGTTGTATGTTTTTGAATATTGATTGAAGGTCAAGTTTTAGTCAAAAAATGATTAATTTAGGGATTAAATGACAAAATGTTATAAAATAATAAAAAATTAATTTAAAAAACAGAGAAAAAATGATTTCTCATTAATCATTAAGTATGGGAATTATTCATGATACAAGGCCAACAGGTCGCGAGTAAAAACCTCTCGATCAAAGTATATATTGCGGCCGCAGATTCTTTGGTACCGCGCGGGCAATTTAAAATTTGTGGTTTCCGTTCGACTTGACTTTTTTCACGAGACAAATTCACTTCTGAGCGGTTGCTAGGCAGTGTGGTACGAAAAAGAAGCGCAAGGCATCATGTGTGTTGTAACGGTAGTGTTGTCAAATTCTCGTTGGGAATCGAACGCCGTTTTAACGCATCGATGAAAACGTTCACCGAACTCGCACGGTTGCACACATTATATTGGATTCAAATTTCACTTTGTGTATGGACAGAAAGGAACTTAAAACCATTTTATGATCAAAGATAGAGATCATAGAGGTAGAGTTAGAGTAGCCGCGAATACACACTTTATCTCTTTCTCAACAATCTTTCAGTTCGTCATTTTAATTACAACTGACATTTTCCAGTGATTTTCATCTCAAATTTGCCTCACAAGTACCTTAAATTTATTCGAAATAATTCTTTGAATAATAATTTAGATCTCGAAATAATGTAAATTTTTGTTATTTCCAGGGCTCGAACCAGTAAAAGTACTTAAAAATACGGACCAAAAATTATAAATTACGAATAAATATTTTGTATTTTGAAACACTATTTTCAGTCGGATACAATAAAAATCCAATAGAAAAGTAAAAAGGAATTGTATTTTTTAATGTTAATAATAATTTATTTCCAGGGCAGATAAAAATCATGATTTTTTTTTAAAGTTAATCAGTATAAAAAATTTCCAAATGTTTATTTGTAAGTAGTTTATTTTTTAAACTAAGAACATTAAAGAAGACATAATGAAGAATATAAAAGATTTAATCAAAATCAAATAAATTATATCGAATAAATGAGACAATTTCAGAAAAATATATTCAAATTCATATGATTGCTAAATTAAGAAACTTAGGTGTAAAAGCAACGAAAAAATAATAAATTACAAAAAGAATCAACAACAATAGAAAAACGTAAAAAGATAAGAAAACAATCTATTAAAAAATCAGAGAATTAAATAAAAAATGTCATGGACATTGTTAAAGAAATAAAGAAAAAATTTAAAAATATCGAAAAGTGAGCCAAGATTAGAAAACTACTAATTCAGATTAAGAGAGAAGAGTAAAAACTCTTTTCAAAAAATTAAACTATTTACGAACATTTTTTTTAAATTAAAAAAATAAATAAAAAGATAATTATTTAAAAAACGTAAAATTATATTACTAAAGACAACAAATTTTTAAAATTAGAGAAATATTTTACAAATTGAAGAAAAAAAGAATTTTGAAAAATTTTAATAAATGTTAAAAGAAAAAAAATTTTATTAAATACAAGATGGATGTTAAGATGAGAATATTTAGAACAAGATTAAATTTTTTATAATATAAAATAAATTTTTTTCTTCAAAAAAGTAGAAAATTGAGAAATTTAAAAAGGTAGATAAAAGCATTGAATAAATGTTTTCAAAAATTCGTAGTTACAAGATAAAAACTAAACAATTTAAAGGAAAGAAAAATGTTTATAAGAAATTTAAAAATTATATTTAAAATTATTAATTTTATTAATTATTATTTAAAAATTATAAAAAAAATTGTGAAACATCAAGAAAATGAAATAAATATTAAGAAAATGGAGAAATGTTTTTTTTTCTTAATCTAACACACTGTAAAAAGGACAAAAAATAAAAAAATTTGGTAAGACTACTAAAAAATTAGATTTAATAAAAATAAAATAAAAAAATGTATAAAAGGGGCCGTTCAAAAAATAGTAAAGCTTATGGGGGGAGGGGGGGGGGTCAGAAAAAATTAAATTTTGCATGTACCGTCCCATTACGAAAGGGAGAGGGGGGTCAAAATAAATCCAAAAAAAAGTCATGTATTTTTTTAACGGACTCTAAAAATGAATAAAAACTCCAGAAAAGAAATTTAAAAATCCTTTAAAAATAAAAAAGTTTAGGAACATTAAAGCAACAATTTTTTTATAGTATTTCCAACACTTCTACCAAAAAAATTAGAAAAATAAAGTGAATCTAAAAATTTTATGAAAAATTAAGTAAGTTTGGAAAAAATAGCCAAGATGTGAAAACAAATTAAATAAAGTTATAAAAAAATGAGCGTATTTTATTTTCAAAAATATGGAAATAATTAAGAAAATCAACAAAATAAAAATTTTAGTGAATGTTATAATAACAAAATTGTGTAAAATAAAATAATTTGCATAAAAAGAAGAAAATTAAAGAAAATCCTAAAGTAAAAAGACAAATGCCAAAAAAAAAATTAAAAGAAAATTTTTTTAAACTTCGTAAAAATAATTATAAGATTTCGAAAAAGTGAAATCTTTTAGAAATTTGGTAATATAAGAATTAACAAAGAAAGATTATTGTGAATATGGAAAGTAATTAATGTTATTTAATTATTATCTATGCATTAATTAATATTAATATGCATTTAAATTTGAATTAATTGAAATTTAAAAGTTTAAAAAAATTGGAATATGAGTTAATTGACGTTTCGAATTTATTTAAATTATATAATGACTTAAAGATATAAAAATTTAACACTATATTTTTCGTTATCTTGATACCAAAAATTTGTTGATTGTAGGTATTTTGATCATATGTATTAGCACAGTTTTTTAAATTTTATAAAGAATAAAATATTAAAATTAAAATTTTCAAGATAAGTCCGAGTCAAATAAAAGAACATTTTTTGTACCCATCAGTAACCCAATAAATGATAATTAATCTTAATTTTATAAATACTCTTTACAGTAAATTGTTTTTGACTATTATAATAAAAATTTTAATTTTATTTAGTTATTAAACCATTTTTAAATGCTAAATTTTTGAAAAATCTTTAAAAAGTTGATCTCCAACATCTTTTTCTCAAAAACAGTAAATAAATATAACTTTTTTTTTATTTAAATAAATTAAATATAATGATTTAAATTACAATAAACAATATAAATTTTACAAACTACAATCAAATTTACGGACTTTTACGGGATTTACTTCGAGCCATGTATTTAGAATTGTTTATTTCTCATTTTAAAAATGTTTAGAAAACAATTGTTTAGCTTATTAAGTTTATTTTATAAATAATTTTTGATTTACGATATATTAACGAACGCCACTAACTCATTTAAATATTAATTAATGTTTCCGTGTACACAAAATTGAATCTAGATTCTTAATAATGAGCGCACACCTTTTGCAATTTCGTAATTTAGAGACTTTCGAGCTTTGTCATTAATCCTTTCAACGAAAAGAAATTAATTTTTTAAACTTATGACAAACATAAATTTACAGTGTCGTCTCATTCGCAGTTCCTATTTTATCATAATAACATTTTAAAACGAAATAAAAATTAATTCCTGTTTAATATTCGGTGTTGGAATGGCAAAATAAATGGGTTTGAAGAATTATACTATCATCTGATTGTAGATATCTAGATAAATAGACGAGGTCTAAAATTATTAAAGTAAAAAAAGGAGTGCTCCGAGATTCGTTCTCCAGATCCTGTTAAAGTAGAAAAAAAATTAAATACCTCTCGAATTCATGCCTATTACGAATCTGTATTATGTAACATTTTGCATATATATATTTAGCTCGCGATTTAGTTTTACTTCATTTTGCAATCATTAGACAGTAATTGAAAAATCAATAATTAATATACAATTGTAATACTTAATTTTCATCCAGCAATTTTTAATTACATTCTTAAATTTTACGAAACACTTATTTTAAAACTTTTGAACCGAGTCTAGATTTTGTTTCCGTAATTCGATATCAAATGTGTTGTTTACAATATTAAGATTTTATTTCAAATCGTTCTGAAAATTCCAATTCTCGAAATCAAATAAATAAACGCATTGACGGGTTCTTATTTTTTATATTTAAAATTTTTCAATTCCTTATAATTTAGTATTATTTTTTACTGCGTCTTTTTTATGAGTATTGAGAATTTTTAATGGGAAACAACCATGAAAATCATTTTCTGAAAATGAACTAAATTAGACATACTTTTTGAATGTATATTTTTTTTTTAAAAAGAGTACTTTCAAATCTTATTATATTAAAGATTGAATTCGACGCTAACCACATGTTGCAAGTATTCTTACCACCTCTGGTGAGAATGAAATAAGCAAACACGTCGGAACGAAAGAAAATGACTAGAATCTCATTTCCTATATTTTCCACACCCTCATCTTTGTCCACATAAAAAAAATCTAGCGACGATAATCCTCATATATAACAGCTGCTCATTTAGTTAATTTTAATGAAAATAAAGAAAGACATTTTTTTAAAAATTATTCTCCGAATTTTTATCGAGAATAACATGACTTTTTTTATTATTATTTTTCTGTAATTATTCTTTTTGTGATTATTCCGTTTTCATAATCACCCTTTAATAATAAAAATTTATTTCCTTTTTTACCCCTATTCCAAAATTCATGCAAAATAAAATATATCGTAATTTTATTTGATAAGTTATAAGTTGAACGTGTATTGGAGAACTAGATTTTGTTTATATAATCTCAAGTAGTATGTTCTTGAAAATCAATTTATTTTTGAATCACACTTGAATTGTTGAGTGTTATTGCATGATATATGATCATCAGTAAAAGAGAGATTATCGGAAAGCCTACCTCAACATAATCTCTGAAAATATAAAAACTTCTACAATAAATAACGTCGATAAAAATCAGAAAGAATTATTCACTGTGAATTACACTATAAATCTTAAAATCATAACTCCTTTATAAGAAACAAGAATTTCGGCACTTGGTATTTTTTCGCGACTCGCAAACTTTGAAGTTCGGATTAGCATAAATCAATTACTTGATTATTCCATAAAACTTCTTTTAATACTGATCAATTATTTCAATTATTTTCTTTCCCTTTTAATACAACATTCATCACACTTTTTTTGTCTGCTGAAGCAGAGATAGAAAAACAGTTCAAACTTTATAAAATTCGTGTTGCTGATTTCATTTTACGGTCGTTTAAATGAATCACTATAGAAAGCACTAAAAAATTGTTACGGGAAATTAATTGAAATGAAATTGTCATAGTTACTGGGTTTGAATTTTTTATTCAATTTAAAGGTATAAAAACTGATTTTATTAAACAAGCTTGAAATTTAAAAAAAAAATGTATATAAATAAAGAAACTTAACTAAATAAAGGAAAACAAAGAAAAGTGATTTAAACTATATAATATTTCAACAACTCTGAATGTTTTCAAAAAATTATGCGCCTAATAGTAATAAATGTTGAACATTTTCTTATAACACGATCAAATAAAAATTTTTACAGTCGGTTTAGATTTTTATCCGAAGATAAAGTTCATTTTGAATGCGAAGAGAAGAAACCTCCGGAGCTGAAATTTCGAGAGTTTATTTTGTGTCCCCCCATCCGATTTACGAGAGCAAAAGGATAGGATCCTGAACCACCGGCAGCCAGGACCATATCCAGGATCTTTTTACAGTCATAAATACACGCACACCAAACTCAGCATTCATGGGTACAGTTCACACAATTAATGCCCACTTTTTAGTTTTACGACAAACTCGTAAAAATTTTTTTTCATCAAAATAGAGACACACATTTTAATTGCAAATTATTTTTCTTGAATGGCTAGACTTGCAAAACATTTGTGAAAATTAAGTACGATTTATTAGGCATTTTTTTAACGATTTTAGAGAAATTTTCGACGATAATAAACACGAGTAAATTGCAGATATATCACGTCGTTTACGGTTTAATTTAAATTTATTGTACAACTAGCGCTAATCAAGGAACACTGTATAGTTTTGGTCGACATTTTTTTTTTTAATATAATTTTTTAAAATTATAAATTTTAATCGAAAATAATACTGTTTAAATTCCCGAAATTCTATATATAAATATAACTTTGTCAGAACTTGTATTTATTTGATTTCCGGTCTTTTACCGGCTTTTTCCGGTCAATTTTTTGGATTTCCCAGTCACAAATTTTTGAACAATTAATACAGTATTTTTAATTTTGCAAAATTTGGCTTTATATTTACAATATAATTTTATACTAAAATTTAAATTTCTTATAATCTTATAAAACTAAAAATGTTTGCGATTTCAAATAATGCAAATTACAAATTTGAAGAATATATCTGAAAAATGACGAAAATAATTGATAGTTGAAAAGAAAATTCGAAAAATGTCTAGATAATTACACAATTGATAAGAATAGTTTAAAAAATTAAACAATAAATATTAAATTTCAACAAAATAGTTGAAAAATTATAGTAATAACTGTTGGAAATAATTGCAAATTGAACAACTGGATTGAAAATCGAAAAAAATAATAAGCATTTAATGAAATAAATTAAAAATTTAAGAATTAAATCACAATTTAAAAAAATAATTGATATTTGAAAAAAAATGACAAAATGACGAAAATAATTGACAATTAAAAACAAAATTATAAAAATTTCTAGATTCATACCTACACAAACGAACAAAATAATTTAAAATTGAAGCAATTGTAGGAAATAAATTGAAAATTGAGAAAAATAATTAATAATTGAAGGAAATAGTTGAAAAATGACGAGAACAATTAAAAAATTGAAGAAAATATGTGAAAAATTACGAAAATAAATGTCAATTGAAAACAAAATTCGAAAAATGACTAGATTAATAGACAGCTGTAAAAAATAATTGAAAACAAAATTAAACAAGAAATATTAAATTAAAAGAAAATAATTGCAATTTGAAAAATTAAGAAAATTTATAGGAATAATTGTTGGAAATAATTGCACATTTAACACATTGAAATTCGACAAAAATAATTAAAATTAGAAAATTAATTGAAAATTGAAGATATCAGTTAAAAATTGAAAAATTGAATTGAAATTTAAAGAATATACTTAAAAATTGAAATAGAATAATTGAAAAAAGCCGAGAATTAATTAATATAGAAGAAAACAATTGAAAAATGGGAATAAAAACTAAAGAATGGAATTGAAGATTAAAAAAAATAAAGAACAATTGTATTTAAAATGAAAGAAACTTAATGATGATCGAAAAAAATAAAAGAAAAAAGGCGATAAGTTTGTAATATTAAAGAATATAATTGAAAATTGGAATTTAAATTTAAAGAGAATCGTTCTAGAATTTTTATTCTACAATTTTTATGAGTTAAAAAAATAATTGATAAAATAAGAGAATTATTGAATATTAACTGAAATCCGATAAAAATAATTCAAAATTAAAGTAAATATTTAAGAATTGAAGAAAGCAATAAAAATTGAAGAACTAAATTGAAAATTTAATAATGAAATGGAAATTTCAAGAAAATAATTGAGAAAAATGTTTTTAAAATTAATGAATAATCATAAAATTAAAGAAGAAATTGTCAATTGGAAATTGATGAAAAATATGGAAAAAATTGTAGAAAAGAAATTAAAATTGAAAAAATAATTGAAAATGGAAAATAGCAATTAAAAATTAAAAAATGGAATTGGAATTTAAAGAATATACTTAAAAATTGAAATAGAATAATTGAAAAAAGCCGAGAATTAATTAATATAGCAGAAAACAATTAAAAATTGAAGAATAGGTATAAAAATTGAAGAATAGAATTAAAGATTTGAAAAAAATAATTGAACAATTGTATTTAAAATTAAAGAAACGTAACGATAATCGAAAAAAATAATAGAAAAAAAGCGATAACTTTTTAATATTAAAGAAAATAATTAAAAATTGAAAAGTGGAATTTAAATTTGAAGAGAATAACTGAGAATTGAAGAGAATAGTTCTAGAATTGAATAATTGAATTGAAATTTTAAAGAATAATGAAAAAAAATATTTGAGAATTGAAGAAAATAATTAAAAATCGACGAAATAAATTGAAAATTTAATAATGAAATGGAAATTTCAAGAAAATAATTGATTATTAAAAAAATAATTACAATATGACGAAAATAATTAACAATAGATAAAAAAATTCGAAAATAGTGAGAATAATTGGCATTTGAACAAAAATGTTTTTAAAATTTATAAAAAATCATAAAATTAAAGGAGAATAATTAATTGTCAATCAGAAACTGATGAAAATTATGGAAAAAATTGTAGCAAATAAATGAAAATTAAAAATAATAATTAGGAATTCAAGAAAACAATTAAAAATTAAAGAAATGAATTGAAGATTAAGGAATTAGATTGAAATTTTAATAAAATAATTGATAATTGAAAGAAAAATTACAAAATGACTAAAATAATTAAATAATAAAGAAAAGAATTGAAAAATGAGGAAAATAAATGAGAATTAAAAGAAAAATTCAAAAACTGTCGAGAATAATTGAAAAAAGAACAAAATATTTTTAAAAAAATTAAAGAATCATTATAAAATTTAAAGAGAATAATTGTATGTTGAAAATTATAGATTTATTTATTAATGAAATTAAAATTATTTGAACTGATATTTATAGATTGAAATTTTAATCAATTTGAGTGCATTTTTTAAAAAGTATCTGATTTAAAACAAAAGATATCTATGTGCCAAACTTCAGGTGTGAACATACAAAAAATGAACGAAGGAATGAATGAACTTTTGGATTATTATTATTATTATTACAGATTTGTGATATATGAAAAAAATTGATTTTTGATCAAATTTCTCAGAACTTTTAGATCCACGAAGAAAATCCTGGTTTAGTAACAATTTTCCCGGTCTAGTGGCCACCCTGTTTACCATTTACCCGAATACTTAATTTGCCGAAACTCCATTTGTCAGAATATTTAACTTCACGAATTTTGCCAGTTTATAACATTCGGAAGCTAAAGTGTTCTATCAAATGAAGTTTCGTTTAGTTAAATATTCGTTTAGTTAATAGATATAAATGTTAAATTTATATTCTGTTAAATTACAAGTTCCGACAAATGCATATTCGGGAAGTTAGTTATTCTGACAAATAGTTTCGGTTATGAGAAAATTCGGATAAATGGTAAATCTGATAAATACAATTTCTGACGAGTGGAATTTCATGAATTTAAATAATCAGATAAATAAATTTCCTTCCATTTCAATTGAGTTTTAAAAAAAATTATGGCGACCCAACTTCCCAACAGTTCTTTCAACTTTATTAATTTTTTTCCAACTTCTTTAAACAGTACATCTTTTATATTTCACTGCTAAAAAAAGCAATAACAAACAGATGTAATTTTTTCTGCATATATAATACATATAACTATAAACGAGTCAATTTTTGTCAATTAATTTAAATTGATGCACTGTACTGACAGTCGTGCTCACAAATCGAAATGCAAAGACATTTTTACTGATGAAAGAGGACAAAAAAGACAAGAGAGAGGCGGGAATTTTGTTTTGAAAGGGGAACAGGACCCAAAAGAGACGCGCGCCAGATATATTATCTCAGACTTTTCTGTTGCCATGCAATTAGAGGCCGTTAATCGGGAGGCCCACAGCTCTGGCCAATCACTGAGTTCGTGGTTACCAAACGATAGAAAAGGAAAGACGAAAGGATTAATCCAATACACATGAAAGAAGGGGAAAAAGACAAGGACGCAAAGCGAGTCGTTTCAACTCGACGAAGATGCCACAACAACAATAACAGTAACACGTGTATATCGCTGTCTCTATCAACTCTCATATCACTCACATTCAATTATTTTAATCAACCGACAATTGCAATTTCAATTATATTAAAAAACACTTTAATATTTCAAATAAATAAATAAAACTTTACTTGTCAAAAAACTTATTTATAACTAAATTACAACTCATTACTTTTACAAAAGTTATTTATGAAAATATTTGAATGTACCGAGAAAAAAAGTTTAGAAATTAATGTCGATGGTGAAAAAAGTCGGAATTACGCGATTGCTGTAACCCTTTTAAAATAGATTTCCTAACAATATGTAAATTCAATTAGTCATCTTTTAACGAATTTTAAATTTAAATACCATTTTAAAAAGCTACACGATGATGTGAAATATTTTAAAAGAATTGAGTTTTTGACGAGACTTTTACTTTCAATTGATATATACTAATTTCCCATCACTGATAAGATTTTTTTTCTAACTATTGATTTCAGCGCCAAACTTGCTTGCTTCTCATTTACATCAATTTGTCAAAAATACATTTTTATTAGGCAGTAAAATGAAAGTCAAACTTCATTAAAAAAAAAAAAAAAAAGACTAGCATTGATTAAAAGATTCATACGATTACAAAAATTGTATGTCCCTGAAGTTCTGAACCATGATATTTTTCCCATGAAAATATTTTCAAAAATAACTTTTGCTACCCACAATATAAAGAAATTGATTTCTTAAAATCTTCTAATCAATTTTTAGGTACGCGGAACATTATTTTCTTCTAAAATTCAGCAAAAACAATTTCCTTTTTTCAATCAATAAATTCCCAAAATTGTATATGAAATTTTAGCAGATTATTTTTCTGGATATCAAAATTTTCTTCTAAAGTTGAATTTCGAAAGAATTTTAAACGTCTTTTTTCTGTTCAACTTAAATATTGTTTTCACGACAAAAACTGCACTGATGAAAGATTACCAAGGGTTGGTATCTCAAAATCTCTCAAGTTGCATTTTCCCGCGCTTGTTTAAGGAATGCACGCTTTCCGCCTACACGTGCCCCTCGTATCTCAAGGCCAAAATGGTCCTTTTAATGGTCTCAGAAGGATCGGTCCATCCTTAAATTGGACTTGGAGCGTACAAGCCAACCTTATCTTTTTTGCAATTTACAGCGCCACAAAACACAGAATGCCAAAGATAAAAGAAATTAATAGAATGTTTTCGAATTTAAAAACAGATAAATTGTGTATTATTTATCAAAAATAATTTATTTAGTAAAAATCCCCGAGATAGCTAATTTTAATAATATTTAACCTGTTTCTTATCTATCAAAAATTCAAATTATTCAAAATTTTCATCGGTTCAAACTTCCATTTCTATTTTAATCGGAGGTATCAAAACTTCTTTTTCCAATTCTGAATCGCTCCAAAGCGAGCCAAAGTTCCGGATTTGGAATCTAAAGTCTGATTTTCAAAATTAAAAATAGCGGATTAAGAATTTCTATTAATTTGACAAAAACTGGATTCTTGTGGTCGCTAATTTAAAATTTAAAGTTCAATTTTTCCTCGGACTTTTTGGACATAATTTATTAGAACTAATTTGTTTGGAAAAATCAACCAAGTTCGTTTGAGATTAATTGTTAAGTATGTTATAATTTATACTGATTTTTTGATCTAAAACATTAATAGTCCCGATGAAATGATATAGTATAAATAAATAAAAAATATATAAACTAGCAATCAATACACAATGCAATAAACTTATAAAATATACAATCATCTCCTATACCCATACATATACAATCCAAAATAATATTTCCAACGGTATAAAGAAGAGAAACTTCCAACTGCATCAACTCTCAAAAGATTTGAAGTAAATATAAAAAAAGGATGACTAATAAAAAAGAAGGCTGGGAAGTTATTTTCATCTTTGAAAGAAGATTAACTTCAAAGAAGTGTTTTATGATATATAGAAAATTCCTCGAGATGACTAAACATATAGATTCTAAGTTTTTATATTAGATATTTATTATATAGTATAGACTGATACCCAAGGACATTTTGGATAATGTTTTTGATTAGTGGAGAATAGCGAATGATTTGAGGTCATTTACTCGTGATACATTATTCAAACTGTCAAGTGCCATCAAAATGCCTGCTGAGAATTTTTCAACTGATGCATTGTTAATGGTTATAACTACCGCATGGCAACAAGCCACTAGATTCAAACATATAAAACTATCTGCAATCCATGGTCCTCGCTTTCTCGACGTTTAACATTTCGAGAAGCTGACCTCGTTTTTTCTGATCATATGTATTAAACAATAATAAACTTTCATCAACGTCAATTCAATCGTTCATTTTAGTTCCATAAAACACATATTTTTTAAATCATTTTGTTTTTGATTCTCATATTCAAAATCATATTATACGAACTATAAATTAACAATTATTGCAAAATTACAATTAATGCAAATTAATGAATAAATAATAATATTTCAATTGTTAAATGAATATTCGAGATTTATCAATGGCGTATAGTGGAAGGTGGCAAAACGGAAATTAATTACCGATTCTGCTAGCCACGATTTGTTTTTCGGCAATATGTTTTTTATGGAGAGAAAGATAAGACGGAAGCCGCCTGTTGCTATGGGAGAATAGAGAGCGTTAATCTCTTTTTGAGCGAGGTAACCTTTGCTTCATTCGGAGCGAATGTGAATAAGGCAAAAGGTAAAGAAGACTGTCCTCTGATTGAGGAATTTCGTTGAAATTTTTTTGCAAAATTCCATCAAACAGTCGGAGGCTATTAGTATTTAAATCTAGCGACACTTGTATTTGTCCATTTCACCACTGGGATGTATTTCATTTGACTTAGAACGTAGATTCTAATTCGAAAGAACAAGAATTTCTGTCCATCTTCCCAAGTTCACGAAATGAAAATTAAAATTAAGAAAGTATAGAAAAAATAAAACAAAACAACGTATACGCAAATAAAAATGAAAAAACAAATATTTATTTAAAAACTCATTGTTAATTAATTATAATTTCCCAAACTAAATAATACTATTTCAATAACCGTAAATTCTCACGAAATTACGCATTCATGAAATACAAAAAACAATATTTCCTTTCTTTAACCAGATTTATCTCTCACGTAGAAATTGTAATTCGCTCGTCAGTATGTCATTCACAATTCTGAAAACTGTTCCTTATCAAAAAGAATTTCGTATTTAAATTACAATTTACATCATATTTCATTCAATCTCTTCTGCGAAAAACGTTTAGGATCTCTTTATAAGATTAATAGAATCGCAAAAAAAAAGTCAGAAGTATAAGAAAAAATCGCTACACGATGTGGGTAATTTTTTTCCTTCTCCTAGAGTCAGTGAATAAATTCAAACCAATTATATATTTTTAGAAGCACGTCTTTCATCGAGTGGGTGTTTGTTTACAAAATAGTACACGCAAAAATGTTATAGCTACGTTGACTAGTCGAAATGTAGGCGTCATTCAACTACTTTTGGAAAGAAATAGAAAAAAACTAAAAGTCACACAAGTGAGTAAATTTGGAAGCAATTCATTTGATCCAGAGTGTAAAATGTTTAAAAATACACGCAAGGGAACGATGCCATTTAGCGAGAATACATTTTTCACAATCTCGTAAATTCCCCCTTTATTTCACAAAATAAATTTCATTTTATATCTAGCGAAAATTTATCTGCTGTAAAATACCGAGTAAATTGGGTGTAAGGATTCTTAATAGGTCTTTCATTCTGATGATGAACAGTTTAAAAAAAAGATAAAGTAGGTAAAGAGACAAAAAGGACATTTAAAAAGTAGAAAAAAAATCACAACTACAAATAATGAGGAAACATAATGTTTAAATGAAGAAATTTATAAGGTTAATGTTATTTAAGAACTGTTAATCTTGGACTAAATCCCTCTTCTATTCTCTATAATCTAGTGTTGAAATCTCTGAGAAATACCGGTTTTCAAAAAATCAAATGTAGTTTCTTCGGTTTCTGGGAGCAACACGTAGCTTCTTCACCCAAATTCTTGACTGCCTATTTAAATTGAAATTTTGTGTACTCGCTGTAAGCATTCTAATGTTGTTAGGACAAGGTCGTGTTTTAACCCTACAAGCTCAGTCCAAATTCATTGAGGATGGATGAGAATTCTGATGAATGAACGGCAGAATGGAGAAATGTGAAGAAATGTAAAGGTAGAGGTTATCGAGCACGAGGCCATTTCAGGAGATTAGACCTTGGCTGGTTATGTGCTTTTATCTCAAAGTTAGCGCCAGCTTTAACCGTATTCACATATCTATTTGTTTAAGTTCTACCACCTCATACATCACGTTCTCACATTATTATTTCAATTAGATATCTCTCAGCTGAAATTTGTACTTAATATGTATACTTCAACCATCCAATAAAGATGACCGAGAAGTTCATGTTTTCCATTTATCATTAACATATCTAAAAACCCAAGAATTGATAACGCCTTTGAACATTAATTCACAAAAATTGCAATAATAGATCTTTAAATCTATACATTCCTGTAGGATAAGTCGATGAATAAGTATAAAATTTTCATTTATCGATAAACGATATTTTCATTTTCTTCAGATATTTAGTGGCCCTTATAAGTATTCGTACCTTTGTAATTATAAACTTTGTGGCCATAAAATATTAATCTGGGTTGCCACAAAAACATGATTTGAAAATTCCATGACTTTTCCAGGCTTTCCAGAAAATTTTCACAAAAATTCCAGGTCCAAATATAAAATTATTTTAATAACTTTTTTGGTAGTTATACAACTACAACTTTTTGAATATTTAAAATATTCAAATTAAATGAATAATAAAATATCAATCAGGGTATCGAGTGACTTTTGAAGAAAATTGAAGGCATTTTAAAAAGGTTTCAAAGTCAAAAATATTTTCTTTTAAGTTTACTTTTGATGTAATATTGTTAACTGTATGTAATATGTTACTAGTCATTTAAAACTATAAATTTTTGCAAATGCAATAAATAATGAAAATTACGAGAATAATTACAAAATTGAAGAAAATATCTTAAAAGTGACAAAAAAAATTGACAAATTAAAAACAAAATTCGATAAATGATTAGATCAATAGGCAACTGAAAAAAAAAATTAAAAAAATTAAACAAGAAATATTAAATTAAGAAATTCAGAAACAAGAAAAATTAAAAAAATTATAGGAATAATTGTTGTAAATAATTACAAACTAAATAACTGGATTGAAAATAGAAAAAAATTGAAAATTGAAGAATGAAATTGAAATATAAAGAATATAACTAAAATTTTAAAAAATTAATAAAAAAAGCTGAGAATTATGGAATATAGGAGAAAATACTTGAAAACTGAAGAAAATTATAGAAAAATTTTTAGAAAATAAATGTAAATTGAAGAAGATAATTAAAGAATTTTATTAAAATCAAAAAAAAAAATGATTGATAATTGGAAAAAGACAAGAATTATTGAATATTGAATAAAATAATTGAAAATAGAAGACAATAATTGAGAATTGAAGAAAATAATTGAAAATGGAGAAAATAAATTGAAAATTGCAGAATTATATTGAAATGTGAAGAAAATAATTGATAGCTGAAAGAAAAGTTACAAAATGACGAAAATAATTAAGAAATGAGAAATAATTTGACAATTGCCAAAAAAAATTCGAAAGCTGTCGAGAATAATCGACAACAGAACAAAATAAATTCAAAAATTAAAGAATACTTATAAAATTTAAGAAAAAAATGTGTACATTGAAAAAATTGTAGAAAGTAATTGAAAATTTGGGGAAAAAAAATAATTGAAAGAATAAATTGAAAAACGAGCAGAATAAATGAAAAATTTATGAAAATAGGTAGTTGAAAAATGACGATTATAATGGACAATGGAAAACAAAATTTGAAAAATGACTAGAATAATAGACAACAAAACCAAAAAATTTCAAAAACTAAAGAATAATTTAAAAATTTTAAGAGAATAATTGAAAAAATGGTAGGAAATAATTATAAATTGTAGAGAATAATTAATAATTGAAAGAAATAATTGACAAATGACGAGAATAATAATTGGAGAAAATATTAAAAATTAAAGAAATAAATTGAAGATTAAAGAATTACTTTTAAATTGTAAGAAAATAATTGATAATTAAAAGAAAAATTACTAAATGACTAAAATAATTAAATATTAAGAAAAATACTTGACAGTTCAAAGAAAAAAAAAAGTAAAAAAAGTTCAAAAAATGGCGAGAATTATCGAAAATAGAACAAAATTATTGGCAAAGTTAAAGAATAATAATAAAATTGAAGGAGATATTAAGTTGTCAATTAAAAACTGAAGAAAATTATAAAAAAAATTTTAGAAAATAAATGAAAATTGAAGATAATTAAAGAATTGTATTGGAATTTAAAAAAAAAAGATTGATAATTGGAAAAAGACAAAGAATGATTGAATACTGAATAAAATGACTGAAAATTGAAGAAAATAATTGACAATTGAAGAAAATAATTGAAAATGGATTAAATAAATTGAAAATTAAAGAATTAAATTGAAATATGAAGAAAATAATTGATAATTGAAAGAAATTTTACAAAATTACGAAAATAATTGAGAAATGAGGGGCACAATTTGAAGGCACAAATTGTTAAACAGATCTGAATCCTATGAAAAACTGCTGATAGGAAGTTAAAAAAAACTCAAAAAATAAATTTTGTGACCCAAAATTAGACTAATTTTTTTAATTTAAACATTGTATCAGAACAAATTGTTATTTATTATTAATAATAAAATTCTTAAACTGTTATTTATTACAATTGTTTACTTTTGCAGTTAGTTTAATAAATACACTATATATTGCCGATAATAAAAACTGTCTAAAAATGTATTTAAATAATATTTTATAGCCATAAAGTTTATAATTTTCCAGTATCTATAACATTAAAATAGGTAATTAACAGTCAATCAAACTGTACTTGAAAATGTAAAATGTTGACAGAAATAAATTTTAATAGTACAATTATTCTTCGATAATTTGGATCAATCTAAATTTTGATAAAAATTGACAGGTCAACAGATCATTGTTTTATATTTATACTTATTAATTCATCAAATTGAGAACAGCAATTATTCGCAGACCATACTAAAATAAGAAACAGGAAATGAATTTCAATTCGAAATTGTCATTTGTTCCAGCTGTGAAAACTTTTGATTCCCACGTGCTTCTATCCGTTATTATATCGATCTCGTTAGTTCAAAGCACCTGGTGCTGAAAACAAACTCGATCCCTTCTTTAAACTGATAGTTTAGTGATTAATGAATTTCTATCTAAACAGATCTTCTTTTTTCTACCGGAAAAAAGTCATACAAAGATTTCTTTTTCCACGAATTTATTATTGAATGAACTTTGTTGTTTAAATTTTAATACCTGAAACAGTCTAATTTCAAAACAAGAAGTCACTATAATTTGTCAAAAGTTTGCCTAATTGAGATTTAGATGTTAAACTAGCAGAAACAAGGTAAACTAAAATATACGAAAAAAAAAAACAGTGAATATCGCTCTAGGAATCTTAGTGTGACAGTAAACTGTTTCATAACAAGAGGACTATAAGCATTTTATGATGTAAATGAGAAAGGGAAGTAAAGATAATTAATATTTAAGCGCTCAACTCTGACACTCATGTAGACATGGTGTAATAATGGGTCGTCTTTTATGAGTAAGATCGTGCGACGAATAATTATGGGGGAAGTAATGGTCGGTTGGTAAGTGTAATTGCGAACATGCACTTCCATAACAACCATTATGCGGGTATATAGTATGTCTTCAAGAATAAAAGCAACGAGCTTCTTGATTGTTGTCTCATTGCAATGCACCCAGCCATCAAATATATATGTCTTACCCTTTAAGAAATCAGCTCATCAGTTATTCAGACGAATGAAAACGAAAAATGAAACTGTCAAAACACAAGTACTATTTTCAAATATACATTATTTAAATTCTTTTAAATTATTCCAATCACAAAATACAATTCTCTAAAATTCGTCCACAAAAATGTAGAAATTACGCAAGAATTTTACACAGAGAAAAACAAATTTTTGGATTTACATATTACTGTTAGAACTTATAGAACTAACAAAGTCGATTTGTTGTTATAGAACAGTTTGTGTCGTCTTAACAATTTATTGGAATTGTAGTTACAATGCCATTTTAGGTGTTTGTTATTTACAACTTGAAATGACAAAAACTATGCAACAACAACCATCCCTAATTTTCAAGATGCGACAGACTTTGCTAAAATTGAATGTTTTACCAATGACCTGTTACCTACCTCAGCTAACCTTCTTGCTGTCACAGCTAATTATTAGTTACCATCTCTAAAAACTAGTTATCCAAATAGTAGCTAACTCATTCTCAGTGTGACAATCCAATAATCTATCTCCGTCTAATTTAGATAAATACAGGATCAACTAAAATTTCGGTAAATTGAAATTTGTATCGGTTGATGTTGTTATGAGCATGTAATTCAAGTTACTATTGCGGAAAATCGACTAAAAAGTGGTGACTGGTTATAGAGTCGGGAATAGCGGAAGGAACTGGATACAAGGTGTTCATTAGTCCGTTACAACGGGGTAAACAAGTCCGTGAGAACTGAGTCACTGAATTATCAAGGACGTCTGGAAGCTTTGCTTGTACTGTCGAGGAATGTTCATTCCGTTGCATCTCTTTTATTCGAGCATTGAGTAGGTCGTGATTTAGTTGGAATGGGGAATAAAGAATAAGAAAATAAGGAAATGTTACGCTAAACTAAACAATCTCTTGGCAAGAGTCTTCGGCTCGCGTCAAACTTCAAAAAAATTGTTACGCTTGTTTTCACGCTCGCGTCTCACTTTATCTCAGGACAGAGGGTTTGGCTTCCTATTAACAGATAAACTCCCGTGTTAATAGACTTCCAATTCATTATTTTACTGTGACTAATAATCAAGTAAATATAGAGTGTATTAAATTAATTCATAGATTTATTACTCAAGTAACAATAGTTCAAATAATAAATGATTGGAAAGAGAAACTAAAATCAAAGAAACAATTTTTTTCAGCATTGACAGCTGAAATCATTTTATCAAAAGCACACATCGATATCAGAAGTTTAAGCTAACTCTACGAATTGTAAACAAAATTACAATATTTACAGATAAGTTTATTCTATAGAAGATTCAAGTTTTAAGAAATAAAAGAAGAACACTAAAAATGATTATGAAAACAGTCTAACAAATCCTCGACAGTTTAAAGAATGAATTAAATCTCAAATCCTTATAACTTATACCCATATGGAGTTGAAGTTAAAGCGAACGATAACTTCAAAATAAGCTACATTTTTTTTTTAACCGGATGAGCATTTCCGGTCCAGAAAATCATTTAAGGCAACAGAAGCTTTAAATGGACCAACCACAAGGACAGATTCAATAAAAGTTAGAGAACGAGAATTCTCACTTAATAGTAGACTCATAAAATGCGTGATGAAATTAGCGGAATGATTAAAAGGCAAAAATGCAGGATACAGATGGTGAACTGCATGCTAAAAACAAAGCAAACAAGAAACTAGTGAGTCACTAATGATCGAAAAAGGACGCGGGGACGAAAAAGAGCCGGGGCCTATAAGCATTTTACCAATTTTTTTCCTTTTTTCTTCAATTCTTTTCGTCAGCAAGAATCGCGGAAGGCGACCTGTTGCCAAGGGAGAACTTTAAAGTAAACAATGTTACGTCATCAACAGGGCCAAGTCTAGACTCAGAGCTTGGTGGGAACGTGTGCCAAAAAAAATGAGAGGATCAACTCAAGTGATTGAACCTTATCACTTCTCCATTCAGGAATCTGCTTTTGACTCAAGTTTTTTTTCTAAACTTTGAAAACTTTATAAACCAAGAAATAAAAAATTATTTTGCACATATTTCTGTATAGAAGTTAAAAATAAGAGATTTTTACATGGGAGAAGTTTGTTGAATAAGTAACATATTCATAAAGCACATCTATCTAAAAATTTTGAAGTTAGAATTTTAACGTGTTCAGAAAAAAACTTCCTTTTGAAAGGAACATTCTTGGTAGCTTCACAGGTACATTGGATTTTTTACCTGTCAATCAGGGCCGAGATCAGAAAAGAAGGAATTCGAGTAAAGTTCTCGTTTTAAAAGGGTCTTTTTCGGAGATTTAACTCGGAATATAAGAAATGCTGTTTTGAAGTGAAGATTTTGAACTTCTTTATTTTGTGTATAGAGGGATGGAATTTGCTAATTTGCCTAGGGCATCGACACTAGTTTGATTCTAATATTCATATCAGAAAGCAGAACAAGGCGTGGGTCCAAAGAGAGAATAATATCGTGAGAATGAGAGAGAGAGGGGGGTAAAACAACCGAGTGCCAAACTGCGTCTTTCTCTGGGAGGCGTTGGATCTTGAACCGCGAATAATAATCACACACTCTTCATCTCTTTCTGTCTCGTTCTCTTCTCATTCGTAGTGGGTGATCGGCCTTTCTCTCGCGGATCTCTCTCTGGATCCCTGCATAGCAACAAGGACCGTTCTCTCACGGGAAGCAGCCGGCGCACGAGGCATAAAAGTCGCGCGCCGGACAAAATGAGAAAGAAGTAACAACAGAGAGAGAAAAAAGTAAGAGAGAGAGAGAGAGAGAGAGAGAGAGAGAGAGAGATCAGAGCATGGAAGAATGACGTGTGAGTATGGAGCGGATCTCTCTGTGGGTGATACTGGGAAATGGATGAAAAAAGAGAGGGAAAATAACGTGTTGTGTATGTAGATTTACAGAGGGACAATTATTTTAAGGATGTGTGGCACGTAATATACTAAACGATAAATCAAGTTATATTTTAAAAATGCAAACGAATTGCATAGAACAAAATTTTAATTTTAGGATAATTATATTTAAATAATACTTGAATCTGGTTCAGATCTCAAAACTAACTTTTCAATATAATCCGAATGATAAAGTGACGCACGCACGACTATGTTTTATAAACTTTGTCGCTAACCCGTATACATATGAGTAAGAAGTAGCTTTTTAAAGTTTCATGATGGTTATATTATTTTGTCGACCTTATTCCAATTAAGTTATTTCAGTATAAAATTATAAATAATAATAAAAAGGGTTGGTATATAATAACAATATAGAATAATATAACAATAAAAGAGAATCATAATATTGAATTAGGTTCATAAATTCTAGATATAGTAAAATGAACTATCAATAAACTGAATAAAGAAAAGGGAATAAGAAGTTATAGAAATCAAATTAAGAAATAAATTAGATGAAATATGATGGTTTGAATAACAAAGAAATTTGCAAGTTAAATCTGAAAGTTTCTTATCCATATATGCTACAGACACGGAAAAGATTAAAACATGCAAACAAACAATAATTAAAATTAGTGAATTATTTATCCAATCTATTATTCAAAGCTGTTTTCAAAAGTATGAATGAATTGATAAAACAAGTTAAACTTTATTCATGCTAAATCAATTTAGATAAAACTATGTGTTATGAATTATCGTATACATTTTTGCAGTTAATTCATTCATGAATGTAAAAATAACGTTCTGTCGCCAGATACACATTGGTATCATAATTCATGAGATATAGGAACAACAATAATAATATAAATTTTATGAATACAACGTTAAAGAAATAACGATACAGATATATACAGTTTTAAACTATAAGGGGTCTTGTATACAATTTTTAAGCCATTTTTTCAAAACGGAAAGACGGGTTCCGTACCTCCCTAATTTTTCAACTATATGAGTTAGTTATATGCCAAACTGCTCTTAATTAGATTCTCTATATTTTTTATGCAATCTGTACAGGTCAAACTACATTTGTATATCAAATTTAATCTATCTAGATCAAATACTTTGACCGCTAGAGGGTGGGGGGCATGGTCTTTTTTATGCATTTTTGGCTAGGACATATTATCTATATTTTAGGCGCAATATTCACACACAACTATATTTTTTTGGCAAATTTCAGCACCCTAAGTAAAAAATTGTGAACTCTAGGAAAGGGGGGAGGGGCACACTTTTTTTTAAGTTTTTCCTCCATAACGTTAAGTTAACTAGTGTGAGATTACGTATAGGTACCAAATTGTAAGTTTATCTTAAATAGTTTTAAAGTTAGAGGGGGGTCTAAAAAGGACATCATAAGTGATTTTTAAAGGGTTCCGTTTGAACGGTGCGGAACTTTAAAAATTGAGTAATAGTTTTTGCTTGTTGTTGTGTATTTAGGAAATAACTATACTAGATTTGAAATAAAAATACAACTTTAAAAAATACTTCAACGTTTTTTTAAATTGGTCAAACGGTTTTCTGGTTTAACCCAAAGGATTTGCAAATTCCTTAAATAATAGATAAAATTGGGCATCATCTATATATAATTTATAAAATCATTATCATTTTAATGATAATCGTGACCATATTAAATTTTACCATTCATAAATACGTAACGCTTATTAAATATTATTATTAAATACGTAACGCTACTTAAAAGCGTTACGTATTTTTTGAATGGCACCATATCAAAAAACTCTCACCAAAGAAACAAACAAAAAGAAAAATGTTACAAAGAATAAAAAGTTCAAGAGAGATGGCGAATTGAGGAAAAAGAAAAAGAGGTAATTTGTGAACGAAGAGAGTTACTCATCTGGAATAATTTTTGGGATGCACAGGCTTTATTGTTGTGTCACATGACTAGACAGCTGACGTCAGTGGAATCACTCGGTCAGCAACAAAATTGAGTAAATGTAGTAAGAACGCGTGTATTTCATTTTGACGAATCAATAAACTAGCTTTTTACCTGATTAACTTTCCAAGCACAATCACTTTTTGACATTACGCATATTTCCTTTAAACTAAGCCTTTCTAATTTATCTATACATATTTGACTTTCGACTCACTATCGCTTCTTAGAAATGAAAAACAAAGCCTTGATTTCAGCGGGCCTTTTTCACTTATCGCCAATCAATTAAATTAACGACCCTATATAATTCGAAGTAAGTGTTTCTTAATCGTAATGGGTCAGTGAAAAACTACCGCCTCCAATCTTCTCAGATTCTGTAAAAAGAGCCGGTGCGATTTCTTTTTTTATATATAAATCGGATATTTTATTTGATTGCTGCACCCTTAACCAAGAATATTTATTTATTAAAAAATATTTAAATAACAACTCTTTGAACTTACTTCAAAATTGTAAATTTGCAAACTGATAAAATTGTGTAATTTGGAGGAGACTAGATAAGCAAGGCACATGGATGGAAATGGTATAATAATAAAAGCGTTATAAAACGATTTTACAAAAAATGCAAGTTGGTAAATTGGCTCTCAAGGCTACAGCTGCACACGGAGTTTATCAATTCGAGCAAGGGCGGTTTCACTTCTCTTTTTCACATTCTCTCTGGCTTTCGCTGCTTGCATATTGGGTTACTATCGTTAGACGCCACGGTCGAACTTTCAAAAGCGAACCCAAGGGATATATAGGGGCAGCTGTTGCACATTCCACCGTTCCTATCTCGCCCCTGCCACTCCCAGTGTCGCCTTTTTTTCTCATTACTACCACGTCGACGAGAAAAAGTTTCCAATGCAGTGTCATCAGTTTAATCAAACTTAATTAATAAACCCTTTCAGCTTGCTTCGATAGTGGATGAACTCATCTCCATTTCAATTACCTCGCGAATGGCACTCAAGAAACAATCATTTTCAAAAACACACCATTCAAAACCAAGTGTTTATTTTAACAACAGAATTTGATGTTAAAATTACCTGACGCAAATGGAGATTCGGAATGTTCAATATTCTGACAAATGAATATTTGGGAAGTTAAAAGTTCGGACAAACGATGATTCGGGAAGTCTAATATTCTAACAAATAAATTTCAGTCTACTGGAGATTCTATCAATTGAGTTTTCAAGAAAATGATGTCGACCCGATTAGGAAAACATTAATCTAAAAACTGGAATAATTTCTTCTCAATTTGTTCTCTTGAAATTAATTTCTCAATAATCTCTAGTCTTGTCAACAACAGAATTAAGATGAATTAATATCTTCTCTAATTTTATTTTGCGAGATTAGACTCATTATTTGCTATTTTCGGGGATCGTGACCGAAGGGGTTAAAGGCTGTTAACGGCATGTGGTGTTAAACTATTAAGTAAGCTGGCTTCTGTTACCATGCAAGATAAAATTCACCAAGATTATAGGGTAGCTAGCCTCTTTTGCTATCTCTACCGGAAGCACATACAACTTCGATCCTTTAAACTTTATTGGCATTTCGTTCTAGTTTTCTGCGAATGTCTTTTTATTACATAATAATGATAGTGTGATAGAAATTAGCGTGATAGAAAGTACACTCAGAATAAATATTGGCCAAACATTCCATAAAATTTATACTGTTAAGCAACAGGTGAAAAAATATATGTGGACCCTCAAAACGGCACCAGAACAATATTACAGACAATCTGAATAAAAAAAACAATTGTTTATATGATTGAAAAATAAAAGTAAAAAATAACTAATTAAACGTAGCTAAGAAACAGAAAAGGACTCTTAAAGAAGGTGAGACAATAGCCTATAGTCCTATCTTATCAACTCCATATGCACTTTTATCAATTTTTTTATCGGTACTAAGGAAACAAAACAAGATCTTTGGAAAAGTTCTATCAGAAAAATGCCACCCTAAACAAATATTAGAAATTTCGATTGATTGAAATCTTCGAGTTATTTTAACAAAGATAAAGGTTTTTATGTTCCTGAGGTTTTGAACTGGATGTTCGGTTTTCATTGGAATATATTGTCAATAAATAACTGTTAAAACAGATAAAGAAAACCATTTCATATTTTCGACTATTTTACTGTATTTCAACAATAACAAAATGCATTTTTTTACAGAATTTCAGAGAATATTAACAACAAATAAGCTTCATTTGAACGTAAATGTTTTTCTTGATAAAAAAATAGTAAGAGATTACAATAAGGAAATAAAACTTTCTCCGTCAAAGGGTATTATTTATCTGTTGCTCTTTAATCTATCATCAAAGCATGACTGAAAGGACAGGTGAGATTGAAGGAAATGATGCAATGTCATAAGCCGGAAATAAGTTGGTGGTCAGCGGAAGGAAAAAACACGTGTCCTTCCCTAATTATTATTAGTCACGACCGCAAACACGTGCCACAGATAAGGATAAGAGAATGAGAGACTTAATCTAACGTCAAAAACCTATCTCAGAAGATTGCGAATTAAGAGGATAATCCAAATTTAATGAAACTCAGCTTATCTTCAAATTTGTACGAGGGATATGATTTTTTCGAGTAAACAGTGCTGTAGATATAAATTAAGGTAATAATTGCTGAATTTAAAAAAATACTCAAAGATTTTTATTCATAGAAGCTGTTTACACTGTCTACCTTAATATACGCAACTTTCGAAAAAGCACCTTATAAGGTTGAAAATTGTGTGTATTTGTGTTAAAAAAAGGTCCATGTTAAATAATTTTTATATTTAAAATAAACGAATAGATATTTTTTATTGGTAGAACTGCCCTTAAATTTAAAAATGTTCAAATTATGTATCCTTACGTAAGAAATTCTTTTCTGTTCCCCCCTCCTCATAACGATCCGTAAGGTTTTGATAAACTCTCCCCTCCCCTGTCGCACTTAAAAACACAAATTTTGAGTGGACCGCCCGTTTGGAACATGTGGTTTCTGTTAAACTTAACATAAAATTTTTAACTGTGTGATAACACTGAGAAAAATGAATGTTTAGAATTAGATGTTTAAAACAAGATAGTAACGCTTAACCTCTAAATATTAAAGGTTAACATCTAAGATATTAAATTTTAACATCTAGATATTAAAGTTTAATATCTAGATGTCAACCCTGAACATCTAGATAGCTGTCCCTATGTTAAGTGATAAATATGTTAAGCGTTAACATTCATATGTTAAGGGTAAACATCCATTTTTCTTAGTGAAGCTGGTTTATGTTATTGCGTCTGCGCAGAAGTTTGTTGTCATAGCAACTAACTTCTGCGCAGGCGCCAACATAAGGAAAGAGCGTATCATAAGGTGATTTTTCAAAATTTCCGTATCAGAAAAAAGAGGGTGTAACTAGCATCATTCATTCTGTCCTACAACGGAAAAACATACGTAAGTGACATTTTGGTAAAAAATGAGTTTTTGATATCAACGGATTCATGATGAAAAACTGCATCTAACTGTAGTAATTAAAATTATAAATATTTATAATAAATAATTAACATTTAAAATATTGCAATTTGCGAAAAATGAGAAAACAACGGCAAAAGACAGAAAGTGCTTTGCTTCTCTCTCTCTTTGTTCTGCTCGACGACTTTACAGCACAAAAGCACGCAAGTGACTTTGTGTTGGATTTCAACAAAAAAACTCCGCGAGTGCTTTTTTTTAATAGAGATTGTTTAAATAATAAATTTTTAATTGCAAAATTGGAAGGAGCAGGTATGATTTACCCATTATAAACTGACTTTTATTATTGAAAAGTGACTCTAAACGTAAGTTCTAGATGCGAATGGTTTTCCTTGAATATCTCCGTTCGACCTGTTTGTGGTTTAGGTATATTTTTCCCTTGTAGGGCAGTATTATAAGTAAGATTTAAAGTTGGACAGTAGAAAAAGACAGAGATGCAAAAAACGCGCACGTTATGCTCCTGTTTTACTATCGCTTTCTCTTTCTACTGTCTAATTTGAAATCTTCCCTACTTGTGTCAAAATCATCAAAATTTTAGGGGTAATAATTAACAATTCTAAATAAATATTCTGGATGTGTAATTGTATTAAAAAACATAGTTTTCGTCAACCGCCGACTAAAAATATTTCGCTTTGTGGCCCAATTCACAGAAACGAGTTTCGGATGCTGGTGATTGGACCCTTGCTTTGTTCTGGCTTGCTACCCTTTTCTTCAAACCTTTCCTGCTCCTGCGTTCGTATTCCCGACTTTGTTATTCGCCCACGTTAGCGCGCGCTCAGACACGTTCTGAGCAAACATTAGAAAATATTTCGGTAAAAATTTACTTATAACTTGCGAAGGCACGTTAAACTGGAATCAAGTGTGTCTTAAAATACGAACGAGGGAGAGGAAAATGAGGAATTCTGGTCGAAGGACTATTTTTTCTTTAGTCCTTCCTGTTTGGGGCAGCCGACGTCTTCATGTTCCCAAGACACAAGTCACGCAGACCCAAAACTCCCAATATGTATACTTTAACACCTGCCTTCTCGATAATAATCTAAAAATGGCTGCATAATTCATAGACTATAGGGGTATTTACACTTTAATGAAAATTGAGAGAATGAATTTTGCATTCGAAGCAGCTGACAATAGTAAAACAATACGACAAGTTCATTTTAAAAACTTTGAAATGATGTAATTCTTCAAGTTTCCCATTTTTCCAGGACCATAGGTTTTTTTTAAAATCACTCGAGGAAGTATATTAGCAAAGTTACAATAATATGATTTCGTGTAGGTGTGAAATATTTTTGAATACATCAATGAAAGGAAGAGTGGTCAATGTCCAAAATGCGAATGAATGAAATCTGGAAAGTCTCTCGATTAACACATTACGGAATTCCTGTTATCGCAAATTGTCGATAATGTTTTTTTGCGTTATTATCAGGCTTCTCTCACTTTCTGGCCAGCTTTATGCCACATGTCACGTTAAGAGTAGTAGGAAGCGTGACACAGTGAAAGAGTCGGAGCTAAATAAATAGACACATTAGGAGGGAAAAAGACAAAAAGCATAGCAGAGAGAAAGAAAGGAGCGAGATAAAAAGTGGCCAGGTGGAGTCCAGTAAACACGTGGAAGACTCCTGGGATAGTTTAGACACGTTATTGAAATTACAATATGAATCAAGAGTGACAATAGCAGAGGCCGCTCTAGACTAAAATATCATTTCTCCATTCATGTGGAAAACTTTTAGGCCTGGCCTTTTTTTATTATCTGGAACACTCAGATTTTGAATAATAGGAAAATCTTTTTTGGTGATAAGATTTATGGAAATGGCTTTCTAACACATCCTTCGTTCTACTTCAACATTTATTTACAACTAAAACATGATAATGTTTGTCTAATTCAACAGACCATCATTTGTTTTGTTTCGATACCTTTTCAACGTACCCCCTAAAAACCACCCCTAATACAAGGGAAAATTCCAAAGCGCCCTAGCGAGTTTTCGCGTTTGTCAATTTGAATCTAAAAGCTCTAAAAATTAGCTTCTTTGAATATTCTTTAAAAGTATCCTATTAGAGTGTCCGGTTAGACACCTAAAAACCATCCCAATGCAAGTGAAATTTTCAAAGTGTCCTCGTGAGTTTTTGCGTTCGTTGATTTGAAATCTAAAAGCGCAAAAAATTATTGTTTTATAATACTTTTTAAACGTACCTTAGGAGAGGGTTATATCAAATTGACGAACGCGAAAATTGACAAAGGGAATTATAATTTTTCACTTGCAATTGGGGTTGTTTTTAGGGGGTGCTTTCTTTAATAACTCTATAGGTTAAATTTCGAGAAATCAATCCTACATTCTTCTATTTGTCTTTCTATATCACGTGCCGCAAGTATTTTATCCGTAATATCACAATTCTGCTTCATTACCCTTTTAAGTCCAAAACCATTACCTTCTTCATTTAATGCGTACCAATTTTTTTTTACTAAGCTATTTTCTTTTATATTTTGTATTCTTTGCACAAGTCATAATCCTCATTCCTATTTGATCTTAAGCTCCTCCAACTCTGTACCTATCCCTTGTAAATAGATATCGTGACGAATACAATCATTATATAATCCAGATAAACCTTATCTAGTTCTTTTTTAAACTCCCAACCCCAGATTTCAACTCCAATTTATTTACAACCAAATATTAATATTGTCTGATAATATATTGTTTCTATATTCTTTATTGCAAATAACTTGGATAATTTCACGCATGAGAGTAACTTATAGGCAAATTCTCCGAGAAATTATCGTTGCACCCGTTTGAGTAAGGCGGAAGATCGTCAGCAGTAACCGTTTCCGTTCAAGAAAAGAAATAAAGTTCCGTTGCTTGTACTCCCCCTTTGGACAATTCGAAACGTACTTATTAAGTTGAGCACAGGTGAGGAAAAGGAAGTAAAGATAGGGGTTCAACAACCACAAATAAAATTAAAATTGCCCCGAACAAAAGGAATGGTGCACCCTTTTTCTTGATAATTACGACGTTTGTTGAAGAGCTTAGAGACAGTTTCTGCAAGTCTGGTAGCAAATGCCTTCAACAAATATTAAAACTTCCTGCTGATAAGCTAAGTAAATTAGAATCTAGTTTCCTCTTCAACTGACGATCCGTTCAGTTGTTTGAGCATCTCTAAAGACAAAAAAGGATCAGGTGTTTGATAACTGGTTTCCATGCTTGTAAAGGGTTTCTCACAAAATAAATAGCAAATAATTCGAAACCCCAAGGAAGCCTTGTTAATCTCAGGATTCTCTTATAATCTTTACCGTGAGAAAACAACCCAAATTAACTATATGATAATAGACTTAGAATAAATGATAATAATATAAGAGTCATTTTGTAATTCAACCTTGTACGGGGCAAAAATGAACAACCACAAACTAAAATGCTAATAATAGTAGAAACAATAATTCTGATAAATATTATAATTAAATTACGGGAATGGATGTTAAATGAGTTGTTACTCCTAATGAAGTGAAATATGTAAAAAGGAACTTTTGAATGTATTTTCAATGAAGAATAATTAATAGCATTCAGGATAACGTTTTGCGATAAGAAATAGTTTCGATAAGCCTATTAAACCGGACCTCGTAAAATCGAATGTCCCATTGAAATTATGCGAACTCGTGTCTCTTCGTGCAGTTAATATTGTGAAATTTTGCTTCTTTCGGCGAGATATGCATCGAGATATATAACTTTCTTGGACCGCACTGAAGTCTTAATATTTTATTAGCAAGAATTCGTTAAGTGTTATGTTGAGGATTTATAAGTGTCGAATAGCTTAATAAATTTGCTTTATTTGGCTATTTCAATTTTTATCTTTACTTGGGAATCTCGCGTATAAATAAAGAAAAAAATAAGATGTGCATAATACTTCACTTTTATAACCGTTTAACTTTAGTTTCAATTCTTAATTAAAGTCCAAATAAAAATTTAATTAACTCGCAAATTTGTTAATTTAACTGGTCCAATATTATTAATTTCAATTTTCTTTATTAAGTTTGAAATTCAATTATAAAATTTCGGCAATTATGACAGATTTAGAATGTTTTAGTTGTGTAGTTTAGAGCAGCAAAATTTCACTTAAAAAGGGATTATATTTTAAAGGCAGGTGGTCTTTAACGTTATACAAAATGAGAATAAAAAGGAGACATTAAATAATTTTATGCGTTAATTTGTGGAGCCGGTGCCCCTTGAAAGATTGAGATGATAAAAAATACTTTTCTGTTACACTAACGAGTGAAACTTAATACAAAACGTTAAAGGTCTGCTTTAGTGTATATAAACGTGATTTGATAAGAGTCTGCGAACACAACTCCCAAGAAGTAAGAAGTCAACTTTCTTGGATGTCATTATTGTGAACAGGTCGAATACGACTCTGATAGGATGATAATCGGCCTTCATGGCGCATAATTACTAACAGTCAGCTACATTGTTATAATTCCTCAACAGGACATTGTACTTAATAACGAAAGAGTTTAATGTACACTTGGGAAAATACCAGATAAAACCGAAAGATTATAAATTCTTTTAACTTCATGTTTCATATCCTAGAAAATTCCATTTTTCCCATATAATAATTAAAAAATGTTTAATTAAGTTTTGAATGGATTTAAAATTATTTAATTAAGATTTTTAAATCTTTAAAGATTTACAATTGAAAACAAAACTTAAAGCATTTTTTTTTTAAATGCATGAAATTTATTTGTAAAGTTACTTTTATATATTATAAATGCGTCATAAAAAAACAGAATAATTTTTTTTTCCATCCTCCTTCAATATTTCTGATAAAATAACATAACCTCAAACTAAAAAGTGATTTTTCACACTAAATGAACATAAGATATTCTTAAAATTAATTTCACAAAATTTCGAGAAATCCAGTTCTACATTTTAGGGGAAAATATATAAAAGGGGATTAATTGATTTTTGGAAGGTCAATAAATAAAAATTGTACAATTTAAAAAAAAAAAAAAACATTTTTTTGGCCCAAGTTTGCCAACCTCATCAGGCTAATTTCTCAAACCATAGACATTTTAAAATACGTCAAATTTTCAAAATATTATAAATAATCCAGTGTCAATTATCGCAATAAAAAAACACCAAATTCAACAAAATGTGTTAAGCGATCGGCGGTTCTTCTTTTTTTTTTTAGGTAAAAGAAAATAGATTGAGCCAAAATTTGTTGACAAATAATAATTTTTTGATATTTTGTGTTTTTCTCTAAAAATAAAAATTTGTAATTTTCAACTAACTTTGACAAATAGTAGCCAAAACTTGTTGACAAATAATAATTATTTGATATTTTGTGTTTTTCTCTAAATTTAACAAAAATTTGTAACTTTCAACCAATTTTAACAAATAATAGCTTTCTCCAAATCTGAATTAGTTAAAAATAACTAATTATTAGTAAAATCGTGGCTAAGTTTTTGTTTCAGCAATTAGTGAAATATAACTAATTATTAGTAAAAAAATAACTAAAAAATGGTTAAAATTTGACTCCTTCAATGAAAATAAATTGTATTGAATGTTTTAAAGAGAAAAACAGGCAATAATTTGTTTAAAGATGAAAAAAAACAAAATTTCACTAAATTTAAAGAAAAATTACAAAATGTAAAATAATTATTATCTGACAAAAAAATTTGGCTCAACCTAATTTTTCCGAAGAAAATTTGTAGAATCTTTTTAAAAATGTTTATTTAAGAAAAAGTTTCATGAAGAAATGAAATAAATTGAGAAGAGTAAAGAATTATATAAAAACATGTTAATGAAGTTCTAAACGTTCATTTGAATGAAACTTTTTTTTCAAGGTAATATTTTCAAAAATAATTTTTGCAGCACAAAATATAAAAAGAAAATTAATTTCTTAAAATATCTGAAATTATTTATCAGTATTTAAAAGATTATTATTTGATAAATTTAAGTTAGAAAAATGTCAAAATAATAATTTCGTATTTATTCATTTGAACGTGAACTTAAATCTCCTAAAAACATAAAAATATATAAAAATAAATAAACAAGAAAATGATAAAAAAAATGAAAATTATACAAATTATGGAGTTATAAAAGAAAGTACATTGCAATATTCTGCGTAAAGTTGAAAAAAGTATAAAAAGTATAAAAATAACAACAAATAATGAAAAGTAAAATATGTAAGTAAAATTTTGTATTTAAATAAGAAAAATTAAAAACTTTTACAGTTTACAGGAAATAATATCAAAGAAATTATAAAAAGGTGGTAAAAAGTTATTAAAAAGTCAAAGATTTATATGAAAAATGATTATCTTGGTAATCATTTCCCTCATTTGAAATTAATTTAATGTCTTTCGTTTTTATTATTTTAGTTTTTTCTTGATCATTCTCTCTGAATTTGAATTAGTTAAAAATAACTAATTATTAGTAAAAATATAACTAAAAAATACTGAAAATTTGACTAATTGAATTAGTAAACAGAATTTTATTAAAATACTATTACGAAAATGTTTAATGTTTATCTTTATAATTTCTTATTTTTACAAAATTTTAAGTTTTTTTCTACTTTTACTTTTCATATTTTCTTTTTATTTGTCTTTTTATTTTAGGATTTTCTTTAATTTTCTTCTTTTTATGCAAATTATTTAATATTATTTTACACAATTTTGTTATTTTAACGTTTTCTAAACCTTTTATTTCGTTGATTTTCTAAATTATTTCCATATTTTTTAAAAATACTCTCATTTTTTTGCAAGTTTATTCAATTTTTTTCACATTCTGTCTATTTTTAGCGAGATTTTTTGCAAACTTACTTGTTCTTCCATAAAGTTTCTAGATTTTTTTCATTTTTCTAAATTTATTGTTGGACTTATTTTAAGTGTAATAATATAAAAATGTGTTTGGTTTAATTTGCTTGAACTTTTTATTTTTAAAGGATTTTTAAGTTTCTTTTGAGAACTTTCTTTTTATTTATCTTGATATAAACATTTTTTAATTTTATTTTTTGTACTTTTTACATTTTTTTAGATTGTGTGATTAAGGAAAAAACATTTCTCTATTTTCTTCCTATTTATTTAATTTTTTTTTCTTTAATTTTTGTCATCATTTTTCCATTTCTAACAAGCATTTTTCCTTCTTTTCAACTGTTAGTTTTTATCTTATAATTACGAAATTTTGAAAACATTTATTTGGTGCTTTTATCTACATTTTTAAAATTTTTCAATTTCCTAGATTTTTGAAAGCTTTTATTCTTTAATTTTATATCATGTGAATTTAATTTGTACTAAATATTCTTATTTGAACATCGTTCTTGTATTACATAAAATTTCTTTTGTTTTAATTTATTTTAAATTTTACAAAATTTTATTCATTTTTTAAAATAATTCTCTAATTTTTCTAATTTTAAAATTCTGTTCACTTTAATAATATATTTTAACGCTTTATTTATTATTTTAATTTAAAAAAATGTCCGTAAATAGTTTAATTTTTTTAAAAGAGTTTCTACTTTTTTATATATATTTCTATGTCACTGTTTCATTCTTGTGTTGTCTTTTTAATTTTTTTAATTTTTGTCTTTATTTCTTTAATAAACTACTTACAAATAAACATTTGGAGATTTTATATACTGATAATATTTTAATAAAATCAATTTTTGATTTAAATCAAAAAAATCTGATTTAAATCAAATAAATCCGATTTTTTTTTTTTTTTTAAAATCATGATTCTTATGAGCCCTGATTAGAAATTTAAACTTATTATTTAGTCTTTACGGTTGTTGATAACAAATCTGAAAATATTTAAAAATTTCAAAATGGCGGATGTAATATGGCGGATCAGATTCTAATAAAATCAAAATTTTTCAACCTACAATAGAAAAACAACTTTTGAACTTTTCCAATTTTTTCCCCACAAATTACCGAATTTACAATTAAAACAAGAAAAATTTATGTTTTTTTAATCTGCCTGTCAATTTGTTCATTTGGACGAAATTTAAAAGAAAAAAATCTAATTAAATCATTATAAACCCAAATAAATTATCTGAAATATAATAAAAACAATAAAATACATAAACATATTATAGATTTGCTATTACCTTGACAAAAGAATGGAACTTAATTTTGCTGGGAGAGACTGGAGGACTATTCGGCGGCAAAGATTTGTGCGGAGCCTGCAGTAGATTCTGGATCTCGAGAAGATATCCCTTTCTGCTGAACCTACTCCTTGGACTTGCTGTAATATCCACCTCCAATTTTGTCTTCATAAATTTGATATTTTCCTTGGCATCCTGTCTGCTTATTATATAGGTCAGTCTTCTAAGATTAGCTTTCAAATCGCTTGCACAAATCCTTTGCCAAGCTTTCGAAACCATAGTAACAGAGCACAAATCCTGCGGACTGAGAAGTCCCAAAATATTCGAAACAATTCTCCAATGATTGCTCTTCTCCCCTAATAAACGAAGCACATCGACATAAGAATTTCCAGTTTGATCCCTTGTTGCCCTGTTTCTTCGGAAAGAGGCTTTCAGGCCCTTTTGGCTGAAATCGAGTCTTTTTGGCTTGATTTCCGGTACCGCTGCCAAATCAGTAATTGTTAATCTACTGAGTCTTCGATTGTCGACAGAAGCAATTGCAGGACTTCCTCTTCGGGCGCTTTTGTAAGATTTCGCGGAAGTATGAGGCGTACTCTGATGCATGAAAATTTTCATATCCACATCATCATTAGGCCCAGAAGCTTCGAAAGATGAGCTTGGAATTGCCGGTGATGGTGGAGACGATAAGAGTTTTAATTTATTGGCAGGAATTACGGGAACCGTCGCCCGCCAAGTTCTGCAATTTCGTGTCCGTAATTCCATCCCAAATTCCTGGTATTCGGGAAGAATGCTGTGATTTCTTGCCTCGCTGCATGTTTTCGACTTTTCAGGTTGGCCTGAAAGTATACTGCAACTCGGCTTTTCATTTACCTCACAGCATGAGCTTTCCAAGAGATTACTGAACCTGGAGCGAAGCCTGGTAATTCGTTCCGACTGCAATGGATCGGCTCGAAAACGACTGCGTTTCACCGATGTGCACGAAATTCTAGAACGAGTCTCTATCCTCGGGGAATAAATCCCAGGTTGTGGGGATAGGGTTAAATAACCGCTGTCGTGACTCCCAAAAGAACTTCGAGAACTGCGATTACTAATGTTCACTTTTCCCTGAGGGGTGTCCTCAATTTCCATGTACTTATTCATTTTTGACAGTAAAGAGAAAAATTCCTTACAAAATTCCAAGAAAAACGGGGGAAAAAAATCTTTAATAACGAAAATATCTGCGACGAGAGGTAGACAAGAGCATTTTAAAGAACTTCTGCCTCTATTTGTTTACCTTTCACGCGCGAACACGCATCGTTGACACAAGTATCCACGGTTTGTTGATAATCACGCAGGACTTTCCCGCGGATGTCTTGATGTATTAAATCATTGTCGTGATGAAATCCATGCGAAATACGGGGAGACAGATGTCGGCGTCAGTCTTTGTTGCAGAAATAAGGTTAGGAATCAACCCCCTTGGCAGTGTTCACAAAACAATTACAAACATTAATTGCACGAGCACTACGCGTTAGGTTAAAATTCACAATTTTTAGTACGAGACAAACAACACTTTTTAACTGAAGAGAGAACGTTACTACAAAACACTAACTGGCACTGATTAAAACGCGAATGTCACTTAACTGAAGGGTGCAACACGCGCCATAATACGGAGCACAAGGTGATCCTTCTTCTCTGTGTGCCCTGCGGTGGATGTTCTTCGATCTTTCTCTCAAAACTTTCAAAACTATTCATCCAGCCCCACCGCCAAATAAATTCAGCCAATAGCGCGCCAACAAAATCCCGCCTATAATATTCAGCGTCTGCTATTGGACTAAATCGCGCAAACTCGATTTGTGCGCCATCTGGTGGTCCATTTTTTCATTAAAATTAAGCGTCTGTCTGTTGCTGGGGGACGTGTGTAGTTCGACGTAGTTGCGTGGTAGCTCGTAGTTTTTTAAGTTCTGCGCACAGATTTCTTTGTCTATTTCTCAAGGTTGTCCTAGTTAAGGTTCTTTAAGGTACTTGACATATGGTGGTACTATTAATAGAACGAATCGAAGGGAAATAAAATTTTTCTTTGAGTTTTGAAAAAAACTACATCTAGTTTTTTCAAATATCTTACATTTTTTGTACTTTATGTCGTATTTTTTAAAGAATTTTTTAAAAACATTTTTGTGGTTTCTAGAAATCACTTGTTATTTGCAAATAATTAACATTATTTAGGTTAAATGAAATAAAAATTGTATAAAAATATAAAAAATCATCCAACGCCTTTGTGTAGGCAACCGGACTTGATGAAATGTATAAAGGGTATAAAACCCTCTGTTTGCATAGTGTAAACCTAAATTTACGACCGTTTAGTGTCTAAAAGAATAATAAGAGCTTAATTTTATATTAAAATTAATGAGTTTTAATATTACTTAGTTGTTTATTTATTAAAAGTAAGAATAATTAGCTTATCTGTACAGATTCTTGTCTAGATTTTCAAATAATAGCGGCAAGTTTATTCAATGATTTCAACCAATCAAATTAAAGAAGTAGAAAATGTCACCATTGTTATTAAACATTGCATTGCAACTTTAAAACGTGCTCATATTTGTATAAATTGAAGATAAAAACATTAAAAAATGGAGGCACCAACAAGTAAATCAGAGGCTACTCCTAAACAAACAATGGTTTACATTTGCGGCGGTGAGTTATTAATTATATATCTTCCGGAATTTGGAACCCAATTCTTTTAACCTCACTTTTCAGTAAACAAAATAAACGTTTGAATGACGTTTAAAATCTAATTTTCTACCGTTTTTATTTAAAAGTAGTACTTAAAATATTTGATATAGCTAAAAAAACTAATAGTAAAATTAATTATACTTAATTCATCAAGATCAACGTGTCTTTTACTTTAAAATTAAGGTTAGATTCAATGTTTTTAAAGGTTTAAAAAACTCACATATTAAAAATAATCCCAATCTACTAAATTAATATCCGATTTTTGAAAGATTTAGAAAGATTTAAGTTTAAAGATAAGTACTTTGTTATATTTACGTAATTTACTTTTAAAATTTATTTACAGAATGTCATAGGGATAATGAAATCAGACCCAGAGATGCAATTCGTTGCAGAGAATGCGGTTACAGAATTATGTACAAGAAACGGACAAAACGATGTATCCTTTTAATTTAAAAGAAAACGTAGTAATAATATCTTATTTTTAATTTTTTATTATTTAAAAAATAAACATTTTCCTTAACTATTTCTATAGTTGTCGTATTCGATGCTCGTTGATGGATCTCAAACTGATCATGAATTCTACTATAAGGACTCGTAACTGATTCTAAGACTTCTAACTATGTAAATCTTCATTGTAATATAAAAAATTTCTAAATATATAATTAATATTTTAAATATCTTCTTCTGAATCATCCAAATATATTTAAATGCATAACTACTCTGCTCTTATAAATAAATAATTTTGTATTATCACTTTCAATTCATAATTAATAATCTAACTAGCAACATTAACTTTGCATTGTTGTTGGTCATTTAAAACTACACATTTTTGTAAATTCAAATAATGAAAATTAAGAAATTAAAGAAAATATCTGAAAAATGATGAAAATAATTGACAGTTGAAAACAAAATTCGAAAAATGGCTGCATAATTACACAATTGAAAAGAATAGTTTAAAAAATTAAACGAATAGTATATTTTAACAAAATAGTTGAAAAATTATAGGAATGACTGTTGGAAATAATTGCAAATTGAACAACTGGATTGAAAATCGAAAAAAATAATTGAAATTGAAGAAAATAATAAAAAGTTGAGGAAATTAATTAAAAATTTAAGAATTAAATTAATATTTAAAAAAGTAATTGATAATTAAAAAAAAATTACAAAATGACGAAAATAATTGACAATTGAAAACAAAATTAAAAAAATGTCTAGATAAATACAAAACCGAACAAAATAATTTAAAAAATCAAAGAATAATTATTAAATTTTTTGGATAATAATTGAACATTGAAAAAATTGTAGGAAATAACTGAAAATTGCAGAAAATAATTAGTTGAAAAATAACGAAAATAATTGAAAAATTGAAGAAAATATGTGAAAAATAACGTAAATAATTGTTAATTGAAAATAAAATTTGAAAAATGATTAGATTTAATAGACAACTGAAAAAAAGAATTGAAACAATTAAACAAGAAATATTAAATTTAATGAAAATAATTGCAAATTGAAATATTAAGAAAATTATAGGTATAATTGTCGAAAATAATTACACAATTGACAACTGGATTAAAAATCGAAAAAATAATTAAAATTGAAAAAAAATAATTTAAAATTGAAGAAAGCAATTAAAAATTGAAGAATGGAATTGAAATTTAAAAAATATACTTACAAATTAAAAGAAGCTGAGAATTAATCAATATAAAAGAAAACAATTAAAAACTGATAATTGGAAATAAAAATTGAAGAATGTAATTAAAAATTAAAGAAAATAATGGAACAATTGTATTTAAAATTAAAAAAAACTTAATATGATAATCGAAAAAAATAATGGAACAATTGTATTTAAAATTAAAAAAAACTTAATATGATAATCGAAAAAAATAATAGAAAAAAGGTGTTAATTTTTTAATATTAAAGAAAATAATGGAAAATTAAAAAGTGGAATTTAAATTTGAAGAAAGTCACTAAGATTGAAGAGAATAGTTCTAGAATTGAATAATTGAATTGAAAATTTAAAACAATTTTTATGAGTGAAAAAAATAATTGAAAAAATCCGAGAATTATTGAATATTGAGGAATTAGTTGAAAGTCGATGAAAATAATTGACAATTAAAAAAAATATTTGAGAATTGAAAAAAAATAATTTAAAATTGGAGAAATAAATTAGAAATTAAAATTTTAAATGGAAATTTCAAGAAAATAATTGATATTTAAAATAAAAATTAGAATATGACGAAAATAATTAAATATTGACGAAAAGAATTAACTATAAAAAAAAATAATTAACAATTGGAAAAAAAATCGAAAAATGGTGAGAATAATCGGCATTTGAACAAAAAAAATTTTTAAATTAATGAATAGCCATAAAATTGAAGGAGAATAATAAATTTTCAATTAAAAACTGATAAAAATTATGGATAAAATTGTAGAAAATTAATTAAAATTGAAGAATTGTATTAAAATTCCAAAAAAAATAATTGATAATTGAAGGAAAAATTACAAAATGACTAAAATAATTAAATATTAAAAAAAAATTGAGAAATAAAGAAAATAATTGGCAATGGAAAGAAAAATTTTAAAGCTAGCGAGAATAATCGACAACAGAACTAAAAATTTTTGCAAATACAAATAAGAATAATAAATTAATGAAATTTGTTATTCAAATAAAATAAATATTTTAGATAAATATAACTTTCATTCTTTGCAACGTAAAATCGCTGCCGACTTCAAGAAATAAAAAAATAAGTAAAATTAAATAAAAAGTGTTTTAAAAAGCACGAATTTTCCAATTTTATATTTAAAAAAAAACTGATGAAAAAATGAATCAAAGGAAAAAAATGCATAGGCAGGTTCATTACAAAAAATTGAAATATTTTTGTTGAAAGAATAATTTTTTGAACATAGTGTATTCAAACTTTTATAGTTTTTAGGAACTTCAATAGGTCCAAAATTATATTGAAAAAATTGTTATTCTTCAAAAGTTCTAACAATTCAAATTTTAATTTTTCCAAATTTAAAGTAATTCCAAACTTAAAACAGTTTCAACGAAATGTTGACTCAAATTTATTTTAACTTCGATTAATTCAAATTTGTATACATTAAAGTCTTAAGATTTATATTTAATTTGTTTTTTAAATACCTAATTATTATAATCATTAACATTTACCAACTAATATAATATAAACTTAATTTTATTGATACGATTTTAAATTGTTTTAAATTTTAATTAGTATAGGAATTACAAAGTTACTCATATTTTAATATTAATCGACTTCAGTTATTTTAAACTTTGCATTCTTTAAATGTTAATTAATTAAATTAATTTAAATTTATAAACTATTATAAACTTTACATATTTTAAATCTAACAATGCATATTTAAATTATTTTAAACATTAACCATTATATAAGAACTTCTAATTATACAAAACTTTTTATTGTATATTAAAGCTTCAATTAGTCCAAATTTTATAATTTGAATCAATGAAAATTTGGCCTAATGGAATTTGAAATTAAAATTGTGAAAAGTTCAAATGTTTAGTTACTAATATTCAGAATAATAAAAACTAATTGATTGATTAAAATGTAGATAATTTAAAGCCTTATAACCAATAAAAATTTAGATGTATTCAAACTTTAATAAATTAAAACTTAAGGATCTTCAACCCATTCACATAATACCTCAAACTAGAAAATGGTTTTCCACATAAAATAAAAATATTATAAAAATTTATTTCACATAATGTTAAAAGACCTAGTTATACATTTTTAAAAAAAAATTAGTTTGAAACGAAATTTGTTATCAAATAATATTTAATTAACATTTTGTGTTTTTTTCTTTAAAATTTGTGAATAATTCTAATTTTCATCCAATTTTGACAAATAATGTTCATTTCGATCTTTGAAACATTCCCTACAAGTCTGTTCGTTGGATTTTGTTAAAACATTTATTGTTAAAAAAATATGTAATAGTACAATTTTATTTATTTAATAATTTTTTAACAAAATCCAAGGAACAAACTTATAGAGAATATTTTAAAGATTAAAATGAGCCATTATTTGTCGAAATTGGATAAAAATTACAATTGTTCACAAACTTTAAAGAAAAAAATATAAAATGTTAAATAATTATTATTTAGTAACAGATTTTGTATCAAGCTAATTTTTTAAAAAAAAATGTATAACTCGGTCTTTCAAAATTTGGTGAAATTAATTTTAATAATACTTTTCTGTTATGTGAAAAACCATTTTCAAGTTTAAGGTTATGGCAATAGGTTGAACATCCTTAAATATATATTGATTCTTAACTGCTAATTTAGATTTCCATTAAAAATAATTATTTCGAAATTTTAATGTTCTAAATATCAATTAATTTAATCTTCTACGTATTTCAAGTAAATTTATATTGATAGAATTAAATTTTAATTTATTACAAATTTTAGCGTATGGAAATTTCAGTTCAATATTTTAGCGTAAACTATATTTTAACTTATTTATTTTCTGTCAATGCAGTTAAATTGATTCTTAACAAAGTAGACTTTAATTTTAATTTAAAGATAAATTTTTTTCAAACGTATTTTCAAGTGTGGACAGAATGAAAGAATGAATGAATCTTGCAGATTATTATTAGATAATAAAAATGAAATCTTTCTAAAACACTATGTACTAAAAATCACTAATTCATAAAACAATAAAGAAATTAAATAAAACAACTTCAAAGTATAGGCAATATTTTTTTATTTACAATAAATAAATTACATTTTCATCAATAGATTAACAGAGTTGTGAAAATTGGGGAAGAAATCTGACATCAGCATTGGCAAAATGTTGGCGATCGATAACTTATTAATTGCTACTACAACTTCCAAATACATTGTATAATTATAAAAACTTACTCCGGTCCCATTATCTGATATTCGTTGGCAAAAAGCCATTTTGGTTCCAATGAAAATGTTTTGTGATACAATTCTCTTTAACATTCCTAAGGCAATTGTATATACATACATCTTCACATTATAAGCCTTAGCTTCTCTTGTATACGCTTATAAAATCCTAAACACCCTTATTTTTATACAATATATATGCGCGTACATGTATATAAAACATTAGACGACGCCAACAATTTGAAAGCGATGTTATTAACACACGAACGGGGATCGCGTAAAAAATAGCGGGATGGTTTTTTAGCGATATTTCATTCAGGTTCTTGAAAGAAAAAAATTAACCATGAATGTTAGGAAACAATATTATTCCAACAAAAGCAATTAGATATTATTAAAATTTAATACTGTGACTGGAAGCAGCCAAGCCAACAAAATATCCTTTTTACTGAATAAATTTTAAAATGCTTAACTATACTTGCTCAAAAATGTTTTTCATTTCCAAAAAGAAAACAATATATATAGGTATACAAAAATATACTCTAATTTTGAGCGTTTATTACAATTTATAAAGTAATATAGTTTTTAAAACTTGTATAAAAATTGTCTAATTAAAATGAAAGTTGACCACTCAGTTTTGATAAAATAATTACAATATTACTGATATGTAATTTTCTTTTTAACACACAAAATGTAAGTTGAATTTTAAGAAAATACAAGATATATCAACTTTAAAACATGTGTTCGACACATTTTGAACATATGTTTAAAAAAATAGTTTTTTTTTCGCAATTTCGTTGTTATAAAAAATTAAAAAAAAATAATACATGCGCATAAAATGAAAGTTTTATCTTATTATGATTTATTATGCCTTCAAAAGCTATCTTTAAAAAATGGTTGGCTTGGCATTTTGAGAACACATCTTTTTAAAAGCTCGTACCTAGACTGAAAAGGTCTAATAAATTTACAAATAGTTATTATTACATTGACTGCTAAATGTGAAAATCTATGATACATTGATATCTTTTGGATGACAATTTTCTCAAGTGAACTTCTTATATATATGTACAAATTTTTGTGTAAATAATCCACGATCTTTATTTCAAGCACATAAATATACGATTTAAAAATGTTAAGGTACTTGATTATGCCGAAGTCAGAAGACAAATGTACACTTGAGCGAAATGCTAAAATAAATCAAATCAGAATCCCTCACCAATCAAATCGACTTAGGAAAATTGCTAATTAAAAAAAAAAAACGAGAAAAAAAAACAACTAAATATAAAGTTCTTACTGAAAACTCTAAAAAACAGATTTTCTTCTATCAGTCATGACAAAGTTTTACAGAATAAAAATCTGTTATTTAAAATATATAATAGATATGAGATCACAGTGTTTAAAGACTTGCAAATAATCACAAGAAATTCCATTAAAATACTAATCTATTCAATTTTCTCGAGACGATTTGATTGCAGATATAATCGGTAATACAAAGAATCCATTTCCTTGATCAAGGGAAGATTGTCAAAAGTTTCTCTAAAAACTGTTGATCAAAGAGAAAATATTTTTTTATATATTTATATAAAAACACGATTTTCTTTCCTAAAGTTGGTTTAAACACTAATACTAAACGTTTTGGCGCGAATCGGAAGTCACTATACAGAAATATATACAAAACACAATTTCTCCGAAGTAACAATATCTTTTACTATGGTTCTCCACTGTAATATTATACAAATTTATGTATAGATATTATAGATATAAATAAATATATGTGTGTGTATTCATACATTTATATCTATACACGTATGAGATTAATTTTACGAATAATCGAGATAGATATTAATTCGTAATATCAGAATACTCTTTAAGTTTGCACGCAACATTTGCACTTTAAATACAGAATCACATGCCACTCCATAGCACCCTAAAAAACTACCTAAAACTATAATGGGCACATAAATATAATTCGTCGTAAGATAACACTGAAATCTCGATTTGCGATAACAGAGAGCAGTGAGAATCAGTTTGAATTTTTATTTTAAATCATCGTTTTTCTGTTTTTATTTTTTTTATTTTGATAAATGCTTTTGAATTGCTTTTAGTCAAAGAGCAAATTGATCCTCTATTGCTCCCGTGAAAGACGTTTAATTGGAAGATGCAAGTTGTATATATTTGAACTTTGGGACATTTCAGTTGTCAAAAACATGATTTGTTAAACTGCACAACAGTTAACAAATACATTAAATATTCTCTCGTAAATGGAGATATTTTGGCACTATATATCTTCTAAATTCTTGGCTCCCTCGTTTTGTCGAATCTCTTCGACAAATCGTTTCTGCATTCCTTCTGTTTCTCTCGAATCAGTTTCAATGTTGTGCTCAACAAAACAATGCACCTGCAGTTCATTTAAAGTTTGCACTGATACAGAACAAATCTGACATTTATACGTTAATGGTTTCGTCTCATCGTGAATTGGCACATGATATGCTCGAGATACTTCCGCATCGGGGACAACTTGGGGAGGATATTGATGAATTGAATGGGATGGAACTGGCTCGCCTTCATCAGATGAATTTTCACCTTTATTGCTTCCTTGATTAGTCACCGCCTCTGGATCCCACTGACCTATTTTGCTTGGATCTTTCTCATACAGCTTCTGAGCCAGCATCTAAATAAACAGGAATCAGTTAGAGGTCAAAATTCCTGAAGTGAAAGAGCAAAATTTCAAATTTATCGAATTTAATTGACAATATGAAAAATGAAAATGTCATTTATGAGTTTATTGAATGGTCCAAAAATTTTTTTTTTTTTTTAAAAAGGTATTTTCCTTTAGTCATAAACAATTAAAAATTTTGACAGTTCTTAATTGAAAAATTAATATCTTGGGATAGAATGATCACATTTTAATGAAATTTGGTGTCAGTATAAAGTAAATATTGTAGTTTTAATTTAAATAATAAAAATGTCTAATTGTTTATATTTAATAATTGTTATTGTCAAATAGACAATGTTCTCAACGTCTCAGGAAGTTTATTCAAATTTTATTCAAGGTCTCAATTTTGGCGCAAATTAAACACATTTTTTTTAAACATTCGAGATTCAATTCTCTATTGACTCCTAGAACAGTAATCTTTATTATTTATTTATTTATATTAATTGTTTTACAACAATCTATGGAAAATCATATTTTTGCAAAAAATCTATTTTTACCCTTTAAAAAGTGAAAGAATGCATCGAAAATCATATTAAAAATATTTTGGAGTATTTATAATATATAGAAATATGCATAACAGTTTTGCTAATTAAATAATAACTAAATTATAGAAAAAACCACACAAGCAGTAAAAATTCAATTAATTCTATATTCCTTAAAGCCTTTTACCAAAATTGTAATAAGTATTCTCTTACATAATTTTATACATTTATAAATAGTTTAAACAATCTTATTGTTAATTATAAATGTTCTTATAAATAATCATACGGAGTTCTAGTTTTTTCTAAATTTTACATATTGTGTAGACAATAACTAAGTGTGCACTTAAAGGATAATATTAAATGTTTAACCATTGATTGAATAATTAACAATTCTCAATTTTTAATTTTCTGAAAAATAATTTTACAGAGTACTACTTTTTTTCTTCTAAATATTGTAACTTACTATGTCTAGAATAACTAGAAGTAATAAGGATATCTATTTATTGTAGACAAAAAGGGTTGCAAAATTTGAAAAAAAACTTGAATTTTGCATGATAATTTTTAAGAGAATTAAAAATAAACAATAGTAGGTTGTTCAAACAATTTTTAAATATTTAAAGTTATCTTTTATCTGCTTACTTAGTTATAATAAACACAAATTTTGCACAATTAAGAAAAAACTAGAATTCTGTACAATTAGTTTTAAGTAAGTTTAAAACTAACGATAAGAGATTGCTTAAACAATTTTTAAATGTCTAAAATTATGTAGGAGAATACAATTTTTAAATATTTATTAACATTTTGATAAAATACTTTAAGGAATATAGAATAAATCGAATTTTGACTGCTTATGCGGTTTTTTTCTATAATTTAGTTGATTAATTTATTATTTAATTAACAAAACTGTTATAAAACATATTTTTTGTGTGTTAGAAATACTCCAAAATATTTTTAATATGATTTCCGATCCATTCTTTGACTTTTTAAAGGATAGAAAATAGATTTTCTGCAAAATTCTGATTTTTCCATAGATTGTTATACAAAAATTAATATGCGCCAAAATTGAAACCTGATAGAACTTTTGGGAATAACAGATTGTCGCCTTTTCATCTTTTATCACATTTTTTAAAAATTAATCCAATTGATTGAAGCTCTAATTTCTAATCCAATTTAAATTGCAATCAATTTGTTTTTAATAAATTTTGGAATTTTTTTAAAATGTAATTTAGATTGAAATTTGATATTTAATCAACACAAATTTTATTGGTTTTGAAGTAGAATCCATTCTGATTTTAATAGTAAACTACAAATTCAAATGACAGAATTATTAATTAATCCAAATTTATATTATTCCTTATTTTTATTAATGGAAACTTTCAATACTGGAAACTTCAATGGCATACAAATTCTAACTAATTTTAATTTAAATTCATTATGAAGTTAATAAGCTTTAAATTTTAATTCATCTAAATTTTAATTTTTCCTACGTTTAATTAATTCAGGAAAATGTTAAATAAAGTAAATGTGTAATTAATGTTATTTTAATCAATCTCAAATTTAAAGAACCCAAACTTTAATTCATAGAATTTTGCAAACTGTCCAAATATTAAGTGATTTAAATTTTAACTAGTTTTATAATTCAGATTTCAATCGATTCGATTTTAAGTATACCCACAATTATTGATAAAAATTCTAGTCAATTCCAAATTTAATTTATACAAATTTTACAGATTCTTAATTACAATTTATATTAATTTTAATTCACTGTAAATTCACAAAAGATCGAAAATTCGATTCATAAAAATTTTAAACCAAGCAAATTTTAATAGATACTAATTTCAACTAGTTCAAATTTCCATGGATACAAATGTCAATTTATTTAAACTTCAATTTATTCAATTTTCTTACCAATAAAAATAATAAATAAATAATAAAATCTATCCAAATCTTAATTATGATAATTTTAAATTGGATTCAAATTTCAGTTGATCTAAACTTCAGTTTATAAAAATTTTAATTTAATTTAGTATTAATCGATCCAAACTTCAATTATCAAAATTGTAGGTAAACCATTTAAATTCTAAATTCAATCTAATGAAACTAAAGTCAGTTAATTACCAGTTTATTAAACTGCTACTTTATTAATTATTATTTTAAAAAATAGTGAAATAATTTTCATTCGTGTGAATTGTTTATTAATTTCGGTTTTGATTAATTTCGATACTAGAAATTATTAAAAAATGACAAAAAGTAGCATTTAACTTCAGCTTCATCAATTACTATTATTATAAATGTATAATATTATTATTTAAAAAATTACCTGCAGACTAGCAAGACTATTATCACAGTCTGTAGTGTCAATGTCATTGAGATTAACGCCAGATCGTTCCATTTCAGCATAAGTTCCAAATGGCAATTTTCCTAAGCATTCTAATTTCATAATATGCATCTTACTGCGTAAGTGTTTGGCTAGATGTCCATGTATTCTAAACGCACTTTTGCAGTCGTTGCACTTGAAAGGCCTTGGATTACTGCTGGTCGCTGCTCCAAAAGTCGAGGTCATGCTGACCTTATTTCGATGAGAAATAGAACGCTGATGCTTTGTCAAATGGCCCTTAGTCCTAAAATTATACACATTTAATATTACATTTTTTAGAAAACGAAATTTTTCTTCAATTAAGAAAATAGTTTCAGAAACTATTATATCTAGAAATATTTTAATATTTTCATATATTTACCTGAAAGGAATTGCGCAACTCTCGCACCTAAATGGCCTCTCGAAATAATGAATGTTGATATGCAACCTCAAATGACTTTCTTTTGCATCTTTACTGAAGACCTTATTGCACATTCCACAAACACTTCGGCCATCTTCCATCACACTGCAATTAAATTTCAAACAATTAGTTTTCAAATTAATAAGAAAATACAGATACAAAAAAAAAATGCTGTGTATTTTTAAAATTATTAATTTAATTTATTATCTCGTGTTTTATAAAAAGAAATAATGAGTTAAAAAAGAAACGAACTTTTTTTTTAGAAATTGTAATTAAAATTAAGTTTATTTCGGTTGAAGATTTATTGTTTATTTTATGATTAATCTCTATTAATTGATATTAATAATTACAAAAAGATCTAAACTTTTGTTTTAGGATTAATAAAAGAGCAATTTGACACAGAAATTATTGTTTGGATTATTATGGCCCGATTGAGCTCAAATTTTAAGAGGTACTCCTAAATAATCATGTGCCGCTTTGGTATGAATTGCAAAAATAAAAATCTATTTATATAAAAAACCACTTTTCAAAAACTTTAAGTTGTAAAAAAAGGGTTAAAAATTTTAAACATACGCTATTTTGTTTTTCTTCTTCAGAGGTGAAAGTTCGTAAATTTGAATCATATTTCACCTTCTTAAAATGTTCTCAAATTTTAAATTTATAGCAATTTTAATTTCTTCAAATTTCAGTTAATGTGAACTTGCATTGATTAAAAGTTCAATTAATCCACGTTTCAAAAATACTAAATTTGAAGTGATTTAAAGATTTCTTCAATTTTTAATAATTCTTTTCTATTATGATTTCAATTACTTAAAATACAATTTTGTACTATTTTTATCGTTTTTCAACTATTTTCTACAATTCCTAATTATTTTATTTGTTTTTAAATTGTTTCCCTAAATCTTAAATTTACCTTCTTCAAATTTCTATTATTTTGTTTAGTTTTCTCAGTCACTTTTTCAATTTTAATTATTTTTGCCTTGATATTAAATCAATTTAATTATTTATTCCTAAAATTTTATATTAATAATCGCAAATTTAAATTAATTTTTTTAATTTACTATTATTTTTAATTGTAGATTAAATTTAAAAAAATTATGTTTGTCATTTTGCAAATTTTTATTTCAATTTTTAATCATTATATAATTTCTGAATTAATTTACTGAATTTTTAAATATAGGTATATCTCAATTTTCAACTATTATGTTCAATTCTCATTTCTTTTTATTATTTTGCAATTACTTTCTCCATCTTTTAATAATTCCATTATTTTTCAATTAATTTCCTAAATTTTTATTTATTATTTCAAATTTAGACTATTGACTTCAATTTTCAATTTTTTAAAGCAGTTTTCAGTTATTTTCTTTTGCTTAAAAACAAATTCTGGAATTTTATATTATTTTCTCCGATTTTAAATTATTTTCATTCTTTTAACATAATTTTCAAAAATTTCTATTATTTATTTAAAATTTCAATTACCACGTTCATCAATTTTCGATTATTTCTGCGATTTTTTCATTATTCTCTTTAATTTAAAATTTTAAGTAATTTTGTAATTATTTTCTTATTTTAAACACATATTCTATGATTTTTTCAATTTATTTCTCTCAAATATTATTTACTGTTTTCAATCTTTCATATTAAGATTATTTTCATCATATTTCAATTATTTTTCTCAATCTTAAATTACTTTCACCATGTTTCAATTATTTTTTTTTAATTTTGAATTAATTTGATCACTTTTCAATTATTTTCCTCAACTGTTAATTATTATTCTCATTTTCTAAAAGTTTCAAGTATTTTTCTAAAATTACAAATATTTTCTTCAATTTTTAATTATTTTTATTTGTTTTCATAATTTCCAAATTTTTTTTTATTAATTCTTGTAAATTCTATTTATTTTTAGCTTTCTGCAATGCTTTTCTCCAATTTTTAGTTATTCTCATTTTTTCAATTCATTTCTAAGATCTTAATGTATTTTTCTCAAATTTCAATTATTTTCTTTTTATTTAAAAAAAAACTCTGTAATTTTTTCAATTATTTCACTCAAATGTGATTTATTTTTTAAAATGTATCAATTGTTTGTACCATATTTCAATTATTTCCTTTAATTTAACAATTTTTTCATTTCTTTTAAATTTTTAAAGATTTTAAACTATTTATCTGAGATTTCAATTATTTATATGATTTTTTATATTATTTTCTTTAATTTTCAATTACTTTCGTTCTTTTTCGTAATTTCCAAAAGTTTTTAATTATTTCTATTTAATTAAAAATTATTATCTTCAATTTTATATTATTTATCTCAATTTTCAATCATATTTTTTTTAATTTTCAATTATTTTCCCTAATTTTTCATTATTCAATTTTTTCTATTTATTTTTAAGATTTTCAAGTATTTTTCTCAAATTTACATTTTTTTCTTTATTTTTAAAACTTTTCTATGATTTTTTAAATTACATTCCACAATTTTTAATTGATTTCATTATTTTTAATTAATTTGCAAAGTTCTATAAATTTTGTCCTAAAACAAAAAGGTTTCTTAGGGTTGAGTTTGCCCCTTAATAGTTACGCCACTGGAGAAATATCTTGATTTTAGGTGGTTTTTTTTAAAAAAAAGGGTCAGAACTATTATTTATCAATTAAATGACATTAATTAAAAATACAAACCTAACGTAATTTGGTGTCGGTCCACTGGAAGGCTGCAAAAATTCAGCTTGAGGTTTCGAGTTTCCTCCAGGCGACGATGGGAGCCTAAAAGGAGGACCTCCAACGACCATTTTCCGTTGCACAGAGTGTTTAATGCTCTCGCTAATGCTCTGCTTGGCCAACTCAACATTATGCTTCGAATCAAATCTGTCTGGTACTCTAATTTCAATAGCTTGCGTTCTTGGAATTTCTTGCAAACTGGAATCGTGATTCACCGGTTGTAGGCCTGGATCCTGAGAAGATCTATAATCCGAAACAATTCTGGTCTCTCTACTGGGCGGTCTAGCTTCTGCATTATGTGAATTGATTTCCATTCCAGAAACAGGTGAAAATTCCTGTTTCGTTCGAGGATCGTGACACAGGGTCTTGTACTCCTGAGCCGTTCTGTGCTCTTGATTCGACAATCGATAATCCTGACTGGGGTTACGCATCTCACGACTCGGTGGCCTCAAATCAGGATTTCGAATTTCACCACTTGGTCTCAAATCAGGTGTGTGGGATCTGTTGGTCGTCAATCTAATATCCAAGTTTGTCTGAGTCGTATTCAGACTTTCGCGAGTTCTGTCCACCTCCCTCATCATTTTCATTGCATTAAACATGGAATTCCTGTCGACTTCGTTCTTCGCGTGCGATCCAATTCGATTATTAACATCTTGAATGAAATTCTTTTGCGACTCTGCACTGCTTGCATTTCCAGTAGGTAGATCCACAACGAAACTAGACCTCTCGGAAAGAGTGGGATTTATCATCATATTATAATCAACAGTTGTTCTCACGATGTTATTAGACATTCGGGGCTCGAAGCATTCTCGAGTTGATCGGGACAAGAGATCCTTATCCTTATGAATCGACTCGATATCAAACGGTCGCCTCTCAGAATTAACATTATTTTGATAAATCTTCTCCCTGATTTCCATTTTGATATCTTCAGTAGCCTGCTTGGACATATTTTTTATTCTAGACTCGAGAACTGTAGGCTGCAATTTCGTGGGATCGGTATAAGTTACCGTGGGCACACCATGAGATTCCACGCTGAGATTCGAAACCATGGAATCATGTTGCTGTAAGTACAATTCCCTCTCCTTGATATGCTTGTCTATCTTGCAATTCCCGACGCGATACTGTTCCTTCATTTTACTATCCATCACGTGTCTCTCAGTGAGATAAGCTTGAAGCATGTGGCCATCAGTCTCGGGTTTCCACTCTCTGCCGTGAATCGGCAACCTCTCTATACTCTGAACAATCGTCTGTAAAATAACAGGCTCAGAAACTGATGTCAAAATGTCCAGAGCTATTTGTCTCTGATTGGAAGATTGAGAAATTTGTTTTGTCGTGAGGTCCATTGGCTGGGACGAGTGACGTGTATTTGTTTCAGCTACTTGCTCCATTTCAACGTCCGATTCATTTTTAATCGATGAATGAATGACGCTTGATCGAGATTCTTCGGAGGATGAACGATTTGATGGAAAGTAATACCTGTGAGAGAGCTCGTTTTGAATGACGGAAGTTCCTTGATAAGTGACTGAACTGGAACTCGCGACCGTTGAAATCACGCTTGTTGTTACCGAAGTGCTGGAAAGAGTTTGGGTGTAGGGATATGTTGTTGGTCTGACTGAAGGCAACAGACCTGGCAGTCTACCAGAACTTCGTTGCGATAAACTCAGTAGACTTTGTGCTGCTTCCTGCTCCTCACTTCCAGATTCTTCGCTCTCATCTCCCTCAGTCTCCTCATCTTCTGATGAAGACTCATCTGCTGTTCCTCCTCCTGCTGTCAAGCGAGCTATTGCCTCCTTATCAATATTTTCGTCACATACTGTTGTTGGCACCGGCACTATTCCAAGTTCCACGCATTTTTTATAGTGGGCTTTTGACTTCATGTGTTTCGTGAGGTTGCCTTTCGTTTTAAAACTGAATAAACAAAGTAATTATTGGAATTTTCAAAAACACCAAAACTTATTCAAATAAAACATTAATATTCTTGTTGTGTGCTTTTGACTTCATGTGTTTCGTGAGGTTGCCTTTCGTTTTATAGCTGGATAAAAAAAGTAAATAAATATTGAAATTTCTCAAAAACCAACGTATTGAGGTTTGTAAATTAAATTTAAGGGGCAAACGGTTTTAATTCAACTAAAGTGGTCGTGGACCAATTTTTAAAAAAATTGATACAAGGCTTTATTTTTAATTATTTTTTTATTTTGAAAGATCCAGTTGTACATTTACCAGAAAAAAATAAATGTAGCAAAAATTTGTTTGCAAATAATAATTATTCCACATTCTATGTTTCTTCTTTAAATTTAATGAAAAATTGAAATTTTCGTCCAATTCTGACAAAGTTATTAAACAAATAAAATTTTTTCTTTACGCATTTTTTAAACAGAATATTATTGAACAAAATCTAACAGATAAATTTGTAGAGAATATTTCAACGAGAAAAATTGTTAGAATTGGATGAAAATTGCAGTTGTTAATTGCAATTAAAAAAAAAACATAAAATGTTAAATAATTATTATTTGACAACAAATTTGGTCTCAACCTGATTCTTTTTTGAATAATTTTAACTGGGTCTTGCAAAATTGGGTTAAATTAATTTGAATATTTTTATTTGGGGCGAAAAATGATTTTTTAGTTTGAGGTTATGTAAGTGGAGAGAAAAAAACCTAATTTAGCGTATTTCTGAAGTTATTGTCGGAAAGGTGAATTTATTAAAAGTAGTTTTTAACTTATTCGATTTGAAGTAATTTAGTTGAACTTTCAAAACTTCTTGACACTTTCTAAATTTTCTGTTTAAAGATATAAGAATTTTTAAATTCAAAATAAAAAATCCCATATTTTCGCGAACTTTGTAACTCACTAATTTTTTTCGAAAGCGTTACAAAAATTAGGAACTTTCTGAACATTTAAATTAAACATAAATTTATTCACCTTAAAAGTTTTGAGTTGGTCTTGCAGATATTTTTGGAATTAATAACACTTTTTTACACTTTATTATTTCGAAAATAAGCAGGACCAACTCAAAACTTTTAAGGTGAGTAAATTTATGTTTAACTTTAATTTTCTGAAAGTACCGTATTTTTGTAACGTCTTCCAAAGAAATTATTAAGTTGCAAAATTCGCGAAAATGAAGAAGTTTTTTATTTTGAATTTAAAAATTCATATATCCTGAAATAGAAAATTTAAAAAGTGCAAAGAAGATTTGAAAGTTTAACGAAATCACTTCAAATTGAGTAAGTTCTTCTTATAATAATAAACTAACCTTTCTGTAAATAACTTCTGAAATACGCTAAATTAGGTTATTTTTTAGGTGAACTTTGAATTCATATTTCATTTATTATTATACATAATAAAGTGCTTAAATTATTTAAAAATATAATAAATTCAATTATTCCACGCAAAAACAAATAATTCTTTTCACATTTCTAAGAATAATTCTAGGTTTTTTGTGCCATTTCTACTAGCTGAAAAAATGACAGTTTTCCATAACCCCTGTGCTTTAAACTCATAATCTAAAACAAATAATAATAATTTTAAAATAATTCCTTGTATTTTATACTTTAAAAATATTACCGAATCATTTTTGAAAGTATCAATTTTTTTATAAATTGGTCCACGACTACTTTAGTTAAAATAAAATGGTTTTCCCCATAATTTAATTTAATTAAATTAAAAAACAATAAATAAAATAAAATTGAAATAAAGTTATTAAAAACAAATTTTATGCAAGATTCAACAATTTTGGGAAACTTTTCTAATTAAAAATAAAGTTGAGAAAAGATTTAAAGATTTAAGAAATTTTTCTCACCTGAAAGAACAATGTTTGCAAGTGTAGGGTCGGACATCAGTGTGTGTTCTGATATGTTTTTTCAGCATTGATGGTTTTTTGCAACGAATTCCGCATTCTTCGCAAACGTAACGACCACGACCTAATTATACAAAGTAGATTAAATTATAAATTGTTAATAAATAAAATTAAATTATAATAACAAAATTAATTTAATATGTGTAAAAATAACCAGTTTGCCAATAATTCTTTAGGTATGTTTTCTTTCTGGTTTTTTAAATCAAAATATTGTTTTTGTCTTCAGATCTGAGGACAAAAAGACAATTTTGCATGTTAAGGAGGAATCATACAAAAAATCAGAAAAAAGTTAGCCCAACTCCATATTTTTGTATATTTTAAATTAAAAAACGTTTAAACATTAAAAGTGTTTTGATGAAAGGATAAACAATTTTTTATTAATAAAAATATTTTTTATTAAATTTAAATAAAAATTACGATTCTCTGTTGGAAACGATTGTTAAATTTTAAGTAATTTTATCTAAATCATTTCCAATAAACAGAAAATTGTAATTTTTATTAATTTTAAATTGATCAAAATGTTTTTCACTAAAATGCTTTTTAAATTTAGATAATTTTTTAATTAAAAAATACACTTACATATTATGGAATTGGACGTTAACTATTTTCGATTGTTTGTCTAATACGTTCTTAATAGATAATTATTTAATGTTGCAAAAATTAATTTATAATATTTTTCCAAATCAAGTGTAAGAGGATTTTGAAAAAGCATTAAAGTTGAGAATGTTGAAAGTTAAATATGTAAATTTAAATTTTGAAACGATCTAAAATTAAACACAATTAAATTTGAGAACTAAAATAAAATGAAGTATTTTGAAGTCAAGGAAATATCGAAAAGTCCTTGAAATGTTTAGAAATATTCTGCATTATGTTAAAATATTTTAAAATAGCTGCATGTATTTAAAAAAAAAAACGTTTTTAAGCTATTTTAAGCAATTTAGGACACATATTTCAAATAATTAACTTGAGAAAGTTTAACTTCTGATCAACATAAATTCCAAATAAAACATGGTTTTAGCAGAAAATAAAAATACAATTAAAATCGATTCCACTAAATCGAATTGAAAAATATTGATTTTCAAGGATTCTAAATCATTTCCACGAAAAAGTATTTTTTCCCCATGTAAAATACATGGGAAACTTTTGAGCGCTTTGAGCGACCTCTTAATTATTTTTTGATTTAAAAAAAACAGGGTTAATTTTTTTTCGACATAAAACAATCCTAGGAGATGAGAGCATTAAAATTCCGACTTTACTTTTTTCCATGCATTTTTGGACCACAACTAAAAAATGGTATTTTACATAAAAAAGAAATATTGTTAAAATTTATTTTACCCAATTTTGAAAGATTCAGTTGGACATAATAAAAAAAAAAAATTCGGTTAATAAAAAATTGTTTATGAAATAATAATTATTCAACATTTTGTGTTTTTAAAGTTTGCCAACAATGGTAATTTTCATCCAATTTTGATAAATAATAGCTTATTTTAATCTTTGAAATATTCTTTACAATTATTTATATAATTGTAGCAATTTTATTTGTTTTTAACTATTGCGATTTTATAATTTTTATTTTTTTAATAATTTTTTAACAAAATATCATTAACAAAATCAAACAAACAGATTTGTAGAGAATGTTTCAAAGATTAAAATAAGCTATTATTTATAAAAATTGAATAAAAATTAGAATTATTCACAAATTTTTAACAAAAAACACAAAATGTTAATTAGTTATTGTTTCATAACAAATTTTGTATGAAACTATTTTTTTTAAAAAAATGTACAACTGTATCCTTTAAAATTGGGTGAAATCAATATTAATAATATTTTTATTTTATGTAAAAAATCATTTTCTAGTTTCAGGTTATGTCAATGGGTTCAACATCCTTAAAAATCTTCTGATCACTTTAACCTATTAACGCCCAAGAAGACACAAATTTTATCAAAATTTTAAGGCTATTTCTTGGCAATAAAAAAAATTTATAAAAATTTAAAACAAACCATTTTTAACGTAAAATATATCGCTCTTTCAGTTTCTGTTATCAAAATTTGTTTATATTTTGAATTTTTGAAAAATGACATCAGATTCCTTATCAGAGATCCCAAAAACCTCTATACACAAAGTTTCTTGAAAATTAAATAAAAAATTGAATTTTCGTCCGCCATATTGGATCCGCCATTTTGGATTTTTGAAAAAAGTTTTTAGATTCGTACTCAGGGATCCCAAAAACCTACGGGTACCAAGTTTTATCAAATTCGGCATATTTTTAAAGATTTGGTACACTAGGCTAATATTTTACAAAAAAAGTCACTTCAGTCGCCATATTGGAGCCGCCATCTTGTATTTTCGTATATGTTTTTGCGAATATTTACAGCTGAGAACTTAAGGACACGATATTTTGATGCTTTAACTTAATCTCTTTTCTTGTTCTACATGAAAATATTGATTAAAAAATCTTTTTTGAGAAAAAAATCGTGCTTTTTGTTAAATAATTGTTTACAACTATCAACATGTTTGTTATAAACAAATTTTGATAACAGAATCTGAAAGAGTGATAAATTTTACGTTGAAAATGGTTTGTTTTAAATTTTTAGAAATTTTTTTTATTGCCAAGAAATAGCCTTAAAATTTTGATAAAATTTGTGTTTTCTTGGGCGTTAATGGGTTAAAAATTTTCTAATCGTTTTCAAAATTCTCAGTTCTTTTCTGGCATTAAATTGCCAAAAAATTCTTGAATCACTAGATACGCTGGATTTAAATGGATTTTTGTGAAAAATAGGGGATATTGGGGGAAAATTTTTCAATTACGGGAATTTTGGGGATAATTCCCAAAATAAGGGACTTTTAATGAAAATAGGAGACGCCTGTAAAACCTACTAATACAATAGTAACAGGGTGTCTAGCAAACTGGCAATTTTAAATTCCCGGCAAATTCCCGGATTTCCCGGATCTTAGAGCACAATTTTCCCGGATTTTTAAAAATGAAAATTATAGATTACAATTTTGAAATAATATATTATAAAGTAGTTGAGTAGCTTTTTTAATGTTTTTATTACAGGGCTGACAAAAATCATGATTTTTTTAAAATAAATCGGACTATTTTTTATTTAAATCAAAATTTTTTTTTTTAAATATTATCAGTATATAAAAGCTCAAAATGTTTATTTATATCAGTTTATTTTTTAAACTGAGAACATAATTATAATAAGAAATAATGAAAAATAAAACATTTACTAAAAATCAAATAAATTATGTCAAATAAATAAGAAAATTTCAAAAAAATATCTTAAAATTCGTATGATCTCAAAATTAAGAAAATTAGGTAAGAGCACTAAATGAATAACAAATTATAAAAAAAAGAAGAACGTAAGAAGATAAGAAAACAGTCTATTTAAAAAAAATGTGAAAATTCTTTTAAATAAAAAATGTTATGGACATTATTAAAGAAATGAAGAAAAAATTAAGAAAACAACACAAGAATGAAACAGTGGCATAAAAATATATAAAAAAGTAGAAACTCTTTTAAAAAAATTAAACTATATACGGACATTTTTTTAAATTAAAATAAAAAATAAGGAGATAATTAAAAAAACTTTAAAATATATTACTAAAGAGAACAAAATTAAAAAAAAAGAAATTCTACGAAATAGAAGAATGATGTTAAAATGAGAATATTTAGTACAAGTTTAAATTTACATAATATAAAATAAAAGAATCACAGTTTTCAAAAATGTTGAAAATTGATAAATTTAAAGAATGTAGATAAAAGCATCGAATGATGACAAAAATTAGGAAAAATAAATAAAAAGCAAGAAAGGACAAAAAATAGTGAAAAATTAAGAAAATTAAATAAATAGGAAGAAAATAGAGAAATGTTTTGTTTCCTTAATTTAACAAACTGTAAAAAAAAGTAAAAAGTACAAAAAATAATAAAATTTGGTTAGAATCTACTAAAAAATTAGAATTAATAAAAATAAAATAAAAAGAAATTTAAAAATCTTTAAAAAAAAAAGTTTAGGGAAATTAAACCAAAAACTTTTTTATATTACACAAAATTTAAAAATTTTATGAAAGAATTAGTAAGTTTGCAAGAAATCTCGCAAAAAATAGACAAGATGTGAAAACAAATTGAATAAATTTATAAAAAAAATGAGCGTATTTATTTTTAAAAATATGGAAATAATTATGAAAATCATCGAAATAAATAGTTTAGTGAATGTTATAATAACAAAATTGTGTAAAGTAATATAATTTAACAATTTGTATAAAAAAGAAGAAAGTTAATGAAAATCCTAAAATGAAACGACAAATACAAAAAAAAATATCAAAAGTAAAAGGAATAAAATTTTTTAAATTTTGTAACAATAAAAAATTATAAGATAAAAATTAATCAGTTTCGAAAAAATGAAGCCTCTTAAAAATATTGTAAGAATTATTGTAAATATGAAAAATAATTAATATTATTTAATTACTTTGAATTAATTAATATGCATTTAAACTTGAATTAATTTAAATTTAAAAGTTTGAACAAATTGGAATATAAATTAATTTACTTTTGGAATTTCAGTCCGAAAGTGTCGTTTTATTAAATCTATTTTGGAATTTATTTAAATTATAATGACTTAAAGATATACAAATTTAATACTATTTTTTGCTATCTTCATACCAAAAATTTGTAATTCGTATGTATTTTGATCATCTGTACTAACCCAATTTTTTAAGATTTATCCATAAATTTGGGGTCAGAACATTAATAAATATTTTAAACGAAACACTAAAATAAGTATTATTATCGAATACAATTAAATCATGTATTATTACATAATTTATCCGAGCTAAAAAAGTCTAGTTCGCGCCACCTTTTAAAATCTTTAAAGTGAACTAAATTATATTTTCCCGAAGTTTCCAAAAAATTCCCGGATTTCCCGGATCTGTTTACAAATTCCCGGCAAATTCCCGGATATCCCGGATCGCTAGACACCCTGTAGTAGCAATTAAATAAAAAAAAGTTAATTACCTCGTCCTCTGACATAAGTATAATCCTCATTACTCTCAAATCCACCATCGAAAATTTTGACTCTCTTGGTTTTCTCCTGGGTCTCATTCTCCACTCCACTATCGGGGCTGATCGGCGTAGTTGGTCTTCGCGAAGAATGAGTCATGATATCCTCCTGCTTCATTGATGCAATGGTGTAATTCATAGGTCTGTGACGTGAATCATAATGGGCCATATCCACATCCGGTGGAGCTTCTTTAGAAATTTTCCAGTTGGAGTACATCGACAAGCCGTGTTGTTGCATAACGTACATTGGCTGAGGTCTGTTCAGAGTACAATAATACAATCGAGTGGAACACTTTAAGCCGAGATACGTGTATGCGTGTCCATTAAAGAAAACCTGTCCGTAGGACTTTCTTTGTCTCGGTGTTTCAGGACTAATCAATGGAAGAGTATTGGCCGTGGGTGTAATTCCATGATGCTTTTTTGGCGTGAAAGTTCCTGGCTTCAGTGGCAGAGACGATGGTCTCAAAAATTTCGGATTACTCGTTTCTTCATTCTCATCGATATCACTCCACACTGTCTTCAATTCAGAATTCGAGTCCGACTTGGTGACTAATTCTAAGCAAGTTTTGTTTGGCACTTCTGTCTTGGAAGAATCTAGATTCACAAGTATCACGGGTGACGTCGTCTCTGGCTTCACCTTTGCACCGTTTAATTTGAGACGACCGTTTTCATGTGGAAGAATAGTATCTATCTTTAAGATTGGACTGTGTCTTGGAGTTTTTACTGAGATTTTTTCAACTGAATTTCTGTCGAGGGTATTTCTATCAAAAGAGCTTCTTTCAACAATAGAAGAGGATCTTTCTTCTAACTCTTCAACACTCCAGGTAGAGTGCCTCTTTCTGTTCTCGAGGACAGGTTTCGGCGAGAATCTCATCTTGCTGTATGAATTTGGTGACTTATCATCGGCCTCAAATCTCGGAGGATAGCTGAATACTTTATCAATCTTTGGACTTGAGTCGAAAACACCCTCTACATCTTTACTTTTACTGGTAACGTTATTTTTAAATCTATCGTCATCTTTGTTGAGATCACTGGTGGGCATCGAAGGAGATTTGCTACTTTTGTATTTATCCATTGAAATGTCTACTTTAATGCTGGAAACTTTTGATCCCATTAAGCCAAGTCGTAGACCGTCGCTGCAAGGTGTTTTGAAGTTAGATTGTTTGATGTCTTTCGCTGGACCAGCGAGATCAAGAGGCTGACTATGAGATGAGTCTAATGATCCGGGAATTGTAGGAACGTTTTGCGTGATAATTTTGACAGGACTAGCAAGATTCAAGGGTTGAGGAATCATGTGCAAACCCGGCATGCCGGGAATCACTTTGTACTTAGCGTCACCCAGGGGTATACTTGAAGGAGATATGTCTACGGTGGGTGAATTGGTCAGAGTATGTGGACCTGGCATGCCGGGGACGTAAGGTATAACTTTTCCCCCGTGAAGAATGCTGGCGATTCCTGCTTGGGGCAAAGTTAGAGGATTGTAGGCAGTGATGTTTGTCAATGGATTCAAATGAGGTTCCAGATAATTGTAGCACGTCATTGTGGGCGCTAGATTTGTTGTTGATATGTTTGGAACAATGGGTGCTAATAATTTGGAATTATCTGGTAAAGATATGGAAGAATTTGATGTACTCTCGGGTGTATTTCCACCTGGAGGTTTGTGTACCATGGTTCCACCGGAATGAAGACCCGATCTAGAAAAAAAAAGCAGAAAAGATATTACTTAGATTTTGAACATTACCGAGAGATTAAAAAAGACTGAAATTAATCAATATTTCTACGCGAAAAATATTCTTTAGATTAAAAACAAATATCTATCCAGTATTTCAAAAATAAGGCAACATTTGTGCGAGTGAAATTAAAACAAGTTTTTCTCCTTTTGTACAAACATATGATTTAAAGAGAAATGGAAAATAGCAAAAAAAAAAAAAAAAACGACAAAAAATAGCAAAGAATGTGGAAAAAATTTCATTTTCTCAAGATTTCAAATTCTAAACTAGTCAAAATTTTATTTTTTTTATTTTTAACTTTGTACGATAATTTCAGGTCCCCACATTATGTTAGAAATGAATTGTCACCTCTGGACGTCATAAATATCGATGTGTTAAAATTTCACAGACAACTTCCCTTAAAAAGATAAAAATTACTAAAAAATATAGAAAAATCACAGAAAATTAAAAAATATTACTTAAAAATTAAGAAAATACCCGAAAGCTGAAAAAAAATCAAGGAAATAAAGATTTAAACAAACAATTATTGCAGTAAATTACTAAAATTTTTTTTAAAAATACATGAAAATTGAAAACAAACAAATTAATTAAAAAGTTTCTAGGAAAAGAAAAAAATTACTTGAAAAATAATTTTAAGTATTAATTTAAATAAACGAAAAAATTAATTAGAAACTGTATAAAGAGTCAACATTTTGTTTATAAATACCTAAAAAATTCAATGAGTAATAAATAGAGAAAATAATTAAAGAAAAATATTTAAAAATTACTGAAAATTGTAGACAAATTACCTTAATTTAACCAAATTTTAAATTTAACAGAATTTTTATTAAAGGGTTGTCGATAAATTACGTCACACTTCAAGGGGGGAGGGGCGTCTTAAGAAATGTGTCAGCCTTTATAAAATTTTGAAGGTCCCCAAATGTAAAAAGCAGGGTTGATAAAAATCATGATTTTTTTAAAAAAAATAAAAAAAATCGAATTTTATACAATCAGTATATTAAACCCCCTAATGTTTATTTGTAAGTAGTTTATTTTTCAAACTGAGAACATTTAATAAGAAATAATGAATAATAAAAAATTTTAATCAAAATCAAATAAATTGTGTCGAATAAATGAGAAAATTTAAAAAAAATATCTTCAAATTCATGTCATTGCAAAATTAAGAAAATTTGGTAAAAGCAACGAAAAATCAATAAATTACATAAAAAAAAAAACAAGAACATAAAAAGATAAGAAAGTCTATTAAAAAATGAGAAAATTCTTATAAATAAAAAATGAAGACAAAATTAAAAAACAACACAAGAATGAAACAGTGACATAAAAATATATAAAAAAGTAGGAACTCTTTTCAAAAAATTGAACATTATTTACGGACATCTTTTTTTAAGTTAAAAAAATAAATAAGAAGATAATTTCAAAAACGTTAAAATATATTACTAAAGAGAATAAAATTTTAAAATTAGGAAAATGAGAGACTTATTTCACAAATTGAAGAAAAAAAGAATTAATAAAATTTTGGAAAATTTTAAAAATTTTAAAAGAAAAATAGAAAAAAAAAAAATTAAAAAAAATACTAAAAAATTAGAATTAATAAAAATAAAATAAAAGAATGTATATATATATATATAAATAAATAAAAAGGCCACAAAAGAAATTAAAAAATCCTTTAAGAATAAAAAAGTTTAGGCAAATTAAACCAAAAATATTTTTATAATATTATACTTAAGGTATTAGTCGCGTAAAATGATTTTCGTCAGATTTTTTTAAAACTTTGTATCTGTATTCATGAGGTATTTATCTATGAAATGAGATCTATCCTATTAATTTTGACCACTTCTGAGCTTCAAAATATTAATTCAAAGTTTATACCTTTTACATGCAATAGCACAAAATGCATGTAAAAAATGTCTCTTATATTCAATTATAAAAAAACAAGTCGTCAGTTTTTCAAATAAAACTACTATGTTACACATTGAGATAAAATAAATCCTTTAAAAAAAAATTAATTTTATTGACCACGCCGTATAAAAAATACAATAATTTAAAAATTCATAATTTTTCATTTTCACGTGGTTTCATTGAAAAATGTCGAAAACGTGTAAGCAATACATCACGATTACTTATAGTACCTGACTCAAAATCGTGAAAATTACATATATTATATTAGAAGAGGTCACAAGGAAGCAAGTGAGTTGATATAAAAGTTTATTTTTTGTTCTTTTTATTTTGCGGGAGTTTTGCGGGAGCATTTACGCGACTAATACCTTAAACCAAGTCCAATAATAAATTTAGAAAAATAAAGAAAATCTAAAAATTTTAAGAAAGAATAAGTAAGTTTGTAAAAAACTTCGCAAAAAATAGGTAAGATGTAAAAACAAATTGAATAAATTTATAAAAAAATGAGCGAATTTCTTAATTTAAAAAAAAAATGGAAATACATAATTCTGAAAGTCAACAAAATAAAAAATTTAGTGAATGTTATAATAACAAAATTGTGTAAAATAATATTAAATAATTTGCATAAAAAGCAGAAAATTAAAGAAAATCCTAAAATAAGAAGACAATTACAAAAAAAATATCAAAAGTGAAAGGAGAAAAAAACTGAAAATTTTGTAAAAATAAGAAATTATAAGATAAAAATAAAACAGTTTCGAGAAAGTGAAATCTCTTTAAAAAATGGTAAGAATTAAAAAAAGAATTATTGTGAATTTGAAAAATAATTTATATTATTTAATTATTTTACATTGATTAATAACTAATGCATTTAAACAAAATATTCAGTACTTTGTAATAAAATTTACGGACAAATTTTTCCTGTGACAGTGACTATATCACATGACCTTAAAACTAAGTTAAATTCGAATTCTGCTAAATGAAAACTCGTTTAAATTCGAATTCTTTTAAATCAAAATTCGGTTAAAAATAAATTCTGTTAAATATAAATTTGATGATCTAAAAATTCTGTTAAATAAAAATTCGAATTTATTAACATTTGATGGAAAAGAAATTTTCAATTTCAAAGTAATGGGAATTATTTTAAAAATTAAAAATTTACCTAAAATTGACTTGTTGCTAAAGTAACTCGTCAGACAGTTGTAAAATTGGTCAGAAAATTACAATTTTGAAAACGATGAAACGACACTGTTTTTTCGAATTATAAAAAAAATTAATTAAATAGCAATATTTATAATATAAGTCATTCTTTTGATTTTGCCAATAATTAGGATTATTTGAAGAGAATTTCTGTTTAACCGAATCTTTATTTGTATCAAATTTATTAGCACAAAATGGCTACTTGACAGAATTTTTAAAATACCGAATTCTCACTTGTCAATTCAGTTAAATGGATGTAAAATACGAACCAATTGAAATTCAAACGAAGAAACTTTAGAGTATATTATCTGCCAATATTGAAATAAAGTAAAACGGATTATTGGTCGAAATTTTTTTTATTTTATAAAAAATTAAAAAACTTTTTGCCTGCGTTTCGAACTAGTACCTGTTAATCTTCAGGGTTAGTTTAAAAATAAATTTGTGGATACTAAAATTATTTACATACCAAAGCCATTATAAATTATGACTTGATTACTAAGAAAAGTTTGATGCATTGTGAAATTTTAGTTTAATATAATTTTAATACATAATTTACGATTTGATTGATTCCATACAGAATCAAACCTTTCTTAATGCTCAAGTCATAATCAGTTTGGCACGTAAACAATTTTAATATTTAAAGAATTATTTATCAGGGTGGCCACAAAATTTCATTTTCAAAATTCCCTGATTTTTCCCTGACTAATTTCTCATTTTCCCTGACCACCAATTTAACAGGTTTTTTAAATCTTGCTTTGTTTATTTGGAATTTGAAGTAATAAAATCATGAATTTTTAATTGTGGTTTCTATAAGACAAAATTCCCCGACTTTTAAAGATTTTTTTGGAAAATCCCTGACTTTTCCCTGACCTGCGGCCACCCTGCATTTATATACTGCTATTTAGTTTTTAAGTTATATAATTGTAGTACATATACTAAATTTGTATCCCTGAAGACAAACTGGTACCAATTCTAAGCTTTGACAAAAAGTTTTTCAACTTTTTATAAAATAAAAAAATTCTCGATCAATAATCCGCTTCATTCATTCTTTCAACATTACCAAGTTTGGTCGTTTGTAGATCATTTAAGTTTCTTATAATCTTATCAAAAGGTTTGAAAAACTTCATTACTACTCCTTGGGCAAAAAATAGAAAAAGCTCACCTCACAACGATGGACGAAGTTTCAGAAGTGGCGCACTTGTTACTGACAATGTGTTCACTGCTTGGCGAGCTCGTTTGTCTCGGTTCGATCCTCATAGTCTTAGTCTCTCCTGTGTTGTCCAATATTCTCACCTCACCTCCAAACATTTGTAAAGAATTGGGCCTGGGGAACTTGGACAATTCCTCCAAAGACCTCAGAGTCCCAGGCATGGGTTCGGATCTTGATTTCTTCGAGGGTGGAGTGTACGCGTCGACAAGCCTCGTGTTGCCAAGGAGAGGTCCAGGAGACTGGAGTGGCTGAAGATTATAATAATCAACTTTAGAGTCAAACTCGGAGTCTCTCTTGTCCAAATCGAGTTGAAAATCAGCTCTTCTCGGACTCAAGACACCCTTGCAGTAGAATTTCTTGTGAGTTTCAAGATTATCGGCACTCGTGTAGGAAATCTTGCAAAATGGACAGACAAAGCTGTCAATCTCGAGGCTCTCTTCGTGATTGGAGGTGCGAATTGTCTTTAGCAAAAGATCCTTGATAATAGAACCGTCCGAGCCGGAAGATCCGTCTTTGCCTTCTTGAGCAAAACTCTCACTGTAGCATCGTTTGCGAACAGAAGATTCATCGCCAGAAGAAAGATTCAAAGGCTGTTCAGTCTGTTTGGTCTCTACTAGGCTCTGCTGTCTGTGCATTAATTTGTGCAGTCGTGGATCGACAGCGTCGACAATTACTTGATTATCGCTGATTATTTTATCTATGTGTTCCTGCAGCTGCTCCACTTTTGGTTTTAGACTGTTTGGGGTGACAGTCAAGGTACTTGAGGAACAGGAGCTGCTGGAGGAATTGGAAGACAGGGAAGACGTCTCAGTCTCATTGCTCGCGTTGTGCAAGGCGGTGTGGAACTTGGGCTTGTATATCTTTCCAGTCTTAACAGTCTTTATTGTAGCGGTCGAGCTTGATGCCGACGTCGGGGGCGGAGGAGGTGTTCCCGTTCCATTGCTTGCGCTGTCTGACAGACTTATGTCCGAATCTTCTGATACCTATGCAAAAAAAACAAATAATAAATTGTTTATTAATAACATTTAATTAAATAGAAATTAATAATAAAAAATAAATTAATAATATGTATATTAGGGTGGTACCGTGCTGCAAGCAGTGGCTTAACTGTTAAGGGGCAAAGTGGGGGGTAATAGACTTTTTTTATTTATTTATTTATTTATTTTTTTAAATTCCAAAAACTTTAGTAATTGTACTAATTTAAAGTTTGACTAAATAAAACAAATTTTCTACACCTTGTGTCAGGGTTACACAAAAACATGATTTGAAAATTCCATAATTTTTTAAGTTTTCCAGACCAGTTTTACAAAAATTCCAGGTCCAAATAGAATTATTTTAATAACTTTTATGGTAGTTACAACGAAAAAAGTATGAAATATTCAAATTAAATGATTAATAAAATATCAATCAGGGTATCGAGTGACTTTTGAAGAAAATTGAAGGCATTTTAAAAAGGTTTCAAGGTCAAAAATAATTTTTTTTTAAGTTTACTTTTGATGTAATATTTTTAGTTTTGAGATTAAAGTTTATCAACAATTTCGTACTAAAAACGCAAAAAGAAATAATATATATACATTAGGGTGGCCGTTAATAATGACATTTTGGAATTTTGTCCATTTCCGGGTCTCATTTTATCACAAATTGAAAAAAAAAAGATACGTATTTTTTCATTTTTTTTTAAATTAATATTTAGTGGTGCCTGTAGGCTATTGAAAATTTGCATGTATTTTGCATGGTAAAAAAACTTTTTTTCGTAGATTTCCTGTAAAATCGTTGAAAATTAATATTTTTTGACCGGACTACTCTGTTTCTCTTCATAAATGTTCAAAGAATAATATGCAATTTTTAACTTATGAAATTTGTTAAGTTTACTATTTTTTACAGGACCCAAAAGTTGACCAAAAAAAAACTAAAATAGGTTATTATTGGCAAAAAATATTAATTCTCAAAAAAACGAGAAATTTAAACTGCTAATTATGGTTTCTATTGTTTTTGAGGTCCCTGATTACAAATCTGAAGTCATATTTCAAAAATTCAAAATGGCGGATTCAATATGGCGGCCATGAAAATTTTAAAATTAATCAATTTCTAGAAAATTTCGTACCAGGGGGTTTTGGGGGTCTCTGATTACAAATTTGAAGTCAGATTTTAAAAATTAAGAATGTCGGATCCCATATGGCGGACATCAAAATTCTTAAATTAATCAATTTTTATGAAACTTGGTATCATAGGGTTTTTGGGGGCCCTATTTACAAATCTGAAGTCAGATTTGAAAAATCCAAACTGACGGATGCAATATGGCGGGCATAATGTTTAAAAAATTAATTATTTTTTTTAAACTTAATTATGTAATATCTTATCCCAGTAGCCAACAAAATTTTTGTGAATGTTCTATCTAAATTTAAATTAGTTAGTATTTATTAGCAAGAGAAGGTTTGTTTACAAATTAGATGACACGATTTTATAGATGGGTGATTCTCCTGAAAGGGATCACTTCACGTGTTTCCAACGTGAGTTTCAACATTTACAATAGTTTTTAATTGATATTTCCTTGAGTTTGCAATTTAAAAAAAAAACCCCAAAAACCCTATGATACCAAGTTTCATAAAAATTGATTAATTTAAAAATTTTGATGTCCGCCATATTGGATCCGACATTTTTAATTTTTAAAATCTGACTTCAAATTTGTAATCAGAGACCCCCAAAACCCCCTGGTACGAAATTTTCTAGAAATTGATTAATTTTAAAATTTTCATGGCCGCCATATTGAATCCGCCATTTTAAATTTTTGAAATATGACTTCAGATTTGTAATCAGGGACCTCAAAAACAATAGAAACCATAATTAGCAGTTTAAATTTCTCGTTTTTTTGAGAATTAATATTTTTTGCCAATAATAACCTATTTTAGTTTTTTTTTGGTCAACTTTTGGGTCCTGTAAAAAATAGTAAACTTAACAAATTTCATAAGTTAAAAACTGCATATTATTCTTTGAACATTTATGAAGAGAAACAGAGTAGTCCGGTCAAAAAATATTAATTTTCAACGATTTTACAGGAAATCTACGAAAAAAAGTTTTTTTACCATGCAAAATACATGCAAATTTTCAATAGCCTACAGGCACCACTAAATATTAATTTTAAAAAAAATGAAAAAATACGTATCTTTTTTTTTTCAATTTGTGATAAAATGAGACCCGGAAATGGACAAAATTCCAAAATGTCATTATTAACGGCCACCCTAATATACATATTATTTTTCATCAAATTCCATGACCAAATACAAAATAAGTAGATAAATTAACAAGCGCCCAAGGGCATGAGAAATTTTACATTGTTGTTAGTCATTTGAAACTAAAAATTTTTGCAAATGCAATAAATAATCAAAATTACGAGAATAATTACAAAATTGAAGAAAATATTTGAAAAATGACAAAAAAAATTGACAATTAAAAACAAAATTCGATAAATGATTAGATCAATAGGCAACTGAAAAAATAATTGAAACAATTAAACAAGAAATATTATATTTTGAAATTTAGAAACAAGAAGAATTAAGAAAATAATAGGAATGATTGTTGCAAATAATTACAAATTCAACAACTGGATTGAAAATCGAAAAAAATTGAAAATGGAAGAATGAAATTAAAATTTAAAGAATATAATTAAAATTTTAAAAAAGTAATTAAAAAAGCTGAGAATTATGGAATGTAGAAGAAAATAATTGAAAACTGAAGAATGGAATTGAAATTTGAAGAAAATAATAAAAAAGTGAAGAAATAAATTGAAAATTTAAGAATTAAATTCAAATTTGAAAAAATATTTGATAATTAAAAGGTGAGAATAATTGAATATTGAATAAAATAATTGAAAATTGAAGAAAGCAATTTCATATTGAAAATAATATCTAATTGAGAAGAGAAGAAAATAATTAAAACTTGAAGAATTGAAAAGAATTGAAAAATGACGAGAATAATAATTGGAGAAAATATTAAAAGTTGAATAAATAAATTGAAGATTAAATAATTAAATTTAAATTGTAAGAAAATAATTGATAATTAAAAGAAAAATTACAACATGATTAAAATAATTAAATATTATGAAAAATACTTGACAATTAAAAAAAAAGTAAAAAAAAGTTTGAAAAATGGCGAGATTAATCGACAATAGAACAAAATTATTGCAAAAATTAAAGAATAATTATAAAATTGAAGGAGAATATTAAGTTGTCGATTAAAAACTGAAGAAAATTATAGAAAAATTTTAAAAATAAATGAAAATTGAAGATGATAATTGAAGAATTGAATTGAAATTTCAAAAAAATGATTGATAACCGGACAAAGACAAGAATTATTGAATATTGATTAAAATATTTGAAAATTGAATTAAATAATTGAGAATTGAAAATTGAAGGTAATAAATTATAGAAAATAATTGAAAAATGATTATAAATTTTAAAACTTGCAGAAAATAATTGAAACATGATAAAATCAATGATGAGTTGTAAAAAATAAATTATATTTGAGAGAAATAATTTTAAAAATTACAGAATTTTTTTTATATAAAAAAAAATAATTGAAATTTGAGAAAACTTCATGAAGTTCTTAGAAATAAATTGAAAAAAAGTAGAATAACTAAAATTTTGAGAAAAAAAATTTAAGAATGCTAAAAATAATTAAAAATTGAAGAAAATAATTGTAATTTTAGAAAAATACTTAAGAATCTTAGAACATAATTTTAAAAAATGAGAATAATAATAAAAAAATGATGAAAATAATTGAAATTTTTGAAAAAAGTGCCAAGTTAATGAAAGTAATAGAAACTTTACAGAATTTATTTTTAATCAAAAGAAAAGAATTGAAAAATCGTTTAAATAATGGACAATTGATGACATTAATCTATAAATTGAGATTATAACTGAAAATTTTAGGAAATTAATTGAAAAATAATTAAAATATTTAAAAAATGACAAAATAATAAAAAGAAAAGCAAAAAAAACAAAATAATTGAAAATTGAGTAATATATTTGAAAGTTCAGAAAATTAATGTAAAAAATAATTAAAAAAATAACTGAAATTTTGAAAAAAAATCATGAAAAATGAGAAAACTAATTCTTGTTTAGTAAAAGTAGTAAAAAGGGAGTAAAAGATAAACAAATTTAAGTTATTAATTGAAAAATTGTAGGAAATAATTGAAAAATGACAAACTTAATTTTTTTTTTTTAAAGAAAATAATTTAAAAACAACAGAGGTTAATCGAAACTGGTGTGGAAAATTTAAATATTCCTGACAATAATTTAAAGATTGAAGAACATGATTGAAATTTAAAAAGAATAATTGATATAAGTTAAATTATTAATCAGGGACCTAATAAAAAAGTGAGAAAAATGAGTTTTTTAAAAAATATATATATATCTAGATGATATTTTTTGAACATAACCCATTTCTGAAAACGTGTTTTATGTAAAATTTGAACAAGAAGATCTTAAGTTTAGGAAAGTTGAACTATTTCTACTTTAGCAGATTGAAAAAATATTAAAAGCAATAAAAAACGGATAGACTTAGATAAACAATCAGAAAATAAAAGGATATACTGCTTCATAATTTAAGATGAGATATCAATAGATTTATAGGTGGGATTCAAAATTATTCATTTCGGCATTGAGAGGGATCAAAAAAGATTGATTGTCACTCAGGTTTTTAAGGGATAAGGGAGCGTTCACAAATGACGTCACGCATTTTTTTCAATTTTTTGACCCCTCCCCCCCTCCTGTCACGCTCTCTCACGTGAGAGTAAACACTTACCCCTAAAAGTACGTCACGTTTCTTGCCCCCCCCCCCCTATTTTTATGATAATTTTATTTTCAACGTTAATAACAAAAAATTCAATAGTAATAATTTTCAATCGGTTTTATTATTCTAAATTTGCAGTCTTTTGGGTTTATTACTGACATTTGGTTAATAAATAGATTATTATACTGTGATTAAAAAAATTTCTTATTTTTCGCACAACAAATACATTAAGGACTGTTTCAAATCATATACCTCGAACTTTAAGTATTAAATACTTCATATTAAACATAAAAATAAACATAAACGTGACGTCACGTTTAGGATGACCCCCCCTTTCCCCAAGTCACGTTTTGTCACGTTTGATCAGGACTCCCACCTCCCCTCTATAGCGTGACGTCATATGTGAACGCTCCCTAATAAAAGATAAAAATGGATACAGAGGAGACAAATTTGGATAAAAAAAGGGATAAAAATGAATAAATTGCTTCGTAATTTGCAATAGAATAAAAAAAAATCCTTAATTTGAACTAGAAATGATTTATTTTAATAGAAAAGAAGGGAGTGGAAAAGACTGGTTATTATTCAGATTTTAAGTGGATAAAGATGATAATAAATTTGAACAAAAAATAAGGGATAATTTGTAAGTATATCCATTATTTGTAATTTTAAATGGAATAAAGAAAGATTTAGATGAGATTCAAAATGATTTTCGAGAATTTTCACCCTCTCCTCTCCTATTTTACATTTTTTACATGAGAAAAAATTACAAATTGTCACAGGCCGTCACAAATTCATGAGGAAATTATTCCACAGCTTTTTAAAAGTATGAAAGCCGGCTTATTTGGATAAAGAAAATGAGAAATTGAAACAGGGTGACATGGATTCGACAATAGATTAAAACAGAATAAACTGGATAAATTTGTACTGAAAATTAGAGATGAAAGTAAAAAGATTCATTTAGAGAATAGGAATGGATAGACAGGAATTCAAATGGATAAAATGTAGTTAGAGAGATAGATAGATAGATAATAGATTCGACATGGATTAAAAAAAAAATTAAACTATTTGTACTGAAAATTTGAGATAAAAATGGATAGATTCACTTAGAGGATAGAAAAGGATAGACAGAGATTAAATTAGATAAAAGGTAGATAGATAGATTTGCCATGAATTAAAAAAAATTAAAGTGTATAAATAAAAGGACATATATTTACTGAAATTTTGACATAAAAAGTGGATAGAGATTAAAATGGATAAAAGGTAGATAGATAGATTTGACACGGATTAAAAAGGATTAAACTGGATAAAAAAAAAGACAGATTTGTACTGAAATTGTATGATGAAAATGGATAGATTTTTTTAGAGGATAGAAGCTGAATAGACAGAGATTCAAATGGGTAAAAGGTAGATAGATGGATTTGACACGGATTAAAAAATATTAAACTGAATAAATGAAGAATAGATTGCTTCTTACTGAAAATTTGATATAAAAGTAGATAGATTCACTTAAAGAATAGAATGGGAAAGACAGACATTAAAATGGATAAAAGGTTAATAGATAGATTCGACATGGATTAAAAACTATTAAACTGGATAAAAGAAAGACAGATTTGTACTGAAAATTTAAAATAAAAATTAATAGATTCTTTTAGAAGTTAGAAAGTGAATGGCCAGAGATTTAAATGGGTAAAAGGTAGATTTGACACGGATTAAAAAATATCAAACTGGATAAATGAAGGGCAGATTTGTACTGAAAATTTGAAATAAAAATGGATAGATTCACTTAGAGGATAAAAAAGGATAGACAGAGATTCAATTAGATAAAAGGTAGATAGATAGTTTTGACATGGATTTAAAAAGATTAAACTGTATAAATAAAAGGACAGATATCTACTGAAAATTCGAGATAAAAGTGGATAGATTCACTTAAAGAATAGATACGGATCGACACATTCAAATGGGATAGACAGAGATTAAAATGGATAAAAGGTAGATAGATAGATTCGACATGAATTAAATACAATTAAACTGGATAACTAAAGGACACATTTGTACTGAAATTTTAAGATAAAAATGAATAGATTCTCTAAGAGGATAGAATTTGACTACGATTAAAAACTATTAAACTGGATAAATGAAGAATAGATTTAAATTTCAGTACACTGAAATTTTAAGATAAAAATGGATAGATTCATTTAGAGGATAGAAACTGAATAGACAGAGATTCAAATCGGTAAAAGGTAGATAGATAAATTTGATACGGATTAAAAAATATTGAACTGGCTAAATGAAGAACAGATTTCTACTTAGAATTTGGGATAAAAGTAGGTAGATCCATTTAGAGAATACAGACGGATAGACAGAGATTAAAATTTATAAAGTTGGGACTGATTTGGATACAGTTTCTGGGATTAGAAAAGATAGATATTGTCATGGATTGATGGGATTAAACAACGGATAGAAAAAAATAGAAATAGAAAGGAATACAAAAAGTTTATCCTCTTTAGTTTTAGAGATTAAAGAAGATTCGAATGAATAAAGATTTTATTCCATTACTTCCAGCATGATTTTAAAATGAATTTAACGAATTTTTTTCCCTCTTCTTTTTTTGTTTTTAAAACAACCCATTTTGAAGATGCCCGTTATTACGAATATTTGAAAGGTTGAATTAATTGAAGTTTTAAACTCACCTTGCTGACATCGCCACCTTCCAATTTGAGCGCGTGCGCCCGAGACCTGCAATGCTTGTAGAGATTGGACTTTGTCTTGAAGGCAAATCCGCAAGGAATGCAGGGATAAGGCCTTTCATTGGTATGAGCCCGGATGTGTTTTTGAAGCACACTGGGCTTGGCACACGAGAGTTTGCAATAGGTGCAAACGTATCCGCTCTTTTTCGACTCGGTGGGCTCCTGATTCTCCGGTTCCTGAGCGGATTCAACTTTAGCTGCTACCTCTTTTTTCTTCGGAGCCTCTGGAGGTGGCACTTCTGCCCGAGTCTCTTTCCTCGTTTCCACGTTGTTGCTGACTTCCGTAGAAGCCATCTTCTTGAACTTTTTGTGCAGGTACTTTGGTTCGCCATCATTATTGTTGTTATTATTCGTTAACTGCGGGTCTGTCATCGCCACAGTGTGGGTCTCTGCAATTAAACAAAAACAAAAAATTACAAATTTATAACAAGAACCAGCCAAAATTTAATTAAAAGGCCAATATAAATTGAAAGAAAACAAATATTATTGCCAGAGAAAATAAAAAAATTACAGAGGATCAACAAATTGGAAAAAGGACCAAGCACTAAATCAAGAACAACAAAATTTGAATTTAGAGCACTTTCTCATATATTCATTGGTCATTTTGAGAATTTAAGTTTTAGACGATCTACATATCTAGAGTTTAACCGCAGGCGGTCAGTTGAAATGAAACCGGCTGGAATAGAGAGAGCTAAAATAGGGTCGTCATTCTCGAGGAGTGTGAATTCATTAAACAAAATGATGTCACCGACACCAATCAGAAACAAGACGATGAGGAATCTTCAATTCTTCGACAAATTTATTTTTTAAAAAACAACAATCCACCACATAATTTACTTGAATTTTGTATAAAATTTTTCGATTGTAAATCATAAAATTCAGGCTTCGAAGCGTAGTAAAAAACTAAAAAAAGTATGAAAAAGTAGTCTTCTTATAAAAAAAAGTAGCATCAAAATTGAATAAAAGTATCAAAAAAGTATCGTTTTTTAAGTGAAGTGAAATTAGTTTTTAAGTTCAGTTTTAAAGTGAAAATAATTTTTTTCTAATAAAATTAAAAGGAAAAATAAATAAAAATATTAACTCACAAATTTTACAATAGAGATTCAAACCCAATCGTTTATAAAATAAATTTTATATATATAATTAAACGTAATTGTTAATAATACATATCTTCCATAAGAAGTTTTATTTTAACAACGCTTTCTTTTGCCTAAAGATAAACTCTGTAATTTTTCTATTGTCTTCTCCAATTTCTAATTATTTTCATTCTTTTTGAATAATTTTCAAAAATTGCAATTATTTATCTGAAATTTTAATTATTTTCATTCTATTCCAATTATTTTTAAAAATTTTAAATTATATTCATCAATTTTAAATTGTTTTGTTTAATATTAATTTCTTTTTATCATTTTGCAATTTTTTCTTTATCATTTAATTATTTTTCAATTAATTTCATAAATTTTCAGTTATTATCGCATATTTAAATTATTGTCTTTAATAAACTCTGTAATCTACCTATTTATAATTATTTTCTTCAGTTTCTAATTACTGTCATTTTTTTGTCATAATTTTCAAAATTTTCCATTATTTATCTGAAATTTTAGTTGTTATCATTATATTTTTCAACTGTTTCCCTTAATATTTTTAAATATTATTCCAATTTTGTAAAATTTTTAAGTATTTTTCTAAAATTTCAATTATTTTTTTCAATTTTTATTTATTTTGATTTGTTTTTATAATTTCCAAAAATATTTATTAATTATCTTAATTTAAATTATTTTAAGTTTTCTTCAATTCTTTTCTTCAATTTTTGATTATTTTAATTTTTTCAATTTAATTTTCCAGATTTTTAAATATTTTTCTAAAATTTCAATTATTTTCTTTAATTTTCTCAATAACTTTTACAATTTAAATTATTCTCTCTTTGAAAATAAAACAATTCCATTATTTTTTTGCTATATGTTATATTATTTATCGCAATTTTAAAGTAATTTTCTTAATTTACCATTCTTAATTATTATAAATTTTTTAATTATTATCTTGAATATCTAATCATTTTCATTATTTCCGAATTAATATCCTGAACTTTCACTTACATATCACAATATTTTCAATTATTTTGTTCAATATTAATTTATTTTCATCCTTTTGCAATTATTTTCTCCATCTATCAATTAATTTTTACCAAATTTCCTAAATTTTCAGTTTTTATCTTAAAATCAGATTATTGTCTTCAAATTTAAACTTTTTAACCAATTTTTCAATTATCTTCTTTTATTTAAAAATAAATTCTGCAATTTTTCTATTATTTTCTCCATTTTCTAATTATTTTCACCCTATTTCAATGATTTTTTAAAACTTTAAATTATTTTCATCATATTTAAATTATTTTTTTCAATTTTAAATTATTCTTATCATTTTTCAATTATTTCTTTGAATTCTTAGGCATAATTCTCATTTTGTAAAATTATTTTTAAAGGTTTTTAAGTATTTTTCTCAAATATTAATTATTTTCTTCAATTTTCAATTACTTACGTTCTTTTTCATAGTTTCCAACTTTTTTTTTAATTATTTGTCTGAAATTTTCATTTTTCTACTTAATTTTCAATTACATCTACGATTTTCTTGTATTTTATATATACCTATATTCTGTATTTTTTGTAATTATTACCCTTAAATTAAAAATCGTTTTTTTCAATTTTAAGTTGTGTAATTTTTTTTCATGTATGTTCTTTAATTTTTAAAATTTTTCTTTTTTCTGTTAGATACAATGAACTTCTAAAAGCTTCAAGTATTTACCTGTAATTTTCTTTAATTTTCCTTCATTTAAAATATATTATATAATTTTTTCAATTATTTTCTCAAATTTTAATTATTTTCTTCAATTTTAAATTATTTATTGTACTTTTTCATTATTTGCTTAAAATATTAATCATGATCAGAATTTTTTAATTAATTTTCTAAACTTTTAATGATTTATCTCAATTACAATCATTTGTATCAATTTCTAATTATTTTCTCCAATTTTTCATTATTCTATTTTTTTAAAATTTATTTCTAAGATTTTGCAGCTTGTTTCTCAAATTGAAATTATTTTCTTTAATTTTAAAAAATTTCTATGATTTCTCAAATTACTTTTGACAATTTTAATCGTTTTCATTTTTTTTTTTCAATTAATTTGTCAAATTTTCAATTATTTTTTTAAAAATATTATAGTTAAAATATTTAGAATTGTTGATAACTTGGATATAAGAAATTACAATTTTTATAATTTATATAAAACGCTGTTCATAATTCTCCGGAAGGAGAATATTCTCGGTTTACGTGACACTTAGCGGGCTTTTAAAAACTAAAAAATTGACGAAAAAACTGAAATTCTTGAATTCTGTTAATCTTTTTACATTATTCTTAAAAAAAAGTAGCATTTAGTAGCTTTAGTCCAAAATTAGTAGTAATTTGCTTCTTCACAGAGAAAACAATAGAAAAAAAATACCAAAAAAAGTAAATATATAAAAATTTAATTTCATTAAAAATAAGATAGGTGAAAAATATGTTCATTTTATGAACATTTTGCTTCTTTATAGAGAAAACAATACCTAGATTAAAATTATATAAAAATGAAGAAAATATCAAATTCGTTAAAAATAAAAAATGGCCTTTAATTTCATCAATTTCCATCAATTTTTTCTATCAATTTCAATTTGTACAGATCAATTAAAGTCGAGAACAAAAGTAGAGACGCGTGGCTTTTTTTGCTTATATCTCATCGAAAAAAAATTTTCTAAACATGCAGGTAAAAAAATTATGATAGCTTGAAGTTTTTAGAATTGAAAAAAGTATATCTCATGCCCTCACAGAATTTAAAAATATTAATTATTTAACTATTTACAGAGTTTTTATAGCTTCTTTTTATTTCAGAAACGAATAGGAATAGAAAAATGTTTTTTTTTGCTTAAAAGTCGCAGATTTTAAATAAGATAAAACTTCATCAAGTGAAATGTAAAAAAATTAATATTATTGAATTAAAATCATTTTGAATATTTTTGGCATTAAGGAGATTTGACGTGTGCCAGTCATTTTTCACAAAAAACGATATTTTTTTTTATGAAAAATGTTGCTTAAAAAAATTTGGTTGAGTATTTTTTTAAATCCCTGTGTCCAAATTTAGATAATTATGAGCTTAATTAGTTATCCAAATTTTATTAAAATCCGTTAAGGTATTCTCGATATATATCCAAGCGACAAAAAAGTTACCACACACACACCTGCATTTTTTTTTAAGGAACGAATAAATAAATAATAAAATAGTAATAAAAATAATAAAATTAGCCAATCAGAAAACGTTTGGTGATAAATTTAATTTCACTCGGTTTTTTTTGTAATGCTACCTAAACTTTTTAACAAAAACAATGATATTTTAATAAATTTAATTTATTTTCAATAAAAGCAAAGTTTGCAATACATAATAAATATATTTAGTACAATTTCGAATAAAATGAATGGACTTATCTTTCAAGCGGTTTATCAAAAGCTAATAATGAAACAGTTTTCTATGAAAAGAGCCGGATTTTGAGATTTATTGAAAACTATTTGGCAAAGTATTGTGCCAATAAGTCGCACAAGAATATATTATTACGAAAACGGAAATAGCAGAGTTCAGCAGTTCAAATCGCTTAGTATCTGATGTGCGAACAGAACTTTCCTTCAAGTGTACCTCATTTATAAATCATGCCCGGGGAACTCTGTTTCGCCAGTCAGATTGGCTGGAAATTATGCAGGTCGTATAGCGTTCTATTTAAATACGCTTCCTAGGCTTTTGACACAATGTCATTGAATTAGAGGGAAGTCCTTTAAATAATAATTCTCAGCCTTCTCATTTCTCAGTATTGATATTTCGCAATCATATTATTATTCCACTCTTCCTCCATTTTTATTAAATAGTACCCAATAAAAATTTAATTATTAAAAATAATATTAATATTTTTTTTACAATTTTATTAAGTTTAATAATTTTATATACGATATTTAATAGCGTTATCAGATTTAATATTGGAACTAAACAGTTTAGAAATCATTCTCAGACTGTTTTGGAATGAGAATTATTTTACTCAAATAATCGATTACTATTGACTAATATTAAATAAATATTTATTTGTATGAAATAATTATTACTTAAGTCAATTGAATATTATTTCGTTTAAGTAGGGGATAGTTGCCTTCAATGAGATATTTTCATTTTTTGAAAAATTATGGAAAAAAACTACCAAAACTCGGAATATAAAAAACCTGGTTAATTTAATATTTTAATTATAATTTTCCGGAATATTGAAATTGTATCAAGAGACTAAAAAACGTGTGAAATTTTATAGACACTTCAATTTTGAGAAAACTTATTGAAGTTATAAATAATTATAGCTAAATTAAATTTATGTTATTAAAAAGTAAATTGTATTAAAATGGTTTAAATATTTTGATACAGTACATACAACTCGACGGCTCCCGTTGATAAAAAATTTATTGAAAAGCCAGTGGAATCAAATGCTAATTCAAAAGAGCGTGCTATATAATTCTTATTCAATTGTTTGTGTAATAAAATGACAACTGATTTTCAGTGCAACAAAACGTTATCTCAGAATAATTATTTTAACATAAATGTCATTATTTTTAAATGCAAATTAACTCCGTATTGTATCTAAGATGTAATATATAATAAATAATATGTATCTGATAGTATAAATATGAAAATTACGTTTATATTTGCATACAAAATGAATATTTAATTTTTTAAGATAGCATTTTGTTGCACTGAAAATCAGTTGTCATTTTATTACACAAACAATTGAATAAGAATTATATAGTACGCTTTTTTCAATTAGCATTTTATTTCACTGGCTTTTCGATAAACATTTTATCAACGGTGCGGCCATCGAACTTATTTTTTTATATATTTTATGGTGTTTTTTTTCAATAATCCAAAAAAGTTAAGGTTGTTTATCCGCTCAAGCGGTTCTCATTCTATCAGACCATGATACTCAATATCTTTTTAATTTCATTTCTTTTTATAATTTGGTTTCTAAACAGTATTTTATAGCTAAAATCATTACACAAACGAATTTTGTTAAAAACAATTTTTTCCGTTAAAAACTTCAAGCTAAGTATTAAAATTTCTCCTTCCTGACTATTTCAAAAAAGAGAAGAATTACTAACCTTGAATAAAATTCTCTTAACAACCGTACGGTAAATTAATTTAATATTGTTGTAAAAGTTGTATTATATTACAGTTAAAAATATTATAATTTTTTTTTTAAATTAATTAAAATATAGTCGTTTTTCGCGTTTTGTTACAGTTTCCATGCAAAAGTTCCAACTTTATAAACTTATCTTAAGGTAGTTGTCGCGTGGATGCTACAGGGTGAAAACCGATCGAAAAAAAGGACAATAAATAAACTTGTATATCAACTCATTTGCTTCCTTATGATCTCTTCTAACGTAAGATAAATACTTTTCATGATTTTTAATCATGTACTATAAGTTCTCGTCATGTGATGTTGACACGTTTTACACATTTTTCAATGAAACTACATAAAACTTAAAAATTTTGGGTTTTAAACTTAATATATTTTCTATGCTGTACGGTCAATAAAGTTCACATTTTTTTAAAGTATTTGTTTTATCTCAATGTGCAACTTACTGGTTTTATTTGAAAATCTGACGAATCGTTTTCATATAAATGAATATGAGAGACTTAAATTACGTGCATTAAGCGCTAGCGTATGTAAAAGATATCAACTTTGGATTTATATTTTGAAGCTCAGAAACGGTCAAAATTAATGGGATAGGTCTTATTACATAGATAAATACTTCTGAAATACTGATGCAAAGTTTAAAAAAAATCTGACGAAACTCATTCTACGCGACAAATACCTTAAAAACAGAACGGTAAATTTCAATAAAATTGTAATCATACATGTAAAATAATGCATTTAATATGTTATTAAAATTTTATAAGAATCTGTATAAAATCGATTTTTGGATAAACCTCCTTAAATGTTTCATTAACTATTTTCTTTCAGTCTGGAAGTTATTACCAAAAACCAAAGTTATGAAGTGCTTTAAACTTTGCACTCTAAAGTTCTTAAATTTCTCGTTCCTTAATCATTATTATTATTTATTCAACTCGTTGAAAAATTAAAAGATTTCCTCAAGTATTTAAAACTTGTGAATTTCCAATTTTCTCAAGATTCTCAACAATTTATTTTTTCAACACATGCCTTCAAAATGCGATTTTCAAGTTTAGCAAAGCTGTCATAAAGTGAACTTTTTCTAGATTTCTTTGCTCGTGAAAAGAAACCTTTTTACAATAGTTTAAATAGATTAAAATATTTAATGAAAAAGAACGCCAAATATACTAAATAGATATTAATTTTTTCGCATTAGTTCCGTTAGTTCCTTTTTGTACAACGTCAATATACTATTTACGTAGGATTATTATTCAAATCAAATATTGAATTAAACTAAATTAAAAACTCTCGAAAACAAAAATTCATTAGTCAACATTCAAAATTATCAAAATTAAACATTCAATTTCTAAATGATAACATTTTTTTACATTCTTTGAAAGAGAATATTTGGATAAAGAGTATTTTCTAACCCTTCACTATTAGTTCTCATGAAATCGACTTTTTCAAATTCGTGTCAGTGTTGCTAAAAATTAAGTCTAGAAAAAAAAAGAAAACACTCGTCGACTTTTCTTTTCTACGTGGCGTCTTTTCAGTCTTTGACGAATTCGTTCAGGCGCCGTCGCCAAAGTGCCCGGTAATTTTAGAACACGCTATTTATATAGGATGATAAAAGAAGTGCGGAGAAAAGAGGATAGTTGGCTGGACCCTCGACGTTTCGTTGGTATTGCTGTCAGGTCTAACGAAACTCTAAATCCCACCTGGTTTTCAAACTAATGCGCCATACCTTTCATTCTCAGATAATGTGCCCGGAGTTCCCGAGAAATTTCGAGAAAAAAAGAAATTCCGAGAAATTACATTTTCACAAAACTGAATACGTGTACAAAAATAGTTTTGAACAATGTGTCTTTCTGTTTTTTTTTTTTTTTTTTTTTGTAAAAGAGTTCTACAATTGAATTTCACTAAATAGATACATAAATAAAAAAATTAATTTTTAACAGATAAACAAAAAACAAAAAAATACAACTTTTCTAGCTTTTCTAACTATTTGAAGTTTCTAAGAAAATATTAAAATTCATAACGTAAAAAAAGGCTTTTTTTCAAAAGTTATTAGGAATTTGTAAATTATTACAAGAAACATGCAAACGTCACACAAACGTTATCATATCTACTGACAAAAAAAAACAAAGAGTAGCTTTATCTTAAATTCTGTAAATTTTGAGTCCAGTAAATATGTGTTACTTACGCAACAAGAATATAATCAACACGACTTTTAGATTTAAATAAATTTCGCCTATAGCTAAAGCGTAAATAAAAACAAATATTTATTTATAAACGAATTATTCGAATACCTAAAAAAAAAACACTATCTTTTTCTTTCTTTCGAAAGGAAGGATATTATTATATATTTTGAAGGATATTATCGAATCGATTACTAAAATAACAAAACAAAGATTAAAATTATAAAAGGCGTGTTCTTTAACTCGTAACTGCTTCTCGTTTAAAAATATTTTTTTTAAAAAAAGCGGTACTTGAACATCTAGTCTATAGAACCTGTTTCGCACGCTAGGAAGATGCGTCATTGGCAGACTAAAGTAAAATGAGAATATACTCCGACGTATCTGTCATTCTATCAGCTGAATACAATGTTCCAAGAATTAATACCGAGAAATTCTTCTAATCGATTCGATTGGATGATTCACGTTAAATCTCAATAACCGGGATTACTAACTTTTTCCAGATTAATCTACCTATAATCTGATAATCAGCCAACTTTCATGAACAGATACCAAACTTTTATCGCGATCAGAACAAAACAAGTGTTGCAAAATTTACAACATTTACACAGAAAAAGTTTCATTGGATTTTCATAATTATTAACAGGGATAGGAAGCGTTTTTTTTCTAATTTCAATTTTAATTGAAAAAGACAAGTTAGGTTTTTAAAATTAAAAAATTTAATTAAAAAGTCTACTCAAAAGTGAGATGTTAACTAAAAGAAACTGGAGAAGAAATGAAGAAATATATATTTGTAAAATATTAAATTAATAAAAATTTGTGAAAAAACCGAGAAAAATTATTAAATTTGTGATCAAATAAAAATATTAAAAACTCTTTGAAAAAAATAAATTCAATTTGAATTTGAAAGAAAAGTATAAGGAAAAATGAAAATATTTAAAAATGTAACGATGAAATAAGAGAATGTATAAATAAAAAGCATACAAAAGAAATGAAACTATTTAATTGAAGTAAAAAAAAATTTAATAAAATTTTTTTAAAATTCTTAATGGAAATAATTTCTATAAAAAATGCAAAAATAATAAATTAATTATGAATGAAGTAAAATTTGTTCGAATGTAAAAAAGAGAAGGTTGAAAAGTTTTAATGATATTTGAAATGAAAATTAAAATAAAAAAGTGACAAATGTGAAAAAATTGTTTTGTATAATATATTTTCACAAATTATCATCGAAAAGTATTACGTAAAAGCTCGAGATCGTAATTCACGTTATATTTACGATTTTAGAAACAGTTTAATGACCTAAGCGCGCCACTGTTTCTGATTAAATTCTGATTAAAATAATCTAAGTTTGAAATTTTGCACGATTAAATAAACAAAATTTACGTTTCGTTTCTTTTTAGTATTGAATGTTTTTTCTCAACTGCTGATTCAAGTGTTGAGAAAATAATTTCTTATCCCAATAAAAATAGAATGTAATTTTTCTTTTTCTGTTGCAAAAGATATATAATTTATTTGATTCACATAATTCCAGTTAAAATATAATCATAATTTTTATCGAAAAGCGTTTTTTTACTCGGAAAAAAATGACGCGAGTTTGTAATCACGACTTTTAATGGATGTCAATTTAATTTTTAAACTATTTATCAAAATGTATTAAAGTATTTTTTCAAAAAATTAAAACTTTTATAGTTTTTAGGAATTTTTAAATCTTATCTAAAATTTAAGTTTATAAGAAATGATCTAGTTAAAACAAAAAAATAATAAAATTGTCTTTTAACAGAATTGTAATTTGTCAGAAAGTACAATCAACAGAATTTTAATTTTTCTTAAAACTTATTTGATATAAGTGGATATTCTGGTATTTAAAAATTCTATTCACATAAAATATTAATTAAAAATTTTGTAAAAGGAAAATTGGACTAAATTCGAATTTTTTTTAGAAAAAGGAGACTAAAAATTCTATTTACTCAAAATTCTGTTAAGAGTTAAGATTTTGAATAGGTTTATAAAAAAAAAGTATTAAATTATAATTTAGGTTTTAAGGCATAATATCCCTTTTTTAAAAATACGGCTCACAGTACTAAATTTCAAAAATTAATAATTTGAAATCACAAAATAAGTAATACTGACAAAATTTGAGTTGAGAACCACTGACCCAAGAGAACTACTTTAAATGACAATTCTTTTAAGTAAATCGATTGAAAATAAATTCTGCAAAATGAAAATTCTAGTAAGTATGAATTCGGAGACCTAAAAATTCTGTGAATTATGAAAATTCGGATTTATTTAAATTCTATTGAAGACAAATAGGAAAAATTAAAAATCGACAAAAAGGAAATATCCTGAATAGACTTCAGTACTTCTAAAAAAAAAAGGAAAATAGGGCCCCAATTATATATAATAATTTACAAGTTTCATTCATTCCGTCCACACCTAAAATTTGTCGCTAGATGTTTTTTCTTTTAAAATTTTAAATCATAATATTTTACATTTTTAAAACGTTCTCCAATTTTAAATTTATGGCAATTTTAATTTTTTCAAATGTTAATGTGAACTTGCATTGATTAAAAGTCAAATTGATCAATGTTTCAAATATACTGAATTTAAAGTGATTTAAAAATTTCTTCAATTTTTAATAATAATTTTCTATTTAATTTTCACTTATTTACAAAAGTTTTCAATTATTTTTACATCTTTTCAATTATTTTTTGCAATTTTCAATTCTTTTTTAACTATTTCCCTAAATCTTAAATTTACCTTCTTCAAATTTAAATTATTTTGTTTATTCTTTTCAATCACTTACTCGAAATAAATTATTTTTCCTTTGACATCAATTCAATTCAGTTATTTATTCCTAAATTTAATATCATTCATCACAAATTTAAATTAATTTTTTTAATTTACCATTATTTTTGTCATTTTGCAATTATTAATTTTAATTTTTATTCATTTTCATAATTTATGCATTAATTTCCTGAACTTTCAAATATATAACTCAATTTTCAATCATTTTGTTTATTTCCATTTCTTTTTATTATTTTGCAATTATTTCATCCATTTTTTAATATTTTCATTATTTTTCAATTAATTTCCTAAAATTTTTAGTTATAATCTCCAATTTAGATTATTGTCATCAATTTTCCATTTTTAAAACCATTTTTCAATTATTTTCTTTTGCTTAAAAAAAATTCTGCAATGTTTCTATTATTTTCTTCAATTTCTAATTACTTTCATTAATTTGGCACAATTTTCAAAAATTTTAATTATTTTCATCAATTTTTGATTGTTTCTGCGATTTTTTAGTTATTCTTTTTAATTAAAATTTTTAAAGTAATTTTGTACTTATTTTATTTTTTTAAACATATGTTTTATGATTTTTTCCATTATTTTTCTCAAATATTATTAACTGTTTTCAAATTTTCATATTTAAATTATTTTCATCATATTTCAATTTTTTTTCGCAAACTTAAATTATTTTCAGTATGTTTCCATTATTTTTTTCAACTTTAAATAAATTTTATAATTTTTCAATTATTTTCCTCAATTGTTAATTATTATTCTGATTTTCTAAAATTATTTTCTATGATTCTTAAGTATTTTTCTAAAACTACAATTATTTTCTTCAATTTTTAATTATTTTTATTTGTTTTTAAATTTTTAAAATTTTTTTAATTAATTATTATCGTACATTTCAATTGTTTTTAGCTTTCTTCAATTTTTTTTCCAATATTTAGTTATTATAATTTTTTTTCAATTGATTTCTAAGATCTTCATGTAGTTTTCTCAAATTTCAATTATTTTTTTTTATTATAAAAAAAATTTGTAATTTTTTAAATTAATTTCTCTCAAGTATAATTTATTTTTTACAACTCATCATTGTTTTCATCATGTTTCAATTATTTTCCATAATTTGCTTCCTTCAATTTTCAATTTTTAATCTACTTTATAATTTTAAAAATTTTAAACTATTTATATGACATTTAAATTTATTGTTTCATTCAATTAATTTCGTTCTTTTTCATAATTTCCAAAAAGTTTTTAATTATTTTTTTTAATTTTAAATTATTTATCTTAATTTTCAATCATTTTTATTTTAAATTTTCATTTATTTTCTCTGTTTTTCAGTATTTAATTATTCTCAAATTTAAATTATTTTCTTTATTTTTAAAACATTTCTACGATTTTTTAAACTACTTTCCCCAATTTTTGATTGATTTCACTATTTTTTTTCAATTAATTTGCAAAATTTGCAATTATTTTCTTTAATTTTAATTATTTTTTACAATTAAGGAGGTTTATCCAAAAAACCAATTTCTACAGATTCTTATAAAATTTTAATGACATATTAAATGAATTACTTTACATGTACTGTTCCAATTTTATTAAATTTTACCGTTTTGTTTTTAAGATATAAATTTATAAAGTTGGGACTTTTACATGGAAACAGTAACAAAACGCGCAAAATGACTATATTTTAATTAATTAAAGAAACACGGTTCTACAAATTTGTTAAAAAAATTAATATATTTTAAACTGTAATAGAATACAACTTTTACAACAATATTTAATTAATGTACCGTACCGTTGTTAAGAGAATGTTATTTAAGGGTAGTAATTCTTCACTTTTTTTTTTAAATATTCAGAAAGAAAAAATTTTAATAGCTTGAAATTTTCAACAGAAATTTTTTTTTTCAATATAATTTGTTTGTGTAATGATTTTAACTACACTGAAAAAAATTTAGTCGAGAGATTCAACTACCATGGGATAGTTGAGTGCGAAACAGTTAAGGTAATGACTTTTTTTGTTAACCTAACTGTGTTCGGGTTTTTAATTTTACTACTTTTCCTGTAGTTAAACATTAGTAGTTCAACTTACTACTTTAAGTAGTTAAATTTCAAAGACAACTACAAAATCTCATTATACCAACTAGTTTCTAAGTAGAAACAACTACTTTCGTAGTTATTTTAACTTCTTTTTCAAAGTCAATATAATTTTTTAAATTCAATTGAGGACCTATTGAACTACTCCGCGTAGTTAAAAAGTAGTCAAGTTTACTACTTTTTTTTTTGAGTGTACAAAATACTATTTAGAAACCATATTATACGAAGAAATGGAATTAAAAAGATATTGAGTATCATGGTCCGATAGAATGAGAACCGCTTGAGGGTATAAGCGTCCTTAAATAAATATTTATTTTGTTTTTTGATTTACATAAATTTATTTTTAAATATTATATTTAAAACATTTATAATTGTCGATAACACAAGGTGTAGAAAATTTGTTTAATTTAGTCAAACTTTAAATTACTACATTTACTGAGGTTTTTGGGATTTAAAAAAAAATAATAAAAAGGTCTATTATTGGATTGACCAAGGGCCCTCTATGCTCAAGGGCCCCGGGGCACTGCCCCACTTTGCCCCTTAACCGTTACGCCACTGATTGGAGTGAGTTTCATGCGTCCAAAATCTTAATGAAGGCTCTTATTATCAGTAGAGTTGAAATGCGTAAATTTCATGAAATCTAGAGTTTTATCACGACTTTTCCTGATACGAAAGCAGCACTTATAAAGGCAGGATGTTTCAGTGAAGTCTCTTGAAATCAAGTGACCACGTGGTACATAAACGACACTAAGCGCCAAGGACGTTGTCGGCGATAATGGTGATTCCGCATACACATTTGTATGCTCATATGTATAGTTAAACGTGTCGGTACACATATAAGCCAAGTATGTACATTTTCAAAGGATTGAATGAGCCGGCAACAGCGCGTTTCCCATTGAGTATATAGAGTTCTCTTTCTCCTCTCTCTCTCTCTTCCTCTTTCTTGACTTCTTGTCATGTCGACGGTCATTCCGACTGATTTCAACCAAGCGGAACAATAACGATCAAAATAGCTCGACTTTGGTGCATCATTGCCTCCAGCAATTTTTCCGATCCACCATTTTTTTTTTTTTTGAGTGACTATTTGAGTACAAAGGTCATTCCAAGTCATTATTTCTTTGGGTACAAACGTTACGCGGCGAAAGACCTTGCAACTGTTTAAAAAAAATTTTCCTCGCATAAACGACTGAATCATCTCAGTTAACGTCAGACGGCTTTATTGACGATATATAAGCCTCGTTGTACGATACTCATCTATAGAAAGGTACTTCCACATATAAGTGTGCATTTCGCATGCTAAAATTAACGCGAATACTTTCCAAAATAGTCACAATTCCGGGCAGATTTATTTTAAATTTTAATTAAATTGGCAACGAAATGTGTTTTTATTAATTTCGAATTCTGTAAATTTAAAGGAATTGTTTATCCTATTGTTTACGATATTTTCAATGTTGAAATTTAAGGGTCTATATTCCAGTTGTGACAGGTGAAAATTTAGGTGATTTCTGGGGATTTATTAAATAAAAAATATTCCACAAAATATAAAATTATATTCCACAATTTTCAAAATCATCAATACAATAAGCTGCAAATAGATTAATTTTATGAACTAGCAGTAGGTATATATTCAATATGAATACTGATATTCTTGAAAAATTCATAAAAAAAATTTGCATACAATAAAAGCTAGTTGGTTAAATTTCAGTTTCTGGTAAATTTTTAACTTGAAATGAAAGGTGTAATGATACGGTTATGATGGCTGTATTTCAAATTCTGTATAGTTTAGATTAAAAGAGATTGCACGAAAATTGCATAAGATTGCATAGATAGTGTCTGAGATTATGGAAAGATAATGTATACATACAACGGAACGCACGAGTAATTAATTCCGTGAAAAAAACTCATTATTCTGATGAAGGAACTAATAATGAAGTAAAAATTTCATTACTCTTATTAATAATTCGAAATTACTCGAGAAGATATTCCAATAAATATTAAGGGAGTGTGTGATTCGATTTCATTGATATGTTTCCACTAAATAAATATTTATTTTTTATGTGTTAAATAAATATTCGGTGAAACCAAAATTATGTCAGAGAATTATTATACCACGAAGACAATTTTTCGCAACCCCCCTCTTCCAGAATTTTCTTTATCTCCCCCCCCCCACTCTTCCAAAAGTGTACGTAAGGTAAATGGATAAACTTTTAAATGACTCGGTTAAGATAAATATACAGATAATGCAAAAACAAATCGAAAAGTTTTTTTTCCATTTTTTAATTAGAAGCTCTATATTTGAGTTATTAACGCTTTAACTTCAAGGCAACGCTCAAAGTTGTTAAATTTTAATCGTTCACAATTCAAAAACTAAACATCTGTTTAAAAAATGGAAAATGACTTTTCGATTAGTTTTTTTTATTACTTAAAAGACTCTTTATTGTTTATGCAACTCGCAGAATTTCATTGTTAAAATATAAGAATATACCCGAAATTTAAGAATATGTATCTCTTAAATTCATAATAATTGGCTTATATTAATTAGTATTTATTATTAGATTTAAATATTTTTAAAATTTGGAGGATTTTTCTATTATTATTTTGTCGTAAAACAAAAATTTCACCGTTTGTTTCTGATGATGATATATATATATATATATATATGTTGTACGATCTCTTGAATCCCTCTCGGACTTCTGCCTCACAGGAGTTTCCTCATTATTTTTCCCCTCCTGTCTTCACATTAAAGAAACTCTACTCAGCCTACACTTGTAAAATTCGCGGAAGCCGCGTGCATTGCGCAAATCTTATAATACAGAGTGGGTTGGAACCACGACTTCGTATCGGCCTTGTATTTTACTAAAGAATACGCCTGAGCATATTTGCGGGGTAATAATGGAATATTTATGAAAATTGTAATGCAATGTCACCAATGCCACACGCACTATCTCATTTGATTATGACAGCTTCTTTTTCCTTGTGTTTATATACTTTTTTTTTCACACCGACACTGATAAAGCGAGAATCCATAAATTAAGATCAAATCATTATGTATTTCCTTATTCGTGGAAATTCCATGCTTTTTAAAAAGAAAATTCGGAAAACGCTTTTGATTTTACTGAAATATTCAAATTTATCTTACTTTGTGTGAAGTGAGATTTGATGATTTTTTGGCGTGAAAATTGAGTAGGGTATTAATTTAATAACCTAAAAATGAATTTGACTAATAATTAGTTATTTTTTACTAAATGATTAATAGAAATATAACTATTTGAAATAGTGACTGAGTGTTTGCTTTCAAATTGAAAGATTCTGTTTGGAATAATGATCTTGAAACGCTTTTCAATAAAAACAAAAGAAGTATACTTTTTACAAACCTAGTTTTAAAAAAAACCCATTGTTTTCAAAAAATTAATGCCAAATAAAATGTTTATAATTTTTAGAATAAATTGTTGTAGACGATTTAAGTTATACTTTAGAATCTTTAGATTGTTGTTGATCAAAAAGACGCAGCGAACTTGACGATATTTTTGGAGTAAAACACGAGATGAGTTTAAAAAATGCGAGTCGAGTTATAAATGACAAATCAAATTTTTGAAAACTTAATTTTAAGTTAAGTCAACTGAAATCGGAGCTTAAACTCTGTACGATATAAAAACAACAAAATTTATCCCATTTTCAAACAAAACGAAAATTGTCTATGAACATTTTCTAATAAAAAATGTTTTCTATATTTACACACATTACAAATATTTCTGCAAATGATATGCATCAAAATACCAGTTCAAACCTGGTAATTAAAATTCTAAAAAATTAACTGTCATTCGTTTAAAACATCAATATCCCTCATTTCCTGAATTAAGAAAACAGCACTGAAACCGTTCCTTACATAACTCCAATCATAAAAACGTAATCTATGAGTAAACAAGATCAACGAAATCTCCAATAAGCTTACTCTTTTTCTAAAATATCGCCCCCTTAAAACTATTACAATCAATTTCGAACCAAAAATTCTGACAATTTTTTTTTTCCAAATATTATCCAGCGCGATTTGAAATAATACTTAAACTCAAAAGTTTTAAAATCACCGATTTAAAAAGTAATATTCTTCCAAATTCATCATCTTTCAAACATAACGACCCGTAACCCAAGAAATTCCTCCGCACCTTTAGAATGACCACGGCACTTGTAAAGGAACACATTTTTCTTGTTCGCAAAACTTAAAAATCAAGAACAACATCACTTTACCTTCAGTGTGTTCAAATATATCCAAAATCCTTGCACATTCTACGAGATCACACCTGATTGAGATCAGATAATAAAGTAAAATTCACTGTTAAACCAAAAAAAAAAAATCACAATCACAGACACTTAAAATTAATAAGGAGTGGAGTTAAGCGGAGAACCAATCGGACGAGTGTTGTTGAGAGTCACTGAGAGCTTTCACGCGCGATGAGTGCATCGTAGAGTGCTGCTCCTTGCGGGAGAATCCCGCGACAACCTCACGAGGCGACTACTGGCAAGTGAGTCACGCGTGGCTCGGCGTGCGCGTCTGACGAGGATCCTTTGCCTCTCTCCCTCCTCTTCCCCTCCGCCCCTTCGCCTTGTGCCCCTCGCAAGCAGTTACGCCAATCCCCACATAATCTTCTCTCTCCCCTCTTAAAAGTTCCAAGATTGAGGAGAGAGAGAACGAGGGATCCCCAGCCCCCACCAGACTCGTCACGAATCCACTGTGTATACTTGTACGATCTGCGGTGCACTGCCGGTGAACGGGTGATTGGGTCACGCACCCCGTGCGTCTACGTGTCCTAGGACGTTCACGGCCGCATACACGGAATCCCCATTGTCTTCGCTCCCCGAGCCCCCCTCAGCCCCCCCTACTCTTTCACGTCATTCTCTTACACCCCCGCTCTCATTCGTAATAATGGGAAGAGTTGAGTTTTTTTTTCGTCTTGTTTCACGGACTCTCTTCTTTCTTTTCTCAAGAAACGAACAAAAAATCGGACAAAACGAAGGGTTCCGTATTTCACTAATTACTTTCAACTATATAAGCTAGAGATTTGAAATTGTCCACTGGGAAACATTTTTAAAAAAAAATTGTTATACGCTAAATAACATTACACTTTACTCGCAAAACTATAGTGGCATAAGTGTGAGGGCAAGGGCCTTGGGGCAAAAAGGAAAATGGGGCCCCAATTGTATATAATAATTTACAAGTTTCATTCATTCTGTCCACACGTAACATTTGTTGACAGATGTTTTTTTCTTTAAAAAATTAAATCATATTTTGCATTTTTAAAATTTCAAATTTTAAATTCACAGGAATTTTAATTTTTTCAAATTTCAGTTAATGTTAACTTGCATTTATTAAAAGTTCAATTAATCCAAGTTTCAAATATACTGAATTTAAAGTTGTTTAAAAATGTCTTCAATCTTTAATAATCTTTTTTTATTTAATTTTCACGTATTTACAACAATTTTCAAATATTTATACATCTTTTCAATTATTTTCTGCAATTTTTAATTATTTTGCTTCCTCGTAGAAGAAGCTTTGAGCCAGTATCATTTTGACACATGACTTAATTTTAGATTGTTATATTGTACAGAATGGAAATGTTATTTTGTACAACTGCTAAATGATATTTTGTACAATTTTGAATAATGAATTTGTTATTTTGTACAATTTTTTAAAAAAGCTAAAATATTGTACTCCCAATGTTTTAATGCTTTTTTAAAAAATTGTACAAAATAACAAATTCATTTTTCAAAACTGTACAAAATAACATTTAACAGTTGTACAAAATAACATTTCCATTCTGTACAATATAACAATCTAAAATTAAGTCATGTGTCAAAATGATACTGGCTCGAAGCTTTGTGATCGTGAGTCGTAAGGATTTTCGATTTTCCAAAAATAGTGTAAATCGACTCATTTTTATCTAAAAAGCGTAAATTTTCTTTCTTAAGCAAATGTCTAGATCTGTGTGTATGTGTGCGTGTGTGTGTGTGTGTGTGTGTGTGTGTGTGTGTGTGTGTGTGTGTGTGTGTGTGTGTGTGTGTGCGTGTGTGTGTATAGCATTTTTGTCGCCAGGATATCTCGAGAACCCTTTAACGGATTTCAATAAAATTTGGATGACTTATTAAGCTCATGTATATCTAAATTTAGATACAGGGATTTTTGAAAATTCCCAACCAAATTTTTTAGCACCTTTTTTCATCGAAAAAAAGAGCCAGTATCATTTTGACACATGACTTAATTTTAGATTGTTATATTGTACAGAATGGAAATGTTATTTTGTACAACTGCTAAATGATATTTTGTACAATTTTGAAAAATGAATTTGTTATTTTGTACAATTCTTTAAAAAAGCTAAAATATTGTACTTCCAATGTTTTATTGCTTTTTTAAAAAATTTTACAAAATAACAAATTCATTTTTCAAAACTGTACAAAATAACATTTAGCAGTTGTACAAAATAACATTTCCATTCTGTACAATATAACAATCTAAAATTAAGTCATGTGTCAAAATGATACTGGCTCGAAAAAAAAACGTTTTTTGACAAAAATTCTTTCCATGATAAAAATACAACTTATCGAACAAAAAATCATATTCCTTATCTCAAAACAAATCGATTGATCTATATAACTTTTATAATTGATCAAAAATTCGTAAAATAATTCATGTTTTTTCATTTTTCTGCATTTAAAATTATTTTTTATAATAAATTCTCCAATTAACTTTTATATTATTAATTTATTGCTTCCTCTACAAGGAAGCAAACTATTTTGCTTACTTGAAAGCGAAATGTCCACGAAATAGACATAATTTTCACCTAGTTTAAACTGTTTCCCTACATCTTAAATTTACCTTCTGCAAATTTCAATTATTTTGTTTATTCTTTTCAAGCACTTTTTCAGTTTTAATTATTTTTCCTCTGTCATTTAATCAACTAAGTTATTTATTCCTAGATTTAATATTATTCATCACAAATTTAAATTAATTATTTTTAATTTACCATTATTTTTGTCATTTTGCAATTATTAATTTTAGTTTTATTCATTTTCATAATTTCTGCATTAATTTCCTGCACTTTCAAATATATAACTCAATTTTCAATTATTTTGTTTCTTTCAATTTCTTTTTATCATTTTGAAATTATTAATCCATTTTTTAATATTTTCATTATTTTTTCATTATTTTCCTAAAATTTTCAGTTATAATCTTAAATTTAGATTATTGTCATCAATTTCCATTTTTAAAACCATTTTTCAATTATTTTCTTTTGCTTAAAAATAAATTCTGCAATGTTTCTATTCAATGCATTTTTGCATTTGCGCCCAAAAAGTTTTCTCTCAGTGTATGTTTTGTGTGTGTGTGTGTGTGTGTGTGTAGAGTGTTTTTTGTGTACAGAATATCTTAAAAACGCTTAAACAGATTCCAATAAAATTTTGATGACTTATTAAGCTCATGATTATCTAAATTTGGACGCAGGGATTTTTAAAAATACCCAACAAAATTTTTTCGAGCACCTTTTTTCATCGAAAAAAAAACGTTTTTTGCCGAAAATTGTTTATATGCTCAAAAATTCGTAAAATAATTCGTGTTTTTTCATTTTTTTTTGCATTTAAAATTCTTTTTTTTTTTTGGTATAACTTCTCGAATTAACTTTTATATTATCAAATTATTTTGCTTACTTGGAAGCAAAATGTCCACTAAATGGACATAATTTCACCTAGTTTCAATTATTTCTCTCAAATTTTATTTACTGTTTTCAATTTTTTATATTTTAATTATTTTCATCATATTTCAATTTTTTTTCTCAATCTTAAATTATTTTCAGTATGTTTACATTATTTTTTTTAACTTCGAATTAATTTTATCATTTTTCAATTATTTTCCTCAATTGTTAATTACTATTCTTATTTTTTAAGATTCTTACGTATTTTTCTAAAATTACAATTATTTTCTTCAATTTTTAATTATTTTTATTTGTTTTCATAATTTCTGAAACTTTTTATTAATTAGCGAAAATTTCAATTATTTTTAGCTTTCTTCAATTTTTTTCTCCAATTTTTAGTAATTCTAATTTTTTCCAATTTATTTCTAAGGTCTTCATGTAGTTTTCTCAAATTTCAATTATTTTTTTTTATTTAAACAAAATTCTGTAATTTTTAAATTATTTCTCTCAAATATAATTTATTTTTTACAACTCATTATTGTTTTTATCATGTTTCAATTATTATTTTCTCTAAGTTTTAAAATTAATAATCATTTTTTAATTATTTCCCATAATTTATTTCCTTCAATTTTCAATTTTTTAAATGTATTTTATAATTTCAAAAATTTTAAACTATTTTTATGACATTTCAATTTATTGTTTCATTCAACTTTTAATTATTTATATTATTTTTTTAATTATTTTCTTCAATTTTTAATTACTTTCATTCTTTTTCATAATTTCTAAAAAGTATTTAATTATTTTTTAATAATTAAACATTATTTTCTCCAATTTTAAATTATGTTTACCTTTTTTATTTATTTTACTCTAATTTGTAATTATTTTCTTCTTTTTTCCAATAAATTTCTGAAGGTTATAAGAATTTTTCAGAAAATTTCGTTAACTTTCTTTCGTTTAAAATATACCTATTATGTAATTTTTTCAATCATTATCTCAAATTTTAATTATTTTTTTTAATTTTAAATTATTTATCTTGATTTTCAATCATTTTTGTTTTTAATTTTCATTTATTTTTTCTATTTTTGATTATTTAATTTTTTAAAATTTATTTTTGAGGTTCTCAAGTATTTTTCTCAAATTTAAATTATTTTCTTTATTTTTAAAACATTTCTACGATTTTCCCCAATTTTTAATTGATTTCATTTTTCTTTTCAATTAATTTTCAAAATTTGCAATTATTTTGTTAAATTTTAATTATTTTTTACAATTAAATAAATATTTATTTTAATTTTTTATTTATATAAATTTATTTTTAAATATTATATTAAAAATATTTATAATTGTTGACAATACAAGGTATAGAAAATTTGTTTAATTTAGTCAAACTTTAAATTACTACAATTATTACAAAGGATTTTGGAATTTTTTTTAAAAAAATAATAAAAAGGTCTATTATACACGGAAAAAAATGAGTTAGCCGCTGCTGCTAACCACATTTAGCAGTCAATTATTTAGTCACCTCAGCTAAATATTCGCTAACATAAGACAGCTAAAAGTTAGCTGTGGAAGCTAACAGATGTAGATCTCACAGCTAGAAATAGTTATTTGTCATAGGGACAGCTAAACCTTTTTAGCTATTATATCTACAAATATTAGGAACCACTGCTAACTTTTAGCCGTTGTAGCAAACGTTTCAGCTGTCTTAGCTAATATTTAGCTGTGGTGAATAAATAAGTAACAGCTAAATTTTTTAGCTGCGGTAGCTAATTCATTTTTTTTCCGTGTAGGGTTAACCAAGGGCCCCTTAATAGTTACGCCACTGGCTAGGGGATGCCCCAAAGTCATTTTAATGCATTTTTCTTTAAAAATCTTGTTATTTCCTTGACAACGCTAAGAGCATCGACTCCAAACATATCATCTATATTTCTTGTGTAATCTGCATGAGAAACTACATCTGTGTACAAAATTTTAGAACTCTAATTAAAAAATTCTGGGCCCTTAAAGAGTGTGGGGCACGCTTTTTTAAAAAAAAATGTTTTTTTCTTGACAACGCGATGCCAACTGCTGTCAATCAGGTTTTCTATATTTTTCGTGCAATCTACAGGTCAAACTATACATACGTCTACAAAATTTCATCTATTTGGATTAAATACTTTGGCCGCTAGAGGAAGGAGGACATGGTCATTTTAATGCATTTAAAAAAAAAAGTTTTTCCACAATAGCGCTAGGATAACCGCCTCCAATCAAGTTCTCAATATTTTTCGTATAATCTACATATGAAACTACATATGTCTACCAAATTTCATCTATCTAGGTCAGATACTTCAGCCACTAGGGGGCGGGGGGCAGGGTCATTTTAACACATTTTTCTTGAAAAAAGCTATAATAATGAGCTTCAATCACGTTTTTCAAACGATTTTCGTAAATCACACATGAAATTACACATGTGTACCAAATTTTAAATCTCTATCTTAAATAGTTTGAATGTTTAATAGGGTTCCGTTTGAACTGTACGGAACCCTAAAAAGAAAAAGAGAGGTAAGAGACGAAAGTGGAAATTTGACCAAGACACGTGCAGTGTGACGTAAAAGTTTGCACGAATGCGTTTTCGCAAGAGAGAATATTGCGCGCCATTTCAATAATTCCAGAGGGAAAAGCGATTCTAGAGAGAACTGTCTGTTTTGGAACAAAGGAGAGGGGTGATCATTGGCTATTTGCGAAATTCACGGTACGTGAAATTATATCAATGGCGCAATGCATAACGATTTGATTTCAGTTGGCGCGAGGATTTGATGAAGTGCTAATTGCGAATTACGGAACTGGAAGCAATGGCAAACCATGTGCGATTTGTTTGGTGACAAAGCTGGGCTTAATACTGGCAAACAGATTGCCAGAATTTGGACAATACTTTATATATAACGTTTTTTTTTTGTTCAATTTGTCCGAAATTGCATTTTTCTAACCCTCGGAATGTAGAATTCCTAAAAGAGCCTTCTGATTGGCTGGTAAATTTCCCGGAAACATTACCAGCCAATCAGAAAACCTGTTTAGAAATTCTACATTTCGAGGGTCAGTTTTCATCTAAAATGTATAAATTTTCATTTTTAAGCAAATGCCCGGATGTATCTAACATAAATGTATGTATGTAGTAAATTTTTTCACATTAGGATAACTCGAGAACATTTTAACGGATTTTTAATAAAATTTGGTAGGATTATGAAACTCGGAAATATCTAAATTTAGACACAGGGATTTTTGAAAATACCCAATCAACTTTTTTAAGCATCTTTTTCATAAAGGCGGGCCGATATAAATAAATACGTAGAAAAACTTGTTTGTCGTTTTAGTAGTATTCCAAATTTTAAACAAATCGGTGATTTTATCATATATATTAATTTTCTCGATGACTTCTCAGCAAATAAAGAAATTACAACATTATTTTTAAAATTGTTGGAAAGCTTATTAAATTCTGAATTCTGAATAAAATATAAGTATTATTCAAAGTTATTACGTTATGCATATTTCTTATAATGTGACTGTCCATTGAAAAACGTGGAATTTTTTCCCTTGAAAAATGATGGATTTGAATGTTGGAACAAAAAAGTAGGACATTTTAACTTGGATATATTTGAACGTATAAATAACATATTTTTATAAAAGTATTATACGTTAATATCACTATTATTTAAATCCAGTTTAAGATTATTTAAATACGATATATGGATAGCAAAAGGTCATTGCAGCCTAATTCAATCTCAAACAATTTTCTGTGAGTTCAGTTTGTCTGATAATTATTATTGAGAATCATTCATTTAAAAGCAATTATTTGCAGACTCGCAAATTAGTTAAAATTTAGGGTTAACGAAAGTATTCTCTTTATCTTTATATCTCAGTGAAAATTTCTAGATGTTCAGAATAAAATAAGAAAAATACTTTCTAAATTATCTTCATTTAATTAATAATATTTAAATTAATCTGAAGCTAAATTCAATAATTTAAAAACAATAATTCATAAAATTTGAAAGCGTAAATTTAATTAATTTAATTAGCCAAGTTTTTAAAAATCCAAAGAATTTAAAACGACTGATCTATATCAAATGTAACAATAACTACTTCGTTATCTCATTAACTTATATTACTTAAAATGTCTACATTAGAATACTATTTGTCTTAAAACTTACTACGTTTTTAGGTATATTTAGATGTTTTTATTTTATATACATGAAGGTATTCCACGCACTTATTTATGCATTTAAAATTCATTATAACATACTTTAATAGATAAGAAATGTGACTTTAATGTAAATCTGAAATATACTTTAAATCTCTCATTTTTTATTAAGTAGGTTTTCTCCATTTACATAACCTCAAACTAGAAAGTCGTTTTTCACATCAAATAAAAATATTATTCAAATTAATTGCAATAAATTTTAAAAGATCCAGTTGTGCATTTTTGAAAAAAAATTAAGTTGAGCTAAAATTTGTTGCCAAATAAAAATTTCGTTTATTATTGACTAATTGCTGCAGCGAAAGTCACGCACAAAAAAAAGTGAATAAAGAAGTGAGCATAATAGAAAAAGTTTTTAATCAATCATTGAATGAATATTTCCGCGTGGGTTCTTCTGCTTAATAGCAGTCCTTATAATGAGCTTTAAGAGAGGGTCCTTGAAGCTCAGTAAAACTTTACACTTTATGCTTTCGCGAATCCATTTCAATAATTGTTTTTCGAGATTTTCTAGAGTGATACTCCAGTGGAAAACTTTTTAGAGATTTGTACATAGTGAGCGAAAAATCTCGTTCATTAAAATGCAGAAGGTGCACCATCAGATTTATTCCATAGTATAATCTATATAGTTCCCTGCACTCGACAAAGATAGCTCTGTTTTTCGTAAAAAAAAAAACCGCTTTGGATCTACGTACATATATCTATAATTCGTGATTTCAAAGTCATAGACATGCAAAAGTGAATATGCAAATATTTTGGTTGACGTCGAAACACTTGATCATCAAAGGAAAAAAAGATACTAAGCAAGCGTGTTTTTCGTGAATATATCGTCATAACAGATTCATTTATCTTTTGTAAAGTGTGCAAGAAGATATTGAATATGTTTCGTAACAATTGATTTTAATAAAAAAATAAGTCTCAAATAATAATAAAATAGGTAAATAGCTATAGTGATGTATCAAACCAAAGAAAAATAATATATCTACTATATATGCAATTAAATTATATTCCAATTGAGTACATAACATTATAATTATGGGATACATAATTTTATGCTCGAGTTGAATGAAACTTAAAGTTAAGAAAAATGCCTGAGAATCTGCGTATACTGTTTAAATAATATAACTCGATGCGTTAGTTTTTTCTTTTTTTTTTTTTCTTTTGTAGAATTCAAATAGTCATTAAAGTAGGTTGGAGACGTAACGGTGCAACTCGTTGGTAAAGTTTAGTATATAGTCTCCGGTGAACTTAATTATCTCTGAATGAGACATTTCTGCAAGCAGATTAAATCTGAACAGATGAATTGATTATTTCAAGCAGTAAAATTCTAATCAAATAAGCATTTATAAGTGAACAACTCAGTTACATTGTATTCAGTAATAATTCATCAATCTGCCTACACATTGTTAAACATTCATAATTTACATTTACAAATATATGCATATTTGTTTATCACACTTGTAATGAATCATTTTTAAAAAATCTCCATACTCGATATCAATTTTCGTTAAATTAGAAATCAATAATTCAATAACTTCCTTTAAAAACAAACACCAAAAAACGAGCCAAAAAACTCAATCACCAAATAATGAAACCAAATTTTTCAAATTACAAAGGAATGCAAATTTTAGATTAAAAATAAAAAAATCTCGTTTTGACTGGTAATTTAATTAGAGCTATTGTTTTATATGATTTTCCGAATAGAACAATTTTCAAGGCAAATGTAGAAAATTCCACTTTTTCCACTGAATATAATTTTAAAAGCCAAGGAATAAAAGAATATGAAAATTTGCATTTTCGCCTAGAGCTCTTTCAAAGAATGTAAGACAAATCGAGAGAAATTCCTGCGATCTCACCAACCATACAACCACAAAATACAACCGCTTCCAGCTTTATAAGGTGTTCCGTAAAGAACTTGATATTCATTACATTTTGTCACATGTGTCATTATAAAATACATGCTTATACACACACATGTGTAATCAAAGATATAGCTGCATCATCGTCTTTCTCTCTTAGCTTGAAAATTGCATATTTTACTTAGAATAGTACCTGATCTAAACGATAATCAATATTAACTGAAGACATTCAAAACCTACATTCTACATAATTTATCTGCGTAAAATCGACAGAAATTATCCTTTGCTTGTAGTATCCACTTACAGATCGAGTACTTTGTAAAACTATAGTTTCATTTATCATTCAGTAGCCTCTCAATATGTGTTTTTTAACAGTTTTTTTTCAATAAATGTCTTTAAGTGTTTTTCTCTTGGATTTATATAATTTTAATAAATAAAAATAAATAACAAAGTAACACAAGATGTCACATTTACTTGACCATTTGCTCTCTTACTATTCCTAAAACTTGACGTAATTTATAGAAAAATTCGAAATTATTTAGAATTAACAATATTTAATTATTATAATTTTGATACAAGTTAATATAGCACACTTTTAATTCTTGAGAAACATTGTCTTTTTTCTGTTTTTTAACAAAAAAAGTGAGTTAGCTGCTGCAGATAAAAAAATTTATCAGTAAATATTTTTTGGTAAAATATGAATCAGTTAATACTGATACCAGTTCATCTTCAGGGCTACAAATAAATTTAATTATTAAATAATTAAATTATTTTTAACCAAGGCTGATAAAAATCGTGATTTTTTTATTTAAATCAGAATTTTTTGATTTCAATCAAGAATTGATTTTTTAAAAATATAACCAGTAGATAAAATCTCCAAATGTTTATTTGTAAGTAGTTTATTAAAGAAATGAAGAAAAAATTAAAAAAAAACACAAGAATGAAACAGTGATATAAAAATATATAAAAAAGTAGAAACTCTTTTAAAAAAATTAAACTGTTTAAGGATATTTTTTTGATATTAAAGTAATAAATAAGATGATAATTAACAAAACGTTCAAATATATTACTAAAGAGACAAAATTTTAAAATTAGAAAAATTAGAGAATTATTTGACGAATTGAATAAAAAAAGAATGAATACAATTTATGGGTAATTTAAAAAAAATTAAAAGAAAATAAATTTTATGGAATAGATGAGCGATGTTCAAATGGGAATATTTAGAACAAGATTAAATTTTCATAATATAAAGTCAAAGAATAAAAGCTTTTAAAAAAGTAGAGAATTGAGAAATTTAAAAAATGTAAATAGAAGCATCAAATACATTTTTTCAAAAATTCGTAATTGTAAGATAAAAACTAAACAATTGAAAAGAAGGAAAAATGTTTCTAAGAAATGGAAAAATTATGACAAAAAATAAAGAATTAATTGAAACTCAAGGAAGGACTAAAAAAATAGTGAAACGTCAAGAAAATTGAATAAATAGGAAGAAAATGGAGAAATGTTTTTTCCTTACTCTAACAAACTGTAAAAAAAATGTAAAAAGTACAAAAAAAAATAAAATTTGGTTAGAAACCACTAAAAAATTAGAATAAATAAAAATAAAATAAAAAAGGTATATATAAAGTTAAATAAACAATCCACAAAAGAAATTTAAACAACCTTTAAAAATAAAAAAGTTTCAGCAAATTCAACCAAAAACATTTTTATAATATTACATTTAAAACGAGTCGAACAATAAATTTAGAAAAATAAAGAAAATCTGAAAATTTTATGGAAGAATAAGTAAGTTTGCCAAAAATATCGCAAAAAATGGACGAGATGTGAAAACAAATTAAATAAATTCACAAAAAAATAAGTGTATTTATTTTTAAAAATATGGAAATAATTATGAAAATCAACGAAATAAAAAGTTTAGTGAATATTACAGTAACAAAATTGTGTAAAATAATATTAAATAATTTGCAAAAAAAGAAGATTAAAGAAACTCCTAAAATAAAAACACAAAACGACGCCTCCCGTTGATAAAATGCTTATTCAATTGTCAAAAATATATAATTCTAATTCGAAGCTCAGTTCAATATGAAGCTAGTTCGTGGTCCGTGAAATATGATTCCTATTCAATGTTCAGAATAATATAATGCTAACTCAAAGTTTTGTTTAAAATAATTAAAATTCAAGTTTAAATACAGTAAATAATAAAATGTTAATTTAATTATGATATTATATAACTCGTTTTCGTCTTTAGATGTAAAAATAATTTAAATTTTCCTGTTATAAATAATTTAATGCATGATATTTCTCATTGTAAACCAATAAATTACGTGAAATTAAGTCCTTAAACTTCTATTATTATTTATTTACAAGATAAAATTTAATTTAAGATTTAAAACATATCTTACTAATTTTTAAATGTTTTAACCTAAAATATTAAGATTTTAGACAAATCTTTAGAATTCCTATTATTATGAATAATTTAATGTATGGAATCTAGTTTATAAACAAATAATATTAAATTTAGATCTTAAACTTTTAAATTTAAAATTTAAAATCAAGTTAACTAATTTTTAAATCTTTCAATTAAAAATATCAACAATTCAGATACATTTTTGTATTGTTATTTTAGGTTTTTAAAATTATTTTAAATGCTTGATATTTCATATATAGTTTTTATAATTAAGAAGTTATTATTAAACATATATTTGTTTACCATTTATAAGAAATTACTCAAAATTAGTTTTTCAATATCAAACATTTAAAATACTTATAATATAATAATCTAGAATTAACGTTAATTAACGTTTGGAATTTATTTAAATTATAATGACTTAAAGAGATAAAAATTTAATACTATTTTTTGCTACCTTTATTGGTAGTTTAAATTTACAAAACGCCCCCTAACGGTTACTTTAGGAACTATCCAATATTGCCACCGACAGAGAGAAAATTGACATTTAGTACATAAAAATTTGATATTTATTTTAATAACAAAATTTTAAAGTGTGTTTATGAAAGTGAATTATAATTTTATAATAGTGAGAATTATTTATTTTGTGAATATACAATGGAATTCTCGATTTTTTCTCTAGTTTTATTGCTAGCTCCGCATACCAGAATTGACAATTTGACCCTCTAACACATTTCCAGACGACGGAGTAGCTTTAGTGAATGAAAATAAATTATATAAACTTAAAGCTAACATACTTTTAATCGTAACAACAGTTCCGAAACAAACTTTTATTGTAAAACCAAATTTGACTGTCTTTGAATAAACTCTCTGTCAGCAGCCATATTTGTTTTGAACAGGTGGCGCCTCACTGCCCGCGGTGGTAGTTTTCTTTGCCAATACCAAAAATTTGTAAATCGTAGGTATTTTGATTGTTTGTATTAGCACCATTTTTTTAATTTTATAAAGATTAAAATGTTGAAATTGAAATTTTAAAGATTTATTTACAAATTTGTGGGTTTTGTTTATGGCTCGCGATGTTTTACATGCAGTATTAGACATCTGGAGAATAGTTAAGTTTTTTTTTATTTAAATCACGATTTTAATGCAAATTTTCCAATTATTTAAATCAAAGTGATTGAAATCAATAACAGCCCTGGTATTTACAAACATTAGCTTACACAGATTACTTTTGGGTATAGCAAATGTGTCAGCGGTCTTAGCGAATATTTAGCCATGATGACTGAAAAAGTTCAGCTATCTTTTTTTAGCTACAGCAACTAATTCAGTTTCTGTCGTTCGAAACATTTTGCTGTCCATATATTAAATAACTGTTTGTAACTATATGTGTACGTCCATATGAAAAGGGCCCAGGTTGTCGATTTTATTTATCGAGATATTCGCATTTTTCTAAAGAAGATTCAGATTTTCGAAATTTTTTTTATTGCTGAAAAACAAATTACGTAATGTCCTTCGTCGAATCATGCATTTACAATAACTTTATAGTAATTAAAAACACAAAGAAATCTTATTTTTAATTTTAAAAATGCATGGGCGCTAATGGAAATCTTGAACTTCAAACTCGTTTTTCTCAAAACTAGGATTTTGATACTTTTAACTTTGAATGCTTACAACTTTGTGAATTTTTCATCTAAAGGGGTCCGAGACCTCTCGAAATGTTCGAAATTTAATAAAGAATATGGTCATATAGATAAGTCCAATAGTGCCAAAGTGGGCTCTTTTCATATGGACGTACACATATTATGGTCACGCATAGAAAAAGTTTTAAGTGGTAGTAAACATTTTGCTGCCAAATCGAATTTTGTTTCCAAAAATGCTAAAATTTGGCTATATCTCCTAAAATTTAGCTGCCACAGCAATTAACAGTAACCAATTGACTTTTTTCCGTGTAACTGTAAAACAACTATAATATATGAAGCCAAATTAAAAATCTCCCTCTCGGCTCGTATTTTGTTTAAAATTATTTCAAACTACAAAAATATAAATCTATAATTTTCAACATTCGATCAACCACTTATCCAGAGATTAAAATATTTTAACAACTGCCCAAAAGTTTCAATTTATAGCTTCAGTCTCTTTTGATTTACTTCTTAGAAGTAAATTTCACAAACTTAATAGCCTATTCAATTTTAAAAAAAGCAATGTTGACATAACAATATGTTGTATAATTTAGCAAAACTGTGATTTTCCGGTCTCTTTCTCGCTCAAGGATTAGCAGCGAGAAATGATCAAGAGGGAGTGAGAGGGGTCGAGTAAAAGTGCGAAGAGATCAAACTTAAGAAAAAAGAGAGGAGGAAATCTTGGTTCACCTGTCGTCATGGCAACGCCGCTTCGCCGCTCACTTGTTACTCCATCGGTTCTGCACAGCCCTCGGTCCTCTCGCAGCCTCCGCAAGAATACGAGCACGAGTCACGACAATCCATCGCACCAAAGATCTAATACCACGCGGCGGCACTCTGGGGACGCCTTCTCCCTTTTTCCTCCTTCTTCCCTTCAGCAGAGAAAGGTCGAGAAGTCAGCAGCAGGAATCGCCCTCGTCTGCCTTTTCACATCCACCTTGCATTTCCACTCCTCTTACTGCGAAAAGCGATCTCACGTGCTCCAAAGACAACTGCACCAAAATACACAAAATTCTCACAAATTTAACAAAAATAACCTCAAATTAAATTCCGATTTTACTCTAAAATCAACACCGGATTGACTCAACTCTCTATCCTGATTGATTGGCACCAAAGAAATAAAAGGAAAATTTTAGTTTGCAGACCAATAATTTGTCTATGTCACTTTTCTATTTTAAGGCTATCCTCGTTTCTTTTGGTGATGTTGTCTCGCGTCTTGGTCTTGATTTCGAAGTGACTGCTCGTTATCCGCTTACAAGCGCGTCAATCTGTTTGCTATGCAAATCCCGTCCAACCGGTGCTGACGTAGTCAGCGACACCAACACAAACACAAACGATATCTCCCACTAACACACTTAATAAGCTGTTAGTCATTGCCCGCGGGCGCGCACATAGAAAATATTACAATTGGAAGCCCCTCACTGAATTAACACCGTGAAATTTCTCCTTCAATTAAAGAGATTAGAGCTAAACACACAATATTGCACAGGCACAAAAACAATCGGCAGAATGAAACACAAGGGAATTCCCAAATAATGAAAGCAGAAAAAACGGCATTCAAATTCTTTATCCACGTGGGGATCACCGTTAAATCTAAATCACGACTGACGATTGTGTTGGCATCGGAGAGAGAGAGAGAGACTCGAAAAATCTCATCATCAGCTGCAATTTGGCAGAGTTGTCGTCCACGATCCCGCGATAAAAGTGTGAGGAACTAGATCTAGATCGAAACTGACTGGACTGGTTGTAGTAGATCAAGTGATTTGTTGATCCTGGTCTCTCAACAAGTGCTTCTGCGCGCGAGAGTTGACAGCACGCGCACACCGAGCTTGATCCTCACCGCGTTGTTGTTGTTGCGTAACTGGCCGTTGCTGCTGACAGAGGCTAGAGCTGGAGGCCGTGGATCGCGGGACGGGTGCCGTGGGTGAGCCTGTGGGCGATGGTGGCGGCGGCGGCGAGCGGTGCGCCGTCTGGCGTGGCTGGCGACAGTCTGCTGCCTTCCAAGAACCACGAGGCGATTCCGTGTATCGAGCGCACACTATTCGCCACTGAGGGGAAGGTTGCCCAAGGGGAGAGAGCGGATTCTGAGTGAGTGAGTGAATGAGAGTGAGAGAGAAAGAGACGGCAAAGATATATAAAAGAGAGTGAGAGAGTGAGTTATATACACGAAGAAAACAGGAGGAAAGGGTTGTTGAGCGCTTGTGAGAAAGAGACCGAGAGATAACGCGACAAAAAGTTGCGAAGAAGTAATATTACCTGGAGAACGGCAATGAGAACGAGAACATAACCGGAAATATAACTGACCACAATTCTAGTCGAGAATTTATAAAAATTTTAATTTTTTCATTTATTTATCAAATTTAGTCAAATTTTCTAAAAATCAATGTACGAAATTAGAATCTCTAGTAGGGTTGCTACCCGTACTATATAATATAGTATTGTACTATATTTCGAGTAAACGTACTATATTTTATATGACTGTTATATAGTACGCTGAAAGTACTATATTTCATATGTATACACGGGGAAAACGTTTGAGGTAATCTTTCCCATATTATATGCAGGACCTCGGATCAAAGTTACAATTGAGATATTGTGTTCAAAATTCTGATAGTTATTTTCAAAAAATAAGAAAAATTTTCCCATATACGTGGTACTTGAGAGTCAAAAGTAGACTGAAAAAGACTACTCGCTTAAAGTTGTAAAATGTGCATTAAAGTTGAAAAGAGTTTGCCGAGAAATGTGCAGAAGTTTACCATGCTACGGGTAATCGGAGTTCGGGCTCAGCGTCAAGTCCAATGACTCTCCAGCATGGTAAACTCTCCTCAAAACTCGCAATTTATTCCTATCGCATGATAAATCAAACTTTCTCCCTCTTTTTCCATTTTTAATTTGCAGATGCGATCACATATTATTTGTCTGTTAATTCCACAAGAACTCTTTCTATTAAAAGGAAAAAGAATGATCTTTAAATTATTAATTTTAATACTTATATTAGAGGCTAGCCTAGCTTACGTTGAATTATATAACATGCAACTATGACAAACAAATTTTAAACGAAAACTTGTTAGATATTTCATATTTTACTGACTACTCTTTCAATTAGTTTATTTTTTAAATTCTTATAATATTTTGATTCTTTAATTGTGTATTTCTGTAAATAGTTTAATTCTTAATATTTATTTACATTTAATACTAAAATAATAAATTTTATAATAAATTAAACAATATTTGTATTTTACATTAATTAAAAAGAAAATTACCTAAAATATTTCAGATATGATGCTTTTCTTGGTTTTTTTATCATTGTAAAATTAAACTATCAAACATATATTTTACAACTTCGAAACTTCTATGTTTGTAAATTTTTTTAAATAAAAATTTCTTGTAATTTAAAGGCAGATTTTTTATATTTTAAAGTTTCTTTCTTGCTTTGAAAATTTTCAATTATGGTAATTTTTACTCTTTACTATTTTTAAATAGCTAAATGTCATTTTTTAAAATTATTATTTTTCTTACTTTTCATTTATTATACCTTTATAAGATCTACTTAATTCATTACTTTCAATTTTTAGTTGTAATAACTTTTATTTATTCAAATTCTTATTCAAAATAATATTTATTTTCGTAAATAACGTTTAACAAATTCTCTAAATCTGAGTTAGTTAAAAATAACTAGCTTGAAATCAAAAAGTTAGCTATTAATTCAAATAGCTATATTTCTACTAATCATTTAGTAAAAAATAAATAATTATTAGTTTAGTTTATTTTTAAGTTATATCAAAATAGATAATATTTTAGTAAAATTCTGATTATTATTAATAATTAATTATTTTTAACTAATTCAGATTAAAAGAACAGATAGGATTTTCTAGGTTATTAAACTTTTAATGCAGAAAATACAAATTTGTTTCTATAAAAATTATTATATTAAATAACATTTATATTAATATTTTTATATATAATACATATAATATATTTTTAATAAATTAATATTTGGTTTTTTAAACATTGTAAGAATTAAAATTTTAATAAATAAGAATTTTCTGTCTAATTATTAAATTACTTTCTTTAAAAATTATATAATACAGGAGTCTCGGAAATCGAAATTAACACAAGTGAAATTGATCTAAAGTGAATAAAACATAAAGTCAAAGATTTTGTTAATTACACCTATTTTTAATATTTAGATAATTGTTAAATTTGTACACATTATAAAAAATATTTTTTAAAATATCTACAAGTTATTTTTATAACAAGACCTTTAAGTTTTATTTAATTAATGAACTGCATAATTATAACTTTATACGTTAGTTTGTTTTATTTGCTAGATGAATAGAATTAATCAATCACAGAACGTGTTCGAAAAGGTAACTTATGGCCTTAGGTATTGAATTTTATTTATAACATAAACATTTTTTAAAGCATTTTTTCTAATTGTTAAAATTTTCAATCTAAAAAAAGTATCTCCAAGATCGACATCGTCTTAAAAGTCACTGAAAAATATATAATAAATCACCATGTAACAATTCTTGAACTAATTTTTAATCATTTTACTGTATTTATCAAGAAATAACATTTTTAAAAACTTTAATTTAGTAGCTTAACAGTAACAAAGTAATAAGATATCGAAAAATATCGATATATCAAATTCTTTAACGATAATATCATATTTCATGTCGGAAAATAAAAAATTTCAATTAGATACGTGGTTTAAAAAATTATTGAAGAAAGTGTATACCCGAAAATAAATACATTGAGTATTGGCGTCTATTCATCTTAGGGTACATGACAACATGACACCATTTTTGAGCCCCAGTAAAAAGTTGCATACAAACACAAAATTAGTAGATTTATTTTAGAATATTATTATAAGTACGGTAAATAAATAATATTATATCGTTAAGTAATTACTTTAAATCACAAATTTAAATAACTTTGCCAACTTGAGAAAACACTGTTTTAGACACAAGACGACGGGGTATGTGTAGAAGAAAAACATCTTAAGGGGAGATTCCAGTGATTTTAAGGTTTTTTTCAAAGATTTTTTTTATAGTAAAAAAAATATTTATTACATACATTTTCTTTACAATAAAATACAACTGTTAAAGTAATTAAAAACATTATTTTTTTTATTTTTTTTTTTTAATAAAGTCTTAGAAAATGGCTGCCGAAAGTGGTTCTCTCTAAAAGTTGTTTACACTTTTTCTCTGCAACGGTTAATGTGAAATAAAAAAATTAAATAGCTTCTTAATCTGTACCATTTTGGCTATCGTGTAAACTAGGATAAAAAATATTTATTAAAAATTACCGAATAACAGACTTTTTAATTTTTAAACCATAATTTTGTAACTTAAATTGTTAATAACTTTTTTTAATATTAATGGATCTTGAAAATCCTAGTTTACACGAAAACTACACATTCAAGGAACATGCTGTCCAAATTTCAAGTTATTTTGTTGAATAGTATAAAGGTAAGAGTGTAAACAAGTTGAAAATATGCAATTTCGAAAAAAACGCGTTTAAAGTTTGAAGGACCAAATTTATAAAAATTTAACTTGAAGTTCGGCAATATTTTTAAACAGTAAAGCACAATAAGAAAAATTTAAATTAATAGTTATATACATATTACTCTTCTTATGTAACAATATACATTTCTTATAATTTAAAAACTGCTCTTTCAAGCGGTGCACCAGAAAAACTGTAAATTAAAAATAAACGTACTACAGTTAGTTAATTAATAAAAAATATAAATTTTCGAGGTTTTTTTTACTTCAAACTATTTTTCCCGTCTTTTTAGAGGTTATGTTTTACTCTACCATCAGAGATGCTACACCGTACCATCTAGATGCTACATCGTACCATCCAGATACTATCAGATGCTAACCCGTACCATCTAGATTCTTGTCCGTATATTTAAGATCAGATATGGTATCTGGTACCATCTAGATGGTACCCCGTAGCATCTATTTCTCTCAGTGATGTTATTTTTTGCCCAGGATGTAATATAAGTTTTTAAGAACGATAATAATGTTTACTTAACTTAGTTCAAACTAAAAAATATATGTATGAAGAAAATAAGTCAAGGAAATCATGTGTACTTTATTTTTTTCATGCGTACTTTATTTTTTTGACTTAAAAGTTGAATTATACTATATTTAAAATTCAAGAAGGTGGCAACCCTAATCTCTAGTGTCTTTCTGATTAGCCCATTAACGCCCAAGAGGACACAAATTTTATCAAAATTTTAAGGCTATTTTTTGGGGTCGCATGCATTTCCTCCAAAACCCAATTGACCAAATTTGTAATTGCCCGAAATTTAATTGTACGAATTTGTAATTCTCCAAACTTGCATTTGTCAGAATTTGCAATTCCCCGAACTGGTGTTTGTCCGAACTATTAACTTTCTGAATTTGCTTTTGTGATAACTTTAAAATCATCAAACTCGCATTTGCCAAAACCTTTAAATCGACGAAATTGCATTTGTTAAAATTTTTTAACTCCTCGAACTCGTATTTGTCTGAACTTCTAAACCCCCGAACTTGCATTTGTCCAAACTTTAAAATCACCGAATATACATTCATCCGAATTTTGAAATCACCGAATTAACATTTGTCTGAACTGTGAAATCATCGAACTCACATTTGGCGGAACTCTTAAATCCCCGAATTTGTATTTGTCCGGCCATCAGAAAGTAGGTTTTCTAAAGGACTCTTCTGATTGGCTGGTAATGTTACCGGGAAATTTACCAACCAATGAGAAGAGTCCTTTAGAAAACCTACTTTCCGATGGTCGGACAAATGCAAATTCGGGGACTCGCGTAGTCAGTGACTTAAGAAGTTTGACAAATGCAAGTTCGATGATTTCAAAGTTCGGATAAATGCAAGTTGGGTGCTTTAAAAGTTCGGCCAAATGCAAATTCGAGGATTTAAGAGTTCCGCCAATCTGTGAGTTCGATGATTTCACAGTTGAGACAAATGCTAATTCGGTGATTTCAAAATTCGGACGAATGTATGTTCGGTAATTTTAAAGTTTGGACAAATGCAAATTCAGGGATTTAGAAGTTCTGACAAATACGAGTTCGAGGAGTTAGAAATTTTAACAAATGCAATTTCATCGATTTAAAGGTTTTGCTCTCCAAATCTGAATTAGTAGTTTTCTACTATGAATTAGTCAAATTCATGGCTCATTTTTCTCTAATTCATATAGTAAAAAACTACTAATTCTTAGTAGAAAACTACTAATTCTTAGTAAAAAACTACTAATTCTTAGTAGAAAACTACTAATTGAAATAGTGAAATTTTACTTTTAAAAAAAGTAGATTTTTTTACTAATTTAATTAGTAAAATTCTTACTATTTTAATAGTAGCTCACTTTTCGCTAATTCATTAGTAGAAAACCACTAATTCAGATTTAGAGAGTGGCAAATGCGAGTTTGATGGTTTTAAAGTTATGACAAATGCAAATTTAGAAAGTTAATAGTTCGGACAAACACCAGTTCGAGGAATTGCAAATTCTGACAAATGCAAGTTTGGAGAATTACAAATTCCTACAATTAAATTTCGGGAAATTACAAATTTGGTCAATTGAGTTTTGGAGGAAATGCATGCGACCCATTTCTTGTCAATAAATATATTTTTTTAAAAATTTAAAACAAACCATTTTTAACGTAAAATTTATCGCTCTTTCATATCCTGTTATCAAAATTTGTTTATAACAAACATGTAAAAAGTTATAAACAATTACAGCCATCACAGTAACTTTTATCTTCAAAAAAGGTGAAAAGGTGAATTTTTTCCCTGAAAAAGGTGACAGAAAGATGACATAAAATATAATAAACAACAAACTGAAATGTCTTTCAAACACGGTTGCTACGTTTTCAAAATTTCAATATTCAATGACTTCCAGGTTATACAGACCATTTTTCATCAAATTCCATGACCAAATATAAAATATAAGTAGCAATATTAACATGCGCCCAAGGGCGCAAAAAACTTTGCATTGTTTTTAATCATTTAAAACTATAAATTTTTGCAAATAATGAAAATCACGAGAATAATTACAAAATTAAAGAAAATATCTGAAAAATGACTAGAATATCTGAAAACTGACCAAAGAAAATTGCCAATTTAAAATAAAATTCGAAAAATGATTAGATTAATAGACAACTAAAAGAAATAATTGAAAAAATTATGCAAAAAATATTAAATTAAGAAATTAAGAAAATCGAAACATTAAGAAAATTATAGGAATAATTGTTGTAAATAATTACAAATTGAAAAACTGGATTGAAAATCGAAAAAAATTGAAAAATGGAATTGAAATGTAAAGAATATAATTAAAAATTGAAAAAAAGTAATTAAAAAGCTGAAAATTGTAAAATATGAAAAAATAATTGATAATTGTAAAAAGGTAAAAATTACTGAATAATGAATAAAATAATTAAAAATTGAAGACTGGGATTTCGAATTAAAAACAATAATTGAGAAAAGAAAATATTTAAGAATTGAAGAAATAAATTAAACATTAAGGAATTAAATTAAACTTTTAAGAAAGTAATTGACAGTTGAAAAAAAATTAGCAAACTGGCGAGAATAATTGGCAACAGAACAAAATATTAAAGAATAATTATAAACTTCAAGAATAATTGTAAACTGACAAATTTGTAGAAAATAATTGAAAATTGCGGAAAAAATGAATAATTGAAAGAAAAAATTGAAAAATGACGAAAATAATTGAAAAATTGAAGAAAATATCTGAAATATGACGAAAATAATGGACAATTGAATACATAATTCAATTACTTTTTTTAATTTTAAATTATTTTTACCATTTTTCAATTATTTCCCTAAATTTTTAATTATAATTTTCATTCTGTAAAATTATTTTTTATGATTTTTCTGCAATTTCAATTATTTTTTTTCAATTTTAAATTATTCTCTTTTTTTTAATTGTTTTCTAAAATTTTTAAATATTTTTCTCAAATTTACCATTATTTTCTTCAATTTTTAATCATTTTGAGTTCTTTTCATAATTTCCAATTTTTAAACTATTTATCTGATATTTCAATTATTCAATTCAATTTTTATATTACTTTCTTTAATTTTCAATAATTATACTTACGTTCTTTTTCATAATTTCCAAAAAGTTTTTACTTACTTATCAGAAATTTTCATTTTCCTTTTCAATTTAAATTATATCTACGATTTTCTTGTATTTTAGGTACAGTACTCTCTCACTAAGTGACCGAAAACGGGGCTGTAGGGGAATAAAATGGTTACTTATCGAGAGCCCCCACTCTCTTTTGCATTATATGTAGATTTCATGTCAAAACAATTGAATGTAAATAAACTCGAAAACGAAATAGTTCGCGGTAAATTTAAAATGACTCAAGAAAATATTTAAAAAATGTTTAGATATCTTTGTTTACTAAAAATTAAGAGTATAAGAAAAAATAAAATTAAGGAGGGTCACTTGTCAACTTTTAACCCTTTCATATTGGTAATGTTTTTTAATATATAGTTTAAAGATCTAAAATTATCGTATCATAAAAAAATAGGAATATAATTTTGACCAGCTTAGCATCTGTATTCTTAAGAAAATTGTAATGTTTGGAAAGAGAATTATTATCACTGAAACTCATAAATTTCGATGGGTTAAAATTTTTATTATTGACTCGTCCACGAAGACTACATATAAAATAATAAATTTAGTTAAAAATTGATAAACGATAAATTTTATCTTTTATTTTAGAATTCAAATTTTTTATTGTCTACAATTATTAATTCTTTGCAAAGAATCTTTATCGAGTTTACTCTTAGGTTTGTTTACGTCTATTTTTGGTTATTTAATTATCTGTCATTTTTCTAACACTTGAAGTTGCTAATTTAAACTTAACTTTCATTTTATCGCATTTGCTATGGTGGGGAGCAAATAATGTGTGTGTAAAAATATGTGTGAAGGGGAACGGCTACTTACTGAGCGGGCACTTAGTGAGAGAGTACTGTACCTATATTCTGTATATTTTCTAATTATTTCTCGAAAATTAAAAATTGTTCTTTTCAATTTTAAACAAGGTTTATCTTTTTCCATTCATTTTGTCTACTTTTTAATTATTTTCTTTTTTCTTTATGCAATGAACTTCTAAAAATTTCAAGTATTTTTCTGAAATTCTCTTTAATTTTCCTTTATTTAAAATATTTTATGTAATTTTTTCAATTATTTTTTCAAACTTTAATTATTTTCTTTAATTTTAAATTATTTATATTATTTTTTCATTATTTTCTTAAATTTTTAATTATTTTCATCATTTCCAAATTAATTTTCTAAAATTTAAATTATTTATCTCAATTTCAAGCATTTTTTTCCAATTTTCAATTATTTTCTCCACTTTTTCATTATTTTAATTTTTTTCAATTCATTTCTAAGATTTTGAAGTATTTTTTTCAAATTTAAATAATTTTCTTTAATTTTAAAACATTTCTATGTTCTCTGTTCATAATAATTGTTATATTTAATAATAATTTTTACACTTCATTGACTTATATAGTTAATTGGAAATGATAATTTTTTTTTTCATTTATCGACTTTTATTTCAATAAATTGTTTGTAATTCAAAATAGTGGAGCTCACTCAAACATATAGAAAATTGTCATAAATTCTCCAGAAGGAGAATATTCTCGGTTATATTCTCGAGAATGTAACCGGATTTGAAATTACCGAGAATTTTGCAACTCTAAGTCGCGACTGGACTCAACAGTAGGAATGGAAAAAAGAGGAGGAATCACGAGAGAGGCGCTCTTTTACTTTTGCCACAGGCCGCAGAAATCTAAGGACTCTTGTGTAAATCCTTCTTCGCCAGAAACAAATATTCAGAGATTCCTTCCCAGTAAGGATTCCGGATAGAATGAAAGAGAAAAGAGTGGAGGAGGTGAAGTAAAGCTCTTTTAAAAGAGGAGTTGCGGCTGTGTAGGTGTTGCAGATTGAAAACTTGACAAAGATCCTTTATTTTCGAAATGGAGAATCTCTTGCAGGAAATGCAGGATTGTAATAGAAATAGACGAAAGGGTGGGTTGTAATTGATGGAGAAGAAGAAGAAGAGAGTCGGTTGACAAGAGAAGATTTCGTATACTGTTGTTGTAATTGATGGGAAAAGGGAATAGAATCAATTGATTAAAGCAGTGCAAAAAAGATACTGTTGTAATTGATAGGGAAAAGAAGAGAATCAAATTGACAGCAACATTTGTAAAATTTTGTTTCTGCAATTAATGGAGAAAAGGAAAAAAATTCTGGGGCCGTACAAAAAACAAAAGTTTTACAGTACCGTCGGAAATTGTCAGTCCACCCATTTTTTAAGGTTTGAAAAACATCTTTAAACGTACAAAGTACAACTATTAAAATTTTTCTGTGTTTATTTCCTTAAAGTAGATAAAATTTTGAGGAAAATCAAGCCTGAGTGAAGTGAGTTAGTTAATTTTTCATTGAAATATGTTAAAAAATGTGGAATTTTTAATGTTTTACAAAAATTGAAATTACTCTCGAAATAATATAGGTTTTTTAAAGTTTCTATGCTTGTTTTAAAGGAAATTTTCTGGAAAATAAGACTGTTGCTTAGGCATTAATGTGCAATTTTTTTCCTAGCATATGCAAGGCTCGGAAGTTGGACCAAAAAATATAAAAAAATTATTGTTTATATCTTGATATCAAATACAGCTATATAAAATATACCAAGGTCATAATTGTCAATAACTTTCGGAAGGAAGTAATATAATATATATATTGGAATTTTAAAAATTATTTTTATGTCAGAATAGTGTCTTCAAAATTTGATAAATTTTTTGGTCCAACTTCCGAGCCTTGCATATGCTAGGAAAAAAATTGCACATTAATGCTTAAACAACAATGTTATTCTCCAGTAAATTCCCTTTAAAACAAGCATAGGAACTTTAAAAAACCTTTATTATTTCAAGAGTAATTTCAATTTTTGTAAAACATTAAAAATTCCACATTTTTTAACATATTTCAATGAAAAATTAACTAACTCACTTCACTCAGGCTTGATTTTCCTCAAAATTTTATCTACTTTAAGGAAATAAACACAGAAAAATTTTAATAATTATACTTTGTACGTTTAAAGACGTTTTTTAAACCTTAAAAAATAGGTGGACTGACAATTCCCGACGGTACTGTATATAGATATACTGTTGTTATGAATAAGAAAGAATAAAATCGGTCGATTACAAAATTGCAGAAAAAATGTTGCCCTATTATTAATTAATTCTGTAGAGTTCGAGGGAGAAATAGAAAATGGTATTTCTATTTTCTAATCCTTTTTTTTAATGAATTTCCGTTTATTAATAAAAATGTGGTCTTTGCGTTTTGCATTTCAAGTCTGAAATAGCCGTTGTGGATTTCTGTCAAAGATCAAGGTTTTCGTATTTAAAGGAGTGTAATGACCTGCATTTAAATAGAATTTTAATTTAAGATTACAGAGAAGAAGACACTGTAGTTGTGCTTGAATTAAAAAAACCGTGGGGTTAATGGCTAATTAATAAAGATTCTTAAAGACAGTGCATAGGAAACAAATCAATGATAAAATAACTTCAATTTGTTGAATAACGTCAGTACCAATAAAAAATATAAAAGTAATAAAAACTATGAGTTTCTATTATATAGTTTATTGCTTGACTTTTTCGCGAAAAGAATTTTTCGAGTCGAGTTAAAACAAACGACGAGCAATGAATTTGTTGAAATTTTCACTGTATTCCTAATTTAACCTTTGAATTCTATCATAAGTTTTGTATAAATAATTAATTAATTATGGATAAAGAACGAGAATTATAATTATTAATTAAACGAGAAAAAATACAGCAGAAATCGAATTTTTTGTGTTATTGAATAGTTTTTTGCAATTATCTCAAAAATTTTAGCCAAATTGGTTATTCTGACTTTGGATTCGGATTCAGCAGAGAAAAATACGTAAGAAAACACTAGCATAATGTCCCGGACAAACAATTTTTTTTTGGGTTTTAATTGGTGTTTTTTTTCATTTTTTTTAGATAATTTTCAAAATTTTAGCCAATCTGCTAATTCTAACTTCCGATTCATATTCGTAAAAAAAAAACATAAGAATACATTAGTGGAGTGTCCCGGCTAAAATAGTATATTACGACCCAAGGCCAGAAAGTTGGAGTTCCTGGCGTGCGCGATATAAAAGCCGAGGCGAAGCCGAGGCATTTTATCACGCACATCAGGGCATCCAACTTTCTTGCCGTGTGTCGTATACGATTTTTCTTCATCTCCAGCCGAAAGTACGTTGAAAAGTTGAAGAAAATGTTCTAAAAAGCGTTGACAGCTGCTAACTTGCTGTCAGACATATTTGTTTACTATTCTTTTGTAGCCTACGTCAGCGCGCTCTACTGGCTACTTTGCAAAGCGTCTCGCAAAATGTTCCTCGATCAGCTGAATTCTTGTATGGAAATTCGATTTTGCCCGCCCGACTTTTGCAAAACCGAGGCGAAGCCGAGGTTTTTGTTGGTCGGGGCGGGCATCAACAAATAAGTAAAAACATATAAAAAGGTAAGTATCATATCAGTCATGTAGATTTTTTATTTATTTTTATTTCAATTTTAATACTAAACAACATGCTCAGAATTTACTGTGACAAAATATCAGAGACAATTATTATTTATTGTTTTGTTTCATTTTGACAGATGATTGAAAGCATATTTTTAGTTATTTTAAGTAATACAAAAATTTAAAGACTGATATATGATACTTGCCTGGAAGGTTAGGATTAAGAATGAACAATATTTTTATTCTTTTTTTGTCAATATTGTGTGGTTATTAAATTAAAAACTGTTCCTGTCAAACAGGAACCATGATGAACTTTGCTATGATACCGAGCCACAAAATCTCGTAGCCAATCAGAGTGCACGAGAGCTCGAGCAGGCCGCAAAAGTCATTATTCCTGGAACGAAGTTAGTCCAGAAAGAGCGTACTTTCGGATAGGGGATGAAGAAAAAAAATTTTTGGTTTTTTTGGTGTTTTTAAAATTTTGTTTTTTGAGATTATCTAAAAAAATTTAGCCAATCTAGCGATTCTGACTTCGGATTCGGATTCAGCGGAAAAAAATAGGTAAGAAATAGGTAATAGGTAAAAAAAATATTACTTCTTCGCAACTCTAATGTTGTTACACTATTTTTTACACTTTAAAAACACCTAAAAACTATTTTTATATTTTTTTAAATATTTTTTCTTTATTTTTTAAACAGAGAAAAATTAATTTTCACGATTTTGTTACATTTTCACAATTTGTTATTGTAATGATTGTTTAAATAAATAGAAATTCAGAAATTGAGCCTGACAGATCGATAGAGAATTTACACTGTAAAAAGTAAGTCTTAATTTCAGAGAAGTCTGAAATTAAATCAGTCTTGAAAATAATGCTGTTCTTAATCTAAACTGAGGCTTCTGTTAAAATAAGGGTGCCTTTTTAATTTCAACTGATGTTTGTGTGAAAATAAGATCTTCATTCAGCTGAATTTTAATTCATTTCTTTAATTCAGCACACAGCTGCTGATTTTACAAATTAATTATCTTAAACGCAGCAAATTCACCTGCTGATAATCACATTCTTTGCCTCTTAAATTGAGGTATACAAAGATGATATTTGAAATTCAACAAGGGCTGTCTTAAAAATGTTACATCTTAAAGTAAGACAGGTTTTCTGTCTTAAAATAATACTTTCTTTTTACAGTGTATTTACGAAGAAATTAAAAAAATATACATTAATTTTGGTCAAGAATTGTGACCTGTAGAGTGATTTGAAGCAAAAAAGTACATTTTTCGCCACTGTGTGCCGTTTGCAAAAACCGATGCAGCACTGTAAAAAGTAAGTCTTAATTTCAAAGAAGTCTGAAATTAAATTAGTCTTGAAAATAATGCTGTCCTTAATTTAAACTGAGGCTTCTGTCAAAATAAGGGTGCTTTTTTAATGTAAAAAGTGTTGTATTGGCTTTAGGATCATTCTACTGCTTTTTTAATTTCAACTGATGTTTGTGTAAAAATAAGATCTTGGCTCAGCTCAATTTCAATTCATTTCTTAAATTCAGCACACAGCTGCTGATTTTACAAATTAATTATCTTAAACTCAGCAAATTTACCTGCCGATAATCACATTCTTTGCCTCTTAAATTGAGGTATACAAAAATAGTATTTGAAATTCAGCAAGGGCTGTCTTAAAAATGTTACATTTTAAAGTAAGACTTTCTTTTTACAGTTAGGTAAAAAAGTTTTCTGGTAAAAATGATCTTTTCTAGCCAAATACTTAAATACGAAATGTGCCAATCGCTGAAAAGTTCAACTTTCTTTTGCTTGTTCGTCTTGTTACGCATTTGCGAACCCCGGAAGGACGGCCTTCAGGGAATTGACCTCTCTGGCTGCGGCTGACGAAAGGAAAGACTCAAGACTGGAAAAGAGCGTGTCTCAGAGTAGAGTAAAGTAAAATAAAGTCGATGGATCTCCCAACTGAGAGCAGTGCCGAACTATATTTGGCCTGATAGAATGCATCGTCGGGTTCCTCGAAAGGATTTCAGCTCTAACGCTTCATGGGAAAGTCTGCTGCATTCATCTTAAAAACAAGAATGTCTCTCTTGTATTTACTTGCGCACGTGTAACAAGTCAAAACTCTGCTTCCCTGTCGTGTCATCCCTCTCTTTATCCACCAGTTTTAAATTCATGAGTTTTAGCAGAAAAAAATGCTTGAAATGACTAAGAAAAATGGTAATGGGCACTTTTATCAAAGTTGTTGAGTTTCTTGTGGCGCCAGTTTGACTTTACCTATTACATCATCAAACATTCAAGTGATCAGTAACAGTTACTTATTAAATAAAAAAAGTTAATGTTAGCTTAAAACTTAATATATACAAAGTCTCGTCTTTACTGATCAGAGTCATTAAGAATACTAATGGTTTAAAGTACAATCAGTGCAATCTAAATTTCACAAACGTCTACTGTAATATGTCACAGAAATATTAAATAAAAAATAATTTATTTTTTATTTTTCTGTAATGACACTTGCATAAATCAACAAAGTAGTTTTTCTTTGTGTATACAATAACGTATTAGTGTTTATATTTACTTTAGTACGGCGCTAATGTTAAGCATACTAAATATTAATTACAAAAAGAACAAATTTATCTTTATACTTAAGTATTCAGCTTATGCAATACTTCATTATTTGACTTCATTTACTTTAGAAATTCATTATTAGCATATATACAGAAGAATAAATGTTGAATTGAAAAATCAATGTGAATCAATAGGTATTCAATCGAAAATAAAACAAAATGGACAAAAACAATCAATCAATAAAAAATTCAGAAATAATACGAATGAATAAACATTTTTATAAACTGCTAATTATTCTAAAATGTTAATTATGAAACGAGAAGTTGTCGAAATTATTCAGCTAATTAATTTTAAGTATCTTGTATACTTATTTTTGAAATTATGAAATAACAAGCAATAAAATTAATTTGAAGACAGAGTGTGTACAGTAGATGAGTGAATGTCTAAATTGCACAAGAGAATCGTCAGCAATAGACCAATGCTCACTTGTTCGAGATTCTTAAGGAATCGATAGTTTCGCTGGTTAAGTAACTTGTTGCGTTTGGGAGCACTTCTACACATCTATATATGCTCGTATGTTCTCGTGATATATAGTAACGCAAGTGTTGTTATACCTTGTTGCACATAACACTGAACTAAGTACAACGTACAACTTAGTCGCGTGGGCGCTCATGACTCTATAATTATAAAAATACGTTATTACTAACTCAAGGAATCCTTGCTAGATCAATTATTCAGTTTTACATATTTAATGCCCCATTAACAAAACTAAACCACATGAAAGATCTTCATTCATTCAAATGGAAATTCACTTTATAAGAGATTTACTCTTCCTATGCACTCGTCGTGGAGTGAATATTCACTCCAAAAAATTTTGAGAGTATTAGAATTAATAGAAACTGAATAGAAACTACTTATTACTTTCCTTGGTATGCCTAGAGTTATGTCTAGTTGACGTCTAGGTTTTGTCCTTAAACCCTCTAAATTTCTTAAGAGTTATTATTCACTCCACAAAGATTAAAAATAGAGACACTTGAATCAGAGTGAGAAGCCCACTCTAAAAAAGTAAGACTTCAATCTTACAGAGTAAAATTTCAGTCTCGATTTTTACCAATTCATTTTGTGGACAATTTTTTAACATTTCATTAGTTTCATTAGTTTTTCCTAAATTCAGATATAGAGATCAAAGTTGCATTGGTAATTTTATCCAAATCGTATATTAAAAACTTGAAGACCTTCTCATTTACAATGAGAATGTAATAAGAAAAAAAAAAATTGTTCAGTGACAATGAAATTGAAGAAATTCGTAGAATAGATCTGTGAATTTGTAGAAGTAACACGAAAGATCTATTGTATTTGATGTTTATAGCTATTCTACTGTTAGTAGTTGCTAGATTCCAGAATGGGAAAGGAGCCGGTGTTCCGAGTTTGAAAAGTGGGGACTTCTTGGAATGTCCCACCGTCTCGGGCGAACAACAGTGCGACTCCTCCGGAACTCCAGGCGAGCCAAGGCTTCACTAACTTACGACTTGGACGGTTTGCTTGGGTTGAGCTGAAGACTGGTTGCCCCAACTGGTGCCTCAGTATCACGATCGCTTTGCAAGGGCCCCGAGGATCTCGGGTTCTTGAAAGAAAAGAAGAAGCCCGGCAAACTCTCTTCCCCTCTTTCATCTCTCACGAGTTAGTCCTAGCAGCATCACACTCAGAGCTGGCTCAAGATCATCTTTAACCCCAGTACTACAAGCCAACATTTGTACAGTACAGTTCAAATTTTTTCCTCATTCTCAATACATAATAATCCTTTTTCCATTCATTTGACAAAGATTAATATTTATGTTAAATTGATGGTAAATACCGATTAATAAAAAAACGAATATTAAATTTGAATTAAACTGCGGTGCAAATTTCAGTCATGTAGTAGCAATTTTTTAATTTAGAGCATACAAGTCCAAATGCAATTAGAATTGAAGGTGTTAATGAAAGGGTGAATGCGGAAGATGTTCCTTACCCCGAGAAAAATGGATGTTTACCTTTAACATCTGGATGTTAACGCTTAACAGATTTATCACTTAACATATTTATCACTTAACATAGGGACAGCTATCTAGATGTTCAGGGTTAACATCTAGATATTAAACTTTAATATCTAGATGTTAAAATTTAATATCTTAGATGTTAACCTTTAATATTTAGAGGTTAAGCGTTACTATCTTGTTTTAAACATCTAATTCTAGACATCCATTTTTTTTCCTTTTTAGAGTTCCGTATCTTTCAAGCGGAACCCTATTAAAATCACTATCTATGTTCTTTTTTCGACCTCCCTCTAACTTTCAAACTATTTGAGATAGAGACCTAAAATTTGGTACCCATATGTAATTTCACTTATGATTTACGAAAATGATATGAATATCGTGATTGAAACTCATTATCATAGCTTTTTTCAAGAAAAATTGTTGCATTAAAATTACCCTGCCCCCTCCCTCCTAGCGGCCAAAGTATCTGATCTAGATAGATGAAACTTGGTATACACATATGAGTTTCACATGTAGATTATACGAAAAATATTGAACCCCCCCCCCTCTCCTTATCTCCCAAACTATTCGACCTAGAGAAATGAAATTTGGTACACATATGTAGTTTCACATGTAGATTATACGAAAAATATTTAACCCCCCACCCCTCCATATTTCCCAAACTATTTGACCTAGAGTATTGAAATTTGATACACATATATATGTATTTTCGCGTGTAAATTACAGGAAAAATATAATAGAGAACGTGATTAGAGGTGATGGTCATAGCATTGTCAAGGAAAAACTTAAAAAAATAAAAACTTGACCCCCCCCCCCCCCTTATCGGACAAAATATTTAACCTAGAGGATTGAAACTTGGTATGCCTGGGTATTTTTACGTGTAGATTACAGGAAAAATATAGCGAACATTGCTATACTTAGTTTTCAAAAGTTATTAATGAAAAATTGAAAAATGACAAAATACCCTTATGCTAGAACTCAGACTATTTATCCTGAAAGATTAGGAATTGTCAGAAATATGTACTTTTATGCAGAAATTTGTTTAAGACCATAAAAATTTTGGTTTTAATCTGCCATTACAACCAGTGTCGTAAATGGGAGGGCAAGGGCCCTAGGTCAAAAAGGAACATGGGGCCCCAATTATATATAATAATTTACAAGTTCAATTAATTTTGTCTACACCTGACAGTTGTCACTAGATTTTTTTTTTTTTTAAATTTGAAATCATGTTTCACATTTTTAAAATGTTCTTAAATTGTAAATTTATAGCAATTTTAATTTTTATAAATTCCAGCTAATGTCAACTTGCATTAATTAAAAGTTCAGTTAATCCACGTTTCAAATATACTGAATTTAAAGTGATTTAAAAATGTCTTCAGTTTTTAATAATTCTTGTCTATTTAATTTTCATTTATTAACAACAATTTTCAATAATTTTTACATCTTTTTAATTATTTTCTGCAATTTTTAATTATTTTTTAACTGTTTCCCTAAATCTTAAATTTACCTTCTTCAAATTTTAATTATTCTGTTTATTCTTTTTAATCACTTATTCAATATTAATTATTTTTCATTCGACATTAAATCAATTTAGTTATTTATTCCTAAATTTAATATTATTCATCACAAATTTAAATTAATTTTTGTAATTTACCATTATTTTCTTTTGCTTAAAAATAAATTTTGCAATGTTTCTATTATTTTCTCCAATTAATATTATTCATCACAAATTAAAACTAATTTTTGTAATTTACCATTATTTTCATTTGCTTAAAAATAAATTCTGCAATGTTTCTATTATTTTCTCCAATTTCTAATTACTTTTACTAATTTGGCACAATTTTCAAAAATTTCAATTATTTTCATCAATTTTCAATTATTTCTGTGATTTTTCAATTATTTTCTTTAATTAAAAATTGAAAAGTAATTTTTTACTTTTTTCTTTTTTTTAACATATATTTCATGCTTTTTTCAATTATTTCTCTCAAATTTTATTTACTGCTTTCAATTTTTCATATTTAAATTATTTTCATCATATCTTAATCTTAAATTATTTTTAGTAAGTTTCCATTATTTTTTTCAACTTGAAATAAATTTTACCATTTTTCAATTATTTTCCTCAATTATAATTATTATTCTCATTTTCTAAAATAATTTTCTTAGATTTTTTTCTCCAATTTTTAGTTATTCTAATTTTTTCAGTTGATTTCTAAGATCTTCATGTAGTTTTCTCAAATTTCAATTATATTTTTTTTATATTATAAAGAAAATTTGTAGTTTGTTAAATTATTTCTCTCAAAAAAAATTTATTTTTTACAACTCATTATTGTTTTTATCATGTTTCAATTATTTTCTTTAAGTTTTAACATTTATAATTAAAATATACCTATTATGTAATTTTTGCAATTATTATCTAAAATTTTAACAATTTTTTTTAATTATGAATTATTTATCTTAATTTTCAATCATTTTTGTTTTCAATATTTATTTATTTTCTCTATTTTTCATTATTCAATTTTTTTCAATTTATTTTAAAGGTTCTCCAGTATTTTTCTAAAACTTAAATTATTTTCTTTATTTTTAAAACATACCTACTATTTTTTAAATTACTTTCCCCAACGTTTTTAATTGATTTCATTTTTTTTTCAATTAATTTACAAAATTTCCAATTATTTTGTTTAATTTTAATTATTTTTTACAATTCAATCAATATTTATTTTATTTTTTTATTCATACACATTTTTTAATATTTTCATTATTTTTATCCATTTTCCTACAATTTTCAGTTATAGTCTCAAATTTAGAATATTGTCATCAATTTTCCATTTTTTAAACGATTTTCAATTACTTTCTTATGCTAAAAAATAAATTCTGCAATGTTTCTATTATTTTCTTCAATTTCTAATTACTTTCATTAATTTGGCACAATTTTCAAAAATTTCTATTATTTTCATCAATTTTCGATTATTTCTGCGATTTTTCAATTATTCTCTTAAATTCAAAATTTTAAAGTAATTTTGTACTTATTTTCTTTTTTTAAACATATATTTTATGATTTTTTAAATTATTTCACTCAAACTTTATTTACTGTTTTCAATTTTTCATATTTAAATTATTTTCATCATATTTCAACTTTTTTTCTCAATCTGATATACATATAATTATAAGTATTTTTCTGGAAATTTATTTACCTTTTTTTTTATTTAAAATATACTTATTATGCAATTTTTCCAAATATTATCTAAAATTTTAATTATTTTTCTTAATTTTAAATTATTTATCTCAATTATCAATCATTTTTGTTTTCAATCGGCAATTAGTTTTTGTATTTTTAATTATTTAATTTCTTTCAATTTATTTTTAAAGTTTTCAAGTATTTTTCTCCAATTTAAATTATTTCCTTTATTTTTAAAACATTTCTACGATTTTTTAAATTACTTTCCCCAATTTTTAATTGATTTCAATTTTTTTTCAATTAATTTGCAAAATTTGCGATTATTTTGTTTAATTTTAATTTTTTTACAATTAAATAAATACCTATTTTATTTTTTTATTTATTGGTATAAATTTGTTTTTAAATATTATATTTAAAGTATTTATAATTGTTGATAACACAAGGTGCAGAAAATTTGATTAATTTAGTCAAACTTTAAATTAGGTACTACAATTACTAAGGTTTTTGGAATTTTTTTTTAAAAAAAGGTCTTTTATAGGGACCGACTTTGCCTCTTAATAGTTACGCCACTAATCATACAAATTTTTCGAAAAATTGAAATTGTACCAAAAAAAAATTTATTTTCATGTTTAAATTACTTTAAAAGTAGAAAAATAAAAAACAATTGTTTTTCATTAAAATTAAAAATTAAATAAAAAAGGTTAGTCTATTTGCTTGGAAGTCTTTGATCTTATAAAAATGCTCAAGTTTATATTTCAATTTTAAAAAAAGTAAAAAAAGTTGTGATTAAAATTTATTATTATTGTACTTTTTTTTCGAAAAGTTGAAAATTTGCTCAAAAAAAGTTTCCCCTTCAATGCAATTTTAAGTTCGCGTGCGGAAGCCTTGGTGCGCTAATCCAACCTGCACTTACCCGTTTTTTTTTTTAATTATTATAATCCATTATATAAAATGAATTTGTTGTATTTTCTATGATAATTTCAACACCAAAATTTGTTGTACTATTTATAATAATTTTTATACAAATATTGAGTTTACAATTAATGAAATGGTATTAATAATGCAGAAAGGGATGTTTTCTGAATGAGAAAAGGTTATTTGTGGGAGGTTTAAATAAAAAAATGGACTTCTGCGGACAAGTATTTCCCATGATTCTCACGTTGTCTCAATCGAGATACCCTCATCCTCGTCAGTTTTATAAGCTGAAGCTCGTTTTGGAGTCGTTCTGTCTCCCTTCTTTCAAACTGGATGTTTGGCGCCATGTCGTCGAACGCTTGTGCGTCGCAGACACGTCACTGTTTTAGGGTCAGGTCGCGACTAACGATACCCTCTTTATGTGCAGACGTTCGAGAATACACTCCTTTTTTTTTGGGACAAACGAGAAGTCAAATGATAGGGAACAAGAATGAGGAGAGTAGAAAGTTAGACCGCTTATTAGTCGAGAAAAAACATTATTATTTTTGTGTAGCAGAAACATTTCTATTTCACTTATTTATTCTAATTGATAAACATGGCAATTAGTAATTAATAAGTCAATCGATGATTACAACAATTAGTAATTATATATCAACTGCTAATTGTATCAATTGCTAATTATAACAACTACTGATTGTATCATTGTATATAAATCAATTACTAATTCATCAGTTGATAACTGATACATTTATCTATAATAATGTATCAGGTACTAATTACCTGCATTTGATCCAATGCTAAAATGTATTAAAAAAAAATTATATTTATCTATAAATTATCTTTTATTGACTGTTTCAATTACTGATCTATCAGTCACGATTTCTATTATTTATATAGAAATTACAATAATATTGTATAAAAATTGTTAATTAAGATTCAAAATATTAAAATTGCATATGTAAAAGTTAATATTCTTTTATCAATGATTTTGTCCTCGCGACAAAATGACAAAACAAAACGTCAACCGAGACAAAAAAAAAACGGAAAAAGCACTGACCTTAACGAGACACTTATTTTATTATCATTATCTCCACCCAAAGTTGTTTCAAGCATTCCAAACCGAAAAATGCCGTTTAACTCGGCTTGATAAATGAGTGTTAAAAAAAAATTAAGATAATCGTTAAACGAAATTAAATTATATGTTAAATGGGAAATCTCAGTTACAGTTTATTTAAACTAAATCACCCTTTTTCTAAGTGCTCCCGTGTAAGTCATTTGGGAGCACACCTTCAAGGTTTTGTACCTAATTTAAAAACTTGTTTATCTTAAGATCTCTATTTTTGATAATGCAAAACAATTCCAGTAGAAAATGATGAATAAATATATTTAAGATAGTAAAACTTTGAAAAAATTGGCTACTTTTATCAAATGACTACTGATAAAAAAGCTAAAAAATTATTTTTGTGTATAAAATTTACAGTTTTCTGAATATCTATATTTTAATTTGAAAACTCGGCAATAGCTCGTAAAATTTTTTACGAGGAATTTCGTAAAACTTATGACAAAATTAGAATAGATATTAATTTTACCGAAATTTTAGCTCTTCACGTTTTGCCTGACACACGGAATACAAGAGACAATTTTATATTCTCATTGTCACGTGGTTAAAGAATAAAGTTCAATCTAGGCAAAGTCGCATCTTAATGGCCTTTACGACCTTTACGTGAAAGCTCCTACAGTTCTCCGATATATGTATGTATAATATGTAGGTACGTGTACGAGCTATAATATATTCGTGGTATTCGACCCGCGAAAGAATGTGCTTATTAAAAGTCATGAAAAGCTTTGGAAAAGTCACAAGAATAAAATCGTCTTACAGTGCGAAAATTAATTGAGTTTTATCAAAGATATATTATGCAAAATTGTCATTTTAATATTCTATATCCTTTTGACTCTATGAATTTATTATATTTTAACTAATTTAAATAAATAAATATCAATTGAATATAGGTGTAAATTTATTGTAATATATTAATACAAAATTCGTAAATCAAATACACGAGTTACTTTTTTGAAATATAAACTAGCGGAAATTATATTTCTTGAAATTCCATTTTTTGGGTTACTATATATACGGCATCACCTGTTGCCTGTGTAGGACTATATATATTAGAGTTTGTATTTTATACTATAACGACAAGGTTAGAAACTATTGGAAATTCTCCAACTATTTGAGAAAGAACAATTTTAAAAAAAGAAAGAACTATGAGAGAATTTGGAAATTTCAAATACTTTTTTACAACACTATTTTTATTTGTATTTCGAATTATTTATACTTCGTTTTCAAAGTGTTTCGTTTTTTAAAACATTTGGCTGATTTTGTGGCCTTTGGTCTTAAAGTCAATAAAAAAAAAAAGATCAATAACTTCTGTTCACGTTTTAAAATCCAAAGTGAAGTTAGTCCCTGCTTTTTTTCATTAAATTTGAATCTCTTTATCAGAAAATTTTAAAATTGTTTTAGTTTACAGACAAAATATGCACATGAGGTAGCCTTAATGACGAGATATTGATTATGACTAACAATAATTTATATATTACACACTTATATGAATTTTAATAATAAAAAAACTCCCGCAAAATAAAAAGAACAAAAAATAAACTTTTATATCAACTCACTTGCTTCCTTGTGACCTCTTCTAATATAATATATGTAATTTTCACGATTTTGAGTCAGGTACTATAAGTTATCGTGATGTATTGCTTACACGTTTTCGACATTTTTCAATGAAACCACGTGAAAATGAAAAATTAGGAATTTTTAAATTATTGTATTTTTTATACGGCGTGGTCAATGCAATTAATTTTTTTTTAAAGGATTTATTTTATCTCAATGTGTAACTTAGTAGTTTTATTTGAAAAACTGACGACTTGTTTTTTTAAAATTGAATATAAGAGACACTTTTTACATGCATTTTGTGCTATTGCATGTAAGAGGTATAAACTTTGAATTAATATTTTGAAGCTCAGAAGTGGTCAAAATTAATAGGATAGATCTTATTTCATAGATAAATACCTCATGAATACAGATACAAAGTTTTAAAAAAATCTGACGAAAATCATTTTACGCGACTAATACCTTAATTCAAAGTGTTGAATAGTCGAATTTATTAAAAATTCAAATTACGTTATTTTACTTTATTGGAAAAAATTTAAATATAAAAATTCAATAGAGTTTAAATTATTTTGTAATTTTTTTTAACCATTTTTGAAGTTCAGAAACTTTCATCAAGTTTGCTGCAAGTTTGAAAACTTCCGGAAAGGTTGCGATTCTGAATTTAAATTTTTCAAATATTAATTATTCTCTTCAGTCTTTAAATTATTGTCATGAATAATTAAATTTATTACACAAGTTTTCATTTACTTCTGTCATTTTTCAATTATTTTCTCAACATTTCAATTATTTTTTTCTATCTTTAAATTATTGTCAGGAATTTTTAAATTTTTAACACCAGTTTCTATTCTACTTTTGTTAATTTTAAATAATTTTCTTCAAATTCAATTATATTTGTCATTATTCAAGTATTTTTGTCATTTTACGATTATCTTTTTCATATTTCTATTATTTTTGCAATTTTAGAATTATTTTCTATAAATTTTAATTATTATTTTATTCAAATTATTAAATGCGACCTATTAATATTTAATATAGTAATTATTATTGTTATATCAAAATTCAATTTTATTGTTACTTGAAATAAATTTTTAAATTTTATATTGTAATGGTCTTTTGTCCGTAAATAAATAAATAAATAAATTCAATGTTTCTTGTTGCCATCAATTTTTAAATTTATTATATTAGTTTTCAATTATTTTCTACAAATTTGAATAATTTTCTTTATTATTTTTATTATTGTCATGAGTTTATTAAATTTGTACATTTTTTTCAATTAATTTTAACAAATTTCAATTATTTTCTTCAAACTTCTATTATTTCAAATAAGTTTTTTATTTATACACCATCTTTCAATTATTTATGTCATTATTAAATCATCAGTTTCTTAAGATTTCAGTTGTTTGGTCAATTTTTCAAGTATTGTCCTTAAATTTTGAATTTTCTGCACCAGTTATCAATTATCTTTTTCAAATTACAATTATTTTTGTTATTGTTCAATTATCTTCTTGTAATTTCAATTATTTTTGAAACTTATCAATTATTTTTTTTAAATTTCAATTGTGTTCTTCAATCTTCAAATTATTGTCAGGAAGATACAAATTTTCTATACAAGTTCAATTCACTTTCGTTATTTTTCAATTATTTTCTTCAAATTTTTTATTGTATATTTTTGTTATTTTCCAATTATCTTTTTCATATTTTTGTTATTTTTGCCATTTTAGAAATATTTTTTACAAATTGCAATTATTTTTTTCAATTTTTTTTATTGTCATGAACTTTTAAATTACTTACACTTGCTTTCCATTATTTCCATCATTATTTTTATTATTGTTACGAATTTTTTAATTTTTTTAAACCTTTTTCAATTATTTTTTTCATACTTCAATTTTTTTGCCACTTTTGAATTATTCTTTTCAAATTGCAATTATTGTCTTCAAACTTCAATGAATTTCTTCAACTTTCAATTATTTTCTTCCAACTTATAATTTTTTTTTAACTTTACAATTATTGTCTATAATTTTTTATTATCTGCACCAGTTTTTAATTATTTATTTCAATATTTTAATTGTTTTGTCAAGTTTTCAAGTATGGTCTTTAAATTTTTAATTTTCTGCACCAGTTGTCAATTATTTTTTTTAAATTACAATTATTTTTGTTATTGTTCAATTATCTTCTTGTAATTTCAATTATTTTTAAAACTTTTCAATTATTTTTTTTAAATTTCAATTGTGTTCTTCAATCTTCAAATTATTGTCAAGAAGATCCAAATTTTCTACACAAGTTCAATTCACTTTCGTTATTTTTCAATTATTTTCTTCAAATTTTTTATTGTATATTTTTGTTATTTTCCTTTTTCAATTACTTTCTTCAAACATTACTTATTTTTTTCATATTTCAATATTATTCACCTACTTTATTTAAAAGCTTACTATTTAATCACTTTTTTAATTTAAAAACTCATTATTTACTCACTTTTTTCACTTAAAAACTCATTATTTACTCACTTTTTTCACTTAAAAACTCATTATTTACTCACTTTTTTGAATTAATAAGTCTTTTTTTCAACTATTCTTAATCTGCACGTCCACTGGCAGCCCTCCTTATTGGATAAATATTATACATCGATTTGTTTTCTTTATTATTATAGTTTAATTTCAAAAATGTAGGGAAATTAATCGCGCGCTTGCGTGCGTTATATTTTGCTAGTAAAACAATAAATTGAAAAGCCATATAAATAGTTTAAAATTTTGAAATTATAAAATAGATTAAAAAATTGAAAATCGAAGAAAATAAATTATGCAAAATAATTGAAAAATGATTATAAATGTTAAAATTTATAGAAAATAATTGACACATGATAAAAACAATGATGAGTTGTAAAAAATAAATCATATTTGAGAGAAATAACTAAAAAAATTACAGAATTTTTTATATATAAAAAAAAATAATTGAAATTTTAAAAAACTACATGAAGATCTTAGAAATCTATTTAAAAAAATTAGAATAACTAAAAATTGAAAAAATAATATTGAATAAAGCTAAAAATAATTGAAATTTACGATAATTAATAAAAAAACTTATAAATTACAGACTTCACAGACCGTCCCCTATTTCTCCTAAATCTCCCCTATCTTGCGATTGCTCCCTAAAAGTCCCCTATTTAGAAAATTTTACCTATTTTTCCCCTATTTTTCACGAAAGTATATTTAAAGTCAAGGTATCTAGAGATTTTCAATTATTTTCAATCTTCTTTTCATTTTTATTATTTTTTCAATCTTCAATTATTTCTATCATTTTTAAATTATTTTCTCCAATTTTTCATTTATTAAATTATATTTCAATAGATTTCCTGAATTTTCAATCCTTCATCTCTGATTTCAATTCTTTTTTTCAATTTACAATTATGTTTATCATTATTTCTTAATTTTTTCCTACTATTTATACTTATTTGTATTCCATTATTATTTGACTAATTTCATAAGCTGTCAGGTATTTTTATCAAATTAAAATTATTTTATTTAATTTAAATTATATTTTTCTACTTCTTAAATATTTTCATTATTTTTCAATTAATTTACAAAACTTGCAATTATTTTTTACTTTCGAATTTTTTCCATTTTTTTTTTAAATGTGTTTATCATTTTTCAATTATTTTAATAAATTTTAAAAATGTTTTGTAATTTTATTACTTATTTTTCATAAATTTTATTTATTTTCTTTAATTTTCAATTATTTCTATAATTTTGAAAATATTTTCTTCCATTTTTAGTTGTGAGAAGTATTTTTTCATACACTTTCTACATTTTTTATTTAATTATCTCAAATTTTAGTCATTTGTACTATTTTTCAAATATTTCCATCATTTTTAAATTGATTTCTATAATTTTTCAATTTTTTTTTATAAATTTTTCAATTATTTTTTAACTGATTTACTAAACCTTTAATTATTTATTTCAAATTCAAATTAATTAAAAAAATTGTTAATATATTTTAAAATTTTTCAATTATTTTTTTCAAATTTACAATTACTTTAGGTATTTTGTAATTAATTTCCTAAAATTTTAATTATTTATCTCAAATTTCAATTATTTTAAAAAATTTTTCATTATTTTTGCCATTTTTCAATTATTCTTCTCAGTTCTCGATTGCTTTCTTTAATTCTGAAATACTTTCTAAATTTTAAATTATTGTCTTCAATTTCCAATGATTTCTATAATTTTGCACTTTTTTCTGCAAATTATAATTTTTAAAATTATTTTTTAACTGATTTACGAAACCTTTAATAATTAAACATATTTTTAATGAATTTTAGAATTTTTAAATTATTTTTTTCAAATTTACAATTACTTTCGGTATTTTGTAAATAATTTCCTAAATTTTTAATTATTTTTAAAAATTTATCATTATTTTTGCTATTTTTCAATTATTCCTTTAATTTGATATGTATTCTGTAATTTTTTTAAATTATTCTTTTCAAATCTCGATTGTTTTCTTTAATTTTTAAATATGTTCTTAATTTTAAATTACTGTCTTCGATTTTCAATTATTTCTATAATTTTGAAAATTGTATTTCTTCAATTTTTAATTTTTAAAATTATTTTTTGTTTGATTCATTTATAATCTTTATTTATTAATCTTAAATTTCAATTCTTTTTTTTCAATCTTTAATTTGTTTTATAACCTCCTCAGTGATTTCTTCGATTTTAAAATACCTTAATCATTTTTTAATTAGTTTCCTAAATTTTTAATTATTTTTCTCAATTCTCGATTGTTTTCATCAATTTTCAATTATTTTCTCAATTTTCAGTTGTTTCTATAATTTTGCAATTATAGAAACAATTTTTAATTTTTTAAAATTTTTTTAAACTTGATTTATTGAATCTTCAATTATTTATCTCAAATTTAAACTCTTTCTTTTAATTTTGATTAGTTTTATAATCTTTTTTAATTGATTTTTTTCCAATTTTTAATTCTGTTTATTATTTTTTAATTAATTACTTAAACTTTCCATTTTTTTTAATTACCATTATATTCTTATCTTTTTTTAATTATTTCTGAAGTTCTCCTTTTTTTTTTATTAATTTGAAAATTCTGTAATTTTTTTGTTATTCTACAACTTGTTTTTTTGTCCTACCCAAATAAAATCGAGGTTCTACTGTATATAATTAATTTATCTTTATTTATAAATTTTTTAAAGTAGGTACCCTAAAAGTTCCCTATTTTTGTATACTCTGTCCCCTATTTCCCCTAAAATATTCTTCATTGTCACTATGAAGCCTGAAATTATGATAACAAATGAAAATAATTGTAATTTTAGAAAAATACTTAAGAATCTTAGAAAATTATTTTAGAAAATGAGAATAATAATTAAAAATTGAGGAAAATAGTTAAAAAATGGTCAAATTATTTAAAAAAAAAGAAGTTATTATTTTGAAACTTTTTAATTATTTACTTGAAATTCCAATTATTTGGTTTCAATTTTTGTCATCATTTTTTGATTTTTAATCAATTTTTAAATTAGTTTTGTCAGTTAAAACTTTTTTTCAAATTGAATTATTTTTGCGATTTTCGAATTGTTTTTTTCAAATTTGAATGTATTTTCCTGTTAGCGCCCCCCAATTTAATATCAATAATAATAATAATAATAATAATAATAAATTCATCGATTTGTTTTATTTATTATTATATAGTTCAATTTCTAAAATTTATAGAAAATTATTTGCGCGTTATATTTTGCTAGTACTTAATATAAAATTTAAATTAAAGACATAAAATGATCTTTAAATATGTTTTCGACTAATTTTTTCACACCAATAATATAAAAGGAGGTTGAACTTGTTTGTAAATCCAGGAGGATAATTGATTTTCCATATCTCTTGTGGAACAATTTCCTGTCTTTTCGGGTGTTAGATGTTTTTTTTTAAAACGATATTGATTATATTTGTTCGGTACTTGGACACTGCTAATAAAATTTGAACCTTAATTGGAAGTTGAGTCAATTTTATTTTGTCACTCTCTAATTTTCCTTTGCAACCTTATTAATTATTGATGCAATGTACGTGGTGTGGGAGCAAGTTGAGGTCACCTTCTACCATCGATTTGGAATAGCAATCTTGCTGAAATACTTGACGTACGTTTCACCAACTCTCGCGTCGATTCATTTCGTTCAAACTTTCCAATTTACATGGACCTGTTTGATAATATATTCACGTTCGACACTTGACAACTCAGAGTATTTTATAAATTGCAAAAAGTACTCTCTATATTTATATTATTTCACAAAACCATTCTGTACCATGTACAATAAAGTACTGTTATCATTTAAGGGGTTTAAAATTCCTGCAAACTAAATCTCACACTTTCGATTAGAGAAGAAAATCAATAGGTATTTTCTACTGATTTTCATTGGAATTTCACTGATCTCAAATCACGATTAAGTAATCACTAAAAATCAGTCAAATTTCACTGATTCAGATTTAGATAGTGTGATGTCTGTATCAATTTTAGAATCGAACAAAGTGTAAAGAAGGTCTTTTGTTTTTTAAAGAGTTTATAAAATTATCAAAAATGAGTCATCCGAGTGCGTTATTATTGCATTTCGAAATATGCGGTACGCACAACGTATAGTTGCACTCAGCTCTCGCTCTGCGAGTATATAAGATGTCGTTTGGCCTCGATTAACTTCTGTCGTTTAATTAGTTCTGACAAAAAAAAAAAAAGAATCGACAGAGTGCGAATCTTATGAGACTTATGAGTTATGAATTACAGATAAGTAGCTAATATATACCACTGATATCTTCACTATTATACATATTATCTTAAATTTTACAGAGTTAAATTTAACCGAACGAACACTCTGAGCAGATACGAATTTTTGTTAGTGGAAGTTTTAATTTCAATCAAATAAGTGAATATACACTTATTTAGATGTTAAAAGTCTTCCACTTTTGACTTATTGAGATTTAAAGAGTAGATTTTACACTATTAGTGTAAATTGACTAAAAATTAGTAGATTTTGATCTAACTTTGATATTTTAGCTTCAGGTATTATTATTGAGAAATAAGTTCAAACCTATTTATAACAGAAGCGGAACATTTCTTTTCAATTAAGAATAGCTTTTTTTCTGTATTGAAGAAATATTTTAATTTAAACCTGAAATGCAATTAAACTGAAATTTATTAGAGAAAGGTTGATTAAAACTGCTTTTCGTGAATGAGAAGAAAAAAATTAATCTGGTGAGCCTTGACACGTTACTATCTCAAAAAGTATATGTTCTGAGCTCTATACCGAGGTTCCGTGGTTTCTAGAGGTCATGTGCACTTCTCTTTTGTGTCATTTTGTCCCCTTATATATTAACAACTAAATTTTTGAAATTCTTTTTTGAATGTAATTTTGAAAATCTTTTAACTGGTAGTGAGGAATAAAATCTAAAATCTTTCCTATTTTTAAATCATTTCTCATCTTCTAATCTACTGTCTCCGTTTACTTTCGCCTTTCAATAATATGCTTATGGTTGTTAACTTTATATTGACGTCATGCAAATTTGCAAGAGATCGACCGATGCGAGATATGAAGATACAAAATTGAAAGACAACATTCAATATTAAAAATTTTTAATTATGAGAGCAGGATAATTGTTTATAATTATCTTTATCGGGACTAATTTAAAATAACTACGGTTTAGAAATTCTAACGACCAATAGATAAAGGGAATGTAATAATTTCTTGCATGTGACAAACTAAGGTGATAAAAGTGTTTATCCTAAACATATACGAGAAATTTGAATATTTTTGATGGCGAATCTTAAATAAGTGATAAATTTTAAACACATGACAATCTAAATTCATTTTTACAAATGTGACATAACACGAGGTTAAACTAACTATTTGTTAGTATAAAGAGGAAATGCTTTTTCCGGATGTGTTAAAGATGTTTTATAATTGAAGAAAACGAAGATTACAAAAGAGAGAATCAGTTGAAGATTTAAGAATGAGAAAAGTGCTGAAAGAGGTTTCCTAGAAACAATCGAACTTGAAGATCTCGCTTCTCGTTTACAATGCACTCTTCGACAATCAACAGTCTCAGCGATTAAACATGCGTTCTCGCTTAGACTTCAAGTCATTATGTGCAAGTCAACATATACAAAGAAAGCTTCAACACATGCATAAAGTTACACATTAAACAATGCATCGCAACATCTTTTCCTATCTGTATTCCACACTCGGCACTGCACATACCAACATGCAACGAATGAAATAGACTTTAATTTTTATTATATAGGTATAGGATTAAACGGGATACACAGCAGATCTTGTAATTAACAGTAGTATCTATTCTTAAGAATCGTATAAATATTTCCACTTGTTAAAAGAAACAACGATGAATCTTACAAAGTTTATTGTCATATCACTGTTAAAAATGACGTGATTCTAATTATATACATGGGGTATTCTATTTCAAATCGTTTCACCTATACAAAAGACGATCGCAAAAAGGCCTTTTTGAAAATAAAATTAATTTGATAAAAATTAAATAATTCATAGTAGTGCACTATTTTGAAAGAAAATGTAATGTTCTTTCGATTAATCTTTAATTTTTTTAAAATTGTTCTCAGTTTCATAAATAAATTCCTATTTGAAATTGTAACAATTTTCTTTGTAATTGTACATAATTAATAATTTCCAGTTTGATCACCATTAATATAAGATAATTAGGAATTGGCGATTGAGTCATAATCAATCCTTGGATAAAAATTTAGAACCAAAAATTAATACCACACTAAAAAAGTAAAATCAGAGAATCTACTGCTAACACCATTTTAATCTCAATTATAATTATAAACAGACGCACAAATTACATACCTTCAAAATACTTTACACGTTTATAGAGTGTGGTGTAAATTATACTGTTTTATATTAAAGCTCGTAATTAACTGAATAATTTAATTTTCGCTTTGCGATGTAAAATTTCTCCCTTCCAACTCAATTACCAATTCGTCAATTTTATTTTTCTATTCTAACATTAATTATTATCTCTAGAAATACACGAAGCTTTTAGATAAATGTAACATAACTTTCAATAATCGACAAATAGTAATGTAAATAAACAATTATAATCATGGTTGCTACAGAAATTTGGATTAAAAATTCCAGGACAATTTTCAAACAAATTCAAATCTGAAAATTCTTTAATAATCGCAAATTAATTATTAATTTCAGCTAATTCAATTAACTAATTGACTAATGACATAAATAAATGAACTGGTGTAAAAATTAAAAAGTTATAGACAATAATATTGGTAAATTAAGAAAAATTCTACAAGTTTAAAATAAAAGAAAAAAATAATTGAAACTTGAAGACAAGTATTAAAAAATGTTAAAAATTCCTGAAATTTGAAAAAAAAATTAATGAAAAATGAGAAACATAATTCAAAAATGGAGTAAAAAAGTAACATTTTAATACATTAACTAAAAAATTGTATACAATAATTAAAAAATTAACGATATAATTAGATGTGAAGAAACTAATTGAATAATGACACAAATAATTGAAATCTAGTGTAAAAGTTTATAAATTTATGACAGTAATAAAATGATTGAAGAAAATGACATTTGAAAAAAATAATTACAAAATGTCAAAAACATTTGAATATTGACAGAAATAATTGTAGTTTGAAAAAAATATTAAGAAGTGACAAAAATAATTGATAACTGGTGTAAAAAATTAAAATTTTGAAGACAATACGTGAAAAATTGAAAGAAAATAATTTTAAAATGACAAAAATATTTGAATAATGACAAAAATAATTGTAATTTGGAAAAAATAATTGAGAAATGACAAAAATGATTGATAACTGGTGTAAAAAATTAAAAATTTGAAGACAATAATTAAAAAACTGCCAAAACAATTGAAATCTTACGAAACTAATTGAATAATGACATAAATAATTAAAAGCTGGTGTAAAAATAAAAAATTTATAGACAATAATTGAAAAATTGAAAAAAATAAATTCGAAGAGTTAGGAAAATAATTGAATGTGAAGAAATTAATTAAAGTTTAAAAAGAACACAATTGAAATTTGTAGAAAATAATTCAAAACGGCAAAAAATTTTAATTTTGAAGAAAGTAATTAAAGTTTAAAGCTAATAATTGAAATTGGTAAAAATTGAAAAGCAATTAAAAAAATTAATAAATTTATAACAATAATAACAAAAATGAAGAAAATGGTTGAAATTTGAAGAAAATAATTAAAAACTGATGTACACTCTAAAACCAAGTGTCTTATTTTGTCCTCACTTTTAAGACATTTTGGGATGTCTTAATTTTAAACCATTGAGATAGTGTCTTAAAAATGCCTGTAAGACGCTTTCTAAACGTCTTATGTCTTAAAATTAGACACTTGTAAGACACCTGTTTTTACAGTGTAGGAAATTTAAAAATTCATGGCATCAAATAAATTCCAAGACAATTATAAAAAAAATCATTGTTTTCGTATAAATCTGAAAATTAAATTGAATAATAAAAATAAAAATTTTTAAAAATGGTTTGAGACTGATATAAAAAAAAAATTTGAGTACGATAATTGAGATATTTTTGAAATAATTAAAATGTGAAGAAACTAATTGAATAATGACCCAAATAATTAAAAAGTGGGAGTAGAAATTAAAAATTAAAATAGAATAATTGAAAAATTAAAAAATATTCGAAGTTTAAGGAAAATAATTGAAAGTTGAAAAAATTAATTGAAGTTTGAAGAAAATAATTAAAATTGGAAGAGAATAATTCAAAAATGCCAAAAACATTTAACTATGTAGAAAGTACACTGCAAAAACTGCTGTCTTCTAAGGGTCTTATTTTAAGCCATTCTGGTGTCTAAGACGCAATTAATGTCTTAAAATGAGACATTTTTTGCGTCTTATATACAAAAAAGACATCAAAATGTCTTAAAATAAGACACTCAGAAGAGCAGTTTTTGCAGTGTAATTCAATTTGAGAATCATAATTGAACTTTGTAGAAAATAATTGAAAAAGGTATAAAAGATTAATAATTTCATGACGAAAATGCTTAAAATTTGAAGAAAATAATTTGAAACTGGTGTAGGGAATTTAAAAATTCATGAGAATAAAAAAAATTGAATAAAATAATTAAAATTTGTAGAAAACAATCAAAAATGGCAAAAATAATAGTATTACGTAGAAAATAATTGAAAAATAGCAAAAATACTTGATCAATGACAAAAATAATTTAAGTCTGAAGAAAATAATTGAAAAATGACAAAAATAAATTGAAACTTGTGTAGAAAATTTAAATATTCATGACAATAATTAAATAGTTGCTACCGAAGTCTGGATAAAGTCCATGACTTTTACAAGTTTTTCACACAAAATTTTGGGAAAATTCCAGGACAATTTTTTAAAAATATTCATAGTTTTCGTATAAATCTGAAAATTTTTTAATAAATCGCAAATTGATTTTTAGATTGTTTGCTATATATTATATCGTTTATCTATGCTGCTTATCCAGGTTGGATTTGTGAATTTCCTGACATTTCGAGGTTATTTCCAGACCTTTTTCTAAAATCCCTGACATTTTTGTTTTTTAATATTTTCTTTCAAAATTTAAAAACCAACGACAACGAAATTTGATTCTGGTTTATAATCGCCTAAATTCAACTTGTCAGATTTTTTGAAAACACATATTATTTTAAATAATTTTATCCATAAATCCTCTAAAATATCCCTAATAAATCCAAAGAAATCATAGAAATGATAAAAAAAATTAATAATATCTATTAAATGTAAAATTCTTTTACACATAGGTTTCTAGAAAATTCGAGGAGGTGTGTTTTGAGATATTAAGAGTTTCAGACTTCAAATAGGAATTTATTTATGAAATTATTAAAAATTTATAAAAAACTTAAAGCTTAATCGAAAGAGCATTAAATTCTCTTTTAATAAATGCATAGCAGATTATGAATCATTTTATTGACAGAATATTACTTTTTTTTTTAAAATAAGCTATTTTTGCGATCATCTTTTGTAGGTGGAACGGTTTGAAATAGAATGCCCCACATGAAGTACTGAAATTCAAACTTTTATAACATTAAACTTTCGATCGATTAAAATTTGTATCGATTGAAATTTGATTTATTAAATTTTCAATTGACATTAAGACACTATAGGGCGTATAAATGAAAGCTTTAATCAAATAATCAATTTTTAAAACTAAAATATTAGTAAAGTAGATTTAAAATGTTTAAAAATGTTAAATTTCCTAAAATGAACCCTATACTGTAAAAAGAGAATCTCAATTTAAGACATGTCTTAAATTCAGCAAGCCCTACTATATATAAATGTTTATGTAAAAAGTACTGTCTTTAAGGATGTTTATTCAAAAATCGAGTGTCTACAGATTTATATAAAATTTTAATGACATATTAAATGTATTATTTTATATGTATGGTTACAATTTTATTAAAATTTACCGTTCTGTTTTTAAGATATAAATTTATAAAGTTGGAACTTTTACATGGAAACAGTAACAAAACGCGCAAAATGACTATATTTTACTGAAATAAAAAAAAACGGTTTTACAAATTTTAAAACAAAATTACTACATTTTAAACCACAATATAATACAACTTTTACAACAATAATAAATTAATTTACCGTACGGTTGTTAAAAAAATGTTACACTGCAAAAACAGGTGTCTTAAATTGTTTAAAAATGTCTTAAATTAAGGGCATGTCCCAGATCTTGGGACCACTTGAGACTAAAATGTAGAATTCTATCTTATCTCCCATTTTTAATTTGTTAATATTTTAATTGTTTTTCAAAATTTTTAATAAGTCGAACATTTATGATACACTTTATAACTTTCGAAAACGATTTCCAAAATTTCAAATCGATATCTTCTCTAGTTTAGGCTTAAGTACGTGTAAAAAAATTAATCAATATTACCGACATTAAAAAAAGAGTCGGTAATATTGATTAATTTTTTTACACGTACTTAAGGACGCTTATACCCTCAAGCGGTTCTCATTCTATCCGTCCATGATAGTGAATATTTTTTTAATTTTATTTCTTCTTATAATTTGGTTTCTATATAGTATTTTGTAGTTAAAATCATTACATAAACAAACTTTATTGAAAAAAAAATTTTCCGTTGAAAATTTCAAGCTATTAATAATTTTTCTTCCTGATTATTTTAAAAAAGTGAAGAATTTCTACCCTTAAATAACATTTTCTTAACAACGGAACGGTAAATTAATTAAATATTGTTGTAAAAGTTATATTCTATTACAGTTTAAAATATATTAGTTTTTTAAAAAAATGTGTAGAACCGTGTTTTTTTAATTAATTAATATATAGTCATTTTGCTCGTTTTGTTACTGTTTCCATGTAAAATTCCCAACTTTATAAATTTATATCTTAAAAACAGAACGGTAAAATTCAATAAAATTCTAACAGTACATGTAAAGTAATGCATTTAATATGTCATTTAAATTTTATAAGAATCTGTAGAAATTGGTTTTTTGGATAAACATCCTTAAGCCTAAACTAGAGAAGATATCGATTTAAAATTTTGGGAATCGTTTTCGAAAGTCATAAAGTGTGTCATGAATGTTCGACTTATTAAAAATTTTAAAAAACAATTAAATTTTTAACAAATTATTTATGGGAGATAAGATAAAATTCTACATTTTAGTCTCAAGTGGTCCCAAGATCTGGGACATGCCCTTAAGACATTTTTCGTGTTTTAGACATCTAAAGTATCTTAATTTAAGACATTTTTGTCCAATTTAAGACACCATGTTTTTGCAGTGTATTCAATAGCTTGAAGTTATCAACGGAAAAAAATTTTTTTAACAAAAAATTCCTCGAAAAATTCGTTTATGTAATGATTTTAACTATAAAATACTATGCGAGATACTATGTATAAACCAAATTAAAAGAAGAAATTAAATTAAAAAGATATTGAATATGATGGTCCGATAGAATGAGAACCGCTTGGGCGGATCAACGTCCTTAATGATTAGTACTTTACGTTTTTATGCAAATTTGAAGTTTTTAACTTTTTTTTGGCACATTTTAAAATCTAAGAAACATCACTAAAATAAGCAGAAGCTGTTTTAGAAGTGTTGCGTCTTAAACTAAGACTGCTTTTCTGACTTAAAATAAGACTTTCTTTTTACAGTGTATATGAAAAAGACCGATCAGATAATTAAAATGATAGAATTATTAACCCGATGAAATTAATTTATTTATCAAATAGCGAGTGATTAATAAAAAATTCGCTCTCATTCCCTGTCAATTTATTCTACCTGTCACCTGTCACTTCCGCGTTCAATTACGTTCTGCGGCCTTCCAGTCTGGAACGTCAAGGTAGCGAGTTCAACGGATTCTCGAGAGGAAGTGGAATGGGAAAGCTGTACCAGTGCGAAAATAGGAACGTAGGGATGTTCTGAATATTTTATACGTGACCCGGGCCACGCTTATCTTGGCGTTATAAAAAGCAGCTAGGTCGGGGATAAGCAGAAACATCATGAATCATATCTTATTTTCCACGTTTCTCCTTTCGATTCATGTGAGCTAAAAGTAAATACATTGATAAATTTATATATCAATTTATTTCACGATTTTTAACACTGAGAAATTTTTTTTATAAAATATCCAACTACTGTCCCTTACTCTCTAAATCTGAATTAGTTAAAAACTACTATTTAGGGGTTAAAATCGTATACGAGTTTTCTCTTTTTCAATTAGTAAAAAATAACTAATTATTTGTAGAAAACTACTAATTCAGTAGTTAAATTTAACTAATTAAAGAGTAAAAAATAACTAATGTAATTAGTAAATAGAAATCTACTAATTCTTTTAGTTTAGTTTTTTCAATTTAAGACACCATGTATTTGCAGTGTAGTTTAACATAACTTAAAATTACTTTGGCTAATTAAATTAGTAGTTTTTTACTAAATTATTAGTAAAACCTTCAATTCTATACTAAGAATTTTTTTTGGATGTAAGTTATTTTGTGACAAAAAGCAAACATTTTAATTGAGAAAACACTATTTTCATTTATATACTTTCAATAAGATTTATTAATCAATTTCTTTCAGTATTTCTTCTTTTATTCACTCCGTCTTAAACAAAATGTTAAAATTAAAATATCTTTTCATATAACATTCTTGCATTCTGTATAATTAATATCCTGTTCACAAAATTTATTATATAATGTAAAATCAATTTGAATCAACATTTATAAATATAATCACATTAATGAGATGCTTTCATATGTCAGAAATATACTTAACTTATTAAATTTCCCTATAAATTAAATTTATGAATATAAAAATTGATTCTAACGTTTTGTAGAAATGGAATAAGCTGTGATTTTCCATCAAACAGAAGAGAACATTAAGAGAAAATAAACGATTTTATATAAATAGAATAACAATATTCTGATATTGTTTTAATTTTGCCAGGTCAGTCGAAAGGTTATGACCTGCAGATTTCAAAAATATTCTTTTACAATAATTGTATTTTAAGAATACATTAAAATTTATTAGAGTTTTTTTACACCCAAGCCCTAAAAATAGGCGTACAGAATTGATGTAACAGAAAAATTACTAAAATCAATGAAAATTCAGAGGCTAATAAATTTAATCCTACATCGAGAAATAAATTCTTTAATCATATATCAATTATGTTGAATATTAAATTCTGTCCAAGTTATTAAAGAATGCCAATTTATCCAAAAAGACATTTTACCCGGTTTTTCCATGTTGATTATTTGAATAATTAAGTAGCAAAATTATCCGTTGAAAACTGGTACAAAAGTAAGAAGTGGTGTAAATTGAATTATCTCTTATGAAATTGTGGAAAAATACACGTTTGGTGTAAAGTGACATTAAAAATTCTGCATTATTGATTAGGTACGTTTTCCTCGAGCACTCGTTTTAATTTCATGAATAAATGACGAATCAAATTGTCATAATGCAAAATTTTCTGTAAGACTGTCTCTCCCAATGACAATTATTGTCGCGGATGTTCATTTTAAAGACGGGCAAAGTTTTGTCACTTTGAAAAGCGAGAATAATTGCTGTAAGAGAATGGAGTTAGAATGCGAAGGGACTTTTCCGGCTTCTAAAACGGGAGAATACCAAAAGGGGAAGCATGAAGGATTTCCTAGGGTTCCCATAGTAGTCCTTTTTCATTCCTTCCTCCCTCAACACAGGTCGTTTATTTTTCAGGGACGAATCAGTTGACGGTATAGTCGTTGCAGATTGGAAAATCACAACGTTACTTATTTCTCATATACTTTTAAATATTGTCTATTTAATAACATTATAGAAAATTATATAAAATTTAAAAATAAAATAAAAAATAAAAGCACGGAGTTGCTGCTGGTTTTTATTATGTTCAGGCCGTTTTTGAAATTTCTAGCCTAAATTTTTGTTGTTTATATTTTAAATGTATTAAAGAAGTTCTACCGTAAATCGATTAATCAAACAGATTTTGATAAGACTTAGTGTACTGATAAATAAAGTTTCTAAAATTTTGTAGTTAAACTTTTGAGACCTGTAGGTTCCTGGGAAAAAAGTTATGATCGATATATTTTTTCACTGTTTAACCTGTTTAACATTGATTCTTATGAGAATTCATTACTCTGTCACATATATTTTCGTACTAAAAATTATTAAATGACCAGATAGTGATCAAAGTTTGTATAGTTAAACACAGATATGTAATGAACCGATATTGTATTTAAAAAAGGACAATAGGTTCCTATGAGAGTTGCAATAAATTAATTTGTAAAAATATTTCACGTTTTACACGATACAGTTCAGACGTTCTGATATTTTAAAATGTTGATTTTGATCGCACATGAAAAATAGTCATATTTAAAAAGTAAATAAAGTTAATAAAGTTAATAAATACAATTGTTTAATTGTATATCAGTAAAATTAAATTTAAACCTAACCACAAAATAATGGTCTCTGTTTTGACTAGTATCGTCATACGGTAGAACCTCCTTAAAGGGATTTTCCCCGTTTATTATGAATAAATAAATAAATAAAATTAAAATATGATTTGGAGATATTCACTTTAAAGAGAATAACAAATGATGATCAATATATTCATTGAAAGTTAATTATAGATTCTGAATCAGAAATTTTTTTAAATTTTAATTAATCTAAACTTTCAATAATAATTTAAACTTCTGATCATCCAAACTTCCAACAATTCAAATTTTGACTTAGGGATTATTCGCATATTACGTGATACTTTATTATTTATTACAATTTTGATCGATTTTAATTTGAATTAATTATAAATTCAATCGATCTAATTTTTAAGAAATTCAAATCTACGTTTATCGAAATTTTAAAAAGAACTTAACATTTCAATAATCGAAACAATGTAAATTTAAATAATTGAAACGATTTGAATTTGAATAACTGAAACGAAACGATGTAAATTTCAATAATGTCAATATCAATAATTGAAAGGCACTTATTCAACAAAAAGAATGTAATTGTCAATGTTAAGATAAATTATGATCATTATCTTAATTTAGATATTTAACCAAGTTAATTAAATTTCATAATTGAAGATTAAATTAAATTCAAGAAACTCCGTGTTTTAGGCAATTAAGGGTAATTTGTAACTGCAATGATTTTTTCTTTTCTTTAGCCACACTTGAAAGAAGACCTTTTAGCATGTACGATCCTGAGACCCTTCTCACCCTCGTATCGGAGATTGAGGTTTGTGTTGCTTGGGTCGGTTCTTACTGATAATATCACCATCCCGTTTCCCGGAAATTTACGGTCCTTTTGTCTCAAGGATCCATCCAGGCAGGAGGATAAAGGCAGAACGAGAAAACTACCGACAGGAAAAGAAGAAAAGGGCGAGAGAATGATGAAAAGGGCCAAGACAAACTTCTGTGGTTATAATGGAACACTTTACTCAAATTTGTCTTCAATGTCTGGAAAAATAATAATGAAACTACAAATAAAAAAAAACTTTACTAAATAAAGTTTGCAAATATTGCCTGCACTGAAAAAATTATAACAAAACTATTAACATAAGAAAAATTGATTTTTTTTAAGTAGGAAAGAGTCGGATAAATTGTCAATGTGGGTAAATTGGCTTTGGTTAATTTGGTCAAAAATAAATGTCAAGAATTATTGTTTTTATTGATAATATACTAAATATCTTAACGTCTAAGATTTTTTTATTTTTCGAAAGTATCATTAAATAATGTTCTTTATATACAAAATTGTAGACATTTTTGATATTTATTTTTGAGTAAATTACCCTACTTTCCCTTAATTAGCAATCAGATATTCGCAAAAACTTGAAATAATCAAGTCTCCAATATCCCAGTTTAAAAATGACGAAACATAATAATTTTAATTGTAAGACGGCGATTCTACAATGACAACTGAAATAAAAATTTTTCCAATAATTTAATTATCCAGTGCATAATTGTCATTTCTGTAATGAATGTTCTAATTTTATAACATTTGGTATCTAAAAGCTTTTTAGGTCGCGGATAACGAATCTAAAGTTGACCAATTCAAAATCATGGTTGCTACAGAAGTTTGGATTAAAAATTCCATGACTTTTCCAGGTTTTCCAGAACAAATTTTCGAAAAATTCCAGGACAATTTTCAAACAAATTCAAATCTGAAAATTCTTTAATAATCGCAAATTAATTATTAATTTTAGTTATTTCAATTAACTAATTGAATAATGACATAAATAAATGAACTGGTGTAAAAATTAAAAAATTATAGACAATAATATTGAAAAATTAAAAAAAATATTACAAGTTTCAAAAAAAAAAAGAAAAAAATAAATGAAACTTGAAGACAAGAATTAAAAAATGTTAAAAATTAATGAAAAATGAGAAATATAATTCAAAAATGGAGTAAAAATAAACATTTTGTATGCCCTTATACTGTTGTTAAATAAATAAATAAATAAATTTTAATACATTAATTGAAACATTGTATACAATAATTGAAAAATTAACGATGTAATTAGATGTGGAGAAACTAATTGAATATAAGGACACAAATAATTGAAATCTGGTGTAAAAGTTAATAAATTTATGACAATAATAAAATCATTGAAGAAAATGACATTTGGAAAAATAAATAGTTACAAAATGGCAAGAATATTTGAATATTGACAGAAATAATTGTAATTTGGAAAAAATAATTGAGAAATAACAAAAATAATTGATAACTGGTGTAAAAAATTAATAAATTTGTAACAATAATAATAAGAATGAAGAAAATGGTTAAAATTTGAAGAAAGTAATTAAAAACTGATGTAGAAAATTAAAAAATTCCTGACGTCAAATAAATTCCAAAACAATTTACAAAAACATTCATTGTTTTCATATAAATCTGAAAATTCTTTAATAATCGCAAATTAATTATTAATTTTAGTTAATTCAACTAACTAATTAAATAACGACATAAATAAATGACAGCAGGTGTAAAAATAAAAAATTTATAGACTATAATTAAAAATTGAACAAAATATTAAAAGTTTAAGGAAAAGAATTGAAAGTTAAAGAAATTAATTGAAGTTTGAAGAAAATAATTGAAATTTGAAGAGAATAATTCAAATATATTAAAAAAAGTTAAATATTTATTTATTTCATAATAAATAATTATAACAATAATAGTAATAATAATAATGTGAAGAAATTAATTAAATTTTAAAGAAAATAATTTAAAAATGACAAAAATAATTCCAATTCTGAAAATAAATTGTAAAATAAGCAATAAATAAATAACAAAACTAAATAACAAATTGATTAAAAATCCAAAAATGTAAATAAAATTTGAAAAATTTTTACAAAATAATTGAAACATGAAGAAAATAATTGAAAAGTTTTAAAAATAATAAAAATTACAAGGAAATAATTGAAGAATAACAAAAAATTAAAATTTGAAAAAATTGTTTGAGACTGGTATAAAAAATAAAATTTTGAGTACGGTAATTGAGATATTTCTGAAATAATTAAAATGTGAAGAAACTAATTGAATGATGACACAAATAATTGAAAGCTGGAGCAAAAGTAAAAAATGTATAGACAATAATTGAATTGAAAAATTGAAAAAAAATAAATTCCAAGCTTGAGGAAAATAATTGAATGTGAAGAAATTAATTGAAGTTTGACGAAAATAATTGAAATTTGAAAAGAGTAATTCAAAAATTGCAAAAAATGTTAAATATGAAGAAAGTAATTAAAGTTTGAAGCTAATAATTGAAATTTGTTGAAAAGAATTGTAAAACAAGTACAAAATAAATAAATGTGTAACAATAATAATAAGAATGAAAAAAATGGTTGAAATTTGAAGAATTTGTTTTCCTATAAATCTGAAAAATCTTTAATAATCGCAAATTAATTATTAATTTTAGTTAATTCAATTAACTAATTGAATAATAACATAAATAAATGAAAGCTGGTATAAAAATAAAAAGTGTATAGACTGTAATTGAAACATTGAACAAAATATTAAAAGTTTAAGGAAAAGAATTGACAGTTAAAGAAATTAACTGAAGTTTGAAGAAAATAATTGAAATTTGAAGAGAATAATTCGAATATATTAAAAAACTTAAATATTTATTTATTTCATAATAAATAATAATAATAATGTGAAGAAATTAATTAAATTTTGAAGAAAATAATTTAAAAATGACAAATATAATTCAAATTTGAAAATAAATTGTAAAATGACAATACTAAATGAAAAATTAAATAAAAACCAAAAAATAAAAATAGAATATGAAAAATTTGAACGAAATAATTGAAATTTGAAGAAAATAATTGAAAAGTTTAAAAACTAATTAAAATTACAAGGAAATAATTGAATTTGAAAAAATTGTTTGAGATTGGTATAAAAAAATAAAATTTTGGGTACGATAATTGAGATATTTCCGAAATAATTAAAATGTGAAGAAACTAATTGAGGATCACTTTTTCAAAAGTTGATAAATCCATTTTCCTAAAAAGTAGAGATAAACATAAATTTAACATATTAAGAACCTTGTAAATCGATCTGTCACTCTTAAATTTAAGAAAAAAAAAAATTATTACCCAAGAATTTTCAATTTAAAAAAATCTATACTTAACCAAGAAGATTTAAAATTTTAATTTGTTTTCTAGTTAAAATTACAAAACCCTTTAAATTCCCTAATTATGATAAACTTTAATTAAAAACAAATCACCCTAAGTCCAAAAAATATTTTTATATTAATAGTTTCGTGTAGTTTTTCTGCTTTATAATTTAAGGGTTAGGTGAAAAACTGCATTTGTTTCATTTTCTCGAAATAACAAAATGTGGATTTATCAACTTTTGAAAGTGTTTCTCAATAATTGAATAATGAATAATTCGAAGTTTGAGGAAAATAATTGAAAGTTGAAGAAATTAATTTAAGTTTGAAGAAAATAATTAAAATTTGAAGAGAATAATTCAAAAATGCCCAAAAAAATTTAACTATGTAGAAATTAATTCAAGTTTCAGAATCATAATTGAACTTTGTAGAAAATAATTGAAAAAGGTATAAAAAATGAATAATTTCATGACAATATTAAAACGAATGACGAAAATGCTTAAAATTTGAAGAAAATAATTTGAAACTGGTATAGGGAATTTAAAAATTCACGAGAATCTAAAAATGGCATAAATAATTAAGTAGAAAATAATTGAAAAATAGCAAAAATACTTTATCAATGACAAAAAAAATTTAAGTCTGAAGAAAATAATTGAAAAATGACAAAAATAAATTGAAACTTGTGTAGAAAATTTAAATATTCATAACAATAATTACATAGTTGTTACAGAAGTATGGATAAAGTCCATGACTTTTACAGGTTTTCCACACAAAATTTTGGGAAAATTCCAGGACAATTTTAAAAAAAATTCATAGTTTTCGTATAAATCTGAAAATTTTTTAATAAATCGCAAATTGATTTTAAGATTGTTTGCTATATATTATATCGTTTATTTAAGCTGCTTATACAATACAATGTTATTATACTACTTATTTTCAAATTGTTAAAGTGTAAATTAGTTATACTACTATTTGATTATGTCTGAGAAAATTTACAGAAAATACTAAAATGAATGAAATTCCAGGTTGGATTTGTAAATTCCCAGAGAGTTTCAGGTTTTCTAGGTTAACGACTTTTCCAATTTGGCGTCGACTTTAATAAAAATCAAATTAACTTGAAACTTATCATTTGTGGGTTTTGGAGTTTGCTGATCACGAATCTGAAACAAGATCTGAAAATTCAAAATGGTGTATCGAATATGTCCTTTTTTTAAAAACCGATCGAATTATCCAGGTTTTGAAGGTCACTGGTCATTGTTTCGAAATTAATTTCAAAATTTAAAATGCAGAATGATTTTTTTCAAAATTGATTCAAATTGTTCAAAAGATTATTGATTTTGAATATTGCATCATCCAAAAGAAACCTCTTAATATTTTGGCAATTTTAAGAAATTGTCAGGAACAGAACTTTAAAACCTGTTTGGATTTGTATTTAGCCACTTTAAAATTGTGATTTAGTCCTTGGTCCTTTGTTTAGTGGCTTAGGTGGAGGTCGTTGGGTTGAGAAAGGGCTCTCAACTTAAAAGGTAGTAAATTATAGCATCACCTGTAAGTAATGCAGAGGGCTATCGGTTCATTTCATCCCCTCTTCACATACCTGACGATCACCAGAATTAAACTTTCGTTTCTCAGGATGGGATCAGTTATGTTCTCGTTTACAATCTGCCACGTTCCCAGCAAGACAAAGACCCTCAAATTTAAGGCTTTAAGATCCTTTTACAGTTTGCAATTTACATTCTAGATTTTACAGCAGGCCTGTTCATAAAAATCTCGACATTCAGCAAATTTTAAGGTTTCAAAAACGAAAAAAATTCTTGCTAGACTTATCTTTGTTCGTTTATTGTTGGTTACGTCGTTAGATCAATGGACCACCTTTTGAAAAGAGAATTTCTACAGGTAAAGAGAAGAAGCAACTTTTAGAGCCTTACAAAATTTTAAATCATGTCAAAGAAAACCTTTAATCTATTATGATACAACACCATTTACAATTAGTTACCAACAAAAAACTTTCATGAAATTTATTATTGTTCTTTCTTTCATTATTTGTAAAGAGGTTCATTTTATTTTTGGTATCGTTTAGAAAAAAAAAGTTAAGACCATGTTTGTTTTATAGTCATTGATAAACAGCAATTGTTGTTAAGTGGTTTGTCGCCAAGTCGCACTATTTAACGAAAGTTTGATAAATGAAAGCTTATCACGATAAAAATAGGACAGGAAACCTTAATTATAAATTTAATTCTGTAAAAGAGTATTGTAAATTTAATTTAAAAAAAAACCATTTAAATTTATTTTCAATTTCATGACATTTTAAATAATCCTTCGCAAGAAAAATAATAATTTTAGAGTGAAATCTGTCAGTCGCATTTGTCTCTTTTAAAGATTATAAAAGTAACCTGATATAATCTCGGACTAAATTCGAAGAATTCAAAGAAATTTATAATAATAATTCTCCACCCACCTGTATAATCTATTTTCACAAACTATGATTTATAAACAGACAGATTTACCTACGACAGCAATTAAAATTTTGGTTGTAATTTATATTGTAGCATTTTATCATTTTAGCACTACATCTTTAATCTTAGATGAGAGATAATTAGAGGAACCATGCAGTGTTCTAAGTAAGAATACAATGGTCTATACCTACCTAATTTTCGTAAAAGTTTGTAAATATAGAATTTTTACAATTATGACTGCTCGAAAATTAAATAGTAGGTAAATACTGAGAAACCCTTGGAAATCCTAACCTACCGCTCGACCTAACCGTTTCGTTTCTTGTAAATTGACGGAAAACCATTTTTCTTAAATAGTTTTGAATATTAAGTAAAAATACTAAAATAAATTAATAAAGTTATTTCTTGATTAAAAATTTAATTCACTGAAACTAGTAGAAACTAAGTAGTGATTAACTAATTGGGATTTATCCAAATTTTAATCTCAATTAATACAATTTTTGATTTACAATAAAATAAATTCTAATTTTTATTGGTACGTTTACAAGATCAAACTATCCAAAATTTATAAATGTTTATACATAAATAAATATTTTTTCTGATTTATTAATTAATTATTATTTAATAATGTAGGTATAGCTATTTCTGGACATTACAAATATCAGGCCAAAAATTATGAGGCTAAAAAAAAAGAATATTGACAAAATTCAATTTTAATTAGCTGGTCAAAATATGACGCCTAATTATTTTTTTTTTAATTTGATTTTAAAAAATGTTAAAAAAATCTTTTTTTTCATTTATAACTTCCACTTCATGCGTCTGAAGAGAAAATTTAAAAATCAAACGATATACTTAAATTGTAGTCACTGATTACAAATCTCAAGTTCGATTTTCAAATTTGAATATGCTGAATTCAGTAGTTTCAATTATAATTCTACAATCAATTAACCAAATCGGATCAATTATAAAAGCATTCACCATTTTAAATTTTGAAAATAAAACTTCAAATTCATATTATTAACAATTTTCCAGGAACTTTCGGGACCCAATAAGTGGTAACAACTTTAAAAAAAATAAATGTCAGTAGTAGAGTTGTAAAATTCACGGTAATTTAAAATTCGGTAACATTTTCGAGAACATAACCAAGAATATTCTCCTTCGGGAGAATTTATGAGAACTTTCTATGTTTGAATGAGCTTCACTATTTTCAAACACAAACACTTTATTAAAATAAAAATGGATAAAAAACAAAATAATTGTGCAAAATTAATTGAAAAAAAAAGGAAAATAATTAAAGTTTTAGAAAGTAATTTAAAAAGTCATATAAATGTTTTAAAATTAAAAAAAATAATTTTAATTTGGGAAAAATACTTGAAAATCTTAAAAATAATTGAAAATTGAAAGAAAAGCTTGAAATTGAGATAAATAATTAAAAATTAAGAAAATTTATTAAAAAATGATGGAAATTATTACAAATTTAAGCAAATAATTAAAAATTAAAATAAATAAATTAAAATTTAAGAAAATAATTTAAAAAATTAGATAATATATATTTTAAATAAAGGAAAATTAAAGAAAATTTCAGAAAAATACATGAAACTTTTAGAAGTTCATTGCAAAAAAAAAGAAAATAGTTAAAATTTAGAGAAAATAAATTAAAAAAGACAAAAATAATTAAAAATTGAAAAGAAAAAATTTTCATTTGAGAGAAATAATTGCAAAAAACAGAATATAGGTACATAAGATACAAGAAAATCGAATACATAATTGAAAATTGAATAGAAAAATGAAAATTTCAGATAAGTAATTAAAAACTTTATGGAAATCATAAAAAAGAAAGAAACTAATTGAAAATTGAATAAAATAATTGAAATAACAGATAAATAGTTCATAATTTGGAAATTATGAAAATAATTGAAACTGATTAATAATGGAAGAAAATAATGGAAATTCGAGAAAAATACATGAAACTCTCAGAAAGTTTTTTTTTAAAATAAGAATAATTAAAAATTGGTGAAGTTAATTGAAAAATGATTTTAAGTTTTAAGACTTGAAGAAAATAATTGAAATATGATAAAAACAATGATAAGTTGAAAAAAATTAATGAAATTTGAAATAAGTAATTTGAAAAATTGCAGAATTTTTTGAAAATTTTTAAAATAAAAGATCTGTTTGTCGATTTCAACGCCTAAATTTATGATGCGTGTAACCTAATGAATAAAATGTTATGAAATAAATAAAAATAAGTAATTAAAATAGAAAAAAAATGAATTTTGAGAAAAATACTGGAAAACCTGAGAAATTAATTGAAAAAAAATGAGAATAATTAAAAATTGTAGAAATAATTGAAGGAGGCTAAAAATAATTGAAACTTAAGATAAATAATAAAAAAAATTTGTAAATTATGAAAACAAATGAAAATAATTAAAAATTGAAGAAAATAATTGAAATTTGGAAAAAATGCTGAAAAGTTGAGGAAAATATTTTTTAAAAATAAGAATAATTAAAAATTGGTGAAAATAATAGAAAAATGATTTTAAATTTTGAGACTTGAAGAAAATAATTGAAATATGATAAAAACAATGATAAGTTGAAAAAAATTAATGCAATTTGAAATAAATAATTGAAAAAATTGCAGAATTTTTTAAAAATTTTTAAAATTTCTGTTTGTCGGTTTTAACGCTTAAATTTATGATGCGTGTAACCTTATTAATCAAATGTTATGAAATAAATAAAAATAAATAATTGAAATAGAAAAAAATTGAAATTTGTGAAAATACTTGAAAATTTGGGAAATCAATTGAAAAAATGAGAATAATTAAAAATTGAAGAAAAAATTGAAGGAGGTTAAAAATAATTGAAACTCAAGATAATTAATAAATACATTTTTAAATTATGTAAACCAATGAAAATAGTTAAAAATTGAAGAAAATAATTCAAGATTTGAGAAAAATACTTAAAAATCTTGAAAAATAATTTTACAAAATGAGAAGAATAATTAAGAATGTAGGGTAATAATTTAAAAAATAATAAAAATAATTTGAAATTGAAAAAATACATGAAATGTGATGAAAGAAATGTAAAATTTCAAATAATAATTAAAGTATGATGAACAAAATTTAAAATTTAAAAAAATAATTCAAATTTTAGATAAATAATTGAAATTTTTAAAAATTATGCGGAAAGAATGAAAAAAATTAGAAATTGGAGAAAATAATAGAAAAATTAAAGGAATTTATTTTTAAGCAAAAGAAAATAATTGAAAAATCGTTCAAGAAGTTGTAAATTGAAGACAATAATCTATATTTGAGATAATAACTGAAAATTTTGGAAATTGATTGAAAAATAATTTAAATAATTAAAAGATGGATAAAATAATTTCAAAATGATAAAAAGGAGTGAATATTGAACAAAATAATTTAAAATTGAGATATACATTTGAAAGTTCAGGATATTAATTCAAAAATAATGAACATGATTTAACAGTGAAGATAATCATTGCAAAATGAAAACAATAATGGTGAATTAAAAAAAATTAATTTCATTCTGCGATAAATAATAATATGTTATTTTGCAAAAAATAATGAAATTGTTTTATTGTCGAAGAGAAAATAATGAAAATTAAAAAAGTGGTTGAAAAAGTTTTAAAAAATTGAAATTTGCGGAAAGTAGATTTAAGATTTAGGGAAAAATGTGAAAAACAATGAAAATATTTAAAAATTGCAGAAAATTATTGGAAAATAATAAAATCAGTTGAAAAATGTAGTTTAAATAATTAAAATCATAAGAGAAAAGAATTATTAAACATTTGAGAAATTTGTAAATTACTTAAAATTTATTACATTTGAACTGTGGATTAATAAAATCGTCAATCAATGCAAATTTAAATTAACAGAAATTTGAAGAAATTAAAATTGCTACATATAAATTTAAAATATGAGAACATTTTGAAAATGTGAAATATCAAGTAAACATTTAAAACGTAAAAACATCTAGTGATAAACTTTAGGTGTGGACAGAATAAAAGAAACTTGTAAATAATTGTATATAATTCTAACTTTTAACATTGAAATTCAAATCATTGCTAATGAGAATGAAACTAGAGATTCTATGTTCGTGCATTGATTGAGAAAATTTGGCTTAATTTGATAAATAAATAAAAAAACATAAATTCTCGATTAGAATTTTGGTTGGTTATATTCTCGTTCTCATTACCGTTCTCGAGGTAATATTACTTCTTCGCAACTCTAGTCAGTAGGTATCAAAAAAGTATTTTGTTTTTATTCCTCGAAATAACTGTGAAATAAAAATCGAAATTTTGAATGGAATGAAGGAGCGATTCTGAGAAAAGAAGATATGGGAGTATAGGTGTTAGAGTCAACTGATAGGTGTGTATCAGTGCGTGAAAGAAGGATTCTAAATCACGAAAGGATCGTAAATATACACTGAGAAAATAAGTTGACTAAATACAACCAATTTTTGATTAAATTTAGCAGAGAGAGGTTGTTGATATAGCACCTGCAAAGCACTTAATTGATTTTAGCAGAGCATATGCTCCGGTATCCTAGAAGTTTGATTGTCATCGCCGGTGTTTTGTTTGTTTTGTCCCGAGGAACCCTAACCTAGAAATAAAGCTGCTTGGCTAGAGGCTTATTTTCTCAGTGTATCAGACACAGAATTGGACACCGAGCCAGCCCTAAAGTAGAGGTTATTTACCCACACTGTACAGCCAAGGAGGTTATTGATTCGGGTATCCTCGTATTTATGTTAGCCAAGATCGAATTTCCTGCACTAAAGGATCAACCACAATTTTCTTCTCGATTGAGTTAGGTGTAATATGTATTCATTTAATTTAATTCAAAGAGAAAATCTTTCTAAATAGTTCACTATCATAAAAATAGTGAAACAGAAATTTTTAATTTAAATCAAACCAACAATTACATTTTGAATAGATTTAAATAAAATTTAATTTTTTTTTGTTGATAGTAAAGTAATCTGAAAATGAATTATAGTCCTATCGGAATAAAAGTATTAAAGGACGACTAATAAGGGATATATTTGTAAAAGTATAGAGTGAAAAAAAAATACTTGAATGATGAATGAGTTAAAAAGAACAGTTGATCGTAGAATGAATGAAGAAGAAAATGGTTGGTGGGGCTTAAATAATGCTGGAAGGGGTGGGGCCACGAAACGCATTAAAATAACCGGACGCGGTAATTATTACACAACGACTCTGTTCTTTATCGCGATGCGTAGGAGGAATTTATTTACTCTAGAACCGAATTCTACATTTTCGCAGACAATATAAAATCCCACTTGTATACCACCAACATAACTAGATAAATAATCCAACACTTGGCAATTATTTACAATGCAAAAAACCGCTCTCAAACCTCGCAATTAAAATTGTTTATTTTAAATCAAATATTGATATGAATCGATATGTTTTATTTTCTTTTAAAATAGATTTCTGATCAATAAGTGGTATCACTCTTCCATATCCAAAATGAAATATATCAGTTATCGTTACACAATCATCTAAGAATGCAGTCAACAATCGTAAGAGGATACCAATCAATATAATAGTTAAAAGATACAATCGCAACAATTGTAACGGGATTTTGTCATTTCGCTCCCGATACCTGCGGAAGCTTCCCTCTCTCTACTACTACCCCTCAAACGGTTTACTTGCAAGAAAGTGAGCTAGCACCCTGCAAAGACTTAATCTTCATCTTAATCTTTAAGCAATTAAAATAATCATAAATCATTGCCTTATTATTAAGCATATCTTTGAAATTAGAATAAAGAACTTGTATTGATCTATATTTTGCCTAATGTATTTTTCCCCTTTTTAAAAAACGAAAATATTATTGCATGTTTTGAGACGACGAAATGAATGATTATTTAAAAAAACAATTAATTTTCAAATAAAAAAAGATTTTTTAAATTGAGAAAACACGGAAATAGGATCTACTGAGAGACAATAAAAATAATTTAAAATACCGGCAATTACTTTTACAAAGATAAAAATACAATTGACATTTATTTTTAAAGGCTTAATTTATGTTTTGCACATAATTAAAGTATTCAATAATATAAAATAATATGTAAAATATCTCATAAAATATGGTATTTAAGTTTGTATCTGACATGTCAAAAATCGATTATATTTAATCATTTTTTCCTGCAAAGTAATTTAATTTCAGCAAATCGAAATAAACCAAATAATAAGTACTTTCATTAAACTTTAATATTATCTGAATACTTTTTTGCCCATTAGCTTAGAAATATAAAAACTTCCACCTTTAAATTTGAGAATTCTTTATTTTATCGGGATTTTGAAACTTCATAACTTGTTTACAGGAAAAAAGATCCATTCCAAATTTTGGGAATATGCAAATTGAAGTAATATCCTCTTACTGTTAACATTTCGCGATGGTTTTTGCACTACTTTTTAAAATAAATTAATTCAAAATAACTCTTCAGTTTGAGATTAATGCACGGGGAAAACGTTTGAGGTAATCTTTCCCATATTATATGCAGGACCTCGGATCAAAGTTACAATTGAGATATTGTGTTCAAAATTCTGATAGTTATTTTCAAAAAATAAGAAAAATTTTCCCATATACGTGGTACTTGAGAGTCAAAAGTAGACTGAAAAAGACTACTCGCTTAAAGCTGTAAAATGTGCATTAAAGTTGAAAAGAGTTTGCCGAGAAATGTGCAGAAGTTTACCATGCTACGGGTAATCGGAGTTCGGGCTCAGCGTCAAGTCCAATGACTCTCCAGCATGGTAAACTCTCCTCAAAACTCGCAATTTATTCCTATCGCATGATAAATCAAACTTTCTCCCTCTTTTTCCATTTTTAATTTGCAGATGCGATCACATATTATTTGTCTGTTAATTCCACAAGAACTCTTTCTATTAAAAGGAAAAAGAATGATCTTTAAATTATTAATTTTAATACTTATATTAGAAGCTAGCAATGCTTACGTTGAATTATATAACATGCAACTATGACAAACAAATTTTAAACGAAAACTTGTTAGATATTTCATATTTTACTGACTACTCTTTCAATTAGTTTATTTTTTAAATTCTTATAATATTTTGATTCTTTAATTGTGTATTTCTGTAAATAGTTTAATTCTTAATATTTATTTACATTTAATACTAAAATAATAAATTTTATAATAAATTAAACAATATTTGTATTTTACATTAATTAAAAAGAAAATTACCTAAAATATTTCAGATATGATGCTTTTCTTGGTTTTTTTATCATTGTAAAATTAAACTATCAAACATATATTTTACAACTTCTAAACTTCTATGTTTGTAAATTTTTTTAAATAAAAATTTCTTGTAATTTAAAGGCAGATTTTTTATATTTTAAAGTTTCTTTCTTGCTTTGAAAATTTTCAATTATGGTAATTTTTACTCTTTACTATTTTTAAATAGCTAAATGTCATTTTTTAAAATTATTATTTTTCTTACTTTTCATTTATTATACCTTTATAAGATCTACTTAATTCATTACTTTCAATTTTTAGTTGTAATAACTTTTATTTATTCAAATTCTTATTCAAAATAATATTTATTTTCGTAAATAACGTTTAACAAATTCTCTAAATCTGAGTTAGTTAAAAATAACTAGCTTGAAATCAAAAAGTTAGCTATTAATTCAAATAGCTATATTTCTACTAATCATTTAGAAAAAAATAAATAATTATTAGTTTAGTTTATTTTTAAGTTATATCAAAATAGATAATATTTTAGTAAAATTCTGATTATTATTAACAATTAATTATTTTTAACTAATTCAGATTAAAAGAACAGATAGGATTTTCTAGGTTATTAAACTTTTAATGCAGAAAATACAAATTTGTTTCTATAAAAATTATTATATTAAATAACATTTATATTAATATTTTTATATATAATACATATAATATATTTTTAATAAATGAATATTTGGTTTTTTAAACATTGTAAGAATTAAAATTTTAATAAATAAGAATTTTCTGTCTAATTATTAAATTACTTTATTTAAAAATTATATAATACAGGAGTCTCGGAAATCGAAATTAACACAAGTGAAATTGATCTAAAGTGAATAAAAGATAAAGTCAAAGATTTTGTTAATTACACCTATTTTTAATATTTAGATAATTGTTAAATTTGTACACATTATAAAAAATATTTTTTAAAATATCTACAAGTTATTTTTATAACAAGACCTTTAAGTTTTATTTAATTAATGAACTGCATAATTATAACTTTATACATTAAATAAAACTTTTTTTTAAATTAAAAAACTATTTGACATTAATATAATATTTTGGTCGTACTTTTTAGAATTTAAAATACAAAATAAGTTCTAAATTAACATTTTGAATTTGATTCACAGATTATTGCAAGACAAAAAAGAAAGATTTAATAGAAATTACCAAAATTTTGAAACTTGATTTATATAAAAAATTGATCAAGGAAGGAAGCAATAATTAACACATAATTGTTTTAAATTAAAATTATTCAGTCTAAAGATAGAAGAATTAAAACCGTTTCTCATAAAGGGATACAATTCTACTCAGTTAGTATATAAGGAAAGTTTGAATCTCTAATTCCAAATGTATTCGAGCGTGTTCGGTGTGCGTGAATGTGTATTTAGATATTTGTATATTGCGGCGTAAGTTTAGTTTAGGTAAATCGCGTCTTGTATATAGTTGAAAAGAATATTAAATTAATCTTAAGGTTAAAACTATGATCGTGATTGTATCGTTAAATGTAATTATAATTAGCGAAATAAGTAATCTCTATAGGAAATAAATCTGTAATTAATATGAAGGAAATCTTTTTATTTTTTGGTTGAATAGAAAAGATCATCTAGTTGGCAAAACTTTACCATGCTGGTGAGCAGGAGCCTTGACAAGAACATTGTCAAGAATTCGAGCTCAGCGCCTTGTCATCCAGCATGGTAAAGTTTTCCCACGTGCTGTGTATAATACTACTCAACTTTCTGGCAATCGAGGAATCGCCCTCCGACCATCAAATTACCATGCTGGAGAGTGATGTGTATCCATATTTTTGTATAAAACATTTCTAATTCTTGAATAATTTCTATTATAAATTGAATGGTAAAGTTTTCTAAAAATCACTTTCATCCGAGGTGTACCATGCTAACATGGTAAACTTTATCTGAAACATTTTCTCCGTGTGACAATTATTTATATCAATTTAAAGTTGGTTTGCGACTTGCGATAAAAATCAAAGTCAAAACGAAACGATTTTTTTAAAATGCTAGTTCAAAATTGGTTTTAAATGAGTTTTAAATAAATTTATTTGAATTAAATTTTTTAAATTTTCTGTACATTTTAATAAAGCAAACATTTTTTTCAAAATAATTCTTTGGTTTACATAAAATTGTAAAGGGTCATAGAACTTATTTATTTTTAATATTTATTATATTTAAAAATGACATATGAATTTGGTCTTCGTTTCTTTATTTTTTACGTTAATTTAGGTTATATTTTGTATAAATATCAACAAAAGCACAGTCTGTATTTCATTTAATGTCGTAATATAAAATTGAAAAACATTTTAATTGCTTTATCAAACTGTACAGAAAATTTGAAAAAATTAATTCAAATAAATATATTTAAAACTCATTTAAAACCGATTTTGAACTAGCAGTTTAAAAAAAACGATTTTTTTACTTTGATTTTTATCGCAAGACGCAAACCAACTTCAAATTGATATAAATAATAATTGTCATTAACCTCAAACTAAAGACTTATTTTGAATTAATTTATTTCAAAAAGAAGTGCAAAAACCATCGCGAGATGTTAACAGCAAGAACATATTACTTAAATCTGCATATTCCAAAAATTTAGAATGGATCTTTTTTTCTGTACAACAAGTTAGGAACTTTCAAAATCTCGATAAAATAAAGAATTCTCAACTTAAAGTTTTTATATTTCTAAACTAAAAATCAAAAAAGTATCTAGATAATATTAAAGTGTAATAAATGTACTTAATATTTGAATTATTTCGATTTGTTGAAATTAAATTACTTTGCAGGAGAAATGAAAATTTATATGAAAACTATTTATTTTTTTAAAATCATCATTCATTTCGTCACCTCAAAACATGCAATAATATTTTCGCAAAATATTAAAGTTTTTTAAAAAGGTGAAATTTTTTCACATTAGGCGAAATAAATCATTATTTTATATATACATTTTATATATTTAAATTATCACGTAACCTAAAATTTGTTAGATTAAATCGTCATTTGACATATAAACCTCAAAACAGAAAACTTTCATATTACAAAATTTCCATTATGTATAACACATCCAGTTAAAATAAAATGGGAGTTTAAGCAAATCATGATTATTGCAAAGAATAATTTTTGAAATAGTGGTTATATTAAGCGATAATTGTAGTAAATAACAATTATTTCAAAATTCTGTTTAAGTTGAGAAACATGAACATTTTAAATTAAATATGGAAAATAGTCATACGTCTAATACTCTCTGTCAGATTTAAATTTAAGAAAATGTATTTAAATTCTGTACTAAATTACAATAGAACAAGGATTTATGACTGATTGTCCTTTAAAGATTTTCGAAATGATTTGGCTCCAGTTTAAACGCAGCGTTTGAGGGGTAGTCGTAGAGAGAGGGAAGCTTCCACAGGTATCGGGAGCGAACTGATGCCTGCCCATTGTAACATTGTAAGAAGATGTTATCGACAAGAAGAAGAAAGACAACACTTTAGATACAATAACAAATTTAGACACAAACGATAATCGGAGTTATTGATTCAGACGCAAAATCAAAAATCATATACGATGACCATCAATATAAGCATAAATGATCACACTGAAAGAAATTAATAGGAAATCCTATCAGTTTAATTGATTTTGATTCATCATAAGTATGTACATAAAAATAAATGATAAGATACGAGAGATAATAGAAAGAAGGAAATTGGGGAAGAGACTGATTGAGTGATTATTGGGAAATAATGATAAGCTATATGTAGGTAATATAAGGTGCCGTTTTGCTACCATTCATGCTTGTTAGCAAATGGAGCTTAGTACCGACTTACCACAATTCCTTTACTCTCATTTTACCTGAATCGCTCCATACCACCTGATGCAAACATTCTTGTCTTGTTCCAGGATCCTGTTAATTGGCTCATCCAGCTCAGCAACCTTAAGCAGTTCATCTCATCATTTCATCTTCCACACATATTTCATAAGTCGGATTGCTGAATAAATTCCTGTTATTTTCCAGTATCCGATTACTTAGGATCCCACATTTTCAGTTTAGGTGTACGTATTCAATTACAAGCGTCACATGAATAATCCCCAAAATCCGTTCAGTTCATTGCAATGAATCAAAATTTATAGCTACCTAATTTGTGTTTATACTTTATATTTATATGACATTAAAGTTTTGAACGTTCAAATGAAAGAAACAAAAATTGTTTTATTTCTTAAAAATTATACCCTTAAAGACTAATATCTGATGAATATACAAAGTATCAATAAGAAAAAATAAATATATCTGACATTTACTTTACACTACTGGCCAAAATTGTGGGATCACTTACAAAAATAGTATTAAAAACATGACCGTCTTAAAATGTTGATAACTTTGTTAGATATTAGCGAATTGAAATTTTCTGTAGACCATTGGATACACTGTAAAAAATTTCGGAAATATATCCGTTAAAATATCAGGAAATATTTCCAAAATGTTGGAAATAATTCCGAAATTTCGGAAAAACACAATAATTCCAGTAAAATTGGGAAATTTTTCCGGAAAATAGGATATATTTCCCACATCGATGGATTTTTTTCCAGAACATAGGAAATAAATCCTAATTTTAAGTGGAAATATTTCCGAAATTCGGAAAAATTAAAAAGTTCCGAGCAAAATAGGAATTTATTCCTAAAAAGTGGAAAAAATTTCCAAAAAAAGTGGGTTTTATACCAATTATTCGGAGATAAATCCCAGTTCATACTGGAAAAAAATCCCAAACATTAATGGAAAAAAATATCTCCAATTATCATTGGAATTTATTCCGGAAAGAAGGAAATATTTCCAAAGTCAATGGATTTTTTACCGGAACAGTGGAAATAAATCCTAATTTTTATTGGAAATATTTCCGAAATTCGGAACAGTTAAAAAGTTCTGAAGAAAATAGGTATTTATTCCTAAAAAGTGGAAAATTTGCCAAGAGATTCGGATTTTACTCCAATTATTAGGAGATAAATCCCAGTTCATACTGGAAAAAAATCCGAAACATTCCTTCTTTTTATTAGGAATTTTTTCCATTTACTTGACGGCAATATATCCAACGTTTTTTTAGGAAAAATTTCCTTACTATTTGGAACTACAGCTGCCCGACTACTTTCGGAAATATTTCCGAAAAAATTTTTACAGTGTAGCTTATAAAAATTTGCCGTGAAATAGTTATATTTTAAAAGAGTTTTCATGGGGTACATTCGAAAGGTATCCAAAAAAAGATAAATTTCGCGTTTTTAGATTTCAAATCGGCGAACGCAAAAACTCACCAGGACTCTATCCATCAAGTTCTGGGTACACTGAGAAAATTTTTTGGTAAAAATTCCTGTGCTGAACACTATAAAAGCGTCATAATTGACAGTCCCCGAAATTTTACCGTTCTGTCTTACAATTTTTACCGGATTTCCCACAATTTTTACCAGAAAATCCGGTAAAAATTGTAAGACAGCACGGTAAAATTTTGGGAACTGTCAATTATGACGCTTTTATAGTGAAGGCACAGGAATTTTTACCAAAATTTTTTCTCAGTGTAGAGTTGTAAAATTCTCGGCAGTTTAAAATTCCCGAGAATATAACCGAGAATATTCTCCTTCCGGAAAATTTATGAGAATTTTCTATGTTTGAATGTGCTCCACTATTTTGAAACACAACCAATTTATTGAAATAAAAATGGATAAATAACAAAAGAAGTTTGCAAATTAATTAAAAAAATAAGGAAAACAATTAAAATTGTCGAAAGTAGTTTAAAAAATCATAGAAATGTTTTAAAATTAAAGAAAATAATTTAATTTGGAAAAAATACTTGAAAATCTTCGAAATAATTGAAAAAAATTAGAATAATGAAAAATTGGAGAAAATAATCCAAATTTGAAAAAATGGTTAAAATTGAGATAAATAATTAAAAATTTAGAGAATTTATTCAAAAACGATTAAAAATTTAAGAAAATAATTAAAATTTGAGAAAATAATTTTAAAAATTACATAATATATATTTTAAATAAAGGAAAATTAAAGAAAATTTCAGAAAAATACTTGAAACTTTTAGAAGTTCATTGCAAAAAAAAAAAAAAATAATTAAAATTTAGAGAAAATAAATAAAAAAAGATAAAAATAATTTAAAATTGAAAAGAAAAATGTTTAATTTAATAATTGCAAAAAACAGAATATAGGTGCATAAAAGACAAGAAAGTCGAATATTTAATTGAAAATTGAATAGAAAACTGCAAATTTCAGATAAATAATCAAACACATTTTAGAAATTATGAAAAAGAACTTAAGTAATTGAAAATTGAATTAAAAAATTGAAATAGATAAACAGTTTGAAATTTGTAAATTATGAAAAGAATTGAAAATGATTAAAAATGGAAGAAAATAATTGAAATTCGAGAAAAGTACTTGAAAATCTCAGAAAATATTTTTTAAAAATAAGAATAATTAAAAATTGGTGAAAATAAGTGAAAAATGATTTTTAATTTGGTGATTTTAAGAAAATAATTGAAATATGAAAAAAACAATGATAAGTTTAAAAAAATTAATGAAATTTGAAATAAATAATTGAAAAAAATGAAGAATTTTTTGAAAATTTCTAAAAGATCTGTTTGACGGTTTCAACGCCTAAATTTATGATGCATGGAACCTAAATAATGAAATGTTATGAAATAAATAAAAATAAATAATTAAAATATAGAAAAATTGAAATTTGAGAAAATACTTGAAAATCTGTGAAATCGATTGAAAAAATGAGAATAATTAAAAATTGAAGGAGGCTAAGAATAATTGAAACTCAAGATAATTAATAAAAAAATAATTGTAAAGCATAAAAACAAATGAAAATAATTAAAACTTGAAGAAAATAATTGAAATTTGAGAAAAATACATAAAAATCTTGAAAAATAATTTTACAAAATTAGAATAATAATTAAGAATTAAGGTTAATAATTTAAATTTCAGATAAATAATTGAAATTTTTGGAAATTATGCAAAAAAAATGAAAAGAATTAGAAATTGGAGAAAATAATAAAAAAATTAAAGAATTTATTATTAAGCAAAAGAAAATAATTGTAAAATTGTTTAAAAAATAGAAAATTTACGACAATAATCTAAATTTGAGATAATAACTGAAAATTTAGGAAATTAATTGAAAAATAATTAAAATAATGAAAATATGGAGAAAATAGTTGCAAAATGATAAAAATAAATGAATATTGAACAAAATAATTAAAAATTGAGATATATTTTTGAGAGTTCAGGATATAATTTTAAAAATAATGAAAATGATTAAAACGTGAAGATAATCACAGGCACACAAAAAAAATTTTTTTTTTTTTGAGACACTACACTAGTGTACTCTTACGTATTTTTCTCCACTGAAGCCGAATTTGAAATCAGAATTTCTAGATTGGCTAAATTTTTTGAGATAATCTAAAAAAAAATTGATTTTTTTGTGTTATTGAGTAGTTTTTTTGCAATTATCTTAAAAATTTTAGCCAAATTCGTTATTCTGACTTTAGATTCAGATTCAGGGGAGAAAAATTTATAGAAAAACACTAGCATAGTGTCCCGGACAAAAAAATTTTTTGGGTTTTAATTGGTGCTGTTTTTCATCTTTTTTGAGATAATTTTCAAAATTTTGTTAATTTGCTATTTCTAACTTTAGATTCATATTCTTCAAAGGAAAATACACAAGAATACATTAGTGCAGTGTCCCAGCTAAAAATTTTTTTTTTTGTGTGTGTCCGTGATAATTGCAAAATGAAAACAATAATGGTGAATTAAAAAAATTAATTTCATTCTGCGATAAATAATATGAAATTTTGCAATAAATAATGAAATTTTTTTATTGTCGAAGAGAAAATAATCAAAATTAAAAAAATGATTAAAAACAATTTTTAAAATTGAAATTTGCGGAAAGTAGATTTCAGATTTAGGGAAAAAAGTGAAAACAATGAAATTATTTTAAAACATTGCAGAAAGTAATTGGAAAATGATCAAAACAGTTGAAAAATGTAGTTTAAGTAATTAAAATCATAAGAGAAAAGAATTATTAAAAATTTCAGAAATTTTTAAATGACTTAAAATTTTTTATATTTGAAACGTGGATTAATTAAACTTTTAATCAAAGCAAATTTAAATTAACAGAAATTTGAAGAAATTAAAATCACTAGGTATAAATTTAAAATTTGAGAACATTTTGAAAAGGTGAAAAATCAAGTAAAAATTTAAAACAAAAAAACATCTAGTGATAAACTTTAGGTGTGGACAGAATAAAAGAAACTTGTAAATTATTGTATATAATTTTTAACATTGAAATTCAAATCATTACTAATTAGAATGACACTAGAGATTCTATTTTCGTACATTGATTGTTTGATTGAGAAAATCTGACTTAATTTTATAAATAAATAAAAAACCTAAATTCTCATAAATTCTCGATTACAATTTTGTTCGTTTATATTCCCGATTATATTCACTGCAAAAACATGGTGTCTTAAATTGGATAAAAATGCCTTAAATTAAGATACTTTTGGTGTCTAAGACACGAAAAATGTCTTAATTTAATACATTTTTGAACAATTTAAGACACCTGTTTTTGCAGTGTTCACGTTCTCATTACCGTTCTCCAGGTAATACTACTTCTTCGCAACTCTTGTTCTGGAGTACAGTAATTTTAACAATTTGATAACTTGGCAAATGCCGGTAAATAAAAAATAAATCAAAAAATTATAATTCCACGCCATAATAAAGGTTAAGGATAAGAAATATTCACGAATCCAAATAACAAAAATGTTATTGAATTTTGAGAATGTTCTCGATAAAGAATTTCTGATTTGGAGTCATGGGATGACTATATAGAATTTTAGGCTGTTTATAGGACGGGCTTCGGTGCGTAGATTGTTTTCAGAGTCTGAAGGTCTAGACTATTTAATCTCGGGTGTCTGGTGTGGAGGCGCAAAGGCGCCTAACTCCAGGGTGTCTACTATTATGGGGGTGCTTCCCGCCCTAATCGTGAGGGTGAAAGGTTAGACGATACATCTAACTAAGCGTCTCGATAAAATAAATCTAATCTAGGTATTTCTATAACCTACATTTATATTTAGTTGCTCTCATTTCTGAGTGGGGAAGCCTCCAAATTGCTCGATTTGTGACGAATTACGTCATAATGAACTATTCACTCTGGCTCCTATAGAAATAATCTCGGAACTAACTCTATTCGATTCAATTAATCCCACGCATATATAGAAACGAATAGTACATAAACAATAACTCTTCAATTCTATAAACTAAACTTCCAGAATAATTATGATTAAATTGATTTAAATGATTACATAGATCCACGAAAGACCCATATTTTCCTATATGTATTTTGATGTGCTGATCAGAATTCATCTAGAGGATCTGAGTTTGGAAATAACCTCAAAATCAATAAAATAGCACTTTTTGTTTGATAGAATCTGAACCCGACTTCACATTAATACATCTCTAGGACCAATAGAGAGCTTGAATTTTGACTTTTAAAACCATACTATCAAAAATGAGTGAAGTTTCAATATTATTTATTATAGTTTTAGTTATATGAAATAAATTGTAAATGAAAGATTAAGTCGTTAATTTTTATTTGTATTTATGTGTGTAAAATTATCCAAAGCTTTATTAAGAATTAATAATAATAATTTTTATACGTTTTGTACAAAAACAGTAAACAACAACTTGTTATCAGTGAGCGACAGCATTTAATTTGTTTATTTAAATATAATTCTTGTATTAAATCCAAAAAAAACCACGAAGTTGTAAAATAATTTTTTTGTTTTTTAAATTATGAAACTGAAGAAAATGCACAACAAAATGTATTAAAATAATGAATAATAATTAGAAGATATCAATCCTTCCAAGTCAATTGAATCGACATAATATTGGTGTATTTTTCATGCACAAAAAAATAGTATAAAATCTTATCAGGGGCATATGATGGATTATGACGTCACTGGTATAGACAAAATTTGTCCGTGACTTAAAACTTCCTCAAGAAACCTGGCAAAAAACATGTATACAAAAACAGTATCGGACAATTTAAATTAAAAATTAAATTAGAATTTGTCTTTTACTTTCTTTTGATTGAATTGTATGAAAGAGTTAGAATTATATTAAAATTTAAAAAAAAAAAAAAAGAAGTCAACGTTACGCGGTATTCCCAAGCGGTCACCCATCTAAGTACTAACCGCGCCCAACTTCGCTTAACTTACGTGATCGGACGAGAACGTGTGCTTTCGAACTGGTATGAATGTTGACATAAACGTTGATTTAGAGTTTCTAGAGTTTCTTTCGAGAAGCTTAGTACAGAAATTCACAGAAATTTGGTATTTATAACTGAAATTTTTTTTTTGCATTGCTTAATTTATTACTTCCTATGTGAAAATAAAATTTTTGGTTTTTATGAAGCAGAATTATCATGAAAGGAACATAATTTTCAGTTTGTTTCGATTTTTGAACGATCAACCAATTGGATCACTTATCAAAGCCATGAAATAGGGACATTGAAAACAAAAATTTTATTTCGAATACATTTCTAAATTCAGGTCAATATTCGTAGATTAAATTTTACGTTCAAAGTCTACACAAAACGAGTTTGAAAAGCACTTTTTTTACGATAAAAATTGTCGAAAAAAAAAATTATTTAAAAATATTGTTAGGCTCTATAGCGTTACGAAGAAGTAATATTTCCTTAGAGAACTGTAATGAGAACGAGAATATAACTGACCAAAATTCTAATCGAGAATTTATGAAAATAAAATAGGTTTTTTATTCATTTATCAAATTAAGTCAAATTTTCTCAAACAATGTACGAAAATAGAATGTCAAGTGTCATTCTAATTCGCAATGATTTGAATTTCAATGTTAAAAATTGATTAAAAGAATTAAAAGTTTAATTAATCCACGATTCAAATATAATAAATTTTAAGTGATTTAAAAATTTCTGAGATTTTATATTATATTAATATATAATATTAAATTCTTCAATTTTTAAATTTTTTCATTGTTTTTCACTTTTTTCCCTAAATCTTAAATCTACTTTTATTTATTTATTTAAGATATACGGCTAATACCCTTTACAAATAATTAACAACATTAAATTTAAAAAAAAAGCGATCAAATTTAATACAGATTTTTTAAAAATTAAATTATCTTTAATTATACTTTCCGCAAAATTAAATTTTCTAAAATTTTTTCAATCACTTTTTTAAATTTGATTATTTTTTCTTAGACAATAAAACAATTACATTATTTATTGCAAAATGTCATATTATTTATAGCAGAATGAAATTAATTTTTTTAATTCGCGATTATTGTTTTCATTTTGCAATGATTATCTTCACTTTTTAATCATTTTCAATATTTTTGAATTAATATCCTGAATTTTTGAAATATGTATAAATCTCAATTTTAAATTATTTTGTTTAATATTCTTTATCATTTTAAATTTCTTTTCATCATTATGCAATTATTTTCTCTATCTTTTAATTACTTTAATTATTTTTCAATCAATTTCAATCAATTTGCTAAATTTTCAGTTTTTATTTCAAATATAGATTATTGTCTTCAATTTTCAACTTTTTGAACGATTTTTCAATTATTTTCTTTTGCTTAAAAATAAATTCTTTAATTTTTCTATTATTTCAATATTAATTTCTCAGATTTTCAAGTATTTTTCTCAAATTTCAATTTTTTTCTATTTTAATTATTTATTTTTATTTACTTCATAACATTTTATTAATTAGGTTACATAATTTAAAATCAATTATCAATTATTTCCACCAATTTTTAATTATTCTTATTTTTGAAAAATATTTTTTGAGATTTTCAAGTATTTTTCTCAAATTTTGATTATTTTTTTAAATTTAAATTTTTTTATTTTAATTTTACATTTTTTTCTTAAATTTTTAATCATTTCCATAATTTTTTAATTAATTCTCTAAAGTTTAATTATTATTTTTTTTTCTATGAACTTCTAAAAGTTTCAAGTATTTTTTAGAAATTTTTTTTGTTTCCTTTATTTACAACATATGTTATGTAATTTGTTTAATTATTTTCTTAAATTTTAATTTATTAATTTTAATTTTAGATTCTTTTCTTAAATTTTTAATTATTTATCTCAATTTCAAGCATTTTTTTCAATTTCCAATTATTTTCTCCAATTTTTCATTATTCCAATTTTTTTCAATAATTTCTAAGATTTTCAAGTATTTTTACCAAATTTAAATTATTTCCTTCAATTTTAAAACATTTCTATGGTTTTTTAAATTCCTTTCGACAATTTTAATTAATTTCCAAAATTATTTTGTTATTTATCCTCTTTTATTTCAATAAATTGTTTGTGCTTCAAAATAGTGGAGCTCATTTAAATGTAGAAAATTCTCATAAATTCGCCGGAAGGAGAATATTCTCGGTTATATTCTCGAGAATGTAACCGAATTTTAAATTACCGAGAATTTTACAACTTTACTACTGACATTATTTATTTTTAAAGTTGCAACCACTTAGTGTTTAAATAATTTAATAAGATTTTATATTAAGTATTTACTAAAATACTTGTGAAAAAAAATAATTTGTGATATTGCAATATTTAATTAATCTTGAAAAAATAATACACTTAGTTGTCAATTTTTAAATTATGTCGTTCGCTGAAATTTCAAAAATTCACAGAAATTAGTGGACGTCATTTCTCTGTCGTTTATTGTCATTGTTGAAAATTATGTGATCAGTGAACGACATGTAAATAATTTAAGAATACACTATTTTTTAGGTTTTACATTATTTCTTCTCCTAAGTTTCTAATTAGGCAAATTTAACCTATTAAAACAGTTCGTGTTTAAAAAAATACTTATAGTCTTGGTTCACTGATATTCTTTGTCGTTTTTATTAATTTTGATAGGAAAAACGAAACACACACTGTGAAAAATGGATGTTTAGAATTAGATGTTTAAAACAAGATAGTAACGCTTTACCTCTAAATATTACAGGTTAACATCTAAGATATTGAATTTTAACATCTAGATATTAAAGTTTAATATGTAGATGTTAACCCTGAACATCTAGATAGCTGTCCCTATGTTAAATTATAAATATGTTAAGCGTTAACATCCAGATGTTAAGGGTAAACATCCATTTTTCTCAGTGCACCTAACCTCTTTTTTAGAAAATTGAATTTTGTTAATTATTTAAAATAATTATGTATTAACATCACTTTAAAATAAACCATTTTTAACCGATTAAACGAACTTACCTTAAGTGAAGTTCAATCGGAATTATATGAGTCGTCTCGTTCGAATAGATCAAATTGTAGTAGTACTCTTTCTGCTAGATCTGGTCACAGTTTTTAAAGCTTTCTTGAAAAAACTACTTTTTCGCGCCTACAGGCCCCGGATATCCGAAGGTGGCGCTGCATATTTCCGACTTGTCATTTATTTTAAAGCTGTTTCGACAAATCGCAAAAAATTATTTGGGGTATTTTTTGAAAAATGAAGGGTTTTATAAGTTATGTTATCTTAATAAGGGCGGGAGTGATCTATTCGAACGAGACGACGCATATAATTCCGATTGAACTTCACTTAAGGTAAGTTCGTTTAATCGGTTAATTATATTTCGTCGTCTCGTTCTTCTAGATCAAATTGTAGATGTTTAAAGTCGTTTTGCGATTTGAATTATTTATTTATTTATTTATTTATTTATTATTTGTCAGTTGTTGAACTAATATTATAGAAAAAATTATAGAGATTCAACGAATATTTTTGTTTTTCTTTTGTTTTTGTTTTTTTTTTTTTTGATTCTATGTTGTTAATCATTTAAATAAAATTTTATTTAATATAAATAATATTGTAAATTGTTTAGAAAAGACATTCACTTTTTAATTAGTGACTAACGTTATCAATGATATTTTTAGCTTTGAATCTTATGATGATGATTTCGACTTGACTGAAGTAAGGCATTAATACAATTTATTTAAGTATCACTTGTGTAATATAAAAACGTGTCGTTTGAAGTTTAGCAATTAAAAATTTATTTTATAAAAAGAAAGTTTCATCAACTAATTTAATCGTGAACCTAATATCCATATAATAGAAACTGCCGATATTTACGGTGCCACATAGAAACCTGCGCATCATAAATAGTTTGTGTTAAAAGTTTTTGACTACAGACGAACTTGCGCTAATATAACAGAATATTAACATTTTAAAATTATGTGAAAAAATGTTGTAACTCGGTTCTTTCAACGTCAAAAAAAAAAAATTCTGCGAAAATTTGAATAACAGAATATTATTTCTATTTAAAGTATTGCCACCGTACTAGCAAATCATTTTCATATTATTTGATTGTGGCTGCGGACAGAAAATTGTCTAAATATTGTAAAAACGATTCTGGAGCTCTTTTCTTACGAAGCTCCAGCCAGATTATTTTTCTATCTTCATAAAGTAAGGCTATTATGAGACTAATGATGTCTTCTAAAAAGAGTTGAAAGGAAATTTCTTTTATTTTTTAATTTTTTTTTATTTTATTATTATTTATTTATTTATTTATTATTATTTTTTTTTTTTTAAACGAAGAATAAGAGTCTTTCATTTAGCGGGTCCCGAACTTGTCATGCCCTTAAAATTAAATAAATCACTAAAATTCTTTATGCTTTATTTTCTTATTACGCGTAAAGCAAAATGAAATGGGTCAAGGTGTGAAAAATAAAATTTTCCTAAGGTACTGTAAAAACCATCGTTGGTCAGACTTGCCAAGTCATTGGGTTAGTGATTCAATTTTTAAATTTTATGGCAATATTAATTGAAAACAAGGCAATATTAAAGCTGACAGAATTTTTCAAAATTGGAAAAAATTCTTGATTTTCCTATACATTGCGCAAATATTTTAATTTTATACTTGTTTGCTGAGAAAAAAGACTTTTTAAGGTTACAGATTTTTTCTTGGTCTTTGTGAAATAATTCGTCGACCAAATATTTTTATCCAGACATTTACTTTGATGTACTGGGATTAGAGAATGAACAAACAAAGAAAGTGGTAAACACTAAAGGTAAATTTCGAAATTTGGAAAGTTTCCTCTGGAATTCGAAAATGAAATCCTCCTGGAGGAATAATGAACATTAGAGTCCGAGTGCTTTATCACAACTTCAGGCTTGCGATCTTGCGAAATTCTATTGAAACAAGCAACTTTGCATCCTGTTATATATTTTAATATATCTGTATCATTCATGATACTTTTTCCAACAAATTTTAAATATTTTAACCTACCAGAAATTCAAAGATTTTTCCTAACTAACAGTTTAATGACTACAGTATTGACGATTATAAAATTAGATCCTTCCAGGCAATTCTGATGAATCTTGCTCAGAAGACCTATGTTCTGGGTATGCAATGTTTCTTGAACGAGCACTTGTTATTTAGTTTGCCTTATAATCATGAAGAATGATCTTCATACAAGACTTTATTAATAAGAAAAAAGTTTCCCTTAATGTATTTAACTTTTGATTAATTTTGTGGTTTACATGTATATTTCTGACACATTATAATGTGCGACAGATGAAATTCTCCCTACATCACTTTCAAGGCCATGTCGCGTTGCCATCAGCAAACATGCAAGTTAGAACCAAACTGACAGTAAAAACAAACTTTTAATTTTAATGACTTGAAAAACATCTATTTTGGCTTCTAATTCACCAAATAAATGTTTCATTTCTATACATTGTTCAGTTAAAATTTAATGAATCATGTTAAAGGTTAGAAACGTAAGTCTATTTTTCAACAAGTCTTCCCCAAGAAAACTCGACTATAAGACTCGATAATGGAGAATCTTTAAACATTTTTGAATAGGTAATAAATATAATTTGTTCAGCAGTATTACCGACTTTGAAATTTTCCGGAATTTAATTTAAATTTATTTAAATTATTTATTAATTATTTATTTAAATTTAATTTTAATGAATTTTTCGGAAACCGAAAAGTTTCATCAGTTATGATTAATTTTCTAATTCCGGTAGAGTCAATGGAAATGGACAATTAAATATTTTAGATTTAAGAAATATAGAAATTTCCAATAAACCGCAAAATTTCCTTAGTTATACTGTTAAAAATATTTTGACATTCACGAAATATTTATGTTACAATTGTAACAAAAAAATTTCTAAATGTCGTTACAGAAAATAAATTCTGATACGCGTCACATTATTCAATTAACCTTAAAAACTTTTAATTTATTAGTCATTAAATCATATAATAAATAATTAATTTATAAATTAAAATTTAATAATTTATTTATTAATTTTTAGTGAAAATTTTTCAACAGTGCACTGCAAAAACTGCTGTCTTCTAAGTGTCTTATTTTAAGACAGTTTGGTGTCTAAGACGCAATTAATGTCTTAAAATAAGATACTTTTTGCGTCTTAGATACAAAAAAGACATCAAAATGTCTTAAAATAAGACACTTAGAAGACAGCAGTTTTTGCAGTGTGTATGGTAAATTTACTAATCTCGATAAATTTAATAGCAATAATCAAAATTCAAAAAACAAGCAATAGAAATCTCAATTTAAAATTAAAATTGGAGCCTTTATCAGTAAATATTTTTAATTACTGTTGGACTTTACAATTTTTTATAATATTTAATAAAAAATGTAATTTCTAACTTCTGATTTCGGTAATTCTCTGTTTATAACTATAACTGTTGTTTTGAATTTTTGAAAATTATTGAGAGTTATCTCAGAATAAATTGAAAATTTTTACGAAGTCACTGAGAAATCACGGCCTCAGATACTCTGTCACCATTAACCTCAAATAATGTCATATAAGTTTTTTTTTAAAATATTTTCTGTCAAATTGATATTCGAGATTACTTTATTTTATTTCTCTACTTTTTACTACTAGTTTTATTAAATTAAAACTTTAATGTTTAATAATTTTTGACATATTTGTCAATTGAAATTGGCCTATTAGATCACACTTCTTTATTTTTGTTATTTAAGCCAAATAAGATTTAGTGATAATTGCGCCCTCTATTTGAGCTAGGTGCTGTCTGATTCAATCCATTTTAGCTATTTTTATTATAGATTGTAATGTAGAAATTAAATATAGACAATAAATAATGTATGTATTAGATTAAAAGATAAGATTGAGGTATCATTACACCCACTATAATTCAGCTAGTTGGTATCTGTTATAAATTATAATTTAAAAATTGGTATATTATAAATAAAAAATGTATGCAATAATAACTAGATTGAGCGATCTTTGCGCCCTCTATTTTGTAGGATGGTATCCTATTTTTTCGATCTTAATTTTATCATTATCCATACAAAAACCAAACAAACATAACCAATAAACCAAACCAAACGACGTTGAGCGATCGTAGCGCTTTCTCTGTTGTCTATTTTTTAATCTCATATATCTCGCGTATCTTTGACGGAGATCGGAGCCCGATCTTTGCGGACTCCTTTTGGCGACTTGTCATGACCATGAGATTTTTCTTCATAATTTCGGGTATTGGAAGAAATTAAACGAAGTTGAGAGATTGTGGCGCCCTCTTTTTCCGTTTTGACTTATGTACATACCTTTCAATCTCTTCTCTCGTATCTTGGACGGAGAAAGGAGTCCGATCTTGGCGGACTCCTTTTGACTACTTGTCATGAGATTTTTCTTCATAATTTCTGATATTGGAAGAAATTAAACGAAGTTGAGAGATCGTGGCGCCCTCTTGTTCCGTTTTGACTTATGAGACTTTCAATCTCTTCTCTCGTATCTTGGACGGAGATAGGAGTCCGATCTTGGCGGACTCCTTTTGACTATTTGTCATGAGATTGTTTTTTAAATGCCACTGGATGAACCATAAAAAGATGAAGACAGACTTGTAAAAAACAAGCAAGTCATTTGAAGAAGACCCCGTTGTAGGCGACATATAACCTTTCTGCCGCATGACACGCTATTCCGCGTGGTTCTGCGTTTTTATTCGTACGATTGATGCGTTATTTTTCACTTGACACTATTTGCACTTTTATTTGTCACTTTTAAAACTAGAATTCTTTACAAAAAACAATTATTTAAGCTAAATAAACCAAAAAACTACGGAGGTAAAACTAATTCAGATCACACAGAAAAATACAATGACAAGTCGGAAATATGCAGCGCCACCTTCGGATATCCGGGGCCTGTAGGCGCGAAAAAGTAGTTTTTTCAAAAAAGCTTTAAAAACTGTGACCAGATCTAGCAGAAAGAGTACTACTACAATTTGATCTAGAAGAACGAGACGACGAAATATAATTCTCCATTTTATAACATACAATATATTTTAATGTGTGAATTTGTCGAAAAACTTTTTTTTTTCGATAGGTGTCGTTCACTATTCAGGGCTCGGTTACTCTACTGATGTGTTTTTAACATTTGAAAAAAGGCATATTAACATCTTCGTTAAAAATCATCGTAGAACAATTTTTTAAAAAAGCGTTTTAAATAATTTAAGCTTTCTATTGACCCTAGACATGTACTAATTTTAAGTCGGATTCAAATTCTATCGTACAAAAAGTATCATTCTGTTGATTTGGAGGTTAGGTCCAAACTCAGATCCTCTGGATGAATTCTGATGGCTTATTCGGATTCAGCGCATTAAAAATATGGATCCCATACCCAGATCACGGAACTTCATTTTTTTGTGGGACTGTGTTATGAATAAATTGCTTTAAATGATTATAGATATATAAAGTATGTAACTTTACTTTTTTAATAAATTATAAAACAATTTGATAAAGTAAATGAATGATGAAGTATACAAATTATAAAGTTCACTATTTGAGTTAGTATAGTTTAACTAATTCAAAATGCATCGTTTCGTTTGTAAAAAGGGTATAAGGAGATTTTTTCTAATCAATTACAATACAAAAGGAGCAGTGAGTTAACATCATCAGAAGCTGATGCGTAGATCATCAAGTCGTCATAAATCAGTGTAACATTATGTTAACTTTCTTTTTTTGCAAGGATTTATCGTACTTTTTGCATATTTTATGAGTAGTTTCAGGGAAAACTGGTTTCACAAGTGACAGACGCTGGAGTGTAACGTCGAAATCCTCGTTACACATCAAACACTTGTTGTAGTTTTATTTTCGAACATGAACGGAAAGGACCGGTTTTGAAATCGAGCCAGTCGATACCATAAGGGTATATAAAAGATGCTTATAAGTGGAATCAAGTAGGAAATAGAATCAGCAGTAAAATTCTTGTTATCAACAGATTAGGAAAATAATAATGTTGTTCTTTCATTATTATGTATATATGTAAAAAGGTGTGAAAATTTTTACATGATTGTGCACATACAGAATAAATATATAATATTAAAGGTGCGGAGTGTAAATAATATATATTATATATTCTGAATCTGAAATCACAGAAGCCATTTTCGATTGGTATCTCATCAAATTCGCACTTGTGAACAACCAGCACGCAGAAAAAGGTAAAAAGTGGCCATTAATTGACAGGGAAGTCTCTCGTCATTTTGTTTTTCTTTATAAACGACAAGAGAGGCGCTTTTTGATGATTCATTGAGTAGCCGTGAATCAAGGAGGATGACAACAAGTGCTCTGGACACAGGAAAAGAAACGAATGATTGGAAGAAACAGGACGACACACCAGATTAAAGAAAAAGAGTAAAAGGAGGTAATGGCCAATAGTAGCAAGAAGGAACTGATAGGAGGCTGTGTCAATGTGTCAGAGAGACGGTTCTCGTGCTCGGCTTGCCTTTTATGTACCCAACGTGGGGTCTCAAACTTGTCGTTCCACACAGAGTTCCTCAACTAAGGATCCCCGCAATATTATTTATATGCGAATATAATAATATTTAATGTCAATTAAATATTAGATGATAATAATAATAATATACATTTAACTCTCACATGCTATACGTGTTTACTCACTATATATCTCAGACATTCCTATCTGCGCTTGGTCAAGTGGCCACCAATCCAATCTTTATGTGCGTGTCTAATTTAAGTTATTTTCTAATTAGTAAAGATAGGCGTTGTTTGATAAGCCAACAAGTCAGTATTGGTCGATGTCCTAATTATACCCATGTTGTCCCCATTACAGACAGTTAAGCTAGGACATGTGAAAGATGAGACATTAGGCATTTTTGTTTTCCAATGTACTCGTTACATAATTATTAACATTCATTTTTCGTCCCAGACGCCAACATTAACGAATTCTTGTCTACTACGTCAAATTATTTTTAATTATTATAATTATTTTTTAATGAATAAATTGTAAAATGAGAACTGCTCAAGGTAACGCGTGTTCCACAAAATACAATCAGAAGTGCATTAAGAAAAATTACAAGAATGCATTTAATCAAATCTAACAAAATGATTTTAAAATTATAGGAAAATATATTCCGATAAATTAAATCATGGTTGCAACAGAAGCTTGGATTAAAAATTACATGACTTTTTCAGGTTTTCAAGAACAAATTTTGGTAAAATTCCAGGACAATTTTCAAACAAATTCAAATCTGAAAATTCTTTAATAATCGCAAATTAATGATTAATTTAAGTTAATTCAATTAACTTTCACAGATTAAATAAATTTCACTGATGAAGGCACACACTTGATGCCGAAACGTTTGGAATAAAGATTTAAAGTGTTTTTTTTTCATGCACCCTAAAGCCAATAAAACACCTCACTAATTTAATTGAATAATGACATAAATAAATAAACTGGTGTAAAAATTAAAAAATTATAGACAATAATATTGAAAAATTAAGAAAAATATTACAAGCTTCAAAAAAAGAAAAAAATAATTGAAACTTGAAGACAAGAATTAAAAAATGTTAAAAAGTCCTGAAATTTGAAAAAAAAAAAATTATTAATATGGAAAATGAGAAATATAATTCAAAAATGGAGTAAAAAAGTAACATTTTAATACATTAACTATAAAAAATTGTATACAATAATTAAGAAATTAACGATAAATTTAGATGTGGAGAAACTACCCGCGAACAAATGGTCAGTATGGGCAAAATCTAAAATAGTATGGGGCAAGACACGAACTGACTTTCATCAAACTTGACCAGACAATGGGACAAGTATGGGATCATGCCGAATCCCACACTACTAGTATGGCATCGATTTTTCAATTTAAACAATATCATAAAGAATAATTATGGCAATATGGAAAATTACCAAAAATGAATTATCCATTTGCTATACTAGCAGCATGGGAAATATGAAGTATGGTAACTATATGCTTATGGACCACACACCATTCCTGTTATCATGACAAAATTACAGCAACTACATAAATCATTCATACAGTCAATGATGATACTTTTAATATAGGAAATTGAAACAAATTGGGTATAGTCCGCAGCACATACTTTTACAAGTTTCCCATAGTTTGAATATGGAAAATTGTCAAAAAAGTTTAAAAATCAAACACCTACTTGTAGTACGGATATGGTTGATATCCAATACTTCTAGAATGGTCAATTAAAAAGTTTAGTTATATTACATACCTAACATTCACTTATCCATGAGCCATACTTGCAAAGCGGAAAACTTAGAAGTATGGTAACTATCCATGTCCCATATTGTCCCATACGTAAAGTATGGGAAAATTAGAAGTACGAAGGTTATCAGTATACCATTCTCGCAGTATAAAAAATTAACAAGAATGGATTATCCATGAGCCATACTTGCAATATGGGAAATTTAGAAGTATGGTAAATATCCATGTCCCATACTTGAAATATGGGATATTAACAAGCATGGAAATTATCCTTATCCCATACTTTAAGTATGGGAAACCAAAATAGTACGACTATTATCAATATGCCATTCTCGCAGTATGGGAAATTAACAAGAATGGATTATTCATGTCCCATACCTGCAATATGAGAAATTTAAAAGTATTGTAAATATCTATATCCTATACTTAAAATATGAGATTTTAACAAGCGTGTCAATTATCCATGTGCCATACTTGAAATATGGGATATTAAGAAGCAAGGAAATTATCCCTATCCCATACTTTAAGTATGAGAAACCGAAGTAGTACGGCTATTATCAAGATCTCAGTTTTGCAGTATGGGAAATTAACAAGAATGGATTATTCATGTCCCATACTTGCAATATGGGAAGTTTAGAAGTATTGTAAATATCGATATCCTACACTTAAAATATGGGATATTTACAAGCATGGCAATTATCCATGTCCCATACTTGAAATATGGGATATTAACAAGCAGGGAAATTATCCCTATCCCATACTTTAAGTATGAGAAACTGAAGTAGTACGGCTATTATCAATATCTCAGTCTCGCAGTATGGGAAATTAACAAGAATGAATTATTCATGTCCCATACTTGCAATATGCATTTCCTTGCTTGTTAATATCGCATATTTCAAGTATGGGACATGGATAATTGCCATGCTTGTAAATATCCCATATTTTAAGTGTAGGATATAGATATTTACAATACTTCTAAACTTCCCATGTTGCAAGTATGGGACATGAATAATCCATTCTTGTTAATTTCCCATACTGCAAAACTGAGATATTGATAATAGCCGTACTACTTCGGTTTCTCATACTTAAAGTATGGGATAGGGATAATTTCCTTGCTTCTTAATATCCCATATTTCAAGTATGGGACATGGATAATTGACACGCTTGTTAAAATCTCATATTTTAAGTATAGGATATAGATATTTACAATACTTTTAAATTTCTCATATTGCAGGTATGGGACATGAATAATCCATTCTTGTTAATTTCCCATACTGCGAGAATGGCATATTAATAATAGTCGTACTATTTTGGTTTCCCATACTTAAAGTATGGGATAAGGATAATTTCCATGCTTGTTAATATCCCATATTTCAAGTATGGGACATGGATATTTACCATACTTCTAAATTTCCCATATTGCAAGTATGGCTCATGGATAATCCATTCTTGTTAATTTTTTATACTGCGAGAATGGTATACTGATAACCTTCGTACTTCTAATTTTCCCATACTTTACGTATGGGACAATATGGGACATGGATAGTTACCATACTTCTAAGTTTTCCGCTTTGCAAGTATGGCTCATGGATAAGTGAATGTTAGGTATGTAATATAACTAAACTTTTTAATTGACCATTCTAGAAGTATTGGATATCAACCATATCCGTACTACAAGTAGGTGTTTGATTTTTAAACTTTTTTGACAATTTTCCATATTCAAACTATGGGAAACTTGTAAAAGTATGTGCTGCGGACTATACCCAATTTGTTTCAATTTCCTATATTAAAAGTATCATCATTGACTGTATGAATGATTTATGTAGTTGCTGTAATTTTGTCATGATAACAGGAATGGTGTGTGGTCCATAAGCATATAGTTACCATACTTCATATTTCCCATGCTGCTAGTATAGCAAATGGATAATTCATTTTTGGTAATTTTCCATATTGCCATAATTATTCTTTATGATATTGTTTAAATTGAAAAATCGATGCCATACTAGTAGTGTGGGATTCGTCATGATCCCATACTTGTCCCATTGTCTGGTCAAGTTTGATGAAAGTCAGTTCGTGTCTTGCCCCATACTATTTTAGATTTTGCCCATACTGACCATTTGTTCGCGGGTAATTGAATAATAATGACACAAATAATTGAAATCTAGTGTAAAAGTTGATAAATTTATGACAGTAATAAAATGATTGAAGAAAATGACATTTGAAAAAAATAATTACAAAATGTCAAAAATATTTGAATATTGACAGAAATAATTGTAGTTTGAAAAAAAAATTGAGAAGTGACAAAAATAATTGATAACTGGCGTAAAAAATTAAAAATTTAAACACAATAATTAAAACACTGGCAAAACAATTGAAATATTAAGAAACTAATTGAATAATGACATAAATAATTGAAAACTGGTGTAAAAATAAAAAATTAATAGATAATATTTGGAAAATTGATAAAAGAAATTCGAAGCTTGAGGAAAATAATTGAATGTAAAGAAATTAATTTAAGTTTAAAGAAAATAAATGAAATTTGAAGAGAATAATTCAAAAATGTCAAAACAATTTAACTATGTAGAAAGTAATTCAAGTTTGAAGCTAGTATCTGAAATTTGTAGAAAATAATTGAAAAACAAGTAAAAAATTAAAAAATATATAACAATATTAATAAGAATGAAGAAAATGGTTAAAAAATGAAGAAAATAATTAAAAACTGTATTAGGAAATTTAAAAATTCATAACGTCAAATAAATTCCAGGACAATTTTCAAAAAAATTCATTCACTGTAAAAACATAAGTGTCTTATTTTAAGACATTTTTGTCCTCACTTTTAAGACGTTTTAGGGTGTCTTAATTTTAAACCAATGAGAAAACGTCTTTCAAAATTATTGACCAATGAAATTGATTGAAATAACCATAAGACGCTTTCTTAATGTCTTGTGTCTTAAAATAAGACACTTAGAAGACCGCAGTTTTTGCAGTGTTGTTTTCGTATAAATCTGAAAATACTTTAATAATTGCAACTTAATTAATAATTTTAGTTAATACAATTAACTAATTGAATATTGACTTAAATAAATGAAAGCTGGTGTAAAATTAAAAAAATATACCCTATAATTGAAAAATTGAGCCAGTATCATTTTGACACAAAACTTATTTTGAAGATTGTTATATTGTACAGAATGAGAATGTTATTTTGTACAAATTAATGCTACATGTTATTTTGTACAATTTTGAAAAATGAATTTGTTATTTTGTACAATTATTTAAAAAATGGATTTAATTGTAATCCCAAAGGTTTTTAACTTTTTTAAAAAATTCATTTTTAAAATTGTATAAAATAACATTTAACAGTTGTAAAAAATAACATTCTCATTCTGTACAATACAGCAAACTTCAAAATAAGTTTTGTGTCGAAATGATACTGGCTCGAAAAATTGAACAAAATATTAAAAATTTAAGGAAAAGAATTGAAAATAAAAGAAATTATTTGAAGTTTGAAGAAAAAAATTGAAATTTAAAGAGAATAATTCGAATATATATTAAAAAAACTTGAATAATTATTTTTTCATAATAAATAATAAGAATAATAATATAAAGAAAATAATTAAATTTTGAAGAAAATAATTTAAAAATGACAAAAATAATTCAAATTTGAAAATAAATTGTAAAATGACAATACACTAAATAAAAAATTGGTTAAAAATAAAAGAATGAAAATAGAATTTGAAAATTTTGAACAAAATAATTGAAATTTGACGAAAATAATTGAAAAGTTTTAAAAACAATTATAATTACAAGCAAATAATTGAAGAATAAAAAAAAATTTCAATTTGAAAAAATTGTTTGAGACTGATATAAAAAAAATAAAAATTTGGTTACGATAATTGAGATATTTCCGAAATAATTAAAATGGGAAGAAACTAATTGAATAATGACAGAAATAATTGAAAACTTAACTAAAAATTAAAAATTTATTACTACGATAATTGAAAAATTAAAAAAAATATTCGAATTTTGAGGAAAATAATTAAAAGTTGAAGAACTTAATTGAAGTTTGAAGAAAATAATTAAAGTTTGAAGTTAATAATTGAAATTTGTAGAAAGTAATAAAAAAACAAGTAAAAAATTAATAAATTTGTAATAATAAAAATAAGAATGAATAAAATGGTTGAATTTTGAAGAAAATAATTAAAAACTGATGTAGGAAATTTAAAAATTCCTGACGTAAAATAAATTCCAAGACAATTTTCAAAAAAATTCATTGTTTTCGTATATATCTGAAAAATTTTTAATAATCGCAAATTAATTATTAATTTTAGTTAATTTAATGAATTAATTGAATAATGACATAAATAAATGAAAGCTGGTGTAAAAATAAAAAATGTATATACTGTAATTGAGAAATTGAACAAAATATTAAAAGTTTAAGGAAAAGAATTGAAAGTTAAAGAAATTAAGTAAATTTTGAAGAAAATAATTTAAAAACGACAAAAATAATACAAATTTGAAAATAAATTCTAAAATGACAACACTAAATGAACAATTGATTAAAATTCAAAAAATGAAATTAGAGTTTGAAAAATTTGAACGAAATAATTGAAATCTGAAGAAACTAATTGAAAAGTTTTAAAAATAATTAAAATTACTAGGAAATAATTGAAAAATAAAAATAAAAATTTTAAAAAATTGAATGACACAAATAATTGAAAGCTGGAGTAAAAATTAAAAATTTAAATACGACAATTGAAAAATTAAAAAAAGTATTCGAATTTTGAGGAAAATAATTGAAAGTTGAAGAAATTAATGGAAGTTTAAAGAAAATAATTAAAATTTGAAGAGAATAATTCAAAAATGCCACAAAAAATTTAACTGTGTAGAAATTAATTCAAGTTTCAGAATCATAATTGAACTTTGTAAAAAATAATTGAAAAAGGTATAAAAAATAAATAATTTGATGACAATAATAAAACGAATGACGAAAATGCTTGAAATTTGAAAAAAAGAATTTGAAACTTGTGTAGAAAATTTTAATATTCATAACAATAATTACATATATGCTACAGTTGTCTGGATAAAATCCATGACATTTACAGGTTTTCCATAAAAATTTTTGGGAAAATTCCAGGACAATTTAAGGTATTTCTCCGATGGGCAGTCCCTGTCAAAAGTTAGTATTTCAGTTAATAGCAATTATTAATTAAAATAATTTATCTCTTGACTTATTATTTACTGTTAATAGTTAATCAGCCATCGACCAATAGTTTTTTAATGAAAATGTTTAAAAAAATGAACAAATGTTGTTAAATTTTTAACGTTTTTCAAAGATGCCTTTTTTACAAGTCTATCTTTTCTTACCATTTTTTTAAAAATGTTTCAATTTAAGTAAATAATAGCTTATTTTCTTCAGAAAAACAAACTCTGCACTTTCATCTCGTCGGATTTTTAAAAAAATTGGTCATTTTTTAAATAAAGAAGTTTGTTTATAAATATTCAGAAAAATGTTTTTAAATAAATTACGATATTTAAAAAATGGTCCACTTTTTCAAAAATCTGACGAGGTGAAGTTGTAGACGTTTGTTTTTCTGAAGAAAATAAGCTATTATTTACTTAAATTAAACCATTTTAAAAAAATTGGTAAGAAAAGATAGTCTTGTAAAAAAGGTATCGTTGAAAAACGTTAAAAATTTAACAACATTTGTTCATTTTTGAAATATTTTAATTAAAAAACTATTGGCCGATGACCGATTAACTATTAACAGTAAATAATAAGTCAAGAAATAAATTATTTTAATTAATAATTGCTATTAACTGAAATACTAACTTTTGACAGGGACTATCCATCGAAGAAATACCTTAAAAAAAATTCATAGTTTTCGTATAAATCTGAAAATTCTTGAATAATCGCAAATTAATTTTCAGATTGTTTGCTATATAGGGTTTACCTAAGAGCTGCTTATACTATACAGTATACAAAGTTATTATACTACTTAATTTTAAAATTGTTAAACTGTAAATAATTTACTACTACTTGATTATGTCTGGGATAATTTACAGAAAATACAAAAATGAATGAAAATCCAGGTTGAAAATTTCATCTTTGAAAACCAAGCTGGCATATTGCTCGTCTTTTTAAATATCAGAAAGGATAAGTTTAATAAAAATCGTGGACAAAGGACGTGCGGCTTATAAGGTAATAAATATATTTGAAATTAAAATAATTTTAAGTATAAAAATTCTTAGAAAGTTTGATAGAATAAATTGAAAGCTATTAAGAAGATGATAAAGTCAAGTAATTAACGTCTTTAATCGAGAAGAAATGTGCCTTAAGCGTGATGAATTTCTTAAGAAAAGTTCATTTGTCCCACAATTAATTCCTGATGTGAACGAGTTTCTTGTGCTCTCGCGGAGATCGATGGATTAATTATTTATCTCCTGTAGGGGCGCCAGAACGTCCAGGCACACTCCTGTCGTATTTCGTTGTAAATTCAATAGGTTTGTTTTCCGTGGCTATGTATTTTTTTTACAGCCGACGCCTTCGGTCTTCGTTCATCGAACGCAACAGATACCAAGGAATGTTCCCTCGTCTGAAAGGAGCGAATCGCTTGGCGAATCGAGGAGAACCGACCATTCAGGGGACACGAGCTGATTTTCAATTGACAAAGATTTCCACGAAGCGGCATCCAATTCTGGTAACTCGTCAACGGAGCTACTGGATCGCAAATATATATACTTGTTCTCTCCCTTCATTCATTCCAAATCTATAGTCAATCTTCAAGTTTAAAACTTGTAACCAAATTACAATTTATAATTATGGTCTTTGTCGAACAATTCAATAATCATAAAATGTCATCAGGATATGTCAAAAGTGAATAATCATTTTGAATTTCTTGTCGAATTCCCGGATTGTAAATTACAATTTTAACTCATTTTCGATTATCTGTCAAAATTGTTCCGCGAGTATTTAAGTAATTATAATGCACTCGTTAACGTAGCAGCCAAGGTATATGAGTCAGCATGAATGTCTTTCAGTATCAGATTTTTTTCCGTGCTATATTTTTATGAACTAAATGATAACGGTTATTGTCTGCTCGACGCTTTATCTAATTATCGCCCACGCGTTATCTACTACTGCAAGATGACAGATTGTCAACTACTGGCACAACACTAGTCTTTCAGCAATCATATTAACACAAATAATTGAAATTCCACTGAAAATATATTGATAATTTGTTTGTGTCAGTTTAAACTAAGTTTCTCAAATAGTTAAGACACATGCAGTCTATTCTTAGGGATAAGTTATTTATGATTTATGATAACAGTTGATCAATGCAATTTTCCCCTATTAATATATGGTAATAAACTTTGTGATATGACGTCATAATGACTCTGAGAAGATAGCGATACACAATACCAAAAAGAGTTGATCTATGAATGGCATAAAGAAATCGCTAAGAAACGAAAAGATTAGTCTATATTTTGTGGTTCAATAAAGAACTTCGTGGGTGTGAACTTTAACTCTCTTGAACAATCAGTGACATTCCTAACTGGACTATGTCACTGAAATTAGAGACCTCTGACTAATAAGTGTGACGTTTTTACGCTTGCAATCATGTAAAACTGAACAGAACACTCTTCATTGAGTATAAATCATCACGGATGATGAACCATACACAAACACATTTTAAGGGAATTGTATATCAACAAAAGAATTTTTAATTAAAACTAAATTGTAGAAAAATGGAACGAAATTATAATGAGGACAAATCAAGAAGATCAACCAACAGTGAAATTAACAAAAAAGAAAAACAATAAAACAAAATATGTTATAATGTTAAAACTTTAGTTTCTAATTTTCATTATTTTCCACTGAATTTTAAATTTAAAATATGCATCGCGACTTCGGAATATATATGCTCGATTGCTCACGCTATATTTTCGGTGTTCAAACTTAATAAGCGGATTATAATAATTACATGTTTCCAACTTTATGTTTATCTCCGCTGCTATATTTACGAGGTTATACTCAAATTTAAATAGCAAACCTAATAAAATTTTATCATCGAAGTGCAAAATAGCATCTTATTATATAGTTTAAATTCAAATCAATGAATCACTCATTTATTTTTAACCATTTATGTAATTTTCGCAAAGATTCAGAACGAAAGAAAATATTTGCTCTTGAAAATTTAGTAAACAAGACCGTTTTTCATTTCCCGCTCATATGTGTCACAAACGCATAAAAATTCGCTCGGTTAGCAAAATCATAATTTTAAATTATTAGAATGCTAAATGTTTCTAAGAATCTTCAAGTATTTGCTACGGTTTCAGCTCTAAATATTTTTGCACACAGGCCATTCAAAAACAAAGGTAAATAACGATTGATTTACGTGTGTATTGACAAATTATAATCGCATAATAGATTTTCCGGAATTAAATTTCAAGATAAATACCTTCATTTATATTTTTAAAGGAAAAATTATAAAATTCATTGGCAAAATGATAATTTTTTTTTTTTTTTAATATTTTAATTGTTATGTATTTTCTGCTCAATTGGTGTAATTCTAGAGAAATGGGTTAAGACTTGTGGAATGTGGAAGACTCTTAATGCCAGCAAGAGTGGATTTTCCAGGAATCTGCAAAAGAATCCGGTCGTCATTGCGGGAGCATTTCAAGGAAAAGAGACAGATAGAAATAAGAGAGGATGAAAATCGCAAAAAATGGGTCACAGCTCCAAATTTGTAAGTCCGGCTTCCGGCGCTCGCGTTCCCAAAATATAAAGGCTCGTGAGAATCAGGGAATTCCATGGCTCTCTTCTCTCGCTCAAACGACCACGGGGCAATATGGCAAATTGCCAAAGTGCTGCAGAATAGCGAGAATCTTCACGTATTCGGACCTCTACGCTATTATTCAATTTTTAACCGCAATGTACAACGTAAAATACACTCACTAATAAACTTCAAATTTATTTCAAGCAATTGTAAAAGAGTATAATAACTTTTTTGAAAAAACAATAATTAAGGATGAGAAACAATAACTTTTTTTAAACAGAGATAAAAGTTAAGGAAAAACGAAAATGAGGAAATTTTTGATATAACTTTTTGTGTTGATAAATATAATTTCTGGATTAATAAAAAATGTACTGTTAATTTAAGGTTCTCTTGGATCAGTGGTTCTCAACTCAAATTTTGTCATTTTTAACTTATTTTGTGATGTTTAATGAATAGCGCTAACTTTAGGGTATAGAGTCTCTCTCTCTCTCTCTCTCTCTCTTTTGTATTTATTTAAATAATTCACAGTGTCTACCGAAACATGATTTTTTTCCCGGATTTCTTTTATGTATGATTAATAGCTATAATATTAAAATAATTATCGGTTAATAAGAAATATTAATCAGATTGGGTATAAAAAGTCAATACACGTCTTTCTTAATTAGAAAATATAATATAATTTATTTTATAAACTAATCAGTCGAAAATTCAAAATCGCGGGTCCAATATGACGGAAATTTGTTTTTCGAAATTGCTCGGCTTCGTTTGAAACTTGTCACTCTCGGGTTTTGGAGGTCGAAGATTACGAATGAAGTCAGATTTTTAAAAATGAAAATTGCGGATTCAACATAGCTGACATTTAAAAAAAAAACTATTAGTGAGCTAATAGTGAGTTTTAAAGTAAAAACAGTAAGTGCGCGTAATACATAAGTTTTTAAGGTAAAATTGATCTTTGAAGAAAATAATTCCACAATGGTAAAATTAATAGAAGTTTGAAGAAACAAAATAGAAGATGACCAAAGTAATTAAAAATTAAATAAAAAAATGAAAATTAGAAGAAAAGACTTGGAAAATGACAAAAATAATTGAAAAATGAAAAAAAAAAATAAAAATTTGATGTCTACACATAAATAAAAAATTGGAGAAAAAAATTGACGATTAAAGAAAATATATAAATAATTGAAAAATCATAAAATTGATAGAAATTTGAAAAAAAAATACTTAAAAAAAGATAAAAATAATTAAAATTTAAAAAAAAAATTGTGACATGACAAAAATAATTGAAAATTAGATTAATAATTAAAAATGGAACAAATAGTCGAGAAATGACAAAAATAGTTGAACCAAGAAAAAAAATGGAAGATGATAAAACTAATTTAAAATTATGTAAAAAATTGAAAAATTGTAAATGAAAATTGAAATAAAAATTGCTTAAAGAAAATAATTGTATAACGACAAAATAATTGTAAAATCACAAAAAGAATTTAAATTTGAAAAAAATACTTGAATATAAAATAATTAAAATTTGAAGAAAATAATTAAGAAATTACAAAAAATTTAAATTTGAAGTTAATACGTGGAAAATAAGAAAAATAATAAAAATTTGAGACAAATAATTAAAAAATTACAAAACTAATTAAAAATTAATTTAAACATTAAAAATTTGAAGAAAAGACTTGGAAAATGACAAAAATAATTGAAAAATGGAAAAACAAAATAAAAATTTGATGTCAACACATAAATCAAAAATTGGAGAAAAAAATGGACGATTAAAGCAAATCATAAAATACTTGAAAAATCATAAAATTAATAGAAATTTGAAAAAAATACTTGAAAAATGATAAAAATAATTAAAATTAAAAAAAAAAATTGAAAATTGACAAAAATAATTGAAAAGTAGATTAATAATTAAAAAATGGAACAAATAGTCGAGAAATGACAAAAATAGTTGAACCAAGAAAAAAATGAAAGATGATAAAACTAATTTAAAATTATGTAAAAAATTTATGATTTGCTGAAAAGACGTAAAAAATGACATAAATAATTGAAAAATCGAGAAACAAAATAAAAATTAGAAAACAATAATTGAAAGATTGAAAATGAAAATTGAAATAAAAATTGCTTAAAAAAAAAATTGAATAATGACAAAATAATTGTAAAATCACAAAAAGAATTGAAATTTGAAGAAAATACTTGAATATAAAATAATTAAAATTTGAAGAAAATAATTAAGAAATTACAAAAAATTTAAATTTGAAGGTATAACACGTGAAAAATATAAAAAATAATAAAAAATTTGAGACAAATAATTAAAAAATGACAAAACTAATTACAAATTAAGTGAAAAATAAAAAATTTGAATATAAAAGACTTATAAAATGATAAGAAATTTGAAAAGAAATTGAGAAATGACAAAAATAAATGAAAATTGAAGTAAAAAATTAAAAAATTCATGACAATAATTTAAAGATATAATGACAAAACTAATTAAAAATTAAGTAAAAACTAAAAGAATGAAATTACTATTTTTCGAAATTTAGTGCCGCAAGCGATATTTTTCAAATAGGGATATTATTCCTTATACATTAAAATATAATTTAGTAGTTTTTATTTTTAAACCTAAAGAAAGTTCATTGCATGGTGATAGCAATATTCTATTTGTTAATCATGCCTTCCTCGCTCTTCCATTCTAAAAGATTGAACTTCATTCTCAAATATCTTAATAATTAGCACCGTTTCCTACCTTTAAAAAAATATCATTGTTTTTGTTGATTGTTCTATTATGTGATATTTTAATTAGAAAAATATTTAAAGCAATAATTTTTTTGTAGAGAGCTATCTTAACATAAAATTCGCAGTTGAATTCACCTGCAACACAAAGTGCACTATTTGTGTTATTTTGTCAAAGGATCTATATACATACAATTATATTTCTGTACTTTAAGTATTGATTCTCAAATACGAATAATTTATTCGCGATTTTAATATTCATTCTTGTCATAAGAATAATAAAATTATTCTATCTCCAAGTTAACAATTCTTGATGTATAATAAATCTTATTAAAATAAGGTTCAAAATATGATGTATCAATTGACGTTTTGAATATATTTAAATGAACGATATCTCTATATTCTTTTGTTCCAAATTTAAATTTAACACAAAATATTTTTTTTACTAAATTAAACAATTACTTTTATTACTTAAAATAATTGAACTCACTTTATGTATTTTCTGTCCCAATATATATTTATTGAAATATTTAGATATAAAAATAAAAACATTCGTTTAAATTGACGTTTAACTCATGACACTTTAGGAAACTTTTAGATATAAAACTTAAGTTTTATATTATGAGAGTCTAAAAAATTTATTAGAAGGAACTCAAATACGAGGAAAGGATTTGAATTTTGTTTAAAAATGTAATAATTTAATTGTACCTACTTTTACTTCTATAAGAGCAAATCAAGTAATTTCTTGACAGTATATTGAATTTTTTCTATTTTGCTTCAATAACGAATTAATAAGGTTTTCCCTGTTAGCGAATAAAATTTGTTCTTGATCTAAAAATTATTATTAATGGTCTTAGCATAATTATTTTTAGCTCAAAAATAAGCATTCTTGATTCAAACATATTTCATATTATCAGACATACTTTTTTTACCAGCTTAATTTGCTCTCTAGAATAAGTAAAAACTCGTCCTCTTATTCCAATAAGTGTGTATGCACTTATTTTTATACGTAGACGACTTATAACGCAGAATAATTGAATATTCACTTATTCAAATTTAGAGAGTGTGGATTTATAACAGAATTTTCATTTGGTCAAATAATCCATTAAACAAATTTATTAATTTTCATAATTATCAATTTAACATAATTTTTATTTTCACGAATCTGTATAAAAAACGTTTTGAATAAGGATTTAACGTGCCTTTTTTTATGGACCCTAAAGTCATAATGAAACACCTCTCTAATAAAATAATAAAAATCTAATAAAAATTAATAAATCCATCTTGAGGCCACTTTTTTATATAGATAGAAAAGTTTAACAATTAGAAACAATGCATTAAAAAATGTTTATTTTGAAAAAAAAATTGTATCCTTGTAGCCGCATAAGTTACCTAATATATATCGTATTCAATTTGAATACTAGCCTTAGTAAAAAAATAATAATTAATTAAAGGTTGTTGAAACTAGAGTTGCGAAGAAGTAATATTATCTGAAGAACGGTAATGAGAACGAGAATATAACCGGGAATATAACCGACCAAAATTCTAATCGTTAATTTATGAGAATTTTTTTATTTATTTATCAAATTAAGTCAAATTTTCTCAATCAATGTACGAAAATAGAATCTCTAGTGTCATTCTAATTAGCAATGATTTGAATTTTAATTTTAAAAGTAAGAATTATATATACAATAATTTACAAGTTTCTTTTATTCTGTCCACACCTAAAGTTTATCACGAGATGTTTTTTTGTTTTAAATTTTTACTTGATTTTTCACCTTTTCAAAATGTTCTCAAATTTTAAATTTATACCTAGCAATTTTAATTTCTTCAAATTTCTGCTAATTTAAATTTGTATTGATTAAAAGTTAAATTAATCCACGGATCAAATATAATAAATTTTAAGTGATTTAACCATTTCTGAAATTTTAAATAATTCATTTCTCTTATGGTTTTAACTACTTAAACTACATTTTTTAAATGTTTTTATCGTTTTCTATTATTTTCTCAAAATTCTAATTTTTTTCATTCTTTTTGCATAATTTTCAAAAATTTCAATTATTTATCTGAAATTTTAAATGATTTTCATCATATTTCATTTATATTTATCAATTTTAAAGTATTTTTATTACTTTTTAAATTATTCTCCTAAATTCTTAATTATTATTCTCATTTTGTAAAATTATTTTTCAAGATTTTCAAGTATTTTTGTCAAATTTCAATTATTTTCTTCAAGTTTTAATTATTTTCTTTTGTTTTCATAATTTTCAATTTTTTTTATTAATTATCTTAAGTTTCAATTATTTTTAGCCTTCTTCAATTTTTTTTCTACAATTTTTAATTATTCTTATTTTTTTCAATTAATTTCTCAGATTTCCAAGTACTTTTTTCAAATTTCAAATTTTTTCTATTTTAATTATTTATTTTTATTGATTTCATAACATTTTATTAATTAATTATTTCAAATTTCAATTATTTTTTTCAACTTATCATTGTTTTTATCATATTTCAATTATTTTCTTCAATTCTCAAAATTTAAAATCATTTTTCAATTATTTTCACCAAGTTTTAATTATTCTTATTTTTAAAAAATATTTTCTGAAATTTTCAAGTATTTTTCTCGAATTTCCATTAATTTCTTCTATTTTTAATCATTTGCAATTCTTTTCATAATTTCCAAATTTTAAACTATTTATCTGATATTTCAATTATTTAATTCTATTTTCAATTACTTATATTCTTTTTCATAATTTATAAAATGTTTTTAATTATTTATCTGGAATTTTCATTTTTCTATTCATATTTCAATTATATATTCGATTTTCTTGTATTTGAGGTACCTACATTCTGTTTTTTGCAATTATTTCTCTGAAATTAAAAATTCTTCTTTTTAATTTTAAATTATTTTTATCTTTTTCCATTTATTTTCTCTAAATTATTTATTTTAATTTTTCATTATTTTCTTTAACATTAAATCCTTTCCATCATTTTTTAATCAATTCTCTAAATTTTTAATTATTTATCTCAATTTCATGCAATTTTTTGAATTTTCAATTATTTTCTCCAATTTTTCATTTTTCTTATTTTTTTCAAATAATTTCTCAAATTTTCAAGTATTTGTCTCAAATTTCAATTTTTTTCTATTTTAATTATTTATTTTTATTTATTTCATAACATTTTATTAATTAGGTGACACGCATCATAAATTTAGGCGTGGAAACCAACAAACAAATCTTTTAAAAATTTTCAAATAATTCTGCAAATTTTTTCAATTATTTATTTTAAATTTCATGAATTTTTTTCAACTTATCATTGTTTTTATCATATTTCAATTATTTCCTTCAAGTCTCAAAATTTAAAATAATTTTTCAATTATTTTGACCAACTTCAAATCATTCTTATTTTTAAAAAATATTTTCTGAAATTTGCATTAATTTCTTCTATTTTTAATCATTTGCAATTCTTTTCATAATTTCCAAATTTTAAACTATTTATCTGATATTTAAATTATTGAATTCAATTTTTATTACTGACGTTCTTTCTCATAATTTCCTTAAAGTTTTTAATTATTTATCTGAAATTTTCATTATTCTATTCATATTTCAATTATATATTCGATTTTCTTGTATTTTATGTATCTATATTCTGTTTTTTTCAATTATTAAATTAAACATTTTTTTTCAATTTTAAATTATTTTTATCTTTTTCCATTTATTTTCTCTAAATTTTAATTATTTTCTTTTTTTTGCAATGAAGTTCTAAAAGTTTTAAATATTTTTCTGAAATTTTTTTTAATTTTCCTTTATTTAAAATGTATATTATGTAATTTTTTCAATTATTTTCTCAAATTTTAACTATTTTCTTAAATTTTAATTCATTTATTTTAATTTTTCATTATTTTCTTAAATTTTTAATAATTCGCATAATTTTTTAATTAATTCTCGAAATTTTTAATTACTTATCTCAATTTCAAGCATTTTTTTCAATTTTCAATTATTTTCTCCAATTTTTCATTATTGTAATTTTTGTCAATTATTTCTCAGATTTTCAAGTATTTTGCCCAAATTTGAATTATTTTCTTTAATTTTAAATCATTTCTATGATTTTTTAAATTACTTTCGACAATTTTAATTGTTTTCTTTATCTTTTTTTTAATTAATTCACAAAATTATTTTGTTATTTATCCATTTTTATTTCAATAAATTGTTCGTGTTCCAAAATAGTGGAGCTCATTCAAACATACAAAATTTTCATAAATTCCCCGGAAGGGAAATATTTTCTGTTATATTCTCGAGAATGTAACAAAAATTTAAATTACCAAGAATTTTACAACTTCTAGTCTGACCATAACTGCCTCATTCTACTTGATATTTTAACTTTCCAGTTTAATTTAATGTTTATTTGAGAAACAGATTTATAGGGTAAACTTTCAAGTGTTTATTTGAAATCTTTACAATCTGTGCATCACAGTAGTTGAAATTTATATTAGAAAAGTTTTGCAGGTAAAGTTGAGGTATATCCTGAAACTGGAATTGACTAAAGAAGAAACAAAAAAAAAGTGCATGCATTAAAGACAAGAAGTATAGTGGACCTCAACTGAGAGAAGAACGTGATGACAATTGACGATCGATTTCAACAACTCAAAGAGGAACCCTCTCAATCCTAAATGCAATCGATTCGAGGTTAATTAAGTGCGGCTCATAGTTCACAATGGCAAAGACGTCTGGCGCCGCCTGCTGTTCTCCTTAATTCTTCTCACAGCTCGATAAATTTATCTTGATTTGAATTCGAAATGAACTTACCGCATTGACTTAAATCAAATTCCTTTACAAGCGGCAAATTGCTACCAAAAATATATAGTTCCAGAAAATTTTCCAGATAAATTTCTCTTCTATATAATACACACGTATACATATATATGTGTGTGTTAAATGTCCACACTATAATACACAATTTAATTTTCTCAATTCCACTTTTAGCTTTCTCGTCATAAAGGTTAAATTGAAAATTCCACGAACGGTCTTTTCGCCGGAAATGTCTGATTTGTAAAGTTGAAATTTGCCAAAGTTAATTGTGAGAATGGAGATATTTTTAATGTAGAGGTAAAAAGAAAATTTTCTATCTTGGGTGGTGGCCAGCAGGAAAATGGAAATAAGCGAGTCTTGACGAGATGAAGTTACAAATAACGTGCAATGTTCCATCCCTTAGGCGGAAATAGATTGCATAAAGAGACTTGGCACGAGGTTGAGCAATTCGTAATCTAGTAGGTGAGAATAAGAAAAGAGTAATAATAAAATGAAAGGCACGAGTAAGTCCAGGCACTCGGCCTCGAAAGTGACTCACTGCTAGAGTCGGATCTGACTTTTAATAACTGAGATTATACATATAGGTATATAAAACTATATTAGCTTCTTAAGAGCAACATCTAAGATTCGATATATCCAAAATTAGTATTATTTTAAAGCCAACATGGTTTTCAAAATTTGGGTTAGGTGAATTTTCCCGAAAACACAATTGCGACATGAAATCCATTTTACCAATGCAGAATTAAACTAAAAGATCATTTAACAGAAATCTCTCATGTGTTCAAATTATAATTAGATCAAAATTTTGTTTTTCAGAAAATTCGCAAGAAAATTATATATCCAATATCGTTTACTCTCGTCTTAAAATTTTTTTGTGTATAAAAAACACTGTATCACAGAAAAAAATAGATTTTGTTTAAATAGCAAGTGCATTGAATATCATTAAATTGAATAATTTCAGAATGATAATAATAATCTTGAAATTATTAACTTAGTTGATTTTATAAACAATGCTGGGTTAAATAATAAAGATTACAAATTTTATTATTCAAAAGAAATCATAAAAAATGTAACTAAATATTAAATAAACCAAATAAGTAATTTATTGGCGACGTTTCGTCCATAATTCCTAAACATCCTCAGGCTGTAATTATAACAAGTGTAACACTTAGTAAAAATTTTTTCCCATGAACAAATACAGAACAATATTGAAGGTTTTTTACCTCGTATGGAATTTTTAAAATTTTTTTAAAACATCACAGACTGCACTGAGAAAAATGAGTTAGCTACTATATGGGTAGATAATTTTTAGCTGTGATAGCTAATATTTATCTGTTTCAGCAAACAAAAGTAGCTGTGAAATATCAAAGTTAGCTAAGGTAGCTAAGTCTTAGCTCTGGCTGCTAATTTTTTTTCTCCGTGTGTGATTTATCAAAAGCATTTTTTTTTGCATATGTTTACTTCGATTAATTAAAATTCTAATATACATACAACAATCGTTTCGAAGTTCAATAAATCACAGAAAAAACGTTGGTTCAAGTTTCCATTCAAATTTCCTTCAGTTCTAATTTAAATTGTTTCAAATATCAATCTACAATTACAATTAATATAAATTACAAACAATTCTACTATTATTTGATCGAAACAATATAATCACTTAAAGAATGTTAAAGAAAGAACAATTGTAAGAATAATGGAAAAGTAATGGTCATATGCATTGGCGATAATAAACCACAAAGAATTCCTTATTAAGCTAATTAAAAATTAACAACTTTTTCTACGAATTAATAGTTTTCTAAAAACAAATCAGTAGAAATTCTTCAGAAATAAAGTAAAAGTATCGGAATAATTTTCTGTGTTAGTAATAACTTCTTATCTCAAAATCTGAATATGGTAAAAAATTCACTACCCAATGGGAAACTAACGATTGGCGCATTAATGGACCAGTATTGGGAGCCAATGGTGCCAATATTGGCGCATTAATGGAAACCAATATTGGACCACAGTTGGTCAATCCTTGGGATGATAACGGGTTTGCCAGTCATTGGCAGCCATCATTGGTTCAATATTGGTTGCCAATGATAATGCCAATAAATAAAATTTTTTAAATTAACAATATTAAAATCTATATTTTTATATTGTTAATTTATTTATTGTTTAAAAAATTTTTTTTTTTAATAAATATTTTAATTTATTTATTAATGCATGTCAAGTATTGGTACAATAATTGGCTTTCAATATTGGGCCATCCTTGGGAGCCAATGAATAACCAACAATCTTATTTTTACAACTCTATATGGAAACAGAGTTGTTAATTTAATCTTCAGCCAATATTTGACAATGAAGATTTAAGTGTTGGACACATTAGAAATGTATTTTCAGAGGTACGGGATCAGGCCTTATATAAAAGAGCTGAAGAAACTCGATCGTGAGAGAGGCTGACCGATGCGCGCCCTATGCCAGTTTCCGAAACCACAAACGCGTGAGAATCCTCGGCGCGCAGACGCGGCATAGATGCGGCGGGAAACTTCCACTATTTGAATTTGAATTTTTTATGCATTTAATCAAAAACAAGAAAAGAAATATAATAATACAAAAATTATACAAATTCTTAAATTTGTATAGTTTTCTGATTGTTATTAAAAAGTAATACGCTTAATTATAAAGAAATACTTATAATAAATATCCTTCATAAATAATTGTTTAATTCTTGAAGATTTGAAAAACTCTTAAAGGTGTGTCCTAAGGTTAAAAATTATTGTTCTAAATCTACTTTAATCGATTTTCATGTTATAGAAATTATTTAAATAAATTAATTAGTTTTAAAGAAATCAGAAAGAAATTAAATTGATGAAAAAATAAACATTTAATATTAAAAATAATATTAATAAAAATAATCACATTAAAACTTTGCTTGTAAAATAAACAGAACGAAAAATTTAAAATTAAAAAATTAATGAACAATTACAAAATATTAAAGAAGACTTTAATTTTATTAAAATGTAAACTTAAGTCACATAAATACAAATATTCATGTAAGTATTTAAATTTTAAATTCACCATTTTTTCTGTTTAAATTTAAAGTAAAATTTAACAAATTGTAAAGAATGATAGTTAATAAATATTTAACTTTATTTGTTATTCTTTTCGTTTTTCACATGCAAAAAATAATCATTTTTTTTTATAAAACTAAGAAACAAATTCTCTAAATTTGAATACAAATTAAAAATGAAAAAAATTTAATATATGTAAAAAAATTTTAAATTTAAATCATTTAATTAAATAATTTATTTTAACAAAATGACTTTCTAAATATAACTATCCAGAATATATAAAAAATATGAGCAAAAAAAATCAAAATTGGTTTTTAAAAATAAAAAAATAAACTTTTTAAAGTTCAAAATAAATTAAATTTTTTTTAAATTTTGTTATTCTAAACTTAATATTAAACTTGAATAATAATTTTCAATACAATTACTTAAAGTTAGTTTTCAAAAAATTCAATTATCATTAAAATGAATCTTTCCAAATAATAAAACTTAAACAGAAAGAATTAATGGTTTCTTTTAAATTAAAGAAATAATAGAGCATTAAACATAGTTAATTTAATATTTTGAATACTATTAAAAAAAATTTAACTTTAATAAAATTAATGATATCAAAAATATTATTTTTCGATCCTAATTAAAAAATGTAACTTATTTCAATTTAGCTTTATTGAACAGTGTTGATTTTTAAATTTTAAAATTTGTGTCTAGGTATTAAGCTTTAAATTAGATTACATCTTATTTTTTTTCATGTCCATATATTTTATTAAAATTAAATTAAAATTTGTTTTTAAAAATAAAATATAAACTTTTTAAAGTTTAAAGTTGAATTAAAAATATTTTAAAATTCGTTATATTAAAATTAATATTAATCTTATATAATATTTTCAAATATAATTACTTAAAGTTAGTTTCCAAAAACTTAAATTAATTTTAAAACGAATCTTTACAAATAGTAAAACTTGAACAGAAAAAATTAAAGGTTTCTTTTAAATTAAAGAAATAATAGAGCATTAAACATGGTTAATTAAAATTTTGGAATAAAATTAAAAAAAAATTAAGTTGAAATAAATTAATGATATCAAAAATTTTAAAATTTTAAAGTAAACATTTCGAATATTATTAAAAATGTGCTCAGAAAGTAAAAACTTGGTTTAAATTTTTTAAACTTTTAAGTTAAACTGGAAATAAGATGTGAACTAAATTAAACCTTTCTATACAAATTTAAATTTTAAAACTCAATGCCGTTTTGTAATAGCTAAATTGAAATAAGTTACATTTTTTAATTAGGATCGAAAAATAATATTTTTGATATCATTAATTTTATTAAAGTTAAATTTTTTTTAATAGTATTCAAAATATTAAATTAACTATGTTTAATGCTCTATTATTTCTTTAATTTAAAAGAAACCATTAATTCTTTCTGTTTAAGTTTTATTATTTGGAAAGATTCATTTTAATGATAATTGAATTTTTTGAAAACTAACTTTAAGTAATTGTATTGAAAATTATTATTCAAGTTTAATATTAAGTTTAGAATAACAAAATTTAAAAAAAATTTAATTTATTTTGAACTTTAAAAAGTTTATTTTTTTATTTTTAAAAACCAATTTTGATTTTTTTTGCTCATATTTTTTATATATTCTGGATAGTTATATTTAGAAAGTCATTTTGTTAAAATAAATTATTTAATTAAATGATTTAAATTTAAAATTTTTTTACATATATTAAATTTTTTTCATTTTTAATTTGTATTCAAATTTAGAGAATTTGTTTCTTAGTTTTATAAAAAAAAATGATTATTTTTTGCATGTGAAAAACGAAAAGAATAACAAATAAAGTTAAATATTTATTAACTATCATTCTTTACAATTTGTTAAATTTTACTTTAAATTTAAACAGAAAAAATGGTGAATTTAAAATTTAAATACTTACATGAATATTTGTATTTATGTGACTTAAGTTTACATTTTAATAAAATTAAAGTCTTCTTTAATATTTTGTAATTGTTCATTAATTTTTTAATTTTAAATTTTTCGTTCTGTTTATTTTACAAGCAAAGTTTTAATGTGATTATTTTTATTAATATTATTTTTAATATTAAATGTTTATTTTTTCATCAATTTAATTTCTTTCTGATTTCTTTAAAACTAATTAATTTATTTAAATAATTTCTATAACATGAAAATCGATTAAAGTAGATTTAGAACAATAATTTTTAACCTTAGGACACACCTTTAAGAGTTTTTCAAATCTTCAAGAATTAAACAATTATTTATGAAGGATATTTATTATAAGTATTTCTTTATAATTAAGCGTATTACTTTTTAATAACAATCAGAAAACTATACAAATTTAAGAATTTGTATAATTTTTGTATTATTATATTTCTTTTCTTGTTTTTGATTAAATGCATAAAAAATTCAAATTCAAATAGTGGAAGTTTCCCGCCGCATCTATGCCGCGTCTGCGCGCCGAGGATTCTCACGCGTTTGTGGTTTCGGAAACTGGCATAGGGCGCGCATCGGTCAGCCTCTCTCACGATCGAGTTTCTTCAGCTCTTTTATATAAGGCCTGATCCCGTACCTCTGAAAATACATTTCTAATGTGTCCAACACTTAAATCTTCATTGTCAAATATTGGCTGAAGATTAAATTAACAACTCTGTTTCCATATAGAGTTGTAAAAATAAGATTGTTGGTTATTCATTGGCTCCCAAGGATGGCCCAATATTGAAAGCCAATTATTGTACCAATACTTGACATGCATTAATAAATAAATTAAAATATTTATTAAAAAAAAAAAATTTTTTAAACAATAAATAAATTAACAATATAAAAATATAGATTTTAATATTGTTAATTAAAAAAATTTTATTTATTGGCATTATCATTGGCAACCAATATTGAACCAATGATGGCTGCCAATGACTGGCAAACCCGTTATCATCCCAAGGATTGACCAACTGTGGTCCAATATTGGTTGCCAATAGTTTGCCAAGAAAAAACTGTTGGCCGCCAATCATGGGACCATTATTTAGCCAATGGTGATCATTGGCAATTTCCCATTGGGTAATGTCCAAAGAGTGTAGGCATTTATTAAAATATGTGAAAGACTTTTGACTTATTCAGATTTTAAAAATAAAAATAATATTCAAGTGAAGAGAGTAAATTTGGAACAATAGTCCTTGGTCCCATAATTCGAAAGATGGTCGTTATACTTTGAAATCAAGATCTAATTTAGAAGACACATGTGTTCCTGATGATTTGATACATCATAGACTAACAGGATTTTGGCAGATTGACAGTTATTTGACCACTGCATTTGTGACAAGTTATGCGTGACTTTTATTTATTATTCCTTCAACTCATAAAATGCCAAATAACTGGCAATATTTACTACAAACAAATATAGAAAAGACACCTAGAAAAATGAGAAAAAATCAAACAGAATACACAGAACAAGATAGTCAGAGAAATAATATGCAAAAGAGAATAAATTTTTTAAATAGTCAAGAAAAAAATAAAGTGTCCTCACTTTTAAGACGTTTTAAAGTGTCTTAATTTTAAACCAATGAGAAAGCATCTTTCAAAATTATTAACCAATGAAACACTGAAAAAAATTTTTGTTAATTTAATATATGATTTTTGGGTGAAAATTTCAATGCAGCAGAAAGTCAACCATATATGTAAATTTAACATCAAAATAAAGAGTCATTTAACAATGATCTAGAGTTAGTCTTAAGCATTTCATTCGCCTAAAAATTACATGCAGCAAAAATCGCAGATAGTTTTTTCTGTGAATAGCTTGAAATAATCGTAAGACGCATTCTTAATGTCTTGTGTCTTAAAATAAGACACTTAGAAGACAGCAGTTTTTGCAGTGTATAGTATATATGTGGCCGCTAGGGTGTTTAAAAAAAAATTTTAAATCGTTTAAAGTCGCACGGAAATAAAGTACAAATGGAAAAAAATTACCCCTATTTTTTGTTTTTTGATCTGACAATATTAAGGGTTGCCGCTTGCACCCCCTATTTTCCTATTAAAAATATGTGGAAAAAGTGTACTTTTTTAAAAAAGTGCGAAAATTTGTTCATTATTTTATCGAAAAAGGCACAGTAGTTTATGGGACCTTGATAAATGTCCAAAGTTGAAGAAAGTGTGGGTTATTATTATTTTTTTGCAAACTGACCCACTCTAGGGGTGCGTTAAATAACCACCCCTGAACATGAATACAGCATTTATTAGCATTTATGTCACTTTTTTTTTTAAATAATTTTACTAAACAAAATACAAAGCTCGCGGCATTATTAAATTAATTTTTAATTGTTTCAACAATTTAAATTTGTTTAAACATTTTTTTTTCATATGTTTTGTTTCAATTAAATATCTTAAAAGCTTACGACTTTCTAAACGGCAAAGAGAAAAACAATTTAATTATATTAATTTAATTGATTGTTTAAACAATAAAAATTGTTTAAAATCAACTTTTCAATTAATTCAGCTAGAACTACGTAGTTTTTTGCAATTTTCATTGAAGAATTATAAAGATGTTATTTATACACAATTCGCAATATATATTCAATTGTTTAAACAATTTTAACTTGTTTAAACATATTTTTTCATACACTTCCTATTTTAATTAAATATCTCAAAAGCTTACAACTGTTTAACTAGCGAAGGGAAAATCAATTAAATTTATTAAATTTAATTCATTGTTTAAACAATTAAAATTGTTTAAAATAAACATTTCATTAAATCATGTGGTTTTTTGCAATTTTCATTAAAGAATTATAAAGAAGTTATTCATTTATAATTTACAACATATATTTAATTGTTTAAATAATTTTAATTTGTTTAAACATATTTTTTCATACTTTCAGTTTTAGTTAAATATCTCAAAAGCTTACAACTATTTAAATAGCGAAGGGAAAATCAATTTAATTTATTTAATTTAACTCATTGTTTAAACAATTAAAATTGTTTAAAATCAACTTTTCATTAAACTCAGCTAGAATCATGTGATTTTTTGCTATTTTCATTAAAGAATTATAAAGAAGTTATTTATTCATGATTCATAATATACGTTTAATTGTTTAAACAATTTTAACTCAATAAACATATTTCTTCATATTTTCTGTTTTAATTAAATATCTTAAAAGCTTACAACTTTTTAAATAGCGAAGGGAAAATCAATTTATTTAATTAATTTAATTGATTGTTTAAACAATACAAATTATTTAAAATCATCTTTTCATTAAATTCACGTAGAATCATGTTGTTTTCTGCAATTTTCATTGAAAAAATATAAAGAAGTTATTTATACACAATTCGCAATATACATTCAATTGTTTAAAGAATTTTAATTAATTTAAACAATTTTAATTTGTTTAAACATATTTTTTCATACTTTCTGTTTTAATTAAATGTCTTAAAAGCTTCTAACTTTTTAACTTGCAAAGGAAAAATCTATTTGTTTATTTAATTTAATTGATTGTTTAAACAATTAAAATTGTTTAAAATCAACTTTTCATTAAATTCACCTAGAATCATGTTGTTTTATGCAATTTTCATTGAAGAACTATAAAGAAGTTATTTAGCACATTTTGCAATATACATTCAATTATTTAAGGAATTTAAATTAATGTAAACAATTTTAACTCGTTTAAACATATTTTTTCATACTTTCTGTTTTAATTAAATATCTTTAAAAATTCCAAATTTTTAAATAGCGGAGGGAACATAAATTTATTAACTTAATTTAATTGCTTTTTTAAACAAATAAAATTGCTTAAAATCAACTTTTTATTAAATTTTCATAAAACGTGGTTTTTTTGCAATTTTCATTGAAGAACCATAAAGAAGTTCTTTATTCATAATTTACAATATACATTTAATTGTTGAAACAATTTAAATTTATTTAAACAATTTAATTTTCCTATATTTTTGAATTTAAATAATTTTTTTAATAGCTGACGATTCTTTAGTAACAATTGACAGAAAATTTTAACATGAAATATTTTGTTTATTTGTTTAAACAATTTTTCATTAAATTCTTCTAGAAGGATTTCGTTTTTGTATTCCTCATTAAAGAAATATCAAGAATTTTTTCTTCTGCAATTTTCAAGACTTTTCAATTGTTTAAATAATTTATATTTGCGTAAACAATTTATTTTTTACATATTTTAAGAGTAATAACTAATAACCATTTAAACAATTTTAATTGTTTAAACAATCAATTAAATTAATATAATTAAATTGTTTTTCGCTTCGCTATTGAAGGTATTTCTCCGATGGGCAGTCCCTGACAAAAGTTAGTATTTCAGTTTATAGCGATTATTAATTAATATAATTTATTTTCTTACTTATTATTTACTATTAATAGTTAATCAGACATCGGCCAATAATTTTTTAATAAAAATGTTTTAAAAATGAACAAATGTTGCTAAATTTTTAACACTTTTCAAAAATACCTTTTTTACAAGTCTATCTTTTCTTACAATTTTTTTAAAAATGGTTCAATTTAAGTGAATAATAGCTTATTTTCTTGAGAAAAACAAACTCTACAACTTCACCTCGTCAGATTTTTGAAAAAGTAGATCATTTTTTAAATACAGCAGTTTGTTTATAAATATTTAGAAATATGTTTTTAAATAATTTACTATATTTAAAAAATGGTCCACTTTTTCAAAAATCTGACGAGGTGAAGTTGTAGAGTTTTTTTTTTAAGAAAATAAGCTATTATTAACCTAAATTGAACTATTTTTAAAAAAATGGAAGAAAAGATATAGACTTATAGAAAAAGTATATTTGAAAAACGTTAAAATTTTAACAACATTTGTTCATTTTTGAAACATTTTCATTAAACAACTATTGACCGATGGCCGATTAACTATTAACAGTAAATAATAAGTCAAGAAATTAATTATTTTAATTAATAATCGCTATTAACTGAAACACTAACTTTTGGCAGGGACTGTCCATTGGTGAAATACCTTAAAAAGTTGTAAGCTTTTCAGATATTTAATTAAAATAGAAAATATAAAAAAATATGTTTCAATAAATTAAAATTGTTTAAACAATTGAATGTACATTGCGAATTGTGTATAAATAACTTCTTTATAGTTCTTTAATGAAAATTGCAAAAAAACCACATAATTCTAGGTGAATTTAATGAAAAGTTGATTTTAAACCATTTTTACTTTAAACAATCAATTAAATTGAATCAATTTAATTGTTTTTCTCCTCGCTATTTAAAAAGTTGTAATCTTAAAAGATATTTAATTAAAACAAAAAACAAAATATGAAAAAAATTGTTGAAACAATTAAAAATTAATTTAATAATGTAGCGAGTCTTGTATATTGTTAAGTAAAAAAATTTATAAAAAAAAAGCGACATAGAAAAGTAATATTTTAGACCTATTTACTTATAAATTCTTAATTTATTTTTAGGGTTGGTTATTTAACGCACCCCTAAAAAGAGTCAGTTTGCAAAAAAATAATAATAATCCACAGTTTCTTCAACTTTGGACATTTTTCGAGGTCTCATAAACTTCTGTGCCTTTTTCGATAAAATTATGAACAAATTTTAGCACTTTTTTAAAAAAGTACACATTTCCCATATGTATTTCTAATGGAATAATAGGGGGTGCATGCCGCACCCCTTAATATTGTCAGACAAAAAAATAAAAAATAGGGGTTATTTTTTTCCATTTGTAGTCGATTTCCGCGCCACTTTAAACGATTTTAAAAAATTTTCTTTTTTTGAAACACCCTAGTACACATACATTTATTGAAATTTTAAAAATTATCTTTATAGCCCCGTGTAGAAAAGTTCCCAGTATTTCCCAGTTTGTAAGTGGGCGCCAGTTGGGGCCAACCTGGGCTTCCCAGTTTTTTTAAATAAGTAAATTGTTACTAAATAATAGTTTCAATACTAAACTTATCGTCAACCTGGCTTTATTTATTGCAAATTACCTTCATTTCAATTTAAAAATTCATGAAATTCGGTCAAAGCGCTCAAAGTTTCCCATGCAAAATGCATGGAAAAAAAAACTTTTCCATGGAATTTATTTATTTATTTATTTATTTATTTAGAAAGAATAAACGGGTAAAAACCCCAATACATAAAATAATAAAAAATAAGACAGTGACTTAAAACTAATGCAAAACATTGTGAGGCCTTGTTCTAAATGTTACAATTTTCAGTGGAATTGATATAAAATCCATAAAAATTAACATTTTTCGATCGGATAAAGCTGTTTCTCCTCAGAAAAGTTTAAAGAATAAGATCTAATAATTTATTTGACAAATTTTTTATTATTTACTATTTTTTAAAGGTCCATAAAAAATTTTCATAAACGAAAAAAACTAGTAAGATCGTTAAAAAATATTCATTACGACATTTTACACCATTTTTCACCAAACTTTCCTTTAATTACATAAAAATTAGTTACTAACAATTGTTGCATGTATTTTTTAATTTGTTTAAACAAATTAATATTGTTTATTTGCAATTTTTTATCTAATTGAGTTACAGAGTTGTAACTTTTTATTAATTTTGCAATTTTTCAATCCTAATGAAGCCCAGTATTAATCGTAAAGTAAAATCAGCAATTATAAAAATTGTTTAAACAAATTAGTATTGTTAATATTAATATTGTAATAAAGTTCCCATACTGTATTAAAGTTGTGAATAAACAATATTAATTTGTTTAAAAGAGTTTCATAATTATGAATTTTCGTTTACTATAAGTTTTGGGCGTTTATAGGCTTAAAAATAGCAAAATTAAGAGAAAGTTACAACTCTCTAGCTCAATTCGATGAATAATTGCAAATAAACAATATTAGTTTGTTTAAACAATTTTTATAATTGTTGATTTTCGTTTATTATTAATATTCAGCTTTTATATTCTTGAAGAATTGCAAAATTAAATGAAAGTTTTAACTCTAAAGCTCAATAAGATAAAAGGTTGCAAATAAACAATATTAATTTGTTTAAAGATTTAGTGTAATTGTGGATTTTTGTTTATTATTAATATAAGGCTTTCATAGGTTTGAAAAGTTGCAAAATTAAGAGAAAGTTTCAACTCTCTAGGTCAATTAGATGAAAAGCTGCAAATAAACAATATTAATTTGTTTAAACAATTTTTATAATTGTGGATATTCGTTTATTATTAATATTAAGCTTTGATCAGCTTGAAAAGTTGCAAAATTAGGAGAAAATTTCAACTCTCTAGCATAATTAGATGAAAAGTTGCAAATAAACATTATTAATTTGTTTAAACAATTTCCATAATTGTGGGTTTTCGTTTCTTATTAATATTAAGCTTTCATAAGCTTGAAAAGTTGCAAATTTAAGAGAAAGTTTTAGCTCTCCTAGCTCAATTAGATGAAAAGTTGCAAATAAACAATATTAATTTGTTTAAACAATTTTGATAATTGTGGATTTCCGTTTATTACACAGCCCTGCATCGGTTTTGTCGAATGAATGTGACCAAGTGTTTTCGAAGGGAATTTTTGTGCTGAACACGAATCTGGAGTCTAAAATGTTGCATTACGTCAAGTTTTCAAAAAAAGGGGGGTTGATACCCCCAAAAATAGCGTTTTTGGCAGTTTTTGAAAAATCGTAGTACCAAAATTATACGTGTCAAAAACATCGCTCTTATCAGAAATTAAAGCTTGAAATATGCCCTTTTAAATGAACTATGGGCGAAATTAATTGCATCAACCCTTAAAGAAGGGGTTGTGTTTTTTATAGGGTGTTTTGAAAAAATTTTTAAACAAAACTACCCAAGTGAAAAACACCGATATTCTTGCAACTTAATAAACTACAAACATAACAAAAAATATTTAACACGTGTTTTTACCCTTAAAACTCAAGAAACACTGTTTTGATTAAAAAGAGTTTTTTTTTATTCTTAAAACGCAAAGCAGCTTTTAAAAAACACTTGTTAAATATTTTTCTTTATGTTTATAGTGTAAGTTGCAAGAATATCCGTGTTTTTCACTTGAGTAGTTTTGTTTAATAATTTTTTCAAAATACCCTTTAAAAAACACACCCCCTTCTTTAAGGGTTGATGCAATTAATTTTGCCCATAGTTCATTTAAAAGGGCATATTTCAAACTTTAATTTCTGATAAGAGCGATATTTTGGACACGTATAATTTTGGTACTACGATTTTTCAAAAACTGCCTAAAACGCTATTTTTGAGGGTTTCAACCCCCCTTTTTTCGAAAACTTGACGTGATGCAACATTTTGGACTCCAGATTCGTGTTCAGCGCAAAAATTCCCTTAGGAAACACTTGGTCACATTCATTCGACAGAGAAAAAGTTAAGATTTGCAGGGCTGTGTTATTAATATTAAGCTTTCATAAGCTTGAAAAGTTGCAAAATTAGGAGAAAATTTCAACTCTGCAGCTCAATTAGATGAATAGTTGCAAATAAACAATATTAATTTGTTTAAACAATTTTTATAATTTTATATTTTATTTTTTTCTAATATTAGGCTTAGTTATTTTATATAGTTGCTAAATTAGAAAAAAGTTACAACTCTCTAGCTCTATTAGATGAAAAGTTTCAAATAAACAATATTAGTTTATTTAAAAAAATTAAAAATTACATGCAACAATTGTTATTAACTAATTTTTATCTCATTAAAGAAATTTTTGATGGAAAATATTGTAAAAAGTTGTACTGAATATTTTTTAACGATCTTACATTTTTACGATCTTTTTTAGTGAATTGGCACTAACCGGGTTGAGCATTACAAGCCCACTAATTTCCCAGTGGGAAGACCCAACTGGGGCCCACCTTAAATCTGGGAAACCCATATGGGGCCCAACTGGCGCCCACCCAACTTTTCTACACGGGAGCATAATAATGTCTTCAAAATTTTATAAATTTTTTGGTCCAACTTTTGAACCTGGCATATTCTAAGAAAAAAATTGCTCTTTAATGATTTTACAATATTCTTATTCTTCAGGAAATTCCCTTTAAAACATTAGTAGTTTTTGACAAATTCAGATTTAGAGAGGCACTTTGTCAAAGATTTTACATTTACTTTTATGCTTTGAAGATTTTGCTACTTTGTTGAATTAAAAATGATACAGAATAAAATGTAATCAAATGTTGGTGTTTTGTCGCAATTAGTCCTCACGCGTTCGAACGGCAGGCACTCGGTGGAGATTTACAGTTAGAATTTATGAGAACAGTTATGCGGTATGTAGCAGCCGCGTTTAAATGCGTATATACCTGCAAGAGGTACGATCTCTATTCAATCTACGTCTAGGAAATTTGTTCGCTCGATTCATATCACAAAATTGCTTAATGATAGTTATTGGAAAATTGGAAAAGTGCGATATAGAACGCGAATGAATAATCGTAAAAATCAATTTTCTCACTAATGCTTTTGTGTGAGCTTTTGTGTATAGGTTAAAGTTAAAATAGAGTCCACTATTTTGGAAATCAAGTTCTAAATTCAACAATTAATAAGACTTCCACTTATTTAATTGTATACACTTATATTGGAATAAGTGAAAGATTTTTTATACTAAATAAGTAACTATTACACTTATTCAGTTACAGATTTCGAGAGTGAAATTTATAAAATGGAGGTATATATTTGTAACTAATAAATGAGACGGAAAAAGAAAAACTATCCTGATCGCCTCGATAATATTTCTTAGAAAATGCCCTGGTAGTAAAAGAATGCTCGATTACGTGAGCATCATAACGCGAAGTGAGTCAGAATCTCTAAGAAATCGTATTTTTTTTATAATCGTACTCTTTCATCATTTATGACTGATTAATAGTTTCATGACGTTTTAATTATTTAAATTGAGCAGCAATTTTTTCATCATTTTCTGAGTCAAGGATTCTCCACGAAATAATTTTGTTTTCAGATTTACAAATTAAAAAGATATATGTATATTTAATAAGCAAATTGATTAGGTTTTGGCTCTAAATATAAATTCATGGGAATAAATACAAGTTTCACAATTAATTAAAAAATTTAATTATCTTCTTTTTTTCGAAAGAAGCGATTAATTTCGTTTCTTTATTAGAAAGAAGATACTTATGAATGCACAAAAATAACCTGAACTCGAAAGTGTTTACCGTATCATACTCACTGTCAATCACAAAAAAAAAAAAACAATACAGTACGTCTTGTCTCATTTTTAGTTAAAAAGTTTGAGACTGAAACCATATCAAGTTAATTTTGCAGTGAACTGATGCAAATAAGAAAGTTAAATTAATTTACAGCAAACGCAGGGTGTCGATAATTTTTATTTTTTTCCAAAATTTATTATTTGTAATTTTTATTTTCTAGAATTTAATTGAATAAAATTTTCTTCCAGGCGAATTAACATCTTCGAATTTGTTTTTAATCGAATTTAAATAAGTCTGAATTTTTAATTAACATAATATTTATGTTAGCAAATTCATATTTAACAAAATTCTTGTTTTAGAGATTTTTCGTTTAAACAAAGTTTTTATTTAAAAGAATTTCAATTTAACCGAAATTTAAATTTATCGCAGAATTTTCTTCGAACAAAATTTTAAGAATGCGAAATTCGGAGTTTTAAGAATGATATTAAATAATAATTCATACAAATAAAATGTCGGACAAATGAATATTCGGTGAAATGAATATTCTAACATTTAAAAATTCGACTTACTTAAAATTCTATTCAATAAGAATTTTGTTAAATCAAAATTTGGTTAAATTGGAATTATTTTAAATATAAAATCAGTGACCTAAAATTTAGGTTAACTAAAAATTCGGATTTTGTTAATGTCGATTAGCGAGTCCAAGTTTTTTCTAAGAAGATTAATACATTTATAAATAATTTATTATATAATATTTTTGAATATTTTTAAACTCACCACTCACATTTTCCAACAGCAACTTAAAATCGGTTTTCTTAATTGCCTCAGTATTTAAAACCATCTGCAAAATAAAATTAAATAAGTCATTAATATTGCAGTGTTTACATTGTTATAACTTTTAATTATTTAAATAATTAAATTATTAATTAAAAATATTGTAGTAGGTCGTACCTACTTCAAAATGGGAAATTGAAAATGTCAACGATTAGTGAACGATTGGACCAATATGTTTGGAGTCAGATTTCCAATATTGATCCAATATAGTTTTGCAAGCATGGTTTATGATCTTGCAAAATTCAGCATAAGGGAGAAAGGGGAATCTATAATCTTTTGATTTCGTGTGGCATAATAAATTAACAACACTGAAAAAAATGTTTAGTCATATCAACAAAAATTTTGTTGGCTTAACCATATTTTTTGTCATAGCAACAAAAATTTGGTTGTCGCAACCAAATTTTTGTTGATATGACTAAACATTTTTTTCAGTGAAGAAATGAATGACCCAAACAATGAATAATATTATCAAAAAACTTGATCCCCAATCAACAATTTCCTACAGACTTTTCCATTATAATTTGATGTCGTTATTGTACAATTATAAGTTAAATAATTGCGGAAGTCTTTATAAAAATCTTATAAGAGAGATTGAGAAACATGCTTGGACGTTTTCTTGGAAATTCTGTCGATAAAAGGCACGGAGATCCGCGATGATTCTGTAGAATCATTCGGGTCGAAATAACCGATTGCTTTCAGCACGATCTCACCTTCTTGGAAACGACTCGGCGAGGTCGTGTAAAAATACTCAAGTTCAGGGCGAGCAAAGAATCTGGATATCAAGGTCTGGGGGTAAAGTAAGCTTTTCGCTGTCAATAAATCCCAGGACAATTAGAAAAAAAAAACAAAACAAAAGAAAAAGCTAAGAAAGAAAGGAAAGAAGCAAATGACAAAAAAAAAGCTTTAGACACGTGTGAAGGAGAAATCTGCAGAATTGTTTTGTACTTGTATAAAACATAATCTTAAGACGCGGAAACACTATAGTGATCGATCATTTTTTAACTTTTTTTCTCATTGTGAATAATAAGTATTATTACAATTAGATAAATGATGTAAGTCTGGTAGAAATTGAAAGTCATAAAAATGAGAATGTAAAAAAGAGAGAATTAAAAAAAAATGGGTGTTGTATAAAATAAAGGCAGTTTGCAGATTTCTTGATTTAATTGAGAGCACATATATAGTTATAATCATATATCTTAAAGAGATTATACATTCTTAAACAACCTTGAGTATATTCTAGGCAAGGTCACTGTCCGTCCTGTATAGTTTGTGTACAGGATATAAGTGCTTATACGTGTACTATACACACGATACTCATTTACTGTAGGGTCCAAGAGAAGACCAGTTTCTGCGCTCGGCTGGGGCTGACCCAAAGCGGTCAGCAAACTCTTCTTTAATTATAATGAAAATGCCTTCTGGCATCATATTTCTATAAATGCGTGTTTGTACACAAGAAATTACACAATTATTTATACCAGGAATATTTTTCAACGTCCGTTATAGGTGCAATTCTTTTTAGAACGACATTTATAAATATAATAAAAAATAAATAGATACATAAATAAGATTTTTAAAGAAAAACCGGGCAAGTGCGAGTCGGACTCGAGCACCGAGAATTCCGTAAACTAACTTAAAAAATGCATTGAAGGGGAAACTTTCTTTGGGGCAAATTCTTTCACTTTTCGAAAAAAATACTATAATAATAAATTTCAATTATAATTTTTTTACTTTTATTAAAATTTGAGTATAAACTTAAGCATTTTTATAAGTTTAAAAATTTCCTAGCAAATACACTGCGTCTTCTTATGTAATTTTTAATTTTAATAAAAAAAGATATTTTTTATTTAATTTCTTTTTATTTTTAAACTTTTAAAGTAATTTAAACATAGGGGAGACCGCCTAACAGTATAGATAGTAAAAGTTTCTGATTGGTGTAATTATTTCAGGTTAAAGTTATTAATAGAATGCTTAACGCTAAAATGAAGCTAATATATTCAAGTAAGTAATGCAGAAGACAAAATGAGCCTAAAATTAATCTCTTGTTTTTTTTTAAATACCTTTTTAACACGATAAACAATCACTCGAAAAGAAACCTCGTGCCAACAGTATAGATTATCGGCTCCTATTTAAATTCTATTCTCCCCTAAAAATAAACATTTTTTCCAACAAAAAAAATCCGAAACTGTGAAATATTGTAGCTGTTTAAAATAAATTTGTCGAAAAAAAAATGCTATGATGGTAGATTAAAACCACAATTTTCATAGTTTTATAAAAAGTTCTGCATAAAATTACACATTTCTGTCAATTCCCAACCTTCCAAGATAAATAGGCGGAACTCTAGCATAGGGATGTTTTGTCAATTTTTCATTTTTCATTAATAACTTTTGAGAACTAAATTCAACAACGTTCGCTATATTTTTCCTGTAATCCACGTTTCAAATATACTGAATTTAAAGTAATTTAAAAATTTCTTCAATTTTTAATAATTATTTTCTATTTAATTTTAACTTATTTACAACAATTTTCAATTATTTTTACATCTTTTCAGTTATTTTCTGCAATTTTTAATTGTTTTTTAACTGTTTCCCTAAATCTTAAATTTACCTTCTTCAATTTTCAATTATTTTGTTTATTCGTTTCAAGCACTTCTTCAGTTTTAATTATTTTTCCTCTGTCATTTAATCAACTAAGTTATGTATTCCTAAATTTAATATTATTCATCACAAATTTAAATTAATTTTTTTAATTTACCATTATTTTTGTCATGTTGCAGTTATTAATTTTAATTTTTATTTAGTTTCATAATTTCTTCGTTAATTTCCTGAACTTTCAAATATATAATTCAATTCTCAATTATTTTGTTTTTTTTCTAATTCTTTTTATTATTTTGCAATTATTTTATCCATTTTTTAATATTTTCATTATTTTTCAATTAATTTTCTAAAATTTTTAGTTACAATCTCAAATTTAGATTATTGTCATTAATTTTACATTTTTTAAACAATTTTTCAATCATTTTCTTTTGCTAAAAAATAAATTCTGCAATGTTTCTATTATTTTCTTCAATTTTTAATTACTTTCACTAATTTGGCACAATTTTCAAAAATTTAAATTATTTTCATCAATTTTCGATTATTTCTGCAATTTTTCAATTATTCTCTTTATTTAATATTTTTAAAGTAATTTTGTACTGATTTTCTTTCTTTAAACATATATTTTATGCTTTTTTCAATTATTTCTCTCAAATTTTATTTAATGTTTTCAATTTTTCATATTTAAATTATTTTCATCATATTTTAATTTTTTTTCTCAATCTTAAATTATTTTCAGTATGTTTCCATTATTTCTTTAAACTTGGAATTAATTTAACCATTTTTCAATTATTTCCCTAAATTGTTAATTATTATTCTCATTTTTTAAAATAAATTTTTAAGATTCTTAAGTATTTTTCTATAATTACAATTATTTCCATTTGTTTTCATAATTTCTAACATTTTTAATTAATTATCGTAAATTTCAATTATTTTTAGCTTTCTTCAATTTTTTTCTCCAATTTTTAGTTTTTCTAATTTTTTTTCAATTGATTTCTAAGCTCTTCATGTAGTTTTCTCAAATTTTAATTATTTTTTTTTATATAAAAAAAATTCTGTAATTTTTTTTAGTTATTTCTCTCATAATATGATTTATTTTTTACAACTCATCATTGCTTTTATTATGTGTCAATTATTTTCTTTAAGTTTTAACATTTATAATCATTTTTCAATTATTTCCCATAATTTATTTCCTTCAATTTTCAATTTTTTAATCTATTTTATAATTTCAAAAATTTTAAACTATTTATAAGACTTTTCAATTAATTGTTTCATTCAATTTTTAATTATTTATATTATTTCTTTAATTATATATTATTTTCTTTAATTTTCAATTACTTTTATTCTTTTTCATGATTTATAAAATGTTTTTAATTATTTATCTTTAATTAAAAATTATTTTTTCCTATTTTAAATTATGTTCATCTTTTTTCATTTATTTTCTCTAATTTGTAATTATTTTATTCTTTTTTTCAATGAACTTCTGAAAGTTGTAACTATTATTCTGAAAATTTCTTTAACTGTCCTTTATTTAAAATATACCTATTATATAATTTTTTCAATTATTATCTAAAGTTTTAATTATTATTTTTTTTAAAATTATTTATCTTAATTTTTAATAATTTTTGTTTTCAATTTTCATTTATTTTCTCTATTTTTCATTATTCAATTTTTTTCAATTTATTTTTAAGGTTTTCCAGTATTTTTCTTAAATTTAAATTATTTTCTTTATTTTTAAAACATTTCTACGATTTTTTAAATTACTTTCCCCAATTTTTAATTGATTTCATTTTTTTTTTTCAATTAATTTGCCAAATTTGCAATTATTTTGTTTAATTTTAATTATTATTTACAATTAAATAAATATTTATTTTAGTTTTTTATTTTGGGGGAGTGGGTCCCAAGATGGATAGGGCCCCAAGATGGACATTTCGTATAAAATTTTTTTTTTTAAGGTGACAGCGCCTTATGCTTTCTGTCATTTTTGTTGGTTGTATAGAGTATAGACGAAGATTTTGGTGCACATTTGAAGAAAAAAACCAGTTGGGTTTTCTTCTACAAATACCACGTAATTTTGTGTCTAAAAAAGTTTTTAAACAGTTTTTTCTCAAGTTGGTAAAGTTATATAAATTTATGATTTAGAATGAGTACTTAACATTATAATATTCTTTATTTATCGTATAATAATATCCTAAAATGATTTTACTAATTCAGTGTTCGTATATATACTTTTACTGTGAATTAAAAAATGGTGTCATATACCCTAAGATGGACAGGCCTCAAATCGCAATGTATTTATTTGCATATTTTCGATTTCACACTTTTTTCAATAATTTTTTGAGCCAATTAATTAAAAAAAATTTATTTTACACCATAAAATGTGATGTTATCGTTAGAGAATTTGATAAATCGGTATTATTCGATATTTTATTACTTTATACTGTTGAGCTATTAAATTGAAGTTTTTAGCGAGTTTTTAGAAATGTTATTTCTTGATAAATTCCATAAAATGATTAAAAATTACTTTAAGAATTGTTACACGATGTTCATTTTTTATTTACAACAATTTTCAGAGACTTTTAGGAACGTGTCCATCTTGGGGTCACTTTTTTTTAGACCGAAAATTTTAACAGTTAGAAAAAATGCTTTAAAAAAGGTTTCTGTTCAAAATAAAATTTTACCCCTGTGGCCATCAGTCACCTTATAAATTGTACTTTCATCCGGTATAAAACATTTTAATATATTTTATTTGGTTTGGATTCTACAGCAATAAATCGAAAAGGTGTCCAACTTGAGACCCTCTCCCCTATATAAATTTATTTTTAAATATTATATTTAAAATATTTATAATTATTAATAAAACAAGGTGTAGGCCTCGGGGCACTTAACAGTTACGCCACTGGAAGCAAACAAAATTTCTGTCAAAGTTTATGCAATTCTTTTCAAATGTCAATTTAACTTAAAATTCACCCTTCCTCTTGCGCGAGAAATGACCGAATCGTGATCACGAAAGGTTCAAGAATGCAAGGCGCGAAAATTAAATGAGAAAAAGGAAAAAAAAAAGTAAAGGGTAGGGGATGGTAATACTTAGGAAGAGAAGAGACTCGGTAAAGCTAAAGCGACAAGCTTGTAATAAGAGCTGGCAGAAAGTTAAGTGAACCAAAAGGAGAAGTTGGAAGGCCCGCAATGGTAAGAGTTCCAGGAACTTGGCCTTCTCTTCCAGAACTCCATACTCAACAGCTTTTTACCCTTGCTCCACCATAAAACCGCCCACGCCCATCAATTTACCCTCCTTCTTCACTTCATACCAATGTTTTGTTACATGTTGCAACATTATACAATAATAAGAACACGATATAAGCGTTCATTCGAAAAAAAGGGTGTGAGGTTTACGTATCAAAATAACACGAATTACTTGTATATTTTATCTCCAAAGAAGAAACTATTAAATATACCGGTTCCTTAGAAACACTTTGACTGCTTCATAATGTATCTCATAGAAATATTCCCTGACACAGATTTCGAGTGTAAAAAATAAAAAAAAGTTTCCCCTAATTTCCATTAAAATTCGTTCAAAACTTTGCAGTCTTTGGAGTCCACAACTGATACAAAATTGTTCGAGAAAATTGGCAAAATTTGTAAACTACAAAGTCACGAACTGCAAAAGAATAAAGTGAAACATCCGATTTCTAAAGGAAACGGCAAAATTTTTGGCGCTGTATCTCATAATCACTCGTTTCGATTGTACCCCGAGGGTAATTGGAGGTAAAAGAAGCACGTATGATGGGCATTGGAGGCAATTCCAGGAAAATCCTCGCCTGGCATTATGGATGAACGGTTACGTGCCGTGCGTGGCAGCTCCCGTTTTCTTTTTCTTTTTTTTTTTAGCAGTGAAATGGTTGGTACCAATATACTTGCTAAGACCAAGACGTACTGAGAGGGCCTGAGAGGAGTTCTTTTGTGGACGCCATCTTTGATTCGTTCTTAGAATTGGTGAAGCAGCCAGCAGGCAAGCGTCTCCCTCGAAGCGCGTGGGCAACAATCTGTATTTTTTATCTGGCCTCTTTTTATCCTTCTTTTTGCCTCTCCACCTTCTCCAGTTTCCTATCCTCTTTTTAGTCATCTTACCCCCTTCATATGCCTGGACCCTGCCAGCGTACATGATTTCTCAAATTTACGAAATGAGTTCTGACTACCCATGGGACTTTACTCTTCTCAGCACCTACCGCCACGCTTCTTTAATACTTTTTCTTAGCCTTTCCCCATCCCCCTCAGTAAGCTGATTCGCAAAGTTGTTTCCTGACCTCTTTCGCGAGAAGACTTCACTCCTTTAGGAACTGGTTTGCCCCTCCCTTTGAAGATCCCGCAGGTTCTAATTGCTCTGCAGCGTGCTAATCCGCGTTGAATTTCTTATTGTCTTTCTTGTTTTCTTTTTATTTCCTCTTATTTTCTTTTGGCAAAACATTCACATACTTCTTTCTGTAACCCTTCGAGTTTCGACCACCTCTTTTGCAGGTTTCTTTTTTTCTCTTAATCTTTGTGTTGCACATGTTCACTGCAGGGAACACGAATAAAATTGATATTATTATTTTGTATATTGGATTCAATTCAAAAAAATCTTTGTAATTTGAGTTTTTTATGTTTTGGATTTTCAGCCTATTGATAACCTACTGATCAATTTTGTAAACTATTTTATAATATACCTAATTTGTAAAAAAAAAAAAACTAGTTGTTAAATATCACACTAATTCGATGATAAATTTACATATGTGGTTGACTTTGTGCTCCATTGAAATTTTCACATAAATCATATGTTAAATTTACCCAAAAAAAAAAATTAATCAATCATTATATAACTAGCAAATTATAACGCGCGCAAGCGCACGATTAGTTTTCCATACATTTTAGGAATTAAACTATAGTAATAAATAAAACAAATCGATGAATAATATTTATCCAATAAGCAGGGCTGCCTGTGGACTTGTAGATTGAAAATAGTGAAGAAAATGACTTTTTAATTTAAAAAACTGTGTAAATAATTAGTTTTTAAGTGAAAAAAGTGAATAAAACAAGTGAGTCAATAAACAATAATGAATTTGATATTACTGATATTAAATTGTGGGGCACTGGCAGGAAAAGCCATTCAAATTGGAAAAAAATAATTCGAAAATCTAAAGAATAATTGAAATATGAAGAAAATAATTGAATAATGACTAAGATAATTCAATTTGAAAAAACAATTGATAACTGGTTTAAAAAATTAATAAAAATTTGAAGACAATACTTGAAAACATGACGACACAATTTAAATATTAAGAAAATAATTCAATAATGACATAAATAATTGAAAACTGGTATCAAAATAAAAAATTTATAGACAATAATTGAAAATTTGATAAAAATATTAGAAGTTTCAGGAAAATAATTGAAATTTGAAGAGAATAATTTAAAAACGGCAAACATTTTTGAATATGAAAAAAGTAATTAAAGTTTGAAAAAAATAATTGAAAAAGGCGTAAAAAATTAATAAATTCGTGCCAATAATCAAAATAATGATAAAAATAATTAAAAACAGGTGTAAGAAATTTAAAAATTCATGACAATAAAAAAATTGAATAAAATAATTTAAATTTGTAAAAAATAATTTTAAAATGGCAATAATAACAAAAATGTGAAGAAAATAATTGGAAAATGATAAAAATTATTGAATGATGACAACAGTAATTAAAAGTTGAAGAAAATAATTGAATAATGACATAAATAATTGAAAAATGAGAAACAAATTTGAATATGAAAAAAGTAATTAAAGTTTGAAGAAAATAATTGAAAAAGGCGTAAAAAATTAATAAAATCCTGACAATAATAAAAATAATGATGAAAATAATTAAAAACAGGTGTAAGAAATTAATAAAATCGTGACAATAATAAAAATAATGATGAAAATAATTAAAAACAGGTGTAAGAGATTTAAAAATTCATAGCAATAAAAAAAAAAGTTAATAAAATAATTAAAATTTAAAAAAATAATTTTAAAATGGCAAAAATAACAAAAATATGAAGAAAATAATTCGAAAATAATAAAAATAATTAAATAATGACAAAAGTAATTAAAAGTTGAAGAAAATAATTGAAGTAACAAGAAAAAAATTGAAGAATAACAGAAATAATTAAAATTAGAATCAAAAATTTGAGACTGGTGTAAAAAATTTTAATTTTGCGCACATTAATTGAGATATTGACGAAATTATTAAAATGTAAAGAAACTAATTGAATAATAACATAATTTTAAAGTATCAAATAAATGTTTGTGTGTAGAAAGCAGTTGAAAAATGACAAAAAATAACTAAAATTTAGAGAAAAATTAATAGAAAATGATAAATATATACAAAAATGGCGTAAAAGAAATGATATTATATTACATTAATATTGAAAAATTAACGATATAATTAAAATATGAATAAACTAATTGAATAATGACTTAAATAATTGAAAACCGGCCTTCAAAAGTTAATAAATTCATGACAATAATAAAAAGATTGAAGAAAATGACATTTAAAGAAAATAATTCCAAAATGTCAAAAATATTTGAATGTTGACAAAATAATTATAATTTAAAAAAATAATTGATAATTGGTTTAAAAAATTAAAAATTTAAAGACAATATTTGAAAACTTGACGAAACAGTTTAGATCTTAAGAAAATAATTGAATAATGACATAAATAATTGAAAACTGGTGGATAAAGAAAACATTTATAGAGAATAATTGAAGTTTGAAGAAAATAATTGAAATTTTTAAAAAATAATTAAAACTAATATAATAAATTTAAAAATTCATGGCAATAAAAAACATTGTATTTATTTTTTTATTTTTTTACGGGCAAAAGCCTATTACAGTACATAAAATTAAAAAATTTATTTCAAGTAACAATAAAATTAAAATTTAATACAACAAGAATACTTACTATAATTATTAATAATTAATAGGTCGCATTCAATAATTTGAATAAAATAATAATTGAAATTTGAAAAAATTAAATTTAGAATCGCAAAAACATTTGAAAATTGACAAAAATTCTTTAGGGTTGACAAAAGTACTTTAAAATTACTTATAAAAATGTACACTTGCTAGGTGTTTTAGGATAAATATGATAAATTAATAATAATAAACTGTTTAAACAAAGTAAAAATAATAAATTATAGTCAATAATTGGTCTTATTCTAAGCTGAGTTTAATTTGTTAAATTAGAAAAAAGTTGTTTCTTTCTATAGGTGCATTTGGAAAGAATTAATAATTATTAACAATAATTAGTTGAAACAATTGCAATTGGTTGTTGTGATTAATTTTACCGAATGTTTTTTTAATTTTAATTATCAAAAGTAGTTGAGTTTGAAAAAACTACAGCTCGCTAGGTTCATTTGAATAATAGTTATAAATTACCAATAATAAATTGTTTAAACAAAGTAAAAATACATAAAAATATCTATAAACATTCGTGAATTGACGATATGTAACAATTTTGTTGAAAAATCCTAAAGAAATGATTAATTTGTAATTGAAAAAGAATTATCCTTTTTTCTTTTGCATTTATGGACCACACTAGTGGACACCCTGTTATTACTAAGTTTTTGTACAGCCCAATCTAATTTCCGATTATAAAAACTCATTATTAATATAGGGTAAGTCCGGGGGAGATGGCCATACTTTCTATAAAGGTCCATAAAAATAAAAAAAACAACATTTATATATTGATGTTTATTGTTAATTAAACATTGACTATTTAAATTTAAAACAACCATAAATAATATAAAATATTTTAATGTTAACAATCATAAAATTAATGTTTTGTAAAAAGTGACATTCAGGGAGAGATGGCCAATCGTAGTGTGAGATGGCCATAGGTGTAAGGGAGAGTTGGCCACACCTATTATTTAAGTAAATAAATATAATTAATATATCATTTTGAGTTTATTACATGAAAGAATAAACAAAACACAAAAATAAGTCTTATCTTAAAGAATATCACCACAATAAATAGATATTTAAACAAGTTGAAATTTTTCAGTACTGGAGTAATAGACAAAATAAAAAAGGAAGTATTATATTTAATTTTTTATTATTTTTCGCCAAAATTTTGCTTTTCTTTATGTTTAAATGCAAAACGAAGAAATTTAGTTTAGAATAAGTGACCTTTTGAGTCAATTTCTGTAAAAATATTTGAATTGGCCATCTATCCCTTATGACATCCCCCCAGATTTCCCCTAATATTTAAATAAATAAAAAATTTTCATGTATAATTCTGACGTTATTACAAAGCTTGCCTCATGTATAGTTCCAAAAAATACGAAAATAAGCATTATTCTAAAAAAAAGAACACTTTAACAATCAGTAAAGTCAACCCATTGATGTTTTCGAGCACTAGTCAAAAAAATACACCAGGATTTCAAGTACTTTTTCATTTTTAATTTTCAAGTTTTTGTTGTTGTTTGCTTTCACGCACACAAATGAAGCAAAATAACCAATAATAACTGATATTTAATAACAAATTCAGTAAAATATTTGAATTGGCCATCTCTCCCGTATGGCCATCTCCCCCGGACTTACCCTAATATAATATAATCCAATATCCAACATGAATGTTCTCAGTTTGTTTGAATTTATAATCATGATTGCATCGTAGATGCATCTCGGAAAGATCTCACTCTTTTATCTAGACTAAATAAATACAAGGTTTAATGCTAAAAAATCGTAGTGAATAATTAAAATATTATTGTCTATTGAATAGTAAAGTGCTTAATAGATTTCTGAAATGAAAATCAGATTGTCATAAATCATCCCAATTATTGCATAAAGTTACGACAATGAGTGCATACTTTTTGCAAAACAAAAAAACAAGAACTCGTAAATAAACCTCAAGCGATATAAAAGGATTTTACAACCTCGGAAGTGAATTACTTGCCAACGCTCCCGCAGCAGGAGTAATTTCTATACCTTAGAGAGAAACCATTAACATTCTAGAAATATACCCGAGTTTTAGTCAGTTTTTAATGCACCTGTGTCATCCGTGTAATTTTAAAAATATTTGACATAAAAGTGCCATCAAAAAGATCTAGAACTGAAAATCTATATATGTATTCTACATTCGCAAATTGTTTGGAATATAGTCTATATATGTATCTGTAATTCTATATACAAAAATAGTCAAATATTAGATATATCTGATTTTAAAAAAATTATTGGTATGACTGAACAGTGCCATTTTTGTGGAAACAATTTTAACATTATAGGAGATATAAGACAGGCAATGTTTAATGAAACAAAGCATCGAATAATTAATTGCAAATCGATCAAAGTCACTCACGTACGGGAGCGTACGTCTGCACTTAAAGTTACCACGTGGATTGGATAATATCGGACTATTTATAACGCAGCTAGTGACACTGGAAGTTATATAAGCTTACATATTCATATTCAACTTCTTCGTGCTTCCTTTGTCATATACAACAAGGATCTATTAAGTGTTTGTGTTTGGTGTACATAGCACTTACCAACTTCCACCTAAGTTTCTTCACAATTTTTTTTTCAGATAATAACACAGGTGCTGTAAACAGCTCATAGATTGCTTTCTCTAATGTATAAATAAATTGAAGATCAAAAGTATCTTTCTTATTTATTGTTAAAGCGAGTAAGTATATCATTTTGACACAAAACTTACCATGAAGATTGTTATATCGTACAAAGATAAATGTTATTTTCTACAACTATGATAAAATTAACAGATTTTTAGCTTCTAATTATTAAATATTTGATTTTTATGAATTAATTTATGTCAAAACCTTTATTTTTAGCTGTTGTACAAAATAACATTTATCAAAGTTTATATAATAAACAATCTTCATGGTCAGTTTTGTGTCAAAATAATACTGACTCGTTAAAGCACCAGTTTCCAAATAGACTCTAAATTTTAAAGCATTAAGATATATAGTTTTATTTAAATGTATAAAGATAACTAAATTTATTGTAAATAATGCCGAGAATATTTCAATAATGTTAAAAATACAATTTTTGTTTAAATATACTCAAAAATATACAAAAATGGATGGTAATTGCGGAACTATTGACAGTATACCCTACTCTACAATTTTGAGTAGTTTGTTACTATAATTTATATGATTCTGTACCATCAAGAAATAATAAAAAATTCGTTGAGTTTTTCATTACGCGATCTGTAGTTGGATGCAAAATGCAAACGTTAAATGTTACTTTCGCTTGACAATTTTACAATAGCTCTCTCACGATCTGTGATGGTAATTACAAACAGCAGGAAGACTAATCAAAGTTCAGACTTAATGTCATGTATCCTTTTTTGTATCTTCCAATCGATTGCCGATACATTCTTTCTATAACTCAGGATTACTGAAAAGTATGCCATGAATTCAAATGGTTAATTAGTTAAATAAATAATATTAATAATTATAAATTGTCACTAAATAAATGTAAACATTTTATTAAAATTGATACTTCGAATTCGAATACGCATTTCTTAAAGTAATTACGCTTCGAATGGCAAAAATATAACCATCAGTCGCAATTTGAATGATTTATATTTAGAACTTCTTACGTCGAAAGATATTATCATAATTGCACATTGACTCATGTTACAATCTGCGGAAAAATGAAATGAACGTTCATTTCTGTGATAATTCCCTCGTAGACAAGTTAGCTTGGCTCAAGCTTGGTTCAGGTTTAGTTCCTGTTTTAAATAAGCTTCAGCCAGGCATTAGTCAAATTTGACCAATACAATTTTGACCAAGCTAACTTTTTTATTTGGATAAAAAAATACTGTGCATGTGTTTGATTTTTGGAACACTACTGCGCATGTATATATGTGACGCGATATGAGGAAAGGGACCTGATAAGCAGGAAATTTTAGGTTATGTTCAGTGATAGTTTTACCTTGATTATAAGTTTCTTTTTAATGTTACATAATCAAAATCAATTTCTATTAAATATTTTAGATTCTTTGTGTATTTTCATTCCAAAAATCACAAATAACCATTTCACTTTCACTTCACTTCCACTTTATACTTTGACTTCAATTCCATTTCACTTTCACTGTATATCCACTTCAAGTCCATTTCACTTCAACTTCAATGCAATTTTAATTCCATTTCGATTGTAAATAATCAGTATTTAAGAGGCTGAATACAGAGGCAAATTATTATTCAGATGAATTAGAAATTTGAGAAAAATAATTGGAAACATTACAAAATCTATTTGAAATATACAAAAATAATTAAAAACTGATTTTAAAAAGAATACAAATTTTTAAAAAATAATTGGAAGAATTGTAGAATATATTTCAAATAAATAAAAACAACTGAAAAAAGATGAACTAGGTGCAAATTATGTCCATTTCATGGACATTTCGCTTCCAAGTAAGCAAAATAATTTGCTTTTTCCTAGAGTAAGCAATTAATTAATAATAAAAAAATTAATTGCAGAAATTATTAAAAAAAAAATTTAAATGAAAAAACATCATGGTTGCTACAGATGTTTGAATTAACAATTCCATGACTTTTCCAAGTTTTCCAGAATAAATTTTGGGAAAATTCCAGGACAATTTTCAAACAAATTCAAATCTGAAAATTCTTTAATAATCGCAAATTACTTATTAATTTTAGTTAATTCAATTACCTAATTGAATAATGACATACATAAATGAACTGGTATAAAAATTAAAAAAATATATACAATAATATTGAAAAATTGAGAAAAATATTAGAAGTTTCAAAAAAAAAAAATTGAAACTTGAAGACAAGAATTAAAAAATGTTAAAAATTCCTGAAATTTGAAAAAGAATCAAATTAATGAAAAATGAGAAAAATAATTCAAAAATGGAGTAAAAAATAAACATTTTAATACATTAATTGAAAAATTGTATACAATAATTAAAAAATTAACGATATAATTAAAGGTGTAGAAACTAATTGAATAATGACACAAACAATAATTGAAATATGGTGTAAAAGTTAATAAATTTATTACAATAATAAAATGATTGAAGAAAATGACATTTGAAAAAAATAATTCCAAGATATGAAAAACATTTGAATATTGGCAGAAATAATTATAATTTTAAAAAAATGATTGAAAAATGACAAAAATAATTGATAACTGGTGGAAAAAATTAAAAATTTAAAGACAATAATTAAAAAACACCCAAAACAATTGAAATTTTAAAAAACTAATTGAATAATGACATAAACAATTGAAACCTGGTGTAAAAATAAAAAATGTATAGAACATACTTGAAAAATTGAAAAAAATAAATTTGAAGCTTGAGGAAAATAATTGAATGTGAAGAAATTAATTGAAGTTTGAAAAAAAATAATTGAAATTTAAAGAGAATAACTCACAAATGGCAAAAAATTTTAAATTTGAAGAAAGTAATTAAAGTTTGAAGCTAATAATTGAAATTTGTAGAAAATAATTGAAAAACAAATAAAAAATTAATAAATTTGTAACAATAATAATAAGAATGAAGAAAATGGTTGAAATTTGAAGAAAATAATTAAAAACTGATATAGGAAATTTAACAATTCACGACATCAAATAAATTCCAGGACAAGTTTAAAAAAATTCATTGTTTTCGTATAAATCTGAAAATTCTTTAATAATCGCAAATTAATTATTAATTTTAGGTAATTCAATTAACTAATGGACTAATGACATAAATAAATGAAAGCTGGTGTAAAAATAAAAAATTTATAGATTATAATTAAAAAATTGAACAAAATATTAAAAGTTTAAGGAAAAGAATTGAAAGTTGAAGAATTCAATTGAAGTTTGAAGAAAATAATTGAAATTTAAAGACAATAACTCAAAAGTAGCAAAAAATTTTAAATATGAAGAACGTAATCAAAGTTTGAAGCTTATAATTGAAATTTGTAGAAAATAATTGAAAAACAAGTAAAAAATAATTAAATTTGAAATAATAATAATAAGAATGAAGAAAATGGTTGAAATTTGAAGAGAATAATTCGAATTTATTAAAAAAACTTAAATATTTATTTATTTCATAATAAATAATAAGAATAATAATATGAAGAAATTAATTAAATTTTGAAGAAAATAATTTAAAAATGACAAAAATAATTCAAATTTGAAAATAAATTGTAAATTGACAACACTAAATGAAAAATTGATTAAAAATCAAAAAATGAAAATAAAATTTGAAAAATTTGAAGAAAATATTTGAAAAGTTTTAAAAATAATTCAAATTCTAAGGAAATATAATTGAAGAATAAAAAAAATTAAAATTTGAAAAAATTATTTGAGACTGGTATTAAAAATAAAATTTTGCGATAATTGAGATATTTCCGAAATATTTGAAATGTGAAGAAACTAATTGAATAATGACACAAATAATTGAAAGCTGGAGTAAAAATTAAAAATTTAAATACGATAATTGAAAAATTAAAAAAAATATTTCAAGTTTGAGGAAAATAATTGAAAGTTAAAGAAATTAATTGAAGTTTGAAGAAAATAATTAAAATTTGAAGAGAATAATTCAAAAATGTCAAAAAAATTTAACTATGTAGAAAGTAATTCAAAATTCAGAATCAAAATTGAACTTTGTAGAAAATAATTGAAAAAGGTATAAAAAATGAATAAATTTATGTCAATAATAAAACGAATGACGAAAATGATTGAAATTTGAAGAAAATAATTTCAAACTTGTGTAAAAAATTTAAAATTCATGAGAATAAAAAAAATTGAATACAATAATTAAAATTTGTAGAAACAATTTTAAAATGGCAAAAATAATAGAATAATGTAGATAACAATTGAAAAACAGCAAAAATACTTGATCAGTGAGAAAAGTAATTCAAGTTTGTAGAAATTAATTGAAAAATTACAAAAATAAATTGAAACTTGTTTAATAAGTTAAAGAATTTCAAAATTCTGGGTTTTTAAAAGTAGACCTATTTTTGATCACATATAATTCTGAACCTGTTGAATGTAGAAAGTTTTTGCCAATACATAAAAAGTTCGATTTTTCTTCAATTTTTAAATAAGTTTACAAGAAAAGGTAATATTTTTTAACTTAAAAAAATGACATTACAAAAATTACATTACTACAACCATTACATGGTTGCTACAGAAGTGTAGTTAAAGTTTATGACTTTTCCATGTTTATTGCCACAAAAATTTTTAGGAAAATTCCAGGACAATTTAAAAAAAACATTTAAAGTTTTCGTATAAAACTGAAAATTCTTTAAAACCTTTTTCTAAAATCCCTGTCTTTTTCAGGTTTTCCAGGTCCTTTGGTAACCATGTAAGCATAACAATCTTACATTATCTAACATCTACATTTTACAATTTAATATCTCGATATTAAGCATTAATATATTTTTTTTATGTTTACTTTTGAATATCCAGTTTTCTCTATGCAATGATGGAAACGTACATATAGAAGTGAATCAATGTAGCAGAGACTAACAACGGAGATAATTAATGCAAAACTATTTCCCCTTTGGCGAACTTCTGTCTATCAGCAATGTTGCATACCTGTCTATTGGCTGCTCTAATATTTATTATGACACGCAGCAAGCGCTTGAATGTAATGAGAAAATCATTATTTGCAGTTGATGCTCTGTTGAGTCATGGAGGAAAATCACCGTTATCTCTATAATCACACCAACTATTTTTCCGCAAAAAGATGCAGGTTTTCTTGAAATCGTGCTTTATTTTCAAGTCTAATGTTATTTATTTTTCATATTTTCAAAAAAAAATATTTTATAACATCAGATCTATTTTAAATGACATGAACGTTACTAATAGGCAATTCCGAGAAGATAATTATACTATATGTTTCTGCAAAAAAAATTCTTATTTACTCGGCTAATTAGTTTCTAAGTATAAACCGGAGTATGTTTATACTTGCCCCAGAACTCATCTTTAATTATACTATTTTCTTCGAATTAAAGCGTTATTTTCATTGAAGAATGCTAAATATTGTCAAATGAAATAAAACGAAATTTAATTTATGTTCCGATGTTTGTGAAGTTCTGAGAATAAGCCAAAATTCAGAAAATTACTTTCGACAGCACGCGATGTGTGTGCTAATCGAGAATCTCCTGACGAATAGAATATAGGGAAGATCAAACGAAAGGAAGAAAAGGATTTAGAAAAAACAAAAGAGAACGAGCGAGACGACTTTTAGGATTTTAAGTGATTCCAGGTACGATTAAGAGGACTTCGGCTACTGTTATATACCGTCTCATGAGATACTTGACAGATGGTCTCATAAGCATCCATTCACAGACAAAGGAATTAAATTGGAGGATAAAAGGAAACGTAAAGAGCAAAAAGCTTTTTTGTTCGCATTTGAGATTTTGTTACTCAAAAAACTGTATAAAAAGTTTGGCATTACCAACTTCCTTATTTTTTTTTCATTACTAACTTTGCAATCAGAATCAGCGCATATACAAATTTTTTAGTTTTGTTTGAGAAGTTTCGATTTGCACAACATTAAATTATGTTCGTTGGAGATTTTAATGTAAAAGATGAAACTAACGTTGATGAATTTTGAAGGAAATGAAGAGTCATTTTATTATTTTAAAAATGAAGATTCTTGCGAATGTATAAAATATCCATAGTGCATCTGATATCGTTTCCTGTAACGCCTACAACGAGTCACTTGCAAAATTACTGTACACTCAAAGATGAAAGTAAAAACAATTACACTGAGAAAAATGGATGTTTACCCTTAACATCTGGATGATAACGCTTAACATATTTTTCACTTAACATAGGGACAGCTATCTAGATGTTCAGGGTTAACATCTACACTCTAAAAACAAGTGTCTTATTTTGTCCTCACTTTTAAGACATTTTGAGGTGTCTTAATTTTAAACCATTGAGATAGTGTCTTAAAAATGCCTGTAAGACGCTTTCTAAACGTCTTATGTCTTAAAATTAGACACTTGTAAGACACCTGTTTTTACAGTGTACATATTAAACTTTAATATCTAGATGTTAAAATTTAATATCTTAGATGTTAACCTTTAATATTTAGAGGTTAGGCGTTACTATCTTGTTTTAAACATCTAATTCTAAACATCCATTTTTCTCAGTGTACTATCATAATATGATACTAATTTTTGACAAATTCTATAAAAGAGTTAAACTAGATGAAATATCAGAAAAGATAATAGCTATAACAGAACTGATATGTTTGAAGTTTTCTACTATAAGGATTCACTTTCCGATTCCTGAATTAGAGTAATCTAAAAATATTGACCTATAAATTTACATCTTGAGGCATAGTTTGTCGCAAATCGGTGAAATGTTTGTTCTAATAATCAGAACAAATCGTGTTTTGATAGCCGAGGGACAGAAGAGTTTGGTAGGATGCCAATCTTTAGCGAATTCGCTAGGGAGATTCAATTCATTTATTATTAAATTTATAGACTCAGAGGTAAAGCACATCTTTACGCTAGCAGGCAAGGCAAATTGATTATTTGTAATAAAATGCTTTCAAATTATAATAAAAAAGTTCAATTATTCAACCAATATTTGAAATTATTTAAAAGCTGATATTTTGGAATAAATCTTAATTTAACGGGAGATTAAATACAAATTTTGTTTTATTTAAAAAAATTCAAATGTACACACTGAAAAAAAAGATAAAGTAACTTCTACTATTTAAAAGTAAAACCTAAACTGACCAAAATTTCTGCGCATATCTGGCAATTTTTACAATTTCCGAAGTAAGTTTTAATTATTTTACTAAAAGTTACTTCAGAAATAGTAAAATTTACTCCGGAAATAGTAAAAACTGCCTGACCTGCGCAGAAATTCTAGTCAGTTTAGGTTTTACTTTTAAATAGTAAAAGTTACTTAATATAAGAATTCCGTTTTCTCAGTGCAGATACTTTCTTCACAAGTGGGAAATAAGATGAGTCAACCTTTTATCGTATGTATTTTCAACTTAAGATAAGCTTCTGTAAAACAGTTTGGTCTATCTCTGCTAAGGGCACGAAATGCTTAGAAAAACAATTTTTTACGTAGATTAAACTTTTTTTTCTACTTTTAGAGTCTACCCTCTAAATCTGAATAAGTGAAAACTCGTCCTTTCATTCCAATATAACTTCCATACACTTTCAATAAGTGAATATTCACATATTCAGATTTAGAGAGTAATATAGACAATGAGACATAGGCTTTAGTTTTCAAACAATTACACTGAGAAAATAAGCCTCTAGCCAAGCAGCTTTATTTCTAGGTTAGGGTTCCTCGGGACAAAACAAACAAAACACCGGCGATGACAATCAAACTTCTAGGATACCAGAGCATATGCTCTGCTAAAATCAATTAAGTGCTTTGCAGGTGCTATATCAACAACCTCTCTCTGCTAAATTTAATCAAAAATTGGTTGTATTTAGTAAACTTATTTTCTCAGTGTAAAAATTAAATAATAATAATCTTCGTAAACTCCTGAAGTTAGTTACTATTTATATTTATTTAGTTTTTTCTGTCCACGTTTTAAAACTTGAAGTGAAGTTTGTTAGTTATTAGTTTTTATATTTATTCATTTCTTTCTGTCCACGTTTTAAAATCCAAAGTGAAGTTAGTCTCGGCCTTTTTTTCATTAATTTTGATTCTCTTTGTCAGGGAATTTTTAAATTGTTTTATTTTATAGACAAAATATACAGATGAGGTAGCCTTAATGAAGAGATATTAATTATGATTAACAATAATTTACATATTATACACTTATATGGATTTTAATAATAATTTAGATTAATTTAGAGTGTCGAATAGTCGAATTTATTAAAAATTCAAATGACGTTATTTTACTTTATTGGAAAAAATTAAAATTAAAAAATTAAATACAATTTAAATTATTTTGTAACTTTTTTAACCATTTAAGGGCATGTGATGGATTATGACGTCACTGGTATAGGCAAAATTTGTCCGCAACTTTTCTCTTAAAATAATGAATATTTTTTTATTAAACTTCGTAGAATTACTTAAAACGTCATTAGGAAGGTCTCTCAGACCCGAGTTTGTTTGAATTTTGTCTCAAAATTGATTTTTAAAAAAGTTTGCAATTTTTCGAAAATTTCCAAAAATTAAGATTGGGTCAAAATTTAAACAAATTCGGGTCTAAGAGACCTTCATAATGACATTTTAAGTAATTCTACCAAGTTTTATGAAAAAATATTAAATATTTTAAGAGAAAAGTTACGGACAAATTTTGCCTATACCAGTGACGTCATAATCCATCACATGCCCTTAATTATTTTCTACAAATGTCAATCATTTTCTTCATTATTTTTATTATTGTCATGAGTTTATGAAATTTGTACATTTTTTTCCAATTAATTTCAACAAATTTCAATTATTTTCTTCAAACTTTAATTATTTTCTATAAATTTTTTATTTATACACCAGGTTTCAATTATTTATGTCAATACACGGAAAAAAATTCAATTGTAATGATTACAATAGTTGAATAGTACTGCTCGGATATGTGACCACTTTTTGTAATGATTAAAAAGCTTTTTTTTGTTATCATTCCACAAGTTAAATGTACTTATTACGAATTTATTTGAAATTAATACAAAACAAATGTTAGTGATTACTATAGTCTATGTTAAAAGGAAGTCAAAAAGTTCTATTTCACATTTACTGCATACAACCGTAGTCAGTACAGTAGCACTAAAGCGGCCTTCTTATTTTACTATAGTAATAATAATAATTTATTTGTTCCAATTCATAAAATGAATATACAAAGGAGTATCTTCTTATGCCGGCTAAATATTTACATTTTTCCTTTAAAGAAAATATAAGAGCATTCCAACAAATTTTACAAACATTAATCACACTCAAGATCCGGTGCCTATATTTTAAGTTTAACAAACAATAAAATGTTCTCTTATGCTGAACTTATATACTATTGAATCTTAATTCTTCTGTTCTAACTTTTAACATCTCTATTATCACATGCACATAAGTTTTAATTAAGGAAGGATCGTTAGTATTTAATCTTGCCAGCCATATAAAGGGGGCACAGTGTTAACATATGAAATAAATTTTCTGTTTCTAGTTTACAGAAAGGGCAAAGCTCGAAAATTGGTACTGTATATTTAGATCCTTTGGCAATAATTCTAGGGTTGTATATGTTTAGCATTCTCAATTGGGCCCAAACACGTTTGTAATATAATTGCAAGCGCTTGAATATATACCCAATGGGAAACTAACGATTGGCGCATTAATGGACCAGTATTGGGAGCCAATGGTGCCAATATTGGCGCATTAATGGAAACCAATATTGGACCACAGTTGGTCAATCCTTGGGATGATAACGGGTTTGCCAGTCATTGGCAGCCATCATTGGTTCAATATTGGTTGCCAATGATAATGCCAATAAATAAAATTTTTTAAATTAACAATATATTAAAATCTATATTTTTATATTGTTAATTTATTTATTGTTAAAAAAAAATTTTTTTTTTAATAAATATTTTAATTTATTTATTAATGCATGTCAAGTATTGGTACAATAATTGGCTTTCAATATTGGTCCATCCTTGGGAGCCAATGAATAACCAACAATCTTATTTTTACAACTCTATATGGAAACAGAGTTGTTAATTTAATCTTCAGCCAATATTTGACAATGAAGATTTGAGTGTTGGACACATTAGAAATGTATTTTCAGAGGTACGGGATCAGGCCTTATATAAAAGAGCTGAAGAAACTCGATCGTGAGAGAGGCTGACCGATGCGCGCCCTATGCCAGTTTCCGAAACCACAAACGCGTGAGAATCCTCGGCGCGCAGACGCGGCATAGATGCGGCGGGAAACTTCCACTATTTGAATTTGAATTTTTTATGCATTTAATCAAAAACAAGAAAAGAAATACAATAATACAAAAATTATACAAATTCTTAAATTTGTATAGTTTTCTGATTGTTATTAAAAAGTAATACGCTTAATTATAAAGAAATACTTATAATAAATATCCTCCATAAATAATTGTTCAATTCTTGAAGATTTGAAAGACTCTTAAAGGTGTGTCCTAAGGTTAAAAATTATTGTTCTAAATCTACATTAATCGATTTTCATGTTATAGAAATTATTTAAATAAATTAATTAGTTTTAAAGAAATCAGAAAGAAATTAAATTGGTGAAAAAATAAACATTTAATATTAAAAATAATATTAATAAAAATAATCACATTAAAACTTTGCTTGTAAAATAAACAGAACGAAAAATTTAAAATTAAAAAATTAATGAACAATTACAAAATATTAAAGAAGACTTTAATTTTATTAAAATGTAAACTTAAGTCACATAAATACAAATATTCATGTAAGTATTTAAATTTTAAATTCACCATTTTTTCTGTTTAAATTTAAAGTAAAATTTAACAAATTGTAAAGAATGATAGTCAATAAATATTTAACTTTATTTGTTATTCTTTTCGTTTTTCACATGCAAAAAATAATCATTTTTTTTTATAAAACTAAGAAACAAATTCTCTAAATTTGAATACAAATTAAAAATGAAAAAAATTTAATATATGTAAAAAAATTTAAATTTGAATCATTTAATTAAATAATTTATTTTAACAAAATGACTTTCTAAATATAACTATCCAGAATATATAAAAAATATGAGCAAAAAAAATCAAAATTGGTTTTTAAAAATAAAAAAATAAACTTTTTAAAGTTAAAAAAAAATTAAATTTTTTTAAAGTTAGTTTCCAAAAACTTAAATTAATTTTAAAACGAATCTTTACAAATAGTAAAACTTGAACAGAAAAAATTAAAGGTTTCTTTTAAATTAAAGAAATAATAGAGCATTAAACATGGGTTATTAATATTTTGGAATAAAATTAAAAAAAAATTAAGTTTAAAAAAATTAATGATATCAAAAATTTAAAAATTTTAAAGTAAACATTTCGAATATTATTAAAAATGTGCTCAGAAAGTAAAAACTTTGTTTAAAATTTTTTAAACTTTTAAGTTAAACTGGAAATAAGATGTGAACTAAATTAAACCTTTCTATACAAATTTAAATTTTAAAACTCAATGCCGTTTTGTAATAGCTAAATTGAAATAAGTTACATTTTTTAATTAGGATCGAAAAATAATATTTTTGATATCATTAATTTTTTTAAAGTTAAATTTTTTTTAATAGTATTCAAAATATTAAATTAACTATGTTTAATGCTCTATTATTTCTTTAATTTAAAAGAAACCATTAATTCTTTCTGTTTAAGTTTTATTATTTGGAAAGATTCATTTTAAACGTTTGCTATCTAAAATATAATTCATTTTCTTTCAGATTAACGACCCCAAAGCCAATATAATTTGCGTTTTGATTCATTTTAATGATAATTGAATTTTTTGAAAACTAACTTTAAGTAATTGTATTGAAAATTATTATTCAAGTTTAATATTAATTTTAGAATAACAAAATTTAAAAAAAATTTAATTTTTTTTTAACTTTAAAAAGTTTATTTTTTTATTTTTAAAAACCAATTTTGATTTTTTTTGCTCATATTTTTTATATATTCTGGATAGTTATATTTAGAAAGTCATTTTGTTAAAATAAATTATTTAATTAAATGATTCAAATTTAAAATTTTTTTACATATATTAAATTTTTTTCATTTTTAATTTGTATTCAAATTTAGAGAATTTGTTTCTTAGTTTTATAAAAAAAAATGATTATTTTTTGCATGTGAAAAACGAAAAGAATAACAAATAAAGTTAAATATTTATTGACTATCATTCTTTACAATTTGTTAAATTTTACTTTAAATTTAAACAGAAAAAATGGTGAATTTAAAATTTAAATACTTACATGAATATTTGTATTTATGTGACTTAAGTTTACATTTTAATAAAATTAAAGTCTTCTTTAATATTTTGTAATTGTTCATTAATTTTTTAATTTTAAATTTTTCGTTCTGTTTATTTTACAAGCAAAGTTTTAATGTGATTATTTTTATTAATATTATTTTTAATATTAAATGTTTATTTTTTCACCAATTTAATTTCTTTCTGATTTCTTTAAAACTAATTAATTTATTTAAATAATTTCTATAACATGAAAATCGATTAATGTAGATTTAGAACAATAATTTTTAACCTTAGGACACACCTTTAAGAGTCTTTCAAATCTTCAAGAATTGAACAATTATTTATGGAGGATATTTATTATAAGTATTTCTTTATAATTAAGCGTATTACTTTTTAATAACAATCAGAAAACTATACAAATTTAAGAATTTGTATAATTTTTGTATTATTGTATTTCTTTTCTTGTTTTTGATTAAATGCATAAAAAATTCAAATTCAAATAGTGGAAGTTTCCCGCCGCATCTATGCCGCGTCTGCGCGCCGAGGATTCTCACGCGTTTGTGGTTTCGGAAACTGGCATAGGGCGCGCATCGGTCAGCCTCTCTCACGATCGAGTTTCTTCAGCTCTTTTATATAAGGCCTGATCCCGTACCTCTGAAAATACATTTCTAATGTGTCCAACACTCAAATCTTCATTGTCAAATATTGGCTGAAGATTAAATTAACAACTCTGTTTCCATATAGAGTTGTAAAAATAAGATTGTTGGTTATTCATTGGCTCCCAAGGATGGACCAATATTGAAAGCCAATTATTGTACCAATACTTGACATGCATTAATAAATAAATTAAAATATTTATTAAAAAAAAAATTTTTTTTAAACAATAAATAAATTAACAATATAAAAATATAGATTTTAATATATTGTTAATTTAAAAAATTTTATTTATTGGCATTATCATTGGCAACCAATATTGAACCAATGATGGCTGCCAATGACTGGCAAACCCGTTATCATCCCAAGGATTGACCAGCTGTGGTCCAATATTGGTTGCCAATAGTTTGCCAAGAAAAAACTGTTGGCCGCCAATCATGGGACCATTATTTAGCCAATGGTGATCATTGGCAATTTCCCATTGGGTAGGAGTCATTATCAGAATGGTTCGACAAGTGTGGCCAGATTTGAAGGCTGTTTGAGGAAAGCAAATAGTCTCTATCCCGCTCTCTCAAACCGCTTTTTACTGTATTAATCATTGCGTTTGAATTTTTTACAATATTTTCTAAGGAGTACGAACTCCAATTTTTTTCCAAATCAAAAAAACCCAACGTATTCGATACCTATTTTACTATAGTACTTTGTACTGGCTAAGGTAGCGATATAGTTTTGATTCTCAAAGACTGTTGTAAACGGAAAAAGCACATTTTTATCTAATAAAAATAAAAAAAACTTTTTTATTTAGTTCGACTACTATACACAAATTAGTTCACTCTTTACAAGACTCCTAACTTCAAACTTAATTACATTGTTACTCTAGACAACTGTATTATACCCTAATTATACATAATTTCGCTTATATATCTATACCTAACTTAAATACGATTTAAAACCTAAACGACGCATCACGCATTATCTAATTATCTATCGCTTTTAACATGTTTACCATGACTTTTAGTCTTCTTATATACTAACTACTATAAAAGTTTTCCACTTTCGAGAAACACTAAAACTTGAAATATTAAAAAATTATTACCATATTTTTTTAAGCTATAATAGTAATAATTTATTTTTATCCTCAAATATTTTAAGGTTTATTTTATACACTATTCTAACTATGAAAAAGTCAAAAAAAATTCTTTAAGTAAATTTACTTACTGAAATAAGTATGTTAAACAATTTTTTAAATATAATTTGACATAAAGCATATTTTCTAACAGTAAAAACCGAAAATTTTCTTTAAATTTTTAGATATTATGCTTGAAAAAATTATTAAACGTTTAAAAATATTTTAAATATATTACTAAAATATGAATAAAACACGTTTAATTCCAATTTTTATTTAATTAAAAAGAAATAAATATTTTGAGAGACAGAACAATTAACTTTATTTATAAAAATTTAATTTAAATTTTTAATTTCACTTTTCTAGATTTAAGACTTTAGGAAAGCTGTTTTTCGAAACTTTAAAAATTAAAACTATTCTTTTTTCCTATTCATGGAAATTTATTCTAAAATATATTTATAACTTATCTCTTATATTATCAGTTAAAGTGAAACCTTTATTAATTGTTATTTGTAAGTATCTTAAATCTTTAACTGCTTAACTTTCAATACATACAATCAAAAATTCAATTATTCGAATTCTTTTCTATGTATATTTCAGTTTGTCCAAATTTCATTCGATATACTTTTCAAGCGATCTTATATTTAATCAATTATAAATTATATTGGTCAAAACAATCGTAAATTAAATTGTCAATCCATCCAAATTAAATTAAAAAAAAAATATCTATTAAGATTTTAATTTATTTTTTTAATATATTGAATTTATAATGTGCCCAAATGGCATTCGGTTTAAGTTTAAAACAATCCAACTTTCAATTAATCCTAATTTTTACTAATTATTCATATTAATTAATTAAATTTTTAATCGCTTATGCAAATTTAATTCGTTTAAATAGTAAATTTGTTCAAATTTTAATCGATGTAAATTTTAATTGATTCAAAATTGAATTTATACAAATTTATTTTTATTCGGATTTTAAATTATGCAAATTTCAATCTTTTAAAATGGAAATTTATCCAAAATTAATTAGACTTAAATTTTAAATGACCCTACTTTTAATCAATCCTAATTTTTTATTGGTCAAATGCAAAACAATCATGAATTAAATTTTTAATCGCTTCTAAACTTAATTCTTTTAATTTGTTAATTTATTTAAATTTTAATCAATTTAAATTTTAATTTTTCCAAATTCGATTTGTTTTTACTTTTAAATTTTACAAATTTCAATATATTAAAATTCGAATTTATATTTTCAATTTATTTAAATTTTATTCAATTTAAGTTTCAAACAATCCAATTTTTAATCAATTCTACTTTTTATTGGTCAAAATAATCATTAATTTAATTGTTAATCCCTTCTAAATGTATATTATTCTAATATAATTAATATCTTAATCAAATAACAAACATATTTATTTTTTTAAAATAATCTCTTTTTACTAAAAATTTAAATTGCAAAATAATTTTTAAATCATCGTTATAAAGAATGAAATTCAAGGAAAAAGTCAAACTTTACAAGTCCGAACAGATGGACTGAAAAAAAACAAAATTATAAAAAAAATAACTTCAATAATGCGAACATAGACGAACAGAATAACGTCGAATATGTATTATAGATAATATTCTATAAAAATATTAAAATTTTTATTTTTATTTATTTTTATAATTTTTTTTTACTTTTTGTTAATTGTTTCTTTCAATTTAAAACTTTAAATCTATTATACGAAAATAATGAAAAGGTTTGCAAAGTAAATAATGTGTTGAAGACTGACGAATTAAAGATTCGGTTATCTTCGTTAGTCATCGGTAACCATCGGCGTTGAGCGGAGTGTGATATATATATTTCAGGAGCCTTTACAAACGACTACAGTAATCATAACAAAGCAAATAGGAACCAGTATTAACAAAACTTTAATTTTCGTCGCCCTGTAGCACAATTCGTTTTTACTATAGACTACTGTAATCATAACTATTTTATATGTGAACAAGTACAGTTTTTCTTTTAATCTATACATTTAGAAATGTAATGATTCCAAAAACTCAATTTTATCTCGAATACTGCAGTGCATGTACTCCTTACAAACTACTATAGTAATCGCTCCTGCTCAACTTTTTAATCATTAACACATTTTTTGTATTCATCGCAAAAAGTGGTCACATATCCGAGCTGTACTGTAGACTATAGTAATCATTACAATTAAATTTTTTTCCGTGTATACAATCAGTTTCTTAAAATTTCAATTGTTTGGTGAATTTTTTAAGTATAGTCTTTAAATTTATAATTTTATGCACCAGTTATCAATTATTTTTTCCAAATTACAATTATTCTTGTTATTGTTCAATTATCTTCTTGTAATTTCAATTATTTTTGCCATTTTCCAATTATTTTTTAACATTTTTGTTATTTTTGCCATTTTAGAATTATTTTTTACAAATTGCAATTATTTTCTTCCGTTTTTTTTTATTGTCATGAACTTTTAAATTTCTTACACCTGTTTTCAATTATTTTTATCATTATTTTTATTATTGTCATGAATTTTTTAATTTTTTTACACCTTTTTCAATTATTTTCTTCAAACTTTAATTATTTTTTTCATATTTGACTTTTTTTGACATTTTTGAATTATTCTCTTCAATTTCAATTATTGTCATCAAACTTCAAATAATTTCTTCAACTTTTAATTTTTTTTACTCAAACTTATATTTTGTTAACTTTACAATTATTGTCTATATTTTTTTTAATTTTTACACCAGTTTTGAATTATTTATTTCAATATTTCAATTGTTTTGTCAAGTTTTCAAGTATTTTCTTTAAATTTTTAATATTTCTATAGTTTTATCAATTATTTTTGTCATTTCTCAATTTTTTTTGTCAAATTACAACTATTTTTGTCAATATTAAAATATTTTTGACATTTTGGAATTATTTTCTTTAAATGTCATTTTTTTCAATCTTTTTATTTATTCAAATATTTATTTATTTATTTATTCAAATATAAACGGGCAATATACAGTGTATAAAAAGACCCTTTAGTACGTAAGTACTCAAAATATAACAAAAATTTTAACAATAATGTTTCGAAGTAATTTAGGCTGTGTTTTTATTATTGTCATGAATTTAATAACTTTTGAAGATCAGTTTTCAATTATTTATGTCATTATTCAATTAATTTCTTCACATTTTGATTATACCTTTAATTTTTCAATTATTTTATAGAATTTTTCAATTCATATATTAAATTTTTTATTTTTTTACTTCATTCTTGAATATATTTCTCATTTTTCATTAATTTTTTCTGAATTTCAGTTTTTTTGTCATTATTCAACTATATTCTACACATATAAATCTTTTTAAATTTTTTAAGTTTTAATTATTTTCTTGAAAAGCCTATTATTTCTTTTAATTTTTCAACTATTGTCTAAAAAGTGTAATTTTTACACCAGCTTTTATAATTATTTATGCAATTATTCAATTAGTTTCCTTACATTTTACTTATTTCTTCAATATCTCAATTATTGTGCGAAAATTTAAATTTTTTACACCAGCCTCATTTTTAAAACTTTTTAATTATGTACATACTTTAAATTCCAATTATTTCATTTCAAATTTTGATTTTGTTTTCATTTTTTGATTTTTATTAATTTTTTAATTGTTTTTGTCATTTACAACTTTTTTTCAAATTTAATTTTTTTTGTCATTATTTAATTATTTTCTACGTATTTCAATTATTTTTGCGATGTTCGAATTGTTTTTTTTTCAAATTTGTATGTATTTTCCTGCTTCTGTCCCCAAATTTAATATCAGTAATATTTTGATTTTACTCTATGTTGCTTACTCACTTTTTTAATTTAAAAACTTACTATTTAATCACTTTATTTTATTTAAAAGCTCACTATTTACTCACTTTTTCCACTTAAAAACTCATTATTTACTTACTTTTATAAATTAAAATCATTTTTTCACTATTTTTAATCTGCAAGTTCACTGGCAGCCCTCCTTATTAGATAAATATTATTCATTGATTTGATTTATTTATTATTATAGTTTAATTTCTAAAATGTACGGAAAACTAATCGCAACTAACTTGCGCGCGTTATATTTTGCTAGTTCTAAAAAATATTGAAAAATAAAAATCTGATATAAAAATTGAATTTTAAAATTGAAATTGACGTGTTTTTATAATTTTCAAAATTTTAGCACACAAATAATCTTAAATTCAGGATTAAACTTTTAAGACGACTGAAAGTAAAAAATACCCTCGAAATTAGAGACAATATAATTTTTAATTTTTCCGAGTAAAAAACAGCGATTTACAGATTACCTAAATACTAAAATTTTGAATAGCATAAGTGAAGTTGAGTCGCGATACTTTAATTACTATATTTAAGTGACGTCAGTTGCTATATCAAAGCCTTGTCAGTATAACAAGAACGGAAATCACGCAGAGCACGCTATTTCCACCTGTTGAGTTGATTGTTTTACTATGAATAAAAATCTGCTCAATTATTGGTAATATATTCCCATTAAAGTATTTAAGAACTTCTTAGTTCACAGACTAATCATTTATTAGGTTTAATCATACTGAATTTCAATTTTTATTAACTCATGATTGAACGATTAATACTTTAAATATATAATGAATGATTTGTCAACGATTTATTTGCATATAAAAAAGCCAACCACATTTGGCATTGAATATTCAAAGTGAATATTGCGGAACGTGCTTTTGTTGATTGGTGATTAATTAACATTCATAATAATGCTGCTATAATGAGTGACAATCAATTTATCGTCAATCCATTTTGCATTGACAAAAGTACTGCTATAATCTAAAGCCTATGAATTTGAATATAGACGAGGCACGCAAACGAGGATGAGCACGGATTCTATTCATCTATCTTGAGCCTTTATAAAGTACAGATGAAAGCCAATCTAAGTGTCAATTACTTAATCTACATTAATTCAATATTCTTATACACACAAATTATTTTATTAACATCAATTTAACTTTTTTCTGTGCATTTTTCAAAAATTATTTTAGATTTAATTTGGTACATTAAATTAATTAATAAATTAATATATTCAAAAATAAAATCTTATTATATTTATATGTTTTAACTATTATTGATTTAATTCAACATTAGAAAATCAATTAATTTTGTTTTTATTTAAAGAAAAAAAAGAATATTGAAATTGCGTCTAAAAATATTAGTGTCCTTTATATTATGTAATAATGGATAAAATTCTCATTTAAAAAAAATCTGCGACAGTAATTATACTATTATATAAAACTTTACTTGAGCTTTTTTTAATGGACATACTTTCATTAAATTTTTAATAAAATTAGAGTAATTAGGGGTGAATAGCGAAATATAATGGTTAGGTAGTTACAAAAGATGGTTTATTTCTTCCTGGTTAATAAGTTCATTTAGCTGTAGCTCTTCACTTGCATTTGCGTGGAAAATCAATTCATCGAGAATTCATACGCACGAGGGAAAATCCTTTTATGTCACACACACCTTAGGTCAACGTACTTTCAACGCGTTTCACCCTCTCGGTGATCTACCAAGTGGAATGTTCCCTTCTGTCCACAACTCTCGGAGAAATTGTGTCAAACGTGATAAACAAATTAATTTACTGTTCTAAGATTTAGTTTCAGGCATTTAACTTTTAAAATTTAATAATTTTAAGAAATCAAAATGTTGGATCCGATATAGAGTTTATTCCTCAAATGCATCTATGAAAACTGATTGAAAATTAATTATAATTACTAAAAAAAGATCAGTACGAAAAGCAGGAGCGCAGCGCATACAATCGAGGACCTACACTGTAAAAACAGGTGTCTTACAAGTGTCTAATTTTAAGACATAAGACGTTTAGAAAGCGTCTTACAGGCATTTTTAAGACACTATCTCAATGGTTTAAAATTAAGACACCTCAAAATGTCTTAAAAGTGAGGACAAAATAAGACACTTGTTTTTAGAGTGTAGTGACTCTTATATGAATTTAATTGTTCCTGGCATAATATTAAATGTATTGTTAGGACTTTTTAAAACAAATCACTTTTTAAATCTAGAGCCTATAGACAGAGGTTACTGATTCACCAGTGAAATATTACTGATTCTCAGTGACCAACTTTTCACTGATTTAATTTAAAAGAACACATATTATTCTCTTCCGTGTAAATATACGTATAAAATATTTTTTTAAATATATAAAATATGTCACTAGAAAGTGAATCTAGATAAAGGTAATTAAAAATCATACTGGTGAAGTGAGTTTTTAATGTTAATAGATAATTATAAATTCCTTCCATGGGTTAAAACAGTAATTAGCGTTCTAAAGTAAAGTTGACTGACAAAAGTGTAAACCTATCATTTCAAATAACCTCCAGTTACGGTTGTTTGACATAGGGAGGAAGTTGTTTATTCCAGTTTTAGTAGTAGTGTGTAAATTGATATTGGCTAATCAGGTACAAAATATTTGCTCTCGCATATTAATTAAGTTGATTAAAACAATACAGGCCGTAAAATAGGAATGGAGAAAGTATACAGTATAAAAAGAGTAAAAGATATTAACATAAAGTACATTAATATGAATATCGAAATACATTAAAATTGTTTTGCAACAATACTAAATAGGAGGGACATGCTGGCCATGAATATATCATAAATGATAGATCATTCGTTTAAATTTTTTAATTATCGTTAACTCTAATCGCCAGTTTCTGATGAGGACAATATATTCCTCCAGAATATACACCTTTCTAAATAAAATAAAAACCCTAATTTTCACGTATTTATTAAAAATAAAGAACAAAAAATCATTAACGTACGCGTATTAGTATTGCTGACGAAATACGCGGATAATCTTAAAATTTCAAATCAACGAAGTTAAGGCGCATTAATATTTCCCAAAATATTTGTTTACACAACAGAAGAAGAAACAGATAAAAAACTACGTTAAAACGTCATTTGGTTGTAACATCCATTTCTTCGGTTAGAATAAAATTTGTTTGGCATTTTATATTATTAAAAGTTCCTTAGTGTGGGTCCTGTCAAACAATGTCTTTATTTATGGTGAGATGATACAATTAATTTGTTTGTTATATTGTGAAAAAAGAAAGCACCGAATAACTATTAAAGATCACGGTAAAAAAGAGTGGACAATGTTGGATGATGCAAATCAATGACAACCAGTCTCGTCTGTCTAGTCGAAAGTTACGCAAACCTAAATAGTCGTGCCAACGTCCCAGTGTCATTTTGTTGACGCTATTTTTGCGCCAGGAGATCCCTTGGAGAATCGCCCGACATTGTAATTCATTTTCTTTATATCCAATACACACCTACATGTGCCGATTATCATCACTACGATATTGTCGATAGATGTCTCATTTTCTCAACTTAGCTATGCGTCGTAATTTACCTCAGGTGGGCACCAATGTCGTCACTCATACATTATAATTAAATTATCAATTAGCTTCTGTCAAGACAGAACTCATTGAGTAATAATCGTTCAATAATGAGCTTCCATAAACACTAAGACAATTGATTTATTAGTTTCTCGAGTGATTTAATAACTTACTTAAATACAATTTTGTAACAATTTACATTATAACTTTATTTATAAAGTGCTTCAATTATACTGACAATTAACTTGTTCCCTATCTAAGATAGAAGAAGCAATTTTTGTATTTGGATTTTGTTTCTTAAATAAATAATACTTCCTTAATGCTCAAAATATCAGTAATTTTTTTTATTTGGATCGTTGCCAACGCGTTCATCTACATAGTACTCCAGATACGTAACTTTGCGTGTTTGTTTTTCATTAATTTTACGATTCAATTAGATAGAAGATAAATATGATTTGTCTTTTGAGATTTTCAACAATGATACACTGTTAAAAAAAGGAGTTGAAATTTAACTCTCTACGGGACTCTATAAAAGTCGCACGCCTTGAAGAGTTGAAGTAAAGAGAGTTAACGCTTAATCCTTCAGTCCCCACTATTCTTAAACATGGAGCGTATGAGCCTTACTCACCTTGGGGAGTCTACTTTTAACTCTAAAATCTCAACTCCCAACTCCAGCAACCGTTAACTCCCCAAATTTTTAACAGTGTAAACGTGAAAATTAACATTTTGTCAAAACAAATTAAAACCCAGCGGAAGTGGTTTTTTTTTTTGCGGAAATACAAAAATTAGCTTTTAATTTGATTATAAAGCTGATGGTGATTGGAATTCTTTATCCCGGCTTGTGAAAGGAATTGAGCTCTATAAATTTGAACTTGATATCAATTTTTTGTGTGAGAAATGTGAATAGAAGTAGAATATGAAGAACATGTTTTCTACGCATACGTCCCTGAGTTCGCGTTAAGAGACTCGGTCGGGACCGCGGGAGGAGGGTCTAGGGAGGCCCGACAGGCTGACGCCATGAACCCCACCATGCAAGACACCGTGTAACTCGTCTTTGAATGTGTCCGTTGGTGGCACATGTGCATATATACGTATAAATAAATATGCATACTTTGCTCCGATCACATGGACAGGACATACTCTCAAACGTTATATTTGCATGCTTAGACACTTTCTGCACTCGGAACATACGAACATAAATATGTACATATGAATGCCTATTCCAATACTATCAAACTTTAAATCGGCCTCCAGACTCGAGGGAGTGATTCAGAACTCACCTATCGTGGTATTTTATTTACACATATGAATACATATGCATAACCGAAATTCTCGGCGATTATTATTCCGGATGTTTACATACAGAGTTCAACTTTTAACCAGATTTTTAAAATTAATTAAGTGTATGGTGCAGCCTCATTACCAGCACTTGTTTGAACAAATTTAAAATCTAGAGGGACACTTTTCACACAACTATAACAATCGACATAATTTTCCAATCAAGCTATTTTCTTCGTTTTATATTTTATTGGATTTTTATCTCGTATTGTGTTGAATCATTTATGGATATTATCGCTCGGACGTTAAAGATATACTTTAGAATAAATTCTCGTTATCAATCCATTTATTTTGTTTGGTATCTAAAGAAATGAAAATAGTCTTTGAAGTTACTTCTCCGAAGGGAGATGAGATTTGAAGCCTACACGAGAGGAGAATAGACATAGAGATAGACGTTGGGATACATAGATAAATATGAACGTTCTGGGGAAGCCCTCGCCTACGAGATGCTATTCTTGAGCAACCTGGGACTTAAGAATAGCTTTCTGAATTCGCTTTGCAAGTTGCTCGACGCTAAGTAATTCCTCCTCTCACTATCGCGAATTCTACTTCGTTCCATTCACGATTTTTCGCAGTGAGGTTGAATGAATGTCGAGCGTCGAAATCTCTTGGACGCACTTATATAAACCGAATTAATGCACAAGAGCAGTCAAACATGCAAGTATGTATATTATTCACTGTTATAATTGTTGCGGATTGAAATGCGTAATTTCGAGATACTTCGGAGGAATTAGGTCGGACGCGCTGTTAAAGCAAAACAATGAATTATAAGGCATTGTAGGTGGGCAAATATGATGAAAGATAGGAGGGGGTATTCCGAAGGCGGTTTTATACTGTAAATTCTCTCTTACACAAGAGTTAACCTCAGTTCAAATATGCACGCGTGGTTACCTATTAGGCGAAAGAGGCGTGCCCATACGTTTGAAACTTTCAACAATGCTCTCCAATTATTCATCTCTACATTAAACTATTATCTCATTTGTATATATGGGTATTGACATGTCAAAAAAAAAAGTAAACCTACAAGTGGTCCTTCAATTTTAATGCTATTCAGCAAAATTATAGTTCTATACTGGAGGTAATTCGACCCCAAAGGATTTCTCAAAATATTGAAAATTGTGAGAGTTAAAGCAGTTTGAATTTTGATGGCAGGGGAGAGTGGGTCATAACCGCTAGGTTTAAATTTAATGATGCACAAATTTTTAACTATACATTCAATTAGAATAATTTTTGTTTGCTGCACGACTAAAACTAACCAGTAACAGATCTTCTTGGTTGCTACAGAAATTTGGATTAAAAATTCCATGACTTTTCCAGGTTTTCCAGAACAAATATTGGGAAAATTCCAGGACAATTTTCGAACAAATTTAAAATCTGAAAATTATTTAATAATCGCAAATTAATTAATAATTTTAGTTAATTCAATTAACTAATTGAATAATGACATAAATAAATCAACTGGTGTAAAAATTAAAAAATTATAGACAATAATATTGAAAAATTAAGAAAAATATTACAAGTTTCAAAAAAAGAAAAAAAAATAATTGAAAATTGAAGACAAGAATTAAAAAATGTTAAAAATTTCTTGAATTTGAAAAAATAAATTTGACGAAAAATGAGAAATATAATTCAAAAATGGAGTAAACAATAAACATTTTAATGCATTAATTGCTAAATTGTATGCTACAATAATTGGAAAATTAACGATATAATTAGATGTGGAGAAACTAATTGAATAATGACACAAATAATTGAAATTTGATGAAAAAGTTAATAAATTTCTGACAATAATAAAATGATGGAAGAAAATGACATTTGAAAAAGATAATTCCAAAATATCAAAAATATTTTAATATTGACAGAAATAATTGTAATTTGAAAAAAAAAATTAAAAAGTGACAAAAATAATTGATAACTGGTGTAAAAAAATTAAAATTTGAAGACAATACTTTAAAAGTTGAAGGAAAATAATTTCAAAATGTCAAAAATATTTGAATAATGACAAAAATAATTGATAACTGGTGTAAAAAATTGAAAATTTTAAGACAATAATTAAAAAACTGCCAAAACAATTGCAATCTTAAAAAACTAATTCAATAATGACACAAATAATTGAAAGCTGGAGTAAAAATTAAAAATTTAAAGTCGAGAACTGAAAAATTAAAAAAAGTATTCAAAGTTGAAGGAAGATAATTGAACTTTGAAGAGAATAATTCAAAAATGTTATAAAATTTTAAATATGAAGAAAGTAATTAAAGTTTGAAGCTAATAATTGAAATTTGTAGAAAATAATTGAAAAACAAGTAAAATAATAAATTTGTAACAATAATAATAAGAATGAAGAAAATAGTTGAGATTTAAAGAAAATAATTAAAAAATGATGTAGGAAATTTAAAAATTCATGACATCAAATAAATTCCAGGACAATTTTCAAAAAAATTCATTGTTTTCTTATAAATCTGAAAATTCTTTTTTATTAATCGCAAATTAATTATTAATTTTAGTTTAATTCAAGTAACTAATTGAATAATGACATAAATAAATGAAAGCTGGTGTAAAAATAAAAAATTTATAGACTTTAATTGAAAAATTGAACAAAATATTAAAAGTTTAAGGAAAAGAATTGAAAGTTAAAGAAATTAATTGAAGTTTGAAGACAATAATTGAAATTTGAAGAAAATAATTCGAATATATTAAAAAAGGTTAAATATTTATTTATTTCATAATAAATAATAATAATAATCATAATAATAATAATAATAATATAAAGAAATTAATTAAATTTTGAAGAAAATAATTTAAAAATGACAAAAATAATTCAAATTTGAAAATAAATTGTAAAATGACGACACTAAATGAAAAATTGATTAAAAATTAAATAATGAAAATAGAATTTGATAAGGGAGAAAAAACGTCTTTGCCCCACTCTCCCCTACTTATTTTTCATTTATCGATAACTTCATTATTATCGAACCGATTTTAATAAATCCAACGCTAATTATCAGGGAATATTGTGTATTTAATGTTTTTTTAGTTCGAAAATTTAACTTTTTAATTTAGTCCAGAAAGAAGTGAAAATAAAAATTTATTTGCATTTTTAATCAATTTTTACCCTTTTTATTTTATTTGTTAATAAAACACACTATTATTCTTTATATTCTTTCATCTTTAGTTTAAAAAAAATAAATCTTTGGAGACTTAATTAGATCCTTAGATATCGACATTTATAGAAGATAAAACTCCTCTAATTCATAGAGAAACAGTGTTAAGTTTGCATCACATTCACTTGTTTTTTACTGAAATATTTTTTTGTCTTTTTATTAATGAGATTATAATGTATGATCATATAAAAAGAACGATATCTCAAGACCTAATAAAGTCTCCAAGATATTTTTCTCTTTAACTTAAAGATGAAAAGTAAGGAATTATATTGGGTTTTAAAAAAATATATTAAGCAGGGACGAAGTTGATCAAAAATGTAAATAAATGTTTCCTTTTACTGTTTTTCTCTCCGAATCAAATAAATATTTAATTTGCGATGTATAATTAGCATAAGATATACAAAATATTTTCTAATAATTGTCGTTGGATTTATTGAAGTTGATTTAATAATTATAGTCAAGTTATTGAAAAATTAAAAATAAGTAAAATCAAAATGCAAACTGAAAATTGCTATAACTATCACAATTTTTAATATTTAGATTATTCTTTTAAAATTTTATTTTAAGTTTTAAAAAATGCTTTGGGATCGAATTACCTCTAATATAAAACAAAAATTTTGTTTTGTTTTTAGGGTTAAAGTTAATGGGAAATTTTAAGGGATTAACTTCAACCCTAATGTCAAAACAAAATTCCATTCAAAGTCAGGTCAGTTTCACCTAATTTTTAAAGTCAAATAAATTAATAAATAAGAGATAAAACTCATCGAGGTTTTTTTATGTTTCCATGAGATTATAAACTAAGAAAACGCTATTAAGCTTCTATTTATCAAGGAAAATTTAAATTAAATGCATTCTGAAGTCTTACAAATGACAAAAAAGAATTTTTATTTGTATAGACTGAATATTCTCAATTTAGAATTTAAAATTATTTAAAAACATGTAGGTATATCTCTCACAAAAATGTCAACATATCCCACCTCTAAATTATTTTAATGCAAAATTTACTGCACATCTTTCTCAGTGCAGCAATTTTTTTTTATATTTTCTTTCTTAGCTTAAATGATGCATAAACTATCTAAAAATGATATGCAAACTTTAGTTTGTCGGGGAAAATTTAATAAACTATTTTTAACAAGATAACTTTGAGCACTGCTTAACTCTTAAGAAGGCTGCTCATCTTTTTTGTCGGATTCACTTGAAATTTTAACTGCAATTTCTTAGATAAATTTTCTAGGGAAATACACACGCTTTTTAAGAAAAACAAATCAAAATCTTGTTTTTTTTTTTAAATACTCATCTCCGTGTACAAATAACGTTAATTTTTATTCTGATGTCACTCTTACGTCGGCCATATTTTGATAGTTCCTAGAGTAACCGATAGGGGCGTTTTGTAAATTTAAACTGCCAATTGGCAAAATTGATGAGCCAATTTCCACGAGAAAGAAAGAGAAGAAATCTCGTGCAATCTTGTAATTTGCTTTTTTGAAAAAGTAATTTCTGTTTATGTTACTTCTTACGCAAGTGATCGAGTAGGTATTTATAGGTGTACGATTGCCATTCTTACACACACCAGATCAGAAGATAAGTGTGTACGACTCAAACACTAAGACACGAGGTGTTGGACAATGAAAGAAATAAGAAACCTCTTGAGTTAAAACCTCTTTCTCGTGCACAATAGACGCTTCACGATGTCCGTTCTAACATTGAAGTCAGGGGCTAACGAACCGATATCCTGTTATTACGTTTTTCTTATCCTGTTCACACCAAGATGCGAACAGCTCTTATTTATATCGGGGGTGTTGATGATTATGTTCTACTTAACCATAAAATTGAAAAATACAAGTTAATTAGCGTCCAAATAAGTTTTAGGAATCACACAATTGTCATTTAACCGAAATTTCATTTGGCACAAAACCAATCTCTGACAAAAGCGTTATGACGTAAACTTTAAAATTAACCAGGCAGAATTTTCTTATTATTTTCTGCTTGGCTAATTTTTTATCTTGCGCCAAACCGTTCTTCGGATTGGTTTCATGCCAAATGAAATTTCAATCAGATGGTAATTCTGTTATTTATTGGGAATAATGTATAAATGATTTAGGATAAGTCGTAGGCGATATTATTCGAATGTATAAAGTTACTGTATGCCAAACGATAATTTAGATAAATGAAAAATCACAAACGACATTCCTTTTCTCTGAGAAATGACTGGAAATAACAACTAACAAAATTAATTCATCTTGTAATGAACAGTTATTATCAGCTAAAATGTACAACAGACAATTGTTTACATTCTTATCGAATTAAAAAAGAGATCTTTCTTTTCATATAAAATGCTGGAATAAAAGCGCAACAGTTTAAACTCTTGTTTTTACAAACATGTGGAATGTATAGAAGTTGATAGGATTGAAATTTTTGAGATGCTTGGGAAACGATGTGGAAAAACACGAATGAAAATGTCAGCTAAGTTTACTTGAGCTTGCAATCAATTAGACATCACACATCTTCAAAGTGATTCTATTCTGCAACGTGGTTCGTTGAGTTGAGAAGGACTTCCTCCACTTGGCAGACGTTAACTGACGTTTAGATTCTATCTATTCTCGTAATCTCGCTATATGCAAGAGCAATACTCTTGGTTCATGTTTCAAATGACTCTTAGGTGACTTCAAGTAATTGTCAGCAGAATAAAGACACATCTAACTTTTCTTTAAAAGAGGTTAAAAAAAGAAATTTAAAATCGGATATGTTTAAGGGAATTATTTTCAAACTTCTACAAAAAAGCTGGAAAAGGTAAAAACGTCTAAAAACGCAATTTTGACAAAAGATTACTACTGAATAACGTACTTTTACTGAATAAAAGCAGTAAAAAAATTGATTATTTTTAAGATTGGATGTGGAATGTATAATATTGAAAGCTAGAATTGAATTCGGAAATTTTATTCATACCTCTTTGAATGTCTATCATCGTTCAGGAAGGTCGGAACGCTTACGATTTGGCACGACATTCAGATTTTGATGCTCTGAGAGAATTCACCCCAAAATGGGGTTGGCAAACTCGACTTACACCAAGTTTAGTATAAGTAATAGTGGTTTCAGGTTCGCTCTGTATAGTCAGGATCTCTATGATCGCTTATTTACTAGAGAAGTTTTCACATTTACACTTTCATTTCAAATTCCAATTCTCTCCATCTTTCATTCGTTTCATTTACTGACAAAATTCTAGATCCGGCAAGACTTGATATTTTAAAAAAAAGTCCATTTCTGCGAAGATAAAGAAGTAAAATTTAGTGCTCGATTAGGTTTGAAATTCCTCATATCCTGTAATAACGTATCCTCATCTTAATATTTGATTAATAATCAAATAATAATCTCTTATAAGATGCGTGAAAAGATTGGGAAAAATACATAAAACAGCAAAAACAATGCGAATTTGTTACTTTCTTCGTGTATATGAATGAAGTTTAAAGCGATGGATTTGGAGCTAATATGCACTGGCGCCGAGTTCATGACGCCAGTGTTCAATGGACCGCATACACATTCGGCGACACATTTGCGAATAGTTGAACATAACTAACTGAGACTCGCACATGTAAATTTCAGCTCTGAGTTTCCTAGATTATTATACAGATTGATGCAAATGTCAAGAAAAATAGAATTTCTCAAAATAAACACGAATAAAATGCATCTCAATGAAAACATCTTTTTATAGAACAATCTACGATGAATCGAACCCTTTCATATTCTATTGAAAAATATTATTTGCGTCCTTGCTACATGGTAACAATAAAAAAAGGACAATAAATAAACTTGTATATCAACTCATTTGCTTCCTTACGATCTCTTCTAACGTAACGTAAATACTTTTCATGATTTTAAATCATGTACTATAAGTTCTCATGATGTGCTGTTGATGCGTTTCAGACATTTTTCAATGAAACTACATAAAACTTAATTTTTTTTGCATTTTTAACTTATTATATTTTCTATTCTGTACGGTCAATAAAGTCCAATTTTTTTTCAAGCATCTCTCTAAATCTGAATTAGTAGTTTTCTACTAAGAATTAGTAGTTTTCTACTAAGAATTAGTAGTTTTCTACTATGAATTAGACAAATTCATGGCTCATTTTTCTCTAATTCATATAGTAGAAAACTACTAATTCTTAGTAGAAAATTACTAATTCTTAGTAGAAAACTACTAATTGAAATAGTGAAACTTTACTTTTCAAAAAAGTAGATTTTTTTACTAATTTAATTAGTAATTTTCTACTACAAGATTAGTAGTTTTCTACTAAAAATTAGTAAAATTCTTACTATTTTAATAGTAGCTCACTTTTCGCTAATTCATTAGTAGAAAACCACTAATTCAGATTTAGAGAGATCTGTTTTATCTCAATGTACAATTAGTGGTTTTATTTGAAAATCTGAAGATTCGTTTTCATATAAATCAATATAAGAGACATTAATTACATGCATTGAGCGCCAGCGCATGTAAAATATATGAACTTTGAGTTTATATTTTGAACCTCAGAAACAGTCAAAATTGATGGGATAGGTCTTATTTCATAGATAAATGCTTCAGAAATATTGATGCAAAGTTTAAAAAAAATCTGACGAAAGGCATTTCACGCGACAAATACCTTAAAGTAATTTCTAAACGAAATCAAATTTTATATTATTAATTTAAAGTGATCAGAGTGTGATTTTAAGTTTTCTACTATGAATTAGTCAAATTCGTGGCTCACTTTTCGCTAATTAATTAGTAGAAAACCACTAATTCAGATTTAGAGAGTTCGAAGAAGTAATATATTACCTGGAGAACGATAATGAGAACGAGAATATAACCGGGAATATATATATCACCTTTTCAAAACGTTCTCAAATTTTAAATTTATACCTAGCAATTTTACTTTCTTCAAATTTCTGTTAATTTAAATTTGCATTGATTCAAAGTTCAATTAATTCACGATTCAAATATAATAAATTTTAAGTGATTTAAATATTTCTGAAATTTTTAATAATTCTTTCCTCTTATGATTTTAATTACTTGAACTACATTTTTCAACTGCTTTTATCATTTTCCAATTATTTTCTGCAATTTTTAAATATGTTCATTGTTTTTCACTTTTTTCTCTAAATCTTAAATCTTCTTTTTGCAAATTTCAATTTTTTTACATTTTTTCAATTACTTTTTTAATTTTGATTATTTTCTCTTCGACAATAAAACAATTTCATTATTTATTGCAAAATTTCATATTATTTATCGCAGAATGAAATACATTTTTGTAATTCACGATTATTGTTTTCATTTTGCAATGATTATCTACATTTTTTAATCATTTTCATTATTTTTGACTTAATATCCTGAACTTTCAAATATATATCTCAATTTTAAATTATTTTGTTCAATATTCATTTGTTTTTAGCATTTTGCAATTATTTTCTCCATCTTTTAATTATTGCTTCCTCATAGAAGAAGTATTGTTTTACCCTCAAATCCTCAATTGCAATTTTTTGACATTTCTCGACATAATTCGACCCCAGGATGTCAAAAATAATGTTTAGGAAAAATGTCCGGGTGTGTGTGTGTGTATTAACATTACGTTTGGGCCAATATCTCGAGAACCGTTATAGTTAGAAGCATCTTTTTTTTACCAAATAATAGGTCTCTCAGGGGGACAAATTCTGCCATATGTTTGAATCCGATCGATCAGTTCCAGATATATTTTTTTTAGATTTTAAAATTTTCAAAAAATCGTTTTTTGGCAAAATTATAAAAAAAAATTTAAGAAAGTTAAAATGTAAGCTTTTCATCCTTTTTATTTTTTAAAAACGCATCGATTGAGCTATTTACGAACCTTATAGTACAATTTTTTTTTTTTTCAAGTCCCACATGCGTGTTAGACATTTTAGTTCTGTCTTTTTATAAGAAAACTGTTTAGTATAGGAGTTTTTAGGATATTTACGCTTATTTTTAGAAATAGAAAAAATTTATTTTGTAGAAGATTTTTTTTTATGCCATTCGAATCCTTTAATGTTGAGCCTTTAAGCTTATTTTATATATTTACTTAGAAAAATTATCCCCAGGGTAGTTGAGGACCATATTTTTTCACACTTTTTCAATTTTATGTTTAATATTGTCATAGGTGTTGAAATTTTCTTATTTTATAGTTTTTATACTTGTCGATCAGATTGTTTCCTTGGTTACAAATGTGGAAGGTTTTTTTGTAATGGCGGATAAGTTTGTAGCAAAAAAATCTAGGAACAATTGAAATATTATTTTATTATTATTATTATTATTATTATTATTATAATGCCTATAATACTTATTGTATTTTAAATTGATTGGTACTTAGCCAATGTCATTGAAAATTTTTGTTTTCTTTTAATGAAAGTATTGCCTCCTCATAGAGGGAGTATTTTTTTTCTTATATTTTATCCGACTCGTATTTTTTTTAATTTTTTTTAATTGCATATTTTGTGTTTTTGTTAATTTTTCGAGCCAGTATCATTTTGACACATGACTTAATTTTAGATTGTTATATTGTACAGAATGGAAATGTTATTTTGTACAACTGCTAAATGATATTTTGTACAATTTTGAAAAATGAATTTGTTATTTTGTACAATTCTTTAAAAAAGCTAAAATATTGTACTTCCAATGTTTTATTGCTTTTTTAAAAAATTGTACAAAATAACAAATTCATTTTTCAAAACTGTACAAAATAACATTTAGCAGTTGTACAAAATAACATTTCCATTCTGTACAATATAACAATCTAAAATTAAGTCATGTGTCAAAATGATACTGGCTCAATTTTTCCATGTTTTATTTCCAATTTAAATTTATTAAAACTTTTTAGTACATTTAAGTGCATTTAATATATATTAAAAAATTGGAGAATTAATGCTTAAAAAAAAAGTTAAAATATAAATATTGCTTTCTCATAGATGAAGTAATGCTTTTTGTTTTTGAATATTTTAATAATTTTTTACTTTTTTATATTATATTTGCAATTGTAAGTTTTAATTAATATATTTTCATCAAATTTTACGTAAATCAATAAACCGTTTGCTCACTTAATAGCGTAGTCTTGTAAAAAATATTTTGTTTACAACTTATATTAACATAATAACATAAAAATATTAAAGTAAAGTACTTTTTATCCATTTTGTCTAATAATTTATTTTTTTTTAGACCATTTTGTTATCCAGTTTTGAAAAAGAGAGATTTATTATTTCTCTATGAGGAAGCAATGTGTTCAAAAAATGAACACAAATAAAAAAAATAATCTACGAAAGTAAATACCCGACGTAGAACTTTGCAGCGGTTTTTTATTACTTTTCAATCAATTTCCTAAATTTTTAGTTATCATCTCAAATATAGATTATTGTCTTCAATTATCAACTTTTTGGACGATTTTTCAATTATTTTCTTTTACTTAAAAATAAATTCTATAATATTTCTATTATTTTCTTCAATTTCTAATTTTTTTCATTCTTTTTGCATAATATTTAAAATTTTCAATTATTTATCAAAAATTTCAATTATTTTCATCATATTTCAATTATTTGTTTAAATTTTAAATTTTATTTATCATATTTCATTTATTTTTTTCAATTTTAAATTATTTTTATTATTTTTTAAATTATTACCCTAAATTCTTAAATATTATTCTCATTTTGTAAAATTATTTTTCAAAAATTTTAAGTATTTTTCTCAAATTTCAATTATTTTCTTCAATTTTTAATTATTTTCATTTGCTTTCATAATTTACAAATTTTTTTTTATTAATTATCTTGAGTTTCAATCATTTTTAGCCTTCTTTAATTTTTTTCTTCAATCTTTAATTATTTTCATTTTTTTAAATTAATTTCTCAGATTTTTAAGTATTTTTCTCAAATTTCAAAATTTTCTATTTGCATTATTTATTTTTATTCATTTGATAACATTTTATTAAATAGGTTACACGCATCATAAATTTAGGCGTTGAAACCGAGAAAAAGATCTTTTAAAAATTTTCAAAAAATTCTGCAATTTTTTCAATCATTTATTTCAAATTTCACTCTGACCGCTGGGATCCTTTTATGATTTAAGGTATAAATAAATAAATAAATTTCATTAATTTTTTTCAACTTATCATTGTTTTTATCATATTGCAATTATTTTCTTCAAGTCTCAAAATTTAAAATCATTTTTCAATTATTTTCACCAATTTTTAATTATTCTTATTTTTAAAAAATATTTTCTGAGATTTTCAAGTATTTTTTTCGAATTTCCATTATTATTTTCTATTTTTAAGCATTTTCAATTCTTGTCATAATTTTCAAATTTTAAACTATTTAACTGATGTTTCAATTATTTAATTCAATTTTCAATTATTACGTTTTTTTCATAATTTCTAAAAAGTTTTTAATTATTTATCTGAAATTTTCATTTTTCTATTCATATTTCAATTATATATTCGATTTTCTTGTATTTTATGTACCTATATTCTGTTTTATGCAATTATTAAAGTAAAAAATTTTCTTTTTAATTTTGAATTATTTTTATCTTTTTTCATTTATTTTCTTTAAATTTTAATTATTTTCTTTTTTTTTTGCAATGAACTTCTAAAAATCTTAAAGTTTCAAGTATTTTTCTGAAATTTTCTTTAATTTTCCTTTGTTTAAAATATATACCTATACAGTCTACTCTCGATAAGACAAAGCGCGATAACTCAAATTTTTCGGTAACTCGAAGTTTTTCTGGTCTCCCTTCGACTTCGTCTTATCGAGAGTAGACTGTATTATGTAATTTTTTCAATTATTTTCTCAAATTTGAATTATTTTCTCAAATTTGAATTATTTTCTTAAATTTTAATTCATTTATTTTAATTTTTCATCATTTTCTTAAATTTTTAATAATTTCCATTATTTTTCAATTAATTCTCTAAAATTTTAATTATTTATCTCAATTTCAAGCATTTTTTTTTCAATTTTCAATTATTTTTTCCAATTTTTCATTATTCTACTTTTTTTCAATTATTTCCAAGATTTTCAAGTATTTTTCCTAAATTTAAATTATTTTCTTTAATTTTAAAACATTTCTTTGATTTTTTAAATTACTTTCGACAATTTTAATTGTTTTCCTTATTTTTTTTTGAATTGATTTGAAAAATTATTTTGTTATTTATCCATTTTTATTTCAATAAATTGTTTGCGTTTTAAAATAGTGGTGTTCATTCAAACATAGAAAATTCTCATAAATTCCCTGGAAGGAGAATATTCTCGGTTATATTCTCGAGAATATAACCGAATTTTAAATTACCGAGAATTTTACAACTCTAACTATACAAATATCAAAGACAAACTTGCATCTGGATCTCTGACCTGTCAAACAAATACTTTCATCTTTCTTTTTACTGCGCGCGCACCCCATGTTTCTAACACACGTTTTATAATTCTTGCAATTCTTTATTTTCATCTCTGTAAAATTCTTTAGAGGTAATATAATTATGTGTCTTATTAATTATAACACTTTTACTACTTCTTATCAAAAAAACAACTGTTGCAATTAAAACGTCTTTTCCGAGTCTTTTCTTAAACAATGTACTACTTTTTATAACCACATCTCGATTATCCCTAAACTCTTATATTTTATTGTACATAATGATAAGCGATAAAGTAATTATTAAAATCAAAAGTTTCTCAGTGTAAATCCGTTAAAAATTGTGGAAGAAATCCTTCCGGCCGCAGAGGTTATCTTAAACGAGGTTTTAAAAAATATGACCACAATTTACTGAACTATTGTAAAGGTGCCATTTTAGAAAAGCAAAGAATAATAATTCGTTTTATAATTTACTTTGATACATGTGTTTTATGTTATACGTTATACACGAGTATAAAATGTACAGAAATAAAAAAAAAATCTTACACGAATATTTCAACACTTCAACACATCATTTTCCATTCTGTATAAATGCCGGATCATACCAAGTCGTAAGTATTAAATCGAATGTTTCATTGGGTGACCTGGCCAGAATCAATAAATGCATAAAAGTATTGAAATCCTTCATCGTTTTCAGGAAGTTCCCGGGGCTTTTTTGCGCGAGAGAATTCACGCAAATGTCGAAAAACGATACGTAGAGAACGTTTATCGGGAGCCCAGCTGGCGTAGCTCCATAAACCAGGATCGTAAAAACTCGAGCTTCTCTCAAACCCAAGCTTCCTTGCTGCAACTCAAAGCCCGACGTCGAGATACGAGTGTAATAGTGGGAGTGAGTCTTCGAAGGGAAAGCCGGAAGTCGGACCCAGGTGCTTTTTATATCCGCGCAAGGACGATCTCTTTCGCGAATCGAGAGGCTCCATCGATCCCACCAGGCCCTGCCTCCAATGTTGCAACCTTCTAGGTTTCGCCTATTATCTAAGGTCGACGTGAGTAATCAAGTGTGAAGAGATTCCGGAGGTTACTATAAAAGTCTCCAAGCAATCAAAAACTGATGAAATCATACCGAGTTAAATTCATTATTTTCTATTATATTGTCCAATTACAATTGTCTATTATGTATCGATAATTTTGGGAATTTTTAGAATATTCGACGCCTCACTTCGATAAAATGCTTTTTCGAACGTCAATTCAATATAATTCTATGTCAAAACAAAAATGTAATATAAAGTGAACTCGGAAATTTTTGCAAAATAATTCTTAATCAAACGTCAGTTCAAGAGAATGCTATGTCAATTTTAGTGTATTAAAATAACAAAGAAATTATTATTCAATATGATTCCTTTACAAATGATAACATGTTTCGAAATTTTGGTAAAAATTTTATTTTAAATACAAATAACTATCTATTTCTTTATAATGCTCTTCTTAATTGTTAAATTTTCTAAAAGTAAAGAGCACTCTAAACCTGAATTAGTAAAAATTGGTTCTTAATTCAAAATAATGAAAATTTTCATTAACTTCAATAAAAATTTCACTATTTGAATTGGTAGATTCTTATTTTTTACTAAACTTTTAGTGAAAAATTATGAATATTAATAATAATATTAAACATACGAATTTTCATTTAATCGACATTTCATAATGGCGACGAGCTTCATTAGTAAGACAAGGATAGACACATCTCTGTTATAGATAGAATTATATTAAACTAGCAAAATATAACGCGCGCAAGCGCGCGATTAGTTTTCCCTTCATTTTAGGAATTAAACTATAATAATAAATAAAACAAATCGATAAATAATATTTATACAATAAGCAGGGCTGAGAATCGACTTGCAGATTGAAAATAGTGAAAAAATGACTTTTTAATTTAAAAAACTGAGTAAATAATTAGTTTTTAAGTAAAAAAAGAGATTAAAAAAAGTGGGGGAAAAAGCAATAATAAGTTTGATATTACTGATATTAAATCAGGGGTTTCCAGCAGGAACAGCCATTCAAATTTGAAAAAAATAATTCGAAAATTTTAAAAATAATTGAAATATAAAGAAAATAATTGAATAATAACAAAAAGAATTCAGTTTGAAAAAAAAGTTGTAACTGACAAAACTAATTGAAAAATTGATTAAAAATAAAAAAATGAAGACAAAGATTGAAACGAAATAATTGGAATTTGAAGTAAATAATTAAAGTTACAAGAAAATAATTGAAGAATAACAAAAATAATTAAAATTTGGAACAAAAGTTTGAGACTGATGTAAAAAATTTAAATTTTGCGCACAATAATTAAGATATTGACGAAATAATTAAAATGTAAAAAAAGTAATTGAATTATAACATAAATAATCAAAAGCTGGCGTAAAAATTACACTTATTAGACAATAATTGAAAAATTAAAAAATTGAAAAAAATATTTTAAAAATATCAAAAAAATGTTTATATGTAGAAAACAGTTAAAAAATGACAAAAATAACTAAAATTTAGAGAAAAATTAGTAGAAAATGAGAAATATATACAAAAATGGAGTAAAAAAAATTTAATACATTAATATTAATAAATTGTATAAAATAATTGAAAAATTATCGATATAATTAAAATATGAAGAAACTAATTGAATAATGACATAAATAATTAAAAACCGGTCTTCAAAAGTTATTAAATTCATGTCAATAATAAAAAGATTAAAGAAAATAATATTTAAAGAAAATAATTCCAAAATGTTAAAAATATTTGAATATTGACAAAAATAATTGTAATTTGAAAAAATAATTGATAATTGATTAAAAAAAATTAAAAATTTGAAGACAAATACTTGAAAACTTGACGAAACAATTTAAATATTAAGAAAATAATTGAATAATGACTACTAAAATAATTGAAAACTGGTATATAAAAAAAATTTATAGACAATAATTGAAAATTTGATAAAAATATTATAAGTTTGAGGAAAATAATTGAAATTTGAAGAGAATAATTCAAAAATGGCAAAAAAAAATTGTATATGAAAAAAGTAATTAAGGTTTGAAGAAAATAACTGAAAAAGCCGTCAAAAACTAATAAATTCGTGACAATAATAAAAATAATTTAATAAATAATTAAAAACACGTGTAAGAAATTTAAAAATTCATGACAATAAAAAAAAATTTTTAAAATAATTAAAATTTGTAAAAAATAATTTTAAAATGGCAAAAATAACAAAAATATGAAGAAAATAATTGGAAAATGACAAAAAAATTAAATAATGACAAAAGTAATTGAAAGTTGAAGACAATAATTGAAAAATAACAAAAGTGAATTGAAACTTGTGTACAAAATTTGGATATTCCTGACAATACTTTAAAGATTGAAGAACATAATTGAAATTTTAAAAAAATAATCGAAAAGTTACAAAAATAATTGATTACTGGTACATAAAATTAAAAATTTGAAGACAATACTATAAAAATTGATCAAACAATTAAAATTTCAAGAAACTAATTGAATAATGACATAAATAATTGATAGCTGTTTTATAAATAAAAAATTTATAGAGAATAATTGAAGTTTGAAGAAAATAATTAAAATTTGTTGAAAATAATTGAAAAAGATGTGCAAAATTAATAAACTCATGATAATAATAAAAATAATGAAAAAATGATTAAAATTTGTAAAAAAAATAATTGAAAACTAATATAATAATTTTAAGAATTCATGGTAATAAAAAAATTGAATTTATTTCTGTATTTATTTATTTAAGGGTGAAAGCCCATAACAGTATAAAATTTAAAATTTTATTTCAAGTAACAATAAAATTAAAATTTGATATAACAATTTACTATATTAATAAGTAATAGGTTGCATTCAATAATTTGAATAAAATAATAATTGAAATTTGTAGAAAATTATTCTAAAATGGCAAAGCTAATAGAAATATGAAGAAAATAATCGTAAAATTACAAAAATACTTGAATAATGCCAAAAGTAACTAAAATTTGAAGAAAATTATTGAAAATTAACAAAAGAAGAATAGAAACTTGTGTTGAAAGTTTAAATATTCCTGGTAATAATAATTTAAAGACAGAAAAAAAATTAAAATGTTAAGAAAATAATTGAAAAATGACAGAAGTAAATGAAAACTTGTGTAATAAATCTAAGCATTTATGACAATAATTTAAAGACAGAAGAGAATAATTGGAATTTGAAAAAATTAAATTCAGAATCGCAAAAATATTTGAAAACTGACAAAAATACTTTGGGGTTGACAAAAGTACTTTAAAAATTACAAAAATAATTGAAAAGAGGTGTTAAGTCTGCTAATACTTTGCTGCAACTTTTCCGGAAGTTTGCAGCAAACTTGATGAAAGTTTCGGAACTCCAGAAATGGTTAAAAAAGTTACAGAATAATTTAAACTGTATTTAATTTTTTTATTTCTTCCAATAAATTAAAATAACGTAATTTGAATTTTTAAGAAATCCGACTATTCGACACTTTAAATTAGTCTAAATTATTATTAAAATTCATATAATTGTGTAATATATAAATTAGTATTATTTATAATCAGTATCTCGTCATTAAGGCTACCTCATCTGCATATTTTGTGTGTATCTGGATTTTAAAACGCAGACAGGGAAAGATGAATAAATATAAATGCACTAACTAACTTCAGGAGTTTACGGATATTATTATTATTTAATTAATAATAATAATTTATTGAAGGGAAGCGTCCAAATCTACTTTTTAATGGAGGATGATACAATAATTATGAACATTTTTTAAAGTCACGAGATTTAAATTGCAACTTGAGACTTATATTCTGCTGCATACTTTTTAATAATTTACTGCTGATAATCCATAATGAATAAATTACGCAGACAAACTGTTCACCTGGTAGTTAAAATCATCTTCAGATTTTTGCTAAGTAATTATCTCGTTGTAAATGCACCTCAATGGTAATTTTCGTATTTTGACTTAATTGTATAATTAAAGAGTCACGGGTGGTCGTGATTTTCTTTATCCTAAATTCGGTAACGATGCAGCAGAATTTGATCGTACCAGGTGTAAAATCCCTCCAGAAACACCAGGTGTAACTAAAGAAACATGCATGTTAATAATTCAACCAATATGAGTTCACATAAGTTTTTATAACTGCACATATTCGAAATCTCGTCGTAATTAATTCTTATAATTAACTTCTTATGAGACATGTTACCACATTAAGGACAGTATAAAAATATACACCTTTCTGCATATAAAGTCAATTTAAAATGTATATACCTATACATATAAAATTTATAAGTATTAAAAGCATAATTTTATCTCTTTCAATCGCAAAGTTTTCTTAAGAAAAGAGATAATAAAATTATACATTTGCATGAATTATGTATAAACTTTTCATTAAGTTTTATTTATTTTGTAAAACGTATAATACGTTTTACGGAATGAATTTATTGAAAACTTATAACTTAACAACTATTTCAGGATTTGAGCATTGCAAATGTTCGAAATTCGAACGAATTGCTAATTTGAAACAATCTGAATCCCGACAGTTTGCACACAACTAATTAAAATATTTAAAATAATATGTTTAAAAAAATTTTACATTGTTCGTTCTTTTAATGCACTAACTATATTAAATTTTGTAAATGTTAAGTAATTTAGTTATATAAGTTAAAATAAAGAAAAATTTTCGAAATTGTATGATCATCATTGCAGGTTGATAAATTTGACATTAAAAGCTTACCTTTACCTTGTAGATTTCACACGTTCTCTCCATTTTGACGAAAAAAAAAAAAATCTTAGTATTGAATTTAGAGCACTGTTTTCTTTCTTCTTCTCTTCTTAATCATCTGCAATTATAACAAGTAACCGTTAATATCCTTAATTACCATTTTTACAAAAGTTTTTTGCACATAAAATTACTGGAATCTGCAAAAATAAAATTACACATAAAGTTTTTACATGTGTCAGTGTTTACGCTATCAGATAAGCATTTGTTTATTTGTGTACCGGAAAATAGTTTTTAGAAATTAATTTTCTATTTAATTCTTCATGTTGGGGCAAGATGGTTTAAAGTTTATAAATCCAAATAGGTTAATCTTTAGAATCTTTTTCTTGTTTCTCAGAAAGCGTTCACAAATTATGTAACATTAAATAGAGTGGGGAGGGGGGGGGGGGATTTTTGAATAGTAACATTTTAAATGTGCTTTAAAAATTGTTGCATTTATGTGGATTAAGTATTTGACCACTAAATTTTGCAATCAATATATTTGTTTACCTTGTATACTTTTAATTTAATTTTCTACTTAAGGAGGAATCGGACAAACAATCGGAACAAAAGTTAGTCCAAATGAATAATTTTGATTATTATGTGTTTTCTATATATAGAAAACACATAAGTTAGTGTAATTTTTTTCAGGGGAAGTGTGGACAGTTGGACACTTGTAGTTTTTACAAAATGAGCCGTTAAAAATTGCAATTTAATGAAAATTAAAAAAAATTACATGAAAAACGATTATTCAATTTGGGTTAATTTGAACCTCAAAGTGAACAATCGTTTTTCATGTCAATTTTTTTTTAATTTTCATCAAATTGCAATTTTTAACGACTCATTTTGTAAAAACTACAAGTGTCCACACTTCCCCTGAAAAAATTACACTAACTTATATGTTTTCTATATCAAAAATCAAAATTATTGATTTGGACTAACTTTTGTTCCGATTGTTTGTCCGATTCCTCCTTAATTAGGTAATAGATGTTTCTATTAAGACTTAGTCATAAAATACTGATAACTTAAAGATAATTTTTTAGAACAAAAAACATAATATAATTATGATATTGTCAGTGTTACATAGTTTCAAACGTCCCTTATGAAAAATAAGTATTGGATTAAGTATTGGATTAAGTACTGGAGTAAGTATTGGAATTAGTATTGGATTAAGTATTGAAGTATTAGAATAAGTATTGGAATAAGTATTGATTTAAGTATTGGAAACTCCAATACTATTTTCGCCAAACATTCTTAAAAAGTTTACTGGTTGCGCACTAAATTTCTATGGCTCCCAGCTCTGCGCAGTAGTTTTTTTTACATTTAAAACATAGAAATTCTACAGAAAATTAAAAAAAATTTGTTTAAAAATATGTTACGCGAAAATAGTATTGGAGTTTCCAATACTTAATCCAATACTTACTCCAGTACTTAATCCAATACTTAATTAAATACTTAATCCTATACTTATTTTTTATAAGGGGTTAAGGATCACGTTTTGTTAGTTGTCCTCATCTTCACTTCCCTTAATGAATTTTAAGTAAGACAAGTTAAATTCTAATGGACTAAATAAAATGTTTTAGTTTGGAAAATTTCCAATTGTAAATTACTGGCTTCGGATTAAGAGAATGTAATAAGTCGGCAAGCAGGGTGGTTTCTCGTTGAGAAGCGTCTCGGCAGATGGCCAGCGCCTGTGAAAGGTACGGATATCTGCTTGCAATTGGTAGGTCTGTCAACTATCTTTAAACTCGGATTTGGGACACACGGAGAATAAACAAAGTTTCTTCTCATTATAAATAAAATCACTTCATGCTGAACCAGATGCTCATTCAGCGCATAATCCACTTGATATTGTCACTTTATATATCATCATAAGACATTGAGCTCGCTTTTTTCATTTTAAATGGATCAATTGAAAAAGTTTCTTCCGTGTTAATTTACGTGCCATCATTTCGACTTATTGCAAATAATTAGGGAACGTTCACAAATTACGTAACGTTTTTTTTGGAAAATTTTGACCCCCCCCCCCTCCCCCATGTAACACGTCGTTACATACATTAGCGCCATTTTTTCTGCTGGTCGTAACAAACTGCTTGACCCCCCCCCCCTAAAAAACGTTACGTAATTTGTGAACGCTCCCTTACTGCTAATTAGTTTACTCTCAACTATTAAAATATTATTTCTCACATAAAATTTCATTTATTTTTCAAAGTAAATATGTCAGCATTTTTCTTTACCAGTCAAAAAAGGGGAAAATAAGTCTAGAATACATAGGAGATGAAATATTTCATAAAAGTTGTTTTGGTATTTTCCTCGGAAATAAAGCTAGTAAAGGGGCTACGGAGAAAAATTCGAGGATTTCAGATTCTTTGTTTGCGTGGTGAAACACCTGCCCGTCCTGGCGGCAACCTGCTCGGAATTCCCTTCGATCTTATTCTCAAGCCCCTTAGGTATATCGTTTCGAATTATTTCGATGGGGATTTGTTCACCGACATTTAAAGGTCTCTCTCTTGATATTGGAGGTTAAACAAATATTATTACCACCACATAACATGTAATAAATATAGTAATTAATGTTAACATCAATTGCTCATTTTTAATATTCTATCAGGGCTGATCACTCTCGATTCAATGACTTTTAAGAGACTAAAAAATATTCGGCATTGCAGTGATCGTCTTCAAACAATTTCGTGAAACGTAAAGTTTTCGATTAAAGTATAAATTTTAAGTGAAGCATTTATTACTATAGATATTATTTTCGATTATGAACAAGTTTGAATAACACTAAACGAATTTGTACAAATCATAACGCGATTTAGCCACAATTTGGAGCTAATACTGCGATGCCTATAATACTAGTAAATGTCGTTGGCAGCAATTGAATACTATTGAATATATCGATAGTGAACTGTGACTAATATCGTTATTGAATCGCTCTCTTTTCACACTTAGCTGAATTTTTAAAGATTTCATTTTGAATATACTAAATACAAACAAGCATTTCTCAGAAAATCAGTACGATTATACGCAAACCTTATACGATTAAACTAAATTTTTAAGTGTTTAGCGCGAATATTTACGATTCAGCGTGATTCTCGACGATTCAATATGAGTCTATACAATTTCACTAAACACGACTCAAGGAATATTAAAAGCGTATCCATATACAATATCAACAAGTATTAGCAAATATCAACTACTAGCGAATATTAACTATAATTCTAAAATACCGAACTATTTACGTTGAGTTTATGCGAGAGAATTCTAAGTAAACAGACCCTCAATCAGCAATGCATGCATATCCAGCAAAAAGAAAAAGTCAGAAGCAAAAGGTCGTTTAAAATTTTGTGATCTGAAAAAAGATACTCAGAATCAGAGTCCATGTTTCCGGAAGAGGGTAACTTTGCTTTTCGACGTCAACCCCAAGTTTGGGGATGAGATCGTAATTGTTTTGAACCTCGGCTCGACCGACATCATCGTTAATCTGGGGTTAATCATTATTCCAGGCGGTACGACCGGACAAAGAGTACCAACATATAGCCTGTATCCACATACTCCTGCTGGTATACATACTCATTTAGTACAGGGTTCGTGAGAGTGCATTGATCCGCTTGGGAGGAAAAGAGACAGAGTTGGATTGAGTGCAGAAAAGGGAAAATGGTCCAGGATTGAGAGGGAAAAACAGAGGGAAGAAGAGAGATGAAATGAGGGAACGCTCAGGGGTTGAAAGTGGGTTGTTTAAGGGATGCTGGGCTTCGGAGTGGAAAGAACGTGGAGTTTGGTCGCCTAGCAACTCCGACACCAACCTAAACTCATACACCCGCACCCTATATCTATGCACACTCATTTGTCCACAATATTCGCTTATTTACTGGTCTTATGTACACTGCATAGCATTGCCCACATTGCAGACCAATGGTCCATATACATGTACATGTGGGACACAGTTTGTTAAATCAAACGAAAAGAATGCCTCAACCAACTCTTTTCTTCACTCCAGTACACTTGCGATCTTTATCACTTGTATGCACCATAGTCTCTGACAAGTAGATGAACTTGAGAGGAAATTTCTTTGAAGACCCTCTTTTGAGGACTCGCGGCAGCTATCTCTTCAATTTTACGCGATATCCAGCAGGCTAATAAGTTCCCGAGAGGTTCTTCACTCATAAAGTTAACTGCAGCTTGTTACCTACATATGGGATCATAGACATCAGATTTTCCCTATTACTTTCTGCAATTCCCACTTGTATACTTCGAGGTATGCCTTTACAAGTTGAGGACATACCTTTACAAATTGAGGCTATGACTTTACAATTTAAGATCACGCTTCTACAAATTGAGGTCATGTTTTTCTGATTTATTAGATAATAGGAATCTAATTTAATGCTCTTGATTTAGATAAAGAATAAATCAAACCTAATTTTGGTACTTAATGTTTACGAAAATTTTCAGAATAAATATGATGATAAAAATGTAAGATCAATAAAGTTTTGTAGAGATTATTTCTTATATTCCGATTGCGAAAGGTGGGGCTTTGTTCCTTTTCCTATTCGATCCCTAAGGGGGGAAAATCTCTGTAATATATAAAATTGAATGTAATCGATTAGCGACTAGAGGAACGTTCTGTTTGTATTAAAAGTTAAAAGTCATATGTAAACGTCTTGGTGAGATGTCATCGGATGATGTTTTCGAAGTGTAAACTGGGTAGCTTTTTTGGATCTATGGAAAATTAAAATAACTGTTAACAGTAATAACAGTTGAAACAATTGAAGTGGTTACAACGATTGCAATGGTAATGACAATTGCAGTAATTGTTAAAATTACAATGAATAAAACATTTGCAATAAAACTATCGAAATTTTAAAAGAGACTCGGATGATACCCTTATTAAAAATAACTTGGGCTATTTAATTGACACTATATTATATCAGAAAATGAGTATTAAATTCTTTTTTTAACACCGTATCATGAAATCTTAAAACGAAAAAAAAAGAAATGTGAATTGAAATGAAATTCAGAATAGCTGCTGGGAATACGGTATTTTCTGACGGTTTATTGAATCGCTGGGAGCTCTTCGTCCCTTTGCCACTTTAGAGGTTTTCGATGCAGGCAAACTTTTCGCTCGTTATATCTGCCTTGTTACATGACGTGCTCTTCCAACCGATATCCCATAATCCACCAGCTTTTCTTCCACTTTCAATTCCTGGAACGTACAACTAATGCTGATTCAATTCGTCTAATTTTGAAATCCAAAAAAAGAAAGGGTCACGGTCAATTCAAGAAATCCGGAAAAAATAATCCACCGATTTTCGAACATACCAAACAAGATTACCAATTAGTACCTTTAAAACGATTAATAAAAAAAAATGAACATAAATGGTAATGTAAGCGAATGCGAAATATCAGCAATCAATGTAGAGCATCATACACAAAAAAGTATACAAATAAATTACAGACCAAATAAAATGCATTCAAGAATATAATGAAGAACGTAATAAAGATTGTGCAATCAAGAAATAAGTTATAAACAAAAACAACAAATATATGGAAAAAGTGAATACAGATCAAATAAGATAATTAAAAACTGATTACAGTCGGATGTTGAAAGCCTCAGACTAGAGAGAGCCACTCTGAGTTTCCAATCTTAGAAAAACTCTTTGTACTTATTTCCCCTTGGTTCTGACGTGAAGCAGAAAAGCTTCTTTCGTCCGATTGGCCCTTCCAATTAAAGCAGGACTTCAGAAAGCGGGAAAATAAAGCTTCCATACAGAGAACCTCGGTGAAATAGAAGGTACCGGATGTTGGGTCGAGTTGCCAGGCAACAAGGTGCCTTCAACCCTCAAAGTTTCAAAGATGTCACGAAGAGTGCAGAAAGGAGAAAAAAGAAAGATCTTTTGACCTTTTAAGGGTGTCCCCTTCAGCAACAGCCCTTTAGTTCACATTCGCAGTGACATTCCGTAAGTAACAACGGTCACCCTGTACATAGTAAATACGTGTTTGAGTATTCTTGAGCACACGTGGTTGTCAATTTCAGGCCAGAGTCTGCATCTCGATCCATATCCTATCTCCAAGCTACCTTATATTTTACAAACTTTTGTTCGATTATGTTTCAATATACTTCGGTAAGGCATCCCTAATTCAAACCACGTGTACGGAAAACTCAATCAAGTTTATAGGGTAGATATCTTTCTTTACTTTGAAAAAGAAACTCTCATTTCAAAGAAGCGTATCTCTGCTCAGCCTTTTAGAAAATAAGAATTCTACAGACTTCTTGGGAATTTCAATTAAGAGAAATGAAAATTACGATTTTGTAAATTCAATCTCGTGTATAAACTAGGATTCTTTTTTTACTCAAATTGCTAGATTATACTTATCCAATTTTATATTAATTACACTTATTTAACACCAAAGTATGAAATCAAATTTTGAGAAATCGATAACGAGAAGTGTGCGAATGCAAAGTCACGTTTAAAAGGTTTCATAAAGCAGCATATAAAGAGAACCTTTATAGTCCCTATGAACCAGTAGGAGTATTCGCTTTCTTCCTGCAGTTCCCTATATTTTCCAAGCATCTCTTTCCCCTTTGGTGTGTATGTGCGGATTACGCTAGAGAATCCCTGCGGCATTGTTCCCATTCGCCTTCTCCAGATTCTTTTTTCAAGCTCTCCTGCCATCCCGTTCGTTTCTGAACCAGGCTTCATTCGTGTCTGTTTTGCATGTGTATATGTTGACGCGGGTGCGTTCTTTTTCATTTCTTCCTCTTTATTCTCTCGACCACGATCACTCTCTTTCTCCTCTCATTTTACCCTCGCTGAAAGTGCTTCTTCTTTTTTCACCTTTTTTATTTTACGAGGGAGTATTTTCTCCTAAGGACCTGAGGTACCCACATCCTCTGCACGTTTGCTGCATATCCCAATAACCTTTACTTTAAAAGACACTAAGAAAAAAGCACACGCCAAATTTTATTATTGCTTAAAATAATGTTTCATTTATGTATAATTATATGAAATGAAAGAAATACATAATATAATAAAAAAAGAAAATTAATGATAAGAAGAATAAGGAGAATAAATTTAAATTTATGTAATCTTTCATTCATCGTATATCAATAATACTTTAAATTAATTCACCCATTTATCATATGTCATTAAAGAATCTCTTTATTTCAACTCTTAATGTTTTTTTGTTTCTGTATCTCATCTGTTTATCTCATCTCATTGTCTTATCTTATTGTCTCATATCTTTACCTCAGGCACATTGAGCACTTCATAACACTATTATTATTTATTATTATGTATTATTTATTATTATTAAACACTTACTTATTGAATTATTTATTTATTTACTAAACACATTCGCATAACATTATATGTACACTTTGAGCAGTTCATAACACTATTATTATTATTTATTATTGAACACTTATTTATTTACTAAACACTTTTCGTTCACTTATTCGTATGTAACAATATAAACACGTGTTTAAAACTATTCAATACAAACTCTTAATAAACAAAACATATTAATAGACACTGTACACTTTCACATTAAACACATTTCTGTTAAACACTTAATAAACAATACACTATAATAGGCACTATTCATTTTCACGCTATACATATTTCCGTGCTGTTTATTAATAACTTTTTAATAACTTTTAATACCTTCTCTCCGTTACCAAGGAAGCCAGTATAAGAGTTTTCTCTTTCGTTAACTTTTAACGCTTTGACTTCTTTCTCTTACTCACGGAACCAATATAAGAGTTTCCTTTTCCGTTAACTTTTAACGCTTACCTTCAGTACTCGTTTCTTAGGCAGGATACTGAAATTAAATAGCAGCAATTGAGAACCTTTTATAATCGCCATGGTCTGGAAGAATTAATTAAATATAGAGAAATTATTAAACCTAATTAAATTTATCATTCTTTTTTTGGTTTTCAGTCAATCAAAATCAAGTCTAATCAAATTTTCATTGCTTCACAAATTCAACTCCATACTTTTCCACCTGAAAGATTTTTCATACTTGAATCATCCCCTTGTGACTTTTCAGTGAATAACAGGACGTAATTATTTTCAGCTTTCTTCGCTCTTAAAGGGAAGGAACTGAAGCTTTTTTGTCAAGTTATGGCCGTGGAAGTTTTAAATTAAAAATACTCGACCCCCATAGCGTTGACTTGGTTCTCTTTGGCTGAATCATTATCCCTGCGACATGCCAAACAGGTTTCCTTCAAAAGTTTCAAGATTAAACAAACTCGTTTCCCCTCGCAGTTTCTCGAGAGATTTTTTCACACCTTTTGTGCGATCCTTTTAAAATCAACATAAAGGCTAAATTCTAAATTGACGTATTCGATTTCTAAGAAATTTTCAGCAATGTGGACGTCTTTTATAATGGAGATAGAGATTAAAGAAGAGCGAAATGGGATTAACGACCCAGCATCTGAATTGGATTTCGATAGGACTAATTTCGGAATGACGAGGGAAACCTGAAAGGTTTTAGGGTGAGAGATTCAGTTTTTAAAACGGGTTTATCGATTATCCATTGATGATTTCATCGGTATTGTCGGGTCAGAGAAGCCTATCCAGTGTATTTACCATCCGTATGGTCAGTTACGCAATATTGGATATCTGTCATCGACAGAGTTAGTGCAGACTCTGCCGTCTGTTGGACCATCAAATAATTGGATCTCATGAATAACAGTAACAATTCGATATAGCGGAAAATTCTCCGTTGCGTCAGCGTATCGAAATATGTCAATTCTACAGAACATAGCTTTTATCTGCACCTACGATTAGTAAATTTTACGCTATTTCGAGAAATGTCCAACTTTGATTGATCCTTTTGATTTTGCAAAATTATAAAATCTGTTTAAGTTTATACGCATTTTTCTAAATTCACATGTGAATTTATTGTGAAACAACTTGAGGGCAAAGTGAACCTCTTTTGTCTCATTTTGAAGTGCAGAAGAAATGAGAATCCCTTAATTTATTTTAGATCCTAGTTTAATAATAGAAATAAAACAATAGATTTAAGGATAACGTTTACAAACAATTTCTTCATATTCCTCTAATGTCATTCTCTTTTATATTTCTTTAAAAAACAAAGAAGAAAATATTAATTTTTTTTATTTATATATATAAATTATCCTTGAGTGCAGAAATTAATCCTTCTAGCTGTTGGTATTACCTCAGTCCAATAAACAGAAAGGAATAGAAGAAGATGGAATTAGGATGTCCATAAAATGTGCTGGACTATTGTAGAAGGTCATAAGAACGCTTTTTAGATATCCATGACTCTCTTAGAATATCCATAGAAAATCCATAGTTATAAATGATGTTCTTTTTTTGTTGAATTGGATGTCCCGAAAAAAAATTGATCAGTCTATTGAAAGACAATGGTTTTTGAAACCAATTTGTTATTAATTTATTATCATTTTTTATTATAGTCAAATCCAGAAAATTAATTTGATTGTTCGTTTCTAATTCAGATGTAAATTTTAAGTTTTGGTCCATACTGTTGAAGGTATCTATTACTAATGAAACTTGATTTTTGTGGACACAAATCAATGTATCATCAACATACCTAACGTAAAAAATAGGTATGCAATTAGGATGTTTTTTAAGTAGATATAAGCAATTTGTTTCAAGGTCATCCATTACAATATCTGCGAATAACGGAGAAATGGGTGAAGCCATCGGTGTGCCAAATATTTGATGGGAAATTTTGTCGTTAAAAACAAAATAATTATTGTCGAAAAGAAATTTTGTACAATGAATTATATCGGAAAAAGGAATTCTGCTGTGATTTTCAATTTCTAAATAGCTTTTTTCTAAACTTTGAATGACTAAATTGGAAGGAACATTTGTAAAAAGAGAACTCACATCTAGTGATAACAAAACAAAGTCATCAGGACTGACGATATTTTTTAACTTTTCTTTCAAGTCAAAACTGTTATTAATGTAAGATTTTGGAAGTCAAATAGGCTTTTTTTATAGGCTTTTTTTATATTTTCGTCCGTTTTATTGGATCCGCAATATTGAATTTTGTAAATCCGACGCCGGATTCGTAAACATACCACTATGTTGTGTTTAATTTTGTACCCCAATCGTTATAAAGCATGCAGTTTTTAAATCCCAAAAATATTCTTTTAAGATACATATAATATTTATTTCGTAATTAATGTCTGAAATGTTCTTTACGATGTTTTTAATATGCTTCTTAGAAAAGTAAAAAAGTAAAAAAATACGACTGTAACATATTACATATTAGAATATCAAAAATATGTTACAAAGATTAAAATCTTTAGTCTCCCAGTGCAGTAAAATTTGTCTGCAAGGTTTTCTCATTCTTACAAAAAAGCGTCTATAAATTCTAGAAAATCCTTTAGCAGCTTTTAAACTTACAATTAAGCAGTATCGGGTGCTTTATTCGTGAAATCGGTTTTACAAATAATTTGACGAAAAAGTCGTGCCAGAGTTGCTCCAGGAATTATCGGAACGGCTTCTTTGATCCTGGCAATGTCGAGAGAACTCTTGAGGTTCCGGGAATCCACAGCTCATTCTCTCTTCTCTGTGCGAGTCCCCTTTTTCCTCTCGGCTACTCCTTCAAATCGTGGGGATTCTACGCAAAAGCTACAAAATATTTCTCTTTGCTCGAGTTTCACTTGTCAGAGCATTTCAACGGTTACGTAACGACAATAAACACCGGACTCTTTGATTCGAAAATCTGTACCCCAATGTTCTGAATTTTCTCTAAAAGACGAAACAGAGGGAATAAAACTCCACAAAGTTAATGCAATTTTGAAGATCTTTGAATTATTAGACATTCAGGTTAATCGTCAAAGAGAATCGTTTATTGCTTGCTTCTCAGGCGTATTAGAATGGGATACGAAAGCACCTCGACAAGAGACTTGTGAATTGCAATAACATGAGCTTTGTTGGATACTAAGGGGATATAATAGAGGCTGTTGCCTGGACCAGCTCGTGCAGGAAAGTCATAAAGTGGCACAATGTAAAGGCATAATATTGTGTCGCCTAGTTCTGCCAAAACCCAGCAGATATGTTATATAGACACTGAAACATGATTGTTCTTAAATGCTAGATTCGCCTAATATGCTATAATATCGCACAACATGACTTTTATGATCTAATAAAATAATAAATTAATTTCAAAGTTATTTATTTTCAGTATAAGCATTTTAGTTTAATTTTTTTAAGTTTCAAATGTGAGATTTGAGGAGCATAAACTGGAACCCCCGGGGTTTATGTTTTATGACCTAATTCCACTAAGGAAACGAATTTTACGGGATAAAATTTATTAAATATGAAATATGGTTTTCTTCGGTCATATAAAACCTGATGTTCTTATTTTTTAATACGTCAATACCACTCTTTCTCATGGAAACAAAAATTTCAACAAAATGTTGACTATCTATAAAACCTATTTTATACATATAAAATCAAATTTAAGTTTTTCCATTAATTGATTTCTCTTTATGCTCAGGTTACGTGGTGAAACATGACTAATGAATTTGTCCGTTTAGTCATAATAGCCATCTATATGCATTTTAGGATAACTTCCCGGTATAAACCTGCGGTATATGGATTTGATGAAATATATGTGAAGCTTAAGCGGTCAATTGTGTTAGTTTCTGTTCGTGTAAATTTCACACAGATACAGTATGAGTCTCTCAGGTTTTAGGTTTTACGACTTACGTGCTGTGCGTCAGCTTCTAGGTTTTATGTTAACGTTATATACGTATAGTATTATGCTCTCGTAACTCCGCTTGAGCGTGTCGGTTTCACCAACCGAACTTTGGAACGACAGTTGCATCAAGTTGCAGCTTGCAAGATAGTCCTGAGATCTCGTCGTTAACTTTAGCAGAATCACAATAGCACTGCTCGCCTTAAAAATCGTTTTTATAACTCTGACATTAATAAACTATTAAAAATAAACATTGCCAGCACATTTGAAATTTAAAAAATTACATTTGGAAATTGACAATGATTTTCAAATGATTTGTCATCAGTTTCCAATAATTCCCAGCGAATCATTGATTTCATATCAAAATAGGAGTTTTAAAATGGTCAAGCTATAAAACATTGTTTTTGGGATTTTGAATCATGAATTTACGGTCATTAGGTGGTTAAAACAACAATTGCTGTTAGGAAATGTTTTTTATGCTTTACATTACGTACTACACAAAATTTTACAATGTTTATTTGCCCTCGGATTAACTAGTTCCAGTTTTTTCTATGAATTTCAAATGATATAACTGAATTTTTTTTTAAACAAATAACAGTTATTGTGTTTTTATCCAGTCAACTTCTTATCATTTATTTAGTGACTTATCAAATTTTTTTATGTTTGAATTGTTTGAAATTATAATAAAATTTTTTCAAGACAATAAATCTTTGCTTTCATCATATAAACTTTGCGGAAACGTTACGATCTGAGTTTAACGATTGTCTTGCGCTTGCGGTTACTGATCCTTTCGACCCTCTCTCGCATTCAAAACCACCCTCTTCGGCGGAGTCTGCGCGGAAATTCCGCATCCATGTACCTCTTATCAAAATGTATCCCTGGTACGTTACCGCTCATTCCTTTTCTTCTCTCAATTGCAAGTCTATCAATGTCTGCGAGTTGTTCAATTCTAAACATCTTATCCATTATCAAATTAATATTTACAATCAATTTTACAATTTAAACATCATCATTTCTTGCCCGAACATTCTTCTTTTTTGTCTTACATGCCAAATCCAAAAAAAATGATCACTGGAAAATGGTATTCATTTCACAATACAGTTATTCATATGCACACTTCAAAAAATTGAAAAATTATTCGGATAAGTTAAATCTTGGAGAATTGCTGTCTCTTTTAAAATAAAAATACTTTATATACTCCGCTGCAGTGTTTAAATATACTAACGAATATCTCAGTTGAGCAATTTTTTTTGTATACGCGTTATTTTTAAAAGAAGGTTTAATAATAGATCCTATATCTTTTAATTTTTGGCAGATAGCTCTTGTTCTTTAGCTATAAAATAATCGTTAAGAGAAACGCCAACATGTTTCCTCAACGTGAGGTCTGTCCAGGAATTCCCTGGGGAACTCATTTGTTCGCGGTAACCTCTTGCCAAGGCCACTATATCCGGCTTCATGGCCGCCTGGTATGAAAGTCCCGGATTTTCGGGCAAATCGCAGTTTTTCTACAGGTTGGCCTGCTACCCTCGAACAACGTGGCCTCACCTGGATTTTCGATGGGTTCATCTCCCCCAGGAATGCTGATTTTATACTCACAGATCCTCACCATAAATCCAGGTCATGGAAAGTTACTGAATCCTTGATCACAGACCTTCCACCCCATTTTCCCCGTCGTTCCTCCCCTTCTTCTCGCAACCGGAAACATACCAAATCATTTCCTTATTCTATACTTCTTCATTCTTACAGAAAATCTTGAGCAGCGTCTCTCACATATATATCACAGTATCGACTTTAGATTTAGATATTATAAGATAAAAAGAAATGCTTTTTTTTTCGAGAAGAATTATAATAACGAAAATGAGTGAGGAGGAAGACAAACACGTACTTCCGGCCTGGAAATTCCAGTACTTGGAGGAAGAGCCCTTGCTTCCCTTCTGATCCGGGAAGCAGAAATGTTTAGATGTCGTCAGCATCCCTCGGGAAAGCCTTGTTGGCTGTGTAGGGTGAAAACAAGGTGTTGAGGGAGAGGGCTAAAGAGAGAGTGGGAGTGAAGGTGGGGAAAAAGAGAGACCCGAGAAGCACTTGATTCTGATTGTGAGAAAAACAGAGAGATCAGGGAAGCGGCTTGCAGAATCGCAAAGCTGGATTATCATCAAGGACAAATATTTAGCTTCCCTGACATTATATTTTACATTCAAATGCTTCATTACACTCTTCAAAAGACTTGACATTTTTACTTTTTAAGAAACAGATTTTCTATCAAACCTTTCTTTATTCAGTCCGAAATTGATGAAGTACTAAATTATTCAACTCAGGTTTCACTTTGTACACGTGTAATTTGACATACATTATGTACAGTTTGCAAATAGCATGCATTTACAATGTTTGCTCTATCAACACTATTTCATAGGCAATTGGATATGAATTTTGGTAATCCGAGAAATGATAATATGCGATCTGAGAATGCTAAAAACAATAAAATTTCGTCAAATTTCCCAGATTATCAATTCATCCATATCCAGATGATTTTCCATTTGAAAAAATCCCCACAAATCAAGGTAAAGTATTTGAAAAAAAATGTGAATTCGAATGTGAGAGGAGTGAAAATTTAAATCTAATAGAAATAAGAGATTGAATATGCTTGTTTACGCGATCCTCTCGGAAAAGGTATCTCTCCCAGTTTCCTCCTTGCCGCAGCATGTCCTCCTAGTCGCGAGGGAAATTCATTCACTCCGAATCGGGATTTTCTTATACGAGAGAAGATCAACTTCCGCTTTCGCGCTGTACCAGATCGAGGAAAAACGAAGCATGATTCCCTTTCTGATAGCCTGCTATTCGCATACTGTCTTTTCAGAGGAATCTGTAGTTTTTCCGGAAGAATCTCTCAATCCCGGGAAGTCCAACAGGAACAAGCCGCAGCCAAAAGTCCTTCTCTTCGCATTACCTCCCTGATAGTTGAGTGCTTGAATTTTTCGTCAAAATCTCATTTCCGCGGAAAATTAACGAATGGTTGTCCCCTGTCTCAATCATCTTTCACATCAAATGTTGACTCGACCTTTTTATTCAAGCAATATGTCGATAATTCGATAATTCACGGTTTCAAATGTCACTCTTCAATAGAATTGAGAAAGCGTATTACGACCGTTTCACGAATTGTTTATCTGAATAATTTAAACTTGACAAATTCATAAATAAATTTAATATAAGTGTATTCAATTTTAAAATAAACTTTTTTTTCTGTAATTGGTTTAAAACTGTTTAAATTTCGAATCAAAAAACTCGCAGAAAACAAATTAACAATTAATCTAGCTTGTTTTGATCGCCAAGATTACTACTATGTGTAAAAATATAGTAAGTTACATAGTTCGATTATAATTATTTTAACCAATAGGTAGAATATTGATTAAAAAATAGCGAAATTATATTTTTAAAAATTTGCTCAAATTCGCTTGAAATTTGTTAATCGGGGGTTTTCGGGTTCGCTGATTACGAATCTGAAGTCGGATTTTAAAAATTCAAAATGGTGGATCCAATATAGTCGACATTTTTCCAAAATTGCTTAAATTTGCCACATGGGATCCGCCATTTTGAATTTTGACAATTTTGAAAATCAGACATCATATTTGTAATTAGCGACCCTAAACGCCCCCAAATAACAAGTTTCAAGCGAATTTAAGCAATTTTGAAAAAGTTTTCGCCATATTGGATCCGCCATTTTAAATTTTGAAAATCTGATTTCAGATCCATAATCAGCGACCCAAGAAACTTCCAAATAACAAGTTTTAACAAAATTCAAGTGCTGGATTTCCCGGGGGCATGAAAGGGTTAAAAAACAATTTTCAATAGAATGTAAAAAATTTATTGATATTGTTGCACAAATCGGTTGAATTTGATTAGAAGGAAAGCAAAAATATAGTTACTAAGAAACATATTTTCAAAAAATATATTAAATTAATTATTGCAAAATTTTTATAAATATTTTTTAAATACTTTATTATTTCATGAGACTATTTGAAAGTTAAAAAATATTACTATTTATACTATTACGTTACTATTAGTTTAGGGATAGGGGCCAATCGAAACTACCTTACTAATTAACAGAATGCTACTATTGTTCAGAGACTAAAGTCCAACATAAAAAATTGTTCTATTTTATGGTTTTATACATTTCTTGTTTTACGTTAAATATATCTATTTTTCAATTTCTTTTATTATAAAATAACCCTAAACACTAAGTTTATTATATAAAATAATGTTCAACGCTCAAAAAAAAAAATTTAATCATAACCCAACTTTCCCGTGGCCGGGGCGGGTTGGGTCACTTTGTACTACTCCAAAAACAGTGATAAAAAAAAAACTAAAAGTGATAACTGGACTTTTTCTTTTTTAAATGAAAGCTGAAATATTAGAGCAAGTATCCTGTACGATAAGCTTTTTATAAATTGGATATTAACAAAGTTAAACAACGAAGAATGCAAAATGACCTAATTAGCCCCAGTCTCCCCTACACAAATGTTTATATCGAAATATAACTTGCGTTTCCTTCTTTATGTATAACACAATACAATGTACTTAAAGATCAAATTACAAAAGATTTTATGTCAGAATGGGAGTTTTCTCAATTATGTTACAACATAACAAAATTCTAAGTGCTCAGAGATCAAATTACAAAATAATTTATGATAGATGTTTAATTATGTTACTAAAATAGTAAAATGCTAAGTACTCAGAGATCCAATTAAAAGAAAATAATGACAGAATGTAACTTACATAACTTGCGTTTCCTTAATTATGTTATCAACATAACAAAATGCTCAAAGATCAAATTACAAAAAATTTTATACCAGAATGGGAGTTTCCTCAATTATGGTACTAACAACAGGCGCTTGTCTAGGCCACTATTTTAGGGGGTTCACTAGAAGAAACTAAATTATAATTTGCCAATGAATTCGAGGATCTTAGAGGTGGGGGTATGATTTTTGTATCTTCTTCTCATGAACAAGCGCATGTTCAAAATGAAATTAACAAACAATGTAAACACATACAATAGCTATCGGAGTAAAAAATTTATCATCTTCGTAAAAATAATCAATGCATTTTATCAATTAGCATTTATTGCACTGATAAAGAAGGTGTAACTAGAAGACGCTTTCTAAATGAAACGCCCGTAAATCTTACGCCCGTAAGCAAAAGAGTGTAACACACTTTTTTTACAGCATAGTCGTTCCGTTTGATAAAAGTTGTATATTTTAGGTTATGATATTGTATGGGCAATAGTAGACGACGTGACTGTTCAACAGTAGAAGAAGCATAATAAATATGTCAATATCAATTAATTATTTTTTCTTTTTCCGAAAGTTTAAATGTTTTCAGTGGCGGATCCAGACAAGGTTTTTGGAGAGGGTATATTATATGAGACTATATTATATGTCCCTATGGTTTTATCTCTTTCTCTCTCACACAAAAATATAAGGCTTTTGGTGGATCCGCCAATGAATGTTTTATAAACTAAAAACAATGAAAAACAGAAAAAAAGTCCTTTTCGCTAAAAGATATTTGGTGATGGTTTTCTGGGTTTCCTCTTAAATGATGGATACGAAGACAAAAAAAATAATGCAAAGATACCTCTTAGTTTGCGTAGGACCTCCTGATTCATCGGACGGTGGTTGAGTCTGGGATTTGTTTCTCCCTCGGGATATCAAAAAGCTTTTGCAGGAAGCAATGGAATCTTGCCTTGTGCTGGATGCACGTGGCAAAATACAAGAGTCTTCCGATAAAACTCCTTCAACATCCTCAAAGGGCATGTAACTTTGAATTTACAGATGAATTTATCATACGAGAAATCCTGACTTTCAGGTCTGCTCTAACCTGCAGGCAGCTTGTAAATTTCGAATGTAAATAAACAGGTTCACATCAACAAGAGAAATGATAGATTCCTTGATTTCATCGCTTGTCTTTTTACTTCCTGAATCAAGTTGCCAGTAAATTGCTGCACTTTATCAGTAACACTTGCAGAGGAACAACGCCGTGGGTAAAATCCCGCATTCTTAAAATGAAAAGCAGAGGGAGAATCTGATTCTCTATAAATCTGTGTAATAAAATCGAATAGTACCATATTTTTCATCTTTTATCAGAATGCATAAATGGAAAAGGAAAGGATGAAAGAATAAATACATTGATAAATTACGTCATGCATTAGGGGTGGTTAACGGTAGGTGTTAGAAAAATGTGACATATTTCTGTTTTAATTTTTACATCACGGGAAAGAACACAAAATTCCAATCGATAAATTGAAAGGGAAAAATGTCTAGTTTGTATTTCGAAGTGTATGAATAAAATTTTGTCCAACAATGTAATCATCGATATATTGTCAAGTTGAACACGTGAATAATGAAAGTTCGTGTAGTCGACTGGTATTTACACTTTGATCACCAACGACAAACGACTTTTAACTCATGCAAAGAAAGGAAAAGTTGATATGTAGAACATATGCTAGCGCGGTGAAACTAGCCGCCCGCCAGCCGGCAGAATCGCCCGGCCAGCAGAAGAATCCAGTGGCGTAGAAAGTAGCGCGTGACGCGGTAGGCCTCCGCGGCATTCTGGCCGGCACATTAGTCTAATAGAACTTTATCGAGAAAATTATTAACAATATTTAATCAATATTAATAGTGGAATGTTTAGACAATATTTTCCAGCCTTGGCAAAAAATTTTATAATAAAAATTGAGTCTAGGAAAAAACTCTAAATCTCAAAAGTTATAAAAATCGCGTTCTGCCAGCAGACGGGTCAGACGGCTATATATTAAAAACAATTATTATTAACAATATGTTATTAATTTTAACAGAGGAATGTTTAGACAATATTTTCCAGGCTTGGAAAAATTTTTAGGATAAAAATTAAGTCCAGGAAAAAACTTTAAATCCCAAAATTAGGAAAAATCGCGTTCTGCTAGCAGACGGGTCAGACGGCTAGATATTAAAAACAATTATTATTAACAATATGTATTTAATATTAACAGAGGAATGTTTAGACAATATTTTCCAGGCTTGGAAAAATTTTTAGGATAAAAATTAAGTCCAGGAAAAAACTTCAAATCCAAAAATTAGGAAAAATCGCGTTCTGCTAGCAGACGGGTCAGACGGCTAGATATTAAAAATAATTATTATTAACAATAAGTTATTAATTTTAACAAAGGAATGTTTAGACAATATTTTCCAGGCTTTGAAAAATTTTTAGGATAAAAATTAAGTCCAGGAAAAAACTTTAAATCCTAAAATTAGGAAAAATCGCGTTCTGCTAGCAGACGGGTCAGACGGCTAGATATTAAAAATAATTATTATTAACAATAAGTTATTAATTTTAACAAAGGAATGTTTAGACAATATTTTCCAGGCTTGGAAAAATTTTTAGGATAAAAATAAAGTCCAGGAAAAAACTTTAAATCCCAAAATAAGGAAAAATCGCGTTCTGCTAGCAGACGGGTCAGACGGCTAGATATTAAAAATAATTATTATTAACAATATGTATTTAATATTAAGAGAGGAATGTTTAGACAATATTTTCCAGGCTTGGAAAAATTTTTAGGATAAAAATTAAGTCCAGGAAAAAACTTTAAATCCCAAAAGTAGGAAAAATCGCGTTCTGCCAGCAGACGGGTCAGACGGCTAGATATTAAAAATAATTATTATTAACAATATGTTATTAATTTTAACAGAGGAATATTTAGACAATATTTTCCAGGCTTGGAAAAATTTTTAGGATAAAAATTTAGTCCAGGAAAAAACTTTAAATCCCAAAATTAGGAAAAATCGCGTTCTGCTAGCAGACGGGTCAGACGGCTAGATATTAAAAATAATTGTTATTAACAATATGCATTTAATATTAACAGAGGAATGTTTAGACAATATTTTCCAGGCTTGGAAAAATTTTTAGGATAAAAATTAAGTCCAGGAAAAAACTTTAAATCCAAAAATTAGGAAAAATCGCGTTCTGCTAGCAGACGGGTCAGACGGCTAGATATTAAAAATAATTGTTATTAACAATATGCATTTAATATTAACAGAGGAATGTTTAGACAATATTTTCCAGGCTTGGAAAAATTTTTAGGATAAAAATTAAGTCCAGGAAAAAACTTTAAATCCAAAAATTAGGAAAAATCGCGTTCTGCTAGCAGACGGGTCAGACGGCTAGATATTAAAAATAATTATTATTAACAATAAGTTATTAATTTTAACAAAGGAATGTTTAGACAATATTTTCCAGGCTTTGAAAAATTTTTGGGATAAAAATTAAGTCCAGGAAAAAACTTTAAATCCTAAAATTAGGAAAAATCGCGTTCTGCTAGCAGACGGGTCAGACGGCTAGATAGTAAAAATAATTATTATTAACAATATGTATTTAATATTAAGAGAGGAATGTTTAGACAATATCTTCCAGGCTTGGAAAAATTTTTAGGATAAAAATTTAGTCCAGGAAAAAACTTTAAATCCCAAAATTAGGAAAAATCGCGTTCTGCTAGCAGACGGGTCAGACGGCTAGATATTAAAAATAATTATTATTAACAATAAGTTATTAATTTTAACAAAGGAATGTTTAGACAATATTTTCCAGGCTTGGAAAAATTTTTAGGATAAAAATTAAGTCCAGGAAAAAACTTTAAATCCCAAAATTAGGAAAAATCGCGTTCTGCTAGCAGACGGGTCAGACGGCTAGATATTAAAAACAATTATTATTAACAATATGTATTTAATATTAACAGAGGAATGTTTAGACAATATTTTCCAGGCATGGAAAAATTTTTAGGATAAAAATTAAGTCCAGGAAAAAACTTCAAATCCAAAAATTAGGAAAAATCGCGTTCTGCTAGCAGACGGGTCAGACGGCTAGATATTAAAAATAATTATTATTAACAATAAGTTATTAATTTTAACAAAGGAATGTTTAGACAATATTTTCCAGGCTTGGAAAAATTTTTAGGATAAAAATAAAGTCCAGGAAAAAACTTTAAATCCCAAAATCAGGAAAAATCGCGTTCTGCTAGCAGACGGGTCAGACGGCTAGATATTAAAAATAATTATTATTAACAATAAGTTATTAATTTTAACAAAGGAATGTTTAGACAATATTTTCCAGGCTTTGAAAAATTTTTGGGATAAAAATTAAGTCCAGGAAAAAACTTTAAATCCTAAAATTAGGAAAAATCGCGTTCTGCTAGCAGACGGGTCAGACGGCTAGATAGTAAAAATAATAATTATTAACAATATGTATTTAATATTAAGAGAGGAATGTTTAGACAATATCTTCCAGGCTTGGAAAAATTTTTAGGATAAAAATTTAGTCCAGGAAAAAACTTTAAATCCCAAAATTAGGAAAAATCGCGTTCTGCTAGCAGACGGGTCAGACGGCTAGATATTAAAAATAATTATTATTAACAATAAGTTATTAATTTTAACAAAGGAATGTTTAGACAATATTTTCCAGGCTTGGAAAAATTTTTAGGATAAAAATTAAGTCCAGGAAAAAACTTTAAATCCCAAAAGTAGGAAAAATCGCGTTCTGCCAGCAGACGGGTCAGACGGCTAGATATTAAAAATAATTATTATTAACAATATGTTATTAATTTTAACAGAGGAATATTTAGACAATATTTTCCAGGCTTGGAAAAATTTTTAGGATAAAAATTTAGTCCAGGAAAAAACTTTAAATCCCAAAATTAGGAAAAATCGCGTTCTGCTAGCAGACGGGTCAGACGGCTAGATATTAAAAATAATTGTTATTAACAATATGCATTTAATATTAACAGAGGAATGTTTAGACAATATTTTCCAGGCTTGGAAAAATTTTTAGGATAAAAATTAAGTCCAGGAAAAAACTTTAAATCCAAAAATTAGGAAAAATCGCGTTCTGCTAGCAGACGGGTCAGACGGCTAGATATTAAAAATAATTGTTATTAACAATATGCATTTAATATTAACAGAGGAATGTTTAGACAATATTTTCCAGGCTTGGAAAAATTTTTAGGATAAAAATTAAGTCCAGGAAAAAACTTTAAATCCAAAAATTAGGAAAAATCGCGTTCTGCTAGCAGACGGGTCAGACGGCTAGATATTAAAAATAATTATTATTAACAATAAGTTATTAATTTTAACAAAGGAATGTTTAGACAATATTTTCCAGGCTTTGAAAAATTTTTGGGATAAAAATTAAGTCCAGGAAAAAACTTTAAATCCTAAAATTAGGAAAAATCGCGTTCTGCTAGCAGACGGGTCAGACGGCTAGATAGTAAAAATAATTATTATTAACAATATGTATTTAATATTAAGAGAGGAATGTTTAGACAATATCTTCCAGGCTTGGAAAAATTTTTAGGATAAAAATTTAGTCCAGGAAAAAACTTTAAATCCCAAAATTAGGAAAAATCGCGTTCTGCTAGCAGACGGGTCAGACGGCTAGATATTAAAAATAATTATTATTAACAATAAGTTATTAATTTTAACAAAGGAATGTTTAGACAATATTTTCCAGGCTTGGAAAAATTTTTAGGATAAAAATTAAGTCCAGGAAAAAACTTTAAATCCCAAAATTAGGAAAAATCGCGTTCTGCTAGCAGACGGGTCAGACGGCTAGATATTAAAAACAATTATTATTAACAATATGTATTTAATATTAACAGAGGAATGTTTAGACAATATTTTCCAGGCATGGAAAAATTTTTAGGATAAAAATTAAGTCCAGGAAAAAACTTCAAATCCAAAAATTAGGAAAAATCGCGTTCTGCTAGCAGACGGGTCAGACGGCTAGATATTAAAAATAATTATTATTAACAATAAGTTATTAATTTTAACAAAGGAATGTTTAGACAATATTTTCCAGGCTTGGAAAAATTTTTAGGATAAAAATAAAGTCCAGGAAAAAACTTTAAATCCCAAAATCAGGAAAAATCGCGTTCTGCTAGCAGACGGGTCAGACGGCTAGATATTAAAAATAATTATTATTAACAATAAGTTATTAATTTTAACAAAGGAATGTTTAGACAATATTTTCCAGGCTTTGAAAAATTTTTGGGATAAAAATTAAGTCCAGGAAAAAACTTTAAATCCTAAAATTAGGAAAAATCGCGTTCTGCTAGCAGACGGGTCAGACGGCTAGATAGTAAAAATAATTATTATTAACAATATGTATTTAATATTAAGAGAGGAATGTTTAGACAATATTTTCCAGGCTTGGAAAAATTTTTAGGATAAAAATTAAGTCCAGGAAAAAACTTCAAATCCAAAAATTGGGAAAAATCGCGTTCTGCTAGCAGACGGGTCAGACGGCTAGATATTAAAAATAATTATTATTAACAATAAGTTATTAATTTTAACAAAGGAATGTTTAGACAATATTTTCCAGGCTTTGAAAAATTTTTAGGATAAAAATTAAGTCCAGGAAAAAACTTTAAATCCTAAAATTAGGAAAAATCGCGTTCTGCTAGCAGACGGGTCAGACGGCTAGATATTAAAAATAATTATTATTAACAATATGTACTTAATATTAACAAAGGAATGTTTAGACAATATTTTCCAGGCTTGGAAAAATTTTTAGGATAAAAATTAAGTCCAGGAAAAAACTTCAAATCCAAAAATTAGGAAAAATCGCGTTCTGCTAGCAGACGGGTCAGACGGCTAGATATTAAAAATAATTATTATTAACAATAAGTTATTAATTTTAACAAAGGAATGTTTAGACAATATTTTCCAGGCTTGGAAAAATTTTTAGGATAAAAATTAAGTCCAGGAAAAAACTTTAAATCCAAAAATTAGGAAAAATCGCGTTCTGCTAGCAGACGGGTCAGACGGCTAGATATTAAAAATAATTATTATTAACAATATGTATTTAATATTAACAGAGGAATGTTTAGACAATATTTTCCAGGCTTGGAAAAATTTTTAGGATAAAAATTAAGTCCAGGAAAAAACTTTAAATCCAAAAATTAGGAAAAATCGCGTTCTGCTAGCAGACGGGTCAGACGGCTAGATATTAAAAATAATTATTATAAACAATATGTTATTAATTTTAACAAAGGAATGTTTTGACAATATTTTCCAGGCTTGGAAAAATTTTTAGGATAAAAATTAAGTCCAGGAAAAAACTTTAAATCCTAAAATTAGGAAAAATCGCGTTCTGCTAGCAGACGGGTCAGACGGCTAGATATTAAAAATAATTATTATTAACAATAAGTTATTAATTTTAACAAAGGGATGTTTAGACAATATTTTCCAGGCTTGGAAAAATTTTTAGGATAAAAATTAAGTCCAGGAAAAAACTTTAAATCCTAAAATTAGGAAAAATCGCGTTCTGCTAGCAGACGGGTCAGACGGCTAGATATTAAAAACAATTATTATTAACAATATGTATTTAATATTAACAGAGGAATGTTTAGACAATATTTTCCAGGCTTGGAAAAATTTTTAGGATAAATATTAAGTCCAGGAAAAAACTTTAAATCCAAAAATTAGGAAAAATCGCGTTCTGCTAGCAGACGGGTCAGACGGCTAGATATTAAAAATAATTATTATAAACAATATGTTATTAATTTTAACAAAGGAATGTTTTGACAATATTTTCCAGGCTTGGAAAAATTTTTAGGATAAAAATTAAGTCCAGGAAAAAACTTTAAATCCAAAAATTAGGAAAAATCGCGTTCTGCTAGCAGACGGGTCAGACGGCTAGATATTAAAAACAATTATTATTAACAATATGTATTTAATATTAACAGAGGAATGTTTAGACAATATTTTCCAGGCTTGGAAAAATTTTTAGGATAAAAATTAAGTCCAGGAAAAAACTTTAAATCCTAAAATTAGGAAAAATCGCGTTCTGCTAGCAGACGGGTCAGACGGCTAGATATTAAAAACAATTATTATTAACAATATGTATTTAATATTAACAGAGGAATGTTTAGACAATATTTTCCAGGCTTGGAAAAATTTTTAGGATAAAAATTAAGTCCAGGAAAAAACTTCAAATCCAAAAATTGGGAAAAATCGCGTTCTGCTAGCAGACGGGTCAGACGGCTAGATATTAAAAATAATTATTATTAACAATAAGTTATTAATTTTAACAAAGGAATGTTTAGACAATATTTTCCAGGCTTTGAAAAATTTTTAGGATAAAAATTAAGTCCAGGAAAAAACTTTAAATCCTAAAATTAGGAAAAATCGCGTTCTGCTAGCAGACGGGTCAGACGGCTAGATATTAAAAACAATTATTATTAACAATATGTATTTAATATTAACAGAGGAATGTTTAGACAATATTTTCCAGGCTTGGAAAAATTTTTAGGATAAAAATTAAGTCCAGGAAAAAACTTTAAATCCTAAAATTAGGAAAAATCGCGTTCTGCTAGCAGACGGGTCAGACGGCTAGATATTAAAAATAATTATTATTAACAATAAGTTATTAATTTTAACAAAGGAATGTTTAGACAATATTTTCCAGGCTTGGAAAAATTTTTAGGATAAAAATTAAGTCCAGGAAAAAACTTTAAATCCAAAAATTAGGAAAAATCGCGTTCTGCTAGCAGACGGGTCAGACGGCTAGATATTAAAAATAATTATTATAAACAATATGTTATTAATTTTAACAAAGGAATGTTTTGACAATATTTTCCAGGCTTGGAAAAATTTTTAGGATAAAAATTAAGTCCAGGAAAAAACTTTAAATCCAAAAATTAGGAAAAATCGCGTTCTGCTAGCAGACGGGTCAGACGGCTAGATATTAAAAATAATTATTATTAACAATATGTATTTAATATTAACAGAGGAATGTTTAGACAATATTTTCCAGGCTTGGAAAAATTTTTACGATAAAAATTAAGTCCAGGAAAAAACTGTAAATCCAAAAATTAGGAAAAATCGCCTTCTGTCAGCAAAAAATTAAATTATTACGAATTTCATTTATCAAAAATTGTATTTAACAGAAATCTCATTTGCCCGAAATATTATATATCAGAAATTTCATTTGTCAAATATGTCAATTATCAGTCATTTTATTTATCGAAACTTGCATTTATCAGAAATCGCATTTTTTCGAAATCGCACTTATCGGAAGTCTCATTTATCCAAAAGAGTATTCTTCATAACCTTCAATTGTGCGAAAGTCCATGTACAAGAAATCTCATTTTCCCAAACTTCCATTATCCATTAATGGAAGAATATTTAATCAATAATTTCCTGGCTTAGAGAATTTTGTAGGAAAAAAAGGAGTCCGAGAAAAATGTCCAAATTGTTTTAAGAATGTTTAATCTCAAAATATCGAAAAAGCGCTCTCTGCTAAAATAGACAGTTGGATGTTATTGTTAGTAATTTTTAACAGTTTGTATTTAATGTTACTAGTGAATTGTGTAAACAGTATTTTTCTGTGTTAGAAAAGATTTTACATTTCAATTTGTGCCATCAAATGAGTTTAAATTTCATAGTTTAAAAAAAATCGTTTCTCTGAAAAACTTATGGAGCTTACTATCTTCTTATAATTACATTTTTAATTTTGTTTGGGTCTGGACTAATAATAATGAAATAAATTAAGGATAAATTTGAGTTTTATAATGGTCTTTTTATTTCAGTCTATTAAGCACATTGTACTCCAAAAATGTTGGTATTTTTTCATAATTGTTGGTTACCGAAACTTTACAAAAACCTTGGTACAATGCAAAGCTGTTAATAACATTAATTTTATCTCACTTTTATTAATGAATAATATTCGTTCTAAAAAATTAATATTGATTAATAAATATAATAAAAGCTTCGTTAAAATAGTAAAAGAATAGTGAGCTTGCTTAAAATGTATTAATTTACCTTCTAGTATTCCGATTAATTTTTTCTGTTTATGGACAGAAGTTAACAAAGTGACAGAAGAAAATTATGAGGCTGGAAATATTTTTACCTGTCCATTTCAAGACATGACGATAGTCCACGTTTGTTCTTCTCGTTTAATATGCGTTGCCAGTGAATTTTTCAAATCCAATGCTTCCATTAAACAAGAGGCTCCATCTCTTGAAGATTTCAAATCCAATGGTTCTATTAAACAAGAGACTCCAGATGGAAGTGGCTTAAATGTTAGCCACTATTTGAAGAAAAAGAAGAATAAGAAGAAGAAGACTCCATGTCTTGAAGAATCTGTACTAACTGCATTAATTGAATGTTCAGATCTTACTCAAGCTGCATTACTATTCCATCAAATTGTTATAATATTTTGTAGCAAATCAAAAAGTTTAGACTTTAATGCTGCAGATGATTATATTACATTACATTTGAAAACACAAGATGTTTTACAGAAACCAGATACTCCTGTATTTCATACACAGGATTTACGAAAGCAGGGTATGCCGGAAGCTACTATTCAAAATTCTCATTTCTTTCAGTACTTTGAAACAATTTTTAAAGATACAGACAACGAAATTAATTCAATGGAAAGTAATAAAACAATATCAAATCCGCATTGCAATCCAGAATTTGTTCATTTTTTGTTGCACAACGTACTTGCGTTTTTCCCCCTAATATCTGCAGTTGTAATAAAAGATTTTGGTATGAAATACGATAGTAATAACTTGATAAATAAAACCTTTTCTCTTTTACAAAACCAAGAGGACGAAACGAATCCTATCACATTTATAGAACACTTAGCTGATAGTCATTTTCAGAAAATAAACGACGCAACCAATAAAAAGACATTGGATATTAATCCAGGAAAGAAAAGTAAACGCAAAAAGGTGAACAAAATTAGAAGTGAAAGTGAAGATGAAGCGGAAGGTGAAATGAATACAAAATACGCAACCAATAAAAAAGCAGTAGATATTAATTTAGGAAAGCAAAGGAAACGCAGAAAGGTGAACAAAATTAGAAGCGAAAGTGAAAATGAAGAGGAAGGTGAAATGAATACAAATGTTAAAAAACCGCTTGTGTCTCTGGAAGATAAGAAAGTAAATCGTGCAGTTGAAGTATGGATGGATAGGAAGAAAGGTAAAAAGAAAGTAAATGCTTATTTTAAGTCATCAAAGTATACTGCAAAACCAGAAATCAGTTCCAAAAATATAAATGTGGCGAGAACTGCATCGTTACCTTTATCAGACAAGAATCAGTTAAATCCAGTTCCCAAACCTTGGTCAGGAAAAACATTTCCAACTGATTGGAACTTAAAACAAATAGTTTTCTCTGGACTAAAAGTTGATGACACAAGTTTTTCTTCTTTGATGCCGCAAAGAAATATCAATGACATAATCATGGACGCCTTTGCTTCGATTCTTGCATTAAAATTTTCGGACATGAATTTTTTAATTTTTTCTATTCATCATGTGAAGAATCTTATAGACCACGCTTTAAACAAGACCACAGTTCTTCGATGGTGCCAAAAAATGCGTGCACATAGATATGATGGCTGGATACTACCTGTACACGACACTAAGGCCTACGGAACTGGACATTGGACGTTACTAGTAGTGGTATTTAGTCATAAGTACTTCCTTTATTTAGATAGTATGGGACACAGTGCACCAGAATCTTGGATAAGTAGTGTTTGTTCTCTCATAGAAGAAACATTTCCCAATAAGGCTAATACGTTAAAGCAATGGACCCAGTGGACCTTATTCATGCCTAAAGATATTCCGAGACAAGGTAACATTCCCGGTAGCAGCAATAACTGCGGTGCACATATTTGTACCTGGATTTATGTTCTATATTCCGGTGAACATCTCATCTTCGATGAGTCTGATATGAATGACATAAGACCATGGATAATGAACACAATTTTAGACGCAGATAAAATAGATAATCGAAAGACAAATAAAAATAATACGGAAACACAAAAACATCTACGCCCTGTACTTATTGAAGGAATTAAAAAGGTTCATAACCATCCACCAGGATTTTCGTCGACAATGCAATACTGCTCAGCATTAAAAATTTTATTAGCAGCAGAAAAATTTTAAGCAGGAAAAGAAGAACAAAAATATCATTTTTCACATAGATAACATACTTTTTGAAATAGATCCGCAACCTGCCATTTGCTGTTAAACTACGAATTTTATTGCTACTGAAATTTTTAAAGTTTTATTCTATTGAATTTAATCTTTATTTTCCTTCAGTCATTAATTGTTTTAAAACTTTAGCAAAAAAGAATTTTTATTATTTATTACTATTATTATTTAAGTAGGTTAAAAGAAGATAAACGTCCAAAAATATCGATTATATTTGTTGATAAGTGATTCTAAAAAAGATGTTTAGGATTTCGAATGAACCATTTAAAACTTCTTCGCTCCAGTGATTGAACCAATTAGCAAAAAATCGAAATCTTCTGGCAAAAGTGACTTTTAATTGCCAAAGTCACATGTGATTAACGTTAAATGACTGATAACTTATTGTCCAGATCCGTGTGTTACTTTCTTTAAAAACATTGTATTTTGTGAATTATATTTTTTTAGAAAATTGTTTAAAAAAACTTAAAAACATTCGTGAAACAAAATAAACCACATCATTATATAAATATTCTAGAAAACAATTATTATGCAACTAAACATTCCTCTGTTAATATTAAATGCATATTGTTAATAACAATTATTTTTAATATCTAGCCGTCTGACCCGTCTGCTAGCAGAATGCGATTTTTCCTAATTTTGGGATTTACAGTTTTTTCCTGGACTTAATTTTTATCCTAAAAATTTTTCCAAACCTGGAAAATATTTTCTAAACATTCCTCTGTTAAGATTAAATGCATATTGTTAATCATAAGTATTTTTAATATCTAGCCGTCTGACCCGTCTGCTAGCAGAACGCGATTTTTCCTAATTTTGGGATTTAAAGTTTTTTCCTGGACTTAATTTTTATCCTAAAAATTTTTCCAAGCCTGGAAAATATTGTCTAAACATTCCTTTGTTAAAATTAATAACTTATTGTTAATAATAATTATTTTTAATATCTAGCCGTCTGACCCGTCTGCTAGCAGAACGCGATTTTTCCTGATTTTGGGATTTAAAGTTTTTTCCTGGACTTTATTTTTATCCTAAAAATTTTTCCAAGCCTGGAAAATATTGTCTAAACATTCCTTTGTTAAAATTAATAACTTATTGTTAATAATAATTATTTTTAATATCTAGCCGTCTGACCCGTCTGCTAGCAGAACGCGATTTTTCCTAATTTTTGGATTTGAAGTTTTTTCCTGGACTTAATTTTTATCCTAAAAATTTTTCCATGCCTGGAAAATATTGTCTAAACATTCCTCTGTTAATATTAAATACATATTGTTAATAATAATTGTTTTTAATATCTAGCCGTCTGACCCGTCTGCTAGCAGAACGCGATTTTTCCTAATTTTGGGATTTAAAGTTTTTTCCTGGACTTAATTTTTATCCTAAAAATTTTTCCAAGCCTGGAAAATATTGTCTAAACATTCCTTTGTTAAAATTAATAACTTATTGTTAATAATAATTATTTTTAATATCTAGCCGTCTGACCCGTCTGCTAGCAGAACGCGATTTTTCCTAATTTTGGGATTTAAAGTTTTTTCCTGGACTAAATTTTTATCCTAAAAATTTTTCCAAGCCTGGAAGATATTGTCTAAACATTCCTCTCTTAATATTAAATACATATTGTTAATAATAATTATTTTTACTATCTAGCCGTCTGACCCGTCTGCTAGCAGAACGCGATTTTTCCTAATTTTAGGATTTAAAGTTTTTTCCTGGACTTAATTTTTATCCCAAAAATTTTTCAAAGCCTGGAAAATATTGTCTAAACATTCCTTTGTTAAAATTAATAACTTATTGTTAATAATAATTATTTTTAATATCTAGCCGTCTGACCCGTCTGCTAGCAGAACGCGATTTTTCCTGATTTTGGGATTTAAAGTTTTTTCCTGGACTTTATTTTTATCCTAAAAATTTTTCCAAGCCTGGAAAATATTGTCTAAACATTCCTTTGTTAAAATTAATAACTTATTGTTAATAATAATTATTTTTAATATCTAGCCGTCTGACCCGTCTGCTAGCAGAACGCGATTTTTCCTAATTTTTGGATTTGAAGTTTTTTCCTGGACTTAATTTTTATCCTAAAAATTTTTCCATGCCTGGAAAATATTGTCTAAACATTCCTCTGTTAATATTAAATACATATTGTTAATAATAATTGTTTTTAATATCTAGCCGTCTGACCCGTCTGCTAGCAGAACGCGATTTTTCCTAATTTTGGGATTTAAAGTTTTTTCCTGGACTTAATTTTTATCCTAAAAATTTTTCCAAGCCTGGAAAATATTGTCTAAACATTCCTTTGTTAAAATTAATAACTTATTGTTAATAATAATTATTTTTAATATCTAGCCGTCTGACCCGTCTGCTAGCAGAACGCGATTTTTCCTAATTTTGGGATTTAAAGTTTTTTCCTGGACTAAATTTTTATCCTAAAAATTTTTCCAAGCCTGGAAGATATTGTCTAAACATTCCTCTCTTAATATTAAATACATATTGTTAATAATAATTATTTTTACTATCTAGCCGTCTGACCCGTCTGCTAGCAGAACGCGATTTTTCCTAATTTTAGGATTTAAAGTTTTTTCCTGGACTTAATTTTTATCCCAAAAATTTTTCAAAGCCTGGAAAATATTGTCTAAACATTCCTTTGTTAAAATTAATAACTTATTGTTAATAATAATTATTTTTAATATCTAGCCGTCTGACCCGTCTGCTAGCAGAACGCGATTTTTCCTAATTTTTGGATTTAAAGTTTTTTCCTGGACTTAATTTTTATCCTAAAAATTTTTCCAAGCCTGGAAAATATTGTCAAAACATTCCTTTGTTAAAATTAATAACATATTGTTTATAATAATTATTTTTAATATCTAGCCGTCTGACCCGTCTGCTAGCAGAACGCGATTTTTCCTAATTTTTGGATTTAAAGTTTTTTCCTGGACTTAATATTTATCCTAAAAATTTTTCCAAGCCTGGAAAATATTGTCTAAACATTCCTCTGTTAATATTAAATACATATTGTTAATAATAATTGTTTTTAATATCTAGCCGTCTGACCCGTCTGCTAGCAGAACGCGATTTTTCCTAATTTTTGGATTTAAAGTTTTTTCCTGGACTTAATTTTTATCCTAAAAATGTTTCCAAGCCTGGAAAATATTGTCTAAACATTCCTCTGTTAATATTAAATACATATTGTTAATAATAATTATTTTTAATATCTAGCCGTCTGACCCGTCTGCTAGCAGAACGCGATTTTTCCTAATTTTTGGATTTAAAGTTTTTTCCTGGACTTAATTTTTATCCTAAAAATTTTTCCAAGCCTGGAAAATATTGTCTAAACATTCCTCTGTTAATATTAAATACATATTGTTAATAATAATTGTTTTTAATATCTAGCCGTCTGACCCGTCTGCTAGCAGAACGCGATTTTTCCTAATTTTTGGATTTAAAGTTTTTTCCTGGACTTAATTTTTATCCTAAAAATTTTTCCAAGCCTGGAAAATATTGTCTAAACATTCCTCTGTTAATATTAAATACATATTGTTAATAATAATTATTTTTAATATCTAGCCGTCTGACCCGTCTGCTAGCAGAACGCGATTTTTCCTAATTTTTGCATTTAAAGTTTTTTCCTGGACTTAATTTTTATCCTAAAAATTTTTCCAAGCCTGGAAAATATTGTCTAAACATTCCTCTGTTAATATTAAATACATATTGTTAATAATAATTGTTTTTAATATCTAGCCGTCTGACCCGTCTGCTAGCAGAACGCAATTTTTCCTAATTTTTGGATTTAAAGTTTTTTCCTGGACTTAATTTTTATCCTAAAAATTTTTCAAAGCCTGAAAAATATTGTCTAAACATTCCTTTGTTAAAATTAATAACTTATTGTTAATAATAATTATTTTTAATATCTAGCCGTCTGACCCGTCTGCTAGCAGAACGCGATTTTTCCTAATTTTTGGATTTGAAGTTTTTTCCTGGACTTAATTTTTATCCTAAAAATTTTTCCATGCCTGGAAAATATTGTCTAAACATTCCTCTGTTAATATTAAATACATATTGTTAATAATAATTGTTTTTAATATCTAGCCGTCTGACCCGTCTGCTAGCAGAACGCGATTTTTCCTAATTTTGGGATTTAAAGTTTTTTCCTGGACTTAATTTTTATCCTAAAAATTTTTCCAAGCCTGGAAAATATTGTCTAAACATTCCTTTGTTAAAATTAATAACTTATTGTTAATAATAATTATTTTTAATATCTAGCCGTCTGACCCGTCTGCTAGCAGAACGCGATTTTTCCTAATTTTGGGATTTAAAGTTTTTTCCTGGACTAAATTTTTATCCTAAAAATTTTTCCAAGCCTGGAAGATATTGTCTAAACATTCCTCTCTTAATATTAAATACATATTGTTAATAATAATTATTTTTACTATCTAGCCGTCTGACCCGTCTGCTAGCAGAACGCGATTTTTCCTAATTTTAGGATTTAAAGTTTTTTCCTGGACTTAATTTTTATCCCAAAAATTTTTCAAAGCCTGGAAAATATTGTCTAAACATTCCTTTGTTAAAATTAATAACTTATTGTTAATAATAATTATTTTTAATATCTAGCCGTCTGACCCGTCTGCTAGCAGAACGCGATTTTTCCTGATTTTGGGATTTAAAGTTTTTTCCTGGACTTTATTTTTATCCTAAAAATTTTTCCAAGCCTGGAAAATATTGTCTAAACATTCCTTTGTTAAAATTAATAACTTATTGTTAATAATAATTATTTTTAATATCTAGCCGTCTGACCCGTCTGCTAGCAGAACGCGATTTTTCCTAATTTTTGGATTTGAAGTTTTTTCCTGGACTTAATTTTTATCCTAAAAATTTTTCCATGCCTGGAAAATATTGTCTAAACATTCCTCTGTTAATATTAAATACATATTGTTAATAATAATTGTTTTTAATATCTAGCCGTCTGACCCGTCTGCTAGCAGAACGCGATTTTTCCTAATTTTGGGATTTAAAGTTTTTTCCTGGACTTAATTTTTATCCTAAAAATTTTTCCAAGCCTGGAAAATATTGTCTAAACATTCCTTTGTTAAAATTAATAACTTATTGTTAATAATAATTATTTTTAATATCTAGCCGTCTGACCCGTCTGCTAGCAGAACGCGATTTTTCCTAATTTTGGGATTTAAAGTTTTTTCCTGGACTAAATTTTTATCCTAAAAATTTTTCCAAGCCTGGAAGATATTGTCTAAACATTCCTCTCTTAATATTAAATACATATTGTTAATAATAATTATTTTTACTATCTAGCCGTCTGACCCGTCTGCTAGCAGAACGCGATTTTTCCTAATTTTAGGATTTAAAGTTTTTTCCTGGACTTAATTTTTATCCCAAAAATTTTTCAAAGCCTGGAAAATATTGTCTAAACATTCCTCTCTTAATATTAAATACATATTGTTAATAATAATTATTTTTACTATCTAGCCGTCTGACCCGTCTGCTAGCAGAACGCGATTTTTCCTAATTTTTGGATTTAAAGTTTTTTCCTGGACTTAATTTTTATCCTAAAAATTTTTCCAAGCCTGGAAAATATTGTCTAAACATTCCTCTGTTAATATTAAATGCATATTGTTAATAACAATTATTTTTAATATCTAGCCGTCTGACCCGTCTGCTAGCAGAACGCGATTTTTCCTAATTTTTGGATTTAAAGTTTTTTCCTGGACTTAATTTTTATCCTAAAAATTTTTCCAAGCCTGGAAAATATTGTCTAAACATTCCTCTGTTAATATTAAATGCATATTGTTAATAACAATTATTTTTAATATCTAGCCGTCTGACCCGTCTGCTAGCAGAACGCGATTTTTCCTAATTTTGGGATTTAAAGTTTTTTCCTGGACTAAATTTTTATCCTAAAAATTTTTCCAAGCCTGGAAAATATTGTCTAAATATTCCTCTGTTAAAATTAATAACATATTGTTAATAATAATTATTTTTAATATCTAGCCGTCTGACCCGTCTGCTGGCAGAACGCGATTTTTCCTACTTTTGGGATTTAAAGTTTTTTCCTGGACTTAATTTTTATCCTAAAAATTTTTCCAAGCCTGGAAAATATTGTCTAAACATTCCTCTCTTAATATTAAATACATATTGTTAATAATAATTATTTTTAATATCTAGCCGTCTGACCCGTCTGCTAGCAGAACGCGATTTTTCCTTATTTTGGGATTTAAAGTTTTTTCCTGGACTTTATTTTTATCCTAAAAATTTTTCCAAGCCTGGAAAATATTGTCTAAACATTCCTTTGTTAAAATTAATAACTTATTGTTAATAATAATTATTTTTAATATCTAGCCGTCTGACCCGTCTGCTAGCAGAACGCGATTTTTCCTAATTTTAGGATTTAAAGTTTTTTCCTGGACTTAATTTTTATCCTAAAAATTTTTCAAAGCCTGGAAAATATTGTCTAAACATTCCTTTGTTAAAATTAATAACTTATTGTTAATAATAATTATTTTTAATATCTAGCCGTCTGACCCGTCTGCTAGCAGAACGCGATTTTTCCTAATTTTTGGATTTGAAGTTTTTTCCTGGACTTAATTTTTATCCTAAAAATTTTTCCAAGCCTGGAAAATATTGTCTAAACATTCCTCTGTTAATATTAAATACATATTGTTAATAATAATTGTTTTTAATATCTAGCCGTCTGACCCGTCTGCTAGCAGAACGCGATTTTTCCTAATTTTGGGATTTAAAGTTTTTTCCTGGACTTAATTTTTATCCTAAAAATTTTTCCAAGCCTGGAAAATATTGTCTAAACATTCCTCTGTTAAAATTAATAACATATTGTTAATAATAATTGTTTTTAATATATAGCCGTCTGACCCGTCTGCTGGCAGAACGCGATTTTTATAACTTTTGAGATTTAGAGTTTTTTCCTAGACTCAATTTTTATTATAAAATTTTTTGCCAAGGCTGGAAAATATTGTCTAAACATTCCACTATTAATATTGATTAAATATTGTTAATAATTTTCTCGATAAAGTTCTATTAGACTAATGTGCCGGCCAGAATGCCGCGGAGGCCTACCGCGTCACGCGCTACTTTCTACGCCACTGGATTCTTCTGCTGGCCGGGCGATTCTGCCGGCTGGCGGGCGGCTAGTTTCACCGCGCTACATATGCTGAGATAGATTCAATTTATCACCACCTGGAGTGAAAGAATTTTCTTTTGAATAGTTTCGTCTGTAATTTATTTAGACATTGTTAACATACTATTTCCAAACATAAAACAACTGGATTACAGTAATAAAATTACATAAGGTCATAAAGTTACACAATATCATAAACATAATACTCATAATATACTAATCGTCCATAAAATTGTCATGAGATTAAAATGACATTCCAAATTTTTCAGAGTAATGTTCCAGATATTCTTAAAACCTTTTGTATATTATTTGGATAATGAGAGTAATTAATATAAGTGAAGATTTGAAAAATTAAAAGGGAGTAATTAAAAGTCGGGAAAAGTAATTGATAAATGTTTACGTCATTCTTTAAATTGCGGATGATGTTTTAAAAGATCTGCTCGCCCAAACATTTAAATAACTTGAGACTGGATATTTACATGCTAGTAAGTGTGTGCAGGTAGGCGTATAAAACTAAACGAAAATGACGTGGCGAGGTCTGGCGAGGTCGCGCAAGGCGAGCAACCTCACACACATAATATTACTTTTGCAAGCTTACTGGTCAACAACTGCTTTTGTGTGTGTAGTTATTCATGGAAGGTGCGTTTCATTAAACGGGTGTATGAGCTGGCGTCGCGTAAATTTCTATCCGGCCCCGATTTTAATGTAGAAACTGATATCAGAATCAGATTCGCAAGGTTCATAAATGCTTTCAAAACGATATTATTTACTCTATTTTTTCATGTTAATTAATACCCTGAATTCCAAATGATACAAATTTCAATCTACTGAAACTTAGTTGATCCAAAACTTCATTTAAATATCATTTAAGATGAACATATCGAATTTAAAATCAATTTCAATTTTGATAGATTGAAACTTCATCAATAATTCAATTTTCTAAAATGTAGAAAAGACTGAGAAAAACTATTAATGTCAACAATAAAGTAGCAGCATATTTTATAAACTAAAGAAATTGTTACTACAAACATTTTGTTGAGATTACAAACATTTGTAACTACAAACACAAACATTAGTGCAACGACTGCTTTAGTTTATAAAATATCTTGCTGTTACTTTATGTGTTGTCAAAACAAACATTTTTTCCCGTGTAATATTGATCCAATAAAATTTTAACCGGTTAGTTTTGATTGCTCTTGAACTAAGTAAAATATGTTTGAATTTATTTTGTAATCGATTCTAATTTCGAACGATTCAAACACTAAGTTATCCAAACTAAAAATTATTTTTATATGATCGACTTCATATACTCAAGTGAGAGAGAGAGAGAGAGAGAGAAAGAGGAATAAATAGGAATCCTCTAGAAATATCGACGAAATATTTTTGAATACATGCAATGCAGATGTCACGTCACTAGAGGATTTTCACATTTTATATAGAGCAACTGCATTCATTGAGTTACAATGTTGCATTTTCCACTCGACTGTCAATTGTCAAAAGCAGAGCGATCTTTTTCTACGTATTATAATATTGTATCCTTTGAAAAGTTAGACGCGAGGAAAAGTTATAATTTATAGATAAGAGATATATGAATCAAAGGTGTTACCTGTCAAAAATAAAACATGAAATTCCTCGAAAAAACTGACTCTTTTATGACACTTGTTCGTTTGAATTCAAACTATTTAAATTACTTCTTTTTTAAATTTAGAGAATTCTAATAAATTATGAACTTTATACATCTTTATTTTATAAAGCGACTTCATTGATGAATAACTCAAGTTAAAATTACACTTTATTATGTGAAACATATCCGAATAATTATATGCAAAATTCGTTTTGAATAGCAAAAACTTTATATTATGTTGTAGATATAAACTAAGATACAACTAAAAAGACTACGAATTATAATTACGTTTTGGTAAAATTAACTTAGTAAAATAAACCAGTATAGTAACCATTTGATTCATGGTTAAAGGTACCAATTTTTTCCCCAAAAAAAGCTCGCAAATACTTTAGTTTTGTCAAATTGATAAAATATTAGTTTCTTTAATAAATATTTTAAAATATCCAAGGAATCACATTTTTAAATAAAAATGAAAATAAATACACTCCGTATTTTTGAGAATAAAGCGTTTTGGAAATTCTTTACTATAAGATTGATTACAATAAGATTGAAAACATCAGAGTTGATTATTTTTATCAATTTTTGATCAATTATTGTGTCTCGGATAAGATATTTCAGTAATTATATTGTAGAAACAAAAGGAACCAAACATCATTTATTTCTTTGAACTAATGTGACTTCATAGCTATTAAAAATGGAATATTTTCCATGTTTTGATAAAAATGACTTAAAAAAAAGTTATTTATATGGATTATTTGCTTGAAGATATCGTTTGCAGATAAAGGCTTTATTTGATTATCACATAATAGAACAAATTAATCATATAACATTCCATTTTAAACGACAGAATTATCGTACAGAAAGTTAATTATTATTATTATTACTTGTTTTTTTTTTAGTATTATTTTCAGACGAAATTTACTTACTTCCAATTTAATTTGAATCAGTAATAAATTTAATTTTATATTTAAATTTAAATAATTATGATTTATAATTTCATTTATAATTTGATTTATTATTAAAGACGTTTCGTAATTGAAACACGTTTAAGACTTGGTAATCTTGTTATAAGCTATTCCAAGAAAATTCTATAAAATGTTTTCGACTACTTGTGTTGTCCGCGGTGTCATCCGGTTGTCTTATCTGCTATCTTATCAGCAACTGGAACCTTCTAAGGCAGACTTCTTATTGCAGACAAAGTCACGATTGCCTGCAGAATTATAATTTCCTCTCGTAATTTCATAGTTACTGTATTTTTGTACAAAACAATGATTTAATTTAAATCACGATTATCTCGTAACAGAATATACGCATTATTGATAAGAATAAAATTCGAAATGATTAATTTTTGTGGTTCCACGGATAAATTCAATTATAATACGGCTTCGATATTTTAATTATATGATGTTAATTAAAAACTGATACATTGATTAAATATCAATATCTGATCTACTTAATTCTCAATAAATGTCACTCTTTTATTAAATCATTTTTATCCTTATCATAGTGTTCACATATAATATAATTCTATAATGTACTAAATATTCATTTAATTTATTCCAGTACTTTTTAATTATTACCTATATTCAAGAAATCCATTACTTATTCATTACTTAAATGAATGAGTATATAGTCATGTTTTATTGTTCAACGTTCTGATTTTAATAATAAAGTATATTCAACCCTTTCTCGTTATTTGTAAATGTAAAAAATAATTGTAGTTAGGTACATATTAACATAATTATTTTTGTTATATTATTTATAAAGTATAAATTTAAAATAACAAATAAATTCCAATACATGACACTTTCTACAGAAATATTTGGAGAAAATTTTCCTTATGTTTCATAAAAAGGAAAATATAATATTAATATTGCTTTGTCTGGTTCCAGAAATTGAGATTATATATATCGAAATTTAGATCAATATTGAAATCTCAATTACATTGATTGATATCAAGAATTCTGGATTTATATATATATTAATCAATGTTTTAATTTGTTAAAGTTTGAATTAATTGAAGTAAAACAAATAAAGGGTTTTAATGAAAATTGGATAAATTCAAGTTTTATTAAAGTGATTCAATTTCAGATCAATCATCATTTTTATTATTTAAATTTTTCTTCGTACTTTATATTAATTTTAATTGCTTAAAAAGAATACTGTCGTAGGGGGTGAGTTCACAATTAATTTTAAGTTTCTATAACTTAGGCAAAAAATTTTGTTGTCTAATTTGTAGGAGATTTTTAAAAAGATGATTACAACGTAACTGAATAGTTAAAAAATATTTGTTATTATATTCTGAATTTTAATAAAAAATTGATTAAAGAAATGTCCATTTTTATTAAAAATACTTACACCGCCTGACGGTAGTTAAATAATTCCCATTCGTTTAAATTTAATTTTTTTCAAATAACTTAATTGATTTTTAAAATATATATATCCATTAGTAATTTAAAGAAAAATAATTAAAATTTTATATGTTTTAGAAAAGAAAAGATCCATTCATTCGAACGTCAAATGCATAACAAATCAGTAGTAACAAACAAAATATGTTTGCAATAATGCTACTGTAAGTGAAAAAGCTCAGATGAAGATTTCAAGATTAGCGAAAGATTTCTAATTTTCATAAATAAACAAGACTTGAGTCATTATATTTCCATATCTATGATAAAGCTTGTGATATCAATTGATAAGTGTAGCCTCTGTGTGTGTCATAAATATACATGTTAGAGGATTTTATTCAAACAACTAATACGCGGACAAGTTATATAATGATATCATTTGCAATAAGTACTTGTGGATTTCCAGGAAAAGTGCACAATGTACGAAGAATATACCCTATGTCCCGTATCTAATCAAACATGATTAAGCAGAATTAAAATACAGTTCATAATATTTTTCTTATCTAATCTTAAACTCTTCAATCAGTGAATTCCAAAAAGAAGGAAAATCTGAAAATTGTTAAAAAAAAAATACTTGAAATTGAGAAATAAAATGTGTAATAATCGAAACGTGATTAATAAAACCCGTATTATATATATATAAAATTAATACTCTTTTTTCGATTTACTCTAATGCTGATGAAAATAGTGGTGCGATACAGGCAATAACTTGAGATGGGTTAGGTAGCACCACGATCTTGGTTTTACTGCAAATAACCCGACGTTATGGACCCTTTTAGTAGAACTTGGAGCGCGAAAGTAGCGAGGGGATATTTCAATGCAGACTGCAGTTTCTGCAGTTCGCTGGTTTAATTATCGCGGTAATGTCTGCACAAAGTTTATATTACCATCCGCTGGTTAGGTTAGAAGATTCTAACAAAACTCCATTCTCGATCTTTCATTATAAGTAGAGAAGTAAAAGGAGTCTGTCGTTAACACTATTTAAAACAGGAACTTCCAACTTTTTGAATGAAAAGTTCGATCTCTAGACTCGTAAAGAAGAACTAAAACTACATTTATTAGTACTTAAAAATCCCTCAAGTTATAATTAAATTTTTTTTAATTCTCTTTCAGTTATACACAATCTGCGTATTTTATAAAAACAATTTTTTTTTAATTTTCATGAATATTCTATCTTGTTTGTAACTATTTTCTTTTCGATTCGTCTTTTGGAGGGAAAAGATTTCTTTCAGTAACAATAAAAATATGCTTGGATCAAGAATAATTATTCTTAGACGAATAATAATTACTTTTGGAACAAGAATAATATAATTAGTTCAAGAATAAGTATCCTTGATCCAAGAATCTATACTCGAATCAATAATATAAATTATTTTAGATCCAAGAATAATTATATTTGGTCCGATTCTAAGAATAACATTTTATTCATATGTAGGGCTGATAAAAATCATACTTTTTTAAAAAAAAATCTATATAAAATTTTTAATTGTTTATTTCTAAGTAGTTTATTTTTTAAATTGAGAACATTTAAGAAGAAATAATGAAGAAAACATTTAATCAAAATCAAATAAATTATGTCGAATAAATGAGAAAATTTCAAAAAAATATCTTCATATGATGGCAAAATTAAGAAAATTAGGTAAAAGCAACGAAAAAATAATAAGTTAAAAAAAAATACAAAAAAAGAAACAGAAAAACGTAAAAAGATTAGAAAACAATCTATCAAAGAAATGAGAGAATTTTTTTAAATAAAAAATGTCACGGACATTATTTCAGAAATAAAGAAAAAATTTTTTAAAAAAACACAAGAATGAAACAGTGACATAAAAATATATAAAAGAGTGGAAACTTTTTTAAAAAAATTAAACTATTTACGAACATTTTTTTTAAATTAAAAGAATAAATAAGAAAATAATTAAAAAAAACATTAAATTGTATTACTAAAAACAACAAATCTTTAAAATTAGAAAAATTAGAGAATTATTTTACAAATTGAAAAAAAACGGATATAATTATAAAAAATTGTAAAAACTTTAAAAAGAAAAAACATTAGTTGTTAAAAGAATTGAATAAACATTTCCAAAAATTTGTAGTTACAAGATAAAATTATGACAAAAATTGAAGAATTAATAAGAATGCAAGGAAGGACTAAAAAAATTCTGAAACATCACGAAAATTAAATAAATAGGAAGAAAATGGAGAAATGTTTTTTCCTTATTCCAACAAACTGTAAAAAAATGTAAAAAGCAAAAAAAAAAATATTTGATAAGAATCCGTTAAAAATTAGATTTAAGAAAAATAAAATAAAAAAATGTAATCAAGATGAATAAAAACTTCAGAAAAAATATTTAAAAATCCTTTAAAAATAAAAAAGTTTAGGAAAGTTAATTCAAATATATTTTTAAGATATTACACTTAAAACAAGTCCAACAATAAATTAAGAAAAATAAGGTGAATCTAAAAATTTTATGAAAAAATAAGTAAGTTTGCAAAAAATAGACAAGATGTTAAAACAAATTAAATAATTTTATTAAAAAATGAGCGTATTCATATTAAAAAATATGAAAATAATTAAGAAAAGCATCTATATAAAAAGTTTAGTGAGTATTATAATAACAAAATTGTGTAAAATAATATTAAATAAATTGCATAAAAAGACGAAAATGAAAGAAAAATTCTAAAATAAAAAGACAAATAGAAAAAAAATACTAAAAGCAAAAAGGGAAAAAATCTTAAAATTTTGTTAAAATAAGAAATTATAAGAAAAAAATTAAACAGTTTCGAAAAAGTGAAATTTCTTAGAAATATTGTAAGAATTAAAAAAAAAAGAATTATTAACACTATGGAAAATATTTAATGTTATTTAATTATTATGCATCAATTAATATGTATTTAAATTTTAATTAATTGAAATTTAAAAGTTTAAACAAATTTTAATAAATGCTCCAAGTAAAAAGTTTTGCAACTTAATTAATTTATAAGTTGTTTTATAATTAAATATTTCGATCAAATGTTTCAAAACACAATTAACGCCTGAAATTGCTCAAAATATTATTGATTTATAAGTATGGGAAAGTATGTTATTTATAAACAATTTGTACTTAAAATTAATCACATACATTTATAGAATAATGAGAGATCAAATGTAAAATAATTCCAATATTTATGAGAAATAATTATTAAGCAAAACGTTCTATTCTTTTAATTTGTGTGGCGCCAAAGGCATTATAAATATTAAAAACGAAATGCTTTTTAAGCTTTACGTAAAAATTAATAAAGATAAGAATAATTACGTGCGCATTTGTTTTGCAATTTTTCTAGGTCCGTCAAGCTGCAACCCCCGCAAACGAAATTTAAAATTTCCAACACGTGAGAATTTAGGGCTTTTTTAGGGCTATTTTTGGGCCATAGTGACGATTTTAGGGCTCATCAATGTTTTCAAAAAAACCAATTTTTTTTCGGGGGTTGCAGCTTGACGTCAAACTACAACCCCATGGACAGAAAAAATGATAAATATAAAAAAACAAACACGTCAGATTTTAGGGCTTTTTTAGGGCTCTTCAAAAATGTTATACATGACCAACCCCTTTCATCCCTTAACCATAAAACCACCCCTATGCAAATAACAGGGTCACAAAAAAGAAAAAAAATTCGTGTTTTCAGTACATATGATTATTCTACAAACAATAAAATCAATAAAAACACTTATCTTCATATGCTAGATTTCATCCCTTACCCAAACCCACCCCCCAAAAAAAACCCTAACAATTTTTTTTTTCCTAATAATAATTGCTACTTTTTATTAATAATTATTAATCTTCAACTTGAAGGCTCTCCATAAACAATTTGACCAATTTTACGACTCCTACCCTTATCACAAAATCACCCCCTAAAATGACTCTGACTAATCAAGATTCTGAATTAGTAATAAAATGCCACTTTTCTCTACAGAATATCAACCCACTATTTTTGGGCTCTCGAAAAATACTTATCCCGATTTTAGGGCTCCTACCCGTAACCAAAAACCACCCTATAAAGTCACTTTAACTAATCAAGATTCTGAAATAAGTATCACATCTCACTTTTTTCAATGAAATATCAACCCGCTATTTTTAGGCTCTCGAAAAATACTTGTCCCGATTTAGGGCTCCTACCCGTAACCAAAAACCACCCTCTAAAGTCACTTTAACTAATCAAGATTCTGAAATAAGTATCACATCTCACTTTTTTCAATGAAATATCAACCCGCTATTTTTAGGCTCTCGAAAAATACTTGTCCCGATTTTAGGGCTCCTACCCTTAACCCAAAACAACCCCCTAACATGACTCTGAGTTATCAAAATTCTGAAATAATTAGAAAATGACACTTTTCTCTACGGAATATTATAACTTTTATCCTAAAACACCTAGCGATTCGTAGTTTTCTTACCTTTGTAACTTTCTATTTTGAAAGTAACAAGATATTTAGAACAAATATTCGTAGCCAACACGTAAACTTGTTTAAAGAAATTATTTTTAATAATTTTTAATTTTTTTAAATATTTCTAGAACAACACAACGTGTAAAATTATGAAAGATTCATGTCTTTCGGTTTATTTGTTAATTTTTATTAACAATAATTTGTTTATACAATGACAAACGGTAGTTGCTTTTAATTTTTGTGAATATTTTGGGGTTTTATATATAAACAATTAATACGTTAAAAAAAATTACTACTCACTAGGTTTTTAGGATAGAAGTTAAAAATAAACAATTATAATCTGTTTAAACAAAGTAAAAATAAGAAACTATACTAAATAATTTTTCTTATTCTAACCAAAGCCCATTAATTTGTAAAATTAGGAAAAAGTTGTGTCTTTCTAGGTGCATTTTTAAAAAGATAATTATTATGAACAATAATTTGTTTAAAAAATTGCAAATTGTTGTTGTGATTAATTTAACTAAATACTTTTTTTAATTGTAAATCTAAAAAATAGTTAAGTCAGAAAAAACTACAACTCGTTAGGTTTCTTTCAATAATAGCTATAAATTAACAATAATAAATTAAAAACATCCTTAACGACAGTTGTTTTTTAAACAAATTAAAACTACATAAAAATATCTATAAACATTCGTAAATGGACGATATGTAACAATTTTGTTAAAAAATCCTGAAGAAACTATAATTTTTTATAAAAAAAAAAAATTATCATTTTTTTGCATTTATGGGATTGTTTATAACCCTATAAAAAATTATTAATATTAATAAATTATTAAACAATTTATGGGCCCGTATCATTTTGACACAAATTTTTTCGGGCAACTTGTTATATTGTACTCCCGAAGATGAATGTTATATTTTACTCCTTCTGAAATCAAAGATTTTTAAGTCTTATTTATTAAATAATTGATTTTAATACATTAAATTAATATTAAAAGTCTTAATTAATCCAGAAAATTCAATTATTGAATAATTAAAACTTAAAAATCTTTGATTTTAGTAGGAGTAAAATATAACATTTTTCTTCAGGAGTACAATATAACAAATTGCACGAAAAAATATGTGTCAAAATAATACGGGCCCCAATTTATGGAATATTGTTGTTTAAGGACTTTTCAAGAAGTGATTCGCTGTATGGCTGTTTTGAGTGGTTTTGTAGATTTTGTAGCGAATTTACAAAAAAGTTTATTTTTCCCATGTAAAACCAATGGGAAATTTCAAGGGGTTTGAGCCACCCCTGAATATGTTCCGATTAAAAAAAAAAGAGTATATTTGTTTTTGATTTGGAAACTTTTTGGGGGGTAGCAGCAAAACATTTCGAAAAAAATTTTTTACTGTACATTTTTCGACCAACCTAAAGGTTAACAAAGTTTAGAAATTAACTATTTTTAAAAAATTGTCTGCCATTTTAGATCGGACATTATTAATTTTGCTTATTTTTAATCAGCGACATAAGAATATTATAATTGCATACTTGATCTTCAGCTTCATTATCTAAACAAATTAAAATAAAATTTTGTTGAAAACTTTAATTTAAATTTTCCAGAGCCTAAAAATATTAGGTTGATATCCCGTAGAGAAAAGTGTCATTTTCTAATTATTTCAGAATTTTGATAACTCAGAGTCATGTTAGAGGGTGGTTTTGGGTTAAGGGTAGGATCCCTAAAATCGGGACAAGAATTTTTCGAGAGTCCAAAAATATTGGGTTGATATTCTGTAGAAAAAGTGGCATTTTGTTATTATTTCATAATTTTAATATCTCAGAGTCATGTTAGGGGGTGGTTTTAGGTTAAGGGTAGGATCCCTAAAATCGGGAATGTATTTTTCGAGAGCCCAAAAAAGTGGGTTGATATTTCATTGAAAAAAGTGAGATGTTATACTTATTTCAGAATCTTGATTAGTTAAAGTCATTTCAGGGGGTGGTTTTGGGTTAAGGGTAGGAGCCATAAAATCGGGACAAGTATTTTTCGAGAGCCCAAAAATAGTGGGTTGATATCTCATTGAAAAAGGTGAGATGTTATACTTATTTCCGAATTTTGATTAGTTAAAGTCATGTTAGAGGGTTGTTTTGGGTTAAGGGTAGGAGCCCTAAAATCGGGACAAGTATTTTTCGAGAGCCTAAAAATAGCGGGTTGATATTTCATTGAAAAAAGTGAGATGTGATACTTATTTCAGAATCTTGATTAGTTAAAGTGACTTTAGAGGGTGGTTTTTGGTTACGGGTAGGAGCCCTAAAATCGGGACAAGTATTTTTCGAGAGCCCAAAAATAGTGGGTTGATATTCTGTAGAGAAAAGTGGCATTTTATTACTAATTCAGAATCTTGATTAGTCAGAGTCATTTTAGGGGGTGGTTTTGTGATAAGGGTAGGAGTCGTAAAATTGGTCAAATTGTTTATGGAGAGCCTTCAAGTTGAAGATTAATAATTATTAATAAAAAGTAGCAATTATTATTAGAAAAAAAAAAATTGTTAGGGTTTTTTTTGGGGGGTGGGTTTGGGTAAGGGATGAAATCTAGCATATGAAGATAAGTGTTTTTATTGATTTTATTGTTTGTAGAATAATCATATGTACTGAAAACACGAATTTTTTTTCTTTTTTGTGACCCTGTTATTTGCATAGGCGTGGTTTTATGGTTAAGGGATGAAAGGGGTTGGTCATGTATAACATTTTTGAAGAGCCCTAAAAAAGCCCTAAAATCTGACGTGTTTGTTTTTTTATATTTATCATTTTTTCTGTCCATGGGGTTGTAGTTTGACGTCAAGCTGCAACCCCCGAAAAAAAATTGGTTTTTTGGAAAACATTGATGAGCCCTAAAATCGTCACTATGGCCCAAAAATAGCCCTAAAAAAGCCCTAAATTCTCACGTGTTGGAAATTTTAAATTTCGTTTGCGGGGGTTGCAGCTTGACGGACCTAATTTTTCTCCTTAATTTGATGGCAAGACATCAAACATTTATGAAAGAATATTAATTATACGAAAGTGAAACTTGATAATTCTTACCCGTATAGTTAGTTTTATAATAGTTAAAATAATACCTTATTTATAGATAATGTATTTGTAAGACGAGGATCCACAATCAATGACAACATAACCTTACATAATTAAAATCTATTTTCAACTTAAAAGTCACTCATTATCAAATTTTTCTATTTCATAAGATACTTCGGAACACGAATTTTTAAAAGATTTCAGTTAATTGACCCTAATTTTATTAAATATGTTTAAAATTCCGATTCTTTTTCATTATGACAATAATACCGGCGAACCACGTGTCAAACAAATCACCTTTTCTGAATCATTTGTTTTTGATATTGACCGTTTATATATAAATTTTCAATACGTCTATTTTCTTCTAATATGTATCTAGTAAACAAATCATAAAGAATTATTAATTTAATTTGCAAAAGTGATGTAAAATATACTTAGAAGCTCAACAATAAAATGCGGAATATTATAACAAAGAACAGGTAATGTTGCGACAATAAAATACTTTCAAAAGCGTTGTTTTGGTCAATTTTTCACACCACGCGATTATTTTAAAGACCTGTTTAAATAATTTTCATAATTATTCTGCATAATCAATTAACTGTTCACTTTTTACACGAATTTTAAGCTAAAAAGCCGAACAATAATAAACAAATACGCACTGCGCAAATAATCACAATAGACAATAACCGAAACCGGAAGTCCTTTGAATCTGGAATTTTGAAATTTTCAATATGGAGGGAAATTCATATGGTAACATTTCTTTAAGCCAAAAGAATTGTATCTTAATCATGTGAATCATATACAAATAAATCACTACAGTAAAACTGAAAAAAAGAATATTAAATGATGACAAGCAAATAGAAATGAGCAAAGAAATAGAAAAGTAAAGAATTATATAGAACAATGAAATAATCTTTTGTTATGTTCCTAACTTCATTTCCCTTAAAAATTTTTTTAAAAAGATCTTGTAAGCATTGCTTATTAAAAATAACACTATTCAAAATCTATGTCTTCAGAAGATTTCTGTTTAATCGGTAAGAATATAAGTTTTGTGTTCCAGCGATACGCACCAGAGTTCAGCACTTTCCGGGTAGAAAATTAATTTGAAACGTCAGGAACGCTGTGGAATCGCCATGTTGCACTTCATTCAGCCTTGTCATCTTTGAATGTTATTTGTAAAACTTTATTAGTTATTCTTTTACATTTTAAAGTTCGTGAAAAATGTCGAGTGGAGCTCTGTTTGGCAATAATGTTGCACGAGGTGCAAGTAAAAATCTTGTCGAATTTAAAGCCGGAAAAATGACAATGAAAGGAAACAAGGTTTATCCAGATAATAGGAAAGGCCAACTCTATGTCTATCAGTCAGATGATTCTTTAATGCATTTTTGTTGGAAAGATAGAACCTCTGGAGTTGTCGAAGATGTAAGGAAAAAGTTTCTTTTTAAAATTTTCCCTTTGCTATAAAAAATTGCATGAAAATCTGCATATAACGCTTTTTATTTTCTAACCTAAAAAAAAGTCTTCTTTTTCATTTTTTTGTTGTATTTTTACAGTATACGTATAATGAGTATTATTGAACATTGTATAAAATAATATTGTGTATTAGATAAATACGTCAAGTTAATTATAAGAGAAAATTATAATTTAAAAATTAATTTTATTTGGATTGTTTAAGGTTATGTTGCATGATTTAGCAATTTTTATAGACCTAAAAAGGCTAAAAAGTTACCATGAATAAGACAAAGATTTTTTCAGGATTTGATCATTTTTCCCGATGACTGCGAATTTAAACTTGTTCCTCAATGCACTACAGGCAGAGTGTATTTATTAAAATTTAAATCGTCGAGTAGAAGATTTTTCTTCTGGCTTCAGGTAATTTTAATATTGTATTTGTTTCATAAATATTTAATACGTTCTACATTTGGAGATATTCAATTTATAGCGTTCCTGCTTTATATATTTTTTCCATTCATTAAAAAAGTTTGTAAAAATTCAATATTTAGGATCTCAAGACTGATAAAGATGATGAACACTGCAGAAAAATCAATGAAGTTCTTAATAATCCACCAACACCAGGTTCTCAAAGAAGTGGTGGTGCGAATCCAGAAGGTGATTTACAGAATCTCCTTAACAATATGTCGCAACAACAACTGATTCAACTTTTCGGAGGTGTTAGTCAAATTGGAGGCCTTGGAAATTTGTTGGGAACAATGAATCGACCTCATAGTAATAATCGAATACAAACAACATCAGCAGCTGTAGTAGCAACAACAACAACAACAACTGCTTCGACACCCGTTACAACAACTATCGTTTCTAGGCCACCTGCTGCACAAACTCCAGCTCCTACAGCAACAGCAACAGCTTCTGCTGGAGCTGCAACAACAGAAACATCTAAATCTACTAGTAAGTAATTATTCCATTATTATTGTTAATTAACAACGTGTCTATAACTCGCCCGTTTATGAGCGAAATAAGAGCGATGAAGTAGTTCGTTCGCTAGAGATTTATAGAGGGGGGGGGGGGGGGGGAAACGGGCCAAATAAGACAACAAATCTGGGCACATAACCTCTATTTCTGAAGTTTAACAAAAATAATTAGCGGAAATTTTTGAAAAATCTAATACACTACTTTGAATATTACATTTGTTAATTTGTATGTACATTTTCTTCAAAATAAAATTCAAAATATTTTGCAAATTCAAATAATGAAAATCGCGAGATTGAAGAATATATTATGAATATATCTGAAAAATGACGAAAAAAATTCACAGTTGAAAACAAAATTCGAAAAATGTCTACATAATTAAAAAAATAAAAAAAAATAGTTTAGATAATTAAACAATAAATATTAAATTTAAACAAAATAGTTGAACATTTTTAGAAATAACTGTTTGAAATAATTGCAAACTGAACAACTGCATTGAAAATCGAAAAAAAATACTAAAAAATGGAGGAAATAAATTGGAAATTCGAGAATTAAGGACGCTTATACCCTCAAGTGGTTCTCATTCTAACGGACCATGATATTATTATTATTATTATTATCTTTTTAATTTCATTTCTTCTTATAATTTGGTTTCTAAATAGTATTTTATAGTTAAAATCATTTCACAGACGAATTTTGTTGTAAAAAAAATTTTCCGTTAAGAACTTCAAGCTATTAAAATTTCTCCTTCCTGATTCTTTAAAAAAAGAGAACAATTTCTGGTCTTGAGTAACATTATCTTAACAACCGTACGCTAAATTAATTAAATATTGTTTTAAAAGTTGTATAATAGTTTAAAATCAGGGCTTATAAAAATCATAATTTTTTTTTAAATATAATCAGAATATAAAATCTTCAAATGTTTATTTGTAAGAAGTTTATTAAAAAAATAAAGAAAAAATTTAAAAAATAACACAAGAATGAAACACTGACATAATTATTATTATATAACAAGTAGAAACTCTTTTTAAATAATTATACTATTTACGGACATTTATTTAAATTAAAATAATAAATAAGAAAATAATTAAAAAAACGTTAAAATATATTACTAAAGAGAACAAAATTTCAAAATTAGAAAATTTAGAGAATTATTTTACAAATTGAATAAAAAAAAGAATTAATAAAATTTTGTAAAATTTAAAAAAATTGTAAAAGAAATTTTTTTTTTATGAAATACAAGAACGATGTTCAAATGAGAATATTTAGTGCAAGATTAAATTCACATAATAAATATAAAATAAAAGAATAAAAGCTTTTAAAAAAGTAGAAAATAGGGAAATTTAAAAAATGTAGATAAAAGCTGTAGATAAATAAATGTTTTCAAAAATTGGTAATTATAAAATAAAAACTAAACAATTGAAAAAAAGGAAAAATGCTTCTTAGAAATGAAAAAATGATGACAAAATTTAAAGAATTAATTAAAACGTAAGGAAGAACTAAAAAAATAGTGACACATCAAGAAAATTAAAGGAATAGGAAAAAAATATAGAAATGTTTTTTACCTTAATCTAACAAACTAAAAAAATGTAAAAACTACAAACAAAAAAAATTAAAAAATGTATATATTAAGAAAAATAAAAAAAAAGTCCACAAAAGAAACTTAAAGAGCCTTTAAAAATAAAAAAGTTTAAGAAAATTAAACCAAAAATATTTTTATAATATTACACTTAAAATAACTACAACAATAAAATTAGAAAAATAAAGAAAATCTAAAAACATGGTGGAAGAATAAGTAAGTTTGCAAAAAATATCGCAAAAAATAGACAAGATGTGAAAAAAATTGAATAAACTTACAAAAAAAAAGTTAGAGTATTTATTTTTAAAAATATGGAAATAATTATGAAAATCAACGTAATAAAAAGTTTGGTGAATGTTATAATAATGAAATTGTGTAGAATAATATTAAATGATTTGCATAAAAAGAAGAAAATTAAAGAAAATCCTAAAATAAAAAGACAAATACAAAAAAAAAAGTAAGAATTAAAGAAAAGAATTGAAAAAATTAAACAGGAAATGCTAAATTTAAAGAAAGTAATTGCAAATTGAAAAATTGAAGGAATAATCACATTTAACTTCTGAATTCAAAATCGAAATAAATGAAAATTGAAAAAAGCAATTAAAAATTAAAGAATTTAATTAAAAATTAAAGAAAATAATTGAACAATTATTATTATTCTCTTTAGTATTAGAAAGAACGTGAAAATTAAAAAGTGAAATTTAAATAAAAGAACATAACTAAGAATGGAAGTGAATAGTTCTAGAATTGAATAATTGATTAAAATTTTAAAACATATTTTTATCAGTGAGAAAAATAATTTAAAAAATCCGAGAATTACTGAATATTGAGACATTAATTGAAAATCGATAAAAATAATTTAAAATTAAAAAAAGTATTTGAGAATTGAAGAAATAAATTGAAAATTAAAGAATTAAATATTGTAAAAACTGTCATAAGGAACTTTGTCTTCTAACAAGGAGGAATATACAACTTGATGAATGAAAGTAAATTAGGAAATAAATACAAATTTCTTTTATTCTTCATATGTTTATTTACATTCTTATTAATGTTTATAAGTATTATTGTTACTATTATTATTCAAAAATTAGAATCAAAAATGTAAAAGAAAATAGTTTTTTATTATATGAAAAACCCATATTTTACATAGACGTATATGTATTTATAAACCGTATTTTGTTATATTAATTTAACTTTAATTTATTTATTTATTTAATTTATTTATTGTTTTTCAATGCAATTGTTCAATTTGCAATTATTTCAAACAGTTATTTCTAAAAATTTTCAACTATTTTGTTTAAATTTAATATTTATTGTTTAATTATATAAACTATTTTTTTTAAATTGTTTAATTATGTAGCCATTTTTCGAATTTCGTTTTCAACTGTCAATTATTTTCTTCATTTTTCAGATGTATTCTTCAATTTTTCATTTTAATTATTTGAATTTGCAAAAGTTTATAGTTTTAATTGACCAACAACAATGCCCGGATTTTTTGTGAAATGTTATAATATTTAGTATGTACAAGTTTTGAAACACATTTTTAGTAATTCTTTTTTCTTTAGCTTGCGAAATAATTCATTTCTCTTATTTTTTTTAATGAATATCTGTAAGAAAATCAAATAATACACCAAATATCTGTTTTTCAGGTGGATCTAAAACATCAAGTAAAACAACAGCACCTACTTCTGGGACAGAGGATGATTCTAGGACTCCAATAAGGGTTAGTGATTTAGTACAATACCTTTCTGAAATTACAACACCCTCTGGAGATCGGGTTAATCAGGTAATTAAGTGTTTTAAAATATCCAATTTCACATCTTTTAAACGCACTAATTAAGTCTTTAAGGCAGAAATGTACCCTGTCAATTTTCATTCAAAATTGTCAACTTCCTGTTCTTTCAACTCGTCAAAGCTTTAATTTTATCGAAATCGATTTATAAGTTTAGAGAAACAAACTTCAATCAATCCTAATTTTTTCAATAATAACAATTTTTAAAATGAAAAATTTAATTAATTGTAAATTGAATCCATTCACTTACCAATTTTAATTTTAAAGCATTCTAATTTTAATCAACCACAAATTGAAGCGATTAAATCTTAAATTTATCTAAATTACAATTAATTCTAAGTTTTGGTAAAAAAAAAAAATTTGCAAAAGAAATTTCGAATGATTCTAAATTAAATTCATTCAAATTTCAATGCATTTTCGTCTGAAATTCATTATTATTTTAATCAACTCTGAATTTAATTCATGGGTAATTCCACTGACTTTCGTCTGACGGTATTTTGCTTCGTTTCGGAAATATTAAATTTGAAATTTTTTTACTCAAAGAGGTTAATTCCAGGACTTGTTAGCAAAACAATTTCATCTGTTTGTTCTTTTATAAGAAAAGAGAGATGTAAAATGTTTTAAATCCTTGAATTAACCTTTTTGAATAAAAAATGTTCAAATTTAATAATTCCGAAACGAAGTAAAATACCCTCGTCAAATTTTAATAGCAGGTAAATTATATTAAGAATAAAATATCTGAAAAGTTAAAAAAATTTTGAGCTTTCAGAAAAAAATTACAAGTTTTAAAAAATTATGAAATTTTGTAAACGAAAAAAATTTTAAATTTAGTTATAATCATAAAATAATTTTATAAATTGGAGGTTACGAAATCATATAGTGAACATCCTATTTTTGATTAGTAATATCATCAAAGGAATTGACATTTTTTAATAATATTATGGTTAATGAACGTAGAAATTCATCCAGTTTCATACATATTAAAATAAGATTTTTTAAAAATATGTCGGCAACAGAAAGAAATGAAATGAAGTAAAACAGCCGTCAGACGAAAGTCAGTGGAATTACCCTCATTAAAAAATCTAATTTTGATCCAATTTTGAATTAAAATTTTATCCAATCATTTTCAACCATTCATTTAATCAAGTTTTTAATTCTACTTTAAATTGATTCAAATTTTATTCGATCTGAGTTTTAATTTACTTATTTAAATAATTATAATCTATTCCTATTTTAATCGATTTAAATTTCAATCGATTTTAACTTCAATGTATCAAAATTTTATAATCTGCTGAAATTCTATCCGACTAAAATGAATTTAAATCAATCCAACTTTTAATCAATTCAATTGTTTAATCTATTTAAATATCAATCAATCCTTACTTTTAATGGTAAAAGCTTATATTGATAACAATTTTGATTGATTCTAAATTTAATTCATTTGAATTTCAATTGACTTTAGTTAAATTTCATAGGTAATCACTTTAATTATTTTTGTGATTTCTGAGAAAAAGAAACATGAAATTGAAAATATTGAATGAAAATTGTCCGTTTACCTTTTGAATCTGCTTATGCTTATAAATTAATTATCCATAACTGCAAAAACGAACAATAATTGCTGATCAATTCTAAAATTATTTAATTGAGATATTCATCAATTCACTGAAAAAATAAGTTTTTTCTGTATACGTTATTTTCAGTCTATTGGCCTTGAAACGGACTAATTTTAATCAATTTAAATTTGTATTGGCACAAATTGCCTTAATTCAAATTTGAATTGATTTAAAATTCCCTTTATTTGAATTTTGATCTATTTAAATTTCAAGTATCTAATCCAAATTGAACATCAATTTTATTTTTTATTGGCTTAAACTTTTATTTGTCCAAGTTTCAATTGATTCTTAATTTAGTTTATCGAAATTTTAAATACTTCATTCTAAATTAAATCATCTTCAAACTCAATCCATCTAAACTTCCATTTAATTAAATTTCAATTTTTCTGAATTCTAATTGATTATTTAATTCATAATTTCAATTAATTTCAAAATTTTTGTGGTTATTTGATATTAAATTTTTAAATTGAAAGTATAATATTAATTGAAATATGGACTATATAGATCGTTGTTTGCAGATAAATGGATAATTTTACATCTATTGTAGTTACTTTGTGTTTTAATTATCTCTCACCTATTTAAAATTTTGTGATTCTTATCCGAGCTTACTTTGATAAGACTAATCAGTCTATGTTTTTCTATGCAAAAATAATAGTTACAGTGATTTTTATCTGGAAGTGAACTGTCATAAAGCGCAATCATTTACAATTTACGTGATTTCTACATATAATCTTACAATCTTTTTTAAACGTGTCTAAAAAAGGAGGGAAAAAGTAGAAATAAGTTCATTTTAGTGAAAATAAAAAGTAGTTATTTGTGTCCCGAGCAGATATTCGATTTTAGATTGAAAAAATAAATTTTATCACTTAAAAATCGTCGAAGATATACTTTACTTTATTGATATTAATACAAAATTATACTTATGTTCATTTTATCTGAAAATCAAAGAAATTCTGAGTTTAATAATTTCTGTTTGTATTACGTTATTCGCAAGTTATATCCTCAAGATAATTTATATGATAAGGTTATTTCACATTTTACATTACTCGCAATGATTATCTTTGTTCTTATCCAGAAGTTTAATTCGTTTTTATCACTCAGAACAAAATTATCATTTCTGTTCTTCAACTTGAGCAGTATTTCCGTAGCACTGTTAGAATACATTTGCAATTATTTACAAAGTGGTTTTTATTTGCATTTTCACATACTATTTTTCAATAACAGAACAATACAATAATTTATAAATAAATCAATAATAATTTTAAAATAACCTAACAGTAGTTTAAAAGTAAAAATAGTTTAGAAACAACGCATTAAGAAAATTTCTTCACATTATCAAAAATTTGGTAATTTACTCTCTTAATTTTAATCCAGAAATTTTCTCAAAACTATTAAGATCAGTTTGGTAATTTCTAAAGATTTTTTAAATCAACAAACATTTACTGTTTCAAAAATTTGTTTTTAAAAACCGTCTATTTGAGAACTTTTATTTAAATTGTAAAAATTTGAACTGGTTCTTTTGAATGTTGGCAATTATTTTTATGTTATCTTTGTATATCATTTTTGTATTGTAGTTCCTGATGATAAGACTTAGCGTTGGACGTTTTTTAACATAAATGAGTTTGAAAAAGTAATTATTTACACTATTTTCAGAAATTAAGTTTTTAAACTGTGAAAAAAATATTTTATTCTTTAAAGTATATTTATAAAAAATTTTCCCTTTAAAGTAATAGTATAAAGCTATTAAAATTCTGCGGAAAGATTTGCCTTTAAGGAGGAATTGCATACCTACTCGAGAAGAGGTTATGTTTGAAGTTATTATTTTGCTTTTTGAAATAAAAAAAACAAACTCTGAATCTGATTTTATTTATATAAAATGTGGCAAATTTGATTTAAAACAAAATAAACCATTAAAACTCATAATTGGATAAAAATTAAAGATTTTTAACATTTAGAACAAATTTTTAATTTCTCTCATTTCTCCAAAACGTTTCTGACAGTCAAATTTATTTTATTTTGATCTAATTATCAGTTTTAATGGTTTATTTTGTTTTAAATTAAATTTACTACCTTTTGTCTAAAAAGAATTACAGTGAAAGTTAGTTTTTCTATTTGAAAAAAAAATTAACGACTTTTAACATAACCTCTTCTTAAGTAGGTGTGTAATTCATTCTTTACAATAAAATAGATTAATTTTTTATTAAAATATTTTGAAAAGCTTAGGGATATTTTTTTACTAAAATTATTTCTCAAATAATAATAAACAATTTGACCGCGATTATTTTTGACCGCGGGATATATTATTGAAAGGCGATAAATAAAAATAAACATTATTTATCGCCTTTCAATTATATTTAAAAGATAATTTTATGGATCGCACGCATTTATTCGAAAACCTAATTGTCCGAATTTGTAATTCTCCAAACTTGCATTTGTCAGAATTTGTAATCGTCCGACTTTGCATTTGTCATAACTTTAAAATGACGGAACTCGCATAAGCCAAAACATTTAAATCGACGAAATTGTATTTGCTAACATTTTCAACTCTCTGAACTCGTATTTCTTCGAACATTGAAATCATCAAATTTGCATTTTTCCGAACTTTGAAATCCCCGAAATTTCATTTGTCCAAATTCTTAAATCCCCGAACTTGCATTTGACCGAATTTTGTAATCACCGAACTCACATTTAGACGAACTTTAAAATCCTCGAACTTGCATTTGACCGAAGTTTTAAATCACCGAACTCACATTTAGCCAAACTTTAAAATCTCCGAACTTGCATTTGACCGACTCTCGGAACGTAGAATTTCTAAATGAGTCTTCTGATTGGCTGGTAAATTTTCCGGAAACATTACCAGCCAATCAGAGGGCTCTTTAAGAAATTCTACATTCCGATGTTCGGAAAAATGTAAGCTCGGTAATTTAAAAGTTTGGTCAAATGCAAGTTTGGTGATTTAAAAGTTAGGTCAAATACCAATTCGGTGATTTAAGAGTGCGACCAAATGTGAGTTCGGTGATTTGAAAGTTCGGACAATTGCAAATTTGGTGATTTCAAAGTTCGGACAAATGCAAGTTCGGGTAATTGAATGTTTTAGCAAATGTGAGTTCGGTTTTTAAAGTTATTAAAAGTTATTTTTCAAGCTATGACAAATACAAATTCGGGAAGTTATAGGTTAGGACAAATGCAAGTTCGGAGGATTACAAACTCGGACAATTAAATTTCGGGCAATTGCAAGTTCGGTCAATTGAGTTTTTTAGGAAATGCAGGCGATCTAATTTTACAAACAACGATATTTAGATTATAAATTATAAATTGAGTCAAAATCAAGGTAATGTCGCCTCAAGAAAAAATTAAAGATTAGTGTATTTTAGAAAATAAACAATTTTTTGCATTGATATAAAAAACTTATTTCCGACTGTAGTATAGTTTTAATTTTACCAATCGATAAAGATTTTAATGATTAAATTTTTCTTTCTAGATGAGAAAGAATATGCATGAAATAATGAATATCCCGCAAAAATGATTGTGCTTTATGTCAGAGGAACCTTTATTATTTGAAAGCATAGCATGTGACTGAAAAGTTTTATCAATGAAGAATATTATTTATCTTATCCATCTAATTAAATTGTTTATAATTACTTGATTTTATCAATTTGCTAAAAGAAAAAAGTTGTCATTCTGCCAATTATAAGAGGGTGGACAAAACCCAAAGTTAAAAAGCTGGAAAAAATTAAAAGCTAAAAATTAAGAGATGGATAAATAGCAGTGCATAAAAATGTACTTTTCTTTAAATGAAGAGATGGAAAAATCACAAAGTATAAAAAATTTGGTGTTTTTTTTTTTGAATGAGATGGAGAATCACAAAGTAGAGCAATTTGGTATTCTTTGAATTAAGAGATATAAAAGTAACCAGAGGGGTACCTTGTTGAGAGTCTCTGTCCCCCTTTTATGTTGGAATTGCTACTGAAATAAGGTGAGTTGAGGTGGAAATAATTTAAAAAAAAAGAAAAAAAAAGACATTAGCGTTGGTATAGCGAAGAAGTGGCATGTTTTTGACATTGCTCAGTAGCGTTCTTCGTATGAACTTCTCCTGGCTGCCGGAGATCTTGGCTCTGCTAAGCAGTTGGAGAAGTAGCTCCTCCAGGTTACTTTGTTGTTCTCGATCGGCTACAGCACAGCTTATTGTCCGGCAGAGGGGCGTAGCAAGCGAGCTGACCAGTTCCATCCCAGTGGCGATTTCGTCGACCGAGAACCTGGAGCTAGAAATGAAAGAACACTTGCCACCCGGGGACAACCTCTGTACCACGCTATCGTCTCCTCAGTTCTCGCAGGCGCTATCAATGTTCTGGTCTGCTTTGCAGTCGGGCCAGGCTGGCCCAGTCATTCGTCAATTCGGCCTGGGATCTCAGGCTGTCAATGCTGCGACCAATGGAAATCTCGAGGAATTTGTCAGCGCACTGGAGTGCGAGACCAAGGACGGACAGCAGCAGGATCAAAGCGAGCCGGGAAAGGACGACAAGGGCAAGAAGCAGCCCCCTTCTGGGGCCGGTTCCACTGATAAGAAGGACGAGGATGACGAAGGAATGTGTTTCGATTAGGACTGGATTTGATTCAATCATTTTGTAATAAATGTCTGTGTGTAATGCGAGTAATGTGCTCTGGATATACCGGTAACTTGAAATATTCTTATTAATGCTTCACTACGACTTGTGTATCTCTTTGCAATAACAATAAGAAACTCTAGACTGTAAGATTCTCATTATATAATAAAATTGTTTTGTTGAAACATGATATTTGTCATCTTGTCATTAATTCTTATTTAGTTTTGCTTTCATGTTTAAAGGTACTCGGAGATGAACAAATTCATTTCAGGCAGGCTGGACATGGTCGGAACTGAAAATCAATTTTATCGACAAAATATGTGACTATTTCTGGTGAAAGGGACCTTACGCAACAACAACATTAGGCTCAGTATTCCGTTGCTCAGTGCACGAAAAGTGAGCCCAATGTTATTGTCGCGTAAGGTACCTTTCACCAGAAATTGTCACATATTGTTTTTCAAAGAATTTTAGACGACACTGTAGAGTTGTAACATTCTCGGTAATTTAAAATTCGGTTACATTCTCGAGAATATAATTGAGAATATTCTCCTTCCGGGGAATTTATGAGAATTTTCTATGTTTGAATGAGGTCCATTAATTTGAAACACAAACAATTTATTGAAATAAAAATGGATAAACAACAAAATAATTTTGTAAATTAATTAAAGAAAAAATATGGAAAACAATTAAAATTGTCGAAAGTAATTTAAACTAGGTGAAAATTATGTCAATTTCATGGACATTTCGCTTTTAAGTAAGAAAAATAATTTATTTCCTCATAGAGGATGTAATATATTAACAATATAAAAGTTAATTGGAAAAGATATTAAAAAAAGAATTTTAAATGCAAAAAAAATTTAAAAAACATGAAGTATTTTACGACTTTTTGATCAATTATAAAAGTTATATAGGTCAATCGATTCGTTTTGAGATAAGAAATATGATTTTTGTATCCATTAAGTTGTATTTTTAGCATGGAACGAAAATTTGGCAAAAACAATTTTTTTAGATGAAAAAAGGTACTTACAAAATTTGATTCGGTATTTTTAAAAATCCGTGTGTCCAAATGTAGATATTGATGAGCTTAATAAGTCATTAAATTTTATTAAAATCCGTTAAAGGGACATACATCTGGATATTTGCTTAAAAATGAAAATTTACGCTTTTTAGATGAAAATCAGTCGATTTAGAATATTTTTGGAAAATTGAAAATCTTAACGATCACAAAGCTTACTCTATAAGGGAGCAAAATCATATAAATGTTTTAAAATTAAAGAAAATAATTTAAATTTGAGAAAAAAACTTGAAAATCTTCGAAATAATTGAAAAAAATTAGAATAATGAAAAATTGGAGAAAATAATTGACAATTGAGATAAATAATTAAAAATTTAGAGAATTAATTAAAAAAATATAAAAATGATATAAAATTTAAGAAAATAATTAAAAATATTACATAATGTATATTTTAAATAAAGGAAAATTAAAGAAAATTTCAGAAAAATACTTACAACTTTTAGAAGTTCATTTCAAAAAAAAAAAAATTTAATTTAGATAAAATAAATGAAAAAAGATAAAAATAATTTAAAATTGAAAAGAAGAATTTTTAATTTAAGAGAAATAATTGCAAAAAAGTGAATATAAGTACATAAAATACAAGAAAATCGAATATATAATTGAAAATTGAATAGAAAAATGAAAAATTGAGATAAATAATTAAAAACTTTATAAAAATTATGAAAAAGAACGTAAGTAATTAAAAATTGAATTAAATAATTGAAATATCAGCTAAGTAGTTTAAAATTTGGAAATTATGAAAAGAATTGGAAATTTGAGAAAAATACTTGAAAATTTCAGAAAATATTTTTTAAAAATAAGAATAATTAAAAATTGGTGAAAATAATTGAAAAATTATTTTAAATTTTGAGACTTGTAGAAAATAATTGAAATATTTTAAAAACAATGATAAGTTGAAAAAAAATTATGAAATTTGAAATAAATAATTGAAAAAAATGCAGAATTTTTTGAAAATTTAAAAGAAATCTGTTTGTCTGTTTAAGTCCTAAATTTATGATGTATGTAACCTAATTAATAAAATGTTATGATATAAATACAAATAAATAACTAAAATACAAAAAATTTAAATTTGATAAAAATGCTTGAAAATTTGAGAAATTAATTGAAAAAATGAGAATAATTAAAAATTGAAGAAGTCTAAAAATAGTTAAAACTCAAGATAATTAAAAAAAAAAAATTGGTAAACTATAAAAACAAATGAAAACAATTTATTAAAAATTGAAGAAAATGATTTAAAATTGAGAAAAATACTTAAAAATCTTGAGCAATAATTTTGCAAAATGAGAATAATAATTAAGAATTTGCCCGATTTTGATAGAAGAGAAAAAAAATTATTTTTCATTGTTTTAAAGGAAAATTTCATTTTTCTCAAAAAATAGACTAGATATTAAAAAATCAAAAGTTGTTCCTCTTCAAAGAATATAAAAAAGTTTTTCTTGCTATTTTTCTCTATTTCTTGTTTTTTCAACAAATTTCGTCAAAATTCGATTAAAAGCTAATTTTTCGAAAACTTTGCAGTGTATTTGGATACAAATAAGCAAATAATTGATCTAAAACGTGTTATTTATCTAAAGAGTTTATATGTATTTTAAACATATATATCAAATTTTGAGTTTTAGGAGGTTCTCACCATTGACAATCCTCAAACTAAAAATAGCTTTAAACATCAAATAAAAATGTTATTATAATTAATTTCACCGAATTTTGTTGCAAAACTGCAAAGTTTTCTAAATATTAGGTTTTAATAGAATTTTGACGAAATGTTTAAAAAACTAGAAATAGAGAATATATCAAGAAAATTTTTTTTTATATTATTTGAAGACGAACAACTTTTATTTTGGAATTTTTTTAATATCCACTATATTTTTTGAGAATAATTAAATTTTCCTTTAAAAAAATACAAAATAATTATTTTTTTCTACCAAAATCGGTCAGAAGTTAAATTCTTATGAAAAAAAAACTTTACTATGATGACGATTTCTGAAAAAAATTTCAACCAAAAAAAGGTCAGTAGAAAAAAAATAAGATATCCTAAATACTTAAAGAGCTATTACACTTGTAAGGTTTTTTTCTTAAATTTTAAATAAACTAGAGTTCCGACTTTAAAAATTAAAATCTTTGTAATTTCATGAAAAAAGTTTTTGCTGATAAACAAAAAAATATATGTCGTCTAAAATTCTTTGAAAAACAACTTTTTGGAGATAAAATTGATGTTCAGTTTTGACTATGCCCAGCCTGCCCTGATTTGAAATGATTTTGGTCTTTTGATTCTAAACATTTAAGGAAATATTGTCATATTTTCAAAATGTCAACTCTTCAAGTACAGGTTGTGAAGAACTAATTTTAGAAAATCTACAAAATATCTGAAAAAAGGAAAAATTATCATTCAATATGGACAGATAATAAAAGAAAATTCTATGAAGTTTAAAAAATTAATATAATTTACAGAATAAAGTATAGAAAAAGAGAAATTTAGCCTAAAATTGAATTAGAAGTTTTTTCACAGTCAAGGATTCAAATTAATTAAAATTTTAATATGATTTAATGCAGTCTTTTTTGCTGGGATGTAACTATGTACCATCTTCTAATATTTTTATTTAAAAAATTGATTAAATCCATGTTTTTATAATTTTTTTTTTAAAGTTGCTTTTACAATTTTTATAGAGAAATTCTAAACACTATATTCTTTATCTCTGTTAATATGTAATGAAGGGGCAAATGAATAAAATTTAATATTATCTCTTGCTCTTTAAAATCTAACTTTAATCAGATTAAATTAATTTTTCAAGTTCCAAATTTTTGGCTTATAGTTACATAAATATATCAAAATTATCTAACAGTTGTATTTAATATATAAGAATTTCTTTAAAACACTTATCTTTTCATGTAATATAACAAGAAAAATCGACGTAAGTCATAAATATAAGATTATCAGTATGTACATTTATACTGATAACAAATTTTGTTTTGAACCATGCTGTAACATTGTTAAAATTTTTTAACAAAATGTAAAAGATTTGCTACAATTAATAATTGACAAAAAAATTATATAAAATAATATTTATAATTACTAGATAATTCAAAGTATCGTTACAATATATAATAATTATATAACCAGCTTATTTTATTTTTCGTTAAGAAAAAAATACATCAACACTGTTTATTTGATCTTAAAAAAATTATCTTAAAAATTGTTTCTACATTGATCAGAGTTTTTATATTTTCCAATCACATAGTTTTTCAGATTCTTCAATTTACCAACTGAAGAACTAACTACCAACTTTCAACAGAATTGTCATCTACAAAAAATTTATTTTTAGCAGAATTTTCATAAAAAAGAATTTCTATTAACCGGAATTTTTAAATGGTACAATTTTTATTTAACAAAACATTTGCACGAATCATTAATAGAAAGAATCCTTAAAAATTCTCATTTGTCAGAGAATGTCAGCGGGAATTTTAAAATTGCCCAATCAGCAATTATCAAGAAACTTTTAATTGGTCAATTTTAAAGCTCGCGTCAAAATTTTTCTGCCGAGTGTTTATTCGGACAGATAAACGTTTTGTGAAATTATAATTCGTAATTTAATGATTTTATTTATAAATTGTTAAAAAGTACAAAACTCACGGAGCTTAGGTTTATTTTCAGGTGAGTGTTTTAAAATAGTTGAACTGTTCACGCAAACTCCAAGTTTTAAATGAATGGTGCCGGTAAGCGGGAAACTCTCTTCGAATCAACTTGTTTTGTTTACGACGCACAAGATTTTCATTGGTCTAGGTAGAATAATCGATATCTTAGAGCATGTGCTTGTGTTTACCACTGCATCCGACGTTTTCATAACAAAGAAGCCAGCACGTGTTGTTCGGCGCTTTCCACCAGGGGTGAAACCCTCAGGGATTTGCTACCCCTAAATATTTCCTTCAATATTTTCAATAAATTTCATTTCAACTTGCTTTATTTTACTTACATTTTTCGAAAAATTCTATCGATTCTTTTATAACAATTTAATTTATTTTAAATTTCTATATTTTTACAATTTTCCAAACAAGGAAATAATAAATAAAGAATGTGTAATTATGAATAATGACATAATAATAAAGAAAATGATAATAAAAATATATCAACAAAAATTAATATAATAAAGAAAATAATAAAAAAGTTAAAAACAATTTTAATTGGGTTATTTAAAAATGTTAAAATTCTTTGATTATTCTAATATCAATATAACAAAGTGTTTATCTTGTTACGTGTTTTTATTTTAAAAATTATAATTCTATTATCAAAGTGCAGGTACGTAAAATTATTATTTAAAAATTGATTTTTTAATTAAAATCTGATGACATTAAAGGTAATTTAATCTTCAATTTCAATATTGTATTACGAGATAATAAAATCTTGTAAATTAAATTCGATTAACAAAACTATTATTACTTTTATCTGTCAATTATCTACGTTCTTGTTGAAAAGAGGAAAATTTTGTAAAAATTATACAATCTTTTATTCAAAAAGTGGCGCCATTTTAACCTAAAGCTTGTAAAAAGTACAATATCAAGGAATTTCAAAAGGTGTGGATTAGATTTATAAGAAAAGTTGCCAAATTTAAAAAACGAAAACAAAGAAGAAAAAAAAGGATCGTTCGGTAGAAAAGGGGTGGGGCTTTTTGGTAAAACACGGCCCTGAAATTGCGACGCATGCGCACTGGTCACTGAATCGAACAAGTAGTGGGGGTGTACTGACCGCGGAATTTTGTGAAAAATTGCCGGAACATTTGTATTGTATTTTCAGTGTCAATTGAGAAGTAACACAGTTTAAAAAACTTGTCGCCAAGTTTCGTTAACAATGTCATCGTACGATTTTCGAGTTAAACGGTAAAAATTTGATTGTTGTGACAGCGGGAATCCGCCTGTAGTGCGGGGGAACGACACTTCAGTACGCGTGTATATGTTGGTGTTGGTTGAAGCATACGTGTCAGAGGCGTCTCTGCTTCATATATGTACATACATAAAATTGTATAAAATGGCAACCTTGACACTTGGTGATCGTCTTTGGCGGCTCGCATAGGGCATTCGTTTTGGAGAATGGAATTGTTCGCGTCACCTCGGTGAAAGCAACGACAAACATTTCTCAAAATAATCCTTATACCGAAGATTCAATCTTAGGATTCTGAGTTTGTGTGTCATCGACACGGATCCACGGATGTTTCAGTGCAATTGTACGTAATTTTGTGCTTTGTTCACGTTGAGTTCACCGGTGCGTTTCATTCAATTCATGATTTCGTGAACGTCATTGCAAATCGCCACGCGACCAAAATCTCTATATTTAAATCGCATTTTTCTTGTTAAAGATTCTTGTCGGCAATAAAAAGTATAAAAAAAGTTTCTAATTACTAATTGCAGTAAGTTCGCAATTGGCAATTGTAGTATGTTTGTAATTAGTAATTATAGTAAGATAGTAAAAATTGCTCTAGTAAAAACAGAAAAATGCAAAATAATTCTAAAACATAAGGTGTGATCGTTTCGGAGTGATTTTAACGTGTTTTTTTTATCTAGATAAAAATAACTTTATCAGTCGAAATTGCAAAACGGACTCTTTAAATTTGCTTCTAGATTTGAAGAAACGACTGATAATAATGATATTGTACAAAATAGTGTGGGCCTTTTTTAAATTTTTTTTTTTAAATAAACTCCAATTGGTAAAAATTGAAATTTTAGTATAATTTTTTTGCGAGTGAAACTGAAAGGTTACTTTTTTTCTTTCTTAAATAAATCTTGTAAAAATTATTCATAATAAAATAATTTTTTGGTTACTGAAAGGTAACAAAATGCTAAAAATCACGTGACCCGCGCGTCTGACTCAGACTGGTTGTTACCACTGACTCACTTAAGATATACGTATGCATACATATATACCTGCGGATAAGATTTCACATTAGGATTTTAAAATAATCTTGGTCTTAAAAATAGTAATACAATTTCAAGTTTTAAAAGAACTGGTTTCATGATCTAGAAACAATTTATTTCTTCTTTTGTAAACAACTGATTAATGAACTATCTTTCTCTTTGCGAACTTTTTTTAATCATTCCCGTTCAGAGATCAACATTATAATTGTTTTGAGAAGCGGAATGTGGCTTTAAATTTGTTCTTTTTTGTGTTGTTTTTTATTCTTTTTTTTTTGTTGCTAAAGCTCTGGAATCTGCTTGCTTTTACCAGCCCTAACAGAGCATGAAACGCGCAAGATCTTTGTTCATTCTTCGCCGCGACGAATTGTCCTTCCTCTCCCCTTCTGTTTTCTGGACAACAAAAGAAGCCACACAAGCATATTGCGAGCTCTCAAGTGTTCATTTACAAAAAATGTTTTTTATTATGAGCAATATAATCAGGAAATTAAGTTGAAAAATCATTTTTCAAATTAAAAGTTCGCGTATGAGACTTCTTTTTTAATCGATTCATATTGATTTCAATTTGTTTTTGTAGAGTTTTTAAATATTTGTTTAAAATTGATAATTTCACTGAATTTTATTTCAAAATTTTTAATCATTACAGATGCATTGATTTCTTCCTTTCGGCTGCAAAATGTACAATCAGTGACAAAGTACAATTGTCCGTAAAACTGATTAAATTCAGTTTCAATGGCGATCCGCGATGTGAGATAAAATATTGAAAATTACAGTGAAACCCAATTCCTGATGAATTTGATCAAGTATCCTTGAAGGATTGGAGAATATGTTATTTTGGATTCCTTAGAGGTAGAGGATAATATTTTACAGCAGGAATACAGAATAAAAAGAGGTGAGTTCCACACACTACACTTGAGGTCAAGCTTTCTTTTTTATCAACACAAGCTCTGCTACCTGTTGAGTGTTGCCATAACTTTAATATATACTCTCTTGGAATTTTCAATCTATAAAAGTCTACTTCCAATAAGCAGAATCACCAATAAAATTGACATTATGAAAAGTTCGTAAAGTTGTATAGGAAAAATTTTCATTTTAATTTCAAAATATATGTTTACTTGTGCACGACATTCATTAATAAAAGTTTTAACCAAATCTTAATTTAATTGATTTTAATTTTTATCCAATTCAAATTCAATAGAAACCAAATTTCGGGTTATCCAAGTTTCATTCTAATTCTTAATGACCTAAACTTTTTTTTGGTGAACATTCCAAATGATTCTTAATTTCAATTCTGTACAATTTAAATCAACCGTAAACTTAATCTATTCAAACTTCAATTTGACCAAATTTCAATTTATCTAAGTTTTAATTGCAAATTTCAAAAGGTTTAAGTTTGCTAATATAACGTATTAATTTATTTTGTACAATATTTTCTGTTACCTATTTGCAAAAATTTTATTTTACCGTTCACTTATTTCAAAGAAAAAGATTCAGTTATCTCTTAATCATTGTTTTCATTTATTGAAATTAAATTCTTGGACGTTAAAGAATTGATCTAAAAACTTTAAAATTATTATTAAAATTGAAAGGATTAGTATCTTTTTGTTGAATTTTAAATTAAAAAGGGGATATTGATTATACAACAAGGAAAATGTTTATTTTTTCTTTTAAATAGAATTTTATAAATAATCCTTAAACGTCCTTCAATATTCATTTGAAATTTTTTTAAAAATCAAGAAAAACAGTATCGCATGTATAATCTACACAAAAACGAAGTAATATACTAAAATATCTACAAATATTGTAAGGACTAAAAAAATTAAAAAATCTAGGAACAAGTTAGAAACTGAATGAACAGATTTAGGAAAAACCAGAAAATATTGTTAAAATATATGAAAATTTATAAAAAATTATCATAAAAGAGTATCATAAAATTATTATAAAATAAAATTAAATGTTAAAAAAATAAATTATCATCTAAGTAATAAAATTTAAGAAGAATTCAAGACTAAAAGAATAATTAAAAGTAAAAAAATTTATTAAAAGGGTATGAGAAGATGTTAAAAAAAATTAGAAAATGTAAAAATAGATGAGTGAAAAACTCACAATATAAAATTAGAGTATTCTAACGAAAAAATTTATAAAATTTTTATTTTAATTAATTAATAAATTAAGTAAAAAAATTTATTAAAAAGGTATAAGATGTTAAAAAAAATTAGAAAATGTAAAAATAAAATATTACAATGTAAATAGATGACTGAAAATCTCACAATATAAAATTAGAATATTCTAAACGAAAAAATCATAAAATTGTAGAACATTTAAAAAAAATTTAGCAACTCAATTTCTATATTTTTATCTTTAAATTCAAAAATACTAAACATTTTCTGAAAAAATAAAAAAACTGGAAAAAAGGAAATAGTGTAAATGCACTACAGAATATTTAGTAAATAGAAAATTTTTTTAAAATTAATAAACTGCTGAAAAAAAAAGAAAATTGTTCAATTATGTACGAAAAAATGTAAAAATTAAAAAAGTCAGATAAATTAAAACTGTGTAAGAATGAAAATAATAACAAAAAGGGAGACATATTTTAAAAAAATATACCTAAATGAAATAATTAATATATTTTAGTTTTTAAAGTTATAAAATTTTAAAACTCCAATTTTAACATCTTTCTTTAATCGTTTTAATTATTACTGCTTTAGTTTTCCACTTTTTCAAAATTGATATGTTAGACTTTAAATGTTTTCAAATTTGAATCAGAGTTTTTTGCGTTCAATTTTCTAGGATTGTTTATCCTTTCAAATGTTTCCAAATTTAAATTTGTTTAACCTTAAGTTATTTAAAATTAAAAGTTATTACATTTTCAACGCTTTCGAATTAAGAAAAAAAACCACAAGAGCTCGAAATCTTCAAAATTTGAACATTTCCAAATTTGGCAAAATTAAAATTTCAATTTTACAAATTTTCGAAATGAAATATTTTACCTATTTAAGCAGTTATTTTGACTTTACATTTTTGTCAAGCAGTTTTTTTAATTTAGATTTTTTAAACTTCGATGTCTTAAATCCATTAAATACAAGCAAACATAAATATCTTTTAAAATTATTTAACTTTAAACTATTCTAATTTTAAATACACCTAATTTTTAACTCAAACATATATTAAAATTTAAAATTGTATCACAATTTAGACTTTTTAATATTTTATTATTAAATATTTTTTAATTATATTTTTATATTTTTATTAATACTTAATATTTTTAACTAACTTAAAAAAACTTAATTTTTTTAAGTTTTTTTAAAAAAACTTAATATTTTTAATTTCCAACACATACTTTTATAAAGTATGTATGCTTTTGCTTCGAATTTTAAGAGGTCAATATGGGTTTATAGCACATATTTTCAAAAATTTATTTTTCATATTAATATATAGTTTTATAACCCAGTCTTTTTATATATAAATTGATATTTAAAAGTGACAAAAAATATTATTTATTTTTGATTGCTTATTTCTGCGAAATATCTGCTTGAATTAAACCTTAAATTTTACTGTCCAAAACGATATCTGGAGTTTGGATTATCTACAACTAAAAAATGCAGTATTTTCTTAAAATTTAGATCTGTAGTTATCGTCTAAAATACGAACTTTCACCTCTAATCAAAAAAATACAAAATGGCGGATGTATAAAATTTTAACCCTTTTTTTACAACTTAAATTTTTTAAAAAGTGGGTTAAATATTAATAGATTTTTATTTCAGTATTTCAAACCAAAGTGGCACATGCATAGAAGAATCTCTTAAAATTTGAGCTCAATCGGTCTAATAGTTCTTTTAAATCGTGTCGGACTGTAAAATTGAGGTTTAATTTCAAGCAGGTATTTTGTAGCAATAAACAATCAAAAATACAAAAAAAAATATTTTTTGGAACTTTTAAATATCAATTTTTATGTATAAAAAGACTGGATTATAAAAATATATTTTAATATGAAAAATATATTCTTGAAAATATGAGCAATAAACCTATACTGACCCCTTAATTGTCTCTAAAATTAAAATTGAAACTTCGATTTAGGTTTCACTAAATCTATTGAAGATTTAAAAATAATTTTCTTAACTTTTAGTTTAAATTTGATGTAAGTATTTCATTATGGCGCTATTTTCCATAAATTACATCTGGTGAAAACATTTTCATTGATTTATTGTTATAAGACATAACATTCTTGTCTCTATTTTTAATATTAAAAAAGAACGCAGATTCATAAAAATCAATTAAGATATTTTTACATAATAATGTATAAATATTTTGAAATTTACCCTGGGTATAAAATACTTATATCTTAATAATTATAAGGCACTAAAATTATTAATACTCATCTATTGAAATGTCAAGAAGTAGAACAAAAAAAATCCAATATAAGGGTGATTCTCCAGAAATATTCCTTTTTTTTGCATCGGAAATAAAAAATTAATAAATACATTTTATAATCTCTAAAATTTATAAATATGTTAAGCATTAAAATATTGAACATCTCTATAACTTGATCATGCTAATTTGTGGCATTTAAAAAAGAGTTTTTATATTAAAGTTTATAGATAAATCTAAAGGTTAAAATGTGGAGCAGGTGTTTTTTTTAAAGTAAAGAGCAACTTTATGTAATTCGAATTTATTTTGCACAATATTTTTCATTCTTAAACCATTTAATATTATTAATTTATTATTAATTATAATTTAAAAAATTTGTAGATTTTAAAACACTTACTAAAATAAAAATTCTATTGACCACCGATAATTACTTGTGAAGATTTTAAGGTTTATTTTTCGTTGACAGTTCAAAAACAAATGATATTCATATTAATTTTTAATCTAAGCCAGAGGAATGATGATTTTAACATTTTTTACAATTTATTTAAAATTGAGCCATTTTTTTTAAACTTAAAATAACAAAAATAAATAATAATATTAAAATAACTTTACAATTTATAAATTTTAATTTATAAGATTTGTAACTTACTTTCAACGAATAATTTATTATACTGTTATATGTAAGGGGAACCAATATATACGTAAAAACCTTGTATAGGTATACATGGATTGAATAAATATATATATATATATATATATATATATATATGTTAACTTTATTGTAGAAAAATTGCCAAAAATGTTTATCTATTATCATTCTGTTTTTCATTTGAGCCAGAGGAATGACACTTTAGGTTATGAAACGCTGAAAAGGTCTTAATTTATTTTTTTTTAACTTTAAATAATGATATTTTTACAAAACCCACTTAATGACTTATTATTAGGGATGCCAATGTATTTAATAAGCATGAAAACAAATAATTAACTCAATCCATATAAAAAATATTGAATAATATTCGACAAGCCAGAGGACAAAATTCATTTGCCATTTATGGAAAATCAAAAAGATCTATTTTATTTATACTGTATACAAATATTCTATAATCCCTTAGCTTCTAGAAAATATCTGTAAAGTATTGTTTTTCAAATATTAAATAGTTGTTTCACGTTTTGAAAGAATGAAAAATTGACATAGTATAGGTTAAAAAGCTAACTTTTAGTACAGTTGAAATTGCAAAAAAAGTACTTTAAATTGGTAAAATAAATTTTTTTGCAGGATTTTTAGAAAAAGTGGTAAAATATTGACGTATAGAGAGGAATTCTCATAAATTATTATAATTATTGCAAAAACCTTGAGGACATACAAAAGTAATATTTCTGGAGAATCACCCATAAATAAATGTTGTGGTTAGGCTTTGAAGTTTGCACATTAAAATTCAAATGATTAAATATTTATTTAACATATATATTTTTAACAAAACTGGTTGTAAATATTGCTAATACATTTTGTAATTTGAGTTTCTTTTTTAAGGTATATTTACTTCGAAACATTGCTTCGATTATTTATGATCTAAACGAGTATAGGTACTATAGGCAATTAATTAAGTTCATGCAATGAAAATATTCAATTGAACTAATATTGCCTACTTTTTACAGTTATTTGTAATTTTATTAATCAGTCGAATCACTAATTGGTCGAGAGAAACAGAGAAATTAATGCAAGTCTTAAAAATGATTTGAATAGACCTCTTTAAAGGGAGTACACTTTTTATTAAATGTTTAATATTTTTAAATTCAAATGAGTACAAAGTTTGTAAGAGGTTTTATAAAATGTAAATGCTACAAACGATAAATATATTTAGGCTTATATATATTTTAAAGCTTTCGGGTGCATTTATTTAATTATCTATTGAAAGTTTCTAATATTTAAATAAACGAAAATCTTTCCTTTATTAGTGATAAATTTAATGGTTGGGAGAATTTTTTATTATTATTAAGGAAAATGATAGTGAATCAAAATGTTGTGTTTATGTAATTATTAGAAACTTTAAATAAAACATTAATCGACTGGCTTTATCGTAATAAATCTAGATAAAATAAAAGCGAGTAAAATAGTTCCTGCCACAAAGCAAATAACGAAGATGTACCAAGTTTCTTCGTCAAAGACATCTGTAAATGCGGGTACCTGATTATAAAGTGTATCAATCAGTTTTAAGTTATAGTCTTTATGACGTGTATACTGTGTCATTTTGAAATTTGCTTTTGTATAAATTTAAGAAAGAGAGCAAAATGTAAAAAAAGAGAAAAAGAATTTCAGGAGAAAAATAATTTCAAGAGAAAAGAATTTTCAGAAAACAATAATTATAAAAAGTAGAAAATTGTTTTAATAAAACAAATTTTGAGATCTCGTTAATTGAAAGAGATTTCTAAATAGAAATGAGATTAGAAGAAAACCTGAGGTGGATCTACGTAATAAAAAGCTCTTTCTACTCTCCCGCTTTCCGTCTTCAAAATTTTGGCCTTGTTCGGGGCAAAATTTGTTTGCTGGGATTAATCTTTCTAGTTCTCGTTCGTAAATTGACAATGTAGGACATTCAATTTGTTGTATTCATTAAATATATAATTTTAACGTAAAATATTCATGAAAGCGTCTTTGTTATATTTTCAAGAGCACATATGGCTTAAAAAATGAAATTAATTCTTCTCTTAATTTATTAATCGAAGGCAATTTTTCATAAATTTTATCGTATAATCAATAAACTTACTAATTCACCACAATTGCATTATTTCCAATGATTTTTAGTTATCGTTTTTTCATTTTTTTCCCTTTCATCTGAACTGGCTCTTCTTCCGGTTCAGGTGGCACTAAAGAAGTAATGTGCTTATTATACAACTGAAGTAATTCTAGTGTCGAGAGATTATTACATTTCATAACCACTTTGTCTCCAGATTCTGTAAACAAAAAAGAATTATGCAGATTACTTTTATTGTTAGATAAAAAGTATAAATTGGATTTATTAAATAAACTAGAACAGTAGTTAAATCTAAAACATATCTCTCGGTTAAATACAGGCTGTCAGAAAAAAAAATCCAGTGTCCTTTAATGGATTCGAAACTTTTTGGAAACTACATTTTTGTGAAGGGAAAACGCCCTTTTTTATAAAAAAAATGTGTAATGTTAAAAATGTGTGTACATAAATAATTTTTATCATTACAATTTTTTTTTTCTAAAAAAAGGACGTTTTCCCTTCCCAAAAATGTAGTTTCCAAAAAGTTTTGAATCCATTAAAGGACACTGGAATTTTTTTTCTGATAGCCTGTATTTAATCTAGAGATATACACAAAATAAAACAAAAAATTTGTTTTAATTAATTAACACAAGCAAACGAAAAATTTTAAATATAAATAATAGTAATTAAAAATTTTTTTACCTAAATCTACTTGGACCAATGGCTCTGATCGATCACACACTACGTTTGTTTTGAAAATACATTTTGGATTCGTTTTCATGTATTTTGGCGCAGACAAGTAGAACATAAATTTTCTGCAAGATACAAAGAAATATATTAGAATGTATTAAAGGAGATAATGTTTATTTAAATCTTTAATCAATAAAACTTTATATTTCAGAACAATGGCTAAAATAGAGCAACAAATGCCTATTCCTGTGCCAGACTTGAGCACAATTCGAATAACAACGGCAGTTTCTATGCTTGGAAAAGCATACGGTTGTGGACAATGTGCTGGTGAGCAAAATTTTATCAATTTAATTTCTTATAATTTCAAAACAAGAAAATACTTCAAGCTAATCAAGTATGAAAATAATATAGTAAAATATTCAATACTCAGTAAAAAATTAATTTCTACATATTTCTTATCATATTTTTAAATCTAATCAAATTTTTAAAATATATTTTGTGTCATAATTGACACAAATATTAAATAACAAAATTTTATCCAATTTACAAAATCTAAGTTTCTAAACTTCAGTTTATCAAATTATCATTACATAGCCTTTCCATGGAATCAAAAATGAAATAACTCAAATTTCAACTTCAAACTTTAATTTATCCAATTTTCAATCCTTTCAATTTTTAACCAATTTAGATTTTATTCGATTTAAATATTAATTGGTTCTAGTTTTGCTCGATTTATATAGTTTTACAATTTTAATCATATTGAATCTCAATCGAAGAAACATAAATTTATTGAAATTTCAATCAATCCAAATTTTAATCGTTCCAAAATTCAGTTCCATCGACATCTTCAACGATTCAAATTTTAATAAATAAAAATTCCAAACTTGTTAAATTATTTTATGTAATATTTTTTTCTTATCTTTTTGTCACTATTTTATGACAAAAAACTCACTTTTTTACCTATTTAAAAAAAAGGTATGCCATAAACCCTTAATATAATTTTTATTTATCAGAATGATTTTTTTAAATAATATTTTTAATGTAAATTATGAAAATAAGAAATTATACTTATTAAGTGTTTTGAAAATTAACATTTGCATAAATAAAAATTCTAATAAACAGATTAAAGACAAATAATAATGAGTTAAATAAAAACTAGAGTACCTAATTAGTTTCTAAAGTAAACCTAAATTAAACGTAATAAATATTCGGATAATTAGTCATTATGATGGAGAGAAATTAGGACAAACGGAATTTCCGATAATTAAAAAGTGCACTCAAAAGTAATTATAGGAAATAAAAAATATATTAATTGCCAATTAAGAAGAAAAGTAGTTCTTAATGATGATTATTCAATTTTCCGATAATTAAACATCAATTATTCATATTTATTTATCAATAATAATAAACATTGAATACTATATTAAATTCCAATTACTAATTATTGTGAAGTGCTTTTTGGACTTACATTAGTAAGTTTAATAACTCAAACTAAGTAATAAATTGAATTCAACCAATTTATTATTTTTATAATAAGTTTTAAACTAATTTTAATTTCATTAATTTTTTAGACACATAATTTCCACCTTTTTAAATACAATTAGTAAATAAACATAATAAATATTTTTTTATTACGAATCTATTAAAAACAATATTTGTTGATAAAATTATTCTTTATTATTAATTATTTTAGTAATTTGAATCTTAAGATTAATACTAACTTCTGTTTTTAAAAAATCTAAAAACAAAATTAAGAATTTCTTACAATTTTTTAAGTAAAGATTAACATTTTTCATGATCAGATTATAGGTATATCTTCAAATCTAAATTTAAACCAAAGTATATCTAAATTTCGGGTTAGGATTCATTTTCTAAAAGTCGTTCATTAAAAATCATAATTATTAAATGTGAAATTTCTCTGGTTTTTTTTTTACTTTTACTAACAAATTAATATATTTGGGAATGAAATGGGGTCAATTGTTGTAAAGTAAATGTCAGTGTAAAGGGATATTGAACGAAAACTATTCATGAAATCATCCCTTACAAATAAAACAATGTCTATTAACATCTAAACACTTTTTACATACCTAAAACTGTTCTTATCAACAAAAGTTAATTAATTATTTTATATTTCTTCCTTTTTTTGTTCTGTTTTGTCATTTACACATAAAGAACTTGTTTGTTAAAAATAATTCGACATCGTTTTATAATCGTCTGCTAGACTACTGGCAAATTGCAAATACGCATGTGCGACTTATCGACGTCACAAGAACATACAAATACAGAAGAAGCATTAATCGTTACGTATTATTTAAAGGATTAAGTCCTTACCACGGTTTTTTGATTAAACTAATTGTGTTCATATGGAGCACATTAATGGATCATACTCCAAAAATGAAAGTAATAACAAAAATTTACTTTCAATACAGTTATAACATACATTTTGCTAATTTTTTTTATGTAGTACGCTAAATTGAATTCATAAAAATGCAGTGCAGCATGATTATTAAAATTCTATTGCTTAATCATAATATATCTTTTGTAGTTTCTAATTGTTGTAAATCAAAAGTAGACAAAAACTAACCTCACTTCTTCGGCTTTATTGTGAAAGGGATCAAACTGTACAGTAATTTTCTTCGCTGGCTTGTAATTTATGGTTCTTAATTGTTTTGAAATCGCACTTATTAGACCTTTTGATCGCGTTTTACATCCACTGAATGGAATTGACATTTTAATATTCACAAATGAACAAACTATTATATGGATTACCGATCAACCATTTATTTGATAAGAAAACAGTGCTGCCACTTGTCATTGTTGCCAACGCAAATTGTTTCTTTATTCTTCTTTTTTACAATAGTCAAGTTACCTTAAATAAATAAAATATATATATCTAAATATATCACTTGACGTTCTGTCATATATGAAAATAATAATTGACAATAATTATAATTTTAGGAATCCTTTTCTGATAATCAGCAACACAATACTGTGTTTTGTAAAGTTATAAATACTAATTCCATATTTTTTCAATCCGTTTTATTCTTTTGGTTGGAATTATTCACGAAAAAGAATTAATGAAATAATAGTGCAAATAAAAATTAACTCCGTGAATTTAAAAATTCCCGCAAAATTTACATTCTCTTCTCGTTAATGCTAAGCTGTGATTGGTCGTAAAGGAACCAATAAACTGTCGTCGTTGCGTCAGCCATTGTTGTAGGCAGACAACACTATAGTTTCAGCTTCAGTGTGTTGTTGAGAAGTGTGTTGGGTGGTTATCGGGTCTTGTGTTAAATTTTTTACTTATTTATTAGTGATAATTGATAATTTTTAATCGGCAGTAGCAAACATGTATCCTGTGGGACAGCGTGAGTATTAAATTTCTTGATTTTTGTCGCAAAATGGCGCGAAGTAAAGCGATAAAAGTTCCCCTTGAGCTTGCTTAGGCAATTCTAAAACTTGTCGTCTGCGTACATTCTAAGGGTTCTTTGTTCAATGCATGTTAGTCGAGTTATCTACAAAAGATTCCCTTCCAGAATAAAGATTCGTCCAATTCGATAGACTTAGTTTTTCTAAAATTTTGTGATTCTTTAGTAGCAGCAAGCATTAGGAATGACCCCGAATGAACCCCCCGCTCAACAGGCGCATGTGTCGTTACTTGTTTCACTAGGTCCATTAGAGGAATACTTATCAAACTTCACTAGCCTTCAATTTTTGATCCATTGTAATACCTTTCAATAGATTTATTGTATTGATTGAAAGTAGAAAAATATTTCACGCGCGATTTATCGCAATCCGATACTAAGAAAATCAATAAATAATACCACGTAGCAATGCATTTTTGACCTATTGCGGCTGTGTGATGTTCATGTCCCTTTGAAATTCACTAATCTGTTTTGAAACCTACTTTTAAAAAGTGCTGGTATTATGAAATTCTGCTTTCTATAATCAATGGTTTAAAAAGCCTTTTTTTTACACAGTAATTATTCAGTAAGATTCGATTTTTTTTCATACTATGCTTAAGAATGTTTAATTAATCGAAATTTTGGAAATTTGTGTAAATTAAGAAAATTAAATATTAATGTATTTATACATATGTAATTATTAAACGTTTAAATATATGAAAATCATCTTTGTTTACATTTCGACAATTAGTTTTGTTTTGAAAACCATTTTTACTAAAATATTTTTGTAAATAAAAACAAGATATTTCGTCCAATTAAATGTTTAAAGAAACACTTATTTACTATATCAATAATATAATTTAGTCAGTATTTAAAAAATGGGATAATTAATTAAGATTAAGAATTGTATTAAAATTAAACCTTTGACAATGATAATAATAATATTAAAACACATGGAATATTAATAATTCAGATAAATACACTTTTAATTCATGAAACATAGATGTTAGATTTACAGTGAAATTTTACAGAGGATAAATGATTAATTAATTGTTTTATTTCAGCTCCCCCACCAGGGTCCACAACGAGCACTGCCGTGGGAGCAGCTGGAACAACTGGAAGCAGTGTTGCTGCTCCCAGTTCCTTGGGCCTGGTTCCCGCCCAACAAACACACACGCCTCCTCAACCTCCAGATCTGCCGAGTAAGATATCAATAATTTCTTGATAATGATGAATAAAATCTGTTTTAATGAATTATATCTACATAAATACGGTAGTTCTAATTTAATGCTCATGTGCTCCCTTTTCTTTTTTCAGTATTCGCATGTCCAAGAAGGCCAAACATTGGTCGCGAGGGCCGAGTAATCGGTCTGAGGGCCAACCACTTCCAAATCACAATGCCACGGGGTTATGTGCATCATTATGACATTAACATACAACCCGACAAATGTCCGCGTAAAGTTAATCGAGAAATTATCGAGACTATGGTCCACGCTTATAGCAAAATATTTGGAACTCTAAAGCCTGTTTTCGACGGTAGAAGTAATTTGTATACTCGGGACCCTTTGCCAATTGGTACCGATAGATTAGAGTTAGAGGTAAGAAATTGAATTATATGCTTTTTTTGAAAGAGAGAGAAGCAAAGGTTCTCAAAAAAGCAATTTTTTTTGAAGAATTTTTGTTTCTTGTAAACTTTTTCTTGAGGAATGCTGTAATGCTTTAAGAAAAAGTTCTTTTTTAATGTTAAATTTCAGCCTCGGACTCACACGACTATTTTTTGACACTCTTTTCAGCTAAGGTAACAGAACTAATACTGCCGGGCAAATCGAAATAAGCGTATCTGCAAATTTTATCAAAATTGAGATAAATATGTCATTTGCTTTGTAATTAGTCTCTTTAATAAAATACATACGTAACTTCAGGGTTTCTTCTCATCGGAAATTTGCCGGGGAAAAAAGTATATCCTGGAATTTCTGAAAATTTCCGCTAATTAGTTAACCTTTTCGTGACCACTGAAATCCAGCGGTTGAATATTGTTGAAACTTGTTACTCGAGGGTTTTCGAAGTCTCTGATTACGAAACTCAAGATAAAATTTTCAAAATGACGAATTCAATATGGCGGATATTGTTTTCATAATTCTTCAAATTCGCTTGAAACTTGTTACTCGGGCGTTTTCGAAGTCTCTGATTGTGAATACGTCGCCAGATTTAACCAAATTTTCAAAATTCAAAATTTTGGGTACAATATGGCAGACATATTTTTCAATTGCTCAAATTCACTTCAGACTTGTTACTCGATGGTAATCCATGTCGCTGGTTACTTAATCTGATGTTAAATTTTCAAAATAGTAAAAGTGGAACAAGTTATAAGCGAATTTGAGCATTTTCAGGACTGCCAGTTACTCACTTTTCTCACTTTTATTCACTTTTTTTAAAATCACTCACTATTACTCACTTTAAAAAAAAACCTCACTTTTATCACTTAGTAACATGATGATGATTATTATTATTTTTATTATTGGTATACACAATTATTTTCTTTAAATTTTAATTATTTTTGACATTGTTTAATTAGTTTCCTCTAATTTAAATTACTTTTTCAATTTTTTAATTAATGTTTACAAATTTTTAATTTTTAAACCAGTATTGTCAATTGCTTTAGTCGTCTTTCAATTTTTTCATCAAATTTCAATTATTTTAGTTATTATTAAATTATTTTTATCATTTTTCAATTACTTTCTTCCAATTTCAATAACTTTTTTCAATCTTTTTTTACGATCATCAATTTCTCATTTTATTACAATTTTAAATTTTTTTCTACGAAATTCAATTATTTTCTTCAAATTTCAGTAATTTTCTTTAATAATTTTATTATTATGTATCAATAATTTTTAAATAGTTAACACCACTTGCCAATTATTTTTTACAAGTTTCATTTTGTTTTCAAATTTCAATTATTTTTTCCAATCTTTCATTCTTTTAATTATATATCCCGGTTATCAATTATTCATGTCATTATTCAATTATTTATTTCAAATTTTTATTATTTTTGTTTATGTATTACCTTTCAAATTTCAATTTTTTTGTGATTTCTCGACTATTTTTTTTTTCTTATTTTTAATTATTTTTAAAATTTTCAATTAATCTAGTAATTTCTCAATTATTGACAATATTTTCGACATAATCTATTAATTTCCCAATTATTTTCTACATTTTCGACATTATTTTATTACTTTCTCCAAATTTTATACTTATTTTGTTATATATTTAAATTATTGTCATGAATTTTTTAATTTCTTACTTCGATTTTCATTTATTTTTGTCATTTCTCAATTTCTTTTCAAATTTGAATTAATTTTATCATTTTTCAAATATTTTCTTTAATTTTTTTTTATTTTTTACTTAATTTTTAATTAGTTTTGTCATACTTCAATTATTTGCCTCAAATTTTTATTATTTATGTTATTTTTCACGTATTACCTTAAAATTTACATTTTTTGTGATTTCTCAAATATTTTCTTCTAATTTTTGTTATTTTTCGACAATTTTTTTAATTTTTTCCTATTTTAAATTATTTTTGTTATTTTTTAATTGTTTTTTAAATTTTCAATTAATTTAGTCATATCTCAATTATTATCAATATTTTCGAAATTTTTTTATTACTTTCTTCAAATTTTACTTATTTTCTTATATCTTTAAATTATTGTCATGGATTCTTTAATTTCTTACTTTAACTTACATTTAATTTTTTCATTTTTCAATTATTTTTGTCATTTGGCATAATTGTTTTTTATTTTTAATTATTTTTATCATTTTTCAAGTATTTTCTTCAAATTTCATTTTTTTTTTGATGTTTTTGCAATGATTTTGTCATTATTCAATTATTTTCTTTAAGTGTCAATTTTTATCTACAATTTATCAATTATTTATGTCATTTTTTACGTCTTTTCTTTAAATTATAATTTTTTTACATAATTTTAACTTAGTTTTATCATCTTTCATTTTTTTTCTTCTTGGTTTAATTATTTTTGTCATTTCTCGACAATGTTTTTCATTTTTTGATTATTTTTGTAATTTTTAATTATTTTTGTCCTTATGGTTTCTAATTTATCTAACAATAAGAATATTAATGCGGTACTATAAAGTTGTTTTTAAAAAATAAAATATTTTATATTATCAAGTTGATTACCTTGCAGATATGCTTTTTTCGATTTGCAGATTCACAGACGTCCCCTATTATTCCTAAAAGTCCTCTATTTGGAAACTTTTCCCAAATATCCCCTATTTTTCACAAAAATCTATTCAAAGTTTGGATATAGAAATTTCTAACAATTTAGGATATCAAGATAAAAATTGGGAATTTATAAAAAGATTAGAAAATTTTAAATGTGATCCGGACGTCCGAATCTTCCACAGATCTCATTTGACGCAATGCACAATTTATCTAAACATATTGCACCGAACCAACAGTTGTCATAGTTTTAATTTACTTGAAATAATATTTAGTCTAATTTTCATTCTGCTGTTTATCCGTTAGCTCTAATTTTCCTTTTACAGAAATGTTATTTTGTAAAAAAATTGTTTTAGCCTGAGTAGACATCTCCATTTTTTTTATTTATTTATTTCATTTCAAAGCCCATAGCCAGTATGGTAATTATAATTATTTATTTTATTTATTAGTTGAAATAATTTTCCTTTTACTAAGATTTAATCTATTCTAATTTCTATTTTCACAATTTATTAATTAACAGAATTTGTAGGTCACAGCATTCGTACTGTCTAAATCTGAATTAGTTAAAAACTACTATTTTAAGGGTGAAAACTCTTTTACATGTCAAATAGTAATTTTTTACTAATAATTTAATAATAAACTACTTAATTTAAGTAGCTAAAGTAATTTTTAGGTTATGTTAAATTACTAACAGAATTAGTAGATTTCTATTTACTCATTACATTAGTTATATCTTACTATTTAATTAGTTAACTTTAAATACCGAATTAGTAGTTTTCTACTAATAATTAGTTATTTTTTACTAATTGAAAAAGAGAAAACTCGTTCACGATTTTAACCCCTAAATAGTTTTTTACTAATTCAGATTTTTACAGATTTTTTTTCAACCTGCTTTCTATGTTAAAAGAAAAAGAAATTAACCGAATTTTAATTTAGCAGAGTTCTCATTTATCATAATTTTAAGTAAGTAACATTTCCAAATGATAGAGTATCAAGTTTATTTAATCTTCACTTCTCCGAATTTGTAATTGCACGTATTGATATTTGATAGAATTCTTAAAACACAGAATTTCCATTTGTCCGAAATTGCAAATGTCCTACCAAACTTCCGGCAGAAAGATTTGGGGCAAATTTTAAAATTGACTAATCAGAAATGATCAAGAAATAAACAATAGAATAGAAGTTTAAATTAAATGATAATTTTAGTAAATTTAAATTATAACAATTGTCTATTCGATGCAATATGTTTAGATAAATTGTACATTATGTCAAATGAGATGTGTGAAAGATTAATGCATTCCAAGAGATCCGGAAATTTTTAAGATATTCCAGGAATTCGTAGATAAATAATAAATATACAAAAAATTAGTTTTAATCTTGTATACTTCAGTAACTTTAAAAATTTAATTGAAAATAATTCAGAGTAAGATCTAAAAATTTTGGGTAAAAAGAAAGTTAAAAATATTAAATTTTAGTAACTTTAGTTACATTAGCTTATTTTTTTGCAAATTTATTCAATTCTTTTTTACATTTTGTCTATTTGTTTGCAAATTTATTTACTCTTTGATAAAATTTCTAGATTATATGACTTTTGATCAATATTTGTTTTTAAAATATTGTTTATAACATTCAGTCCGAAAATATGTTTTCGAATATATTCTTTCATTTTTTTAACGCATTTTTCTCGAAACCACATTTTTCGAACTGGCGACCATGATTTATCAAAGACGACTTGACCGATTTCGTTCAAATTTATAGGGCATGTTCAGCATATGTGTGGCTATCGCCCGAACTAGGATAATTGAAAAAGTTCAAGTCGTTTTTTTATATACAACAAAATAGACACAAAAAATCATGTTTAAAAAAAATTCGAACCTGCGTAAAACATTCAATTTTTAATATTATCAAAATATCCTTGTTCCGGTGATAGCAACAGCATCACAGATTAAAATGCTATTTCATTTTTTTTTATTTCTTTTCAGCCAATCAGTCGGAATCGTGGTAGCCGATGAACAACGTTTTTATCGCCAAAGCCACTTTACAGTGTTATAAGTCGTGAACATTCGAGTATAAAAAATTGATAAACTTTGTATAATATCACTAAATATGCGGCAAAAAGTTTAAAGTTTTAAGATTTCATGGTTCTGAAAAAAAATATCCCAAAAAACATTTAAAAAAAGGACCCTTACACGGGATGACCCTCTTATAACGTTCTCAATATATCCTGGAGACAAAAAACGCTATACACACACACACACACATATATACATCTGGACATTTGCTTAAAAATTAAAATTTACGCTTTTTAGATAAAAATAAGTCGATTTAGACTATTTTTGGAAAATCGAAAATCTTAACGATCATAAAGCTTCCTCTTTGAGGAAGCAAAAACGACCGGGAATTTACGGTCATAAAAATTATTGTCACCTTGGCATAGTTTATGTATTTTTAAATAAATATTATTGTTTACGTTAATTATTTTGCACATATTTTTCTCAAACTTGTTCATAAGACATAATCTTCTGTAACAAGATAACCATTTAATAGATTTTGCTTCCTCATGGATATCTAAATTTGGACGCAGGGGTTTTTGAAAATACCCATTAAACATTTTTTAAGCACCTTTTTTCATCGAAAAAAATCGTTTTTTGCAAAAAAAATTTCCATGTTAAAAATACAATTTAATGAATATAAAAATCATATTTATCTCAAAACGAATCGATTGACCTGTGTAACTTTTATAATTGATCAAAAATTCGTAAAATAATTCATGTTTTTTCATTTTTTTTTGCATTAAAATTTTTTTTTTAAATAAGGATTTTTTTAATTACTTGGAATTACTTCTTATATTTTATTTTTTAACATTTCAAGGTATTTTGATATTATTTTTTATTTCAGAATTGAGTCCGAGAGTTGTGATTCTTTTAGACGTTAACATTTTTTAAAATCATATTTCACTCTTTTAAGTAACCTTATTATAATGAAAACTCTTTTCTTATTAAAGGTTATACTGCCTGGCGAAGGAAAAGACAGAGTTTTTCGAGTCGTCATCAAATGGGTAGCTCAAGTTTCTCTTTTTGCCCTAGAAGAAGCATTAGAGGGTCGAACTAGACAAATTCCTTTCGATGCAATACTTGCATTGGATGTAGTTATGAGGCATTTACCATCCATGACTTACACTCCAGTTGGAAGATCGTTCTTTAGTACCCCTGATGGCTACTATCATCCTTTGGGTGGTGGAAGGGAAGTGTGGTTTGGTTTTCATCAATCTGTGAGGCCCTCACAATGGAAAATGATGTTGAATATTGATGGTAATTATATTTTAAATTTAAATTTTTAACGTACCCAGATAAATTATTCAATAGTTGTAAAATAAACAAAAATTTTGTGAAAAAAACAACACATCTTTTTTAACGTTTTGAAGATTTATCAGAAGTGCTTTTATTTTAAATAAGAGTTACTTTAATCATGGTTGCTACAGAACCTGAAAAACCTGAAAATGTCAGTGATTTTAGAAAAAAGTTTCAGATTTATATGAAAACTATGATTTTTTTTTTAAATTGTCCTGGAATTTTCACAACATTTTTTGTGGAAAACCTGTAAAAGTCATGGACTTTATCCAATCTTCTGTAGCAACCATGTAATTATTGTCATGAATATTTAAATTTTCTACACAAGTTTCAATTTATTTTTGTCATTTTTTAATTATTTTCTTCAAACTTAAATCACTTTTGTCATTAATCAAATACTTTTGCTGTTTTTCAATTATTTTCTACATAATTCTATTATTTTTGTCATTTTAAAATTGTTTTCTACAAATTTCAATTATTTTATTCAATTTTTTTTATTCTCATGAAATTTTAAATTCCCTACACCAGTTTCAAATTATTTTCTTCAAATTTCAATCATTTTCGTCATTCGTTTTATTATTGTCATGAAATTAATTATTCATTTTTTATACCTTTTTCAATTATGATTCTGAAACTTGAATTACTTTCTAGATACAGTAAAACTCACGTATATCGGATTTCAAGGGACAGAGAAAATTTTCCGATTTATCTGGGTAAAAATACATGATATATAAATTCAAGGGATCGGCAAAAATATCTGATAAAGGCGGGAATCCGATATATGCGGGTCCGATATACGTGGGTTCTACTGTAGTTAAATTTTTTTTGACATTTTTGAATTATTCTCTTCAAATTTTAATCATTTTCTTCAAACTTCAAATAATTTCTTTAACTTTCAATTCTTTTCCTTAAACTTTTAATATTTTGTTCAATTTTTCAATTATAGTCTATAAATTTTTTATTTTTACACCAGCTTTCATTTACTTACGTCATTATTCAAATAGTTACTTGAATTAACTAAAATAATCAATTAATTTGCGATTATTAAAAAATTTTCAGATTTATACGAAAACAAGGAATTTTTTTTAAATTTGTCCTGGAATTTATTTGATGTCATGAACTTTTAAATTTTCTACATCAGTTTTTAATTATTTTCTTCAAATTTGAACCATTTTCTTCATTCTTGTTATTGTTGTTACAAATTTATTAATTTTTTACTTGATTTTCAATTATTTTCTACAAATTTCAATTATTAGCTTCAAACTTGAATTATTTTCTTCAAACTTCAATTAATTTCTTTTCATTCAATTATTTTCCTCAAGCTTCGAATTTATTTTTTTCAATTTTTCAATTATATATGTAATTATTTAATTACTTTCTTAAGATTTCAATTGTTTTGGCAGTTTTTTAATTATTGTCTTTAATTTTTTAATTTTTTACACCACTTATCATATATTCCTTAACTTTTACACCAGATTTTAATTATTTGTGTCATTATTCAATTAGTTTCTTCACATATAATTACATCGTTAATTTTTCAATTATTGTGTACAATTTTTCAATTAATGTATTAAAATGTTTATTTTTTACTCCATTTTTGAATTATGTTTCACATTTTTTATTTTTTTTTTTCAAATTTCAGGAATCTTTAACATTTTTTAATTTTTGTCTTCAACTTTCAATTCTTTTTTTGAAACTTCTATTATTTTTCTTAATTTTTTAATAATATAATATACTATAATTTTTTAATTTTTACACTAGTTCATTTATTTACGTCATTATTCAGTTAGTTAATTGAATTAACTAAAATTAATAATTAATTTGCGATTATTAAAGAATTTTCAGATTTGAATTTATTTGAAAATTTTCCTGGAATTTTCCCAAAATTTGTTCTGGAAAACCTGGAAAAGTCATGAAATTTTTAATTCAAACTTCTGTAGCAACCATATGAAATACAATTTTTCGTTTCTTAATAGTAAATTCCTTTTTTTTCAGTATCTGCTACTGCGTTCTATAAAGCTCAACCAGTTATTGAATTTATGTGCGAAGTTTTGGATATTCGAGACATTAACGAGCAAAGAAAACCACTGACCGATTCACAGCGTGTTAAATTTACCAAAGAAATCAAAGGGCTAAAAATTGAAATTACACATTGTGGAACCATGAGACGAAAATATCGAGTCTGCAATGTGACACGCAAACCTGCCCAGATGCAATCGTAAGTTTACATATTATTTGCATGCTTTAATGCCGTCATTTCCTAAAGGGTGTCCAGCGGTCAGGGAACTTATTTTTAATGGAATCAAAATGTTTTTCTGAAAAATAAAAAGGATATTATTAAAAGGATATTTTTCTTTTTTTTCTTTTTCAAGTGATTTCTTGTAATCAATGACATTTTTGTCTTGTAGATTTCCATTGCAATTAGAAAATGGTCAAACAGTCGAGTGTACAGTTGCTAAGTACTTCTTAGACAAGTATAAAATGAAACTACGATATCCTCATCTTCCGTGCCTTCAGGTTGGTCAGGAGCACAAACACACGTACTTACCACTCGAGGTTAGTTTCTTTATTTTAAACAATCATATCAGAATATTATTAATGTCACTTAACAAATAGTTAATTTTAAAATATCTAATTCACAAAAATAACGTAATTTTCAGGTCTGCAATATTGTGGCAGGACAGAGATGTATTAAAAAATTGACGGACATGCAAACGTCGACAATGATCAAAGCAACTGCTCGTTCAGCTCCTGATCGAGAGCGAGAGATTAACAATCTCGTTAGGCGTGCTGATTTTAATAATGACTCGTATGTACAAGAATTTGGTTTAACTATCTCAAATAATATGATGGAAGTTAGGGGTCGTGTATTGCCACCACCCAAATTACAATATGGAGGCCGAGTCAGTTCTCTCACTGGCCAAGTAAGCAATTTCGATTCAAAGGTAAACAACACTTGTTTAACTTTATTAATTAATCGTTTTTTAATCTCTGGTTGTTTTTTTGTTTTGTTTTTTCTAATTAAAGGCAAAACAACAGGCATTGCCAAATCAAGGAGTGTGGGACATGAGAGGCAAACAATTCTTCACTGGTGTCGAAATTCGAGTTTGGGCGATTGCGTGTTTTGCACCGCAAAGAACTGTACGTGAAGATGCATTACGCATGTTTACAACACAGTTACAAAAGATTAGCAGTGACGCTGGTATGCCAATTATCGGACAACCCTGTTTCTGCAAATATGCCACAGGTCCTGATCAAGTTGAACCAATGTTTCGATATCTCAAATCAACTTTCCAAGGCTTACAATTAGTATGCGTAGTTTTACCTGGAAAAACTCCTGTTTATGGTAAGTCTCTCTTGATTAATTATAAACCCGCATAATGTTTTAAAATTTACACAACTCATGATTTTCGATTTATCAAGAATGCGTGTAAATGTATTTGATTTCTAATTGCGTCAAAACGGTTCATTACATTATGAAGGCATTTTTTTGGTGTTAATTGCAATTTTTTTGCATTAAATTTTGCAAAATTAAAGCATATTTGTGTATAAAAAAAATATTTTTAATAGCAAAATTCAAAGTCATTTTCTTTTATTTACTTCTAGCTGAAGTTAAAAGAGTAGGTGATACTCTATTGGGAATGGCCACACAATGTGTTCAGGCAAAGAATGTGAATAAAACTTCGCCACAAACATTGTCAAATCTTTGTCTTAAAATCAACGTAAAACTTGGTGGTATCAATAGTATTTTGGTACCTAGTATTAGACCAAAAGTCTTCAATGAACCTGTTATTTTCCTTGGAGCCGATGTTACACATCCACCTGCTGGTGATAACAAAAAACCAAGTATAGCTGCCGTTGTTGGAAGCATGGACGCTCATCCTTCTCGGTATGCAGCTACTGTCCGAGTTCAACAACATAGACAGGAAATCATTCAGGAACTTAGTTCAATGGTCAGGTATGTGTAGAAAGAAATATTCTTTAATTTAAATTTACTGTATTCATTATTCTGATAATTCTTTATATCATTATCTTAGGTTCCATCAATACTGCCGTGCAATCTAAAAAAATACCTAAGTGACATTATCGATATTTCCAAAACAAAACACACAAGTATCGACCTAACTGCAAAGTCACTTACGTATTTTCTTAGATTGCACGGCAGAATAGATCTATTCATTAGTTTGTAAATTAAATAAATCTGTTGATTATATATTCTTTAAACAATTTTATTTTGTGTAAGATTAAAAATAAAGTAATTCGTACGATAAATATTTACAGGGAGTTGCTGATAATGTTCTATAAAAGCACCGGCGGTTATAAGCCTCATAGGATAATCTTATACCGTGATGCTATTTCTGAAGGCCAGTTCTTGCATGTTCTCCAACATGAGTTGACTGCCATTCGTGAAGCTTGCATTAAATTAGAAGCTGATTATAAACCCGGAATTACCTTTATTGCTGTTCAAAAGAGACATCATACACGTTTGTTCTGCGCTGATAAGAGAGAACAGAGTGGTAAAAGTGGAAATATCCCTGCCGGAACAACTGTGGATGTGTGCATAACGCATCCCACCGAGTTTGATTTTTATCTTTGCAGTCATCAAGGTATTCAGGTAAGTGTTTTTCACAACATTTTACATTTTTTAATTGTAAAGTTTGTCGCAGGGCTGATAAAAGTCATGATTTTTTTGTTTTAAATCAAAAATTGATTTTTTTTTTAAAACAATCCGTGTATAAAATCTTCAAATCTTTATTTGTAAGTAATTTATTTTTCAAACTGAGAACATTTAATAAGAAATAATGAATAATAAAACATTTAATCAAAATCAAATAAATTATGTCGAATAAATGAGAAAATTCCCAAAAAATATATTCAAATTCATGTCATTGCAAAAATAAGAAAATTTGGTAAAAGCAATGAAAAAATAATAAATTATATATATATAAAAAAAAAAAACAAAGAACGTAAAAAGATAAGAAAATAGTCTTTTAAAAAAATAAGAAAATTTTTATAAATAAAAAATCTCGTGGATATTACTAAAGAAATAAAGAAAAAATTAAAAAACAATACAATGAATGAAACAGTGACATAAAAATAGGGGAGAGTCGGGTAGCCCCAGACAGCGGGCAGCCCCGGACACACGTGAAATAGAATAAACCAATTACTTTCTAAGTCTAAAATCACATTTGTATCGATTAAAATGTTAATCAAATGTAATTTTGAAAATATGGTCTATTATCATTAATAGGATTAATAGAAAATCGTATTTTCATGTTCACTCCTTTCAAATCAATGACTTTTTAAGAATTTAAGACCATATTTAATTTACAATTTTTACTTCAAAATGTCAAATATAATCTTCTTTCTTTTCAGCAATGCCTAAATGTACTTTAAGACAATGAAATCTGTTAATATTGTTTGTTCATTTAAAGTTTCTTTCTTTTTATAGCAAATTTACTGAAATATATCATCGTCGGGTAGCCACGGACATATTTTGTCGTATACTACCAGACATAATTTACATAGTAGAAGTCACTTGTTTCTGTCAGAATAAAATTTTAATGTTTATATTTGGTTAATTGTAAAATATATAAGATTAAGAAGAAGTGTTTAATCCATAATAAAAGTATAGGAAATGTATAAATAATAGTTACAAATCAGGTATTCTACTTCAAAAGTACTTTTTAAAATGTTTAATTAACAATTTTCTGAGTGTCCGGAGCTACCCGACACTTTTTTTTTATAACCATTTTTAGCGTAATATATTTTCTTAATTTTATTAATTCCTATATGTTTATTTTTTAAATTTGCTTTTTAAAAGTGTTACTAATGATGTTAAACTTATAAAAAACCTGAAACATTAGTTTTATGAACATTATTTTACAATTTATAACTAAAAAAGCTTAAGTGTCCGGGGCTATCCGACTCTCCCCTATATAAAAAAGTAGAAACTCTTTTCAAAAAATTAAACTATTTACATCAGATATTTTTTTTTAAATTGAAAAAATAAATAAGAAGATAGGGTAAATGCGGGGGTAGTCGGACACTTAAGGATTCGATCTTAAATAATGATATTTTTCTTAAAATTGAAAATTATTTTAACATATTGCTTTGCATGAACCGTTAAATGAGTCATCCATGATTAATTTTCATATAAATTTGCTACAAACATCTCAATATTTAATAAAATATAGCTATTTTATTAAAAAATCAGAATATCAGCAGTAGTCGGACACTTGCTTGTAAAGTCGGACACAACTGTATCAGTAGTCGGACATTTTTCTTTTTTAAAATAATAAAATATTTGGAGGAATTCGTATAAAATCAAATTTTAGGTTATTTTTCTTTTGATGCAGAAAATGTTAGAAAGTTAACAAATTTATAGGTTATAAGTAGTTGTTTTTATGGTATTTACTTTTTCAGCATCTAAAATAATACGAGATATAATACAAGTAATCTAGTGTCCGACTATACACAAACACTCTAAAATCTGACAGGTTAGGTCGGACACGTCAATTACGTCAATTATTTGTAAATTTAAAGTCATTTTAATGTTATTTTCATTTTTAAACATAAAATTGGAGTTTTCATAATCACTTTGTAACATTTTCAAACATAATTACAACCTACAAAACCTTATTTCGTACTAATAAAAAATCTCTACCTCCTTAACGGCTGGAATAAGAAATCAGATAAAATGTCAAAACATCGCGGTTTAGTAAATTATTGTTGCATTTTAACTAATTTACAAATCACCAGAGGGCGTTGCAGGTAATTTTTATATTCTATAATTCTGACAAATTTGATAAAATAACTTTGTGAGAAGATTCCGATAGTAAATAATGATTTATTTAACTTCAAAACTGAAAGTGTCCGACTATCGGTACTGTCCGAAATTACCCGCATTTACCCTAATTAAAAAAAAACGTTAAAATATATTACTAAAGAGAATAAAATTTCAAGATTAGGAAAATTAGAGACTTATTTCACAAATTGAAAAAAAAAAGAATTAATAAAATTTTGGAAAATTGTAAAACATTTTAAAAGAAAAAAAAATCTATGAAATAGAAAAACGATGTTAAAATGAGAATATTAGTTCAAGCTTCAATTTATAAAACATAAAATACAGGGATAAAAATCTGCAAAAAAATTAGAGAATTGGCAAATTTAAAAAATGACAAAATAAAGCATGCAACAAATATTTTCAAAAATTCGTAATTACAAGATAAAAACTAAAAAATTTAAATGAAGGAAAAATGTTTCTTAGAAATGGGAAAATGATGACAAAAATTAATAAAAACGCAAAGAAGGACTACAAAAATAGTGAAACATGAAGAAAATTAAATAAATAGGAAGAAAAGAAAAAGTACATAAAATAATAAATTTGGTTAGAATTTATGTGTATAAAGATAAATAAAAAGTCCACAAAAGAAATTAAAAAATCTTTAAAGAATAAAAAAGTTTAGGCAAATTAAACCAAAAATATTTTTATAATATTACACTTAAAACAAGTTCAACAATAAATTTAGAAAAATAAAGAAAATCTGAAAATTCTATGAAAGAATAAGTAAGTTTATAAAAAATTTCACAAAAAGTAGGCAAGATGTAAAAACAAATTGAATAAATTTACTAATAAATGAGCGTATTTCTTTTTAAAAATATGGAAATACATAATTATGAAATTCAACGGAATAAGATATTTAGTGAATGTTATAATAACAAAATTGTGTAAAATAATATTAAATAATTTGCATAAAAAGAAGAAAATTAAAGAAAATCCTAAAATAAAAAGACAAATACAAAAAAAAATATCAAAAGTAAAAGGAGAAAAAATCTTAAAATTTTGTAAAAATAAGAAATTATAAGATAAAAATTAAACAGTTTCCAAAAAAGTGAAATTTCTTAGAAATATTGTAAGAATTAAAAAAAGGATTATTGTGAATATGGAAAAAATATTATTTAATTATTTTCCATTATTTAATATGCATTTAAATTTGAATTAATTGAAATTTAAAAATTTGAACAAATTGGAATATAAGTTAATTGACATTTGGAATTTATTTGAATTATTATGACATAAAGATATATTTAAATTTAATACTATTTTGTGCTATATCTTCAGACCACAAATTTTTAGATCGCATGTATTTTGATCATCAGTATTAGCACAATTTTTAAAATTTTATACAAAATAAAATATTTAAATTGAAATTTTTAAGATTTATCCACAATTATCTGAGTTTTTTTTTTAATGTTTGTGATTTTTTATATACAATATTAGACGTCTGGTTAATTGTAAAGTTTTTTTTTTATTTAAATCATGATTTTAATGCAAATATCCCTATGATTTAAATCAAGATTTAAATCAAAGTGATTTAAATTAATAACTGCCCTGGTTTGTCGTCAAGTTATAACTGGTTTTTTCTTCTTTTTTAGGGAACATCAAGACCTTCGCACTATCACGTTCTTTGGGATGACAATCACTTTGAAAGTGATGAATTGCAATGTCTTACGTATCAACTTTGTCACACTTACGTTAGATGTACAAGATCTGTTAGCATACCAGCTCCAGCTTATTACGCTCATCTGGTCGCTTTTCGTGCTAGATATCATTTAGTAGAAAAGGAACACGATAGGTGAGTTTTATTATTATTATATTCCTTTTTTTTTTAATAACACTGTTAGACAAAAATAAACTCCATTTCTGCCTCAAAGATATATCTTATTATTGATAATTTACTTATGAAAATATATCTTATTACTTTCGATAGATTTTTTCACGCTGATTATGAATCTGAAAAGAAAAATGCTCTATCACGTCTAATTTTTGAGAAAATGAGTGTCAAAAAGTAAAAAAAACGTGTTTTAGACCAAATTTGATTTTGTAAAAAAAGAGAACAATAGTTGCTAGAAACTTGTCCCTACCTTCAAATGAAAGCTTGAACTTTAAACTACATTTCCACCAAGGGAGGCTTTTATTTAATTAAGATAAGATGATAAATTATTTAAAGCCGATCGTCTTGCTTTTGTTTTTAAAAATAAGTAATTTTTTAAGTTTTGGTATTTCTTTAAACATACAATAAATAAAACTATAAGTGTTTTTTGTAGTAAATTTAATGATCTCTTATTTGGTATAATTAATTTTTAAAATTTATGTTTTATTAAGAAAAATGAAAACTTTTAAAGTTTATTTTTCGTTGATATCGATCATATTTAAAATATTTGAAAAAAATTTTAAATAGGTATTGCTTAAATACTGAAATTAAAATTTATTTTCTTCTATAGCAATCAGTGAAAAATTTAGTCATTATAAACTGATTTCTTGTGAAATTTCATTGATTGAAATCATTAATAGAGAGTGATTTTCAATACAAAATTATTCTCCTTAAATTTTATAATTATTCTTTAATTTTTTTAATTATTTTGTTCTGTTGTCGATTATTCTCAACAGCTTTCGAATTTTTGTCAATTGTCAATTATTTTCTTCAATTTGCAATTATTTTATTTAATGTTCAATAATTCTCGTCTTTTTTCAATCATCAATTATTTTTTTTAAATTTCAATACAATTCTTTAATTATCTTCTTGATTTTTTAAATGATTTCTTCAATTTTCATTTATTTTCTAAAATTTGTTTTATAATTTTCTTCAGTTTTAAATTGACAACTCAATATTATCCTTCAATTTTATAATAACCTATTCTAAAAATTTTTCAATAATTTTGTTCTACAATCGATTATTAATTCTCGACATTTTTCAAACTTTTTTTTAGTTTTTTTTCAATTGTTAAATATTTTTCTTTAATGTTTAATTATTTTAGTCATTTAGTAATTTTTCTTTTAATTATGAATTATTTTCTTACAATTTCAATTTATTTCTTCAATATTTAATATTTTCTCCAATTATTATTCTCATCATTTTTCAATTATTTCTTTAAATTATTAATTATCTTTCACAATTTACAATTATTTCCCACAAATTTATTCAATTATTCTCTTAAAATTTTATAATTATTCTTTAATTTTTACAATTTTTTTGTTTTGTTGTCTATTAATTTAGTAATTTTTCTAATTTTTTTTTTCAATTGTCAATTATTTTCTCAAAATTTAATTCAATTTCTTAATCTTTAATTTAATTCTATAATTTTTAATTGTTTTCTTCACTTCTCAATTATTATTTTCAATTTGAAATTGCAGTCTTCAATTTTAAATTATTTTGTTCAACATTCAATAATTCTCACCTTTTTAGGGTTCCGTACACAAAGTGTCGAAACGGAACCCTTATGTTTTCACTCGTTTGTCCGTCGCCCAAAACCATTACCCCCCCCCCCCCCCCAGCGACCAAGCTATTTGAGATAGAGAGTTGTCAAGGAAATAACAAGATTTTTTTCAAAAAATGCATTAAAATGACTATTTACCCCCCCCCCCCCCCTTATCTCCTAAACTATTTGACCTAGAGTATTGAAATTTGGTACACATATGTATTTTCGCGAGTAGAGTTCAGGAAAAATATAGAGAACATGATTGGAGGTGATAGTCATAGCGTTGTCAAGAAAAAACTTTTTTTTTTCAAAAAAACGTGCCCCCCCCCTTATCTTCCAAACCATTTGACCTAGAGGTTTGAAATTTGGTATACGTAGGTATTTTTACGTGTAGATTACAGGAAAAATATAGCGAACGTTGCTGGACTTAATTTTCAAAAGTTATTAATGAAAAGTTGAAAAATGACAAAAAAAACCCTATTCTAGAGCTCAGCGTATTTATCCTGAAAGGTTGGGAATTGGTTAAAAATGTGTAATTTTATGCAGAATTTTTTATAAAACCATAAAAATTGTGGTTTAAATTTATTATCATAAGATTTTTTCTAAAAAACTGAAATTTTACCAAAAAAATTTTTTTTTCTTCTAAACAGCTACAATATTTTAGTTTCAGATTATTTTTTTGTACAAAATGTTTATGTTTATGTTTAAATTACTTTAAAAGTTAAAAAATTAAAAAAAATTTTTTTGTCTTTAAAATTCAAAATTATATAAAAAAGCTTAGTCTATTTAATTGGAAATTTTTAATCTTATAAAAATCATTAAGTTTATACTTACAATTAAATTTCTTTAAAAATAAAAAAAATTATTTTAATTTATCATTATTTAAATTATTATTCAAATAATCCAAATAATAAAAAAAAAACATAAATAATAAGAAAATGATATATAATTTATAATGTTTATTTACTTTCATTTGCAGGTTAGGATACAAAAAAATTACATATTTTTTAATTATAATAGTTACTTAATTTTTACTATAATTTTATGATAATTTTAATTCAATCGCAATGTTTATCCTGTCTCATCAATCTATTCGCGTTCGGTTCATTTTTACGTTTTTTTGGTTTGACAAATATTATATCCTTTATCGTTTAGCTTTACTACTATAGTTCTATTTTTTTAGATTTATGGATTTGGAAGATTATTTATTCTCATATGATTAATATTGGCACGTTTTTATTTTTACTATAAGGTTTGGAAGTCTATTGATTTTAATCTCACCCATAGTTGTTTGTGGTGACTAAAAAAGGTATCTATTGTACCCACTTCGACAGATTCTATATTAGAAAATACATTGTCAATGCTCGTTAAGTCTCGTGTTGTATGCGTTTCATTAAGTCGTTCGTTGCGCACTTCAGCGTCTTACTCTATAAGGGTTTCGGTCCCGAACCACGAAACCCTAAAAGCGGCCCTGACACTTCAGCTGCAAAATTTTTGGCTTATAGTGCTAAAAATTTGTACCAATAAAGTTTTATTTAGTGAATAATAAAAAATATTTTTAAAAATGGTTTCCTGGTGGAAAATTTTTAATCTCTGGCTCATATAGTTAAAAAAAATTAGAGTGGTACGGAACCCTTCGACTTGGTACGAGTGTAACTAGTACTTGCCCGATTTTTTTTTTAATTATTAATTATTTTTTCAAATTTGAATTTAATTCTTTTAAATTTTCAATTTATTTCTTCATTTTTTAAATTATTTTCTTCAAATTTCAATACCATTCTTCAGTTTTCAATTATTTTCTTATATGTTCCATAATTCTCAGTTTTTTTAAATACTTTTTTTAATTTTTAATTATATTCTTTAAATTTAAATTTCATTCTTTAATCTTCAATTTTTCTCGATTTTCAATCCAGTTGTTCAGTTTGTAATTATTTTCAACAATTATTCCTATAATTTTCTGTATTTTTCTTGTTTCTTAATTTAGTATTTCTTGTTTAATTTTTTCAATTATTTTTTTCAGTTGTCTATTAATCTAATCATTTTTTTGAATTTTGTTTTTAATTTTTCAATTTTTCAGATATTTTCTTCAATTTTTCGCGGACGAAAATTTAGAAAAACCCTGTATCAAAACTGGAAAGGGAGATGAAAGATAAGCAGGAACCTCCTCAAATTTTTCTAAATTTTCATCCACGAATTGGTCGTAAATTGTTAATTTAATATTTGTATTGGACGGTAAGGTTATTTTAAATTTAATTTTTTTTTTCGGTTGTGTATTAGTTCAGCCATTTTTTTAATTTGGTTTTCAATTGTACATTATTTTTGTCATTTTTCAGATATTTTCTTCAATTTTGTAATTATTTTCGTCATTTTTATTATTTAATGCATTTGCAAAAATTTATAGTTTTAAGTGACCAACAACAATGCAAAGTCGTGTTAATGTTTCTACTTATTTTATATTTGATCATGCAATTTGATGAAAAATGATCTGAAAAACATGGAAAAGTCATGGAATTCTGAAATTTTGAAAACGAAGCAACCCTATTAAAGTTTAATCTTTCATTGGAACGTAGGGACAAGTTTATAGCAACTCTTGTTCTCTTTTTATTCAAAAACACGTTTTTGGGCTTCTTGACATTAATTTTCTCAAAAAGTAGACGTGATAGAGCATTTTTCTTTCCACATTCATAATCAGCTTGAAAAAATCTATCGAAAGTAATAAGAAATATTTTTGGGGCAGAAATGCAGTTCATTTTTATTGGACAGTGTAATTTTATAAAATAGCACGAATTTCAAGTTCTAATGTTACGTTTTAGTTTTTACAATAGTTTATTTGAAATTACAAAATTCATTTACATATTATTGTTTACAGTGGTGAAGGATCTCATCAGTCAGGCTGCAGTGAAGATAGAACACCTGGTGCGATGGCACGAGCAATTACAGTTCATACGGATACAAAGAGAGTTATGTACTTTGCGTAATTTATTAATATTGATCATCTGCGAAATCGCCATATCCACTGAAAGAAACGATTGGGGGTAATTTAGGGAAATGTTTGTAGCTAATAATTTATAGCTACTCTTAAAATGATTATACTTTCCCCGAAATCATTTCTTTCAGTGTCTTTAAAATTAAAGTAAACGGAGTATGAATCGTAGGCTACTTAAAATTGACGTCTAAACCTCTGGGTGGCCAATTTTTTAAAATTAATCGCTTACGTGTAACATGTCGTATGTCTGCCTGAAATCATAAAGTAAATTAAATTCAAATTAATTGATAAATTCTATATTGGAAGTCTTTTGGCAGATGATTTTTTGATCTCTGATTAATTTTTGAGTCAAGGTGTAAAATGACAAAAGGTGCTTTTAGTTAATCATGTTTTTAGATTAAGGTTTTCCTTGTTTCAGTAAAATGAGAATAACGTTTCTCTTTTATATGGATTTGGCTTTTTAGCCAAAATTACGCTTATTTATTAACTTTTTTTTTGTTTTTTTGTTTTTTGTTTTTTTGGAGGTAGTTTGTCTATCTAAAACGTGTATTATATTGAAAGAATGGAAAAACAATTACGCTACTATATGCAACCTTTTCATACGAGACTGCCTTTTCTGTTTTATTGTAAAATATAGTTATTTAGAAACGCAATTACGAGGCTTGAACTTAATACTTTATATTATAGAATTGGCTTATTTTGAACTTAGGAATAAAAAACTAACAAGAAAAAAGAAAGGAGAAAAAATTGGTCACCTTGAGTTGTGTGCGTCATAAAAAAAAAAGAAAACGCTTGATAAAAACCAACAAAGACATTGAGCTGATTTGCCAAGAGTTATATAAGAGAATGGCCAAAGTAAGTTTAGAATTTTATTAAAGTGAAATTAGGAATTGTGGCGAAAGTTGATTATTTAGAACTTTTGTTCTATTAGATTTTTAGTTACTTAGTTTATCTAAAGGCAAATTGTCCTTAGATTATGCTTTAAAATCGTAAAAATATTGTGCCACGATTACAAATGATAAAAAATTTTAACAATTACAAATTTTTTATTAAAATTGTTCTCGTTGCAATGTGTTCTATAATTAAATCTTGTCAACCAAAATTAAATAATGTCCAGTCAAGGAATGACCAAATTTCTGTATCACAGCTCGGACAATTTTATATTTCTCATGAAAATTCTCGAATCTACTTTCACTAACTATTCTAAAAGAAATCACGATATCCTAATAGTAAAATTAACAGTTGCGTGCAGTAAACTAGTTGTAGACCATTATAAACTTATACCAATCCCACCGAGAGGTAAAGAGTCGTTGCTTAGATTAATAAAGAGATAACTAAACGGGATGCTTAGATTAAGAAAAAAATATCCAATACATTCTATATATATATTATATATATATTATACAAATCTTTAAAGGTTCGTATTTTCTTCGGACCTAATTCTCCTTAGATTCCAATCTCAAGAGAATCCATTTGCAACAATAATCGTCACAATAATAACTTAAAATGCATTTCAAGAATCTTTTAGACTTTAATTATTGAGAATGATTAAAATCAATGAACTAGGTATATTACTACCATCATTTTACTGAGTATTGGTTATCGCACACAAGAGAACATTATTTTTTATTTTTATTTTCAATTACAATTGGAAGAATTGGAATAATTTCCAATTTGAAATGATCGCTATTGCTTTGGCATAAGTTTTGACAGAAGCATTAAGAAAAAGATTATCGTCGAAAGTATGCAAAGGACCTCGACTCTCATGTAATATTTATTCTAGATGTAATTATAAGTAATGTAGAAGATGATCAGTACGAGTTAAATACCTGTATAAATTTAATTCTTAGATCAGCCTCGACACAAATTAGGCAATTTTGTTAATATGCCATTTTGATAATAATAAAATTGCAATTCGAGAGGAATTCAACAATTTTTATTTTTAATCGTCTTGCAATTTAATTACTATCAGAAAGATTATTCAAAAGAGATGAAAACAGGGCTGAGTACAATTAGAACATTGAAAGTTTTATTAATATAATTGCGTTGTTAAAAGATAACGAGTATCAAAAAGATTGAACACAGGACCATAATTTGCTGTGCTAATAGATGTTAATGTTCAATCCTAACGAGACATTCAAATCCATGATCACTACCACAAACTAAATCGATTTATATTTAAGTTTTACGATGTGAGAAATTGTCAAAATACAGAATGTACATGTTGCTTTAAAAATATTTTTTCCTCAACAAAAAAAAAAAAAAAGACGAAGAGAAAAAGGAAAAAGGAATAAAATTAATTTCATAAGACAGTTTCTCGCATTTTAGAGCCTCGAATTGTAAATACAGCTGTGTTTTAGCGCTAGATTTTCTGTCAAAGCTATTTGCTCGGAGTACAAAGTTCTTTCCTCTCGAGATCAAAGTTAATGTACTTTATTACTTTGTTAAATCATTTCATTATTTTTAATTTTTTTTTAATAATTTTTTTTCTGTAGGACTGCTTTCATAATGTGTTCCTTAACTACATCGCAATTGCTGCAAGTATTCTCAAAAAGCTGTCTACTGTTGGGAATAAATCTTAGTAATTAAAACTTGATAAACGGGTGAATGAATGAATTCAAGCACTGCTATTATAAATTAATGTAAAACGGTAAATAATTTATATTTATATATTGTATGTATATATTACAAATTCACAAATTCATTCGTAAATGAACACGCACTTAGCTAATTAATGTCGACTACACATTATAATGTTGTATTCGCGATCGAAATGCTGCCTTCGCGAAGATGCCGATTATACATATTATAATACACCAATTAACAACTAATTTTAATTGATATCTTCGTTAGATGGACAACATCCTGTACACAATATTGTACATAAATTTCCAGTAGTCTTTCGTTAGTTGATATTTTGTAGATTTCTCTCCATATCTTCTTACACAAATGCTTGTCACAAAACACAAATTCTAAAATTTGACAAAAGAAAAAATCATCGTGTTACAAATTTTAGAATCTGACTTTAATTGGCATTTTTTGCTCTTTAATTAATGTATTTCATCAATGGAAAGAATATTTCTAAAAAAAATAAAAAAAAATTTCATAATAATAGAAAACTTAAAATATTTGTACATTTATTAAAAATATGAACAAATATAGATTAAATTTGGATTGCAAAACACAATCCTGAAATACAATTTTTTAAAAAACTGATTTGGTTTTTATTTATTAATTTTTTTTACCTGGAAAATAATATAAAAATGTAAGTTTTTAATTGAATAGTTAAATTAGATCTAAAAATTAAATTGTTAAAATAGCTAAAAAGTAAATTATTCTTTCCATTGATTACTATGCTTCGATTTGACGAGTTTTTCGCATTTTAATTTGTATTGAAACTCAAGTAAAAAAAAAGTGTATAATGTGAAATATGATGTGGGACAATTGCTGATGCGCTTTTGCGAGTTCTGATAGAAGTAAGAGAATATCAAATATAGTAAAAGCAGTGACGAATAACGGACGCATTATAAAGAAATCATGAAACATGCTACAAATACTACTAGGTGAAATATTATTATATTTTTTTTACAAGCATCTTATATATTTATTGTAATAATGTCATTCTTCGATTTTTTAAAAACTTTTTATACTTTATTTTTTAAATAGACAATTTGAAAATGAGTTACTTTGAAATTTGATATCATTTTAGAGTTTATAAATTCAATTACCCTTTCATTTCAGATCGATTTTGAAACGGAAATGGAAAGTTTATTTTTCTATTTCTTGAATTTAATATTGCACGTGAAATAGATTATTTAGAATGGTAATTAGATTTAAATAATCGGTAAGAAATACGCTTTAATAATAAAAAAATAAAAAAAAATGAAACCATCGAGACTTAAAGACAACTATCCGTCATTTTGTGCAAGTAGAATTAATAATCAAATCTTGCAAATGGCTACTCATCTGTGATAAAAAGAAAAATATTACAAGATAATGCAATATTTTGTATCTTTAGACCTCACCTTCTCTATACTGCCCGGACAATTTATTGTCCCTTTCTTTCAATTATTATTTTTAATCCTTTTCTATGGTAATGAAGCCATTATTTTTATTGAAAAAATTGAAATTAAAAACCATGAAATGCGTTTCGAACCGTTATACGTCACTGAAATGCAATGAAAGTTGAGTTTGTAAATTGCATAAGAGAAAATACACATTATCCAGCTTGTACGATGAAGATAATTACCCGTATGTCAAATCCCTAAAAATCAGAATTATTTTTAAGTGAATAGAGATAATGATTGTCAGTTTTAAGAGTGTCAGCGCCCACGGATATTTAAACTTATTTTGATTTATATATTTGTAGATTATAAGATTTTATTTTTTCATTACACAAAACGTCGTACACTAAAGAATTCAAGGAGCTTTTGCTAAAATTTCATTTATGAAAAATGTCTTCATAAGATTGTCAACAAGCTTTTTTTAAAATGTTAAATCATGTTTTAAAAATTGATTCATTAAAAAAAAATTTTGTTTTTTAACGAAACAAAACTTAATATTGTTTAATTGAAGTAAAATTGCTCTTTGTATTATAAATAAGTTGTGCACGCTTTATTAATAATTAAATTTCCTAGGTATTTTTTTTTTTTATATAAATACCGAGAAGAATTTTTGTTTGAATTAAAGAAAGATATAATTGATATAGGCATAATGTTTAATTTAGAAAAGTTGTATTTAATTCAAGCAAATATTCTATCAATTCAGAAAAATTGTATTTAATTGAAACAAATATTTGTCCGAACTAAAAAAAAAAGGATTTTTATTTAAAGTTTGAATAAAAAATCTTTTTTCTAGTTGAAACAAAATGTTTACATCAAAACTTTTTGTTTAATTAAATCAAGTGAAATTCTTGGAGAATACTTTCTTTTGTACAGCTACGAAAGTTTTATACTAGGTTTATTTTATGTATGTTTATGTATTACGATTCTTTTTGATAACATTCTTGAATTTTTTAAAAATTTTTATTAGTGCAGAATTGAAAGGAAAATTAGGAAACTGTCAAGACGCTGTTAATCTAGACAATAATAAAAAATTATTCGATTTGATTTCGTAAATATTCTTGAATTAAATCGGAATTTTTTAGTTTTTTCGGGTTAATGTATTAGTCGCACGACAGTTTGAACGAAAATTAAACGCTAGCTTTAAATTTATTAATAAATAAAAAAATTTTATTAATTTTTGTATTTTTTGAAATTATTAACTATTTAAATGATTATTTTAGTACTAAAAAATATATAATTAATGCCAGACAGGTATTAACACAAAAAAATCTTTTAATTAAGTTATTATTGTTTGTTTTAAATTAAAATTTATTAAGATTTAATCTGATTTTTCAAAACAGTTAATTTGCCTTAACATTTTTGTGGTGAAATTAAAAAAAAAATTCTGAATATAAATTGAAATTAATGAATTATTAAATGAAATAATCAAAAATTTCTACTTATTAAGGAACACGAATTTAAAGATAAGCATTCAATTTATTGTTGTGCGACTAATACCTTTAATATAATTGAAACAAAATGAAAAATTCGGCGTCTTATTAAATTTGAAATTATGATTTTTAAACGAATTAATAACTAAATTCTCATTTAAGTGCCTGGGCGCTTCGTGTAGGAAATTTTAAAATTCTAAAGATATCAGTCCCTTAATCGCAATCGGTTGAATGATAATAATTAATCTAGTGAATTAACGGTGCATGCATCGTACTCTAATCAAGAGAATTGAGAATCGGTTTCGGTAAAGTCTTGTATGTGCATGCTAAAAGTATAACTTAATTATGTCTGTTGAGATCCGCAAAGAATGTTATTGACTAGTTTTAAGATATGTAACATACAATATTATAGATTATAAACTATAATTCATTTATAGTATAAATGAACATCTATAAATATTGTATAAGTATATAAATATATATATATATATTTATGATAATGTTTCATTAGATAAAATCAATGTTAAGAAGCCCTCAATTTGAGTTTCGAGATTGTAGATATGATCATCTTTGTAATTCACTAAAATCGTAATCGTAAATCTAAATTGTAAGAAAGTAACAAGTTCGATAAGCAGCAAAATTTCTGTAATCGACGAATTACGATTTTAGTAGAAAGTACTGGCGTAAAATTGAATTTAATTTTTTTTGTAATAGGTACATATTAATTACTTATGTGGCTTCTAGCTTTATCATATATTTATAGGAAATAATTTTTTAAGTACTTTCTTTAAAATTTGAAATATATTAAAGTTTTATAAAAGAGAAACGTTGGCAAAGTTTGATTAAGATTTTGAGTGATTTCGAAAAATACTTCTCTCTGCATTCATTGCAATTTTTCATTGTCAACATGATAAAATTACTGCAATAAAACGAAATTGTAGTATTCAAAATATATACGCTTATGGTGTTATTTTTTAAAAAATCTATTTTTAAACGACAAAACGTGTCATTAATTAAATCGCTTATCTGATATAATTCTGTCGGTTAGAGTCCACGCACTAAAATATCAATGGCAATAAAATGAAAGTAATAAACTTATATATATTTTTTATTTGTATTATATAGATGAAGTATGAAGTGATATAAAATTATTTGTGAATTCGAGTTCAATGACAATAAGCAAAGAACTTTAAAGTGGACTTTCATCGGTCAGACTTTTCTAAAAAACAAAAAGAGAAGAAAAGAAAGAAAATTTCGAAAAAATTATAAAGTTTTGATGATTATGCACTTTGTTTAATTCGAGTTTTTTTTTTTTTTAATTGAAAATCAATTTCAATTGATTAATGGAATCGATGAAAGAAAAATTTTAGTACTTTGTTAATGGTACAGTTAACTTTGAAGTGGTAAAAATATCACAAGTGTTGGCGGTGAATTCTATTACCTTGTGGCCTTTTTTTAATTTCTAGTTGAGGCATAGATTTAAGATCTATTTCAATTCAAAAATAACTTACGATCTTAAGGGATCAGAGAGAATAATTTTAAAAGTGTCGTCAGTACTGTAACTTACAAAAATTAGTATTAAAAATTTGTTGGAATTTAAAAATTCCAGCAAATTGAAACTTTTAGGATTCTTAAAGAGACATACTAGAGACTTTCTAAAGAATCGTATCAAGATCATGTATAGGTAAAAATTCTTGTTTATAAAGTTTTTTTTTCCCCTTTTGTGAATAAAGAAAAAGTTACGATTCTCAATTATATTGAAATGATTAGATTCAGAATTATGAAACAATTTTGTATTGCAATATTCAACACTGCAATTGATTTTAAAGTAAATAACGAGTTGACGCTTTTTTATGTCATTCACGTACCTAATCGACATTTTAAAACTAATTATAATCTGTAATTATTAAGGAAAACGAGATCCTGAAGCCCAGAGAAACCAATATGGAAAAATAATTATAATTAAGATGATAATGAAATGATCGCATAATAATTTTAGGAATTAAGAATCACCATCTGTATTTAGATGTAAAACATTAATCACTTGATGAAAGAAGGTGACAAAAGGTGGATTTAATTAAGGATGGTGTGTTATGAGTATGTAGATAAAAACTATGTAAAGACATAACTTATTGGCGTTTTACATCGTTGTATATACGTGATATATTTACATATATATATATATAGAATAATAATTATAATAATAATATATGTCGTTTCTTTTGGGATGTGAAAGATTTTCTTGGGAACGATGAAATATGGTTCACCTTCTTTTTATTATAATCAATTCTCGGATAAACCTCGTATTAAATCTTAAGTCCGTTGCTGCACGGAGTAAAAGGAGCTTATGGATAGCATTACATATAATTCGGAATACGGGTTATAATTATTATTTGTTATTGTATTTATCGTTTTACCAAATTTTCTCTGTTCAATATTAGATTCAACGTGTCATCTCTTGTGAAAATTCTGATTTTTTAGAATTAATTTTAATTTGAGAGATGATATTTATTAACTGAATAATAGAATGCTCTTCATACTTCAATTAATTTTTAGAATAGATTACGTAGTCTTATAAAATGATCATCAGTGTGTTAGAATAATAATTAATGACAGAATTCGAATAAATGCTTAATCCAGTATTGGGACTTGTTTTGAAACCCAAATTCCACGTTTTTTATCCTTTTCCTTTGAAGAAATAGGAAAATTTAAAATAAATTTTATTTTATTTTTTTTAGATGACTAAGTAACAAATTATTAGAAACTAAATAAACTTGATTAATAATTATTTGTAAAATTAATAATGTAATATTATTAAAATGCTAGTAAAAATGAAAAATGAAAGAAAAAGGAACATTTTATAGAATAACGTTCTCAAAAAAGATACATGATGTATCTTTTGTCCCAAAAGAAATTGTGTCATAGACTCGATTTTAATTTAGTTGAATAATTCCATTCACAACCTTATTTTTGACAGTCCTGTAAAAATATGACATATATGTAAAATATTTAATATAATAAGTGCACGTAATTTTCGTAATATAATGTGAAATCTCGACGATTATTGCATGTATTGTGAATTCATTAATAAATATAAGTAATTAAGAATTCTTGCAATCACTGTTATTAATTTTTAAAATTATATTTTATTATAATCATATTGGGCCTGGCATTTTCTTAATTTTCAATACATTTTTTTAATATTTTAATTTTATGATTTTACATTATTTCAATTTTACAGTTTATGACTTTATGCAAAGATTATTTCTTTCTTTTTTTAAATAATTTCAATGCGCATATGCCGATGCGCAGAGTGTCATTTTTTGAATGCGCACAGCTCAAGTTTATAACGATTTTGTGAAATAACTATTTTGGAAACACGTGAAAAGACTGAAAAGGAAAAACATTCCTGGTAAGAAGTGATATTTTTAGTACACTTAATAATTTTTAATTGTGCATAGTTCATAAAAGTTGTTAGATAAATACTGTTGTTAATTTAATTAATTTTGCTAAAAGCGCATGAAATAAATATGTAAATAAACAAGTAAACATAACCTCCCATTGTCGATTTTTACCGGTATATAATTTATCTCTTTTCATCCAATTACTCACGAATAATTATAATACTTAATTAATTTACGAATAAACATTTTTTTATCTTTTGGTTGAGATATACAAAATATGTAGATAGTTTTTACGTTTTTTATATTATCCAATGATGTTTTTCTTGTTGAGTTTATTTGTGTATATATTATGTTAAAATTTATTTATAATTAGAGGTTAACATATGATAATGAAATTATATAAAATTTAATTAACGTTCATAATTATTTTATTAACTTCAAGTATTTATTTATTTTTTATTCGTTGGTTTTAGTTTACATTTGATTCACTTTGGTTCTTCACCTTTTTTGCGCATATAAATTAACTTTATTTAATAAACATTAATATCATATATATAAAAATAACAACATTAATGCAATAAATTATATTTATTAACAGATGGCAGAACCAGTTTCTGCATTTGCGATCTATTCCCTAAAACGAAAGAATAATGAGGATTCTGCTAAAATAAAGAATTTAAAAAAAATGAAAAGCAGGAAAAAAAGTTCGCTTGATGTTGCGCCTATTCATAAAGAGAAGAAGAAGACTAAAAAGCTAAACGTGTCTTTAAACAATGTTAATGGTTTAACAAATAAAAAAAGCTTGAAGGGAAATGTGAGGAATAATGGAAGTGATATGGAATTCATCAATAATTCAAATGACTTCATGACAAGGGTTGAAAAATCCAAGAAAAGTGAATTTGTATCATCGAAAAAATTAGAAAATACTAAAAAACCTGTTAAAACTTTAAAGCTAAAAAAAGTTGGTAAAAACAAAAAATTGGATACAATCGAGAAGCATAGAAGAAATAAAGAAAAAAATGAGTGTCAAGAAATATCGTTTAAAAGTTCTGTGTCTCTTGACAATGAGAATAAACGAAAAATTAAGAATTCCAAAAAAATGAGTAACTTTGTGCAGTCAGTGTCAGTCGATGAAGATATTAATCTTGACCCCCTTAAAAAAAGCAAGTTATGTTTTGAATGGCTGATATCTCCATTTGACGCTGACAACTTTTTAAAGTAAGTTTTTTAAAAAATGTGTTTAATATTTTTTTTATTTTTAATTTTTGAAAATTTTTCCCTAATATCCCCTGCTGCTCACGAAAACTGGGAATTTGTAAAAAAAACTTTTGATCCCAAACTTTACTTTAATCAAAGTTTTAAATTACAATTATTTCAAAATTTAATAGTTCAAATTCAAAAATCAATTATTTTGTGATTCATTTTAACTTAATTTAAATATTTCTTATATTTTAAAAATTTTCTAACTGTATTATAAATTTTTTCCTTCTTTGATAATTTTCTTTTATCATTGTTTGACTTATTAATAATGAATTTTCTAATTTAATAGACATGTTTTTAGTTTTTTGAAATTTTAAATAATAATTTAATCGAAAAAATAAAATTTTTTCTTATAATTTCTTTTTCTTAAAAAAAATGTCAGGATTTTATTATTATTATTATTATTATTCCTTTTGTATTTTTTACTATTTCTTAATGCTAATCATTGTTGAAAGATTTTTCTTTTATTTGCTTCTAATATTTTTTTTATGTTGTATATTTTCTTCTTTTAACGCAAAGTATTTCAAGTTAATTTATATAATTTTGGTTTTATAACATTTCAAAAAATTCTTATTTAATTTGATATTTTAAGGGGGGAGGGAAGTACAATTTTTTATCTGATTATATTTAGTTTAACTCGTTTTTAATGTAAATTTATTCAATTTTCTTAACATTTTCTTCACATACAATTTTTAGATTCTAAGATTTTTTAAAAAAAATGTTGTTAAAAATGTTTAGAAATTTGTTTCTTATATTTTTTAAATTTATTGACATATTCCTTTTTAAGGTGTTTTCAAGTTGTGAATAATTTTCTAAATTTTTTCATTTTTTAAGGAATTTGTTATTCTGTTAATGTAGATACAATTTTATATTATATTTTATTCTTATTATTTTTTATTTTGTAGTTCATTTTTCGCTATTTTTAGATTTTTTCTAATTTTTTCATAATTTGTTAAACTTTTCTTTGAAGATTTTCTCCGATTTTTCAATAAATTGCTTTCTTTCTCTTTCTCTTTTTTTAATTTTATCAATTTTTATCTTTTTAAATATTATTTGATTCAGTTTTACAAATAATCCAGTCGTAAACCTATCAAAATTTGAATCTATTCAAATTTTATTAGATTCAAATTTTATTACATTCAAATTTCAGTCGATTCAAATTCTCATTCTTCTGAGAATTATTTAGCTTTTAAGAAATAAGAAAAAATATTAGTTTTCATACTTCTTACGTTTAAAGATGTTTCTATTTATTATTTCATAATAAATATTCTCATAATACTGACCTTGGAGTCTTATAGTTTCATTTACGTATTTATAAATAAAATATTTTTTAACTTTAAAGTTAATAATTTAATAATATTAGAAGAAATATCGTAACTCTTATTTTAAATCTGGACTAAAATTGTTTTTGTTCTGCGAATTATTTAAAATATATAGTTTATTTATCTTTGTTTATTAACTTTTTAAAGTACCATGTTTTTTTCCCTTTATTTTAAAAAAATTCCTCTTTTTCCCATTTTTTCAACTCATTTCCTCTATTTTATACAAAAATTTGAATAGTGGAGAGAATTGTTGTTCTAAAAAGACTTCTTATAAACAGTTTCAATAGATTATAAGTTGAAGTAAGATAGAGTCTGATGAAGTGATAATAAATATAAAAATTATACTTATTTATGTTAATATTTTGATAACTGAAAGTATGCAAAAAATTGATAGTAATTCCTAGAGGAAAATATTAGGTATACATGTAAGAACTAAAAACTAAAAAGCTCATAAAAAATCAAACTCATAAAATAATAAATTTAAGAATCTTAAGAATTAATTTAAAACTAATGAAAGAATAATTTAAACAAAAAACTAAATATAAATAAAACAATAATTGGGATTTTAAAAAGTTAATTAAAAATTCCAGGTAATAACTAAGATTTAACTAATTTTCATTAATCCTTCAATAAAACTTTAATCAAAAATGTAAAAATTACTAAATTAAATAATACAATGTTAACAACAATTAGTGGAATTCCATTAATAAATATTTTCAAATTAAAATTAGCCTCCTACTTTTTATTAATTCAGATTTAGGAAGTTGTAAAACATAAATGAAACTTCTTTTGCTCTCGGTTTGTTGAAAATATTTAATTTTGATTTTTTAATTGTTGAAATTTTCTGTCAACTTCTACTAGAAATTTTATTTAACTTTCTTTTTTTCATTTATCCCATTTTTAACCGTCTTCTTTTTGAAATATATTTTTGAATACTTGAGTAAAAATTTTTGTTTGTGTTTTTTTTCAGTCTTTAGACGTTTTTGTGTAATTGTAAGTAAGAAAACCATAATTAATTAATAAATCGTAAAATATATAAAAGTACAAGACATTTTGGGAGACTTTAAAATAATATAATGAAAAGAAAAACATAAATAAAAACTTTCAAGAAAGTTATTTCAGTATTTTGCTTTGAAACATAAAAAATTATATTGTTTCAATACTCTAATTAATATTATTATTAATATTATTATATTATTTATTGTTTAATGATTATTTAATAATTTTTTCTTAAATTACAGAAATTCTTGGGAGCAACAGCCTGTACACATAAAGAGAAAAGATCCAGATTACTACAAATTTTTAATGTCCACTCCTATGTTGGACACTATTTTACGAGAAAATCACGTGTTGTTTACGAAAAATCTGGATGTTACCTCATATGCAAACGGCATGAGGGAAACGCATAATCCACCTGGTCGAGCATTGCCAAGTATTGTATGGGATTTTTTTGAAAATGATTGTTCAATCAGGATGCTAAATCCTCAAACTTTCATTCCCCAGCTTCATGATTTGAATGGTAAGAAGTTAATTATTACCTTTTTATTTTAAAAACAGTGGATAATAGCAATATTACCTTTTTATTTTAAAAACAGTGGATAATAGCAATATCAAGCTTTTGGTCAAAAGCTACTAAAAGACACTAATTTGGGTCAGAATTCGTGAAATCAGCACGCATATAAAAGAAAAGATTTTTTTTTATCGAAATATTGAAAAAATTATTATGTTAGATCCTAAAAATGTTTCTACCAAACGAAAAATTTTTTAAAACATTTTTACAAAAGTTATTGCTAAATGAAAATTTTAAAAACTTTTTAAATAAAAACTTATATTTCTGAAATATTGTTTCCCGATTTAAGTGTACCTTGGATGGAATAAAAAGGAATAAAATAGACTTCTACTTACAGTTCAAAAATTTAAAAAAAAAAAAAATTTGTTCTTAATTTGTTTATAAACTGTTTATAAGCAATTAATTTTTTTCAATGTTCTGGATCTTTTAAAAATCGGGAAAAGAATTAAAATACACTTAAAACTCTAAGAAATCGAAATCCATTGGATAATTAATGACTGATTATTTGTTTGGGGTATTTTATGAGAAATTCGTTTCATCGAAATAGATTCTATTTTTTAGTTTTTTGTTTTTCTTTAGTATTTTAGCACCAAAAATAATACTAAATGACAAAGTATTTAAGCTAAATCTATTTGTGATATCCGAATTTCTCATGGAATGCTCCACAAAAACAATCTCTCATCAATTTTCTCAATGGATTTTGATTCCTTAGAATGTTAAGTGTATTTTAACATCTTTTTCCGATTTTTGAAAGGTCCAGGACATTCAAAAACATTAATTGTTTATAAACATTTAATAAACAAATTATGAATTTTTTTTTAATTTTCGAACTGTATAACAGGTAGTCTATCTTATGCCCTTTGATTCTATCCAAGGTACACTTGAATCGGTGAACTCACTTATTAAATACGAGCTTTTATTTAAAAAGTGTTAAAAATGTTAATTTTGCAATAACTTTTGTGAAAAATGTTTAAACATTTTTTCGTTTGGTAGAAACATTTTTAAGATCTAACGTAATAATTTTTACAATATTTCGATAAAAAAGAAAAATCTCATTTTTTATGCAGATTTCACGAATTCTGCCTCTTTTGAAAAAAATAATGTACCTATGCTATTTTTTCTGACATTTTTTTTAATTTTGAGGACATTTTTTACACTTTTTTTTTAGTCTACAATTACGCTTCGAAGCCTGCTTAACAGGGTGTCTATTAACCAAAAAATAATCGGGTACTTAAATAGTTTAGTAAAAATTCAAATTTAATAATTTCAGGTATTCTTCAAGAGTTTTTCGGTTGCTTCGTCGGGGCCAATTCTTACCTCACGCCTCCTAATAGTCAAGGTTTTGCACCTCATTATGATGACATTGAAGCTTTTATCCTGCAAATCGAGGGTAAAAAACGCTGGAGATTGTACAAACCTCGAGATGAGGAATTTCTAGCTCGATTTTCTTCGAAAAATTTTGATCAATCTGACCTCGGAGAAGTCATTATGGACACTGTTTTAAATGCTGGAGATTTGCTCTATTTTCCACGCGGAACGATCCATCAAGGAGAAACAATAGACGATACACACAGTTTGCATATTACTCTTAGTGTTTATCAAAAGAATTGTTGGACAGACTTTTTCGAGAAGCTTTTGCCCAAGGCTGTTAATCGCGCCTCAAAATCAGATTTTCGATTCCGTGAAGGTTTGCCAGTTGGATATTCAAGATGCATGGGTCTTGCGTATTCTGAAGACAGAAGTTCAAATCGAAGAGCTTTCCTTGAGAAAGCAAAGGTTCTTTTAGACAATCTTATACATTATGTCGACTTGGACGAGGCAGCTGATGAAATGGCCAAAGGACATCTACACGATTTTTTACCTCCTATTTTGAGAAACGAGGAGCAACAAAATTCAGTGCTTCAAGATGGGTGGATCGTTAGAAAAGAGGGAGTTGTTGAAGAACGAGTTGATATTCAAGCTGACACAAGAATAAGGCTTTTGAGATCACACTGTATAAGGTTAGTCAGTTTTTTTGGTTATTTTACCTTTTTGGTATTGTTTTTGTCTTTAGAACAGTAAATTAACAAGAAAATAGGCTTTTATGGACTTTCTGAACTTAATGTGGTTCAAGGATAACAGAATGTAAACTTTTAATCTTTTTTCTAAATTACTCAATTGATCCAAACTTGAATTCATCAACATTTTTGGTCGATTATTTGATTAGTACAAATTTTAATCAAGCTTAATTTTAATTACTTAAAACATTTTACGATTTCATTTTTAATCAATTTTTAAATTTATCCAAATTCCAATCAATCCTAATTTTTATTAATCAAAAAACGTATTAAATGAAATTCTAATCGATTCTGAATTAAATTCTTCCAAATTTTAGATGATTTAAACTTTAATGTAAAATTAAATTTACGTTAAGAAAAAAAAAAAAGAATAATATTCAGTAAATATTCGAGTCAATACAATTTAGGATACATGATCATTTGGTTAGATTAATTTTTGTCAAATAGAAATGATGTCTAAATTTGAGAACAATTAAGTGATCCTTTCATTAATATTGTGGGAAATAACAATGTGTAGATTACTTTAACAGTTTTTAATTCCAATAATATTTAGTTATTATATTAAAATTTATTTCATTAACATAAACAGATTGGTAGAAGAAGAAGACGCTTTTAGAATTTATTACTCGACTGATAATTCGAAAGAGTATCATGAATATGAACCACAATTTTTCGAAGTTGAACGTAACCAAGTACCTGTGATTAGAGAAATAATTCTGCAGTATCCAAATTACATCAAAGTAGAAGACTTACCCACTTCTGATGTCGATATAGATGTAAAGGTCAGTAAAAACAATTTAAAAAGTATAACAAATTATATTTTTATTTCTTTTTTTAATTATATAGTATCAGATGAAAAACAGTATTTGTCTTATTTTTCCAGCTCGGTATTGTACACGATCTTTGGGAAAAATGTTTAGTCGTGACAGATAGACCTCTGCCTCGAATGGAATGATATTTGTAAGTAAGAAAGTTGTAAATGTTTGATAATATTGACAAGTCTTGAAAAATAAATATTCTTTTATATTTAAATATTTAAAAGTTTGTCCTTTAAAGCTTTATCGCCTTGGTCCCGTTGTCGTCCTAACATATATTCGATATATCCTAAATAGCCGTCGTTGTCTAAATCATCCTCTTCGAGAACCTTGTCTATCAGTTCTAAAAAAAAAGAAATTACTTATTATCTTATTTCTATCAGTTAATTTGTTTTACTTTATCAACTTCTCTGTTTTTATTAGGGGAGACCGCCCAACAGTAGATAGTAAAAATTTCTGATAGTAATTATTTCAGGCTGAAGTTAATAAAAGAATGCTTAACTCTAAAATGAAGCTAGTATATTCAAGTAAGTAATTCAGAAACCAAAATGAGCTTAAAATTAATCTCTTCTTCATTTTAAATACTTTTTTAACACGATAAACAACCACGTGAAAAGGAACCTCCTTCCAACAGTAGATAATCGGATCCTGATTAAAGAAAACAAATTGTTGAGCAGTTTTTTATGCATAATACAATTGCTTGAAAAGACTTCTTCAAAATAAAATCAATTTGTCCGCATAAAAGTTGTTTATTTTTAAATATTTAACTAAAATATGAGAAATACGAGAAATTTTCATTTCTCTAAAACACGCCTACCAAACCTAAGAGCCTAAAAGAGCGGCAAATTTGAAACTAAGAAAACTAAATATCACATAAATTCTTGTATCTCTTGTGTAGCAACTAATTTATTGATATAAGTGTTTTCTAATTTTCTTTTATTGATAATAAATTGATTCTGGTCATTTTATATGCAAGAATTTAAGCTAAATTAAAAAAGATTTCGAATGGAAAAAATCGAAACTTAAAACTTTTAGAAGTTTATTGACACAAGAAGAAAATAATTAAAAACTAAAGAAAATAAATGAAGGAAGATAAACATAATTTAAAATTAAAGAGAACAATTTTTAATTAAAGAGAAATAATTAAAAACTTTTTGGCAGTTATGAAAAGGAACAAAAGTAATTGATATCTGAAGAAAATAATATAAATAATTGAAAATTGAATGAAATATAATTCAAATGTCAGATAAATAGTTTTAAATTTTTGAAATTATAAAACAGATGAAAAAAATTGAAAATTAAAAGAAATAAATTTTGGAAAAAATTGAAAAAATTACGGATTTTTTTTAAATAAAATAAAAATAATTGAAATTGAAGAAAAATACATGAAGATCTTAGATATTAATTGAAAAAAATGAGAATAATTAAAAATTGAAGAGCATATTTAAAAAATTGCAGAAATAATCGAAAATTGATGAAAATAATTGAAATTTCAGATAATTAATTGAAATTTTTGAAAATTATGCCAAAATAATGAAATAATTAGAAATTGAAGAAAATAACAGAAAAATTACAGATTTTATTGTTAAGCAAAAGAAAATAATTGAAAATCGATTATATCATGAAAAATTGATAAGAATATTCTAAGTGTGAGATAATAACTGAAATATATGGAAAATAATTGAAAAATAATGAACTAGGTGTGAATTGTGTCCATTTCATGGACATTTCGCTTCCAAGTAAGCAAAATAATTTGCTTCCTCATAGAGGAAGCAAGAAATAAACAATATATAAGTTAATTAGGGAAATTGTTAAAAAAAATTTTTTAATGCAAAAAAATGTAAAAATGTGAATTATTTTACGAATTCTTGATCAATTATAAAATTTATATAGGTCAATCAATTCGTTTTGAGATAAGGAATATGATTTTTGTATTCTTTAAGTTGTATTTTTAGCATGAACAATTTTTTTTGTCAAAAAACGATTTTTTTCGACGAAAAAGGATGGTTAAAAAAATTTTGTTGGGTATTTTCAAAAATCCCTGTGTCCAAATTTGGATATTCATGAGCTTAATAAGTCATCCAAATTTTACTGGAATCCGTTAAAGGGTTCTGGAGATATCTTGTACACAAAAAACGTTATACACACACACACACACATACATACATCTGGACATTTGCTTAGGAATGAAAATTTTCGCTTTTTAGATGAAAATAAGTCGATTTAGACTATTTTTGGAAAATCGAAAATCTTAACGATCACAAAGCTTCCTCTATGAGGAAGCAAAATGATTAAAAATTGAAGATAATAATTGCAAAATAATAAAAATAATGGTAAATTATAAAAAATTAATTTAAATTTGCAATGAATAATATAAAATGTAGGAATAAATAATTAAATTTAATTTTATGTCGAGAGAAAAATAATTAAAATTGAAAAAGTGATTGAAAATACACTAAACAAAATAATTGAAATTTGAGGAAGGTAAATTTAAAATTTTTAATCAATCCAAGTTCACATCAACTGAAATTTGAAGAAATTAAAATTGCTAGGAATTTAAAATTTGAGAACATTTTAAAAAGGTGAAATGTGATTTAAAATTTTAAAAGAATAAAACAACATGGACAGAATGAATAAATGAATGAAACTTGTAAATTATTATATATAATTGGGGGCCCATTTTTCTTTTTGACCCAGGGTTCTTGCCCTCCCAGTTACGCCACTGTTATAAATAAAAAAACTAACACTTGTCAATGACCCATATTGTTTCTTAAGATTCCAATTTTGACAATAACGCGTTTGTGAGCCAGGAAATTTTTTTTTTCGTAAAAATTGTAAATATATGGCAAATCAAATTTCTTTTTTAACCTTAAAAAACGTTTTTTCTATCTATAAACGACAATTATTCATATTGTTTTAATAAAAAACTTGGTAAGGTAACCTTATTTTATTTCTAAAATCTTATTATGATGTGTTGAATTAAATTTTTAAAACCGTTCTCTAGAAAATTCAAATTATCCACTGTTTGACATTATCTACTGTTGGGTGGTCTCCCCTACGTTATTTTACTGCTTTTTTTTAGAATTTAATGAATATTATGATTTCAATTTATTCAAACATTATCATAACTTTTTTATTTTAATATATTAATTTTCCTGATTCTATATAGATGACTCCTTACCTATAATCCAAGGCAAGTTGTCTTCCCGTTCCTCATGTTGATAATCACTCAACTCCTTATTTTCTCCTTCGTTCTCGTGTTCATGAAGAGTATGCTGTATTGCGTGAAGAATTTCTAGGCCATCAAGCTTTGTATTATTATCTACGTCGTGGAGTCTAAATTAAATGTAAGTTTAATTGTTAATATATTTTTTTTAAATTGTGAATAAATACTTGAATGGCTGAGAATTAAATCAAACAGAAAAATTGATGTCTTCTGTGCATTATTTAAATTATTAGTAAATTTTGAAAATTCATACTGGAAGAATGACGTACTTGAAATAATAAAATTCCAATTCCTGATCGGACAGTTTTGTTAAATCTAAATGATCAGCCAACGGGCCCATATCTTCTTTCAAGTGGCTGAAAAATGAATATTTTAAAATTTATTGTTTATTTTATACTTATGATTATTTTTCAAAATTTCATTTTCATGTATTTTTTTGTAAAATTTTAATTCTATTTAATTTCTTTAAAGCACAATTTTCATTTAGTTTTATTTTTTTATTTTATAGAAACAGAATTTATATTTGTAATTAATTTGGTATGAAAAATATTATGATTATTAAGAGTAAATGTACGAGGTATCGTGAAGTAGTTCTGCATCCTGGGTGAGTTTCAAATCTTTTTGAGGTGCGTAATGATGGTGAGAAACACTGCTTTTTGGATGATGTGGACCTCGGAATCCCAACACGATACCAGAAGATAAACTGATCAGCAGAAACAGGAGCATCTATAATTAAAACAATTTCTTCTGAGGCACAAGTTTTAAAGTAAGGTAAAGTTCAAAATTCATTATATCCGAACTAACAATTTCAATCAGAATTTAAATTTTCAGTTTGAATTTGATTATTCCAAAGATTTCATTTGTTTCACCTTTTTTTCTAATCTATTTTAATTATCTCAAATTCAAGTTACCAAATCATCAATTGGTATAATTTTTATTTTTCCGAATTTGGTTTTGTCTTAATTTTCGTTTATAAAGCACAGTAATTGATTTAAGGATGTTGCAAGTAGAATTGTAAAATTCTCGGTAATTTAAAATTCGGTTATATTCTCGAGAATATAACACAGAATATTTTCCTTCCGGAGAATTTATGAGAATTTTCTATGTTTGAATGAGCTTCACTATTTTGAAACATAAACAATTTATTAAATAAAAATATATAAATAACACAATAATTTTGCAAATTAAATGAAAAAAAAAATAAGGAAAACGATTAAAATTGTTGAAAGTAATTTAAGAAATCATAGAAGTGTTTTAAAATTAAAGAAAATAATTTAAATTTGGGAAAAATACTTGAAAATCTTATAAATAATTGAAAAAAATTAGAATAATGAAAAATTGGAGAAAAAAATTGAAAATTGAAAAAAATGCTTAAAATTGAGTTAAATAATTAAAAATTTAGAGATTTAATTAAAAAATGATAGAAAAAATGAAAAATTAAAGAAAATAATTAAAATTTGAGAAAGTAATTGAAAAAATTACATAATATATATTTTAAACAAAAGAAAACTAAAGAAAAATTCAAAAAATACTTGAAATTTTTAGAAGTTCATTTAAAAAAAGAAAGAAAATAGTTAAAACTTAGAGAAAATAAATGAAAAAAGATAAGAATAATTTAAAATGGAAAAGAACAATTTTTAATTTAAGAGAAATAATATCAGATAAATACAGATAAATAATTTAAAACTTTTTGGAAATCATGAAAAAGAACGTAAGTAATTGAAAATTTAATTAAATAATTGGAATATCAGATAAATAGTTTAAAATTTGGAAATTATGAAAAGAATAGAAAATGATTAATAATGGATGAAAAAAATGGATATTCGAGAAATTACTTGAAAATTTCAAAAAATAATTTTTAAAAATAAGAATAATTAAAAATTGGTGAAAATAATTAAAAAATGATTTTAAATTTTTAGAGTTGAACAAAATAATTGAAATATGATAAAAACAATGATAAGTTGAAAAAATTAATGAAATTTGAAATAAATAATTGAAAAAATTGAATATTTTTTTTAAAATTTTTTAAAGATCTGTTTGTTGGTTTTAACGCCTAAATTTATGATGCGTGTAACCTAATTAATAAAATGTTATGAAATAAATAAAAATAAATAATTAAAGTAGAAAAAAATTGAAATTGAGAAAAATACTTAAAAATCTGTTAAAAAATTATTTAAAAAAATGAGAATAATTTAAAATTAAAGAAAAAAATTGAAGATTATGAAAGAAATGAAAATAATTAAAAATTATTAAAATTATTAAAATTAAAAAATAAATAAAAAGCAAAAAAAATAATTCAAAATTGAAAAAAATAAATTAAATATGATGGAAATAATTTAAAATCTTAAAAAATAATTCAAGTATGATGAATAAAATTTAAAATTTTAAAAAATAATTGAAAAATGATGAAATTAATTGGAATTTCAGATAAATAATTGAAATTTTTGAAAATTATGCAAAAAGAATAAAAAATTAGAAATTGGAGAAAATAATAGAAAATAATAATAAACTTTAAGAATTTATTTTTAATCAAAAGAAGTCGTTCAAAAAGTTAAAAATTGAAGACAATAATCTATATTTGAGATATTAACTGAAAATTTAGGAAATTGATTGAAAAATTATTAAAATAATGAAAAGATGGAGAAAATAATTGCAAAATGATAAAAAGAAATGAATATTGAAAAAAATAATTTAAAATTGAGATATATATTTGAAAGTTCAGGATATTAATTCAAAAATAATGAAAATGATTAAAAAGTGATGATAATCATTGCAAAATGAAAACAATAATGGTGAGTTAACAATTTTAATTCATTCTGCGATAAATAATATGAAATTTTGCAATAAATAATGAAAATGTTTTATTGTCGAAGAAAAAAAAATCAAAATTAGAAAAGTGATTGAAAAAATTTTAAAAAATTGAAATTTGCGAAAAGTAGATTTAAGATTTAGGAAAAAAATTGAGAAACAATGAAGATATTTAAAAATCGCAGAAAATGATAATAGCATTCTATATTAATAAAATCAGAATTTTGTCCGTACATTGCACAGAACTTAGAAATTTGTGTTTATTTTTTCGTTTCAAGTAGTAACAATTCCGAAAATGCTGTTTAAAAAAATTATGTATGTTGGTATGTATGTATATGTATGTATGTATGTCCGCGATATTTTGTACGGGCATCACTCAAAAACGGCCTCACGGAATGAAGCTAATTTTGGCAGTCTGTTAGGTATTCGCGTAACTTAAATTTACAGCCAAACCCCATTAAAAAATATTAATTTTAACAGAAGTTATAACATTTTTTCAAAAAAATCAAAAAACCAAAAAATTTAATATTTTTTATTTTTTTACGTAACACTCTTTAACTCTCTGTACCTATAGCATTTTTATTTCAACAATAATTGATAAGGGATTATTAATTTATTAATAATTTCTAGCCAAACCCCATTAAAAAATATTTTTTTGAACGGAAGTTATGGCACTTTTTCAAAAAATCTAAAACTTAAAAATTGTAATTTTTTCCATGTTTTAACGGATCACTCCAAAACTCTTTGTACTTAGCTCTTTTATTTTGATAAAAATAATTAAATTAATTCATGTTTTAACATTAAAAATAAAATGGAAAAATAAATTACAAATTTAAATTTCAAATTTCTACAAAATTAAAAAATATTAATAACAACGGGAGATATACTATTTTTCAAAATTAAAAACATCAAAATTTTTCTAGTTATACATTTTTTGATGGACTGCTTTTAAACTTTCTACAATTAAGTATTGCATGTGATTTCGTCACATTTTAGCAGAATTTTGCAAAGACTATTATTTTATAACTGGGATAAAACATAAAATTGTTATCGGGATGAAAAAAAATCGAAAAAATTATTATTGTAACAAATTACTTTGAAGCATAATTGAGGGGTATCGTTGAGGTCTTTGATTAAGATTTTGACGCCAGAAGAATATTTTTTAGAATTACAAATTCAAAATGTCAGATTCAAATATTTGAGAGTTACTTAATAGTAAAATTAAGAAATACAAGATTAAAATATTAAATCAATTATTTAATGGACACAAATCAATATTTAAATAAAAAATTGTAATTAATTGAATTTAATTTTGAACTGGGAGATACATGATTTTTAAAAATGTACATTTTTAGATTTGTTTCTTTTATACAATGTTCCTTAATTGACAGAACTTTAAAAATATTTAAAAAGGAGATTGAACAATTTTTCTTACAATCTAAAAATATTCTTAATTTTATCATTATCCATTATACATGAATTCTAATACTTGTAACTCATGTGAAATAAAAATTTGATTAATTAAAATTAATTTCATTTAATTTTAAAGTAGAAAATAAACAAAAACAAAAGAAAATAAAACATTTATGAATTTCATAAATTGTAAAGAAGATTTTGAACAATGTAAAGACAAAAGTTGAAATGTATCAGTAGGAACTAAAACCCGTCGAAGACGGGTATGACAGCTAGTTGAAAAATGTAGTTTAAGTAATTAAAATCATAAGCGAAAAGAATTTTTAAAAATTTCAGAAATTTTTAAATCACTTAAAATTTATTATATTTAAATCGTGGATTAATTAAACTTTTATTCAATGCAAATTTAAATTAACAGAAAACTGAAGAAATTAAAATTACTATCGGTTTAGAATTTGTCATAATGTTCATTTATTTTGATTTATTATATAATCGATCATGTCATAAATTTTGTTTGTCTTAATTTAGAGTATTATTTACATTATTTTCATCTGTTATAAATCTGTTTTAAATAAACGAAAGTTATGACAAAATTTATTTCGAAAAAAAAAATATATTATATCAGAATCCAAATTTTCTCTGTGAATAAAAATTTGTAATCAAAATTAAGCTTAAAATGGAAATTAAATTAAATTTTTATTGTTTATTTCAGTGACAGAGGGTCTAGGATTTCTCTCCTGGAGAGTTGGCACTGATTCTAATTATCCGTTCTTTTCGAAATCGAGTATGGAAGGATGGAAATCGGAAGAATTTCAAATTCAGTAGTTTAAAAAGGCCCCGCACGATATTCTGAGCAGTGCACAATGACAATAGGACCTGCTGGGTCGTGTTGGACGGTCCTGTGCTTCCTCTTGGGGCAAAAACTCATGCTCGACAGATGGACAGTAGAGGGGGTCCCAGTAATTATTATGCGATTACCCACAAGCCCATTGATTTAGATTGGACTCTGGGGGGTCTATCGCTCCAATTCAAGAACCCATCTCGAATTTTGTTTCAAATTTCAAGGACTTGGAACTGGTTACTTTCAAGTGTAAATACTTTGTTTTCTCATTTACATTTTTACATTATTTTTCTTTTCTCTTATTCCTTTCATTATTTCTATTTCTTTTATTTATCTTGATACTTAAACTTGCAACAAATAACACTAGTTTACAGACAAAATGTACATTTAATGACACTTTTTTTTTTTTATGTACTATGGTTCTCTAAACTTAAAAATGACATTAAGAAATTTTTCTATGGATAGGTTTCCGAAATATGAATTTTTTAAATTTTTTTACGTTTTTTTCGGAGGTGACTTCACGTTTTAGGCCGTATCTCGAGTTACAGAAGTCCAATTGAGTTTTTCTAAGTGTCAAATTAAAGGTAATCAAATTCCAAACAATTGCTTTTAACATTATTTTTTAATCGGTTAAATATTTTAAGCGATATAGTAAAAAAAAAAATAGAAAATTTGAGTCTTTGGCCCAAAATCTGAAATTTTTGTCAAAAACTCCAAAAAACTTTTCAGTCAAATTTGAATTAGTAAAGCACTGAAAATTATTTGAAATCTGTGAAAAAAGTCCATTTTCTAATTAGATATTGTATTCATTAAATTAATCAACATAATCACTATAAAAGGAGGTAAAATACCGAAATGGAGTAAAACGAGAATTTCAGTACCCTGGCTTATAACTTCAATAATTACACATAGATTTTTTTCATCCATACATTTTTTTCTTCCTAAAAGTGAGCCATATATGTAAAAAAATTAAAACTGGACATAATTTGACGTTTTCTATTTTTGCATGGCGGTAGAATGAATTTGTTTTTCAGATTTTGGGCCTAAAACTCAAATTTTCTATTTTTTTTTTGACTATATCACTTAAAATATTTAACCGATTAAAAAATAATGTTAAAAGCAATTGTTTGGAATTTGATTACCTTTAATTTGACACTTAGAAAAACTCAATTGGACTTCTGTAACTCGAGATACGGCCTAAAACGTGAAGTCACCTCCGAAAAAAACGTAAAAAAATTTTAATAATTCATATTTCGGAAACCTATCCATAGAAAAATTTCTTAATGTCATTTTTAAGTAACGAGAAGCTTAGTACATAAGAAAAAAATAGTGACATTGAATGTACATAAAATTTTTTTTTTTGTAAACTAGTGTAATTAATAATTATACAATATAATTAAGTAATTTTATTAAACTAATAAAAATTTTTTTCTTAATTTGAAAAATTTAGAAAAGTAATTAAAAAATTTTTGCATTATTTTTTCCTAAAAGAAGGCTTCTTTACGATTATTATTAATCTAAATTAAATTATATGATTTGAAAGCGGGATGAGAAAAAAATATCTTGAAATCATTAGAATTTAAATAAATTTTAAGCGCCAATTAACTGATATTTTAATTTATTTGCTCTTTCCAATTTTAAATAATTCAAATCTCAATTGAGAGCAATTACTAATTTTGCATATTAACTTTTTCTATTTCTTAGAAATTTTTCAAAAATTTCATTTTTGGAAACTGTTTAAGTTTTTTCTTATGATGCATATTTAAAAAAAATGATTTAGTATTTTGTATTTATAAAATAATTGATTCATTTTTCTCATAAAAAAAAAATTTTCTATTGATTTTAATTTTTTTGTTATGTTTTAATTATTTTTTGACATACTTGGACTTTTTTCATTTCTTTAAAATTTTTCTTATGTATTAAACGTTTCTTTAATTTTTCATTTTTTTTTTGTAATCATTTTTAAAATTTTTACGTAGTTTCAATTTATTATTGTCTGTTTTATATCTATATCTATATCTATATATCTATTTTTTCGTGATTTAAAACATTGTTTTCTTTATTTTTCTCATATTTATTTTTGTCGGGTCGGGGGGAGGGGGGGATTTTCCACTTTTTGATTTCTTTTACAGTTGCTCATTTTTTTTGTAAAATTCAATTTTGGTTTCACGTATTGTCTACTCTTTCCAAAAACACATTCTTTGACTTTTTTAAAGTTATTATTGTTAGGATTTTTTTAAACATTTATCTAACGTTATACAATTTCTTTTCAGTTTTTTATTATTTAAGGAGGCTCTCTTCATTTACATAACCTAAAAATAGAAAGTCGCTTTTCATCCCAAATAAAAATATTATTAAAAATAATTTCACCAAATTTTCAAAGATCCAGTTGTACACTTTCCAGAAAAAATTAGGTTCAGCTAAAATGTATTATCAAATAATAATTATTTAACATTTTATGTTTTTTCTTTAAATTTAATGAACAACTGCAATTTTCATCCAATTCTGAAAAATGATAGCTCATTTTTCTCGTTGAAACATTCTCTACAATTTTATTTGATTTCATTTGTTGGGTTTTGTAAAATAATATTCTGTTTAAAAAATACGTTAAAAATCAATTTTATTTGTTTAATTACTTTTAAACAAAAAATAGTATTTAACAAATGGAATTGCAGTCTTTCATTAAAAAAAAAACATAAAATGTTAAATAATTATTATTTGACAACAAATTTTAACTAAACCTACTTCTTTCTGGAAAATGTACAACTGGATCTTTCAAAATTTGGTGAAATTAATTTTAATAATAGTTTTCTTTGATGGGAACAGTTATTTTCTAGTTTGAGGTTATGTCAAATGGAAAGACTTTTAAAATAATTAATTAAATTTAATTTGTTAGCAGGCTCGATATTTCATTAGAATTTGTTGACAACTTTGATATGTCTTTTGATATTTAAAGTACTGGTTCATTAAAAGATAATGATACTCTGTTTCGTATACAGAGAATAATAAAGTTGTACACATTTGAGAATAATAGAGATGAGGTCGAGGAAGGTTCATGTAACACTAGTGTAGGTGTCAAGAGACGTCAATGCGATCGCGAATACGCGGTACTTAGGAATCAATTTTATGAGCTTACAGGGGGGTTTGGACGAGAATGCATATGTTGAGGGGTCCCCGAGGGATTTTTGGTGCAAGTGGACCCCCCGGGGGTGCGCACCCCAACAGGAACAGAACGTCCGCCCCCGTCGGGTGTCGAAATCTATAAATAATTTATATCATTTGGTCCATTCAGCAAAAGAGAGCCCATATGTACCTGTGTCGCCTTTCACCACTCCTGATGAATCTACTTTTGCTCCAGGATCTTCCTCTACAAACGAAACTGCACCAATTTAATGTAACAAATTTCCCATTTGTTCTTCTGATTTTCACAATCTAAACTCGTCCTTTTCCTGAAACCGGAGTATATTTTTAATTTAATTATTTTTTTTTTTGATGAGGTTTATCAAAAAATTGATTTTCTACAGATTCTTATAAAATTTTAATGACATATTAAATGCATTATTTTACTTGTGTGCTCTCTAAATCTGAATTAGTTAAAAATAACTAATTTAAAAAGAAAAAACTCAGTCACTAATTAAAATAGATATATTTCTACTAATCATTTAGTGAAAAATAACTAATTATTAGTCAAATTCATTTTTAGGTTATGTCAAAATAACTAATATTTTAGTAAAATTCTGTTTACTAATTCAATTAGTCGAATTTTAACTATTTTTTAGTTATGTTTTTACTAACAATTAGTCATTTTTTTTTTTTACTAATAATTAGTTATTTTTAACTAATTGCTGAAATAAAAACTCAGGCACGATTTTACTAATTATTAGGTATTTTTAACTAATTCAGATTTTGAGAGTGGTTACAATTTTATTGAAATTTACCGTTCTGTTTCTAAGATATAAATTTATAAAGTTGGAAGTTTTACATGGAAACGCGCAAAATGACTATATTTTAATTAATTAAAAAAAACAGCTTTACAAATTTCAAAAAAAAAAAATTTAAACTAGAAGATAATACAACTTTTACAACAATATTAAATCGATTTACCGTACGGTTGTTAAGAAAATGTTATTGTAATTTTTCCCTTTTTATTTATTTATTTGAAACATAAACGGGAAAAGATCCCTTTATTTCATAAAAAGAGAAAAGAAAAAAGAAAATTAATAAGTAAAACAAAAAAATAAATCTAAGTGTTGGCAAAAAAAAATCCTATGTTTTGAATAAGTATAAGTATAAACATAATTATAATTTTGATTATAAATTTAAAATTTTAAATTGGCGGTGACATATTACTTAGTAAAGAATATCTCTGTTTACATTTCGAATAGCTTGAAATAAAACTACATTGAAGAGGTATACAATTTGAAAGTACAAAAACTCATTAATAAAAATTAATTCTTTTTTGAAATAACCAGAAAGGAGAAATTTTAATAGCTTGAAGTTCTCAACGAAAAAAGTTTTTTCTACAAAATTAGTTTGTGTAATGAGTTTAACTATTAATAATTTTTTTACCACTTATGAATGTTTATTTTCGGTGAAAAATTTAATATTGGGTCAGGCTTCGCCAAGCGAATCGGCTAAAATTATAAAAATTTTATTTCTAATGAGACATCATTTTTGTTATCCTTAGTCTATGTAAATTAGCTTCTAAAATTATTAGAATAAAAAAAATGTTTTTGAAGTTATTAGTGATTGGAATTTTTAATAGTGCAAAATCAAAAAAACATTTTTCTCTCCAGGTCTTCTTTTTGAAGTTATTAGTGATTGAAATTTTTAATAGTGCAAAATAAAAACATTTTTCTCTCCAGGTCTTCTTAACCGATTCTAAAAGTTAAAAAATCATTTTATTGGACTTGAAACGTAGTTTTTTTTATAATAAAACTGTTAAAAAAAAATTACCCGCTATTAGAGACAAAGATATTCAATTTTTTTTCGGCGTGCAAATTTTCTTTTGCATAGGTGGAGAATAAAAGTTTAAAAATTCTTTATGTTTAAGTTTTCTTTTGTTTTCAATGCTTGTTATTGATAATAGATTTATGTAATTTAGTCTAAAATGTTAATTTTTGATTATAGACTCAATTACATAAATCCGTTACCAATAACAACCATTGAAAACAAAAAAATTTAATTTTTAAACTTTCATTCACCACCTATGCAAGACAAATTTTGCACGCCGAAAAAAAAAAATAATATCTTTGTCCCTAATAGCGGGCCGTTTTTTTCTTAACGGTTTTATTATCAAAAATTTGTGAAGAATACAATAGGATTTTAAAATTTTACGTAATGCACGCAAAAAGCTGTTTTTTTATCAACATTTATTAACTAAATAATTTAAAGAACGATAAAAATTAAAAATTCTTAAGAACAAAAAGTATTTTTAAAAACTACGTTTCAAGACAAATAAAATGCTTTTTTAGCTTTTAAAATCGGCTAAGAAGACCTCGAGAAAAAAAATGTTTTCATTTTGCACTATTAAAAATTTCAATCACTAATAACTTGAAAAAAATTTTTTTTATTCTAATAATTTTAGAAGTTAATTTACATAGTTTAAGGATAACAAAAATGATGTCTTATAAGAAATAGAATTTTTATAATTTTAGCCGATCCGCTTGGCAAAGCCTGACCCTGTTTCAACATCCATATGTAATTTTTTAAAAAATATGCTTCTTATCCAGAAAAAAAATCTCGAAAAAAAGCGAAAATTGCAGTATACAAGTTCAATATTGAAGGGAAGAGAAAACGAGAGATTGTGGAGAAATATTAAAAAAAAGTAAGGAATATAAATTGTCGATAGAAAATATTTAAAAATGTGGAAGAAGTTCAATTTTCAAAAATTGTTACTTTTTTAAGAATAAAAATTCTAAACTTAGCAAAATTAAAATTTTGTGTGTGAGATTTTTTGATAATCATTCATGAATATTTAATATTTTTGTTTTTGACATTATGCGTTAATTTTACATCCTAGATTACGCTAGAAAAAAAATATGTCACATTTTATATGGATTTACATGAAATTTAGTTTAAGTTGCTTTTTAAGCTTGCTAATTACAAATTTAAAATCATTTTAAAAAATTAAAATGTAGAATCCAATATGTCGGACACATTTTTTTTAAATTAATTTTTTGTTTAGATTTAGTATCTAAGGGTTTGTTCGAGGTCGTTGTTTTTTTGTTAAATTGGTTATGGGGTTTTAGAGCTTGGATTTCAGTTATAACATTATTCTTTAGATTATGTACTTAAATTATGGTTTTTTTAAAAAATATGGGAGAATTTTAATGTTGAGTAGGCATTAGATTCGTAACAAGTGACTCCAAAAACTCTAAATACCAAGTTTCAAAAAATACCAATTTTTTTAGTTGCGCAGTATTGGATCCGCTCTTTTTGAGTTGACTTCAAATTTGTAAAAAGCAAATAAAAAAACATTTCTAAGTTATAAATTTCATGTAAATTCATCAATTTTTAAAAAATATTGTAAACCACATAAAATCCGAGAAGTTTGTTAAAGTTAAAAAACCTGATCTGATGGATAGAATTGGATAGAATTTTATTTACTAAGAAATTAATAAAATAATTAATTTATGAAATTTTCTTTTAGCCGAATTTTTATTTTACAGAATTTGTTTTTAATCGAATATAAATAATGATCTGAATTCTTACTTAGCAGAATGTTTAGGCCACCGAATTCATATTTAATATAATTTTCATTTCACAGAATTTCTTTTTAACCGAATTTTTATTTTAAAAAATTGTAATTTAACCGAATGTTAATTCATCAGAATCCTCATTTAACAGAATTCTAAATGACAGAATATCCATTTGACTTGATCTTTATTTGTCCGAGTTTCGACTTGCAAGAATTTATATATTTGATAGAATTCTCAAAATACTAAATTTTCATTTGTCAGAAATTTTAAATGTCCGAACAGAAATCCGACAGAAATATTTCAGCGCGAAATTTGAAATTAGCTAATCAGAAATTAGCAAGAAAATTGTGATTGGTTAATTTTAAAATTCACTCCAAAGTATTTCAGTCCGATGTTTGTTCGGACATTTGTAATTTCGGACAAGAGGATTTTAGGTTATTTGACAATTCTGTTCATTTAAAATTATGTAAAATGAAGATTCTGCTAAATTAACATTCGGTTAAATTAGAATCCTTTAAATATAAAGTCAAAAAATTGTGATATGAATTCGGTGATCTAAAAATTCTATTGAGTAATTGTAAAGACTTTCTTTTAGTTACAAAACTTTTAAATTTTGTTTCTTATTCCCTTTCGATTAAAAAAATGACATCTTTTCTTTTATAAATCCCTTCATCTATAAAACTACTTTTAAAAGCTTCTAATCAATCGAATCGTGCTTGAAATAATGAAATTTTAATTTTGGTTTTTATCTTGTAGTTACAACTAAATAGAAGAAATAATAATTTAATAGAAACAGACATCAAGGTTGGCTGGCACTTTCGAGTTTGTAAACCCCTCTGCGAATGTCGAGAAATTCGATACCACGTCTGATCATTTCAAATAACTCGCGCCAGAACCAGGCGTCGTGACTATCGGCGTTCATTAATCTCGGGATAAGGGATGCTGAGCGAGGAATGCTTTCACAGGATTCATCACCCTTCTTAATACTCAGGTTATGTTTAGAAAACTTTTTACCCACCAGTGATTTTAAGCAAATAATCTTTAAAACAATTGAACAATAATTGTCCAAGTTGAGGTTATTTAAATTTTTAGTTGGTTACTCTTAGATCAAAAAACTCACCCAGTATGTATTGATGAGAAAAAAATAGGTTTTGGATCTTCTGTGTTTCCCGGGACTGTGGGTATGGTATTTCGACGTTTATTGACGTTTTTCCCAGAGCTTGCGTATTCTGAGAGTTGCCCAAAGCTCTAAATTACGCTCTTCTTGTTCAGCCTTGTATCATTTCTATTTTCTCTCCGTGTGGCGCCACTTGACTTGTACAATTTAGGGGATGAAATAGATCTACCCTCGACGTAATAGAAAATTATTGGAAAATTGCAGTTTTTTGCTTTTTTGTATTTTCGACAGGGGGATTGTAATGATCATCTTTTTATAATAGGATTTTTATTTTATGGGTATGTTTAATTTATTGGATTTTCACTGTTTGATGCTTTTTTATTGTATAATTATTACAATGGTTCACAAATGACGTCACGCTTTTGTTTCAACTTTTTATCCCCCCCCCCCAACCCCTTCTAAATGGACGTCACGTTTTTTGAGCTCTACCCCTTATTCTTAGATTAATTTTTACAGCGCTATTAAGAAGAATTCTACTCTATAAATCTCAATTAGTAAAAAACTACTATTTAGGGGTTAAAATCGTCAACGAGTTTTCTCTTTTTCAATTAGTAAAAAATAACTAATTATTAGTAGAAAACTACTAATTCAGTAGTTAAATGCAACTAATTAAAAAGTCAAAAATAACTAATGTAATTAGTAAATAAAAATCTACTAATTCTTTTAGTAGTTTAACATAACATAAAAATTACTTTGACTAATTAAATTAGTAGTTTTTTTACTGAATTATTAGTAAAAAAAAAGTACTATTTGACATGGTAAATGAGTTTTCACCCTTAAAATAATAGTTTTTAACTAATTCAGACTTAGAGACTATAGAATCAATTTCTAATCGCTGTTTTTTATTACTGATATTTCGTTAATATATATTATGGCGGTTCAAAAAATGAAAATTTTTTAATATTGCTTAAAGCCCCTTGGAAATCGTCTACAATTAAAAAAAAATTTACCCTCATATTTTAGTTTTTTGATCTGACAATATTAAGGGGTGCCACTTGCTCCCCCCCCCCCCCTATTTTCCTATTAGAAATACATGGGAAAAGTGTACTTTTTTTAAAAAAATGCGAAAAACTGTTCTTAATTTTAACGAAATGGCTCAGAAGTTAATGGGACTTTGATAAATGTTCAAAGTCGAAGAAACTGTAGATTATCATTATTTGTTTTGAAAACTGACCCTCTCTAGGGGTGCCTTAAAGAACCACCCCTAAAGGTAAATTCAGGATTTATAAGTAAATGGGTCTAAAATATTATTTTCTTACGTCGCTTTTTTTATAATTTTTTTTACTTAACAAAATACAAGGGTCGCTACATTTTTAAATTAATGTTTAATAATTTAAACAATTTTAATTTGTTTAAACAATTTTTTTCATATTTTCTGTTTTAATTAAATATTTTAAAAACTCACAATTTTCTAATTAGCGAAGGGAAAAACAATTTAATTGATTTAATTCAATTGATTGTTTAAACAATTACAATTGTTGAAAATCAACCTTTCATTAAATTCAGCTAGAATCATGTGGTTTTCGAAGTTTTTATTGAAGAACTATAAACGAGTTATTTATTCATAATTTGCAGTATACATTCAATTGTTTAAACAATTTATTTTTCTTATATTTTCTAATTAAAATAATTTTTTTAATAGCTGTCGATTCTTTAGTAACAATTGACAGAAAACTTGTTCATTAAACATTTTGTTTATTTGTTTAAACAATTCAAATTGTTTAAAACAACTTTTCATTAAATTATTCTAAAAGCATTTCTTTTTTGCTTTCTTCATTAGAGGCTATTTATTTTTTATTAATGAACCTTTACCATGTATTTTGCACATAATATATTTATTTATGTAACAATTAAATATTATTATCTAGTCTAAATAATAATACTGCATGATATAAAGCTTTTTCTACATTTATATGCTTTTTATTTAGGGAAATAACTTTCTGGGTAAGGTTAGGTAAAAAAGATTTAATAAGCTTCCTCTATGAGTTTATTAAAAAAAAAATAGTAAACCTCTAAAATATACTAAAAATAAATTGTTTACGCAAATATAAATTGTTTAAACAATTAAAAAGTCTTGAAAATTGCAGACAGTAGTACACTGTAAAAAGAAACATCTTAAAATGCATTGTAGTCACTTTTAAGACGTTTAAAGTATCTTATATTTCAGTTTACATCTTAGAAAACTATAATGCATTTTAAGATACTTTTGCTAACTTTTCAGAAACATCTTAAAAGTGACTACAAATGTATCTTAAATTAAGATGTTTACTTTTTGCAGTGTAGAAATTTTACTATCAACTTAGTAGTTTTGTACTAAACATTAGTGAAATATTCACTATTTAATAGTGACCGATTTTTCTTTATTTCATTAGTGAAAAACCACTAATTCAGATTAAAAGAGTGGAGAATTTAAAGAAAAGTTGTTTTAAACAATTTAAATTCTTAAAACAAATAAACAAAATATTTCATGAACAAGTTTTCTGTCAATAGTTATTAAAGATATACTTAATATATACTGTTTAAACAATATTGAATGTATATTTATGAAAAAGTAAATTGTTCATAGTTCTTCAATACAAATTTCAAAAAACCACATGATTCTAGCTGAATTTAATGAAAAGTTAATTTTAAACAATTGTAATTGTTTAAACCATCAATTGTTCATAATAATAATAATTTAATAAAATAATAATAATAATTTAATAATAATTTAATGAAAAGTTGTTTTAAATAATTTGAATTGTTTAAACAAATAAACAAAATATTTAATAAACAAGTTTTCTGTCTATTGTTACTAAAGAATCGACAGCTATTAAAAAAAATATTTTAATTAGAAAATATAAGAAAAATAAATTGTTTAAACAATTGAATTTGTTTAAACAATCAATTAAATTAAATCAATTAAATTGTTTTTCCCTTCGCTATTTAAAAAGTTAAAGCTTTTAAGATATTCAATTAAAACAGAAAATAAGAAAGAAATTGTTTGAACAATTAAAAATGAATTTAAAAATGTAGCGAGCCTTGTATTTTGTGAAGTAAAAAAATGTATGAAAAAGAGCAACGTAAGAAAATAATATTTTAGGCCTATTTACTTATAAATGCTGAATTTACCTTTAGGAGTGGTTCTTTAAGGCACCCCTAGAGAGGGTCAGTTTGCAACAACAAAAAAATAATAATCCACAGTTTCCTTAACTTTGAACATTTATCAAAATCTCGTAAACTTCTGAGCCATTTTTGTTAAAATTATGATCAGTTTTTCGCAAGTTTTTTAAAAAATACACTTTTCTCATGTATTTCTAATAGGAAGATAGAGGGGGGGGGGGAGCGACACCCCTTAATATTGTCAGATCAAAAAAATAAAAATCCGGGGTATATTTTTTTTATTTGTATACCATAAACTTTAATTATTAAATTTAATTAAAAAAGGTTTAACCTTTAGACTTTTTTTCTTTTTCTCTTTTTTAAATATTAAATACTTGTATTTGCAATGTTTGTTTATTTGTGAACGTTCTCTAAGGAATATTTCAATATTTATATGAGATTTGTTTTTACTTTGAAAACAAAATTACTCCTTTTTTCGGTACAATTTTGATTGAAGACGTGCAGAAATATTTTTGTTAAAAAATAAGTATTTATAAAGATTATTATGAGTAACAGGGTTTTGTCACAATTCAAGGAAAACAGGGAGAATTCAGGAATTTTATATTAAAAAAAAACTGAAAAAATGTGAAAAAAATTAGAATACTTGAAGTAATATCATTTTTAAAAATATATTGTAAATAAAAATTTACTAAATAAATTATTAAATAACATTTTATGAATATTTCTAGAAAGAAACAACATTTGAAAACTCAAAGAAGCTAAAAATTGTGTTCATTTCTTAAACATTTTGCATTCACGTACAAGCAATAAATTGACAAACAAAATGCAAAAATAATAAAACACAAAAATTTCAATTTCGTAAAAAATGAAAAATCGCAGTGATTTCTATAAATTTCCGAGAAAATAAGTTGGTTCTTTATATGTATAGGTCAATCGATTCGTTTTTCATTTTAAAATTTGTTTTTAAAGAAATCATCATTAAAATTATATTACACGAAAAGAAAATTAATTTTATTTAAATGTTTTATAATTTAGGGACAGAGTGCCATGATCATAATAAAAAAAAATTGTTTTTCTTTCTTAGAAACTTTGCGCACTTCAGCAATTCAGCATCATTTTACTCACAAAAAATAAAAAAATATTTAAAAGTTTGAAAATTAAACCCGATAAAATTGTTTTTGAAAAACTAGAGAAATGAAGGTGTTACTTATACTATTATGTAACACTGTGACGCTAAGGGTTAAGAATTAACATCGATCAATTTTAGATGTAAATGAGTCGCTTAAGGGGTTACATCGCACAACTCTGAATGCAAAAAAATTAGACGGTTTTAAAGGGATTAAATTGAACTATTTCATTATTATTAACATTTAGTGCATGTATTCAGCTTTACAAATTTTGAAAATACATTTAATAAATATTTTAAAAAAGCAGAGATAATTATGTTAATTCCCGTGCGGCATTTTTTATTTCGTACATTCTAGACACTGTAATTTTTATCTGAAACTAAAAAACAAATTTTTTTTTAAAACATTAAATTATCTTTGGTGTAACGTAGCCGAAACAAAATTTGCATAAACCAGAGCATGTTAAAAAAAATTATACAAAGAAATACTTTTTTTTCAAAATACTGCTGTTTGCGCAAAATAATATTTTTTAAAAAAAGGTAACGTTGCACCAAAGATAATTTAATATGAGAATAATTTAATATTCTTATAAAATAATTTTTTTATTAGTTTTGGATAAAAATTATAGTCCCCAAAACAAGGACAAAAGAATATTATCTGAAAGTCAGGCAATAATGATGAGAAAAATCAGAATAAAATATTGTGGCAAATTAAAGAACTTTATCTAATATAAAGTTTTTTAATTTTGTTATCAATTGTTTTTTAAATAAACTGATTTATTTTATTCTTGCCTATCAAAAATGACAGTTCCCTAACTTTCTTAATAATTTTGTAACATTTACTATTTTTTGTGCAATTTTAAAATATCACTATAAATGAGAATATGGAAACGAATGATCATTTGTTTGTTTCTGGAACAATCTATTGACTCTGAATTTGATGAAAGTTCGTGTAGATCTTCAGTCTAAATAATTTTCCAATCTTTTCCTAAAATTATTTAAAAGAAATACATAATTTTTATTCTTTCTAACAGACAAGACATTATCTATGTCAAATCGGACCTTTCTTTTTCTCTAATTTTTTTTAAGTTTGTCTTTTACTTTTTATGGTTATTTAATTAATTATAGTTAATTATTGAACGAAACAACAAATATCTAAAACAACCTTAAATTTTTGAACGTAGTAAAAACTTCATTTGTAATGAAAGTTTGTCAGATTTTTTTTTTCAATAACTTTTTAGAAAATTTGAATGTATAATTGAAAAAATTGTCTAACTGACATCGACTCTCTCCATACAAATAAGTATTTTTCTCTTCTTGTTAAAATATATTTTGAATTTTCTTTAACGTTTTCTTGACATAAAATCTGTTTGTTTTTTTCAATTTCTGCAACACATTTAATGTTTTATAGTTTTTACAGTTTGGATACTAGAAGTTTGAATTAAAAAAACTCTTCAGTTAACTGAGAGTTTTGATAAATACACTGAAAAAAATGTATACGATTAAAATAACCGATTACTTGACTATTATCAAATATATATTTATTTGTATCAAATAAATTGTATTTGAACCAACAGCTTTTGTAAATAAAAAAATGCCATTTAATTGAAGCAAATAATAATTACAAATAAATTTATAAAATTGTAAAAGTTAATTATTTGGTTATTTGAATCAAATACATTTTTTTCATTGCATGTAAAAGCTAGAAAATTAAGGTTTTACTGCAGGTAATTAAAAGTAAATTAATCCTCGAAACTTTTCAAACTATATGTTTTTTAAAAATAATTTTCTTTTAATTCATACTAAAAACTTATTATTAAGAGGTACTCTCTAAATTTGAATAAGTGAATATTCATACTTATTTAGATGTCAAAAGTCTTCCAGTTTTTCAATATGTGCATATACACTTTTTGCAAAAATAGAAAACTTTTGACTTATTGAGAATAAGAGAGTAATCACTAAATATTAAATAATTTCAAGGAATATAATTATAATTCGAAAAGTTCTTAGTATTTTTGTACTGAATGGACTCAAAAATTCATGAATATAAACAAATTTTGATAATTTTTAAAGAAGTACAATTTAAAAAGTATTTTAAACAATGGGTAAAAATATTATGTCAATTGGCCCTCCTCCCCCTAAAACTATTACGTAATTTATGTATGGCCAGTTACTAAATTTTGTTTATTTCAAATAAAAAAGTTATTTGAATAATACAATTTTATTTGACACAAATAAAAATGTATTTGGTACAAATCGAAGTACAAATATAAATAAAAATACAATTTTATTTGACACAAATAAAAATGTATTTGGTACAAATCGAGGTACAAATATAAAAGTTAATATAGAATCTGAGTTCTCAATCCTTTTCCAAAAAAAATATTGTTGCAAAAATTTTATTTCAGATTAATAATAAGTTGTTACTTTAACTTATTATATATATAAAACTAGATTGTTACTTTTGTTCTTGAGTTGATGTAAATTATTAGACTAGCTGCGGATTCGCTTCTCTAAATTTTGGAAACTTGTTTTGATTGAAGGTAATTTCGTTATAAAGGGTTTGCATATCCCATTACTAAAAATACAATTTACGTAGATTTATGTTCAATTTCAATCTCCAGAATTTTTATTATTTACCAACAAAATTATTATTCTTCATTATTTTACATACAAATTTGATTTATTTACCTACACAAAATATACCATTAAAATATCAAACCTACAATTTTACAGTCTATTTAATTTCAATCTATATACCACTGATATACGAAATAAAATAAATTATACTCATATTTAAAAACAAAATTTATCGCATAAATAACTTTTTTGATGAAAAAAAAAACAACAACATCAAAATAGTATATATATTCATTATTCTTTTGAAAATGTGTAAATTGTCTCTAAACTAATTTGAATATCCAGATGCGAGCTAATGCGCCACATTCCCCGAAGATACAATGACCGACAAAAGCCGGAGAAAAGGATCTCGATGCATAGGGATTTCCTCGTGGAAAATTTCGAGGATGATCCCCGTTGTAGGCGGGCCCGAACTTTTGAGCGGCAACAGAGATAGAGAGTGGATGGGTCTCTCAGGTTGCCACGGTAACCAGCGTAGCCTAAAGCTATGCTTTTATTGATTCCAAGCCGCAAACAATGTACAGGAGTGGATGTTTCGCTCTGTTCTATCTCTCTATCCGTCTGGATAGTGGGGAATTAACGCATTTCGTAAAATTGGTACCTGTAGCAGGGAACACGTGCTTTCTAAAACTGATATGCCTATTTCTCCTCTGGACCCCATTTCCCCCAACTTGACGCACTTTCAATGTTCCTCGTCAGATTTCACATTTTCAATTACACGCAAAAATGACCGCATCAGTTCTATCGGTTCTTCATGATGAGAAAATCCTAGCATTTCTAAATTTCTATTATCAAGTGACAATACAGAGATTCATGGAAATTACCATATTTGCATGTGACAGAATTTCCATTTGACAGGAATTTATGTAACTCAATCGTCGTTAAACAGTCAAATAATTAATTTATTATTTGAGGAGCATTTTTTCAAAAGTTGATAAATCCATTTTCTAAAAAAATTGAAATAATTACAAATTTAACATATTAGGGGCCATCCATAAACTACGTGGCTCCAATTTTCGAACTTTTCGACCCCTCCCTCCCCCCATGTAGCTTAACGTAGCATTTGATAGACTCCCTCTTCCCCCCCCCCCCCCTCATAAGGGCACATGGCTTTTTTTTAAACGTCTTATAATGCCTAAATATATAATTTCTGGCGTAAAAATAATTGCTGTAATATTTAATTGTGAATTAGATTTATTATTTTTTATTTTACTATTTATTAAATCATTGGTTTCAATAGAATTTTACCAATTACATTAGAAAGAACTCTCCCATTAAAATATAACCTAATTAGAAAATACCTTATATAATAAACATTTTGTTATATTTTATCGCTTGACAGGGAGATCTTTGTTATAATGGTTTTGAGGGGAGACTGCATCGATTATTTCAGCTATGTAAAAGAATTAACTTAACTAATTGTCGCTACAATTTTTAAAATAATTTTTAATTTTAATCAGCCAAAAATTTTTTTGCCAATCTTTGAATTTTTGTCTTTTGTCAAAATTAAAAGATTTTAAAATCCATGCTTAATTTTTTTAGATAAACATGTTTCTTTAATAGAAAAAAAATTTGCGACCCAAAATTTTAAATTTTACTATTTTTGAACCATTTTTTTGGTAAAAAAATTATTTTATTTTTTTGGAGAAAAGGGTAAAAATATAAAAACTTCTGAAGATGTTTAGGAAATAAAAAAATCATTAAAGATTTTTTATCTTTTCACATTCATAATTAAATTAGTTATATTTCTACTAATCATCATTTAGTAAAAAATAACTATTAATTGGTTAAATTCACTTTTAGGTTATGTCAAATAACGAATAGTTTAATTAAATTCTGTTTACTAATTTAATTAGTCAAATTTTACTTTTTATAATGAAGTTAATTTTTTACTAATAATTAGTCATATTTAACTGATTCAGATTTAATGACTATTATTTGATTTTTATATGTTAAATGCTTATGTAGATCTTATATCCCAATGTCTTTTTTGTATGTTTTTTGAAAATTTAGTAAGTTTTTGGAGTTCAAAATACGAAAACTTCAAGACAATAAAAAAATTTTAATAATAATTTTTTAACACGATATAAAATAGAGAGGGGAGGGGGTTCAAAAAATTTTGACATAACTTTAAAAGGGTGATTGACAAATGTGTGATAAGTTATGACAAGGGGCGGGGGGGGGGGAGGAGGTCGAAAAAAGAAAAAAAAAGATGTCACGTTATTTGTGGACGCCCCCCAAATTGTATTGACTTTTCACTAAAATTTGAGTTAGAGGTAAAAACTACTAAATTAAGTAGTTAAATATTACAAAAAATTAGTGGTCCACTTTTCACTATCCAAATTTGGGGGGCTGTAAAATATAAATCAAATAAAACAAAAATGGCTTAGGAAAAACTTAACATATTGCAAAAGAAAACTTTTCTAAACTAATTATGCAGCTAAAATGACGGAAAATCGTAAATGCTTTTTTAATTTCCTAAACATCTTCAGAAGTTTGTAAATTTTTTTCGATCTTATTTTTCATTAAGATTGTTAGATATAACCCTTTTCTACAGAAAAAAATTAATTTTTTACAGAAATAATGCTTCAAAAATTGTAAATTTAAATTTTTGGGTCCCCAATTTTTTTTCTATTAAAAAACATATTTTCAAAAAAATACGCATGAGTTTTAAAATCTTTTAATTTTGACAAAAAATAAAAATTCGAATATAGTCAACAAATTTTTTGACCAATCTTTTTTATGGCCGTTGAATTCCTTGTAAAAAATTACTATAAAAATTATAATGACGATTAGTAGAGTGAATTCTTTCACATAGCTGAAAATGTCGCAGTCTCCCCTTATAATTCTTATTTTTAACAACTTCAAGGTTTTCTGGTAAGCATTGACTCGTTTCAATTCAATTCTCTCGAAATGATTTTTGAGTTGCCAACGCTATTTAAAAAAAAAATATCTGTGAAATTAAAATACAAAGCTACGTTGCTCGGACTCGAACCCCTCCCCCCTAACAGACCACGTAATTTATGGATGACCCCTTAGAAACCTTACAAATCGATCTGTCACTGTTAAATACCAGAAAAAAATTTGTTATCAAAGAATTTTCAATTTAAAAAAACGTTGACTTAAGGGCATGTGATGGATTATGACGTCACTGTTATAGGCAAAATTTGTCCGTAACTTTTCTCTCAAAATATTGAATATTTTTTCACAAAACTTGGTAGAATTACTTAAAATGTCATTAGAAAGGTCTCTCAGACCCAAATTTGTTTGAATTTTGTCCGAAAATTAATTTTGGAAAATTTTCGAAAAATTGCAAACTTTTTAAAAAATCAATTTTGAGACAAAATTCAAACAAACTCGGGTTTGAGAGATCTTTCTAATGATATTTTAAGTAATTTTACCAAGTTCCATGAAAAAATATTTAATATTTTAAGAGAAAAGTTGCGGACAAATTTTGCCTATACCAGTGACGTCATGATCCATCACATGCCCTTAACCAAGATGATTTAAAAATTTAATTTTTCCCCTAGAATAAATTACAAAAACCTTTAAATTCCTTAATTACTATAAACTATAATTAAAAATAAATCTCCTTAAGTGCAAAAAACATTCGTATATAAATAATTTCGTATATTTTTTCTACTTTATAAATAACTCTAGGGGTTAGGTGCGAAACTGAATTTGTTTAATTTTCTCGAAATAACAAAATGTGGATTTATGAACTTTTGAAAAAGTACTCCTCATTTATCCTAATTTTCATAATGCTGAAATGTCATGCAGCAGAATTTTCCTTGGACTGAAAATTCATTCGAAGGAATTTCTATTTAGGGGAGACTACCCTTATACAGTAGATAATGTCAAACAGGAGGTAATTTGAATTTTCTAAAAAACTGTTTTAAAATTTTAATTCAGCTTCCCTGGCAAAAGTATCGGATTGAATTCCAATAAGTTTGAATAAGTTTTAATCAGTATTCTTCCGGGGCATTCCGAAATTTGTTTCCGAGCCAATCAGTTTTTATCCGAATGTAAAAATAGATGTAACTTGTCAAAAAATTCTTTCGGAATCATTCCGAATCAATCGGGTTTATTCCGAAGCTACATTTTAATCCGTTTGAATCCCGATATTTCATTTCGAATCAATCTGATCCAAGTTTAGTCGGGTTTATTCGAATATGAAACGGATTGTTCGGAATGATTCGGAATGAAATAACGGGATTCAAATGGATTAAAATTTAGCTTCGGAATAAACCGGATTAATTCGGAAAGGATTTTTTGTCAAGTTACATCCATTTTTTTGATTCGGATAAAAACTGATTGGCTCGGAAACAAATTTCGGAATGCCCCGGAAGAATACTGATTAAAGCTTATTCAAACTGATTGGAATTCAATCCGATACTTTTGCCAGGGTTATTATAATAAGATTTTAGGAAGTAATTCTACAAAGTTTGGAGTTGAAATATTTATTATTATGTCAGTACTATGTCAGTAATTTACTATTTTAATTTAATACGACTAAATTTTATAATTCTAGGGGGTCAAACCATTGACTTTCGTCTAAGGACTGTCGCTGACATATTAAAAAAAAATAAGTTTCATAAAATATGAAACTTCAAAATTTTTTGAATCCAATAACCATAATGTTATAGTGTAGATTTTATTTCTTTTAGAGTTATTATTAATCAAGAGTAAGAGGTTCACGATATGATTTCGTAACCTTAAATGTGGTACTTTTTTAAAACACGTTATAATTAAAAAATTATTATTAAATATTAAAAATCAACACATTCCAGAAATATGAATCCCGTTATTTTAATCCTAAAAATAATAGAAATCTTATTAAGATACATTTTTTTGAAATAATAATATAATTTGTAAAATTTGTAATTGTGAAAACTTTCATGATTTTTTTAAGCTTATAACTTTTTTCTGGAAGCGTTCAATAATTTGCGGATTTGAATATATTTTAATATTAATATAACTTAGTTGCCATTAAAATTTGGCAAACGTGCGTTTTGCTTCGATTAGGAAAAAATTAAAATTGAAAATTGTCCGTTTAAAAAGGTACCAGAATTATCTGGTACTTGAAGTAAACAAAAAATTGTAACATAGTTCTAAAATGGTGAAATATACCCAGAAATATACCCTCTCATTTTTCAAATGGATAACAATCATTACCAACCCCTAAAACCAACACCTAATGAAAACAATAGAAAAATATTTTGAAAAAAATTATCAAATAGCACAAAAAAATTCTAATGAAGTTCTAAAATGGTGAAACATACTCAGAAATATACCCCCTAATTTTTTCAATTTATAACAAAAATTAGGAATAAAATTTTGAAAAAAATTATAAATCTGCACAATAAAATTCTAATGAATTTCTAAAATGCTGAAACATACCCAGAAATTACCCTATATTTTTTCAAATGCTAACAAGAATTATCAAACACTTCTTTAGAATTTTTTGGTAATAACTAATAATTTTTTTCAAATGCTTTTTTATTATTTCCATTATGGGCGATTTTTAGCTCTAGATAATCCTTGTTATCAAGGAGAAAAAATAGGGGGTATATTTATGAGTATGTTTCACCATTTCAGAACTTCATTAGAATTTTTTTGTGCTAGTTTATAATTCTTTTCATAATATTTTTCAATTATTTTCATTAAGGGTTGATAATTATTGTTATCAATTTGAAAAATGAGAGGGTATATTTCTGGATGTTTCACCATTTCAGAACTTCATTACAACTTATTTGTGCTAGTTGGTACTTTTTTTAAAATTTTTTTTTTATTTTATCCATTAGGAGTGGTTTTAGGGATTGATAGTAATTGTTGTCAAATTCAAAAATGAGAGGGTATATTTGAGGGTATTTTTTTTTAGGGGTTGACAATTATTGTCGTCTATTTAAAAAATTAAAGGGTATATTTCTGGGTATGTTTCACCATTTTCGAAATTCATTAGAATTTTTTTGAGCTATTTAATAATTTTTTTTATAATATTTTTCGATTTTTTTAGGGGTGGTTTTCAGGGGTTGATATTTCTTGTTATCGATTTAAAAAATTAGAGGGTATACTTCTGGGTATGTTTAACTATTTTAGAACTTCATTAGAATTTTTTTGTGCTATTTGATAATTTTTATCAAAATGTTTTTCCATTGTTTTCATAAGGGGTGGTTTTAGGTGTTGATAATGATTGTTATCCATTTGAAAAATGGGAGGATATTTTTCTGGGTGTGTTTCACCATTTTAGAACTTTATTAAAAATATTTGTGCTAGTTAATAATTTTTTTTTAAATGTTTTTCGATTATTTTCATTAAGGGCGGTTTTAAAGGTTAATATTTGTTGTTTTCAATTTTAGAAATGATAGGGTATATTTCTGGGTATGTTTCACCATTTTAGAACTTCATTAGAATTTGTTTGTGCTATTTGAAAATATTTTTCAAAATATTTTTCCATTGTTTTCATTAGGGGTGGTTTCTGGGATTGATGATTATTGTTATCAATTTAAAAAAGTAGTGTTTATATTTCTGGGTATGTTTTAACATTTTATAATATGATTAGAATTATTTTGTGCAAATCAACTGTTTTCAACTTTGCAAACATAAACTCAAATTAGCAAGTCCGAACCCCCTATATAATATTCGACAAATTTTTATAATTTTTTCCCCCATTTTGAATTTTGTGAAACTGACCTCGGATTCGTCGTCAGCAATCCGAAAAACACCTAGATACCAAGTTGTATAGAAATTAGTTATACTTTATATGTTTTTGGATATTATTGTAGTTGGGTAGGTTTACTTGTAAGTTGGACATTAACTTTCAACGAAAACCTTAAGTTCTATTCCCAATCATAATTTTTTAAAAGAAATTATTGGTTTTTAGAAGGGGATCAATAATTATATTGTTGATTAAAAAGTAGTCAGTCTTAAAACAGTTTTAAAATTTTTTTTACTTTCCTGCTGACAATTTTTTTAATCCCTTCACAGTGCAGCGCCAAAAATGTGTAAAAAATTTTTTGTTTTCTAAAACAACGATACTACAGTATTGTATGTTTTTTTTTGGGTCGCTGAATCCGAATTTGTAGTCAAAATTTAAAAATTCAAAATGAAGGCTTCAAAATGTCGACCAAAAAAATTTTAAAGTTAACTAATCTGTCTGAAAATGGTTACACTCGGGGTTTTTTTGTGGTCGCTGAATCCAAATAAGTAGTCAAAAATTAAAAAATAAAAATGATAGCGAAAAAAATTTTGAATTTTTCATTTTTGACACAGATTTGGATTCAGCAACCCGAAAAACCCCCCAAGAAATGATTTTCAGCCAGATTAGTTAACTTTAAAATTTTTTTATCGCTATTTTAAAGCAGCCGTTTTGAATTTTTAAATTTAGACTACCGATTGATTCGAAAAGGCGACCAAAAAATGTTTAATTTGACTAATCTATAATTTACTATAATTTTTTTTGACGTTGTTAGAATGTAAATGTTTTTTTACAAAATAAAAATTGCAGACTCCATTATTTGTAAACTTTGTAGTTTTAAACAGCATTTAATTCATTTTTGTATAACATAATTTCGATTTTGGAAAATCATTTTTTTTTATAATAGGGTTCTTATTTTTCAGAATATTTTCGAGAAATAATTTTTAATTGACTATTTTAAATTAATTGAATTTTATTGTAATAATAATCAGGGTAGTATATATTATAGTACACTTAAAATAAGAAGCATATTCTTAAGTTAAATCTGTCTTCTTAAGAAAATAAGAAAATATTCTTAATCTAAAAATGTGCTTCTTTTTTCAAAGAATATTTTCCTAAAATGTTAAAAATATTTTATTCTTAAACAGGCGTCAAAAATAATTCTTAAAAGAAGAATACAGTTTTGCAGTTAGATTTTTCCGCCATATTAGATCCGCCATTTTGAATTTGAAAAAACAGACCCTAGATTCTATCGAAAGCCATTTAATGTTTTTGCTTCCTTAATTGTTGTTATTGAATTGTTTCTGTTTTTTAATTGTGTCTTTTCTCAATTTTTTCCAGCATTTATTTGTTTGTGTTTTAAGTACTTCAAATTATATAATTTTCTGTCTTTCTTTTTTAAAATTAAATTTCTTTATAATTTGTTTAAAAATATTCGTAGGGGAATGTCTTAATGAGTGGGACACCTTTTGATAGAAGTACATAAAATTTGTTTAAAAAAGAGTTAAAAGAATCTATATACTATGCTATTTAACTGAAGGTGTTAGCTAACTACTATACGTGGTTAGATCTTTTTATAACTTCACTGGAAAAACTTATGGTCGACTTTCAGAAACGTTTTTTTTAACCCCAAAAAATTTTGTATCAATGCGTGGACCACTTGAAGAAAACCTATAAAACGTAGAAAAAAATGCAAGCACAGTTTTTTAATCAGGCTGCAAAACAAATTAAATGTTTTGGCTTACCATTAGCGGTAAAACATGCGAAGTAAATTGATGCAGAATGGTTTGTTAACACTTTATCGGTTACATTCGAAATATTCGGCATTGTGTTATCAATTTCTCAATAATTATATATTGATAAACTTGATCTCGGTATCCCATAATTCTTTGCAGTAGCTCTAATTCCTTTTTCCTTCTAATTGAATTTCTTTTACAGCTTCAAAAATTTATCTATATTAATATCACTCATTTTGGGGTTACGACATTTGTAAACAAAACAAAATTGTAACCAAAAAAGTGTCAAAATAGTAGATGAAAAGCAAAAAGAAGCAACTTCATTGGCTATAACAAATGCTATCGACAAATAAAAAATGATAAACACGGAGGTCCACTCATTGATAAAAATAGTGGTCCACTCATTGCTCTCTAAAACTGAATCAGTGAAATTTTCACTGATTTGGAATCAGTGAACAACTTCTCTTTGCTGAATCAGTGAAAATGACTGATCTTCAGTGGATTTCACTGATTCAGCAACGAAAAGTTGTTCACTGATTTTAAATCAGTGAAAATTTCACTGATTCGGTTTTAGAGAGTGAAAATAAAGTCTTTTTTAATTATTACACAAATTTTTACTTAACATCGAAATACTTGTCTGTCCTTTTTGTATAATAAATATTAATGTCTGAAGTTAATGGTACAATAAAAACTACTTAAAAAATCGACTGTTAACCATCCTTTTTTAATTTTTGAAAAATCCACAAAAAAACTTTTTTGATTGTTTACAAGTACTTTATTTTTCTATTCGCCCACCTGACAATATAAAAGCAAGTTTTTTCTCAAGAATGTTACTAAAAACTGTTTCGTGATAATATCAAACTGTCAAGAGCAACATTTTACCATTTCGGTTTTGATATTATAGAAATACAGGAGGTGGCCCATTCATTAAGATGGCCCGCTCATTAAGACATTCCCCTACTTCTGTATATTTTAGAATTTCTCATCTAAATTAACTTTAGATAATTTCAGATAAGAGTGAAAACCTTTTGGCATCTGAATAAGTAAAGATTCACTTATTCAAATTTAGACTATAGGCAAAAATTGGCCGCAAACTGTTTCCTAAAATAATAAAAATTTTGACACCAAACTTTGTAGAATTACTTAAAATATTATACAGAAAAAACAGATGTACAATATTTTATTAACTATACAAAATTTTGTTTTCCATTAGAATCAAACAAAATTTTACAATTCTACTCTAGTTCTTCTCTCAACTGCTCTCTTTAATTATTTCCCCTCCTGTTTATTACTATTTAAAAACGATTTTTATTCATCAATTTAAAATTAATTTTCATAATTCACGCAGGCCCTTGGACCTTTTTGGAATGAAACGCTCAGCTTTTATAAAATATTTATCTTCGGTTCTCACCCAATTTCCCTTTTTCACAGTTGATTCCATTTCGTAACGGCAGTTAATTATCCTTTATATTTTAAGGGGCATAAAATTTGCAATTATAAATTATTTATTTCTGAAACAGTGTAGAGAGAACAGGAAGAAAGGATTATATACCCAATGTGAAAAGCTTGACGCTTCAGCCTCTGGGAATTGAGTAAAGCAAGAACTTTGGCAAAACTAACTCTTTGAAAACAGTTTGACATTTTTTTGGACTGCGATACGTCCGATCATAGAATGTTGTACTCTGACGCATGAAAATTGCCCAAAGGGATGCGCCATCCATGATCGATGTTCTATCCGATCAGAATCTACCGAAACTGCCCGCCAAATAATATATTCATAGCTTCCGGATGGTTGAGCGCGACTCCCCTTCCCCCCATTGCCTCTCTTTTGCCAGGTACGTTTGCATTTCGTTCATCAGTACGTAAATCATGCGTTGAATAATTGAGGAAAATATTTCTCTCTCTCTCTCTCTCTTTTTAACTTGAAATGCATGTTATTATTGCTTTTCAACTCTCAAACGAAAAGGAATTATGAGATCGATTGTCGCATTTGTAAGAGAACAATTCAATCTCGTTTCAATTTGTCGTATTATTTTTTACTCTCTATCGTATTTTCATTTTCTACAATCGAACACAGGGGGGTCACTGATTTTTTCCCTCTTGAATCAAAAGCGATCGACCATGTGAGGACATTACTTTTTTCCATCACTCTTTTCCGGTAGAAAATTCACTTACCATTGGGGAAAAAAGTTTCGGAAAATTATTACCATTTGAGAGGAAAAAAACAGTTATTTCACTATTTTAAAGGACTCGTGGTCCTTTATAGAAATTTGTTTAAAAAAAAACATGGCTATTTTTAGATTTATTTTAATTTATTTATATAAATTTACGACTATGATTATAAATATTATTTCATTATACACTGACTTTTGCAAAATTCTCGGTAATTTAAAATCCGGTTACATTCTCGAGAACATAATCGAGAATATTCTCCTTCCGGAGAATTTATGAGAATTTTTTATGTTTGAATGAGCCCCACTATTTTGAAACACAATCAATTTATTAAAAAAAAAAATTTGGGTAAATAACAAAATAATTATCATTACAAATTTACTATAAGTCAATGAAGTGTAAAAATTATTATAAAATATAACAATTAAGGTAAATGTTCCAATTAGTGCACTACTAAGAATTTTGCTAAAATAAATAAAGAAAAAATTAGTTTTAAATTCTTCTATGAAACTATTTATTTGCATTGAAATACAGCCAATCCTTTTCTGAATTGAAAATGATTTTGATTAAGGTTTTATTATCAAAATATAATAAATTATTGGTTTTTAGCGAAATAATATTATTGTACCAATTTGTTAACATACATGAAAAATGCATTGCGATTGTCATATTTTTCTTGATCTTTCAAAACGAACGACACGATCAAGGTTTTAATTTAAATTTTCGTTTTCTAAGTGAACAAGAATCATGAAAAGTAAATCAAGATGAAGTACATAAAAGGTAAAATTAAAAACATTTGTTTTTTATATTATTTTTATATTGTTTGGTTTTTATTTTAAACATTTAAACTCAGTTGTGCACAAATTGGTACGTGTCTACAAATGGGGACATTTACCTTATGAACAATTTTAAAATAAAAGAAAGTAATTTAAATTTGAGAAAAATACTTCAAAATCTTTGAAACAAAATGAAAAAAATTAGTGTAATGAAAAATTTGAGAATATAATTGAAAATTGAAAAAAATGATTCAAATTGAGATAAATAATTAAAAATTTAGAAAATTCTTTCAGTAAATGATGAAAATGATTAAAAATTTAAGAAAATTATAAAGAAATAATAAAAAATAATTTAAAATTGAAGAATATAATTAAAATTTTAAAAAATAATTTTAAAAATTGCATAATATATTTTAAATAAAGGAAATTTAAAGAAAATTTCAGAAAAATACTTGAAACTTTTAGAAGTTAATTGCAAAAAAAAAAAGAAAAAAAAATTGAAAATTAGAAAAAATAAATGAAAAAAGATAAACATAATTTAAAATTGAGAAAAACAATTTTCAATTTAAGAGAAATAATTGCAACTCATACAGAATATAGATACATAAAATACAAGAAAATCGTAGATATAATTGAAAATTGAATAGAAAAATGAAAATTTCAGATAAATAATTAAAAAAACTTTTTTGAAATTATGGGAAAGAACGTAAGTAATTGAAAATAATAAACAAATAATGTAAATAATTGAAAATTGAATTAAATAATTGGAAATCATTAAAAATTTTAAAGAAAATAATGGGAAATTTGAGAAAAATAATTAAAACTTGTGGAAAATAATTGGAAAATTATTTTAAAATTTGAAACTTGAAGACAATAATTGAAATATGATGAAAACAATGATAAATTGAAAGAACATTTGTTATTTTTCTTTTAATTATCAACTGTTTGTTTTTAAATTCCAATGTAAATCTTTAATCTTCAATTTAATTCTTTAATCTTCCATTTATTTCTTTAATTTTCAATTATTTTCTTCAATTTTCAATTGTATTATATGTTTTTCAATTACTTCATTAAAAATTCAATAATTCTCGCATTTTTTCAATTATCAAATATTTTCTTGAAATTACAATACAACTCTTCAACTTTCAAATGATTTCTTGAATTTTCATTTCATTTTACAATTGTTTCCATTATTTTCATCTGTTTTAAATTGACAATTTAGTTTTATCCTTCAATTTTATGATTATTCATCAATTAAATTTTTTTTCGAATGCCAATTATTCTTACTGTTTTTTGATTTTTTTTTCAATTGTTAATTATTTTTTTAAATAGTTAATTATTTTCTTGAAATTTACATTTCATTCTTTAATTTCCAATTTATTTCTTCAATTTTTAATTATTTTCTTCAATTCCCAAAAATTTTCTTTAAATTTTAATTATTTTGAAAGATTTTCAATTAATCCCTAATATTAATTAATTCCCGCATTTTCTCAATTATTAATTATTCTATTTCAATACAATTCTTGAATTTCCAATTGATTTCCTTAGTTTTCATTTATTTTCTACAATTTTTTTCCATAATTTTCATCAGTTTTCAATTGGCAATTTATTATTCTCCTTCAATTTTATGAATATTCATAAATTACAAAACTTTTTTTGTACGAATGACGATTATTCCCACTAGTTGTCAAAAATTTGTTTCCAATTGTTAATTATTTGTTTTAATATATTAATACATATTTTAATATTTACTGGAAGATTTTTTCCTCATCTTCCAGTAAGCGAAAAAAAGTGTTTTTGTTTCCATTTAATTGTTTAATTACCAATTTATTCTTTTGATTTTTAATTATTTTCTTTTATCTTCAATTTTTTTTATCCATTTTCAATTAATTCCTCAATATTCAATAATTCTCTTATTATTTCAATTATTTTTACACTCATAAAAATTGTTTTACAATCATAAAAATTGTTTTACAATTTTAATTCAATTATTCAATTCTAGAACTATTCTCTTGAATTCTTCGTTATTTTCTTCAAATATTAATTTCAATTTCCAATTATTTTCTTTAATTTTAACAAATTATCGCCTTTTTTCCATTATTTTTTTCGATTATCATTAAGTTTTTTCAACTTTTATTTTCATTTATCAGTTTTCAATTGTTTTTTTCCATATTCATTAATTCTTGGCATTTTGCAATTTATTTTTTAAATTTTGAAGTATATTCTTTAATTTTTAATTGCTTTTTTCAATTTTCAACTTTTTTTTACGATTTTCAATCCAGTTGTTTTTTAATTTTATTTTAAATTGACAATAATTTTCGTAATTTTTCACATATTTTCTTCAATTTTTCAACTATTAAAAGTTGAATTAATAAATTTATTATTTTCTTCAATTTCAATTATTTTTTTCGATTTTTAATCAAGTTGTTTAATTTGCAACTATTATTCCTATAACTTTTCAACTATTTTGTTTAAATTGAATATATTTATTGTTTATTTTTTTAAACTATTCTTTTCAATAATTGTGTAATTATGTAGACATTTTTCGAATTTTGTTTCCAACAGTCAATTATTTTCGTCATTTTTCAGATATATTCTTCAATTTCGTAATTTTCATTATTTGAATTTGCAAAAATTTATAGTTTTAAATGACCAACAAAAATGCAAAGTTCGTCTTTTATGTTGCTATAGTTATTATATATAATTCTTACTATTAGCATTAAAATTCAAATCATTACTGATAAAAATAACACTAGAGATTTTATTTTCGTACATTGGATGAGAAAATTGGACTTTATTTGATAAATAAATAAAAAACTTTAATTCTCATGAATTCTTGATTAGAATTTTGGTCGGTTATATTCCCGGTTATATTCTCGTTCTCATTACCGTTCTCCAGGTAATATTACTTCTTCGCAAGTCTGGAGAGACTTTTCGTTCCACTAAATGATAACACTTTGTCAAAGTTTGGTATAGAATCGTTCGAATTTAGGGAAAACAAGGGAAAATCGAACTACTGGAATATATTTAAATCGAAATTTGGTGTATTTTTATCGATTTTTGAAATTAGAACACTGAAAATTAATATGATGCGTGTCAAAGACTGAAATAAATTATGTGACACAGAACTGTGACAATTTTTCACACGGTGTGTGTCAAATGGAAGTCTATATAACGAAGAGAGCCGAAAACATCCGAGTTCTTCCGAGTGGCAGTGCGTATCAAGTGAGCTCGAGAACCTGGCACAAAAAATGCATGGGGGCCCCTTCGGAAGTGCACTAATTTTAATTGTATAGTTACGTTATTGATAACAAACAGCTGACATGTCAGGATGTCATAAACTTGTAGATAAATATATTTAAGTGATCTAGTGGAAGTTAGGAAACTATAAAATACTAATATAAGCGTCGCGTCGATAAATTCGAAAACTGATTGGTTCACTATTTTTATAAATACATAAAAAAATTTTCATATAATTCGATTCATCTTCTGAAACGCACCATATGAATTTGTGAATTTTCCCCGAATTTCCCTACTTTCAAAAGCTGTTATATCAAAATGTGATATTCATTCAAACATTTCTTTAAACGGAAAGTCTCTCAGTGTAATTTAAAAAAAAACTTTATGAAATTATACATATTTCCTTTTCTTTTTTTTTGTACAGTAATTTTAGTATTTTTTTTCGGTAAGAGTTCCAGTTTCTTGGACATTTTTTTCGCTAAATACACCTAAGAGGGCGAGGCGCAAGGAGGAAAAAAGGTCTGTAATGCGCGATCCCCTTCTTCCTCAACCCTCGTCTCTACAAGCTATGCTTTTTTCCAGCGGAGAACTAAGTGCAAAATTATTTTAAAAATATTTTCTTAACCACGTTAGCTTGAAAGCTGACCCAGCCTGGCCGTTATATACCTACGCTCGTGCGTACATGCAAAGCAAAAAGAATTGGATATGCCGGTGTGGTTTTTCGACTTGCCGTGGTTTTTACTCCTTTTATCGTCCTGCGGTGACCCTACATGATGCACTAGGTTTTTAAGATAATCCTTTTTCCATTTGCTGTGTCGTTACTCATAAACTCTTCTCGATCCTCCCGTATTATAGAATTTTTCACCTATCTAGGGAACCATTTAAGGGGTTATGCCACTCTATAGAAGCCGAAAAAATAGGTGTTTTTTTTGGAATTTTTTTCAAAGATTTTATAAAAGCAATTATAATTGGAGCATGATGAGTTTATTTGACATCATTTGACATTTGTGACATGTCAAAAATTTATTATATTTAACAATGTTTTCCTGCAAAGTAATTTGATTTCAACAAAACCTAAACATAAAAAATTAAAAAGAAAAATGAAATTCGAATTCATATTTTATTTTTAAAAATAAATAAGTTCTGTGACCCTTTACAATTTAATGTAAACTGAAGAATTAGTTTGAAAAAAAGATATTTGATTTATCAAACTGTACAGAAAATTAAAAAAATTTAATTTAAATGAATATATATTTCAAACTCATTTAAAACCGATTTTGAACTGGCATTTAAAAAAATCGATTCATTTCGACTTTGATTTTTATCGCAAGTCGCAAACCAACTTCAAGTTAATAAAAAACTTGCCATTAACTTTCAAAATGTATTTTGAATTAATTTATTTCAAAAAATAGTGCAAAATCCAACGCGAAATTTTAACAACAATAAGATATTACTTCAATCTGCATATTCCCAAAATTTGGATTGGATCAGTTTTCATGCAATCAAGTTAGGAACTTTCAAAATCACGATAAAATGACGAATTCTCAACATTTAAGTTGAAAGTTTTTATATTCCTAAGCTAATTATCAAAAAAGTATTCACACCGTTGAAAATTTGGTGTATTTGTGTAACAATCGGTCCTTGTTAAATTTTTTGTATTAAAATTTAACATTTTTCTTGTGTTGATTTAATAGCTGTCATTAGATTCTTGAACATAACCTCAATTTCTTATAGTAATAACACTGTAATTTATATTCAATTTTTTGTTGTAAAACGTAAATTTCGTTTTGAAAATTCATTTTAATAATTAAAAGGTAAAGTTCAATGCTAATTGAATAATATTGACTCCTTAACTCGACACGATTATATTTTACTTCTGTCAAGCAGACGATAAAGAAAACAACACAAATTCCTGTGTTAAAAACTAACACATATTTTGAGTTGACCGTTTAGGACATGTGATTTATTTTAAATTTAACAAAATTTTTACCTGTGCAGATGATATTAAAAAGTAATAAAAGTACTTATTATTTGAATAATTTCGATTTGCTGAAATTAAATTACTTTGCAGAAAAATATTGTTAAATATGATCGATTTTTGACATGTCACATGCAAACTTAAAAATATCATATTTTCAAAAATGTAATAATTTAATAGTAAATGATTAGATGACTTTCTTTAGAAATTTTTCAAGTAAACAATCGTTTAATGATTGGAAAATATTAATGTTTATTTTAGTCCAAATATAAATAATCTTTTTTTTAATTCTTACACTTATTATTGATTTTTTGGTATAGATAATTTGAAAATAGTAAGAGGACCAACTTCTGAATGTTAAAAAATTGGTGTATTAAACGAGAGAATTTTTATCTTATCTTTTTTGTCTCTAAAAGACCGTTAGTGTCCTAGGTACTTTTAAGCCAGCCACTCGTAACCCCTGCTACTCTGGTGCTTTTTACGTCGCGCTTTTCTCTTATTTTTCAGCTCTTCGCTGCTACGGCCAAGAGTTTCTAGTCCGTAGATACTACACAGAAAGCCTCGAACTCCTTCGAATGACTTTCTTTCGTTTTATCTATTTTAGAATGGTTGAGAGAGGAAAAAAGAAAAAGCAAAGGCGTATTGCGTTGTAAATCCTTCTAAGAGAAAGAAGAAAAATTAGCAAAATAGGTAAAACGCGTTCTATCGTCTTTAATAAAATATAAAGAGCTTGTAGAATTAATTTTAAAAATTTTAAGTATACGGAATTTTGAAATCTATTAATCTTTACTCAAAAAGCTAAATCGTCTAAAATTTAAAAAAGAAAATAACAGAAAAAAGACAAACAAATATGATTATAGAAAATAAGATTAAAGAATATATTATAAAATTGGAAAATTAAAAAAGATCCAAAGATTATATACACACAAGGAAGAATAAATCAAAAATATAATAAATTGAATAAACTTAAATAAAGAGAGAAAGGTTAATAAATTGTATAAAAAAAGTTTGATAAATATTTATCTAAGAGTGACTTTTGATATTGCTGGAAAATATTTTTTATTCTTTTGATGGCAATATTATTGGTTAGCAGTTAATTACGTGAATATCACTATGTGGAAAATAACTTGGGGTTGTTTAACAACTACACACACATACATATATATTATATATATAATATATCTATAGATGCGTATATATAGAACCAAGGAAGCAAGACTTATGATGAGATTTCAATTTGCCGCGGGGCACCGTCAGGCTGCGTTTAACAACTTTTTAATGGAGGCTTGGCGACCATCGTCACTCACAACTTGACTCAGCAACGAAAAGTTGATCCTAACGGGCGTTAGATTCTCCGCTATTATCTTATTTCTCCTTTTCATCAAACGAAAATTAACAATCTGGCTTGCTCTAATTTCAATTTCTTACTTTTTTTTTCTAATTTTATATGAATTTTGACAATGTCAAAAGAAGCCAGATGTTTGGAAAATATTTATTTTGAACTTTACTGATTTAAATTTTTACAATTTAAAGATTAAAATTTAAAAAAATTTATGTGAAACATTCTCTATGGAATAGAAATAATACAGAACTTATGGAATAGAAACTTCATTCACTCGAATCTTTTCTAATCTCTCTTTTCATATCCAAATTAATCATTTTGAATCCCACTTAAATTTTTCTTATTCCATCTAAAAATATTACAAATTTTTATCTATGATTTTCTACCAAATCTATTCTTTATTTATCGAAGTTAATTTTTTTTATCCATCTTAAAACTGAAAAAAAACTAATCTTTCTTAATCCCTTCTTTTACATCCAAATAAAACGTTTCAAATTCTTTAATTAAATCTGTTTTTATCCTAATTAGTCTATCTAACTTTATCTCTGATTTCCTATCATTGTATTAAAAATCTAAATAACAATCTATTTCTTTAATTTCTCCCTTTTATGTCCGAATAAATTACGCACTGTCAAAAATTTCTATACTTGAATATTCTGTCTAATGTAGCTAACAGAAGTTTTTTCTGATACACACACTGTAAAAACAAGTGTCTTATTTTAAGACATTTTTGTCCTCACTTTTAAGACGTTTTAGAGTGTCTTAATTTTAAACCAATGAGAAAGCATCTTTCAAAATTATTAACCAATGAAATAGCTTGAAATAACCGTAAGACGCTTTCTTAATGTCTTGTGTCTTAAAATAAGACACTTACACGGAAGAATTTCTTGAACTTTATTTTTAGGTACGATGTCCGCAAAAAGTCCAGAAATGGAGAACCCATAGGGGTTCCATAAATTTGTTAATAAAACTTGTCATTAAACTTAAAAAATGTATTGTTAAAAAGAAACTGACAGACGTCAAGTAAATCATCCAGAGGAATATTTAGACTTCGCGAAATAACAGCATACCGTTTAATAATACAATCACGTACATGTTTTGAGCCGGTGTTCGTAAATAAAGAAGTAACATCCAAACTAATCAGTACATAGTCATCAGGAATAGTCAAATTTTTTATTTTTTCAATGAACTCATAACTATTACGGATATAAGAACTAGGCTTATTTATGGATCAGTTTAGAATTTCAAACAAATGTTTAGAAAGAAAATAAGTTGGCGAACCAATGATGGAAACAATAGCTCTTAGAAGCCATCAATCTTTTTTATGAATTTTTGGAAGGCCATAGCATTTAGAAAGATTTGTGTCGTTTGTGTAAGTTCAATATCATTGTTTTTCTATTCAGAAAACCATTAACATTCCAATTTTTTAAGAATTCGTAAGTTCTAGTTCTCAATGGGGATCCTGATATGTAAATCTCAGCCCAGAGGGCAGGTCAATAGCTGGTTTCTTTTGGCGCATTAAATTTAAATAAAAAATTTTATACTTTTGATTCTATAAAGAATAATGGTGTTTTTGTGTGTCTAATGATGAAATTAATTAAGTTTAAGTTAACTAATATAATCGCAAATCATACACCACAACTTCGAAATCTTTTCTTAAAATTATTAAAATTCTTCTCAACATAACCTAAAAATGTCAGGATTGACAAACGTATAATTACACTTGCAAAGATTAATTATTTTGAAAATTGTATAAGATTTCATCATTTGTTATGTATTAATATAATTATTTTACTTTATATTTTTCTTGATTTCACATTATTGCAATAAATTCTTTTTAAATTTTGCGCTTTAAAGATCTTGCGAAGATGCGGACCTTGCGGACGAGTTTGGCTGTCAGGATCCCCATTGTTTAAGTGGATTCATTTTTATAATTTTGTAAGTGTTAGGTGCAGTCAGTAAATTTTCCATTTTGTCAATATAATCAATTCTATTCAGTGCCACCTTGACATTTCCCTTATCAGCCGAAGTGAAGATAACATTATTGTGCATTTTTATAAACAGTTTTGTATCATCAAGTTTTTTAGTAAATAAACGGTCATTAATATTAATGTGTGCTTAGAGATCAGAATTTTTCTGGATTTAAAAATTGATGGGTCAAATTTTAGGGTTTTTTTTTTTGAGGTTATGTTGAAATCCTGACGTGATGGGGTTAAATGGATTTTAGATTCGGTTTCAGCGACCCCAAAAACATAAAGTAGGCATGGTCTGATCTCGAGCTCAGAGCATCAATTTTTTTTTGTATGCCGGTGTAATATTCAAACCTGATTTTGGTACCAATTGAATTTTATTTCCTGTTTTGTCATTATTTAGTTAAAATTCGATAAGTATTATCTAAATACTTTTTATAGTTCTCTTATTTCAATTTTATACATATAACCAAATTATTACAACGCAAAAACAGAATTCGAGTTCCACGAGGGAAATCCCCTCAAAGACACAAAATCCCCGACACAATTCTTCTGACAGTCAGTACACTTGATTTTCGAAAATTTTTTCCCATTTTGCAGCTAATTGTAAAATAGGAGCGGAAACCTTTTCATTTGAGGTGCACTTTTGTTCTTTTTGTTTTCGGTCGGAGAAATAAACGCATTTGAATGTTGGAGAGTTGGAAAGTGGAGTTGATGGAGAAGCAGTAGGAATATCGTTGCGTTTTGGATCGATCAGTGCCTCTGAATCCCTGGTGCAGGATCGTTTCTAAATTTTGGTATTGGTACCTCTTTTCGTGTCAGTTGTTCCCAAACCCGGGAATGATAGGGTACACCTCCAAGCGTCGAACGGAATGATCGATTTTTCGTGTACACGTAGGATGGCAGATTTAGGTGTTGAGTGTAGTTGTGCATTGAGGCAACACACACGCAGAGGGAGACTGCTCGTTCACTCACACGTGCTCACACGCATTCTCTCTTCCTCCTCCTCCTTCTCTCCCTCTTTGCCCTGTGTCTCTCTTTCGTTGGAGGTTCTCTCTTCTCTTGCAGCCTCCGCTCTCGACTCTCGTCGTCCCCCTGTAGCTCACGCTCGCCACCCTGGTATCCACCCAACGACCCCTCGGGCTCTGGAAATCCCCCCCTCCCTTGCCCCTGGCCCATCTAACCTAGCGCAGCATCCGCGTTCTGGAGCTCTCGCAGCTCTCGTAATCGCATTTGACGTCGCTACGTTTTTGTTTCAGAGCAGTACGTGACGCTTCCGCCGTCGTGAGGGCTCTCCGATGAAACACGCGAGAGCGATAGGACGAAAGAGCGAGAGAGAGAGATGTCACGAGCAAGGGAGTATAAAAGAGAGAAAAAGTCTGTTGAGAAACGAGAGAAAAAAAAAGGAGAAAATTCTCTGCCACGCCAAAAAGAAGGAAAGAAATGCGCCGACGAGTACCAGGATATCCGGCGATGTAATGCCGAAGTTCACCTCTCCAACAAGATCCTAAGATCCTGAAGAGGATTCAAGGAATACGGCAAAAGGGAAAAGTGGACGAGAGCTAGACGAGCATTTTCTTTCTTGTGCTCTCTGATTCTATGTCTTGAAAGTATTGCGAGATGAAAGAAAAGTATATTACAAGAAACGAACGTTCCTGATAAATTTTGTTACATGACGGTATTTTACAAGAGAGAAAATGGACAGGCACAGAATCAAATTATATTGTTCTATAAGGGAGTAGAGAATGCTCCTTTCACTCAGAACATACTTGTCAAATTGTCAGAAGTTGCTTCTTTAAACGAGGAACAATTTCTCTTTTTATACAATATATATACTACTAGTTCCTGTGATTTAAAAATAAAACACAGTTTCAAATCACCTTTTTATCAATGGTAGGTTGATGACGGAAAAAAATCGCTATGATGTACAGTCTGGTAGATAATGCTATTATGTTATCATATGAGAAATTCCTCAATGATAACGTAACAATAGTTAAACAAATTTTATTAAATAATGACTACCCTTCACATTTTATCAACAAATTTGTTTAAGACAGTAGTTTGCTATACAGGTGTTATGTCTGAAACGGAAGCCTGTCCAAATATTTCCTAGACTCCTCGTTTTAAGTAAGTTCAAATTAATGAATCAAATTTGGGATGAGGAATATGTCAATGAGTTAACTAAATAATTTGAGAATATTTATTTATTAATAAGAAAGATAATAATAATGGAGATTTCAGTCGACAAATTTGAGTTACTGAATTGGCTTATTTTTAATATGAGAGAACGATTACGAAGAGTTAGAGAACCCGTAGCCTCTTGTTTGTTTAGTCTTTGGTGATAACGTGGAGAAACAGTTCTCGTTGATCCAGACAGGTAGGCTACGAAGCTATTCGTCTAGTAGAAACAGTGGCTAGACGCACGTGAGTCAATATTTGTATTTTGAGTGATATTCACAAGATGCGTTGGGCTTGCGTGTTAAGGCTCGTACAATATTTAAGGTTTAGCCTGAACCTTAACTAAATTTAACTGGATGGCTTTCCTCCTGAGATTTATAACGAAGGGTTTAACTAAGACTTTTTTGACGAAAATAATTTCTTTTTCTTAGATATTTCTCCAGATACGCTACTAAAAAGCATAATGGCTATTAAGACCAATGCAACTGGACCTGACTATATATCTATTAAAATGATTAAGCTGGCTATGCCAGTTATATTTCCGGTGTTATTACATATTTATAACTGTTCTCTCCAGACAAAGATTTTTCCGGACATTTGGAAAATGAGCAATATACGGCCTATTCCAAAAGTATCTAATCCAAAAAAAATTACTGATTTTAGAGAAATCTCAATACTTTGTACCCTGTCTAAGCCCTTGGAAAAAATTGTTTGCAATCAAATGACATCTTTTTTAAATAAAAATAACCTGCTTGAGCCTCTACAGTCTGGGTTCCGCTTTAAACACAGTACCTGTACGGCATCTCTGAAGTTCACGACTGATGTTAAACTTGCAATAGATAAAAAACATATCACTGTTGTGGTGTTCTTTGACTTTTCGAAAGCATTCCCAACCGTTGATCATACTTTATTAATACGTAAACTGCACGGTTTTAAACTGTCAAGATCGGTATGTGACTGGTTTGAGTCGTACCTCAGACACAGATTTCAGAGAGTCGTCAATAGTAATGGCGATCAATCGGAGTGGGATAGGCTTAGATGTGGTGTCCCCCAAGGTGCTTCACTGTCTTCTCTACTTTTTAATTTATATATCTCAGACCTTGGAAGTCATTTAAAATATTGTAAATTTCATAAGTATGCTGATGATTTTAAATTATATCTGTCCGGTCCATTATCATCTTTGTCTGATTTACTGAAAATGGCTCAAACTGATATTAATTATGTCGAACAATGGGCAAGCGATAATCGACTTACTCTTAACTCAGACAAAACACAGGCAATGGTTCTTTCAGCATCTGGGCAACCCTCTATCGAAACATTAAATAATATAATACCCCTTTTTTTAGGGGGTAAGACCATTGCATTTAGAGAAACAGTGAAGGATCTTGGTCTCTTGTTAAACAGAACTTTGTCATGGAGAGAGCATGTTTTTGAAATTTCACGTAAAACTTTTATTACTTTACAACAACTACGTAGAAATAAAGACTCATTACCTACTTCAACACGTTTATTATTAGTTAAATCACTAATTCTTCCATTTTTTGATTATTGTTGCCCGGTTTATGATGATATCAGCAATGACTTGAATCAAAAACTCGAAAGATCCTTAAATGCTTGCATTCGATTTGTTTATAACCTTCCAAAATCTGAACATATAACGCAATATAGAATTAAATCTGGATTGCTAGATGTCGCAACTCGTCGAAAATTTTTTATAGGCAACTTACTTTTTTCAATATTTAAAACTGAGACTCCTAATTACTTGCTTAATTTTTTCGAGTTCAAGAATCTAAGTGACTCAATTCATAACAGGCTTAGGGAAAGAAAAAACATCTTAATTATACCACCGCACCGTACTTGCAATGTGCAGAGGTCTTTTATAGTTAGGGGTGCTAGGCTATGGAATAAACTTGATGCTGATATAAGAGAAGCTCCCGACAGCTCAAGCTTTAAAAGGTTATTTTTTGAGTTATTATTTGAAAGGAACAACGAAATCTTTCAGGTTACGTATTGGTAATCTGTTCCTTTGTTCCTTCTTTGTTTTTATTTTTTTTTTATCTATATCGTGAATAGTTAAAATAATTATATTTGAAGTTAACGCTTTTCACCGAATGTCTATTATTGAGTTCATTATTAAGTTTGTTAATTGCTCAGTATTATATTATATGATATTATTTTATACATTATATTATAAGTATTAACTAGTTTGTAAACCTAATGTATTACAACATACTTGTTCCTTGAAGGCCTCATTAGCCCTAGGAACTTTCAATATTTCTAAATAAATAAAAAATAAATAAATAATGTCCACTGAATACCTTTAATGGATCTCGTTCGTAATTTGAGTATATTTTGAAGAAAGAGATAATGTTCGGTTCTGAAGTGGTACTGAGCTAACACTGTTGGTGGTTAGAACAGCGATAGTAATTGCAACTTTAAAAATAGTATCAACTAACTTTGTGAATAATAGTCACTGACTTTGAAAATAACACTTGCTGATTTAGAAAATAAAACTGACTGCTACTATGGAAATAATATTGTCTATGATGTTGAAAATAAAACTGGCTAACTGGCTATGAATAATGTCTTCGATGTTGAAAATAAAACTGGTTGCGACTATGAATAGTATAATGTCTACGATGTTGAAAATAAAACTGGCTGCTGTTGCTTTCTGGTAGGTCGAATATATACTGAATCTGAACGTGTGTTTCCAGATATTGTGTCATCTTTGTCAATCATAGTCCGAAACTTCTTGACACTTGGTTTTTCATATGAAATTGTTAATGTCCAAATATGTTTGCTCATAGCCGCCTGTTCGCCTGTGCTCATAGCCCCCTCATAGCTTATTTTCAGAAGTCATTGTGGATTTATTACAACATGGCATTTCTGTGTCAAGTTGAGTTTTGTTGATCCGCGTCTTCGGACTCCGTATCATTCTTATCTATCATCTATGGAGAATTCGTTTCACTCACTTCCTACATAGGGCTCTTAGATTTACAAAATATTGCCTCACTTGTTGTCAGTTCTCATATTTTAGACTGTTTCCGGAAGTTCCGTGTAGCGTTAAAGTTCTCATGTCCAGGTTGAGTTGACTCATGTAATCGTTATCTCAATTAGGTAAAATTGATATACAAACTAGGTATTATTGCAGAATACCGATGCGATGTACAAAAATAAGAAAGATTTGGTAATATGCTAAACTTGACATAGTTTGATATTATTGAAAAGTAAAAATATGGAATAAAATACAATATGTTATAATAGGATATGTATAATAATTATATTAGTTACAGACGAACACAGGTTTCAAAAAATCGATTTTTTGGTTCTGTCTTGAATCTATTCCAAAACTATCCAAGAATATGTCTTCAAAATTTCAGAGGACAATTTTCGACATATTTTCGAAGCTAGAGCAGTTTTAGTAACCGAGCGCACGCGCTCCGCCCCTTTATGTGTTCTATTGTTTGACTATACTTGTATACACCTGAAAAGGTCCAATCGTCCCTTGAAATATTATTTGTAGTTATTGTATGGCCCGGGAATAGCTGAATAACATCTAATTAGTGTAAGTATCCAAAAACTTATATTTTTTGGACCGAAAACTTAAATAAAGCTTCTATTAATTTAAACTTAAATAAAGCTTCTATTAACTTAAACTTAAATAAAGCTTCTATTAATTTAAACTTAAATAAAGCTTCTATTAATTTACACCGAGTAATAGTTAATAAATATTATTAAAATTTAATTTAAACTTTTTACTATGGTAAAAGTAATTTTACTAACTATCGAACATTGTTAATTAATAGTTTAATGAATTTAAGCAGTCATTGGAACTAAAAGTACTATGGAGGAATGAGAGTAGAAGACTTTTTCATTTCTAGGATATATTATAAATAATAAGTTCGACATTTTGAAAGTAAGAAAACGGAGTAAAAACTCGTAGTCATCGATTCTAAAGAACCAAATTTCATGAAGATCAAAACATTTCTTTAACAATTGTTCGCCATTTTGAATTTCTAAAAACTCGTAATGAACGGCACAAAAAATCTTCAAATGTCAAATCTTATTGAAACTGGATAATTCTTAAAAATTACATATATATATATATTCTTTTTACATTTGTCCATTTTGTTGATTCTATTTATTTAATTCATAAAATTTTTTTAAAATTTTTTTTTTTAACTAGTTCTAGTTAAAATTTTCACTTAAATTAACGTGTAAAAGTGTCCATTTTTATGGGTTCGTTAATAAATAAAAACAATGTCTAATACTAATGTTAAAATTATATTATTTTAACATAATATAATAAAATAAAAACCATTTTAATAATTGTAACTTGAGAAGAAAGAGAGTCTGACTAAAACGGTATTGCACCACTGAAAAAATAAATAGCGAAGAAACGTCTTGTCTGACTAGATAATAATATGGACCTTTTCTACTTAAACCTTCTTCTCATCTGAAATGAAATTTATCTGTCAAAACCATAATTATCTATTAATTTCAAATAATTATCCTTTAGTTAATTATTTCAGAAAAAAATATTTTGATGAAAAAACAGTTTTTGTAAAAAACCTTCTTTTTCTTGTCTAAAATAAAATTTTTTTTGGAAAGAAAACAAATTTGTCTACCAATGTTAAATTTAATCTTTTTTTATTACAGTTTAGGAATTTTATTAACTTCAAAGGTCTTTAAAATTAATTCTTCTTTTTAAAATCATTAACTGTAATAAACTGTTTTTAAATAAGTTTTACATAAACATTTTTAAAAAGAATCAGATAAACAATCGGGAAAAAATTAGTCCAACTTCATATTTCGTATATTTGAATAAAATAACAAGCAATTTAAACTTCAAATGCATTTTGGTGTTATGGTAATTTTTCACATTTTGATCTATTGAAAGTTGCATTAGTATAAAAGTTATAATTTTCTGTTAATAGGAACCGATTGTCAAATTGTAGATTATTCTCTCTAAATCATTTTTTATAAACAAAAAGAATGTAATTTTTATTCAAATGCAATTTTTAAGTAATGATTATTCTTAAAAAAAGACGCATTTAAAATTTGAATTATTTTACTTTCTTCTAAGAGGAAATATTATTTTATCCCGAATTTTTCGATTGCAATTTTTTGACATATTTCGACTTCAAGATACCAAAAAAGATACCTTAAAAGCATCATTTTGTGAAATCATATCAATTTTGATTTATTTCAAGCCTTTTTTCTAAAACCAAGTATATTAAAAAGTTCTCTTTAGATAATGTTTTCTTTTTCAAATTATATTAATATTTTAAAAAATTACTAAATTTTTTAATACTTTATTGGTGTTAATTTTGTTTTTTTTTAGGTAACCAAGGGAATCAAAGCAGATTACTTTATTCAATGGTTTACCCTTTAGGGTAATTGCACCTCGGTTTTATAACAAAGCGTGAAGAATGAGACACAAAAAGAATGCTCTTGTGAATTGGAGGACGAGATTGGCTAACGCAAAGTGAGTTCAATTTTGATTATTATTATACTTCTCGGTCAGTCGGCACGTGTCTACCAATTGGTCTCAAACACGTGTCGTCGATAAAACCACGTCCAAATATTGTGCGTTTTCTGAATAGGCCAATTTTCCAGTATACGCCTCTTTTTCGTAGGATGTTCCTTTTTAGACACCCTAGTGTTTTTATTTTATTACAACAGTAGTAAAAATAAGCGCATACTATAGTGCGTATCAAATTTAGTTATAATTTCATTAAAATTATCAATTTTAATAATTTTAAGCAAAATATTACAAATTAGGAACTTTTAAATATTAATTAATTTTTAAACAAATTAATTTAAGTAAAGACTGACTAAACAATAAAATATTTTAAAAATGAGATAAATAATTGAAAATTCAGGTATTTAATTCAGGAATAGTAAAAATAATTAAAAATTGAAGAAAATTACTAAAATTTGAGAAAAATATTTTAAAAATCTAGGAAATTAATTGAAGCATATTAAAAATAGTTGAAAATTCGAGAAAATATTTGCAAAGTAATAAAAATTAAAGAAAATAATTTTAATTTGTAAAAAATAATTAAGAAAATTACAACATTTATTTGTAATAACAGAAAATTATTGCAGAATGATAAAAATAGCTCTGAATTGAAAAAATAAATAGAATTTGAGATGAATAATAAAAAAATTAGAGAATTAATTAACAAATTATTGAAAATGACAAAAACTAATTGAAAAATGATATTAATAATTGAAAACTGAAGAATTTAATAAAAATTTGTAAAAAAATAATTGTAAAAATTACAGAATATAACTGAGATAAACAAGAACTAATTGAAAAATTATAGAAATAATTCAAAATTAAAGTTAATTATGGAAATTTAAAAAAAAATTGAGAAAATTACAGAATTTATTTGATATAAAAGAAAATGATAGAAAATCAAAAAACATCATTTAAATACTTGAAAAATACAACTCAAATATAAAAACCATAAATAAAAATTTAATAAAAATTGAAGGAGGATGAAATAAGTTTTTTAATATTGAAAATAATTTGAAAAAACTTTTTGGAAATCGATGAAAATAGTGATACTGATAATTAAATTAACAAATTTTGGTGAGTTTCGTTTTTCTATTATTTGAGATTAAAAATTGATATTAATAATAATTCGATGCTAAAGAAATTAATTGTAATTTAAAGAAAAAAAATTACAATTTAAAAAACAAAAATCATATTTTGTAAATATAATTGAAAAATGACGAAAGAAATTGAAAGTTAATTAATAGATAATGAAACTAATTTGACATTGAAGAACATAATTAAAACTGAAAAAGTTTTATTTCCAAAAATTAAAGAAAATAATTCAAAATTTGAGGAGATTTTCAATTTAAAATTTAGGGGAAAAATGGAAAAATAATGAAAATCTTTGAAGAAAATTTTTGAAAAAAAAATGAAAATAGTTGAAATTTGTAGATATTAATTGCAATTTTAGAAAAATAATTTTAAAAATACAGAATATTTGTCAAGTAAAAGAAAGTACCTTATTACAAAATGATTTCAAGAATTTTAATTCAGGAAAGTAATTACAAGATTATATAGAAATGATCGAAAATTTATTAAAGAAAATAATGGAAATTTGAAATAATTAATTGAAATTTTCGGAGTTAATCAACAAATATTCTAAATATAAAAATTGTGAAAATCATTGAAATCATCATTCAAATTTGAGAAAAATAATTGAAGAATGATTATAACATTAAAAAGTGAATACAATAACCTAGATTTGAGATAATAAATGAGAATTTAGTTAATTAATTAAAAAATAATTAATATGTCTAATTAAAAGGTGGAGAAAATAACTGCAGAAACATAAAAGAAAATGAAAATTGAAAACAGTAATTGAAAAATGATTTAAATATTTGAAAATTTAGGAATTTTTTAATTAATCAACAAATATTCAAAATAATATAAAATTATTAAAATTTGTGAAAATCATTGCAAATTAAAAAAAAATAAATAAAAAATTGACTAAAGTATTTGAAATTAGAGAAAATTAATTAAAGATTAATTAAAACATTGAAAAGACGATACATTAACTTAGATTTGAGATACTAAATAAAAATTATAGGAAACGAATTAAAATAATTAAAATATCTAATTAAAAGGTGGAGAAAATAATTGCAAAAAGATAAAAGAAAATAAAAATTGAAAAACATAATTGAAAAATGAGATAAATAATTGAAAATTTAGAAATTGAATTGAGGAATGATGTTTGAGAATAATTAAAAATTGAAGAAAATTATTAAAATTGGAAAAAAATATTTTTAATTCTAGAAAATTAATTGAAGAATAATAAAACTAATAAAAAACCTGAGAAAATATTTGCAAAGTAATAAAAATAATTTAAAATTGAAGAAAATAATTTTAGTTTGTTCAAAATAATTGAAAAACTTATTATATTTGTAATAAAAGAAAATAATTGCAGAATGGTGAAAATAATTGTAAAGTTAAAAAAATAACTAGAATTTAAGATAAATAATAAAAAAATTAAAAAATTAATCAAAAAATAATTAAGAAAGACAAAAAGTAATCAAAAATCAATTGAAAAATAAATTTAATAGAAAAATAATTGATAGACAATTGTTAATTAAAGCAAATAGTAACAATTTGTAAAAAGAATTAAAAGAATTACAAAATATATTGAAGATAACAAGACTACAATTACAATTATTTTATATTATAATTCTTCGAACTTCAATTTTCATCTATTTTTATCAATTTTTAAAATTTTTCTTTAATTTATAATTATTTTCATTATTTTTTAATTTTTCCTCTAAATTTTAAATTAAATTTCTGCAAGTTTTAATTATTTTCTTTAATATTTTGAAATAAAACTTTTTCATTTTCAATTATTTCCTTCAATATGAAATTAGTTTAATTATTTTTGCAAAATATGATTTACCATGTTTTTTAAATTTTAATGTTTTTCTTCGAATTGTAAATTCATTTATCCACATTCTCAATTTTTTTTGTCTGTAATTTTGCCATATGGAATTTTACCGGTCGACTTTTTTGCTCTATGGATTTTGCAAACGTACCGTACACAAGTCGCCTTCCCTGACCATACTCTCTAAAATTGAATAAGTGAAAATTCACTTATTAGATGTCAAAAGTCTTCCACTCTTTCAAAAAGTGCATATGCACTTGCAATAAGTGTATATGCACTTATGATAAGTGAAATTTTCACTTATTTTAAGTGCATATACACTTTTTGAAAGAGTGGAAGACTTTTGATATCTAATAAGTGAATTTTCACTTATTTAAATTTAGAGAGTACTAAATAATATAGTAAAATTTACTATAAAGAAGTTATAAATTAAAAACAATAATTGTTTACGAAATTATGAATGCTGGGTTAAGGAAATTAAATATTAATTAGAATATCCATATAATCAATTATTATGTACAATTAATCATTTATAACTTTTTTTTTCATTTATTTACATAGACGGGCAAAATATAAAAAAGGCCCTTTCGTACGCTAGGTACTAATAATAATAATTTATGTGATTGCAAATATCGCAGACAAAATAAAATAATTAAATCATAATCGAGGTGATAACAATAGAACAATAGAATTTTCCACATCTAATAAATATTTGTTGTAACATAACCCAGACAGAGATACTATTAATAAAATTGTTTATACCTACATAATAACAATAATAATAATTTACCAAAAATATTAGAACAAACATTTATTTGCGTAAAATTAAAAAAATCCGTTAAATCTTAATTTAAAATCTTGTTAGTTTCGAAAAATCTGCGAGTTATAATTTTGCGGCATATAAAACGATCAGAAAATAGAAATAAAAATATGCGACTTAATATTAAATTTTATAAAGACATGTTCCAATGAATTTATATATAGTTCATTCATTAAATTAATTATTTAATATACCTATTTGTTAATCAGTTTTTAGTTTAATTAAAAAAATAATGTGTAACAAAGAATTGAAAATAAAAAAGCGAAATTTTAGGGAAAATAGGATTCTATAAAAATGTTAAAATAGAGAAGTAACTTGAGTAAATATTTTGATAATTTAACACCACTTGAGAGGCATGAAGAGATATGTGATTGTATGAGTTCTTTTCAACTCTATAGCAGTTTATTCGTGGCTACTGTGACAGATTTCGGCCACGCCTCACCGATATGGTACCCCATGTCCCACCCCCGTCGTCACCCTCCGAATAGTGCCCTAGCATTTACTAGCTTTGATCTGCGGGTCTCTTTGCAGGACGAAAAGCGAACCATCGACTCATTCTCGTCGGTGAAAGTCCAAAGTAGTGTGTTTTAAATTTTTATTATCTTTTTAAATAGCTCACTTAAGCACTCAACTAAAATAAATGGCCATAAATAGTAAACGAAATTACAAATTCGGCATCTTTAATAAATTATTAAATCCAAACAGATCTTATAGTTATTGTACGTAAAAACCAATGAAAATTTGGTTTTATTATAATCCTGAAAAGTTAGGATTCGTTTTAATTTAAAGAAAATTTAAGTTTATTGAGAATAAGTAGGTATACAAATTTTATTCGTTATGGAATCAATTCGAAAAACTTTTAATTTTTATAGATTTTGTAAAATCCATTTTTTTTGTTGGGAATTTGATTATTTCATTATATGGAACTCATGAAATTGCAGTAAAAGTTTCGATTGACACTTGTATAGTTCACACAATAGAGATATAGTTCGTGGTGCACATGAATCTAAAAGCAGGAAATTGGTAGGCGGATATAACACATGGACCATTATTGAATGTCTACTTACACGAATTGATTATTATCATTCTTTCATAAGAAGACGAAAATTTGAAACTCCTATTTGCACAGTTATTACAAATGTTTGTCTTCGCTTCAAATATCAATATCAAATAATATTAAATTATATATACAAATATTTTAATTTCAAGAAAGCTTCAAAATTAAATTTCATACATTATGCCATTTTCTATACCTAAAAAAAAAATTATTTTATGCAAGATGAGAGAAAAAAATAAATTGTCGAATATTTTGATGTTTGTAAAAGAGAATGTAATTAATAATTCGTAAAAGGGAAAATTACAATAATATTGTTGAGATGAGTTTAAACTCGTATTTAATTTTGTATTGAAATTGAAAAATAATTGATTTATCGAAAAGGGGTTTTTGCTGTTTTTGATTAACAATTCTAAAATTTTATGCTTTTATTGGATCGAATTGATTGGTTTAATTAGCAATTCAATATCCTCTCAGTGCCATTAGTAAACTCGATTGAAAATCGACTTTTTAAAACATAGAATCGTCAAGTCGAGGTATCCTTGGGGGAAACTAAAGTGCCCTTATACGAGGCACAAGTTGCATATGGTCCGCGGAGTTTGCAGAAAGCGCTGTTCTATCCGTCGAATCTAATCTGCTCTACGATCTACCCTTTGGCGAATTAGATCAGAGATCGAGCTTGAATCGTGTATATATACAAATAGTGGTTTGACGTTACTGTACCTTATAATACCAAAGGGAATGTTTTCCATAATTTTTGATTTTCAGATACGGTTTTTCAATTTATCCTATCCACAATATCTTTTGAAAAAGGGTAAAATTGTATCAAAAATGGATAGAAAATCACGAATATAAAATATATGAAACTATTATTTTGTTTTGAGATCATTTTAAAGATTTTCTTTTATTATCTAGAATCTAGAATTGTAAACATGTAGATAAAAAAGTTACACTTTTTTTTATTTTTTAAAAAGCAGGACAAAAAGAATCCACTAAAATAGGTCTAAAAACTAAAAACAAACTAAATCTAAAAATATTAGATGGTTTGTCAAAAAAAAAAAAAAATTTAAAAAGATGTAACGAGAAAATGAATTAAGTGACTGTTAAAAAAACCAGAATATCTTATAAAAAATAAACGGAAAAAATTTATTTTGTAACTTTGACCATATTTATGATAGACCTCGGATTAAAGAAAAACAAATTTGTACTCAAAATTTTTGAAAATTATCCCCATATTTCTGGCAATTTTTAGTGAGATTACTAGAAATAGTTTTCTAAAATCTTGAGAACAATTCTGAATTGGTTTTTCTTTAATCTGAGATCTATCATACTTTACAACTTTACCGAAAACATTTTTTTCGTGTATGAAATAAATTAAATTTCTTTTAAATAACTGCAAAATAAAACAAGAAAAATTATTAACAGATTTAAGCTGTATCTTTCTCGGTTAAATACAGACTATCGGGAAAAAAATTCCAGTATTCTTTAAAGGATATAAAATTTTTTGAAAACTATATTATTCGAAAGAAAAAACGCCCTAATTTAGGGGGGAAAATTTGGAATGTTAAAAATTGTTTATTTACACACATTTTTAGATAATCAAACTTCTCTCTTACTTCGCTTCTCTAAAAATTTTTAAAATTAATGTGATTTTGATTTATAATAGCTCATTTTCTTCAAAAATATAGATTATCTACAAAAAACTATTTTTTAAATATGATTGTTTGTTTAAAAAAAGTTGCACTTAATTTGTTAAACAAATAATTAAATTTGAAAAACGATGCAGTTTTTTGAAAATTTGCTTCTGTGGATTTGTAGATAATTTATTTCTGAAGAAAATGAGATATTTGAAATCAAAATCGCATCAATTTAAAAAAATTTTAAAAAAGCGATGTTAGAGAAAAGTTTGATTGCCTAAAAATGTGTGTAAATAAACAATTTTTAATATTACAAATTTTTTCTCCTAAATAAGGACATTTTTTCTTCCCAATATTATACTTTTCGAAAAGTTATGAATTCTTTAAAGGACACTGGATTTTTTTTTCTGATAGCCTGTATTTAACCGAGATATATATAACTTTAAACTATTGTGAAAACTGCGATATAGAAACATCCTCGAAAAAGCAGGAAATCAGAGAGAAAAAAAAGTTTAAAGAAATAAAAATATATGTGAAAAAATAAACAGATATTTGTGAAATAGAAAAAATGTTTTAAAAGAAGCGATTTTAATTTAAAATTTACATATTTTAATGATTGAATTTATTTATTTTTAAATTGATGTAATGATTTCAATTTTCAATAAATTATGAATAATAATAAAATTACAGAAAACACTTGAAACATTTTAAATAAATAGATGAAGGAGAAAATTAGTTGAAATTATCCTAAAGAACGAGAAACTGAAAAATAAAAGAAAAATATACAAAAAGTTGAGTAAAAAAGTATCAGAAAGAAACTGAAAAATTCTTTAAAAAATAAGAAATTTAAGAAAACCATTCAAGAGATTAAAAATAATGTAAAGTAACAATAAATAAAATTAAAACAACTTTGAAAAACGAAACAATGCCAAAATATTAGACGGTTTGGGGAAAACTCCTATAAGTTTTGTTATCAAAAAAAGACAAATAACTCTGCGATAATCTGAGAACAAATTGTGAAATTTTTTAAAAAAAAGTCAGAATTAAAAGTTTGCTAAAAAATGATACAACTAGAAAAAAAAAAAGAATTGTGACTAATATACAACAGTAAAAATTCTTACAAAAAGTGAGGAATTAAAAGAAAGTACGTATAAAAACAAAAACATTTTATCAAATAATTGTTTGTTTATTTGTAAAATTAATAGATTTATTGGAACTTTTGGAAATTAAAATAAACAGTAGGTAAAGAAATCAAGGAATTTTTTCTAAATAATGTAAAAACAAAATTGCATGATAACAAAATAATTTTCGTAAATAAGAAAAATCAGAGAAAACTAATTAAAAAAAGAATAAATGAAGAGGAAAAGAAAAAAAAACTTTTTTGAAAAATGAATAAAATTACAAAACTATGTAAGAAAATTTTGATCAAAATATAAAATGCTGAACAAATGTTTGGAATAAATAAGTATAATAGTGAAAAAAAATAAACAATTTTATAGAAAATTAGAAGGGGAAAAAAAGGGGGGGGGGGATTATAAAAATGATCATATTCAGGTATAATCACTCGTTTTGGATATTTTTCAAATTTATGGTTATTTTCAAGATGTTCTTTTACATTAAAATTGAATGAAAAAGGGGGATTATAATTTCTTAAATTATATGCCTTTTATTTAAAAAATATTATATTCTGAAAATAATAATAATTCTTAAAAGTTTAAGAATATTTTATTCTTAAATAGGATCCAAGAAATATTCCTATACCAGTTTTTCAGTGGACAGATACCTACGATCAATACTCAATTTATCGGAATGAAAATTCTAAAGTTCTTTTTTTAGCTTACCAATCCCACCGGGATTAGGTTAGATGTCCAAAACGCATTATTATTCAATGAAAATATTAATAATAATATTAGGTACGAACTTGTTGATACACAATGAAAAATGTTTATGGAATACATTTAAAAATTAATATATGAAAAGAAAAGGAAATAATTTGCGGCTCATCAATTATCTTCTCTAAAAGTGATTTTGTGAATAGATAAAAAAAGTGAACTTTTTTTTTTCTATCTCGGAAATATAATAACGTTGACATACATCTGAACGTGGCATCTATCCTCACTCTACCCTATATTATTTTCAATTTCTAAATCTGAATTTGTAAAAAATCAGAATTCAAATTGATGTAGATTTCAAGTAATTTTAGTATCTTTCTACTAAAATTATCCTGGATATTATAAACTGAAAATACATTTATTTAAAAAGCCAATAAACCTTAAAATTATAATTGAACTGTTTTTATATTTGGAATTATCTTTATTTTGAGTAAATTATGAAATTATACTTAGTAAATAACAAAATTTGCATAGTTATAGATTATAAAAGAGTTGAGTACGTAATTTTGCTGATACGACCGCAAATACTCTTTACACGTGAGCCAGTCTCGATATAATTGCAAATGCGAAATTACTCGGTTGCACGGCATGCATAGTAAAAAGATCGATTGATGCGATTTAGAAAGGTCTCAGGGTTTGATTATATATTGAAAATACATTCAAATTTTTTTTAAAAAATACATTCAAATTTAAAAAAAAATCAATTCGATTTTTTTTGTTATTTCAGGGATCACTGTTGCTTCCCTTTTTTCCCCCTTATTTAGAAAAAATTACCAAAAACACCTAAAATCCTATATTTTCACCCCTTCTCACATTCTTCCAATAAATATCCATTTTTTTTCAAAATCCTAGTGAGAATCAAAATTATTAATTAATTTTTTTAACTACCTTTTTTATAACTTTTATAAAACAATCTACTTATTTTTTAGCAAATAATTTATTTCTTTAAACGTACAAAGTATAGATAATTAGTTAAAAAGTAAAGTAAAGTAAAAAACTAAACCAAAGTATAGTAAATTTTTTTTTTATTAATCTACGTAAAACAATTCTATGAAAAAACTTATAAGAAATTTTTACAAAATTTTACAGCAAATTTTAAACAAAATACCAGAAAAACACAACAACAAAAATTTCATGAACTTTAGGTATAGAAATTTATAGGGAAATTTTGTTGGAATTTTTTAAAAGTTTTTTTACAACATAGGTATTTACTAAAAGTTATTGTAACTCTAAGAAAATCCACACTTGAAGGAAATGGTTTTGCCAACACTTTATTTAGATACTTCTATATACATATATATTCAAAAAACTGTAATTTCTTAAAATTTTATTAAAATTGAAATCATTTCTGAAATAATAAACATCATTTTGTGTTCTTAGGTTAATTTCAAAATTTGTATTCCATAAAATCGAAATATGAAACTTGGTCGAGTCCATACCAAGTGATCACACCAATTTCAGTCATATTGAGTAATATTTACGAAATTGATATTTTGGGTTCCTTTAGGAGTAAAAAAAATAAATTTTAATTATTTTTAAAAAATTCAAAATATTTTCGAAAATATTCAAATTCGAAATTTTATGTACTATTTTTTTTGTGTTATCATAACTTCTGTAATTTTGAAGCAATTGAGATCATTTTTTTTTTAAATTACTCGTATTTAAATACTCTTTCAAGAAAAATTATAATAATTAAGAAATTGTTTATAATTAAATTTTTATTAAAAAAATTAAATTATTTATTTAAACAAAATCTAAAGTATATCATCGTTCTTTTTCAAAAAATTCATAAACATAGCCTATAATGTGCTTAAAAATTTAAGCCAAAAAAAAAATGGTATGTATTATAGTTTTTGAGAAAAAAATTATTAAGTTATGCTAGCGCGGCGCGGACCGGTGTCACCGCTACTCAACGCGTAGTTCCGTAGTAACCGAAATGTATGTATATTTTTACATAATGTAAATATAGTTAGTGTATTATATTTAAATTATAAGCTTCAGAAAGTCACACTGATCTTTTCATAGTACATGGACATCAAACTTTAGAATTAAAAAAATCGGAGAAAATAATTAAAGTAAAAAAAAGTAATTAAAAAATTGGTAATTTATAGAAAAATAATAAAAATAACTAAAAATTGGGAAAATTATTAAAATTTAAGAATAATAATTGAAAATTTGTTAAATCAATTGAAAAATAATTAATATAATTAAAAACTGGTAAAAATAAGTGAAAATAAGTGAATAATTAAAATAATTTAAAACTGAAGAAAGAAAAATAATGGACTGGTAAAATTATCAAAATTCGCGATGTTCAGGGGTGTTAATTTTTTTTCTTATGCAATTTTAGACCTAAAATTATGGGGTAATGTCAAAAATAGAGAAACAAATAATTTGCGGAGTTTGAGAAATTTATTCTAAGAAAAACTTAAATTTTAAAAATTAAACCTCTTTCACAATTTTCATTTTTTCCATCGACAATTTTTTTGTGGGATTTTTAAATGATTTTCTACAATCCATCGTATGGATTTTGAAAAATAAAATTTCGAAAATGACCAGAAAAATATTGTTTTTTAATTTTTATGTAATACCATAATTCTACATCTTAATTGATGTAAGAAAAAAAATGACACCTCTGAGCATCAAAAATTTTGTTGAGTTAAAATTTCACCTATCTCTCCCCTTAAAGAATGATAAAAATAGTTTGAAAATAGTTGAAAGAAATGAAAACTATAATAAATTTAAAAGATGACAAAATTTTATAAGGAGAAAAATGATTAAAAATTTGAAACATAAAGTATGAAACCTAAAATTTGCTTCTGAAGCAGAATGGCACTTTTTTGCTACATCACATGGTAAGGGACCATGTGATGGCATTGGTGGCACTATCAAAAGATTAGCGGCTCAAGCAAGTTTACAACGACCATTAAACAATCAAATTGTTACTCCTCTTGACTTATACGAGTGGGCAAAATCCAGTTTAGAGAAAATTAATGTAGAATTTTGTAATTACGCAGAATATAAAGCTGAAAAACAATTGTTAAGTGAAAGATTTAATCAAGCTATGACCATTAAAGGTACACAAAAATTTCATTCCTTCGTACCCCTTGAGAATAAAATTGAAACAAAAATTTTTTCAAATTCTGTGCACAGCACAATTTGTAAAATAAAAAAATAAACATGACGATTAACTGTATTTATATTATGTAATAATATACATACATTTCGGTTACTACGGAACTACGCGTTGAGTAGCGGTGACACCGGTCTGCGCCGCGCTAGCATAACTTAATAATTTTTTTCTCAAAAACTATAATACATACCATCTTTTTCTTTGGCTTAAATTTTTAAGCACATTATAGGCTATGTTTATGAATTTTTTGAAAAAGAACGATGATATACTTTAGATTTTGTTTAAATAAATAATTTAATTTTTTTAATAAAAATTTAATTATAAACAATTTCTTAATTATTATAATTTTTCTTGAAAGAGTATTTAAATACGAGTAATTTAAAAAAAATGATCTCAATTGCTTCAAAATTACAGAAGTTATGATAAAACAAAAAAAATAGTACTCAAAATTTTGAATTTGAATATTTTCGAAAATATTTTGAATTTTTTAAAAATAATTAAAATTTATTTTTTTTACTCCTAAAGGAACCCAAAATATCAATTTCGTAAATATTACTCAATATGACTGAAATTGGTGTGATCACTTGGTATGGACTCGACCACTTGTTAATAATTTTCGGGCAAGTTTTCTAAACTACATTTATATTTATATTTTATAAATAACTTTTATATTTTCAATAAATGTCATAAAAATATTTTAATGTTTTTAAAACAAATTTTGCAATTCTGCATTTTCCATTTCTTTCAGTTATTATTTTCCTAAATAGTTAATTACCTTTTAAGCAATTACCTTTGATAAAAAAAAAAGACAGAAAATTAAAATTTGTTTTTTATTATTTACTGTCGAAGAAGTTTTACAGTAGTAAAAAAAATTGTGTATTCTGATGATTCTGCTGCAAATATTTTACGCATATGTTAAAAAAAACTTGTAAAGCTTTTTTTCTTGATTTTCCAAATCCTCTTTTTTAAAAATAAATTCCCCTTTTTTTAATGTCTAAATTCCGTTCTTTACTTAAAATTAAACAAAAAGACCACTGTGATGTTTAAAAAAATATTCTTGTTATTATATATGTATTGACATGGAAATCAAATTTTGAATGACATGAGAACCTTTTAGGAGAATAGCTAAACCTCAATAGAGCAGTTTTGGTTTTGAATTGGCCCGCTTTTTAACTCTCTTGTCTATTGTTGGCCAAATTATAGTTCTGAAATTGTGGACACGCGTCGTGGGCGTTCTGTTTTCGTTCACTTGAAAAAGCCTTGGATAGCATTTTTACCTTTGAATCACTTTGTTTCGCATTGTAGAAACAATTTTTTAAATAAATGCTGTAGAAGAATTGCAAATACGACAAATTTATGTGAAAAATGTGTATTTTTTTTTTTAAGAATGTGATTCGTTTTTAATCATTTTCTTGTGTTTTTCTGATTCTTCAAAAATTTGGTTTGCATTTTGTTGGATTATTTTACAGTAACTCTAGAAATATTAAAATATGGAGCATTCCAAGTTTTTTAGTTTTTTTTTCGAAAATTTGATTTGTAAGTTACACTTTTAAAAATGCGTGTGCGTTACATTAATTCATGGAGATTTTGAGTGAAGAAAATACCAACAGTAGAGAAATATGTAAAATAAATTTATTACACTCGGTGATATTTTATACAAGAAAATTCGAATTTAACATACCTATTTTTTATTTTCGAGAATATTTTATTAACATCGTGTTAAGTTTATTATATTTTTAGTAGCAAAATATTCATATAGTATAATTACTTTCATTTCATCGAATTTTCATTTATCAGAGTATTTATTTTGCCGAATTTTTACATTTAAAGTAATTTTTATCTTGATTGATTATCATTTTACAGAATTTACGTATTTCTTAAACAAATCATTGAATGTAATTTTTTTTTGACTAATTTTTAGTTAATAGAACTTTTATTTGACCAAATATTCATTGAGCGTAAATTATATTATTATTTCAAATCATATTCTCACATCATTTTTATTTTGCAAACAATTGATTTCACAGAATTTTTAATTTTTTAGAAACCATAATTTTCGTTCTCTCGAAATATGATTTATCGTATGTGTTTTTTTTAGACTCCGAATTTTATAACAACATAATTTTTGCATGATCGAATTTTTTCTTAACAGAATTTTCATGTATGAAATTTTTATTTTAATAGTGTGTTCAAGAATTTTCATTTATCCGAAATCTTTTTCCAAGTAACTCTATTTTTGTAAGAGTGAACATAAATTTCTTCGAAAAAAAATAAGTTACAAATTTTACTAAACTAAGTTAAAAATTTTACCAAAATATTTTACTATTTAGGGAAAAAATTCCAGAAAGCAAAAACTTTATACAAGATTCAATTCATTCAAATAATGAAAATTACGCAATTGAAGAATATATCTGAAAAATGACGAAAATAATTAACAGTTGATAAAAAATTCAAAAAATGGTTACTTAATTATACAATTGAAAAGAATAGTTTAAAAAATTAAACAATAAATATTAAATTTAAACAAAATAGTTGAAAAATTGTAGGAATAACTCTTGAAAATAATTGCAAATTGAAAACTAGATTGAAAATAAAAAATAAAAAAATTGAAATTGAAGAAAATAATAAAAAATTCAGGAAATAAATTAAAAATTTAAGAAATAAATTCAAAATTTAAAAATTTAATTAAAATTTGAAAAAATAATTGATAATTGAAAAAAAAATTATAAAATGACGAAAATAATTGACAATTGAAAGCAAAATTCTAAAAAGGGCTAGATTAATAGACAGCTGAAAAAAATAATTAAAAAATTAAACAAGAAATATTAAATTAGAAGAAAATAATTGAATATTGGAAAATTAAGAAAATTTTAAGAAAATAATTGGAAATAATTGCAAGTTCAACAACTCGATTGAAAATCGAAAAAAATAATTGAAAATTGAAGAAAGTAATTAAAAGTGGAAGAATGGAATTAAAAATTTAAAAATATACTTAAAAATTGAAAAAAGCAGAGAATTAATTAATATACCTAGAAGAAAACAATTGGAAACTAAAGAATTAAAATGAAAACAGAAGAATGAAATTAAAAGTTAAAGAAAATAATTGAACAGTTTTAAAATTAAAAATACTTAATGATAATCAAAAAAATAATAGAAAAAATACGATTATTTTTTAATATTCAAGAAAATAATTGAAAATTGAGAAGTGGAATTTAAATGTGAAGAAAATAACTTTGAATTGGAGAGGATAGTTCTAGAATTAAATAATTGAACTGAAATTTTAAACAATTTTTATGAGTGATAAAAATAATTCAAAAAATCATAGAATTATTAAATATTGGGAAATTAATCGAAAATCGATAAAAATAATTAAAAACTAAAGAAAATATTTGAGAATTGAAGAAAATAATTTAAAAATTGAAAAAATAAATTGGTAATTTCCCAATCTCTATTTGTCAAAATATTGAACACTCCAAATCTCCATTTGTCACAAATTTTAGCTTCCCAAATCTTCATTTGTCACAATTTTTAACATTCCAAACCTCCAATTAGCAGAATATTTAACTCTCCGAATCTCTATTTGTCACAACATTTAACATTCCTAACCTCCAATTGTCAGAATATTCAACCCTTCGAATCTCCATTTGTCACAAATTTTAACTAAACTGAAAAAAATGTTTAGTCATATCAACAAAAATTTGGTTGAGCCAACCAATTTGTGACAAATGGAGATTCGAAGGGTTAAATATTCTGCTAATTGGAGGTTTGGAATGTTAAAAGTTGTGACAAATGGAGATTTGGGAAGTTAAAATTTGTGACAAATGGAGATTCGAAGGTTTGAATATTCTGCTAATTGGAGGTTAGTAATGTTAAAAGTTCTGACAATTGAAGATTCGGAGAGTTAAATATTCTGACAATTGGAGGTTAGGAAAGTTAATAGATGTAACAAATGAAGATTTGGAAAGTTCAATATTCTGACAAACGGAGATTCGGATATTTAAAAGTTGTGACAAATGGAGATTCGGGAAATTAAAAGTTCTGACAAATGGAGATTTGGAGTGTTCAATATTCTGAAAAATGGAGATTTGGAATGTTGAATATTCTGACAAATGGAAATTCGGGAAGTTAAAAGTTCGAACAAATGGGGTCTTGGAAAGTGGAAAGTTATAACAAATGAAGATTCGGTAAGTTTAATATTCTTACAAATAAATTTCGGTTTTTTGGAGATTCTGTCATTTGAGTTTTGGAGAAAATAATGGCGACCCAAAATGTTGAGTTTTAAAATAATACAGCTTTTCTGACTTAAAATAAGATTTTCTTTTTACAGTGATTTTCTGACTTTGGATTCAGATTGAGCGGAGAAAAATACGTAGGAATACATGAGCGTAGTGTTCTAGAAGGAAATAAATTTATTTTTCAGATTATCTTAAAAATTTTAGTCAATCTATTTATTCTGACTTTGGATTCAGATTCAGCGACGAAAAATACGTAGGAAGTGTATATCGAAAAAAAAAATTTTTTTTTGAGGCTGGATTATGAATAGTATTTTATAAAAATTATGAAAATTATATTACAATTGTAGAAATTATTATTTAATATACTTGGTTTTTATTTCAAAACGCTGAATTCTCGATTAGAAGTTTGCACGGTTATATTCTCGTTCTCATTACCGTTCCCAGGGTAATATTACCTCTTCGCAACTCTATAACCAAAAGTACTCACTTTTGTCTCTTCCGGCAGAATAGGCTTTTGGACATTCTATTATTCAACATTTGCTAAAATAATGTCCAATTAAAAAATATAAAAAAAACCTGTCGATAGAATTTAGTAACCTCGTTTTACATTCTCATAATAACGCACTGAACCAAATTAATTAAAATCTCTCTAAACTGAATCATTTTCAGTAATAATCCCAATCTATTTTCATCTCTTTTCGCTACAGTACACTGAAAAACTTTGTAGATTAATATTTTCTAAACTTGCAATTTAATTTTAGTAAACTGACTATCATACTAGGGAAAAACTGGAACACTATATTATTATTGTTAAAACATTTTTTAACAATTCAGATTGTTAATTTTATTGTTATAGTTGATTGTTAATAATTTTATCTAACTCCATCTAACTATATTATTATTTCACAGTTTGACTATTAAAATGTTAAATTCATAGTCTGACTAAACAAACACTTAATTTTTAGTAGTCAGTTGATTAAAATTTTCTCCTAAAAACGAAGAAAAACTATAAAGCAGAAACACAATATTTCGTCGAATCGACATATGACAGTTAACCTAACCTTAATTCTACCTTATTTATACCATTTTGCTTTAATCGACGCGACGCCACGCAAATATACAATTAATATCAACAGGTAATTTCTTTTTCTTTTATATGAATCCAACAAATTTCCTTACCACTTGTGAGATTAGTATTTTCGTATTAAAATATTATCAAATATTTTGTATTTGGATCAAAAAAATATATATTGGTTAAAATAACTTGAATTAATTAAATTACACTTATTTGAGTCAAATAAATCGTAATTGCATCTAATAAATGAAATTATTCAACACAAATAATAATTTATTTAAACAATTAATTTATTTATTTCCCTCAAATATTTGGTTTTTTTATATAAATAAAAATTATTTCACACAATAATTTCATTTTATGGATTCAATTAAACTAAATTATTTAAAACGAATAATGATTTATTTAAAGAGGTTCTATCTTAAAAAGAATTAACATTATCATTTAATCAAAATTGGTCCACTGGTAAATAATGGTTTTATAATGATACAGTTAAATTTTTGAGACCTAAATGTACTTTTGATATTACATGTAAATATATGGATATATATGACAAACGACTTAATTCTCATAAAATTCAATGTGAAATGTTAAAAACGAAAACCTCTATAACTTTTTTCACAAGTACCTTGAGATCTCAAAAATTTAACTGCATCATTATAAAACCATTATCTACCAGTAGACCAAATTTGATTAAAATGGTAGTGTTAATTCTTTTTGCGATAGAACCTCCTTAATGCTAATACATTATTTTATAAAAACAAATACAAAATACTTTGATCAAATAAATATGTAATTGAAACTATAATAGTGAGTTATTTGTAACCATTAGTTTATTTACTTCAGCCAAATATTTTTTTGTTTAATACTAATAAAAATTATTTAAAACAATAACTCCATTTTATGGATTTAAATAATTAAATTACTTAATGCGAATAATAATTTATTTAATACCTTATTTTATGAAAACAAATAAAAAGTACTTCGATGAAATAAGTACTTAATTGAAACTTTAATAGTTAGTTATTTGAGACTATTAATTAATTTATTTCACACAAATAGTTTTTGACTTCGTATAAAGAAACATTATTTAGTAGAAAAAATTGGCTTTATTGATTCAAGTAAATTAAATTATTTAATATAAATGATGCATTATTTTATGCTACTACGTTTTTTATCAACACAAATAAAAAATATTTTTACCAAATAAGTATTACCTACATCGGAACGAAAATATTGAAAAACATTATAATTTGAATTTATTTATTTGTGCAAAATTTCTTGAATTATTATTCAATTTTGATGTAGAAATTTAATATTCTGTTAACGCATCTTTTATTTAATTATTTATTTCTTATCTTTTATTGAGTTCTATCACAATTAATATTAGAAAGAATTGTTTACTTTGTAAATAATAGCATTTAATGGTTTCTTCATAAATTACTATTTATAAAAAGTTTAATATGTCACTAAACATATCACAAATTAAAAAAGGAAACACTCCTTACAGACCGAACGTACAAGTAGAAGATTTTGGTATTTCCCAGCAGAGCTTGCGTATACTAGTGCTTAGATGTTTGATTTGCGTGCGTAGCGTTGAGGGTTCGAATCCTCTGTAGGTGCAATTTTTAATTATAAGTATATAATTGTTTAGATGTAAGAAATGTCGTGTGAAAGTTGATAAAAACTTTTATGAACAAAGAATTGAATAATACCTTAAAAAAATAGAAAACCATTTACAAATAACTCTCTAAATCTGAATTAGTGGTTTTCTACTAATGAATTAGCGAAAAGTGAGCTACTATTAAAATAGTAAGAATTTTACTAACTCTTAGTAGAAAGTACTAAGAATTAGTAAAAAATTACTAATTTAGTAGTAGAAAACTACTAATTAAATTAGTAAAAAATCTACTTTTTTTAAAAGTAAAGTTTCACTATTTCAATTAGTAGTTTTCTACTAAAAAGTAGTAGGTTTCTACTAAGAATTAGTAGTTTTTTACTATATGAATTAAAGAAAAATGAGCCATGAATTCGACTAATTCATAGTAGAAAACTACTAATTCATAGTAGAAAACTACTAATTCAGATTTAGAGAAAAAGTAGAACTCAAGTTTGAATAACAATTGAGAAATAATTTTAAGATTTTAAAATTATTTTTAAATATTTTATTATTTATTAGTTCCCTTACATTCTGACACTCGGGAGTTTTGAATAAAAATTTATTAGTTACAAATAATTTATTTACTTAATGCAATTAGACATTTACTTAAGATAAGTAATTCTCGATTTAAGACAAATTTAAATTTATTTGAATCTAACAATTTTTTCAAATTAATGAAATTATAGATTTAATATTTAGGCTAAATAAAAAAATACTTGACGGAATTAAAGGGATTATAGTCAGAACTAAAACAATTATTTGTGATATATAATTAAATACTTGATACACAAAAATGTTTAGTTCTTTAAAAAAAAAACATTTTTTACATGCAAATAAATATCTATTTGAATTAAATAACATGCATTATTGAATTAAGTAATTTTCATACTTGATTTAAGTAATTTTTATTTGACGCAAATTACTGTTTATTTTATGCGATAAAATAAAATACTTGGAACCAGTATATATGTATTTAAGTCAAATACATATTTAATGGATAATAGACAAGTAAATGATTTACTTGGATCAAATAATTTTTATTTGATTCAAATAAATTTTTGTTTCATTGTAGTGACCACTTTTTCCCCACTCTGATAGTCAGTTTACTAAAATTAAATCGCGACATTAGCAAATAATAATCTACAAAAGTTTTGTCAGTGTATCTATAAAACCGCTTTCCAGATTGAGAAAACTTTATCCAACTTTTCCATTAGTGAAAGGCATTGATATGTGAATCCTTCTATATATAGGAAATAATCTTTCTCTCTGTGAATTTCTTGACAAGAGGAAGTAACTTGCCAAGATACAAGAAAGACACAAGAAAGCAACTGGGATGATACTAAGGCAGAAGGTGAATCCACGAAGAGGAAACCACTTTCGCATTATCCAGAATTCTGTAACTGGATGCATGTGTGCGTCCAGGTGAGGCAGAGGGAGCTCACTCTTATACATAAATCTCATACAGAGAACTTACATTAACATCAACATCTTTACTCACACCCCCTTCATATATATATCCACCCTCTCTCAATATAGATCGTGTACAGCGGTGGTGTACGTTACAATCAAATCCCGAAAAAGGAAAAAGAATTAAAAAAGCTATCTGCCGCGAGATGATGAAAAAAAAAGAAGAAAAATAAAAAAAATAAAAAAGAAAGAGAGAGAAAAAGCGTCACCGGTTGGTGGGTGGAATGATGACAAGGGTGATGGCAAAGGGACGAGGACGCAGAGAGCGGGTAAAGAAAATCGCTTGCAGGCTATTTTCCGGAGGAATTTTCATTGGATGGGCGCCATTTTGTCTGTTGAGGGTAGAGAAGTAGTGCGCTCTTTGGCGATTGGTCGTTGTCAGGGTAACGCTTCCCCGCTCGCTCCAATCCCGTGCTCGTGCTTTGCTACGTTAGCAGAGGGGTGAGACTCCAGTTCTAGTTTGGGGGTCGTTTCGCCCCCATACATCCCCCCCTCCCGCAACCCCCAAGTCAGCAGGATAACTGCATTTCGCGGACAGAATCCCGCAAGAACTCACGGCGAGCGGTATCCCTTCGGTCTCTCTCTCTGATCCTCGACGTTTTCGTGAACGACGTCGCCATCTCGTCGTCATTTGTTATCCTCGTTCCACTCTGGACCTGTCTCGGCTTAACGTCATTGGGGGCCAATTATTTCGATATTTGAATTTTCAAGGCCGTTCGCGCGCGGCTACACCTCTCCCCCCCTTCACTACGGAATACGAAATACCGCTTTAAACACACCCCCCCAACCTCCCCCTCTCACTCTCAAAAGCAACCATCCACCTCCCCCCCCCTCCCCCCTTGAGTACGGCGCGGGAGGAAAACCCTAATTGGATTGACAACGATAATCTCATTTGAATTTCGAATCGGACCAGGCCAACCACGACGCAACCTAACGTACACGTCGTGGCGCTTCGATCTTACCTTAAACTATAACTTTCGATTTACCGGGCAAATCAAATTTGCTTTCTTCTTCTCACGGATAACGTGTTGTTACCGGGTCAACGAAATTCCGGGTCATCGGTCCTTGAGCACGAGGTGAAGGTCACTCGAATTGGCAGATTTTTTTTTTTGACTCTACCAATGTTTACGGATTTGTTGGTTATTGTGAATTTGGAATACTGGGTTTGCGGACTCTATAAGCGGTGAATGGACAGTCGTGTGGCAGTGAAGGTTCGAAACCCACTTGGTGGAACGATTTTTGGTGTTTGAATTTGTTTAAGAGATAATTGTTGCTTGAGAAAAGAAGAAATTGGTTTCTTGGCAGAAGGTGAAATTGGTTTTTTTGGCTGAAAGTAAATTAGTTTCAGTGTCTTGATAAAGGAGTAATTTTTGAGAGGAGAGGAAATAGTTATAGAGGTGAGAGGATAAATTGTTGTCGGTTGTTTGAGAGAAAGGCAAATTGTTACCAGTGTTTTGACAGAAGAAATAATTATCGGTCGCTTGAGAGAAGAAGAAGTTATTTGGGAGACAACTAAACAGTTACCAGTGACTTGGGATAAAAATAAAGTGCTGAGAAGAAAGTAAAATAATTATTTATAAAGGGATAGTTATCAGGTGTTTGAGAAAAGAAGAAATTGTTTTCAGTTTATTGGAAGAAGGTATAATTAGCTGGTGTTTGAATGGTTATGATATAATTAATAGAAGAAGATGGGTTATTAGAAGAAAGAGTTTTCAGTATAATAAGGAGTTGTCAGAAGAGGGGAGATTTAGCAAAAGAAGAAAGAGTGTTGAGAAAAGAGGAAAAAAGAAAGAGACTACAAAATACGAAAGTATTATCAGAAGAAGAAATAATTACCAGAAGGAGTTAATAAAAAACAAAAGAGTTAACAAAAGAAGAAAAAGTAAATAAGAGAAGAAAGAGTCATAGAAAGAAATCTTCTGTTAATAAGAAGCAATATCTGTCAGTTGTTTGAGAGAAGAAGAATTAAATTATCGGATGTTTAAAAGAAATAATAATCAAAAGAAAAAATAGTTATCAGTTGCCTGAGAGAAGACATAATCATCAGTGGTTTAGGAGAGAAATAATCATCAATTGTTTGAGAGAAAAAGAAATAATAATCAATTGTTTGAAAGTAAAAGAATTACCAGGTGTTTGTGAGAGGAATAAATAATTATCAAACAAAAAGAAATAGTTATCAATAGTTTGAGAAAACAACAATTATCAGTTGTGACCAAAAAACAATTATCAGTTATGACCAAAAAACAATGATCAGTTATGATCAAAAAACAGTTGTTTAAGATAAGAAACAGTTTGTTCGAGAAAATAAGAAACCAACTGCTGAAGAAAATAGTTAACAGTTGCTTGAGAAAAGAAGAATTAATAATTATTTATTTCTAAAAAGAAGTTGATTGTAAACTCAAGGATTTTGATAACGATACATCAGATAGAATTTCAAGATACTAAAAAGGAATAACGTACCAAACACCTAGTACCAAAAATATTTAAATCCTTTCCAAGATTTTCGAATAATTATCCAACACCAATTAACGCATTATTCTACAATTTAAATTCTTTGGGAATCTGAAGATTTTTACCTACACAAACCTCTTATAAAATTTTTTATACCTTCCATTTAATTTACATTTAAAAAAACGGATATCCTCACAAAAGATTGAGTAAACCCTTGAGGATCAAACAGAAGAACCGAAAAAGAAAAAACAAGATCTGAAAAACAAATTCTCAAAGACCATACAAAAAATTGCCTTTACTAATCGGACCGCTAATTTTATAAACAGAAAGCCTCACAAATATATATCTCCCTGAAATTATCGTTATTTCTAAAAAAATTCTCATCCTCTTTCTTTAATTCCTGAAGATGAAAACCAGGATAAAGTAAATTGCACCACAGCCACATTTTGCGTAGAATCAAAATGGATATCCAACTCTTAAATTAACAACAAACTACCTAAACTCTATTCTCGGTTTTGAGCCTACTTTATAAAATCAAGACGAAATTTTATCAATCATCTAGTGACCTCCACTCATACCATTTTCTTGAAGACATAAACTCTGGAATAAAATTGAATGAGTGGGAAGAATTGTTGGAGTTGGATTTGAGACCATGTTCTATTAAAGAGTGTTAAAATTCAGTCCTTTGGTAGACCTCGGCAAGGTCACCCCGGCATCAATCTGGCTAACGATTTATCGGGAAGTACCGGGCCGAGTGGAGGAGTTGGATCCGTCGGTGGCACATCCGTCGGTAGTGGATCTTCACTATCAACAACGGCTTTGAGTCTGGATCATCAGCAGTTCAACATCTTTCCTGCCATTTTTAGTAGGCAGCTCAATTTCTCGGCAGCGGCAGCTGCCAATTGTGGACAGAACAAACTTATGGACGAACTCAGACCAAATCTTGGTCTCCTAGGGGTTGGTCTCGTTGACAATGATACTTTTCATTTGAACCACAATCAAGAGAAGAGAAAGTGCAGCAGTACCAGTTCCAATGAACAGGACTTTGGCCTCTATGGTGTTCATCAAGGAATTGAAGCGAGTCCACCGACGCCCGCTGCGACACCTGGCAGAAACAGCGTCGGTTCTGCCAGCACTGTCGGTGAGTTTCTTTTACTTTTTGTTTTTTTAATTACCCAAGTGTTGATGACAATTTTTTTGGGATATTTAATGATGATGTTTTTTGTTTGTTTGTTTTTTAAATAGATCTACATTTATTTCGTCAATTTGTAAGAAGCTTTTATACTTCATCGATGATAGACCTTTTCAGATAATGATCGAGAAAACTACAATAACGGTTACAAGTAGATTATACGATTCAGTTTTAATTGTATTAAACTACTGGCAAAAATTGTGGGACCAATTACAAAAATTGGATTAAAAACATGATAGTCTTAAAATGTTGATAACTTTGTCAGATATTGGCGAAATGAAATTGTTTATAGACCATTGGAAAGTTTATGAAATTTGCCGATAAATTTTTGTGGATTTTCATTGTTCAAGTTTGGTAGGCTGCATTTTCTGGAAAAGTAATTGGAAAATTTTGAAATTAAGCTAAATTAAACCTTGAACTATTAGCTTTAAAATAAGCCATAGAAAATTAAAAAATCTTCACTGGTTCAAAAGTTATAAGTAAATGTGTATAAAGGACAGAACGCAACTATTCTTTCCTCCCCTCTCGGTGTATTTGCCATAGTATTAACCAACCAAAAGTGGAGCGATCATACATTTACTTATAACTTTTAAACCAGTGAAGGTCTTTTAATTTTCTATGGTTTATTTTAAAGCTAATAGTTCAAGGTTTAATTTAGCTTAATTTGACATTTTTCTAAATACTTTTCTAGTAATATCTGACAAAGTTATCAAAATTTTAAGACGGATATTTTTTTACTCCAATTTGTGTAAGTAATCCCACAATTTTGGCCGGTAGTGTAACTGAAATATATAAAAAAAAAATAAAAAGGAAACGTGGTAATATTCGGTAAGTCGAGGAGAGATGGATCACTTCTCGACATTTTGAGTCTTTTTCACTCACTTAAATCTTAATTTAAGACGTATCTTAAATTCAGAAAGCCCTGCTATATAAATGTTTATGTGAAAAATACCATCTTATTCAAGCTGAATTTACAATAATTATAAGTTTACTTTTTTAAATTGATCAGCACTTCACATTTTTATGCAAATTTAAATATTTTTTTTAAGTTCTAAAACTTAATTTAATCTATCCTGCACGTTATTCTTTATCGATGTTTGAGAAGAGAACAGACTTCCATCTCTCCTCGAATTTTTTATTTTTTTCAAACGTCTCTTATAGTGTAAAATGTTAACAGAAATAAATATTTATATATAAGTCTTTTTCATAAGAAGTGGAATTAAAACTTACACGCGCTCAAAATTGATTTTTCTCGAATTCTCGACTGTAAACAAAGAAACAGAAAAGGTAATCCATCTCTCTTCGACTTAGCCCACAAAGATAATAAACCCGTTGAATTAATTCAATTCCGGTTAAATACATTAAAAAATTAGGTTATAATTTCCGGTTATACTTTTCGGTTAAAATTTTCTGGGTAAAATAATCTACAATTAAGGGGTCTACCCAATTTAGATGCGCTAAAAAAGGCCTTTTTTAAGAATTTGTTTAATAGGTTTATGTTATAAATATTTGTTTATAAATTGTTATACTTCAAATATAATCCCAAAGTAAATAAAAATTGTTTTTTTAAAACTTATTTTTGTAAATGTAAATTTTAGTAAATTTTGATAAATATTTTAGTAAATCCACGAAAATGGTAGTTGCAAAAAATCGAACGGTTTTAGATTCAGTGTGTTAATAACTATAGCGTATATCATACAATTTTTTATTTTCGTAACATTTTTCGAGGGAAAAAAAATGTTATTGTTATGTATTTCGGGAGTATATTTGTTAAGTATAACAATTTATATATAAATATTTATAACGTAAACCTATTAAAAAAATTCTTTAAAAGAGGCCTTCTTTTTAGAGCTTCTAAATTAGGTATAGACCTGTTAAAATTACCGGAAATTCCAGTTTAATGTACCGCACAGAAAAAATGGCATTTTTCTTTTAAGAACTATTCTTAACTTCCAAATTTTTAAGATTATAATATCCTTCAAATAAGAAGCATATTCTTAAATCAAATCTTTATTCTTAAAAATAAATTATTCTTTCTAAATCTCAGAAATCTTTCATTTTTATTCGACTATGAGTTTAAAGGATTTATTTCGTTTTAAATGAAATTTTTCACATATTCTCTAAATAAAATTGTATTAAAAGTTTTTTGTTGTGTTAAAAAGCAAAGTAATGACTTCAAATATAACCTCTTCTCAAGAATGTGTCCAATTTCCCCTGAAAATTTGAAGAGATTCATCGTTGATAAATAAAAAGTTTCACAAATTGAGGAAATAAATGAAAATCTGTTTACAGAAACAAATTGTCTTATTGTTTTAACTATACTGTTTGAATTTTTTATTAACAGTGAAAAATTTTTCTTACATTGTTTACATTTTAAAATCAAAATAACTGGAAGTAATTTTCTGTTTTCTAAGTTTAAAATTCTTCTTATTTAAATATTATATTCCGATTTCGCTTATAGAATTTTTTCAGAAACTGGTATTATAAATATAAAGAAAATATATAAAAATGATCTTTACATTTTTCGGATAAATATTAACTTAACATTTTCTTTTATTATTCAAGTTATAAATTTTGTCAAATAATTTAAAAATTTTTTAACATTTTATCAAAATTTAACATAGATTTTATTAAAGAACGTACTGGAATGTTTTCCAAAAAACCCAGCTTAACCAAAATTGTTTAAAAATTGGACGTAGCAAATTTTTTATACGAATTTTAACAAAATTGTTTTTCTTAATTCAACTGATAACAATTCTTCAATATTGAACTAAAACTTCTTTGGTTTAAATTAGAATTTTTGGCCAGGACACTACACTACGTATTTTTTCTGCTGAATCCAAATCCAAAGTAAAAATGATCAGATTAGGTAAAATTTTATAGTTAATCTCAAAAAAGCGATTTTTTCGTGTTTTTTAGCAGTTTTCTAAGATTCTCTAAAAAAATTTAGCAATCTGGTTATTTTGACTTTGGATTCGGATTCAGCGAAGAAATTAACTTATAATTCGTAATGTTAATTATTCATTATTAAACTTTACTTTTGATTGAAAATATGTATAACTAGATCTTTCCAAATTTGTTAACATAAATAATTATAAATTGCCTTAATCTAAAAACCAAGTTTTAGTTTCTGTCAGTGCATAAAATTTATACAGTAAATATTCAATTTAATTTTTAATCTTATTTATATAAAAGCATCTTTCATTTGGCATTATATCAATTGAATTTTCCATTTCTTTTTATTCTTACAATTTTTTAAATTAAACGAAAATTGCAATTTGATTCGAATTTAACTTTTAACTGCCTTAATTCAATTTGAATTTAATTTTTTAATCTAGTTGGAATGTAATTCTTAATTGAACTTGAACGTTTTATTTAATCGAGTTTTGAATCTCATTTAAAATTAAATTTAATAATTGTTTTTTTATTTTTGTTTTATCATTTAAAATTTAACGTTCAGTATAATATTGTTCATTTATAGGGGAGAATTGGGTAAAATGCCTATTTGGGTAAATTGGCATTCATTAATAACTTGGCCAAAAATAAATATTAAACATTATTGTTTTTATTAATGAAGTAATATTAAGGTAAAGATGGTTTCTATAAAGTTTCAAGTTTATCAGTTTACTATTAAAGAATTTATTGAAGAATTGTAAAAATGATGCATTCAAAAGATAATTTTTAAATTTTAGAAAAAATGCACTTCTATCTCACAGACGTAAGAAAATTTTTTTTTTTAAATTACATATTCTTTAAACATTTAGCTTTCTATACACATTGATTAGATTTATAAAAATGAGTCTTAAAATTAAAAAACAAAATTTAGAGAATAATTTATATTTCTTGTATTAAAAATTTTTTGAGATAAACTTTATATTTATTGTATTAAAAAATAATATTATAATTTATAATATTTCATCTTCATAATATTAATAAGATGATTGATTTCAGAACACAAATAAACGAAGCTTTTTTGCTTTTATCCACATTTTGGGTGCGTATCATTTTGACACAATTTTTCGTGACAATTGTTATATTGTACTCCGAAGATAAATATTTAAATATTGTACTCCTTTAAAATCAAAAGATTTTTAAGTTTTCATTATTGAATAATTGAATTTACTGGAGTAATTAAGTCTTTTAATATTAATTTAATGTATTAAAATTTATATAATAAATAAGACTTAGAATTTTTGGATTTTAGTAAGAGTACAAAATAACATTTTTATCTTCAAACTACAATATAACAATTATCACGAAAAAATTTTGTGTCAAAATGATACAAACCCCGCATTTTTATACATTATTTTTGTCTTGCCAACTTACCCGAAACTTATCGAAAATGGCCAATTTCAATCAAGATATTTTAAAAATAATTTATTTCATCTTATCTGAAATAAATCCTTTAAATAATTATCTTATTTAATTCTCAATGGTTTTTATTTTAATGTGTGATGGTTTATATTTTCCAAAAATATCATTAAATATTTTTTTGTTTACTCCAAACTTTTACACATACATTTTGTCCGGCTCTCCCCTAAATAAAAATTAAGCTTTTATATATATGTATAAAAAATAATATCCATATATGGATATTATTTTTTCTTAATTAGAATTCGTAATATGTATTGAGAAATTTGAATGCACTATAAAAAAGGGAGAATTTCTGTTTATTTGAGAAGTAAATGATACATAAAATCAAAAATCGGGTACTGGATTTTAAAAAGTGGACAACGTGTTATCTCGAGAAAGACAAATTTTCCGGTTGTTGAGTCTTGAGTACTACACGTGTACATTGGTTGAAGTGTGACAAGCCGGCACGACATTTTGACAATGAGGCAGACATATGGTGCTACCTGTTCTATAGGCTATTATTATGTGCTCATGGGGGATTAAGGGGACTTAACATCAGGGGAGCACTAATGGGGTAGTGCAGTCCGGAGCAATAGGAATCACTCAAATCTGGCACCTACGAAAGACCCTTCATCTCAAAAAGGGATCATCACATTTCTCTGTTTATTTAACACTATCTTTCGATCATCATAATCAAAAATATATCAGAGTCAACAGTATTTTTCTAAAAAAAAACATCATTTATTTGTTGGTAAATTTGTTAAAACATTGACTTGACAAAAATCGAATTAAATTTCCCCAAAATGATCTTAAAATTTATAATAGGGGAGAGTCGGGTAAAATGCCTAATTCGGTAAATTGGATATCGTTGATAACTTAGCCAAAAATAAATATTAAACTTAATTGTTTTTGTTAATGAAGTATATTAAGATATGAAGTTTATCAGTTTATTATTAAAGAATTGTGAAAAAGATGCTTTCCTAACAAACGTGTATAATTTTTTTTAAAAATAAATCCTTAAACATTAAACTTTCTATATATAAACAGTTTGATTTAATTTATAAAACTGAGTTCTACAATTAAAATAAATAGTTTAATTACATCGTGTGTTTTTGGGTAAATTGCCTGCTTGATGTAAAAGTTCTAAGCAAAAGATATGTACGATTTAGAAAATTTGTCGGCTTACGTATGTTTAGATGTAGAAACTAAATGTCAAATTGTTACTGCTTCTGCATAGAAAATCAGTGTTTTAATAAATTAATTATATTAATTATTGCATTTATATTAATAATAATTATAAGAATTGTGAATTGAATAATCATTTTTAATATATTTTTAAAACATGATTTTAAATAAGCGCGGGATGAATCAAAAGAAGTGCGCATACTCAGAAAAAATACGCACGAGTGCGAAAGTTACGTGAGTCACGTGATTAAAAAGTATCATGGTGGATTAACCTGTCACATTTGGCTATTGAATGTCAAAATTTTTGTTTTCTTTCTAAAACTCACGCTATTTTAAAGCAAGCAGTTATTTTTGTAATTTATTACAGTGTTTAATTTACTTTTGTAAGTTATTTTATAATCGTTGAAGCTTTATTTATTTGTTATATACTTTATTTCTATTTTTTGTCGGACTACTTTGAATTCAAACTTTAGTTTTATGATAGAAAGATTATATTTTTGTATTCAAAGCTAGTGCTTTTTTTAATATTAACAAGATGATTGATTATAGAAAACATATAAAAAATTTTTTTTTACTATTCATATTTTTCCACATTTTTGTGTACGGGGATTTTACCCTGTGTCGTAAGTCAAAATGGCGAACTTTGACATCAATATTTAAATAATTATTTTTTCTGTTTTATCTGAAATAAGTACTTAAAATAACTACCTTATTATATTCTTAAAGGTTGATTTCTAAATATGTGATGGTTTATATTTTTCAAAACTATAACTAAATACTTTTTTTTTGCTCCAAACTTTACTAAAGGCATTTTGTCCGACTCTCCCCTACAATTATAATATAATTTCAATTTCTTTATGAAATCTCATGAGATTATTTTCATTAAAAAATATATAATAATAATCCACAAGATTCATTTATTCTTTCATTTTGTCCTCAGCTGAAGTTTGGCACTTAGATATTTTTTTGTTTTAAATCAGTTACGTTTAAAAAAATTTATCTTTAAATTAATTACCCTATTAATCGTATGAGTTTTATTTTATATATCTAATTATTAATTGCTTATTTCTATAAAAGTAGAATAATAAGTAATATAATAATAAAGAAGGAAATATCGTCAATTATATCATTGGAAAGAAAACAATCACCGTGTTTAAACATTCTATAAGTGAGCATCTTTAAAAAAATAATTTTTTCATTTAAATAATATTTAAATTTTTGTTTCGAAACTTCGTAAGTTATTTGTATTAAAAAAAAAACCTGCTAATTTGGAGCAAAAAAAAAGTATTTAATTATAGTTTTGAAAAATATAAACCATCACATATTTAGAAATCAACCTACTAAATTAAATTTCTTTAAATGAATGTTGTATATTATTTTCTTTAAAATTCAATACAATCCTTCAATTTCCAACTAAATTCTTCAATTTTCATTTATTTTCTACAATTTTTTCCATACTTTTCATCAGTTTTCAATTGACAATTTTTTAATCTCCTTCAATTTTATGATTATTTATTAATTTACAAATATTTTTTGTTCGAATGACAATTATTCTCATTATTTTTACGATTTTTTTTCAATTTTTAATTATTTTTTTTTAATAACTAATTATTTTTCGTCATTATTTAATTATTTCGGTCATATTGTAAATATTTATTTAATTAATTTCTTGAAAATTTCATTTAATTCTTTAATTTCTTTAATTTCTTCAATTCTTAAATATTCTCTTGAAGTTTTAATTATTTTTGTCGATTTTCAATAAATTCCTCAATATTTAATAATTCTCGGATTTTTTCAATTATTTTTTTCACTCACTAAAATTGTTTTTAAATTTCAATTTAATTATTCAATTCTACAACTATTATCTTAAATTCTCAGATATTTTGTTAAAATTTAAATTCCACTTTTCAATTTTCAATTATTTTCTTAGAAATTAAACAATTATAATCCTTTTTTTATTATTTTTTTCGATTATCTTTAAGATTCTTTAACTTTAAATACAATTACTCGATTACTTTCTTTAATTTCTAATTTCATTCTTCAATTTCTATTACCATTTTTCAGTTTTCAATTGTTTTCTTCCATATTCATTAATTCTCGGCTTTTTTTCACTTTTTAAGTATATTCTTTAAACTTTAATTCCATTCTTCAATTTTCAATAATTTTTTCCAATTTTAATTATTTATTTTTTTTTATTTTCAATCCAGTTGTTAAATGTGCAGTTATTTCCAACAATTATTCATATTATTTTCTTAATTTTTCAATTTGCAATTATGTATATTTTTTAAATTTAATATTTCTTGTTTAATTTTTTTAATTATTTTTTCAGTTGTCTATTAATCTAGTCATTTTTTTAATTTTGTTTTCAATTGACAATTTTTTTCGTTTTTTTAACATATCTGCCGTACATTTGAAGAAAGTCACTATCTGCCCTATGTAGATAGTGACTTTCTTCAAATGTACGGCAGATATGTTCTTCAAGTTTTCAATTATTCTCATCATTTTTCAACTATTTCGTTCAATTGTTATTTTCCGCGATTTTCAATTAATTCCTACAATTTTATTAATTTTTAATTATGTCTTAAAATTTTATAATTATTCTTTGATTTTTAACTATTCTTTTCCATTCTTAGTTATTTTCTTAGAATTTAAATTCCATTTTTCAATTTTTAATTATTTTCTTTAATATTAAACATTAATCGCCTCTTATTATATTTTTTTTATTAATTATATAAGTTAATTATATTAATTAGATTAGTTTCATTAATTTTAAATACAATTATTCATTTGTTTTCTTTAATTTTTATTTCATTCTTCAATTTTTATTTACATTCTTTAGGTTTTACTAATATCCTTCTATATTTATTAATTCTTCGCTTTTTCCAATTACTTTTTTTCATTTTTTAAGCATATTCTTTAAATTTTAATTCTAGTCATCAATTTTTAATTGCTTTCTCTTTAACTTTCAATTATTTTCTTCAATTTCAAATTTTTTTCGATTTTCAATCCAGTTGTTAAATTATTTTCAACAATTATTATTCCTATAAATTTCTTAATTTTTTAATTTTTTATTATTTGATCAAAAAATTTTGAATTATTTTCCTTAAATTTAATATTTCTTGTTTAATATTTTCAATTATTTTTTTCAGTTGTCTATTAATCTAGTCATTTTTGGAATTTTGTTTTCAATTGACAATTATTTTCGTCAGTTTTCACAAATTTTCTTCAATTTTTCAATGATTCTCGTCATTTTTAAACTATTTCTTTCAATTGTTAATTATTTTTCCCAATTTTCAATTATTTCCTACAATTTTTTCAATTTTGAATGATTATCTTTCAAATTTTATAATTATTCTTTGATTTTTTAAATTATTTTGTGCGGTTGTGTATTAATGTAGCTATTTCTTTTATTTTTTTTAATTGTCAATTATTTTCGACATTTTGTAATTTTTTTTCAATTTATTTTTTAAGGGCATGTGGTGGAAAATGACGTCATTGATATAGGCAAAACTTGTCCGTAAACTTTCTTCTAGAATATAAATATTTATATTTATATATTTAAATATTTTGACACCAAACTTTGTGGAATTGATTGTTTAAATTTTACCTTAAAGTTGCTTTTCAAAAAATTAGCTGATTTTCCAAAAATTAAAAAATGAATTTTAATTAAAATTTCAAATACATACCCTTAAATTTTCATTAAATTTCCTCAATTTTTTATTATTTTCTTCAATGACAATTATTTTTTTCGATTTTTAATCCAGTTTTTCAATTTGCAATTATTTCCAACAGTTATTCCTAAAATTTTTAAACTATTTGGTTTGAATTTAATATTTGTTGCTTAGTTTTTTAAACTATTCTTTTTAATTTTGTATTTATGTAGTCGTATTTATTTGTCGGATTTTGTTTTCAACTATCAATTATTTATTCTTTTTCAGGCATATTCTTCCATTTTGCTTATTTTCATTATTTGAATTTGCAAAAATTTATAGTTTTAAATGACCAATAACAATGCAAAGTTTGTTATAATTTTGCTAGTTATTGAAAGAAAGGATTAATAACTTAATGGCTATTGAAATTATTTTAAACACTTGAAACAATATTTTATGTATAAAATTAATTGAAATACATAATCTTTTGAAGAAAAAATTTATCAAGATTTTGCTTTATGAAATCAGTGTAATCAAGACGTTTCATAATTTGAAATCATGCATGAATCGTTAACGTTCTCACACATGATAATCACATCAGTGCATTAATTCCTCGTCATTAGATAGCTTCATATATTGAACCATTTTCATGAATATGCAGATGTTCATTACCATGTAATGAAATGCTGCTTCAGAAAATTTAATTCAGACTAAAAAAGCGAGGAGGTAATTTTATTAAACCGCACAGAGGATATCAACAAATATTTACAAATTTTGAGTCTTTTTAATCAAGCTAATTTCTTCATTAATTTCAATCATGACAAAATTACATTTTCATATTACCTTGATGAATCATTCCATTAAGCCTCTATTATAATTCTCTTTTATTATTAGCTTATTCAAATAATAAAATAAATAAATGCGCATTTCAAAAATAATTTTTATCATTTATATTTACAATGGTGTTGATTATTCCATTCTTCTTTTTATTAACAATTTTATTTCAATTTCAAATTGTTCATTGTGTACGACTTTATAAAATTTTGATTTTATTAAATATGAAACATCACAGAAATTGGTTTTAAAATAATATGCGTCGGTTTTATTCTATAATCCAATTTCAGATTAATTTTATACTCGATGTGTGTATAAAAAAAGAAACAATAATTTTCCGGTATTTATAAAATTGTACTAATTATTTGTTTAACTTGAGATTAAATAAAAATTTGTTTTAAAATAATGATTGGCGGGTAATGACTTTAATCTAGAAATGAAATTGCATAAAGAAATTGATTTTATATTATATTATAATAAGACGATAATGAAAATTAATTGTCGTAATTTTTGAGACAATGAGACAGGCAATTTCAGTGATTTTTTTCAACTCGATGGTACTTTACCTGATTTGACGGAAATCCACATTATTCGTTCTGATTTTTCTTGACTCTTGACTTCCACGTTATATTTCTGCCGCTACTTTTCTACCAGTTTTTCTCTCGACTGAAATTATAAGACGAATCTTCCGTCTTCCGCCGTTCCGGGAGAGGAAATTACGCGCACGTTTATTAACGGAGGCAAGAAAATCGTGGGTGGGAAAGCCCATCGACAAGGTACTTTTAATACCTCACTGAACTCGTGGAGTTAACTACGTTAATTTCTCTTCCCTTCTCTCAGCTCGACTTTCTCTCTTTCTTTCGCGCCACCTTTCCCTGATGGTGTGCAGCAATGTCGCTTTTTCATTTGCATTACAATTGAACTTTGACATAAAAAACTTTTTTTCCTTTAAATCTATGACCTTGAAATTGATCAAACTCGATTTATTTATCATGGTTGCTACAGGACCTAAAAAACCTGAAAATGTCAGGAATTTTAGAAAAAGGTCTGGATAACCTGAAAATGTCAGGGAATTTGTAAATCTTACCTAGAATTTCATTCATTTTAGTACTTTTTGTATATTTTCCCAGACACATTATAAAGGGCATTCTACTTCTGAACAACCCCCTTCAAAAACAATTGCCATTATAAGACAATTTTTAAAAAATTATTTCTTCTACTTACTACACTGAGAGACTTTTTGTTCCACTAAATGATAACACTCTGTCAATGTTTGGTATGGAATCGTTCGAATTTAGGGAAAATCCAACTACTGGAATATATTTAAATCGAAATTTGGTGTATTCTTATCGATATTTGAAATTAGAACACTGAAAATTAATGTGATGCGTGTCAAAGACTGAAACAAATTATGCAAAATTATGTGACACGAACTGTGATAATTTTTCACACGGCGTGTGTCAAATGCAAGCCTATAGAACGAAGCGAGCCGAAAATATCCGAGTGCTTCCGAGTGGCAGTGCGTATCAAGTGAGCTCGAGAACCTGGGACAAAAAATGCATGGGGGCCTCTTCGGAAGTGCACTAATTTTAATTGTACTAGTTACGTTGTTGATAACAAACAGCTGAAATGTCAGCTCAGGATGTCATAAAGTCATAAACTTGTAGATAAATATATATTTAAGTGGTCTAGTGGTTCGGAAACTGCTTGTTCACTATTTTTATAAATACATAAAAAATTTTTGATATAATTCGATTTAATTTCTGAAACGCACTATATGAATTTGTGAATTTTCCCCGGAGTTCCCTGCTTTCAAACGCTGTTCTATCAAAATGTGATATTCATCCAAACATTTCTTCAAACGGAAAGTCTCTCCGGCCAAATTATTTTTGTAATAAGCAGTTTTAAAAGAAAAATTTCTAAATTTTACAAAGATAAAGGTTATAATTTTCAAACTACATTTTGTATATAGATTAAATATATTTGAACAAAATTATTTTTATTATAGTAAAATTTAGGAATTTTTCATTTAAAATTGCTAACTACAAAATTAATTAGGCTTTAGTAGTAAATTGCGCCGGGTTGAAAAATCCGTAAGTCATCGAAATATAAAAAAAATATGTATAATAATACCAAAAAATAGTTTCATGACACATTTTCGATTTATCTGTACTTGAACAAAATTTGAATAAATTATTAATGTAAATAGAATACTTTCTTCAGCTGACGTTCGCTAATTATAGTAAACAATAATAATGGATAAAATTGATAACTTGAAAGAATTATTCTATTTTTAAAATAGTTATTTCTACTCGGTGAACAGAATAACATCTTAAATATTTGTTCCTTTTAAACTTTTATTTAAATACTTATATTTATTCCACGAAATTATAATACAGTGTTAGTTGGCTTATTTGTTAAAAATTGTAATGTATATTTATCAAATTGGTAAGTTTTTAAGTTTAAAGTTTCATAATTAAAGAACATGAACATATATATTTCTTTAATTAATGAAATATTAATTTTCGACTTTTATCAATTTGTTAACTAACACTTTTTTTAATTATTTTTTTTTTTTTTCATTTATAGTTTTCGAAACAATAATGGATTTTAAATAAGCGATATTATTTTTGAAAAATGGAAGTCGATTTTGGTGTAAGTGAAATGAACCACCTGTTAAATTTACACGAAACAAAAATTTTCACAAGATATATATATTTGTGAGCTCAGCAGCACATCACGTACAACCAGAAAATATTCAAAAATAAAATTTTATATTTTGACATTTTTTTAACCCGATTTTGACCAGCATAGGACTTTTTTTTATAAAAAGTCACACAAATTTTTAAACAAATTTCAATTATTTGTGTCATTATTCAATTAGTTTCTCCACATCTATTTATGTCGTTAATTTTTTAACTATTGTATACAATTTTTAATTAATGTATTAAAATATTTATTTTTTACTCCATTCTTGAATTATATTTCTCATTTTTCATTAATTTTTTTTTCAAATTTCAGGAATTTTTAACATTTTTTAATTCTTGTCTTCAACTTTCAATTATTTTTTTCTTTTTTTGAAACTTCTATTATTTTTCTCAATTTTTAAATATTATTGTCTATAATTTTCTAATTTTTACACCAGTTCATTTATTTATGTCATTATTCAATTAGTTAATTGAAATAACTAAAATTAATAATTAATTTGTGATTATTAAAGAATTTTCAGATTTTAATTTGTTTAAAAATTGTCCTGGAATTTTCCCAAAATTTGTTCTGGAAAACCTGAAAAAGTGATGGAATTTTTAATCCAAACTTCTGTAGCAACCATATTTATTTAAATTTGCCTTTTCTATTTGTTTATTTTGTTCTTATTTATTTTTCATTGACAAAAATAGTGATTTTAAATTTTGTGGATATAAAAAGATATGTTGTTTATTTTTTCGGTTGAAAATTTGAAAATAAATTTTAATTGTAAACTGAAAACAGTTTTAATTGAATTTAGTTGGAATTTTAATTTAGAGAGGTGTCTCGGGTGGAAAATTTCTTGAGAAATTACTTTGACGTTAATTTTTCATAAATTTTCATTTATAGATGTGAGGAATATAGTAAAATTTTTGTTTTACTATTATTTTTAAGAGATTTGGACGAAAAAAGTATTGAATTGTAAGAAATAAGGATTATTAGAGTCGTAATTTATATTATCAAATTTGGTTTTTTCAGCTTTTAAATTTAACGCCAAATATTTGTAGGTTAGGAAATTTGGTTCAGGTATCAATTTAATTTCAACTATGTTTATTTCCAAAAGAGCACGATTCTTTAAATTTCGCTCGTTTATCTACATAGTTTTTAATTAAGACGAAATTATAAGAAAGAAATTTATTATTGGTGTAACGTTTCTGATTTAGAAAAAGTAGTGCCAATCTCTAATGACTATAATCCTGAACAGATGCTGGCGAGTGGCCAATTGACAGCTGAAGTTTTCAGCAAAGGCTTATTCGACTTTTGGTTAAAATCTTCTCTAATTATTTTCACCCAGTTCTGTCCAGGTGTCCCTATGTCCTTTTATGTAGTCTGTAAATTACTGCACATTTTCCAAATCTATTGACGCTAAATAGCTCACTGCTATTAGCTTGAATTTTCTTATCTTGACACATTTTCAAACACTTTTATATTCATTAGGTACATTTCAAAGTTTCCAATTAAACGGAGATTATTTTTGAATACGAATGAAAAGTTTACTAGAATTCTAGTTAGATTAACCAGAATTCTGGGTAATAAGCAAAATGTTTCTTTAAAGTATGTAAAGAGAAATTTAAATTTAAAAAAGAATTTATTTTTTTAAAGAAATTGTAAAAATGAAAATAAAATAGGAAAAGTTTTCTTGGTACATACATTTTTGCTATACTGTTTTTTAAATAATTTATTTTTCTTTACTTATACTAGTTGATTAATATCATGTAGTGTTTCTATTTAATAAACAAAAATTGATTTTAAGACTCACCTGTAAAACGTCAAAATTCATCACTTTTTAATTATATTTTTCTAGAAAGTTTGTAAATAGTTTGAAAATTGTTAATTTAATATTATTTAGTATCACATCAAACTTTAAAGTTGAATAAAAATTTGAGCTCATGCAATTTAAAAAGTCTGTTTTTAAGAAAGTTTTTTAAAGTTGTAACTATTAAAACTTTTAGAATTTAAATACAATTTGAATAACAAATTTAATTTAATTTCTTTTAATTAATAATGAAACAGATAACCTAAAAACTACAAAACTACTTGCATTTTATAATCTTGAAATACTCTCTGAAAAATGAAGTTGAACCGAGAATTTGTCGGGAAAACCGAGAAATGAAATATATACCCAATCAAGATACATAAACATATTTTTCATTACTTTTAAAATTTTCTTTAAAAAAAATATTAAAATTAGGCCTCTCTTTGATGTTCTAGAGTGGTTGAACACCTTAATTCTTAAAAATTCATATGTTCAACTGACTTAAGCCATCAAATCTTTAAAAAACAGTTAGTTTATTTGAATCTAAAATATTTGTTTACCAGGGCCAAGTTTTCCATCGAATCTAAGCAATTAAAAAAAAATCCATATTTAACCCATCATTTTTAATTTTAAACAACCGATATCAGATTCGTAATCAGCTACTCCAAAAACCCCCGAGTAACCAATTTTAGGCGAATCTAAAGGATTTTTTAATTTTTCGTCCGCCATATTGCATCCGCCATTTTGTATTTTTAAAAACTAACACCGGATTCGTAATAAGCGACCCCAAAAAAACCTAAGTAACCAATTTTAAACGATTTTAAACAATTCTTCAAAATTCGTCCGCCATATTGGATTCGCCATTTTGAATTTTTGAAAATTAACACCGGATTAGTAATCAGCGACCCTAAAAACTATAAGAATGACTTTAATAACTTTAATGAGAATAACTTTTTTTAATTGCTCAATTTTGCTTGTGTGTTAGAAAATTTTCATTAAGAATTGGAAAAATAGATAATTATAATAAGTGTGAATGTTGCTGTGATATATTGACTGGATCAATCATTTGTTCTTTTTTAGTGTATATTTTCCATATTTCACAGAACTATAGAGATTTCTAATATTGTTTTTAGGCATAAGAATATGTGTTTTTCATATTACTAATATTTTAATCAGATATAAATTTATGTTTTAATTTTAAAGAATTAATTACATCTTACTTTTCACTGTAAAAAGAAGATTTTATTTTAAGGCAGAAAGTAAGCCTTGTTTTAAGACGCAACATTTTTAAAACAGCCCTTGTTGAATTTCAAATACGATTTTTGTACCTCAATTTAAGAAGCAAAGAATGTGATTATTAGCAGGTAAATTTGCTGAGTTTAAGACAATTAATGTGTAAAATCAGCAGCTGTGTGCTGAAGTTAAGAAATTAATTGAAATTTAGCTGAACCAAGATCTCATTTTCACACAAACATCAGTTGAAATTAAAAGAGCACCCTTATTTTCACAGAAGCCTCAGTTTAAATTAAGCACAGCATTATTTTCAAGACTGATTTAATTTCAGAATTCTCTGAAATTAAGACTTACTTTTTACAGTGTTGTTTTCAAAGATAGTTTTTGCTTGAATCTCATATTAAATGTTAAATTTAGATAATAATTTTTTCCGTGTGTACACTGAAAAAACAGGTGTCTTAAATTGTTCAAAAATATCTTAAATTAAGACATTTTTCGTGTCTCACAACAAAAAGTATCTTAATTTAAGACATTTTTGTCCAATTTAAGATACCATGTTTTTGCAGTGTAGGGCTAAAAACTTTATCAAAACCGAGTCTCGTCGAGACAGGCTTTTATCATAGTATCGTCTTGGTATCGTATCAAAAAACGATATACGATATCGTTCAGGGAAATCTGAAATTAATTCAGTCTTGAAAATAATGCTGTCCTTAATTTAAACTAAGGCTTCTGTGAAAATAAGGGTGCTCTTTTAATTTCAATTGATGTTTGTGTGAAAATAAGATCTTGGTTCAGCTAAATTTCAATTCATTTCTTAAATTCAGCACACAGCTGCTGATTTTACAGATTAATTGTTTTAAACTTAGCAAATTTACCTGCTGATAATCACATTCTTTGCTTCTTAAATTGAGGTACAAAAATTGTATTTGAAATTCAACAAGAGCTGTCTTAAAAATGTTGCGTCTTAAAATAAGACAGGTTTTCTGTCTTAAAATAGGACTTTTTTTTACAGTGTTGTATCGGTCTCGTGAGCAGTCCTAGTTTTCGCAGGCTCAAAAATTATTAACAGTGTCTACATTGTCGTCAATAATCGTTTCTTATCTACCATCTTTGGTCCAATATTGAGTTGCTATTATTTGCTTAATAAATTGGAACCTTTCAACTCAATTTTGGTGGAATAGTTGAGAAATGGTAAATTTCCTATTAGGGTCATGTACGGATGAGAAGTGCGCTTTGTTTTCTTGGACGAACTTGACCGAGTTTCGTCTCGTTCACTAGGTAATGGGGCAAGGTATGTAAAGTGGACAGCATTCATCCTTGAACATTGAATCAGCATGTAACATGATTAGGTCATTAACGCTCTAACCAAGTTAGCATAGTGCGAGGGACTTCGTTGGCTACGGTTACCTCGTCGCTTACTCCGTTCATAAAGCTTGGAGGTGCAGTCTATGACGTCCCAGTGCGATTCCCAAACGGGAATCATAATTGTTCTTTAGTCCCTTTCGAATTCTTAGAAATTTCTATTTCTAAACACTATCTCTCAATCCTATGAAAACTACCCATTATCAAATTAAACCTCAATTAGAGAATTCAGACATAGAATGCCTCAGTTTTGATAAAGACAGTAGTTTGGAAACTAAGAAAACAAACTATATTTAATCGTTATTTTAATAATAGTTATAATTTATTATTGATAATTTTCATCATTTTAATTTATAACATTCAAAGAATCTTCGCATAAACTTCTGAAGTTAGTTACTATTTATATTTATTCATTTCTTCTGTCCATGTTTTATATAACTTGAAGTGAAGTTGGTTAGTTTTTATATTTATTCATCTTTTTCTGTTCACGTTCTAAAATCTAAAGTGAAGTTAGTCCCTGCTTTTTTTTCATTAATTTTGACTCTCTTTATCAGGGAATTTTTAAATTGTTTTAGTTTATAGACAAAATATGCAGATGAGGTAGCCTTAATGACAAGATATTTGTTATGACTAACTAACAATAATTTATATATATTACCCACTTATATGAATTTTAATAATAATTTAGATTAATTTAGAGTGTCGAATAGTCAAATTTATTAAAAATTCAAATGACGTTATTTTACTTCATTGGAAAAAATTAAATACAGTTTTAATTATTCTATAACTTTTTCAACCATTTCTGAAGTTCCAAAACTTTCGTCAAGTTTGCTGCAAAGTTTGGAAACTTCCGGAAAGGTAGCGGCAAAGTTTCAATGAAGTAATATTTAGAATCCCTCAATACTTATTTATTTCTTCTTATTGTAGGGCTGCCAGTGGCACAATTTTTTACTTTAACTGACTTTTTTTGAAATTGCTCATTATTACTCATTTATGTAGTAAAATGTCTATTCTAACTGCGGGGGAAGGGGGTCTTCTGATATTAAGTGCCTGATTAAAATTTTACCTTATAAATCAATTAGTTTGTTCATATATTCCAATTACATCGTCAATTTTTTAATTACAATTTACAAATACGTAAATTTCTACACCTCTTTTCAATTTTTTTGGTCATTTTTAAAGTACTTTTGTCAATTCTAAAGTACTATTGTCAATTTTAAAGTATTTTTGCGTTTCTGAATTTAATTTTTTCAAATATCAATTATTCTCTTCAGTCTTTAAATTATTGTCATGAATATTTAAATCTATTACACAAGTTTTCATTTACTTCTGTCATTTTTCAATTATTTTCTCAACATTTCAATTATTTTTTTCTATCTTTAAATTATTGCCAGGAATATTTAAATATTTAACACGAGTTTATATTCTACTTTTGTTAATTTTCAATAATTTTCTTCAAATTTCAATTACTTTTGTCATTATTCAAGTATTTTTGTCATTTTACGATTATTTTCTTCATATTTCTATTATTTTTGCAATAATTTTTTTTTTTATTTTATTAGGGGAGTGGGTCCCAAGATGGACAGGGCCCCAAGATGAACATTTCGTATAAAATTTTTGTTTAAGGTGACAGCGCCTTATGCTTTCTGTCATTTTTGTTGTTTGTATAGACGAACATTTTGATGACCAAGTGAAGAAAAAAAACCAGTTGGTTTTTCTTCTACACATACCACGTAATTTTGTGTCTAAAAAAGTTTTGTAACAGTTTTTTCTAAAGTTGGTAAAGTTATTTAAATTTATGATTTAGAATGAGTACTTAACGTTATAATATTCTTTATTTATCGTATAATAATATTCTAAAATGATTTTACTAATTCAGTATTCATATCTATATTTTTACTGGGGATCAAAAAATGGTGTCATGTACCCTAAGATGGACAGGCCTAAAATCTCAATGTATTTTTTTTGCATATTTTTGATTTTACACTTTTTTCAATAATTTTTTGAGCCAATTAATTAAAATTTTTTATTTTCCACCATAAAATGTGATTTTATCGTTAGAGAATTTATTATATTGGTATTTTTCGATATTTTATTACTTTTTACTGTTAAGCTATTAAATTGAAGTTTTTAGAAATTTTATTTCTTGATAAATTCCGTAAAATGATTAAAACTTAGTTTAAGAATTGTTACACGATGTTCATTTTTTATTTACTACCATTTTCAGAGACTTTTAAGAAGGTGTCCATCTTGGGGCCCCTTTTTTTTAGACCGAAAATTTTAGCAATTAGAAAAAATACTTTAAAAAATGTTTATGTTCAAAATAAAATTTTATCTCTGTGGCCATAAGTTACCTTATAAATTGTACTTTCATCCGGTATAAAACATTTTAATAGATTTTATTCGGTTTGGATTCTACAGCAATAAATCGATAGGATGTCCAACTTGGGCCCTCTCCCCTATTACTTAAAATAAATTTTTTAATTATATATTGTAATAGACTTTTTCCCGTAAATAAATAAATAAATAAATAAATTCAATGTTTTTTATTGCCATGAATTTTTAAATTTACTATATTAGTTTTCAATTATTTTCTACAAATTTCAATCATTTTCTTCACTATTTTTATTATTGTCATGACTTTATTAAATTTGTACTTTTTTTTCAATTAATTTCAACAAATTTCAATTATTTTTTTCAAACTTCAATTATTCTCTGTAAATTTTTTATTTATACATCAGGTTTCAATTATTTATGTCATTATTCAATCAGTTTCTTAAAATTTCAATTGTTTGGTCAATTTTTCAAGTACTGTCTTTAAATTTTTAATTTTATGCACCACTTATCAATTTTTTTATTCAAATTACAATTATTTTTGTTATTGTTCCATTATCTTCTTGTAATTTCAATTATTGTTGAAACTTTAAAATTTTTTTTTTATTTCAATTGTGTTTTTCAATCATAAAATATAAAATTGTTGTCAGGAATATCCAAATTTTCTACACACAAGTTCAATTAACTTTCGTTATTTTTCAATTATTTCCATCTCAATTATTTTTGTCATTAATCAATTACTTTTGTCATTTTCCAATTATTTTTACAAATTGTAATTATTTTATTCAATTTTTTTTATTGACATAAATTTTTCAATTTCTTACACCTTTTTTCAATTATTTTTATCACAATTTTTATCATTGTTACGAATTTATTAATTTTTTTACACCTTTTTCAATTATTTTCTTCAAACTTTAATTTTTTTTTATGTTTGAATTTGTTTGCAATTTTTAAATTATTTTCGTCAAATTGCAATTATTGTCTTCATACTTCAATTAATTTCTTCAACTTTCAATTATTTTTCACAAACTTATAATTTTTTTTTAATTTTACAATTATTGTCTATAATTTTTTAATTTTTCACTAGTTTTGAATTATTTATTTCAATATTTCAATTGTTTTATCAAGTTCTCAAGTATTTTCTTCAAATTAAAAATTTTTTAAAGTTGTCAATTATTTTTGTCATTTTTCAATTATTTTTTCAAGTTATAACTATTTTTGTCAGTATTCAAATATTTTTGACATTTTGGAATTATTTTCTTTAAATGTCATTTTCTTCAATCTTTTTATTGCTCTCTAAATCTGAAATAGTTAAAAATAACTAATTTGAAAGCAAAAACTCAGTCACTAATTGAAATAATTATATTTCTACTAACCCTTTAGTAAAAAATAACTAATTATTAGTCCAATTCACTTTTAGGTTATGTCAAAATTACTAAAGTTTTGGTAAAATTCTGTTTAAAAATTCAATTAGTCAAATTTTAACTATTTTTTAGTTATATTTTTACTAATAATTAGTCATATTTTACTAATAATTAGTTATTTTTAACTAATTCAAATTTAGAGAGTATTGTCATGAATTTGTTTACTTTTGAAGATAAATTATTTAATTATTTACGTCATTATTTAATTAGTTTGTTCACATTTTAATTATATCGTTAATTTTTCAATTAATGTATTCAACTTTTCATTTTTTTACTTCATTTTTGAATTTATTTCTCATTTTTCATTAATTTTTTTCTAAATTTCAGTTATTTTTGTCATTATTCAACTTTTTCTACACCTATAAATTTTTTTGATATTTTTTAATTGTTTCTTTCAAGTTTCAATTATTTTCTCTAAAATTATATTATTTTTTTCAATTTTTCAACTATTTGTCTAAAAGGTGTAATTTTTATACCATCGTTTATATATTTTTTTATGTCATTATTCAATTGGTTTCTGTACATTTTACTTATTTCTTATTACTTATATATTACTTATTACTACTTATTTCTGTCATTCTTTAATTATTTTTTTGTAACTTTAATTATTCTTGAAACTTTTCAATTATTTACTTCAAATTCAAATTATTTCATTTCAATTTTTGTCATCATTTTTTGATTTTTAATCAATTTTTAAATAAGTTTTGTCATTTACAACCTTTTTTTCAAATTGAGTTATTTTTGTCATTATTTAATTATTTTCTAGATATTTCAATTATTTTTGCGATTTTCGAATTGTTTTTTTTTCAAATTTGAATGTCTTTTTCTGCTGGCGCCCCCAATTTAATTTCAGTAATATCAAACTATATTGCTTATTCACTTTTTTATTTAAAAACTTACTATTTTATCACTTTTTTTTATTTAAAATCTCACTGTTTACTCACTTTTTTCACTTAAAAACTCATTATTTACTCACTTTTTGAAGTTAAAAAGTTTTTTTTTTCACTATTTTCAATCTGCAAGTCCACTGGCAGCCCTCCTTAGTGGATAAATATTATTCATTGATTTGTTTTATTTATTATTATAGTTTAATTTCTAAAATATATGGAAAACTAATCCCGCGCTTGCGTGTGTTATATTTTGCTAGTTCAAAGAATAATACTCAATTTAAACGAAATAATTGGAAATAAAAATTGTCATCTTATTACTTCCAACCCGGAGAGAAGAAAATTTTAAATTTTATTTTATGATTTGGGTACAAACTGATCAAGTTTTAAATTATCTTATTATAGAATTGCCAAAGTTTTAAAAAAAATGTTTGACGTATTAATTAATAATTCTAAGCTCAAATACATATAGCTTTAAGTTAATAAGAATTTTTTTAGAGTTTTCTTCTTTTAGTCTTTTATGCAAATTTTGATTTTTAGCACATTATTATTAGAACTATTTTAATAAAATATGTTAAACATTTTTTCTTTGTAAGCTGGTACCTAATTATCATCTTTTTGTTTTTTCGTAAAAAGTTTTTCAGAAAATTTATTTTCTACTTATTACTTTCGAGAAAATTAGTAATATTTATAAATATATGTACGAATGAATAAAGAGGAAATATTTAAAGGCTAGCAGAATAAAAATAAATATAAATATAAGGCTTTAGGTATAAATAACACAAAATCTAAGTTTCTAAATAATTGAATAAATTGTTTTTTAATATCTGTATAAATCATTCATAATCTCGAAACTCGCAAGAACACCTTCTATTTACATCAATTTATAAAGAAAAGCATACTAAAGCTAGACCGATGATAAAACTATAAAATAAAGGGAAATTTGTCATTTCTACATTCTCTCTAACACTGAATCAGTGAAATTTTCACTGATTTGAAATCAGTGAACAACTTTTCGTTGTTGAATCAGTGAAATTCACTGAAAATCAGTCATTTTCACTGATTCAGCAAAGAGAAGTTGTTCACTGATTCCAAATCAGTGAAAATTTCACTGATTCAGTTTTAGAGAGTTGTATTATTAAATAAGGGAAAATATATGAAATAAAAAATTAATATTTAAAAATGGGGGAGCTAAAAATGGTGATAAGAAATTTAAAAATACATAAAAAAATTAAGTTGAAAATGATAAATTATGGAATTGCAATTCAAGGAAGTTTTATTATAAAAAAAATTGTTGACCAATTTCTGGAACAATTTTTAGAAAATATATATATATATTTTTTAGATTTAAAGTTCTTTTTTATTAAAATTGGTTTATGGAAACATTGAGTGAAGTTTTTCTTGGTTTCAGGAGTCGAAGGAGCCTTCAAAAAATTAAAACCGGAACCTTGCGCCTCAAGCCCACATATTGGTCACACCCCTACCACCGCAAGTTGTCCAACTCCTGCCCGACGGCGGCATAGAACCACCTTTACCCAGGTTTGTTTCCTTAGATTTACTTTTTTTATGATCATCACTTACGAGCAAAAAATTTCAGTTTTTTTTAGTAAGGGCATGTGAAGTAGAATAAAGACACTTGTATAAGCAAAATTTAACCGTAAATTTTCAAATTATTTAAAAAAAAATATCTGTATTTCAGAAATTGTTAAAACATTAATTTTAAAGTAAAATCTAGGCAAATTTGTGTTAGACAAACCGTCCGAATAATGTTTTAGGTATTACTATAAAATTTCGTGACAAAATATTTGTCCAAATTTCAATCTATTTAAATATTATTTCATTCAAATGTCTTTTCTTCCAATTTTTAAATGATCTGAATTCTGATTTTATCATTTAATTAAGTGAAAATTATAATTATTGAAATCTGAATTTAAAGAAATATTAATCGATTCAAAATTTGAATTACTTGAATGTAGTTTATTTAGATTTTTATTGATTTTAGTTTCAATCGATCCAAATTTGAATCTGTCCAAAATTCAATTTCTTTCAATTTTAGTCTATTTCAATTTTAATCTATCCCGATTTAATTCTATTTAATTTTTAACCCATCTATCCAAGTTCTTTATTGGTTTAAATGCCATTCGACTCAATTTTCAATTCTTTCAAAATTGTAAACAATTCAAATTTTAAACAATTCTATATATTTTCCCTAAATTATATAAAAAAAATCAACTGATATTCTTCTCTATGTATAATTCTTAATAAAATACCCATAAAATTAGAAAATTAGATCCAATCATAATTAATTAACTAATTATTTCAAAACAAAAAGTCTGTTTTAAAAAGGGTTCTTTCTATTCTATATGCAAACGAATTTACGATTTCATCAATGACAAATGAATGACTCTATTATCAAATCGATTATTTGATTTGAGATTTTTTCAAAGTAAAGAATTTTGAATTGGAAAATTTTACATTGACGAGTTTTTTGAATGTAACAGTGTCTATTGAAAATTGTGCACAAAAAAAGTAATTGAAACGGAAGAGAAACAAAATAACCAGATTATCTGTTTGAAACAAAAATTACGAAATAATATTCTCAGATAATTTGAAAGTAATACCGTATTTTATTTCTCTCAACGAATCGTTTGTTCTGGATATTTCATTAGCTTAGCCCAGGGTGTTATTCCAGTATTACTGTATTTTCTCTTGACCATTACCGGACTGGTATTTTAGTGCTGTTTCGAATTGTTTCGTAGGAGCAGCTAGCGGAATTGGAATCGGCGTTTGCGAAATCCCATTACCCGGATATATACTGCAGAGAGGAATTAGCGAGGAGCACGAAATTGAACGAAGCCAGAATTCAGGTGAGTAGAAGATTTCAAAAGACACAAAACTCTCTGCCTAAAAAAATCATATCACATTTCTTTTTCCATCAACAATTGAAGAAAAAAATCGCAATTCTTACTTTTTATCAACATCCTTGATTTAGTTTCTATTTTTTAGAAATTTTTTAGTTATATTATTATCAGGCGACGACTTGTAAATTTTTGCTATCTGCAAACTTAATATTGACCAGGGGAGTGGGGAGGGGGAAGAAATAAAACAATATTGTTAAATAAAAGAGTTTTTCAATTAGCGTAATTTATTTGATTTCGAGTAAATTTTCGGAATTAATAAACAAATAATCAAAATAATAAAAAATTTGTGAACATCATTACAAATTCAAAAAAAAATTAAAAATTGACGAACTTCATTGAAATTTGAGAAAAATAATTGGAAAATGATTAAAACATTGAAAAGTGGATACAATAACTTAGATTTGAGATAATAAATGAAAATTTAGGATATTAATTAAAAAATATTTAATTTATCTAATTTAAGATGGAGAAAGTAATTGTAAAAAGATAAAAGAAAATGACAATTGAAAAAATAATTGAAAAATGAAATACATAATTGAAAATTTAGGAATTTAATTAAGGAATAGTAAAAATAATTAAAAATTGAAGAAAATGATTGCAAATGATAACAATAATAATTGAAAATTAAAGAAAATAACTAAAATTTGAGAAAAATTTGTGACGCGCCCTGAAGAAAGGTACCTAAGAAGCAAAACGGGAATTTTTCAGGAGAGCGAAAACAAAAATCGAGCGCGCATAGTAGTCTGTACAAATTATTGATGTTTGAATTGTCATAACTTGAAAAATATTCAATAAAAACATTTTCTGACTTTTGATAGTGAAAAGGGAACCTTTAATAAAAATTAAATCAATCATAATTCAAAAAACAATTTTTTGCTTTTTAGGTACCTTTCTTCGGAGCGCGTCACATATTTTAAAATCTAGGAAATTAATTGAAGAATATCAAAAATAGTTGAAAATTCAAGAAAATATATGCAAAGTATGTAATAAAAATAATAAAAGTTGAAGAACGTAATTTTAATTTCTGAAAAATAATTGAAAACATTACAACATAAATTTGCAATAAAAGAAAATTATTGCAGAATGATAAAAGGAATTGTGAATTGAAAAAATAACTAGAATTAGAAGTAAATAATAAAAAAATTAGAATTTTAATTTTAAAAAAATTGAAAATGATTAAAAAAGACAAAAACTCATTAAAAAATTATAGAAATAATTAAAAATTAAAGAATTTAATAAAAATTTGTAAAAAATAATTCTAAAAATTACAGAATATATTTGAGAGAAACAAGACTACTTAAAACAGGATAAAAATAATTGAAAATTAAATTCAATTATGAAAATTTACGAACAAAATTGAGAAATTTACAGAATTTATTTGATATAAAAGAAAGTGATTAAAAATCAAAGAACATTATTTAAATACTTGAAAAATACAACTAAAATATAAAAACAACAAATAAAAATTTAATAAAGATTGATGGGGCATGAAACGTGTTTTTCAATATTGAAAATTATTTGGAAAAAGATTATGGAAAACGATAAAAATAGTGAAACTGATAATTAAATTAACAAATTTGATAAGTTGTGTCTTTCCATTATTTGGCATTACAAATTTATATTAATAATGCGATACTTAAGAAATTAATTGTAATTTGAATAAAAAAATTACAATTTAAAAAACAAAAATTATATTTTGTAAAAATAATTGAAAAATGTCGAAAGAAATTAAAAGTTAATTAATAAATAATGAAACTAATTTGACATTGAAGGACATAATTAAAACTGAAAAAGTTTGATTTCCAAAAATTAAAGAAAATAATTCAAAATTGCGGAAATTTTCAATTTAAAATTTAGGCGAAAAATTGTAAAATAATGAAAATCTTTGAAGAAAATTTTTGAAAAAAGATAAAAATAGTTGAAATTTGTAGATATTAATTGCAATTTTAGAAAAATAATTTTAAAAATACAGAATATGTGTGAAGTAAAAGAAAGTACCTTATTACAAAATGATTTCAAGAATTTTAAATTCAGGAAAATAATTACAACATTATAGAAATAATTGAAAATTTATTAAACAGAAAACAATGGAAATTTTTAATAAATAATTGAAATTTTTGGAAATAATCAACATGTAATCAAAATAATATAAAAAATGTGAAAATGATAATGAAAAAAAAAATAAGTAAAAATTGACGAAGTAATTAAAATTTAAGAACAATAATAATTAAAGAATGATAAAAAAATTAAAAAGTGGATACAATAACTTATATATGAGATATTTAAAGAAGATTTAGGATATTAATTGAAAAATTATAACAATATTAATTAAAAATTAAATAAAATTATTAAAATTTGCGAAAAATATTTTAAAATCCAGGAAATTAATTAAAGAATAATGAAAATAATAAAAATATGGAAAAAATATTTGCAAAGCAATAAAATAATTAAAAATTAAAGAAAATAATTTTAATTTGTGAAAAATAATTGAGAAAATTACTGCATAAATTTGTAATAAAAGAAAATTATTGCAAAATGATAAAAATAATTTTGAATTTAAAAAATAACTGGAATTATAGAGGTAAATAATAATAAAAAAATAGAAAATAAGTTAAAAAATAATTTAAAATGTTAAAAGTAATTGAAAAATGATATAAATAATTGAAAATTGAAGAAATTAATGGAAATTTGAGATAAATAATTGAAATTTTCGGAATAATTCAACATATATTCAAAATAATTTAAAAAGGGGATATCATTGCAAATGAAAAAAAATAATGAAAAATTGATATAGAAGGAAATAATTAAAACTAAAAAAGTTTAATTTGAAAAAATTAAATAAAATAATTGAAACTTGCTGTAATTTTGAATTTAAAATTTAATGGAGAAATTGAAAAATAATGAAAATCTTTGAAGGAAATTTTAGAAAAATTATAAAATTAGTTGAAATTTGTAGATATTAATTGCAATTTTAGATAAATAATTTTAAAAAATACAGAATATTTGTAAAGTAGTAACAGAAAGTACCTTGTTACAAAATGATTTCAAGAATTTTAAATTAAGGAAAATAATTACAATATTATAAAAATAATCGAACATTTATTGAAGAAAATAATGAAAATTTGAGATGAATAATTTATATTTTCTGAATTAATCAACATATATTAAAAATAATATAAACATTTTGAATATCATTGCAAATGAAAAAAAAAAATAGTTAAAAATTGACGAAGTAATTGAAATCGGAGGAAAATAATTGTAGAATGAGTAAAACATTAAAAAGAGGATGCAAAAGGATAACAATAATAATTGAAAATTGAAAAAAAATTATTAAAATTTGAGAGAAATATTTTATATTCTGGGAAACTAATTCAAGAATAATTAAAGTAATAGAAAATTCGAGAAAATATTTGCAAAGTAATAAAAATAATTAAAAAATGAAAAAAATAATTTTAGTTTGTTAAAAATAATTGAAAAAATTACAACGTATATTTGTGATACGAGAAAATAATTGCAGAATGATGAAAATAATTGTAAATTAAAAAATTAACTAGAATTTGAAATAAATAATAAAAAAATTAGAAAATTAATCAAAAAATAAATTTATTAAATAAATAACTAATAGGTACAATTGTAAATTGAAAAAAATAATGAAAATTTGTAAAAAATAGTTGAAAGACTTTCAGAATATCTTTGAAATTGACAAGACTACAATTACAATTATATATTATAATTCTTTGAACTTCTTTGAACTGATTCCAATTATTTTCTACAATTTCCATGTCTTTTTTTCATTTTTAAACATTTTCTTCAATTTCTAACGATTTTTATTATTTTTCAATTTTTCCCCTAAATTGTAAATTCAAAATTTCAGCAAGTTTGAATTATTTTCTTTAATTCTTTTAAATAAAACTTTTGCATTTTTAATTATTTCCTTCAATATTAAATTAGTTTCATTATTTATTAATTAATTTTCAATTTCTTTCGTCATTTTTTAATTATTTTTGCAAAATACGATTTTTTTTTTTAATTTTAATCTTTTTCTTCAAACTGTAAATTCATTTATTCACATTCTTATTTAGAAATTTATTTTTTGTCTGTAATTTTGCCATATGAAATTCCACAGGGCGACTTTTTTGCATTATAAAATTTGCATACGTACCATCATACACAAATCACCGCCCCTGATTATTATGTATTATTTATCACTTATTTATTCATAATTTATTTTTTTTATATAATTTGAAATATTTACATTTAAAAATTTACTTTTAACCTATGAATTTGTTCGGTAAACCACAAAATATCTGTGTCATAAAATTACAAATTTTCGATAAGCTTTCAGAGAATTGTTAAAATTTTGTAAAATATCGTGCGTGAGATAGAATATATTTCTGAAAAATTGTCGAAAGATTTTGGACAGATTTCAGAAAATTTGGTTATGAGTTTTGACAGTGTGTAAAGTTGGTAATTTCGCAAGCAAGTTACAAGCACCTGAGGTGTTTTGCAAGTTTTGAATAAAGGGTCGTTTTATATGCAAAGTTTTCTGAATTTTTTCCAATGAGTGCAGAACCATGTAAATCTAGCCAATGGCATAAGTGGATTAACTTAACGAACCCGGAACACGGATGGTCGTTCTGAACTGCGAGTTTAAGTACGTTAAGCTTTACATGTGTGTATAGTTTCCTTAAGTAATTATTTTCCTCACATTTCAGCATTTTTTAATGCTCATAAAATTATTTTTCTGGCCTTTATTGAACCTATGCTTTGTCCTTGCCCAAATCAAGTTGTCCCAATCGTGAAAACAAAATTACACTCAGGAATGTAAATTCATTTTTATAACTTGAGTTATGCTTTCGAAGTAGTTTAAACCTATTAGTAAGTTGAATATGAATCATTGTTTAATTCTTAATTAAAAAATTTTTAAGTACTTCTGATATTATGTATCTTTCTTAGATCCTTATTGTTTATTAAATAAAAACTTCTATTTTATGTTGGTTCATTTTATATTTATATTTATTTTATTGAAATTTCTATCTAGAGAATTTTTTTTAAATATTTATATTATTAACATTTTATCCTGTACAGAAAAAATAAAATAAAAAAATAAAACTACAAATTTTTCACTTGGAACAACTCAACAATTTTTCCAAAAATTAAAAAATGAATAACCAAGTTCAAAAATAATGAATATTATTTTTTTAAAAAGTGACTTAATGAATTTAACTTAAAAATTTGTTATCGGAATTAGAATGATTTGCATAAATGTAGATTTTAATATAATTTTTAAGATAAATGAAGCTTGCAATTTTTTAAGAGTATAAAATTTGATAATTGTTAGAATTGAATAAAGGAGAATTTTAGATAAATAAAAATTCTCTTATAATTAACAATTTATTGGACAAAAATGATGTTGAGTAAAAATCTTGTAAAAATTTAATTTAAGATTACAGTGAGAAACGCACACATCAAAAAACTTTTTTCTAATAAAAAAATCAACAAACTTTTTTTTAATAATGTTAAGAATGAATTCTAACACTGCATATTGTTTACACTTTTTTTGATAGAAGAAAGACTTGCCCTTACTTACTTTTTTAACATGACTCATCTGTAATTGAATCAAAGACGCATGTAGGGTGACAAAATTGAATTACAGGCGCAAATGTCGATCCAAGACACCCCATATAGTTTTTCAGTGATAGAGAATTCGTTCAGAGGATAATAATGGGTTGTCGATTATTTCTAACTTACTGATCAGATGGTCTTTTAGCAACAAAATTAGATTGATACTCTGCATATATTTTTTACAAATACCTCAATTTCTACTAATTTTAGTATTTTATTCAGGGTGTCTACTAGTTTCGTCTCACAAAATTCCCTGTCAATTCCTGGTTTTTCCCGGTTTTTGTTCCTATTTTTCCCGGTTTTTTCTCTTGTTAACTTAAAATTTATTTTAAGTATAAATAGATCTACAAATGGCTACAAAAATTGAATATAACAGTTGATAATTGAAGAAAATAATTGAGAATTGAAGAATTAAATATTAAACTTTACAAAAAATAATAATTAAGAATTAAAAGAAACAATTAATAATGAAAAGAAATAATTAATAATGGAAAGAAATAATGAACAATGACAAAGATATTTGACAATTAGAAACAAAATTAAAAAAAAAAGTAAATATTAATCTACAATTAAACAATAATTGAAAAAATTTAACAATGGTTATTAAATTCAAAGAATATAATTGAAAATTGGTCAACTAGATAGAAAATCCAAAAAAATAATTTAAAATATAAGTTAATAATTCAAAATTGAAGAAATAAATTGAAAATTAAATAAGCAAATTGAAATCAGAAAAACACAAAATTATTGAATATTAAAAAAAAACAATTGAAAATTGAGAAATAAAATTGAAATTCGAATACAATTGTTCGAGAATTTTTTTAGTTTTGTTATTGTTACATTATTTCTTTTCACTAATTATATTTGATTAAAATGTAATTATTATAAAGAGCCTATTCGTAGGCTACCCACCTAGCATCTTCGAATTTAAATATGATGATAGTAATTAAAAAGGGCACTTAGAGCGCGCAGACGCGAATTGAACTTGAACTAGAAGCGAAAAAAGTGCTCGAATAATAAAATCTATCTACTGAACATTATCGTGACCATCTTAAATTTTCTAAATCAATTATTGTATGTTTAAATTTCTACTTAAATTGTTGTTCTACATTCTTATAAAAGTTTATTTTCTACAGTGTTAAATAAATGAGTTTAAATCAAAATAAAAGTGCTGTGATTTACTTCCACGTGGTTCCCTTTAAGAAAAAACATAAGTCGAATCAAGCTTAATTAAATGCTTAATATAATTCTAAAGTCAGAAAGTCGACTTAACTTTAATTTCAAACAACAATAATTGAGAATTAAAGAAAATTACTGAACAATTGGATTGAAAAAAGAAGAAAATAATTTATAATTTAAAAAAAAATGGAAAATGACAGGAATTATTTAATATTGAAGAAAACATTAAAAATTGAAGAATAGAATTGTTATTTAAAGAAATTAATTGAGAATTGAAAAGAATAATTGAACAATTGAACAATTAAATTGAAAATAGCAGAAAATTATTGAAAATTGAAGGAGGTTCTGAAACATATGAAATAAATAACTGATAGTTGAAAAAAAAATAATTGAAAAAAGTCGAGATTACTGAATATTGAAACAAACAATTGAAAATAGAACAAAATAATTAAAAATTAAAGAAAATAATTGAAAATTGAAGAAAATAATTAAAAATGGAAGAAAGTACTTAAAAATTAAATACAACATTTGAAAACAGCAGAAAAATTTAGAAATCGACGGAAATAATTGCGAATTTATGAAAATAATTTAAAAATTCTCAATTTAAATAAAAATTGAAAGAAAAACATAATTTAAAAAAGCTGAGAATTGTTAAATATTGAAGAAAATTGAGAAGAAATTGAAAATTGAAGGAAATTGAGAAACTGAAAGAAATATGAAAAAATAATTGGAAATTGAAGAAAATAATTGAAATTTAAGAAAAAAATTGGAATTTGATGAAAATAATTGAGAATTTAAAAAAAATCATTGTAAAAAGCCTAAAGTTATTGAATGTTAAAAAAAAATTGAAAATTAAAGAATGGAATTGAATGTCGAAAATTATAATTGAGAATTAAAGAAAATAATTCAAGAATTGAACAATGGGATTGAAAGTAGAAGAAAATAAGTAATAATTGAAGAAAAAAGAAATTGAACAACCCAGAAATTATAGAATTTGAAAAAAAACAATAAAAAATGAAGAATGTAATTGTAATTTGAAGAAATTAATTAAAAATTGTAGAAATTAATTTGGAATTGAAGAAAATGTGATTTTATGAAAATTGTTGAATAATAATCGAAGAATTGAATTCAAGTTTCAAAAACATAATTGATAGTTGAAAAAAAATATTGAAAAAAGCCGAGAATTATTGATTATTGAAGAAAATAATTAAAAATTGGAGGAGCCAGTATCATTTTGACACATGACTTAATTTTAGATTGTTATATTGTACAGAATGGAAATGTTATTTTGTACAACTGCTAAATGATATTTTGTACAATTTTGAAAAATGAATTTGTTATTTTGAACAATTCTTTAAAAAAGCTAAAATATTGTACTTCCAATGTTTTATTGCTTTTTTAAAAAATTGTACAAAATAACAAATTCATTTTTCAAAACTGTACAAAATAACATTTAGCAGTTGTACAAAATAACATTTCCATTCTGTACAATATAACAATCTAAAATTAAGTCATGTGTCAAAATGATACTTGCTCAATTGGAGGAGTTATTGAGATGTGAAATAAATAAATGATAATTGAAAAAAATAGTTGAAAAAAGTCGAGATTTATTGAATATTAAATTAAATAATTAAAAATTGAAGGAAATAGTTGAGATCTGATGAAAATAATTAAAAATTGAAGAAAATAACTGAAAATTGAATCAAATAATTGGCAATTCAAAAAAAAAATTTATAGTTGAAGAAAATAATTAAACTAGGTGAGAATTATGTCCATTTCATGGACATTTTGCTTCCAAGTAAGCAAACTAATTTGGTTCCTCATAGAGGAAGCAAGAAATTAATAACATATAAGGTAATTGGGGAAGTTTTTTAAAAATGGAGAATTTTAAGTGCAAAAAAATGTAAAAATATGAATTATTTTACGAATTCTTAATCAATTATAAAAGTTATATAGGTCAATCGATTCGTTTTGAAATAAGGAATATGATTTTCGTATTCATTAAGTTGTATTTTTAGCATAAAAAAATTCTTTGGGAAAAAACAATTTTTTTCGATGAAAAAAGGTGCTCAAAAAAATTTGGTTGGGTATTTTCAAAAATCCTTGTGTCCAAATTTAGATATTCATGAGCTTAATAAGTCATCCAAATTTTATTGGAATCCGTCTAAGCGTTCTCAAAATATCTTGTACACAAAAAACGCTATACACACACACACACACACATACATCTGGACATTTGCTTAGGAATGAAAATTTTCGCTTTTTAGATGAAAATGAGTCGATTTAGACTATTTTTGGAAAATCAAAAAGTTTAACGATCATAAAGCTTCCTCTATGAGGAAGCAAAATTGATTAAAATAATTGAAAATCGTGTAAAAGTATTTCAGAATTGAATAAATTAATTAGAAATTGATGAAAATAATTGAAAATTGAAGAACATAATTGTCAATTGAAGAAAATAGTATAAAATCGAAGAAAATAATTGAGAAATGAAGAAATAATTTTAAATTAATGAAAATAATTCCAAATGGAAGAAAATAATTGAAAATTGAAAAAAATTTATTATCCCAGAAAAAATTTCCCGGTTAAATCCCGGTTTTTCCCGGTCAATTTAAATTCCCCGTTATTTCCCGGTTAGTAGACACCCTGTTTATAACCGGGTTTGAACTAGGTCCGTAAATTCCGTAAAAGCCAATAAATTTGATTGTAAAAAGTAAAAATAAAAGTCCGTAATATGTTTATACTCTCTAAATCTGAATTAGTTAAAACTAACTAATTTGAAAGCAAAAACTCAGTTACTAATTCAATTAGTTATATTTCTACTAATCATTTAGCAATATAAAATTTGTATGCGTAATTGATCTGCAATTTTGTAATTTTTGAAAATAGGAGATTGTTTTAAATATAGGTATTTATTTTTTGTCGATTAATAAATGGTATCAAACTCTGTAAATATAAAATTGGAGTTCACATGTCAGCTAGAGTGTGTATAGATGTTTCTGACACGATCTGTACAAATTTTATAATCTGTGTTCTCGGTGCAAGAATTTCAGGACGGTACATATTAAAACAGTCAACGCTGCGTTTCGCTCTTTTGATATATAATGCAGCAGTGTTGTTTGTGTTAAAAGCCTGGGAACCGCTGCGACTTAACCCTGTTAAATTGCTATGCCAAGTGAAACGCGGTTTGCTTTTAGTCACCGGTTATAAGCCATGCACAAAGTGTTAGCCATTCGCTCTCGAGACCTGCGAATTTTTGGTTTAGCCTGAAACCCTGCCACAAAGTGGTTTCATAATTCTTCTAATGAGATTTGACAATTTTTAAATTACTCTCATTAGTGCGAATTATCACAAAGGTTTAGTTTCCACTATTCCTTCAATTTCGCGAATTTTCCCTATTCCTCGTGCAGACATTTAATCAAGTTTCATTCAACAATTTCGTCTCCTTTCATGTAACATTTATTTTTTTTAAAAATTATTACACATAATCATGACATTTTATTGTTTAATTTTGAATAAATATTTTCTAACTTATGTTTTTGGTCGACAATTATGTTTTTAAGTTTATTTAGTTATATATATATAAGAAACGTTTTTCATAAAGGTCAAATTGTAGAGTGAAAGAAAATTTTAAATAAAATTTAAAACTGAATTTATAAAATATAATGTATACGTTTTATAAAGTGAGATAAGAAATACTGAAAAACTATTAGAGTTACTTTTAAATTGTTATATTAAGAAAAAAGGAGAATAATAATGGCTATAGTATAAATCTTAGAATACAATTTTGAATATTAATTAAAATTGATTAAAACAATGAAAAGTGAATACAATAACTTAGATTTGAGATAATAAATGAAGATTTAGGATTTTAATTGAAAAAAATTAATATATCTAATTAAAAGGTGACAAAATAATTGCAAAAAGGTAAAAGAAAATGAAAATTGAAAAAATCATTGAAAAATGAAATACATAATTAAAAAATTAAGGAATTTATTTGAGGAATAGTAGAAATAATTGAAAATTGGAGAAATTAATTGCAAATGATAACAAAAATAATTGAAAATTGAAGAAAATGACTAAAATTTGAGAAAAGTATTTAAAAATCTAAGCAAATAATGGAAGAATATTGAAAATAGTTAAAAATTCTAGAAAATATTTGCAAAGTATGTAATAAAAATAATAAAAATTGAAGACCATAATTTTAACTTGTCAAAAATAATTGAAAAAATTACAACATTTGTTTGTAATAAAAGAAAATGATTGCAGAATGATAAAAGTAATTGTGAATTGAAAAAACCTAAAATTTGAAATGAATAATAAAAATATTAGAGAATTGATTAAAAAATAATTGAAAATGACAAAAGCTAATTGAAAAATTATAAAAATAATTGAAAAGTAAAAAATTTAATACAAATTTGTAAAAAAGAATTGTAAAAATTACAGAATATATTTGAGAGAAACAAGACTACTTAACACAGGATAAAAATAAATGAAAATTTGGAATTAATATTCAAAATAATATAAAAATTGTGAATATCGTTGCAAATAAAAAATGTAATTAAAAATTGACGAAGTAATTGAAATTTGAGAAAAATAATTGAAGAATGATTAAAACATTAAAAAGTGGATGCAATATCTTAGATTTGAGATAATAAATGAACATTTAGGAAATTAATTAAAAAATAATTAATATATCTATTGAAAAGGTGGAGAAAATAATTGCAAAAAGATAAGAGAAGATTAAAATTGAAAAATTAATTGTAAAATATGATAAATAATTGAAATTTTAGGGATTTAATTGCAAATGAAAAAAAAATAATTAAAAGTTGACGGAGTTATTGAAATTTAAGAAAAATAATTGAAGAATGATTAAAAAAGTAACAAAAGGGCATGCAAAATGATAACAATATTAATTGAAAATTAAAGAAACATATTTAAATTTGAGAAAAATATTTTAAAATCCAGAAAATTAATTGGAGAATAATGAAGTAACATAAAATTCGAGAAAATATTTTCAAAGTAATAAAAATAATTAAAAATTGTAGAAAATAATTTTAGTTTGTTAAAAATAATAGAAAAAATTACATTATATAATTGTAATAAAAGAAAATAATTGCAGAATGATGGAAATAATTGTAAATTGAAAAATTATCTAAAATTTGAGATAAATAATAAAAAAATTAGAAAATTAAATTAAAAAATAAATATTTTAAAAAAATAATTGATAGAAATAATTGTAAATTGAAGAAAATAATAGAAATATGTAAATAATAGTTGAAAGAATTTTAGGATATAGTTGAGATAAACAAGACTACATTTATAATTATATATTATAATTCTTTGAACTTCTTCGATCTAATTTCAATTATTTGCTATAATTTTTATCTATTTTTATCATTTTTCAACAAAAAAATTGCAATTCCTAATAATTTTCATTCTTTTTTAATTTTCCCACTAAATTTTAAATTCAAATTTCAGCAAGTTTCAATTATTTTCTTTAATTTTTTCAAATAAAACTTTTGCATTTTTAATTATTTCCTTCAATATCAAATTAGTTACATTATTTTTTTAAATTAATTTTCAATTTCTTTTGTCATTTTTCAATAATTTTTTTGAAATAAATGATTTTTTTGTTGTTAAAATTTTAATCATTTTCTTCAAATTGTAATTTCATTTATCCACATTCTTATTAAAAAATTTATTTTTGGCTTTAATTTTGCCATACTGAATTTGCAGACGACCATACACAAGTCACCGCCTCTGATTTTGTCAAATTTTAAGTAAATAGAAAAATAATCTTTTCAATATCCTCTAACAATTCATAAGATAAAAACATTGTAACTCAAATATTTGAATACCAAAAGTTAGAGAAAAATGTCATGTTTTCAACTTGTTAACTCTTCACTGAAAAAATGGTATTGTTCTTTAACATTATTAAAGATTATTAAACTATTATTTAAGAATAAAATATTCTTAAAATTTTAAGAATTATATTATTTTAATAATCTAATATTTTTAAAATATGAAGTTTATTCTTAATTTAAGAATATTTTCTTCTGTTGTTAAAAATAAAAGTTTTATTAAGGAATAACGATAATTCTTAGGATTTTAAGAATATTTTATTCCTAAACAGGATCCAGGAATTATCCTTAAAAGAAGAATACCTTTTTTCGGTATCGGAACTTTTATTTTTAAAAATTTGTTAAATACTGGAAAATGAGAAAATAAACCTTTAATGTAAAACGATAATAAGGGAAAACAAATCTATATGATTTTAAAAATAAGTATGTACTCTCTAAATCTGAATTAGTAGTATTCTACTAAGAATTAGTAAAATTCTTACTATTTTAATAGTAGCTCACTTTTCGCTAATTCATTAGTAGAAAACCACTACTTTAGGTTTAGAGAGTATTATATATAAATAATATATAATTAAATAAATATATTTATAAATATATAAATAAATATATATATATAAATATATATAAGAGAAAGTGGAAAAAATTCTATTCATGAAAGTGAAAAAAAAGAAACGAAGCTTTAATATTCAGAAGAACTATTTGTGGAAAAGGGATTTATTTGCAGAATAAATGTATCAAGTTTCAAGTAATTTACAAATAAAGAAATAAATGACATTAAATAAGGAAAACTTTATTAAAACGATCTTTTACAAACTGAGAAATTTCGTTGAACAGAATTCTAAGTAAAATATCGGTTAGATCCTTCTTCCACTATAAGAAAGGTTTTCACTATTTTTTACCATAAAGCATCTAAAATAATAAATAAATCAATATTATACATTCCTTCCCTCATTTTTAAACGAATTATCTATTATTTGTTTAATAAATTGTGCTTTTACTCTTTAATATTTTTCTCAAAATTGATATTTTAATATTAAATCCCTCTTTCACGAGCACGGCTTCAATTAATAAAATGAATTTTTTTACACGGTGTAGTTTTTAATTAAATTGAATGATAATTTTCTCATTTTAATTGATTCAATGATTCTAAATCGTGTTTAAACTATAAAAGGCCTCATACTCATGCCACTATTGCCACTTTTTTCAGCTAATGCCACTATTTAGGTACTATTTTGAAAAAAATGCCACTAATGACACTTTTTTTTTTTAAAGGCCACTAAAGACACTATTTTCAACTCAGATTTTCAATAAGTCTCTAAGTATTTGCCTGCTCTCCTTTTCTTTATTAGAATTCAATTATAAAAAGTGCATTTAATTGGTTAAAATTATAAAATTATAAAAAATTATATTCATTGAGACGGAAGAAAATGACCGAAAGACTGAATCAGAAGCCAAAAAAGAGGAAACGTATTGTGGTTTATTGTAGGATTTGTTTCTGAACTTTGGGAGGAAATCCATTTTATTATTCTGGAAATTTTCGAATCTTTAGGACTAATTTCCGATTTTTTTTGGAATAAGTCGATTTTTCTGAACTACGGAAATATTTTCATATAGAATTAGGATTCATATTTTTTACTTTTGGGGAAAAATCCTTCGTATTTAGACGATTTTCCAATTTTTTGGAAAAAAATTCCAATGATTTGATAAAAATATTTTTTCTTGAAACATTGGAATTTTTTCCACCAATTCCTGGGATTTACTTACGAATTTTCGGAAAAAATCCACTATGTTCGGAAATTTTTCCAATCTTTAAGAATAATTTCCAATTTTTTTTTAAACAGGGAATTTTTCCAAACTTTACGAGATAAATCCACTAGTTGGGAAGATTTTCTAATTTTCGGGGAAAAAATTGAAAACAAGGATTCTAAGACTTAAAATAAACCTTAAAATATTGGAGATTATTAAAACATCACAAACCATACAAAATTCAAAAATGGCCAAGTTAATAATGTTCCCATTAGTCCAGTTAAAATAGAAAAGAAAAATATTACTTTTCAAGAACTTTTGTAAATGAAGTATTTCATATTTTTTTAATTTAATGTATTTTTAATATATTTTATAAAATAAAAACAGTAATATTATTAATTTTTGTTATTTTTACAACCATAAGATTAAATAAATAAATAAATTTATATATATTTGTTAACAAAAATATGCAACTACTCTCTAAAATTGAATAAGTGAAAATTCACTTATTAGATGTCAAAAGTCTTCCACTCTTTCAAAAAGTGCATATGCACTTACAATAAGTGTATATGCACTTATGAAAAGTGAAATTTTCACTTATTATAAGTGCATATACACTTTTTGAAAGAGTGGAAGACTTTTGACATCTAATAAGTGAATTTTCACTTATTTAAATTTAGAGAGTATTTTGCCACCTTTTTGAACAGTTTATACCACTTTTGACACTATTTTCCATTGCAAAACTGAGTATGAGGCCTGTCTATAACAAAAAATTTTCTGTCTTGAAACGATGAAGATTTTTATATTCCATCGTTTAAAAGTGGTTATATAGTGTATGTATTATTTAATAAATATATCTTATTTAAAAGTTGAAAAAGTAATAAATTTCTTAAAATAGCGTGAATGTTGGCGCACTAAAAATATGAGAAATATCTCAGGAGAGTCACGTTTCTGAGAATCTTCAATTAGACTTTCGCTTATCTGTTGTATCCACCCTCCATTTTCGCGGAGAACGAACATGGGGATGAGTTTGTAGGAAGGTATCCATCTCAAGAGGGTGGGATGGCTTTGGTAGGGACGTAGTCGCAAAGAAAGAGGGCCCCGATGAAGAGCCTCCGTAAGGTAGAGACGTTTCAGATCTATCTCGGGTGGAGAAAATTCAATTTAAAATGGCGGCTCAGATATAATGGCAGGCCCTGGTATAGAGTTGCCCACCCCAACTCGTCTCAACTTTGCCTCCCTCGTGTAGCCCTCCGTTCCTCCTCTCACCCCTCTTGCCCCCTCTCAATCTCCCTTCAAACGCCACCCCCAAGCTCTATCACTTGCGTTGTCAACCCCCAACATCTACTTGTCCAGCTTCGTGTCGCCATTTCGTTTAAATAGAATATTCTAACCAGCACGCAACTTTTTAACACGACAAAAACTTTTCATTTTTTACTACTTTTTTTTAACTCATTGTCTCGCTTTTATTATAGTCTTATCATTATTTTATTATATCTAGGGAAATAGTTTTTGAATTTTTGACCGGAAGTACTTAAAAGCAGATCAAGAAGGAAAGTAACAAAAATCAATTTTTTGATGCTAGAGTTAAAGCTATTTGTCGCATTATTTCTGTAAATATACTAATTAAATGCTTGGACTTTTATAATAATGGATGAAAATAATTGATAGTTAAAAAGAAAATTCGAAAAATAGCTTCATTATTACACAATTGAAAAGAATAATTAACAAAAGTAAACATAAAATATTAAATAATTAATTATTTCATTTGATGGCCTGTACTGGTTTGATATGGATAGTTTTTATTTCAAGTAAACGTTTCGCTTGGAACCTAACCCTTTTCAAGACTATAAACAAATATAAAATTTATAATATTTGTAACATAAGATAAAGAGGTTATATTATATTTTATACGTCGGTTATGCTATAATTACCTCTAATTGCGCTGACAAGGACATTCTTATTCTTATAAATTATGTAGATTATTTAAACTTTTTAAATTTTAGAAATAACTAATAGATTAGATAAAAATAATTACATTTTATAAATTTAATAATATTAGAATAAATATTACTACGTCCGTTTATGTCTGACCGGAAATTAATACTGTTTTTATTTGGAATATTTATCATTTCTAAAAAATTCAGTTTTCTTTTGTTTGAAAAAATTTTAAATATTAAATCTAAACAAAATAGCTGAAAAATTATAGGATTAACTGCTGGGAATAATTGAAAATTGATCAACTGGATTGAAAATCGAAAAAAAATAATTGAAATTGAAGAAAATGATAAAAAATTGAGGATATAAATTGAAAATTTAAGAAATAAATTGATAGTTTCAGAATTAGAATAAAATTTGAAAAAATAATTGATAGTTGAAAGCAAAATTACAAAATGACGAAAATAATTGACAATTGAAAAAAAGTCAAAAAATGGATAGATTATTACAGTACCGGACAAAATAGTTTAAAGAATCAAATAATAATTACAAAATTTTAAGATAATAATTGAAATTGGAAAAAATTGTAGGAAATAATTGAAAATTGCGGAAAATAATTAATAATTGAAGGCAACAGCTGAAAAATGACGAGGACATTTGAAAAATTGAAGAAAATAATATGTGAAAAATGACGAAAATAATTGTCAATTGAAAAGAAAATTCGAAAAATGACCAGATTAACATACAACTGAAAAAATAATTGAAAAATTAAACAAAAGATATTAAATTTAAAGAAATGTAATAACATCGATATATTCCGAAGTACCAACTAGGATTGAAAAATGAATCAATAAATCATTCTCTTTATATAACAATAATTTCATACTTAATAAATGAATTGAAAATCGAAATGATAATTCAAAATTTTCAAATTGAAGGAAATAATTAAAAATTCAGGAAATCACAAATTTCAGAAATAATAAAAAATTGAAAAAAAATTAAAAATTCAAGACAGCAATTGAAAGTTGAAGAATGCAATTTAAATTTTAAGAATATATTTAAAAATTGACAAAAAGTATTTGAAAAAAGCTTACAATTAATGAATATAGAAGAAAAGAGATAAAAACTAAAGAATGGAATTAAAAATTAAAGAAATTATTGAACAATTGTATTTAAAATTAAAGAAACTTAATGATAATATAAAACAAAAATAATAGAAAATAGGCGATAATTTTTTTAATATTAAAGAAAAAAATTAAAAAGTGGAATTTAAATTTGAAGAAAATAACTGAGAATTGAAGAGTTCTCGAATTGAATAATTAAATTGAAATTTTAAAACAATTTTTATGAGTGCACAAAATAATTGAATATAGAGGGATTAATTTTAAAAATCGATAAAAATAATTTGAAATTTAAGAAAATATTTGAGAATTGAAGAAAATAATTAAAAATTGAAGAAAATATCTGAGAAAAGACAAAAAAAATTGACAATTCAAAACAAAATTTAATAAATGATTAGACCAATAGGCAACCTTAAAAAAATAATTGGAAAAATTCAACAAGAAATATTAAATTAAGAAATTTAGAAACAAGAAAAATTAAGAAAATCATAGGAATAATTGTTGTAAATAATTACAAATTGAACAACTGGATTGAAAATCGAAAAAATTGAAAATTGAAGAATGAAATTGAAATTTAAAGAATATAACTAAAGACTGAAAAAAGTAATTAAAAAAGGTGAAAAATATGGAATATAGAAGAAAATAATTAAAAATTGAAGACTGCAATTTTGAAATTGAAAATAATAATTGAGAAGTGCAGAAAATGATTAAAACTTGAAGAATTAAATTAAAGATTCAGAAATTAAATTAAAATTTTGGGAAAATAATTGTCAAATGAAAAAAAAATATAGAAAACTGTCTAAAATAATCGACAAAAGAATAAAATAATTTAAAAAATTTATTTATATTAATAAAATTCAAGAAAAATAATCGTACATTTAAAAATTTGTAGAAAATAATTAAAAATTCCGGAAAAAAATTAATAATTGAAAAACGAGCAGAATAAATGAAAAATTGAAGAAAATATTTTAAAAATGACTAGATTAATAGACGAAAAAAACAAAAAAAATTGAAAAAATTAAAGAATAATTATAAAATTTTAAGAGAATAATGAACAAATTGTATGGAAATATTTATAAATTATAGAAAATAATTAATAATTAAAAGAAATAATTGAGAAATGACGAGAATAATAATTGGAGAAAATATTCAAAATTGAAGAAATAAATTGAAGATTAAAAAATTAAATTTAAATTGTAAGAAAATAATTGATATTTAAAAGGAAAATTACTAAATGACTAAAATAATTAAATTTTAAGAAAAATGTTTGACAATTGAAAAAAAAAAGTAAAAAAAGTTCGAAAAATGACGAGATCAATCGACAATAAAACAAATTTATTGAAAAAATTAAAGAATAATTATAAAATTAAAGGAGAATATTCAGTTGTCAATTAAAAACTGAAGAAAATTATAAAAAAAATTTTAGAAAATAAATGAAAATTAAAGAAGATAATTAAAAGAATTGTATTGAAATTTCAAAAAAATGATTTTTAATTGGAAAAAGACGTAAATTATTGAACATTGAAGAAAATATTTGAGAATTGACGAAAATAATTAAGAAAAAAAATTAACAATTGGAAAAAAAATTGAAAAATGGTGAGAATAATCGGCATTCAAACAGATTTTTTTTTTAATTAATGAATAATCATAAAATTAAAGGAGAATAATAAATTGTCAATTGAAAACTGATAAAAATTATGGAAAATTTGGAGAAAAGAAATGAAAATTGAAGAAATCTATTGGAAATGGAAGAATTGTATTGAAATTTCAAGAAAATAACATGATAATTGAGAAATTTCGAGAATTATTGAATTTTGAATGAAATAATTGAAAAAAGAAGAAAGCAATTGAAAATTGAAGAAAATAATTGAGAATTGAAGAGAATAATTAAAAATTAAATAAATAAATTAAAGATTAAATAATTAAATTGAAGTTTTAAGAAAATGGTTGGTAACTGATAGAAAAATTACAAAATAATTAAATATTAAAGAAAACAATTGAGAAATAAAAAAAAGTAATTGACAATCGAAAGAAAAATTTGAAAACTGGCGAGAATAATTAACAAAATAATTTTAAAAAATTCAAGAATAAGTATAAAATTTTTAAGGAGAATAATATTGAAAACTGTTGAAAATAAGAGAAAAAATTATACATTTATTTATTAATGAAATTAAAATTATTTGAACTGATATTTATAAATTTAAATTTAAATCAATTAAAGAAGTTTCTAATTTAAAACAAAAAATATCTATATGCCAAACTTTAAGTGTGAACAGACAAAAAATGAATGAAGGAGTGAAAAAACTTTAGGACTAAAGGTTTTTAAAAATTCACTTCCGTGAATTCATAGATAATCTATTTCTGAAGAGAATGAGCTATTATAAATCAAAATCGCATCAATTTTAAAAATTTGTAAAGAAGTGATGTGAGAGAAAAGTTCGATTGCCTAATAATCATGATTAAATTTCAACTGATATTTCAGTGAAATTTAACTGATTGAATAATCAAATCGTCGATCACTGAATGAAGTGAGTTATCTAAATTTTAGCGGATTCAGATTTAGGTAGAGAGCACATAATGCGAGTGATATAATAATAACAGTCTAATAAAACCGTAGTGTCGTGGTAAGAGAATAATTCTCGAATCACCGCACAAGAAATTCCATTAGGACGAAGAAAAAGAAAAAGTAGTACCTTCAATATTAAGTTAGCTGAGTTTTTATTCGACCTTTTTTTGCTCAAGTTCGACTTCTGATCAGAATCTTTTACATTGAGTGTTTCATGTTCTTATCGGCTGACGAAAATCAATTCAACGTAAATTTGGATCTAACGTTTAGTATAGAAAAATTTCTATTTGATACCTGAAATCTTAACCAATGTTTATCAAACTATTATTTGTCTGAAATGTATATTTTTTCATTATAAGTTCTACAGTGTTTTGTTTATACGATTAAACATTCGTCAATTTTTACTCAGGTCTTGTAATTTCTTTTACTTCTCTAATAAAAACACTGAATCGTCACAAATTGTTCTTAAATTATTTTTTACTGTGTATAATGATTGATGTTTTCTATTTTTTAAAATTCTAATATCTGACTAAACAGAATTTTATGCTGATCTTTCAAACGCATTTGTCTGACTAAACACAATATTTTCTACTTCTCGCTAAACTCGCTTTTGTTTCTACTTGTTTTCTACTTATCTATCATATTCCCTTGCCTGACTAAAAACATCGTTTTCTACTTGCCTCAATATAAGGGAATCATCTACATAAACGCTTTTAATAAACTACACAAATGTCTACTAATTTTTTTCTTAACTTAAAATCATTCTCATTAAATTGTGTTCATATACTAATACAATTTTTACAAATAACGAACAATAAAGTTTCACAATTTTGTTTCTAAAATAAAACATGTTTTTCTCGATTCACGTCAGCTATCTTCAGCAGTCATCTCTTTTTTCTTCTTATTTTGGTTGACCTCCATAAATAATGGCGTTGAAGGATAAAAGTATGAGAGTAGAGAGATCCAAGGGGAGAACGTATATTAAATTACGAACTCTTAGCTTTCCGATTCTTGTAAGGGCGCTCTTTCAGGGACACGGAAGCATGTTCTAAAAAAGTTTCTTCGTGAAAGTAGAAAAAAGAGAAAATTTCCTCTTGCGTTTTTCTCTTCACAGTAATGCCGTATTAAAAATTGACGACAGTTTATAATGTGCAAAGTTTTATTTCAAGCTCTTTCGAATTATTCATATATACTTTTAAAATGTACGCATTCCCAGTCCTTAAAACGTTTTTATGCTTCAACATTTTCACTGATTCAAATTCAGAGAGTAGAATTTTGCCAGGATAGTTAATTATTTTAATGAACTAATATGGATGGTTCTTCACAAAGTGGTAACTTTTGCCAAAGAGCAAAATTTTAAATCAAAAATTTTTTTACTTGTATATTTTTTATGTACAACTTATTAACAATTATTTAAAAAATTAATTTTATAGAAATTTGAGCTTAAATTATCAGGCGTACCTGTCATTGTTTTAATATTTTCTGGTTATAAATCGAGGTTAATGACATTTTTCTTTTAAATAATATCATATTTTTTATATAAGTCGGACATAAATCATATTTTTTACCTTACTAACATAAATGGCCAGTAAAAATTCATTATAAAAGTGATTAAAATTACTGAAAAACAATTAACTACAACTCCTGTTTCAAATTCAAATAACGAAAAGGTGGAAAAAGTATTTAAAAACGATTTTTGCAAAAGTTATTAATAAAAACTAGAAATCAATACAACAAAAACTAAGTTTTTGAGATAAACTGTCGATTAGAATACAGATGAAGACTTTTTTAAAATATGTTTTATATTGGAATAAAACGTATTAAATATGACGATTACTGTGAGGAGAACCTACAAAGTACAAAAGTGCAATTTGTGTAATTTTCAAACATTTTATATCTTTTGATGTTAAAAAAAATTGTTCTTTAATCATGATTTTAATAAAAATGAAAACAAAGATTAAATCTAAGAAATACTAAATATATTTTGAAATAATTAATCAAAGTCTTTACGTCTGAGAATATATAAATTTAGAATATAACAAACGATAGTTTTAGACAAAACTTCTTTATTTCAAGCTTCTTTTAGCAATCAACGTTTCGAATCCCGAGGCATACGTTCGAACCTGGTTTCCTCCTGAAAAGCTCTTCTTATGAAGGAGGTAAAAATATTAACTAAGGTTTTATTTGCATTGTGAGTAAACCCTGATTTGCCCCTTAAACCTCGAGTTATTGGCCAAATCAGATGGTAAAAGGAGGAAAGCAGGAGGAATCTCGGAAGGAACTAAAACCTGATTACATTCTGCTTAGTATTAAGTTCTAAACACGTTCTTCCCTGCTAAAGATTTTCTAAGTATGATGCAAGTAATATATTATTAAAATGAAATATTTAAATAATGAAAGTAAATCATTTTAAAATAATACATGTTTATTATGTATTTTAGAACATTTAAAACTGCGAACACTTAACATCACTTCGTAATATCTTTTAAAAACACAATTTAGTTCTACACGAAAAAAAAATGTATAATAATGCGACACACATTTCACAATGTTTACGACAGTTCTAGCACTTTTTTATATGTATGTTTCTTAAAAGCACTTCAAACTTAACACATGAAATCAATTATTATTTTTTTAATCTATAGGAATTACAATTTTAAATACAAAACAACAAAACTTTAGATAATGTTATAATAACGCCAAGTATTTGACGAAGACGGCAGCCATGACTGTCTAGGACACGAGAATAAACGAAAATTCTCGAATCTATCCGAAGAGTTAGTTAGAACTAAAGAAGAAGTGATTAGAGTTATCAAGTTTTTAGGCAGGAGGAAAAGTATTTGGAAGTTGTAGATTAGAATTAAATTTTACTAAGAAGAAGGAAATCAGGTCGAATAGTTCGACTCGGGAAACTATTAAGGTTTCCTCTTCAGGATTAATAACATTCCATTCGTATGCCAAACACATTTGGTCAATCTATAATATCAATAATAAAAAATTATAAAATATTTAGAATAAAATAAAAATTATTTAAGAATTTTTATATATTAAACTTAAACTAAAACAACAATTTTGTAAATTAAAAACTACTCACAAACATTTATTAATTATATCTTTCTATAAAACATTATAAATAAGTCTCTAAATTTCCTCATGTAATAAAAACAAAACAAACAAAAATGAATATTGAAAGAAATAATTCATGAAATAATTTATAAAGTTATTAAAAGACGAAGTAAAAGTAACCCCTCAGTGAAGAATACAAATATGTTTAATGACAAAATTCAAATAAATGATTTTATTAAAAAAAAAATTGTAATTCCCTTTGTATTTTTATCCTTAAAGACGATAAATTAAAACACTAATTCCCGGATTATAAAAATAAACAATTTTTTCATTTTTAAGTCAAATTAAGTTATTTTTGACAAATTTATTAAATGGTAAATTATAATTACAATTTTTTTTGTTATTCTTCTGAGTAAGTTTTGTATCTGATTTTTTGCGAAAAGATGAACATTATTCTAGATATTTTGTGAAGCGACAGAGTCGGAAACGCCATGCTTCTGTGTTCCCTGCAGCTACTCCGGGGTGGATGGAAATGTCGATAAAACGCGTTGGCCAATGAGAGGGCGTAAAATGACGTCAGGCGCCTGTTACTGGCCAATAGTGGTGCACCAGTGACGTAATCGCGGTGGTGGCCACCCTCGTCGATCCTCTTTGCCGGCAAAAGCCGCAGGCTCTCTCTTCTGGGTACTGAGGGTTCGCGAGGCAAGGTTATGGTGGTGGTATTTCGTGCAACCCCATTATGGGTTTACTAATCCCGCGAAACAATGGAAATTGACCATACAAAATGGCGATACCTTCTCTTTTAGTTATCGATACCCTCCCGCAGTCTCCGCATTCTAAACAAATAATACTAAAATTAACACATTGTATGTTACAATTCACAATTTTTATTTTTCAAATAAACCAAAATTTCAATTAATAATAAAAATTCTCTTTATTACTTAATTATCTAATTTCAATTCTAACTGATCTCTATGGCTACCCAGGATTTCCAAAACTTGGCTAAAAATCTGTAAAATTAGAATTTAAGAATTAATTCCGTTCGCTTTTCCTTTATTCTATATCCTTCTGTGGCAAGACAACTTTATCCACTTCAAAATTCCTGAATATCGAAGATTAAATTGATGATTGGATTTTCAAGACTTTTCATTATCGCCAAAAACTACTCAATGAGAACGGTTGGAATTTTGAAAATTGAAATTATTATTGAGCACGTAACAAAAATTATTATTTCCTGAGTTCCTGTCTTTTTGGAAAATTGCTGCCTAAATTGACTGATCTATTTGGAATTTAAAGAAGATTTATTGAATGATTTTTCCTGATGAATTTAATTTGGATACCTAATTTAAAATGATTTGATTTATGAAGAATCCTATTGACGTCCTAATTGTTTCTGAGTTCCTGATAAATTATAACCTTTTGCACTTTGTTAATATCTTCATGTGTGATTTTGGATTTCTTATAGTCGTACATAAGGGTTATCTGTTTTATTAAAAAGACATATGTGGTCAGGACTATATCCAATTTGAATCCAAGAAATGTGGATGTCTTATTTTCGTCACTTTCTTGGAATTCTAGGATTTACCAGTTGGCTGACTTCTTTGTCTAAAATAATTTTGAAGAATATAAGGGTGATCTACCATCTTGTGACTAAATTAATTGAATTAATTTTTGTAGAAGATCCAATTATTGAGTCAGATTCATGAAGAGTTTGAATTCCGAACCAGAAAGCAATAGGAGTCAAGATTCAAGCTTTTGAGTTTTATTGATTTTTTTTTATTTTTATTATTGTAAAACAAATGAATGAAGATGTTAAATTTAGTTTAAATTAATTTTTAAACAAAGAAACTCGCTTAGAAACAAGGTAACGTTAAATTGCTATGGAAAATAACAAATTCGTCATTTTTCATCTTTTTTGACAGCAGCCATAGAGAGAGAACGTATTTTCTATTATTAAGAATTAAAATTTTCTCCAAAATTTTGTAAAAAGGATTTATTTCAATTTTGGATTGTTGGAAGGATTGAGGATTTGGGAATAACAACAAAATTAAGATTATATTTTCTTCGATTTTTGAGAATGGTGGAATTTTTATCAAAATTACAATTTAATCATCCTGGATCCTGATTTCGATTCCAATCCTTGAGTTTTCTGTTACCTTGTTTTTTCACAAAAGAATTGAAAAAGTTGATTGGTAAGACCTTATTAAATTTGATTCGGGAATATAATTGCTTAAACTAAATTTGATTAATTAATTTTTCTTATTTTAAAATTGGATTTCATAAAAATTTGCTAACTTTTAATTCTAAAGATTTAATTGATTTAAAGTTTTAATTTGTTAAAGAATTGTCCGAATTTATAAACTTTCATTCAAGTTCCTTTCAGTTTTCAGACTTCTGTGTTGATCCTTCCTAATTCATTTAAAATTCACTTAGTTTATTAAATGTATAATTCAATATTGCGAAATAATCTTGAATAATTATATCTTTTGTACCAAATTCTTATTTATTTACATCTTTTATATTTCATTGAATTTTCATCCTAGCCTAAAAATTCCATCAGCATAGTTCTTTTTCCTACCTGTCAAAGTTGTTATTATTAATAATCAAAATAATCACAAAAATCTATTTATAAGTCAAGGTATTCAGTGATTCGGGAAATTACTGTCAATTTAATACATCAAGATAAAAACTGAGAATTTGTAAAAAGATTAGAATTTTTTTTTAAATGATTCGAAAATTTTTAAGAAATTTTAAGAATTCGTAAATAAATTTACGGAAAAATTTAATTTTAATCTTGTATTCATGAATAACTTGAAATATTGAATTTAAATGGTTCAAAGTACGATCTAAAGATTTTGGGTAGAAATAAAGTTAAAAATATTAGATATTAATAAGTTCATGTCCAATTTAACTCTTTATAATAAATCTTAATCTCGAGTTGAATCGAACTTTAATTTAATTTAAATTAATTTTCGAAAAATTGAAAACTTTCTTAAAAATCAATTTTGAGACAAAATTCAAATAAACTCGGGTCTGAGAGACCTTCCTAATGACATTTTAAGTAATTCTACCAAGTTTCATAAAAAAATATTCAATATTTTAAGAAAAAAATTGTGGACAAATTTTGCCTATACCAGTGACGTCATAATCCATCACATGCCCTTAAAATGAAAAATATTTTGACACCAAACTTTGTAAAATTACTTAAAATATCAATATGGTTTCTGACTAAGAATGTTTAAATTTTTCCTTACACTTAATGTTTTTAATTTTTTGATAATCAGATAATTTTTTAAAAATTAAGTTTAAAGTAAAATTTAAAAAAACTTGGACCAGAGTAACTTTTATTAAAGATATTTTAAGTCATTCCACAAAGTTTAGTGTCAAAATCATGTAATTATATAAAATAGAATTATCATAATTATACTCATAATTATATAAAATTATATAAAATATTTTAAGAGGAAGTTTACGGACAAATTTTGCCTACATCAGTGACGTCATTCTCCGTCACATGCTCTTAAATATTTAAGACATTTTTTAAATTTTATAACTTTACTTTACATGTTTTTCTTCCTATACAATTTTTTTTATCATTCTTTAACTTTTAATTGAATTCTCTAATGTTATAATCATGTTTCTATCTCTTTGTAATTTTTAAGAACTATCATTTTGTCGAACAATTAAATTTTTTTCTTATAATTTTGTATTCTTCAAAAAATGTTTTCAGCATTTTTTTTCGCGGTATTTTTACACAGTTTCTTAATTTTTATCAAGTTTTGAAGATTTTTATTTCTTTTGCTTCTAATTTTTTTGAGAATCTATGACTTTTTAACAATATTTAATTTAAAATTATTTTAAAAATGTATCTAATGTTTAAAAACAAATTCATTTTATTTTGTTAAGTTATTAACACATTCTCTTTCAATTTTCTTCATTTTGTGAACAATTTCCTAAAAATTTTCATTTTTAAAGGAATTCGTCATGTTTTTTATATAATTTTTACTTACATCTTTTTACATTTTTTTATATTATTCTGACTGCTTTTTATTTTGCAGTTTATTTTACACTATTTTTATATTTTTTAATACGTTATATTTTTAATGTTTTTTAAACTTGTTTAAGAAAATTTTCTCCATTTTCCAATGTATTGCTTTATTTTTATTTTATTTTATCTCTTCAATTATGGTAATTAGTTCCAACTTACTAATAATCCGAACTTAAATTTATTCAATTTTCAGTCTATTCAAATTTTAATCCATCCAAATTTCTATTTTTTTTAGCTTTTATATGAAAAAAGGAAAAAATTAAGTTTTCGTATATATTAAGTTTAGAGATTTTTTTTATTCATTTCTAAATAAATAGTCCCACAATTCTATCTATTTAGCATTGTTACATGTACGATTTATAAATTACATACTTTTTATCATAAACAGTTTATACCTAATTTAATAATATTAGAAGAAATATTGCAACTTTTTAAAAATTTGGGCTACAAAATATTTGGCCCTGCGAATTAATTATGATGTATAATTTATTTATCTTTATTTGTAATATTTTTAAAGTAGCCTAAAAATCCATTATTTTTATACAAAATGTAAGACTTTTTTACTTGCCGGCCGTTTTAAAAGTTTTCCAATTTTATTTTCTTCTTATTTATTTATTTTTATTATAATTTTTCTATTTTCTATAGTATAATGATTTCCCTTTTTTTTGACAGTGTTCCATGTTTATATTGTAATTTATTAATTTTTCTAATTTTCTAAACATTTAATGTTTATTTTATGTAAATTTTATTTTATTCTAAATTTTCTCATTAACCTCATTCTTCCAAATTGTTTCCTTTCTTTAACTGATTAATTTTTTTCCACACACTTTCAGAAAGATTATTATTAATTGTTTTCATTCTTTAATTTGAAAGAAATTTCTCATTTCTTCTGCACAATGTTTTCTTATCTTTTAAAATTTCTTCACGTTTCAATTTTTTAAAATATCTTTTCACCAATTATCTTATTTTCGGATTCATGAAGTCTTAAATACCTGAATCCGCAAAACTGGATCGACCATTTTAAATTTTCAAAAACTGACTGTTTAATTATTTATGTTTTTTAAAATTGTTTTTAATTTCTCAATATTGATAATTTATTTTTAGAGTTTTAAATTTAATTCCCAAAGTCTATCATGTTACAATCAAATTTTCTGATTTTATTCTTCGAAATTGTCATCACATGGATTAAATTTCAATAACAATATTATTTTGTTTGATTTGCGATTATTTGATAACAATAATGACCTAATGATTCGAAAATTGACAATCATTATTTGTCATTTGGTGTATTCATTGATATTATGTTTATACATTTATTTTATTTCAATTATGTATATGAATATTTTGTTCTTTTGATTTAAATTAAAAATTAATACATTACATATTTATTCACGATTTATTAATATCACTTATTTATGATACAGATTTTTTTAATAATATTATTTATGATTTAGATCATAATTTGAAATATTACTAAATAATTTCCTTCTCTTTAGAATGAATTCGTCGTTCTGAAAATGCCTCTGGGTTTTTAAGTTTGTGAATCTATTTTGCAGGTCTGGTTCCAGAATAGGAGGGCGAAATACCGAAAACAGGAAAAACAACTACAGAAAGCTCTTGCACCAATTCCTGCCTGTCAGGGAGCTATGATGAGGAATATTTACCCTGGTGCTGGCAGAGGTTATCAACCCTATCCCCACCCACACAACAGTATAAACGGAATAAATCGTTACCCCCAGGTCAGATTAAAAATTCAATTATAGTCATTTACTCTGTTCTTTATGTTTTATTTATCTCTCACTTGAGCTTACATGCTGATAATTTAACATCCTTTGTGGATATTTTTTTCATTGAAAAAATGAAGTTAATTAATTTTCATTACAGAAAACAATTTATAAACATTTAAAAATTAATTTTCAACAAAGAAAATTCAAATTTTTTAAATTGAATTTCTGTAAACCACGTACCGGGAATGAGTTACATTTAACTCAATTAATCTACGGTTTATAGGAATTCTTTTGAAGAAGGTTGTTTAGGGAATATTTTTAAATTATTTATTAATGGTTAGCACAGATGTAGGCTCCGGAAGCTAGGACCACGAAAATTCCTTAGAATTTCCGATCCCCTCGCAACTGGAGGTGTACGTTTATTTATCCTTCCAACATCACCAGAAGGATTCTTTTATTTTAATTACTTAAAGGTTATGGGGGCTCAAGGAACATGAATAAACTTCAATAACAACTTTAATTAAGATAATTTTAACAAACCGTATTTGGTTTGTTTTTATTTTGATGTTCTTCTCTTCACTCTCAATTTCCAACTGAACTTTTCTTATCTGTCTAGCCCTCTCATTCTCCATCCTTTTCTTCTATTCATCTGAAACACCTTTTCTCCGCCTTTCATGGTCATTGTCCCAAAACCTTGACGCCAGGTTGTTATGTCAACAAATAGTCATTGTTTCATAGTAAACTTGAAACTCGAGTTCAAATCATAAGGCATTAAATAAAGATATTATTTTAATCTCTCAAATATTACATTTATTTTGGTCGGCAACAATTTCCATAATAGGAAATTAAAGTTCATGAAACTATAAATTGTACAACATCACAATTTGTGTTCATCACAATTTTGTAGTTCAATCTACTTATTCAAGTTGATTAAAAAAATGAAAATTATTTGATTGTAAATAATTAAATATTATTATTTAAAAAAAAGAGATTATTATTGACAAATCAACTGTTACGAATTTTGTGAAACAGATTTGATAAATTGTCGTCAGTGACAGTCAGAGATGAATTTAGGTTCGATTATGAATATTTGAGGGGTTAGATCTATTTACAAGATTCTAGGACCGGATAGAGAAATCCGGAGCATATGGATCGAGCAAATGAATTCGATGCGTTTCTCGTTAATGATTTAAACCGAGGTATCAAATTGAAGTGCACCTGTACGTATGTTGGTATCTACATACGAGTTCGCGTAGCCGTTCGTCGGCTCGGGTAAATTGCATTTCGACTAATTAGTTGGGTCGGATAGATAACCGAATACCTATCGTATCAATTGGACCAATAATTTCTACGTAATGTCGAAACCACCAGCAAAAATCTCGCATCTGCTCTCTACAATTCAATTTAATCTTCCTCGTTCTCTCGTTGTTCCGCACAAGATATAGAATTTTTCTTTTACCCTTCAGCTTTTTTCTCAAAGGATTATTCATTTTTAAATTATGCCCTGCACTCGAGAGAATATGGGCAAATCCACGGAATAGTACGATTTCATGTGGTAAATTTAAATATTCTTAAATTACAAGCACACACTCTTTATTTATAGATATATGTGTAAAAAATATATTTAGAACCAATAATTTTTTGCGTGATCCTTTTTTCATTTAGAGCTGAAAAAGTTGTATCGACGCCTCCCGTTGATAAAATGTTTATTCAATTGTCAAAAATTTATTATTCTAATTCGAAACTTAGTTCACAGGGTTACCACAAAAGTATGATTTGAAAATTCCATGACTTTTCCAGGTTTTCCAGACCATTTTCACAAAAATTCCAGGTCCAAAATGTAAAATTATTTTAATAACTTTTTTGGTAGTTACAACGAAAAAAATATAAAATACTCAAATTAAATGAATCATAAAATATCAATCAGGGTATCGAGGGACTTTTAAAGAAAATTGAAGGCATTTTAAAAAGGTATCAAGTTGAAAAATAAATTTTTTTTTAAGTTTACTTTTGAAGTAATAGTTTTAATTTTGAGATTAAAGTTAATCAAGAATTTTGTACTAAAGACGCTAAAACAAAATTCCATAAATGATTAGATCAATAGGCAACTGAAAAAAATAATTGGAAAAATTAAACAAGAAATATTAAATTAAGAAATTTAGAAACAAGAAAAATTAAAAAAGTTATAGGAATAATTGTTGTAAATAATTACAAATTGAACAACTGGATTGAAAATTAAAAACAATTGAAAATTGAAGAATCAAATTGAAATTTAAAGAATATAACTAAAAATTGAAAAAAGTAATTAAAAAAGCTGAGAATTATGGAATATAGAAGAAAATAATTGAAAACTGAAGAATGAAATTGAAATTTGAAGAAAATAATACAAAAATAAAAAAATAAATTATAAATTTCAGAATAAAATTCAAAATTTAAAAAATAATTGATAATTAAAAAAAGGTGAAAATTATTGAATATTGAATAAAATAATTGAAAATTCAAGATTGCCATTTCAAATTGTGAATAATAATTGAGAAGTGAAGAAAATAATTAAAACTTGAATACTTAAATTAAAGATTAAGGAATTAAATTAAAATTTTAAAAAAATAATTAAAAAATGAAAAAAAAATAAGAAAACTATTGAGAATAATCTACAACAGAATAAAATAATTTAAAAAATTATTTATATTTATAAAATTTTAAGAAAAATAATTCTAAATTGAAAAATTTGTAGAAAATAACTGAAAATTGCGGAAAAAATTAATAGTCGAAAAAAATAATTGAAAAAGGAGCAGAATAAATGAAAAATTGAAGAAAATATTTGAAAAATGACGAAATGACGAAAATAATAGACAATTAAACAAAATTCGAAAAATGACTAGATTTATTAATCTAGTCATTTTTCGAATTTTCAAAACAAAAAATTGAAAAATTAAAGAATAATTAGAAATTGAAGAAAATAATTAATATTTAATTTAAATTGTAAGAGAATAATTGATAATTAAAAGAAAAATTACTAAATGACTAAAATAATTAAATATTAAGAAAAAATACTTGACATTTGAAAAAAAAGTAAAAAAAGTTCGAAAAATGACGAGATCAATCGACAATAAAACAAATTTATTGAAAAAATTAAAGAATAATTACAAAAATTGAAGGAGAATATTAAGTTAACAGTTAAAAATTAAAGAAAATTATAGAAAAAATAATCATTTATTTTGGAAAATAAATAAAAATTGAAGAAGATAATTAAAGAATTCTATTGAAATTCCAAAAAAATTATTGATGATTGGAAAAAGACGAGAATTATTGAATATGGAATAAAATAATTGAAAATTGAAGAAAAGAACTGAGAATTAAAGAGAATAATTGAAAATGGAAGAAATTAATTGAAAATTAAAGAATTAAAATGAAATGTGAAGAAATTAATTGATAATTGAAAGAAAAATCACAAAATGACGAAAATAGTTGAGAAATGAAGGAAATAATTGCCAATTGACAAAAAAATTCGAAAACTGTCGAGAATGACCGACAACAGAATAAAAAAAAATATAGAAAAAATTTTAGAAAATAAATGAAAATTTAAGAACATAATTAAAGAATTGTTTTGAAATTTCAAAAAAATGATTGATAATTGGAAAAAGACGAGAATTATTGAATATTAAATAAAATAATTAAAAATTGAAGAAAATAATTGAGAATTGAAGAAAATAATTGAAAATGGAGGAAATAAATTAAAAATTAAAGAATTAAATTGAAATGTGAAGAAAATAATTGATAATTGAAAGAAAAATTACAAAATGACGAAAATAATTGAGAAATGAGGAAAATAATTGAGAATTACCAAAAAAATTCGAAATCTGTCGCGAATAATCGACAACAAAACAAAATAGTTTTGAAAATTAAAGAATTATTATAAAATTTAAGAAAAATAATTGTATATTGAAAAATTTTTGAAAATAATTGAAAATTGCGGAAAAAATTAATAATTGAAAGAAATAATTGAAAAACGAGCAGAATAAATAAAAATTGAAGAAAATAGTTGAAAAATGACGAAAATAATAGACAAATTATAACAAAATTTGAAAAATGACTAAATTAATAGACAAATAAACAAAAAAGTTCAAAAATTTAAAGAATAATTATAAAATTTTAAGGGAATAATTGAAAAAATTGTAGGGAATAATTATAAATTGTAGAAAATAATTAATAATTGAAAGAAATAATTGTGAAATGACGAGAATAATAATTGGAGTTAATATGAAAAATTAAAGAAACAAATTGAAGATTAAAGAATTAAATTTAAAATGTAAGAAAATAATAATTTATAATAATTAAAAGAAAAATTACTAAATGAATAAAATGATTTAATATTAAGAGAAATACATACTTGACAATTGAAAAAAAGTAAAAAGATTTTGTGAAATGGTGAGATTAATCGACAATAGAAGAAAATTATTGAAAAAATTAAGGAACAACTATAAAATTGAAGGAAAATATTAAATTGTCAATTAAAAACTGAAGAAATTTATAGAAAAAATGTTAGAAAATAAATGAAAATTAAAGAAGATAATTAAAGAATTGTATTGAAATTGCAACAAAATAATTGTTTATTGGAAAAAAACGAGAATTATTTAATATTCAATGAAATAATTGAAAATTGAAGAAAATAATTGAGAATTGAAGAAAATAATTGAAAATGGAGGATATACATTGAAAATTAAAGAATTAAATTAAAATGTGAAGAAAATAATTAATAATTGAAAGAAAAATTACAAAATGACGAAAATAATAAAGAAATGAGGAAAATAATTGACAATTGACAAAAAAATTCGAAAGCTGTCGAGAATAATCGACAAAAGAACAAAATAAATAAAAAAATTAAAGAATAATTATAAAATTTAAGGAGAATTGAATTTTAAGAGAATTATATTGAAAATCAGTTTTTATTCCTGATTTCAATCAATGAAGTTTTACAGGAAATAAGTTGAAAATGACTAAATTATCATTAATTTTTTACTCATTGATAGATGGAAATAATTTTCAATTTTAGTAACAGCATTGAAAATTTGAATTATTTTCTATTGATCAATCAGGTAAAAGTCACCGTCAATTCACTGATTGGAATTATAAAAAGAGAAATTAATTAAATTAATTTTTTAAAACAACATTTTATTAAATTCCCTGACTTTTCCAGGTTTTCCAGGTTTTCCCTGACTTCAAAAAAATTCCATAACAATTACAGGCTTTTCTAAATCGTGGCAACCCTAGATCAATATAAAGCTAGTTCGTGATCCGTGTAATATGATTTCTATTTAATGTTCAGAATAATATAATGCTAATTCAAAGTTTTGTTTAAAGTAATTAAAATTCAAATTAACGTACAATAGATATTAAAATGATAATTAAACTATAATATTATTTTATTCTTTTTCATTTTTAGGTGTAAGGGCAATAACATTTTTTTAATTATTATCAATAATTTAATTAAAGATATTTCTAGTTTATAAACAAATAACATGAGATCTTTAACATTTAGATTTAATAAAATTTTTAAAAAACTAACTAATTTTAAAATTTTTTAATTAAAAATATCAACATTTTAGACAAATCTTAGTATAATTGATTCTAGATAATTATAAGTATTTTAAATCCTTGATATTGAAAATATAATTTTTAGTAATTCTTCATAAATGATAAACAAAATATAAGTTTAATAATGAATTTTATTAATTATAAAAATTATATTTTAAATATCAAGCATTTAAAATGCTTATAATAACCTAGAATAATAAACCTAAGGTTTATCTAAATTAGATGAAGGAGAGTTATATCCTTCCATTTATTTCAAGTTAATCAAAAAATACATGTGAACTTGGTTTGAAATTCTAAATTTACAAGTTCAAGATCTAAATTTTATATTATTTGTTTATAAAGATTTGTTAAATAATTTGTTTTTTGCATACATTAAATCAGTCATAATAACAGGAGAAAGTAAATTATTCTTGTATATCTAAAGACGAAAAAGCGTGAAATAATATCATGATGAAATAAGCATTTTATTATTTATTGTACTTAAATATTGAAGTAGCTCCGACGATATTTCTAGAAAGTATGGAAACAAAAAAAAAATGAAAGAAATTAAATTAAGAAAAAAAATTGTATGTTTTTAATTTCTTTAGAAGTAATAAAGCAAATTTATTGATTATAACTACTTTACTGAAAATTATTAAATTAGGACAGAGATCATGTTTGATTGAATTTTCTTTGTTTAGAAATCCACCGAACTTTTATCTATCAAAAAGTTCCTTCAGTAGAAGCTTCGTTTATTAAAAATTTTGTTAAGCAGAAATCTTATTTGACGGAATTTTGATTGAGTATAAATCTCGTTTTACAAAAATTTTATTTAACTGTTATTATTTATGTAATATAGAAGATTAAATTAACGAATTCTAATGAAAACAATTAATTGTTTCAGATGGGAACGACATCATATCCTAGCATGACTCAACCCTTTTCTATGTCGCATTCAGCGTCGAATATGTCTGCAGTTACTGGCATGCGACAAGATGCTATGGGTAAGTTTTTTTTTTTAAATTATTTATAAAACAGTAACCATATCCTTTCTCGAGATGTATTTAAAACAGTAAAGAAAAATTTAAAAATAGCCATGGAGAAAATAAATAAAATAGAAAAGTATTTAAAAATCAAGATATTAATGGTTGATTTGAATTCACAAAAGTGGAAATGATTTTATTAAAGGAGATCAGAATAAAATGATGAAAAATTAAGTTTCTTGATCTGTCTAGAATAAGATATGAAATGATTAATCAACGGTAAATCGTTGATGAAAGCAGATATCCCGACGTCGATCGTAAAGAGACGAGAAGTCGATAGGCAATTCGCGAATAGTCTTGATTCGATTTAGAAGCGATATTCCATCTTGTACCGGAAATGATGTAAGACGGCGTTTCAGCGGAAATGGAGCGTCTTGAAGCAAGCGGTTTTCGTACCCAGAATGCTCACGAATTCGCTATGTTTCCGCTTCTTCTTTTATACAGACTTATATTTAATAATATTGGGTCAACTAGGAAGCATCTCCGGAAGGGACTTTCAAATCAGACATATAATTAAGTTTGGACTAAGGTAAAATAAGTTGAAGGTAAAAAGTCAATATGTGACTTTTAAAAATGTCTAATGTGTAATTATGCAGTCTCGAATTGAATGCTGATTAACACTTTAAGAAAGTGAGAGATCCACTTTTTTAAAACATTGAAAGAGAATTTTTTGACAAATAAAAGAAAAGATTGTAGATTTAATTAATCCAAAAAAGGTATTTAAAGAAAGATATACTTTTAATAAGAAAATAAATAAAAGGTAATTAAGTACACGTATTATAAATATTTAATTATTGTAAAACTAGTTTCAAAAAATGAAAATGTAACAACAAATTCAGAAAATATAAAGAAAAATGTGGAAGTTGTTAGAAAATACACGGAAACGAAAAGTTCACTTTGCTTAACTTGTTCTCTACTTTTGGATAGGCACAAAGTTCTTAACTCTTTCATTAACGTTTTCTAAGAATCCAGAAACTTTTGTTCGTTTGTGTCTCCGTGCAGTTAAGAATGGTAAAAAATATTTTTAAAAAACCAAATGACACTTTCGATTAAATAAAATAATTAATAAATATATATAAATAAATGTAAAATAATAATAAAATAGTTACAGTTATTTAAGAAAATTACTTTAAAAAGTAGAAAACTTAGGAAGATGCAAAAAAACGAATAATTACTTTAAAAGAAAATTATTTTTAAAAGAAGAAAACTGAGGAAGATGCTAAAAAACGAATAATTTAATGCAAAATTGTACAAAATTACTAGAAATTTAAAAAAATGGAATTTTTGAAAATGAGAGTTGATTATAAGAAAATGGAGGAAAATAACTACAAGAAATTTAGGAAAATGAATTTATAATAAAGAAAACCAGTGACAAAATCACATACCGAACGTTTATCAAATCTACAAGAAGAATATAGATAAAATAATAAGATACGGAAAAAATAGTTTTAAAAGCTTCTAAGTAATGTTAGTAAATTGAAAAAAATAAATAAGTAAAGAAATTAGTAAAAATTGAGGAAGATTACTTGAAAATTCAGAAAACCTGTCAATTAATATAAAAACACAATCTTGTAATTTAACAGGAAAACGTTGGTGAAGTTATAACAACGTTTAGGATCAACGATAGTAAGAAAAACCTTTTTTGTTGACCGGAAAATAATAAAATTCTTTGCTCAATCCTTCTAAAAATTGTTGATCAATAAACGTTTAAAATATATTTTCAGACAAAAATTTATAATTATTTGTTGCATAGAAAAATATTTTTTCTTGACAATCGTTGATCATAAATAGTGTGAATCGAAGAAGATTACTAGAAGATTTTTAAAATATTAAAAATAAGTCGAAATATTGGAAAAATAAAAATTGTTGATAAGAATTTAACTAATACAATAGAAAATTGTTTTTAAAAAAATTAAATTACTAGAAATTATCCTCAATCCAAGTATACATTTTTCTTCTAAGAATACATACTTAGATCAATAATAAATTATTCTTGGCCTAAGAATAATTATACTAGGTCCGATTCTAAGGATAATTTGAATTTGATCTAATGTAAAATGCATTGATACAAGAAAACATTTCTGTCAGTGTAGAGAATAAAAAATAAAAATAATTTTTTTTAATTAATACATAGAAAATAGTTAACTTATTTAAAAATATTTAAAAAGAAATAGGTTATTAGAAAATATTAGAAAATCACTATGAATTTAAATCAAATTACCTAAAAAGAGTAGAAAAAATATTAGAAATAAATGCAAAATTACTGAAACTAAGAAAATAACATTAACAATTTGGCTAAATCTTAAAAAAAACTGATATTTAAACTTATAATTAATGGATTAAACAATAATAATAATAAATTGAAATTGACTGAGAATAAGAAAACGAAATTTACACCTAATCTAAAAATTTAAAATACACAGTCGAAAAGGTCTTTAGAGCAATTACTGATAAATATTCTTGAATCAAGAATAATTTATTATTGATGCAAGTATACTGCCGTACATTAAATACCTTTTTGGATAAAGAATAATTATCCGTCTAAAAATTATTATTCTTGGTCCAAGAATAATTATTCTTGATTCAAACACATAGTCGAAGCATATTTTTAAACTTGGTAAAAGAAATCTTTTCTCTCAGTGATATAATTTCTCACAGCTTATATAAACTTTTTATTATTTTATTTTTTTATTTTATATATAAAATGTTTAAAAATGGTGCTCATTTTCTTTTCCATTATTTAATTGATGATATTTTTTCCTTTATTATCATTGATTATTATTCTAAGATAATAATAATAATATTTGCAATAAATAATATTAATATTACTTTTTTAATGTGCACTGAGAGAAAAGAATTCTTTTGCTGAGAGTATCAGTTTGCTTAGCCTTTATGTGCTTAGATCCAGAATAATTATCCTTGATTCAAGAATACTTGGTCGGATTTTAAGAATAATTTATACCAGATCTCTATTAAGATCGGGCCTAGTATAATTATTCTTGAATCAAGAATAACTTATTATTTAATCAAGTATGCATTCTTAGATTTATAATGGGTACTTGGATAAGGGATAATTATTCTTGAACTAAGTATAATTATTCTAGATCTAAGAATAATTATTTTTGATCCAACCATTTACTCCAAGCATTTTTTTATTCTTGGTAGAAGTTTCTTTTCCCAGTGAGTGTAACTAAAAGTTCAAAAGGTTCAAAATATTAAATATTTATAAGATATTATTACAATTTATATTATTTAATACATTAATCATTGTTAGTAAATGAAAATTTGATCGAAAGAAATAAAATTATAATATTAATTAAATTGCCCTCGGTAAATTATTAGTTTATTTTTTTATAGAATATGACGATCAATAAGGACAATTCCTCGGTAATAAAACCACAAATTAACGTTTCGAGACTAACTCAGTCTCCTCTTCAGAGTTTATTCAAATTAGTCACTATAAATTAAAAAAAAATACACATTTAATTACAATCGTTGATATTATGGAGATTTTGAAAATACAAAAACTTATAAACGAAAAACATCTATTTTACTTACATCACATTATATGATCTTCATTCTCAAAAATTTATAATATTAATCCATAAATTAAATTCATATGATGAATAAGGAACCATAACACAAATAACACACATTTTTTAACCTACTAATAAAAAAAATTTTTTTACAGTACAATTGTCAAAAAGTAAAACTTTTCTATTCAATGAAATGAACATTCTTCATTGAAAGTCAATTATAAAATGTGGATAAAGCAAATACACTATCAGAAATTATTGAAATAAGAAAAACAAAGACATACCTACATTATAATTTACAAATACATATAAATAAGTCACTGAATCAAACAAGTCAAATAAAAAGAATCAAATCAAAACTTTAATAATATTCTTATACGAATTGTTAAAATTATAAATATCTGTCATTTTGTCATGTTATAATTTTGCAATTATTAATATTCATTTTTATTCATTTCATCATTTCTGCATTCATTTTCTGAACTTTCAAATATATAACTCAATTTTTAATTATTTTTTTTCTTTACATTTCTTTTTATTATTTTGCAATTACTTTATCCAATTTTTAATATTTTCATTACTTTTCAATTAATTTCCGTAAATTTTCAGTTATAATCTTAAATTAATAGATTATTGTCTTCAATTTTCCATTTTTTTATAATTTTGCAATTATTAATATTCATTTTTATTCATTTCATCATTTCTGCATTCATTTTCTGAACTTTCAAATATATAACTCAATTTTTAATTATTTTTTTTCTTTACATTTCTTTTTATTATTTTGCAATTACTTTATCCAATTTTTAATATTTTCATTACTTTTCAATTAATTTCTGTAAATTTTCAGTTATAATCTTAAATTAATAGATTATTGTCTTCAATTTTCCATTTTTTAAAGGATTTTTCAATTATTTTCTGTTCCTTAAAAATAAGTTCTTCAATATCTCTATTTTTTTTCAATTTCTAATTGCTTTAATTAATTTAGCACAATTTTTAAAAATTTTAATTATTTTTATCAGTTTACGGTTATTTTTGTGATTTATCAATTATTCTCTTGAATTAAAAATTTTAAAGTAATTTTGTACTTATTTTCTTTTATTAAACAAATATTTTATGGTTTTTTCAATTATTTTTCTCAAAATTTTATTTTCAATTTTTCATATTTAAATTATTTTTATCATATTTCAAATTTTTTTCTCAATCTTAAATTATTTTCAGTATGTTTTCATCATTTTTTTCAACTCTAAATTAATTTTATCATTTTTCAATTATTCTCCTCAGTTGTTAATCATTATTCTCATTTTCTAAAATTATTTTCTAAGATTCTTAAATATTTTTCTAAAATTACAATTATTTTCTCCAATTTTTAATTATTTTCATTAGTTTTAATAATTTCTAAATTTTTGTATTAATTATCGTAAATTTCAATTATTTTTAACTTTCTTCAATTTCTTTCTCCAGTTTTTTAGTTATTCTAATTTTTTTAATTGATTTCTAAAATCTTCGTGTAGTTTTCTCAAATTTCAATTATTTTCTTTTTATATAAAAAAAATTCAGTAATTTTTTAAATCATTTCTCTCAAATATAATTTATTTTTTACAACTTATCACTGTTTTTATCATGTTTCAAATATGTTCTTCAAGTTTTAACATTTATAATCATTTTTCAATTATTTTCCATAATTTATTTAGTTCAATTTTCAATTTTTTAATCTATTTTATAATTTCAAACTATTGATATGACATTTATGCTTTTTTTAATTATTTCGCTCAAATTTTATTTACTGTTTTCAATTTTTCATATGTAAACTAATATCATCATATTTCAATTTTTTTTCTCAATCTTAAATTATTTTCAGTACCTATATTTTCATTTTCCTTGTCAACTTTGAATTAATTTGACCATTTTTTAATTATTTTCCTCAATTGTTAAATATCTTTCTCATTTTTTAAAGTTATTTTCTAAGATTCTTAAGTATTTTTCTAAACTTACATTTATTTTTTTTAATTTTTAATTATTTTCATTTGTTTTCACAATTTCTAAAAATTTTTATTACTTATCGTAACTTTCAATTATTTTTAGCTTTCTTCAATTTTTTTCCAATTTTTAGTTATTCTAGTATTTTTCAATTGATTTCTAAGATCTTCATGTAGTTTTCTCAAATTTTAATTACTTTTTTCTTATTAAAAAAAATTCTATAGGTTTTCTAATTTATTACAACTCATCATTTTTTTTGTAATATATTAATTCTTTTCTTTAAGTCTTTACATTTATAATCATTTTTCAATTACTTTCCCCAATTTATTTCCTTCAATTTTCAATTTTTTAATCTTTTTTATAATTTCAAAAATTTAAACTATTTATTTGACATTTCAATTTGTTTTCCATTCAATTTTCAATTATTTATATTATTTTTTAAATTATTTTATTCAATTTTCAATTACATTCGTTTTTTTTCATAATTTCCAAAAAGTTTTTAATTATTTTTCTTTAATTAAAAATTTTTGTCTCCAATTTTAAATTATGCTTATCTTTTTATATTTATTTTCTCTAATTTGTAATTATTTTCTTCATTTTTTCAATGAAATTCTGAAAGTTATAAGTATTTTTCTGAAAATTTCTTTAACTTTCCTTTATTTAAAATATACCTATTATGTAATTTTTTCAATTATTGTCTCAAATTTTAATTATTTTTTTTAATTTTAAATTATTTATCTTAATTTTCAATCATTTTTGTTCTCAATTTTTCATTATTTAATTTATTTATCAATTTATTTTTAAGGTTTTCAAGTATTTTTCTTAAATTTAGATTTTTCTCTTTATTTTTAAAACATTTCTACGATTTTTTAAATTACTTTCCCCAAGTTTTAATTGATTTTATTATTCTTTTTCAATTAATTTGCCAAATTTGCAATTATTTTGTTTAATTTCAATTTTTTTTTACAATTAAATCAATATTTATTTTATACTTTTATTTAAATGTAAATTTATTTTTAAGTAGGGGAGTGGGCCCCAAGATGGACAGGGCCCCAAGATGGACATTTCGTATAAAATTTTTGTTTAAGGTGACAGCGCCTTATGCTTTCTGTCATTTTTGTTGTTTGTATAGACGAACATTTTGATGCACATTTGAAGAAAAAAAAACCAGTTGGTTTTTCTTCTACACATACCACGTAATTTTGTGTCTAAAAAAGTTTTGTAACAGTTTTTTCTAAAGTTGGTAAAGTTATTTAAATTTATGATTTAGAATGAGTACTTAACGTTATAATATTCTTTATTTATCGTATAATAATATTCTAAAATGATTTTACTAATTCAGTATTCATATCTATATTTTTACTGGGGATCAAAAAATGGTGTCATGTACCCTAAGATGGACAGGCCTAAAATCTCAATGTATTTTTTTGCATATTTTTGATTTTACACTTTTTTCAATAATTTTTTGAGCCAATTAATTAAAATTTTTTATTTTCCACCATAAAATGTGATTTTATCGTTAGAGAATTTATTATATTGATATTTTTCGATATTTTATTACTTTTTACTGTTAAGCTATTAAATTGAAGTTTTTAGAAATTTTATTTCTTGATAAATTCCGTAAAATGATTAAAACATAGTTCAAGAATTGTTACACGATGTTAATTTTTTATTTACTACCATTTTCAGAGACTTTTAAGAAGGTGTCCATCTTGGGGCCACTTTTTTTTAGATCGAAAATTTTAACAATTAGAAAAAATGCTTTAAAAAATGTTTATGTTCAAAATAAAATTTTATCTCTGTAGCCATAAGTTACCTTATAAATTGTACTTTCATCCGGTATAAAACATTTTAATATATTTTATTCGGTTTGGATTCTACAGCAATAAATCGATAGGGTGTCCAACTTGGGGCCCTCTCCCCTATTATATTTAAAATATTTATAATTGTTGATAACACAAGGTGTAGAAAATTTGTTTAATTTAGTCAGTTTTGGAATTTAAAAAAAGAACTAAAAAGATCTATTATAGGGTTGAACAAGGGCCCTCGTTGAATATAAAAGTTTTACTTTTTGACAATTGTACTGTAAAAATCATATGAATTTAGGTTTGGTTTGATTGATATTATACATTTTTGACGATGAAGATGATATAACCTGTTCATATTCTATGAATTAATATATCGGAGGACGTTAAAAAGTTTTCGTTTAATATTTTATGTTTCTAATTTGTTATAATTTTCTATAAGTGATTTCTGTTAACAAAAATTGTGTCTTTAATAAAAAGCCTGAAGTAGATGTTAGACCAATCCGTAGAAATGTTGCAATATAATTAATATTGTAATTTTATTTCCTTCTCTGAATCGAATTTTCATTTACTAACAATATAATGAATATTTAAGGAAGGCTTACATCTGTTTTACTACATTAATCATTGTTTTCTTTGTGTTAAAGGAATGTCAGCCGAGGACGAATGGTACAACAAAAGCATCTCAGCACTGAGAATGAATACAGCACATCATCCGAACCTTGCTGCACCGATGCTGCAATACCAAACATAATTTTAGGCGACGAAGGGTGCGAAGAGTTCTCCGATAAAGGATGAAGAAGGACCTTCGTTTCTTTCGTTCGGTACTGCAAAACTGCTGACTGCCATGTCGAGTCAGTGGTTCGATCAGCAAAATGGTCGCTTTCGAAATTCGACATGAATCTTAACGAAGTCCTAAGAATTTCGCGCCAGTCAGAGGCAGAATACTGTCAGTAGACAAACAAAAAATACTATATGTCAAAGTAACAAAGAATGAGTTACTTCACTGGCTTGAAAATACTGAAGAAACTCATTCATTTGCACGAAGAAAGTGCTATACTTAAAAAAAAAAAAAGGCCTTTGGCAAAAAAGCAATATTGATCCTGTCGAATAAGAAGATAAATTTGCTACTGAAAGCTTAATGCTTTTACGGACCTTTCCAATATCTTATAAGTACATATAGTAATTATTTATATAATTCGACAGGATCAATACTATTTCCTGTACAAAGGAGGTCTACGCGCTTCGCGCTAGTCAAAATCTAGTCCCAATGATCATTTTTTAGTGTTTATCGTCACGAGTCTACGTCATTGAGATCGACTATTTTTATTATAAATAACGTTCGTTATATCGCTCATATCAGAGTAAGAGCATTATATTATATTAAATTTAAGTAGACGCGTCTACATGTCCGAGAAAGTTTACAGTCATAATATGTTGTTGTGGCAGTGAAAGAAAGGCGCACAATTCGAACAAATTTAAAATATAAGTTTTTCGATTTTTAGCCGAGTGTGTATAAAACGGCACAATCAGTCTTGCGTGGACTAGTTTTTAAAATTATTTTTCTAAACATTGCGAACTGCTCATTTTTTTGAAGATATCACAAAATCAATGCAAATTTCAATTGATTCTAATTTACCATGTAATTAATGAAATTTTAGATTTACTTGTAAATTTATTCTAATACTAATCAATTCACACTTAAATTTATTGAAATTTCCAGCAATCTAAACTTGAATTTGTAAAATTTTTGAAAATTTGAATTATTTCTCATTTTAATACATTCTACATTTCTATGAATTTGAAGGGACCTTGATGTTATTGAATTTTAATTTAATTGATTTCAATTTCAAATATTTCAATTTTCAATTGATCCAAATTTTAGTTGATTCAAATACTAGTTCATCCTAAATTTCATCGAATGAAATGAAAGTATTCTATTTTTACTTACTCGAATTTTAGTCTAAATTATTTTCGTTTCTTTTGTTATTATTATTAGTGCCTATAATTTGGCTAATTCGAACCAAATTTCAACCAAAGTTTTTTGCTTCTTACATAATTGTTCAATTTCATTTAAGTATTTTTCCTTTAAAAGTTTACAAAATTATTTGATAAAAATTACAAAACAAATTTAATCGTTGGTTCCGTAAACATTCTCTGATCCAAATATAGTAATAACTTGAACACGGATTTTTTAATATTCTGTATCAAAATATTTAATATTCTGTACCAAATTTCTTAATAATAATACGTTATACTATTATTTTTTATACTTTTTACTTAAAAATAATCATAATAATCATTTTTTAAGCACCTAATTACAACAAAACATTTTTTATAAATAAATCAGTGGTTTACGTTGATTATTCGATTTTCAAAAACGACACGAAAAATAAAAATTAATGGGGAGTATGATTAAGTTCTAAGATTCATAAATTAGAATTTTCAGTTTACAAAATTTCATTGGGTATATTTTCCTTTTTGCAGAATTTTAATTTTAAATTAATTTTAATAAAAGTTAAGGATCGTCGACCGGTGGACATAACCTCAAACTAAAAAGTGATTTTTAACAGCAAACGAAACTATAATTAAAATAATTTTACCAAATTTTGAAAGATTTAGTTGTACAATTATCAGAAAAAGTTAGGTTCGATCAAAATTTGTTGTAAAATAATAATTATTCAACATTTTGTGTTTTTCTTTAAGGGTCAGTAACCGAAAATGAAATTTTTAACCAATTTTGACAAATAATAACTCACTTTGCTCTTTTAAACATTTTCTACAACTCCACTCGTTGAATTTTATTAAAAATATTTTATTCAAAAGTTTCTTGCTCCTTTTTAATATTTATTCTCGTACGTTAAAGACTTTTATAATATTCAAAAGTTGTTAAACAAATAAAATTTGTTTTTAACATATTTTTTTAACAAAACATTTTAAACAAAATTCAATGAGTGGAACTGTAAAAAATGTTTAAAAGAGCAAACTGAGCTATTACTTGTCAAAATTGGTTGAAAATTTGAATTGGTTATTGACCCTTAAAGAAAAAACACAAAATGTTTAATAATTATTATTTTACAACCAACGTTGGTTCAACCTAATTTTTTTCTAATAATTGTACAACTAATTCTTACAAATTTTGGTGAGATCATTTTAAAAATGGTTTCATTTTCTGTTGAAACCCACTTTTTAATTTGAGGTTATGTCCACCGGTCGACCCTTCTTAAATAAAGCCAAATTTTTACTTAAGAAGGTTTTCTCTATTTACATAACCTCAAACTAGAAAGTCGTTTTTCACCCTAAATAAAAATGTTATTATCATCAATTACCCCAAATTTTGAAAGATCCAGTTGAAAATTTTTCAGAAAAAATTAAGTTGACCCAAAATTTCTTGACAAATAATAAATATTTTAAAATTTATGTTTTTTCTTTAAATCTAGTTATAATCTGTAATATTCATCCAATTTTAACAAATAATAGCTCATTTTTCTTTTTAAGGCATTCTCTACAATTTTATTTGTTGGATTTTGTTGAATAAATATTAATAAAAATTAAATATTATTGTTTGTTTAAAATTTGTTAAACAAATAAAATTTGTTTTTTACCTATTGTTTAAACAAAATAATATTTAACAAAATCTAACAAATAAAATTGCATAGAATGTTTCAAGGAGAAAAATGAGCTATTATTTTCTAAAATTTGATAAAAATCACAGGTTTTAACTAGATTTAAAGAAAATGCATAAAATTATTATTTAGCAACAAATTTTAGCTCAACCTAATTTTTTCTGAAAAATATACAACTAGATTTTTCAAAATTTAGTGAAATTAATTTTAATAATATTTTTATTTGGTGGGAAAAGTAATTTTTTAGTTTGAGGTTATGTCAATGAAGAGAACCTCCTTAACAAAATGTTTAGATTCCCGAATTCATATTCAACAGAATTTCCATTTTTCAATAGAATTTAAATAAAGCCGAATTTTTGCTTAACAGAATTGTTAGTTCACCAAATGTACCTTTAGCAGACTTTTCCATTTATAGAATTTATTTTCAATCTCCTTCTTGTATTTAAAAAAATTCAAATTTTATTAAACTCCAATTTGTCATAATTCTCATTTGATAAAATTTTAAGTGAGTAGAATTTTTAAAGTCCACAATAACCATTTGACAGATTCTTTATTTGCCCGAATTTGTATTTACAAGAATTGATATTTGATAAAATGATTAAAACACTGAATTTTAATTTGTCCTAACAAATCCGACGGATATATTTTGGCGCAAATCAAATCAGTTTTCTTGCTAATTTTTAAATTCGCATCGAAAATTTTTTGTCGAATATTTATTAGGACATTTGCAATTTCGTACAATTAAAATTTCGGAGTTTTAAAAATTTTATTCAATTCGGTGATCTAAATATTCTGTTAAAAATAAATAAATTAAAATAAACCCGAATATTTATCAAAAATCTATTAAAAACGAATTCGTCAGAAAGGAAATTATATCTAATGGGATTTTATAAAATGAATAAAATATACATGAAATTAAGTAAAATTCTTTTTTCAATATTTTGTAGACTATAATATTCTACAAACCAAATCAACTCAAATTAAAAATTAAATCAATCAACAAAATCTAATCTGTGATTAAAAAATTGTGTAACCAGTGAAATGTAATTTTAATCAATGGAAATTTGAATTATTTTGAAAAAATTTAATTATTTCCATGCAGGACTTGTGCAAATCAAACTGAAAGTATTATAAAACTGCACGCTCTTTCATTAGTTTCTTAACAACGATCTTCGAAACACTTTCGTTATAAATTAAACATAAAAAAGGAGAGATGTTCGTATAAGAGAAACGCTGTAAATAAACGACGGAGATAGATACGTATATAGTATATAATCAACAGATATCCTAGCGTATGCGATTTTTCAATGTCCTTTTAAAAGTGTATGCATCCTACCCTTAAATAAACTGTTAGATATTTGTTTCCGTGCTTTGGTTGTTAAGAATTTGAGAACGACGATTTTTTGCGTTCGAAATTTATGCGACGCCAGGATTTCAATTTATATTCACCCTTTCAAAATATAATAGAATTTTCAAATCCAAAAAAAAAAAAAAATTATTTCTTAAACTTTAAAAAAATTATAAACACAAACAAAATTGAATTTTAAACTTTAAAAAAGTTTGTATCAAATTTTATTTTGTTTTCGTGTTTATTTTTTATGTTTAAAAATTACTTGAACTTAATTAAAAATAAATTATAATACAAATTTCAGGGCTAAATGTTTTCTTGCCTTTGAAAATTCTATCATTATAGAACCGTTTTAGGCTAAGTAATTCATCTTTTAGTTCTTTTTAAAATAATTGTTGTATTGAAGTTCTCTTTGATTATTTTTAAAGTATCTTTAATTACTTATGTAAGTTATTTTTGTACCGTGAATCGTCCTTTTCCTGGCGCCGATCTGTCGTGATATTTGGAATCTGTCCAATCGACAATTGTCTATATTGGTGTCACTTTGCGATAACTGTCTACTCATTGTAAGGACTTGAGAGTCAAAAACTGCAGAGAGCTGCATTGTTTTGTGCACAGGATGAAAAATAATTTGCAGAGATAGAAAAAGTTCGTTAAATAGTACCTATACATACTTTTTATTTAGAAATTGAGAAATAATAATAAAAAAATGAAAGTTCCGTCGAAAATATATTTTACTAATTCTGCAAATTACTTTTCCGATTTTCCTTGGTGCAATTTATTCGCGACCTTTCAAAATATCGCTCGTGAAAATGTTCCTAAAAGTTTGTAACATATCACATGCTCGCTTGATTAAATTAGCGGCGAACTTGTACGAGCAATTTAAAAAAAAAAAAAAAAAAAAAAACATCAATCGAAAAAGTTTGACAAAAAAGGACTATGAATTATACGGGAGCGCAATTTTGGTCGAGCCCAACATAATTTTAAATAAGGGTCACGTATTGTACGTATGTGTTGTAAATAGCCTAAATAAAAATTACATTTAAAAATATCTATTTTTAGTATTTTATTTCTGATTTTATTTCCTCAGTTTAAATAAGATTTTCTTTTAAAGTCGCCTGATATTTCGAAAATTTTCAAAATCAATAAAATTATAAATATTTGGTACTATAAGAAGAGAAATTAGTTTTTCCTCTTGTTATCTAAATACTTTTATTATTTACAAAATTAATTAAATTGAAACAGTGATAGACTTTTTTTGTTACAGATAGTTTTTGCAATTTCGTTGAATAAGGTCTTTTTCGAATAGAACTCTTTTTCTTTAAAACACATTTTTACTCCAATAACTAAACGTGTAAAAAAATTACGCATTAATTACAATTTAGACCTTATAATTAGAAACATTACACAAATTGATTTATATAGAAAAGATACAAATCATTTTTATCAATAGAAAAAAAAATGAAAAGCAAAAAAAAAGAAAAACAAAATATAACGAAATTAATTTTTAGAAAATTAAAAATTTTGTATGTATTTACAATCCTCTATAATATTGCGTGAAATATTAACAGGCAGTCTATATAAACACCTCTCATTAGATTGAATTATTTTCATAATAAAAAATAAAGAATCTGTTTAGTTTAAATTACATTACCGACCCAATTTTTATCAAAAGTCGGTATATTCAGTCACCAGTTCAGTTTTAATCGATATTCCAGAAAAGCTCGATCGGTAAAATGTTTTAGTTTCAAATGAAAAATATAATATAAAATTTAAAAAATGTATTTCCCGAATAAATTTACTGAAAATAATTATTCAACTATATAGATTTATATCTCTTACTTTAAACTTAAATCTAATATTTCTTCAAATATGATTTACCTTATCATGAAATGATAAAGAAGTTCCAATGCAAAACATACTTTAAACCATAAGAGCTGCTCTTATAAACAAAGAGAAGTTTATCACACACACACACCTGAATTCAACACTTTTTAATCCAGTAGTTTCTTTTTATATTATATTTTTAAATTAGTCCTCGATGTCAAAAAATAATCTTCTCACTTTTTACATCGTTAGAGAATTTCAGCTTTTCGACTGCTTAAGCTTTTTTTAATCAGTGCCCAATCTTCCAATATATCTTCATCTTTAAGCATATAAACTATAAAAGGTCCAGAAACAGAAACTGCTCTTCTTCTGTCCGTGTGATTTCTTCTTCGTCTTCCACTAGAAATTTGCCACAAATCTGCATGAATATCGACATTATTCCTATCTTCCTCAAGTCTGCGAATTTTTTCTTGTAGATCACTATTAATAGTGTCCCATATCAGTTCTTTTTCACTTTTATAATTTTGCAATGCAGCTTGCTCTTCCGCATCATATTTATTCTGAATGTTTTGAAGACGAAACTGCTTCAGAATATCGGCGACTTCCTGCTTTATTTTCATATTTTCCCTAAGACGCTCAAGAGGAATAAGATATTCCTCCGATTTTCCTACACGAACCTCTCCCAATTTCGTGTCAACTTGAGTGATTCGTTCTCGATAAAGCCTGAGAATATAAAAAATAGAAAATAAGTAAAAAAAATGATGATTTTTAAATTGCAAATATTTTACTAATTTTATTCTAATAATTAAGAAAGAAGATTACTGTTCTTTCAGGAAGGAAAACTGCTTCTCCAGGTCGACTAGATTATCCATACATTCGTTTCTTCGCCTTTCACATTCATCTTCATCCATTTCTGAGGAATCATCGCTATCAGTATGTTCTGCACTACTATCGCAGGATGCTGAACTTTGATTACTATCATTACTGTCGTGAGACACTTCTTCTCCCTCTGGCTCGGAATCGTCCTTTACACTTAGCATCTAAACAAAAAATAATCGTTAGAGTTACTTCTTTGTCAAAAATAGAATTTAAAAAAAGGTGTCTAAAACGTAGCATTTTCAAAATAAGATACACTTCGAATTTTGTGGAAATTAATTAAAAACTACATTTTGTAATTAACGTTTTTTAAAAATTAAAGAAATGAAATTCGTAGAAAGTGAAGAAAGTAAGTAAATATAGATAAAAGCATTTAAAATTACAAAATTGACAAAAAGAAATAACTTTTTTAGAAACGTATACTTAACATCGAAGTGACCTAAATTTTAAACAAACTACTACAATATGAGACAAATACAATAATAAATATACTAATAAAGGTGAATATTTACTTAATTAACCACTTTATCTATTTTTTTTAAAGAAACTTTCATTATAAACAAATAAACAAAATGTAACTTGTATAGGTTATATAACCTATACTATTGTTTCAAACATCAAACTTTTCGGTTTGTACTAATTTTGTTACTTTAATCTTTAGAAAAATAGCATTAATAGAGTTAAATTTCCAAGGATATAAAGAAATAAGATGAAAAATAAAAGAATTTGGAAAGAGCGCGAAATTTCTGAAGAATATACATTAGAATTTTCACTTAAAAATAAAGCAAAGGTTAGATATTCTAGTTAGAAATTGAACTATAAATTAAAGACGTTTACTCACCGTAAACAATTTTTATTCCTATTTTATTTATTATAAGAAAATCGTTTGTTTTCCTTTACGGAAAGAACTGTCAACAACTGTCAAGAGTTATCGTCGGCCATATGCAATTTGTTGCGCATGCGCAATGAAGCATCGCAAACTGCGCAGACTCCGCTATTTCAGCGGGCTTTCTTTTTAAATTTGAATTCTATTTTGAGAAAAGAACAAGTTTTTAACTATTTATTTCATTTAAAATGGTAAATTGTTACATATTAAATTAAAATGTGATATAATAGAGTGATTTATAAAATAATACAGTACTTATAATATAGAATACTGTAATATAATGCCAAATATTTTAATAGTAGCATGCGCCTGCAGTACTGCTATATTCCTACACAATATCCCTGTTTAATATCTTTTTTTTTACTTTACTATCTGATGGGTTGTATGTAAAGTGATATTAAGAAATGAGTTGTATTTTTTTAATATTAAAAGTAATAATAATAATAAAATTAATAATAAATGTACCTCTATCAATATACAAATTTATTATTAATTAGTATTAATTACAGTGGCGTAACTGTTAAAGGGTAAAGTGAGGCAGAGCCCCGGGTCCTTGAACTTAGAGAGCCCTTGGTCAAACCTATAAAAGATCTTTCTAGTGATTTTTTAATTTCCAAAAACCTTAGTAATTGTAGTAATTTAAAGTTTGACTAAATAAAACAAATTTTTTATACCTTGTGTTATCAACAATTATAAATATTTTAAATATAATGATATTTAAAAATAAATTTAAATAAATAAAAAAATAAAATAAATAATTATTTATATAATTGTAAAAAATAATTTAAATTAAACAAAATAATTACAAATTTTGCAATTCAATTAAAAAAAAATTTTGAAATCAATTAAACATTTGAGAAAGTAATTTAAAAAATCGTAAAAATGTTCAAAAACAATTAAAATTCGAGAAAAATACTTAAAAAGCTTAAAAATAAATTTAAAAAAATTGAATAATGAAAAATAGAGAAAATAAATGGAAATGGAAAACAAAAATGATTGAAAATTAAGCTAAATAATCAAACATTAAAAAAAAATAATTAAATTTGAGATAATAATTGAAAAAATTACATAATAGGTATATTTTAAATAAAGGAAAGTTAAAAAAATTTCAGAAAAATGCTTATAATTTTAAGAAATTAATTGCAAAAATGAAGAAAATAATTACAAATTAGAGAAAATAAATATAAAAAGATAAACATAATTTAAAATTGCAGAAAAAAATTTTTAATTAAAGAAAAATAATTAAAAACTTTTTGGAAATTATGAAAAAAAACGAATGTAATTGAAAATTTAATAAAATAATTAATAAAATAGTATAAATAATTGAAAATTGAATGAAACAACAAATTGAAATGTTATATAAATAGTTTAAATTTTTGAAATTATAAAAAAGATTAAAAAATTGAAAATTGAAGGAAATAAATTGGAGAAAGTAATTGAAAAATGATTATAAATGTTAAAACTTAAAGAAAATAATTGAAACATTATGAAAACAATGATGAGTTGTAATAAATAAATTATATTTGCGAGAAATAATTTAAAAAATTACAGACTTTTTTTTACATAAAAAAAATAGTTGGAGTTTGAGAAAACTACATGAAGATCTTAGAAATCAATGGAAAAAAATTGGAATAAGAAAAAATTGGAGAAAAAAAATGAAGAAAGCTAACAATAATTGAAATTTACGATAATTAATAAAAAATTTTAGAAATTATGAAAACAAATGAAAATAATTAAAAAATAAAAAAAATAAATGTAATTTTAGAAAAATATTTAAGAATCTGAGAAAATAAATTTTAGAAAATGAGAATAATATTTAACAATTGAGGAAAATAATTGAAAAATGATAAAATTAATTTAAAGTTGAAAAAATAATGGAAACATACTGAAATTAATTGAAGATTGAGAAAAAACATTGAAATATGATGATAATAATTTAAATATGAAAAATTGAAAACAGTAAATAAAATTTGAGAGAAATAATTGAAAAAAAAAATGTTGTATATGTTTAAAAAAAGAAAATAAGAACAAAATTACTTTAAAATGTTTAATTAAAGAGAATAATTAATAAATCGCAGAAATAATGGAAAATTAACGAAAATAATTGAAATTATTATAAATTGTGCCAAATTAATGAAAGTAATTAGAAATCGAAAAAAATAATTTTAAAGATAATATAAATAATTGCAAATTGAATAAATCAATAAATCGAAATGTCATATAAATAGTATAAAATTTTTGAATTTATAAAATAGATTAAAAAATTGAAGGAAATGAATTATGGAAAATAATTGAAAAATGATTATAATTGTTAAAACCTTAAGAAAATCATTGAAACATGATAAAACCAATGACGAATTGTAAAAAATAAACTATATTTTAGAGAAATAATTTTAAAAATTACAGATTTTTTTTTATCAGAATTTTTATTATTAAAAAAAAAATAATTGAAATTTGAGAAAACTACATGAAGATATTTGAAATCAATTGAAAAAAATTAAAATATCTAAAAATTGGGGAAAACAATTGAAGAAAGCTAAAAATAATTAAAATTTACGAAAATTAATAAAAATTTATAGAAATTATGAAAACAAATGAAAATAATTGTAATTTTAGAAAAATACTTAAGAATCTTAGAAAATAATTTTAGAAAATGAGAATAATAATTAACAATTCAGGAAAATAATTCAAAAATGATAAAATTAATTCAAAGTTGAAAAAAATAATAGAAACATACTAAAAATAATTTAAGATTAAGAAAAAAAATTGAAATATGATGAAAATCATATAAATATGAGAAATTAAAAACAGTAAATAAAATTTGAGAGAAATAATTGAAAAACCCATAAAATATATGTTTAAAAAAAGAAAATAAGTACAAAATTACTTTAAAATGTTTAATTAAAGAGAATAATTAAAAAATCGCAGAAATAATCGAAAATTGATGAAAATAATTGAAATTTTTGAAAAATATGCCAAATTAATTAAAGTAATTAGAAAATAAAGAAAATAATAGAAACATTAAAGAATTTATTTTTAAGCAAAAGAAAATAATTTAAAAATCATTTTAAAAATGGAAAATCGATGACAGTAATTTATAAATTTGAGATTATAACTGAAAGTTTTAGGTAATTAATTGAAAAATATTTAAAATAATTAAAAATGGATAAAATAACTGCAAAATAATAAAAACAAATAGAAAAAAACAAAATAATTGAAAAATGAGTTATATATTTGAAAATTCAGGAAATAAATGCAGAAACTATGAAAATGAATAAAAATAAAAATCAATAATTGCAAAATGACAAAAATAATAGTAAATTTAAAAAATTAATTTAAATTTTTGATGAATAATATTAAAATAAGGAAGAAATAACTTAACTGATTTAATGCCAAAGGAAAAATAATTAACATTGAAGAAGTGTTTGAAAAAAATAAAAAAAATAATTGAAATTCGAAGAAGGTAAATTTAAGATTTAGGGAAACAGTTAAAAAATAATTAAAAGTTGCAGAAAATAATTGAAAAGATGTAAAAACAATTGAAAATTGTTGTAAAGAAGTGAAAATTAAATACAAAAGAATTATTAAAAATTGTAGAAATTTTTAATAACTTTAAATTTAGTATATTTGATACGTGGATTAGTTGAACTTTTAATCAATGCAAGTTCACATTAACTGAAATTTGAAAAAAATAAAATTGCTATAAATTTAAAATTTGAGAACATTTTAAAAATATGAAATATGAGTTAAAATTTTAAAAGAAATAAACATCTAGTGACAAATGTCAGGTGTGGACAGAATGAATGAAACTTATAAATTATTATATATAATTGGGGCCCATTTTCTTTTTTTCCCCAGGGCCCTTGCCCTCCCAGTTACGCCACTGATAAATTTTTATAGTTAATTAAATTTTTAATAATAAAATAATAAGACAAATGTCATTAAGTCAATATTCGTTTCACTAATTAGATGATTAATAAAATATTTAACTATTAAAATGGAAATAAAAGCGTTTTTTTAGTGTTTTAACTATTGATTATTTTATCTACGCTGTATTCGTTCTCCGAAAACCTTTATACATAATGTATATGAGCTTCATCAAATTTTCAGCGACAATAAATTTGAGTAAACGTTTTTCTCCGTAAAATAAACTAAAAATATCTAAACAATGAAAAAAAAAACTTTTTCAATTATTTACAAGAACGGTTTATGTTTTTATATTTTCATTTTGAAGAAACAAATAAACAAATAAAAAGAAAAGAAAATATGCAAAATTTAGAAAATCAACAGGTATTTAAAATTGGAAATGTCAATCATCGAATTGAAAGTAACATAATTAAAAATTAAAAACTTACACATAACTTACAAAAGAAGAATTAAAAACTGTTTCCATTTTGATATTTATTAATTTTTTTATTAAGTTAATATTGTTACTATTTTTTTCGCATTCTATTCAATTAAAAAATTATTATACAGAGATAATAATACAACTTTTTTTTTAAAAAATTGTTATACATATAATTGCGCTATTATTTTAGTAAATCCATAAAACTTGGATACTGTTTTGATGATTTTTTACAGAAATATTTCCAGAAATGAATAAATAATTTATTTATTTTTAGTGATTCTTCACTGACTTGTTTCTCTTACCTTATTAGTGTTAGAGGTACTTGACCCAAAAACTTTTGTAGAGCTCCCAGATTCCATTATGAATAGTAGAGGAAAAAATAATTTTTGCCTGAAAGATTCGATTGCCAAAAACGGTTTTTAAAAAAAAACAACTGTTAAAAATTTTAGTTCAATCTAAGAAACGAAAAAATGAAACCTAAAACAAAAAACCAAAATTTGCAGTTAAATAGATCAAAAGTCCTCATGACACATTTTTTTAAAATAAACTGATTAAAATTAAACTAGTGAAACTTTTAATATTTAATATTACGAATTGAAATTGGAATTAAAAATCCCAATCTTAAGTAGTTTTTTAAATTAGATTTCTTACAGTTTTTCCAAATCCAATACTTTAAAAAGTTTCCGTAATTTGTTTTAAAAGTGATCATATTTTGAAAAACTTTAAGAAATCGAGTTTTAAAAACTTCTGAATATTGTAATTTAAAAGAATTTTTCAAGATTTTGTTCTGAGACAAGTTTTTAGAAAAATATACTGTTTGAAAAATTTAATTAAAAAAACTAATTTCAAGAGAAAAATAGTTTATAAACTTACTACATTTTACAGCTAAAGTTTATAAAAGTTTTTAAATTCGATACATGCTTTAATTAATTAATTTCTTAAATACTCAATTACTTGTATTTTTTTTTATTTACCGTAGTTTTAGATATTTTCATTCACTGTCTTCTATATTAATTTTTTTTATTTCTCTGGGTTAAAAATGTACTCTAGTACTACTTCAATAATTTTATTACATCTTTTTTATTTGCTTGAAATATTAATTCTTTCTTTTTTAAATTTTGTCAATGATGTTCCTTAAATTTTAATTATATCTTACAAATTTTTCAATTATACTTTTTTCAATAATGTTTTTTGCATCCTCACATAGATGAAATATTTTATTTCTTAATTATTATTCAAATCGTAATTTTTTTTTAACTATGAAATTAATATCAATTAATTTTATTAACACTTGATTACTGTTAGTATGTTTTAAGGTATTTCTCCGATGGGCAGTCCTTGCCAAAAGTTAGTATTTCAATTAATAACGATTATTAATTAATATAATTTATTGCTTAACTTATTATTGACTATGAATAGTTGATCAGATATCGGCCAATAGTTTTTTAATAAGAATGTTTCAAAAATTAACAAAAGTTGCTAAATTTTCACCGTTTTTTAAAGAGATCTTTTTCACAAGTGTATATCTTCTCTTACCATTTTTTAAAAAATACTACAATTTAAGTAAACAATAGCTTATTTTCTTGAGAAAAACAAACTCTACAACTTCACTTCGTCCGATTTTTGAAAAAAAGGATTATTTTTGAAATAAAGCAATTTGTTTATAAATATTTAGAAAAATTTAGAAATATATTTATAAAAAAATTGCTGTATTTAAGAAATTATCCACTTTTTCAAAAATCTGACGAGGTGAAGTTGTAGAGTTTGTTTTTCTCAAGAAAATAAGCTATTATTTACCTAAATTGTACCATTTTTTAAAAAATGGTAAGAAAAGATACAGACTTCGAAAGAAGGTTTCTTTAAAAAACGTTGAAAATTTAGCAACTTTTATTAATTTTTGAAAAATTCTTATTAAAAAACTATTGGCCGATATCTGATTAACTATTCATAGCCAATAATAAGTTAAGAAATAAATTATACTAATTAATAATCACTATTAACTAAAATACTAACTTTTGTCAGGGACTGCCCATCGGAGAAATACCTTAATTAATATTGAAATTTATTTTCGCTTTTAATTAGAGTTTCTTTAATTTGTATATTATTAATGCAAATATTGTTCTGCAATTTTTTAAATTATTTATCTCCGTTTTCAATTATTTTCTTCGATGTTCAGTTGCACTTTTCAATTTAAATAATGTGTATTATTCTGATTATTCTATTCATTTACAATAATATTCTTCAATTTTTTCAAGTATATTTTATTTATATACAGAAAAAGGTCATTCTTTCCGAGTCAATTAAAAAGCACAGATTTTGTTTAACGTTTCGTTTTAAAATCTGTGTTTTTTAATTGAATCTGAAAGAATTACCTTTTCCTCTATATAATATTTCTCGACCGAGTGATAAATTCATCTACATTTTATATTTTATTTAGTTTTCCAATATTAGTTTCTTCGTCAGTTATTAATTTTTGTCTTTGTCCTCACTTTACAATTATTTTCTTTAAACTACAAAAATGTACTTTCAATAAATTTTATCAATATATTTAATTCCCGTTATAGTATTTTTTAATTAATCACATTTCTCAATTTTTTTTCTTCTTTTCTCAATTAATTTCTTTAATTTCTAATTATTATTGCAAATATCAATTATTAATTTTAAGTTTATAATGATTTTCTTCAAGTTTTAATTATTTTCTTTAATATTAAATCATTATCTTCTTTTTTCAATTATTTTTCTTTATTTCTGCAATAATGTTTTTTAATAAAATAAACAATTTAATACTAATTTAAATATTTGATAATATTACAATAATTTAAAAATTTTCGATTATTTTCTTTAATTCTCATGATTGTTTTCTTCAAACATCTCTCCTTTATCCATCTTTAGTTTATCCAGTTTAGCTTCTATTATATGTTCAATTATTTCTGAATTTTGAATTAATTGCGTTATTGTTCAATTTTTTTTTCTTTAAATTCCAACCATTTTTTAAAGTCTTTTTCACTTCCTTCCTTAATTTTCATTATCTTTAAAAAAAAATTTGTTTTCAAATCCAAAGATTTTGTCTAAGTTTCTAATTGTTTTCACTAGCTTAAAACTATATTCAACTAATTTATTGTCACAATCATTGAAAAATGGACCTTGAAATAATTTATTTTTCACCTCGAAAACCTTAATAAGACTTTAAATAATGAATAATGAATAAAAATAAAACATTCAGTAATTAGAACCTAAAAATACTTACTTTATTAGATGTTGTATAAAATAACATTTATCATGTTTTGTACAATATAACAATCTTCATGGTAAGTTTTGTGTCAAAATGATACTTACTCAAAAGTTGCTGGACATCCAGTTATTAAAAAAATCTTTTCGAAAAATACATAGTGGCGTAACTGAGAAGGTAAGGGCACTGTGGAAAAAAGGAAAATCGGGCTCCAATTAGATATATTATAATATACAAGTTTCATTCATTTTTCCCACACCTGACATTTGTCACTAGATGTTTTTTCTTTTAAAATTTTAAATCATATTTCACATTTTTAAAATGTTCTCAAATTTTAAATTTATAGCAATTTTAATTTTTTCAAATTTCAGTTAATGTGAACTTGGATTGATTAAAACTTCAATTAATCCACGTTTCAAAAATACTGAATTTATAATGATTTAAAAATTTCTTCAATTTTTAATCATTTTTTTTATTTAATTTTCACTTATTTATTAAAATTTACAATCATTTTTACATCTTTTAAATTATCTTCTGTAATTTTTAATTATTTTTTAACCGTTTCCTAAATCTTAAAATTATCTTTTTCAAATTTTAATTATTATGTTTATTCTTTTCAATCACTTATTCAATGTTAATTATTTTTTCTTTGACATTAAATCAATTAAGTTATTTATTCCTAAATGTAATTTATTCAATAATTTGGACAATTTTCAAAAATTTCAATTATTTTCATCAAATTTCAATTATTTCTGCGACTTTCCAATTATTCTCTTTAATTAAAAACTTGAAGTAATTTTGTACTTATTTTCTTTTTTTACACATAAATTATATATTTTTTTTCAATTATTTCTCTCAAATTTTATTTACTGTTTTCAATTTTCCATATTTAAATTATTTTCATTATATTTCAATTTTTTTACTCAGTCTAAAATTATTTTCAGAATGTTACCATTATTTATTTCAACTTTGAATCAATTTTATCATTTTTCAATTATTTTATTCAATTGTTAATTATTATTCTCATTTTCTAAAATTATTTTCTAAGAATCTTAAGTATTTTTCTAGAATTACAATTATTTTCTTCAATTTTTAATTATTTTCATTTGTTTTCATAATTTCTAAATTTTTCTATAAATTATCGTAAATTTCAATTATTTTTAGCTTTCCTCAATTTTTTTCTCCAATTTTCAGTTATTCTAATTTTGTTGAACACATTTCTACAATCTTCATATGTAGTTTTTTCAAATTTCTATTATTTTTTTTTATATGAAAAAAATTCAGTAATTTTTTTAATTATTTCTCTCAAATATAATGTATTTTTTACAACTTATCATTGTTTTTTTATGTTTAAATTATTTTCTTCAAGTTTCAACATTTACATTCATTTTTTAATTATTTTCCATAATTTATTTCCTGCAATTTTCAATTTTTTAATATATTTTATAATTTCAAAAATTTTAAACTAATTACTTTCATTAATTTGGAACAATTTTCAAAAATTTCAATTATTTTCATCAATTTTCGATTATTTCTGCGATTTTTAAATTATTCTCTTGAATTAAAATTTTTAAAGTTATTTTGTACTTATTCTAGTTTTTTAAACATAAATTTTATGATTCTTTCAATTATTTCTCTCAAATTTTATTTGCTGTTTTCAATTTTTCATATTTCAATTTTTTTCTTAATCTTAAATTATTTTCAGTATGTTTCCATTATTTTTTTCAACTTCGAATTAATTTTATCATTTTTCAATTATTTTCCTCAATTGTTAATTATTATTCTCATTTTCTAAAATTATTTTCAAGATTCTTGAACATTTTTCAAGAACTACAATTATTTTCTTCAATTTTTAATTATTTTCATTTGTTCTCATAATTTCTAAATTTTTCTATAAATTATCGTAAATTTTAATTATTTTTAGCTTTTTTCAATTTTTTTCTTCTATTTTTAGTTATTCTAATATTTTTCAATTGATTTCTAAGATCGTCATGTAGTTTTCTCAAATTTGAATTATTTTTTTTACGTATAAGAAATTCTGTAATTTTTTAAAATTATTTCTCTCAAATATAATTTATTTTTACAACTCATCATTGTTTTTTTCATGTTTCAATTTTTTCTTTAAGTTTTAACATTTATAATTATTTTTCAATTATTTTCCATAATTTATTTTCTTCAATTTTCCATTCTTTATACGATTTTCAATTATTTTCTTTTTCATAAAAACAAATTCTTCAATGTTTCTTTTATACTATTATATTATTCTATACTTCAATTTCTATTTACTTTCATTAATTTGGCACAATTCTCAAAAATTTTAATTATTTTTGTCAATTTTCGATTATTTCTGCGATTTTTTAATTATTCTCTTTAATTAAACATTTTAAAGTAATTTTGTACTTATTTTCTTTTTTTAAACATATATTTTATGGGTTTTTCAATTATTTCTCTCAAATTTTATTTACCGTTTTCAATTTTTCATATTTAAATTATTTTCATCAAATTCCAATTTTTTACTCAATCTTAAATTATTTTTAGTATGTTTTCATTATTTTTTTCAAGCATAAATTCATTTTATCATTTTTCAATTATTTTCCTCAATAGTTAATTATTATTCTCATTTTCTAAAATTATTTTCTAAGATTCTTAAGTATTTTTCTAGAATTACAATTATTTTCTTCAATTTTAATTATTTTCATTTGTTCCCATAATTTCTAAATTTTTCTATAAATTATCGTAAATTTTAATTATTTTTAGCTTTCTTCAATTTTTTTCTCCTATTTTTAGTTATTCTAATTTCTTTTAATACATTTCTAAGATCTTCATGTAGTTTTCTCAAATTTTAATTTTTTTTTATATAAAAAAAATTCTATAATTTTTTTTTAAATTATTTCTCTCAAATAGAATTTATTTTTTACAACTCATCACTGTTTTTGTCATGTTTTAATTATTTTTTTTAAGTTTTAACATTTATAATCATGTTTCAAATATTTTCTATAATTTATTTCCTTCAATTTTCAATTTTTTAATCTATTTTATAATTTCAAATATTTTAAACTATTTATATGTCATTTCAATTCATTGTGTCATTCAATTTTGAATTATTTATATTATTTTTTAAATTATTTTTTTCAATTTTCAATTACTTTCGTTTTTTTTCATAATTTCCTAAAAGTTCTTAATTATTTTTCTTTAATTAAAAATTATTTTCTCCAATTTTATATTATGTTTATTTTTTTTTATTTATTTTCTCTAATTTGTAATTATTTTCTTTTTTTTTAATGTACTTTTGAAAGTTATAACTATTTTTCTGAAATTTTTTTTAATTTTCCTTTCTTTAAAATATACCAATTACGTAATATTTTATTTTTAAAGTTTTCAAGTATTTTTCTGAAATTTAAATTATTTTTTTTATTTTTAAAACATTTCTACGATTTTTTAAATTACTTTCCCCAATTTTTAATTTATTTCATTATTATTTTTCAAATAATTTGCAAAATTTGGAATTATTTTGTTTAATTCTGTGGCTGAAAGGTAAAACAGCACAACTCCCATTTTATCAAATTTGAGATAACATCAGATTTCTATATATGTAAATATACTTTTTGAAGTTTCATAATTGTAAATTGATTAAAATGTTTATTTACTTAGAAAATATTAAAAAACGTAATCGCATAAATACATTAAAATCGAAAAAAATAATTGATGTTATTCTCTGGGACCTTTAAATTTCATTAAATTTGTTAAACAGATCTAAAAACTACATTAGAAAACAAGATTAAATATCAAACACCCAAAATATTTGTTCATATTTCGATTTTACAGAAATCAGAAAAAAAACAAAAACACGTTTTACTCGAAATCATGAATATGGCGCTTGTGCTGTTTTACCTTTCAGCCACAGAATTTTAATTATATTTTACAATTAAATAAATTTTTTTTTTATTTTTATAAATTTATTTTTAAATATTATATTTAAAATATTTATAATTGTTGGTAACGCAAGATGTAGCAAATTTGTTTTATTTAGTCAAACTTTAAATTACTACAATTACCAAGGTTTTTGGAATTAAAAAAAAAACTAAAAAGGTTTATTGTAGGGATGACCAAGGGCTTTCTAAGCTCAAGGTCCACGGGGCATTGCCCCTCTTTGCCCCTTAACAGTTACGCCACAGACTCTACAAATATTTAGAGGAAGGGATCAGTAAATCCAGAGATAAATATATATATTATATATTTCGTTATATAATATTCCATCAGATACAATAATACACTTGGACCTGTATAGAACAAACAGACAGATAATGCAACATTCGCATAACTGTGCGATATAGTATATGTTCTAGCAATAGTAATATGTATATATAATATATATTTTTCATCCTGCTTTGCATGTTACTCAGTATTATTTTTGCGTTTTTTTTTCTTTTTGAAGACTTTCGGTTAAATAGTTTTTTTCATCTCGAATGGAATAGGTACAAAGTCGCAATTTGTGCATTTCGTATGAAACTTTTTTTTTATTAAAGTCTCGTCGCATAATAAACGAGTGATTTTTTTTCCCCCCAAATTCGTGCAATTCGAATACCTTTCATTGCAGCAAATTTCTCATTTATTAGTTCCCATTCTGCGAATTAAGTTTTCTATTCGTCTGACATTCCGTGCGACGAAAACTTCGACGAGACGCAACATGCAACATTTATCGCAGTGCTATCGCGGGTCGAATTGGAAAATAATCTCCGTTCGATTCTCAAATTTAATTAACTTTCGCAATATTCGTATAATCAATAAATAACTCGATTTGTAATTAATTGTAAAATAACTGAGCCAATACTCGATCAGGCCCCAATAGTCGATCAGTTTGATATAATTGGCTAAATTTTACCTTCTATGAATTAAAAATTGATATAATAAAAGAGATCATAATATTCCAAATACATTCACGAAATAAATTTTATTATTTTTTATAAATTATTTCAATAAATCAACTGACAAAGTTATACATATTCTGAAGTTCGGAATTTCGTCTACATAACCTAAAAAAAAAAACTAAAACTAATGACTCGTTTGGAATTTATTGAATTTTATTAACTCACTTTCATGAGCTTTTTTGATATTGACGCAGTTATCTTACCTCGTTTTCAAAATGAACAAATTTTGTCCGATTATAAATAAATAAAAATTTGCATTTTTTAATATTCGAGAATATAATACAGTGCAAATCAGTGAAATTGGTTTAAGAAAGTATCAGAAACGATTTTTTGGTACTTTCTTCACCATTTGAAAATCGAGACCCACGATCGCAATTTCTGCCCTTAAATCTGTATAATTAACGATCAACGTTAAATTTGTTCGCTATTGCGGGTGCATTCCCAACGACAATGATCCGTACACAGCTTTTTCGCAGGAACGCACCCTATTTTTTTATAATTATTTTTTTGTGAACACAGAATTCCTCCGAGGGGAGTTTTCACTGTACCCATTCGCTTACCGGTTTATGAGATCCAAATAACGATTTTTCAGGAAAAAGTACATCGATTTGACCCTCTTACTTTAGTATGCGCATGACAGAATAGCATTTCAGGAGACAGGTCAGAATAGTAAATGCAATGTTTTAAATATCTCTTAATCCAGACATTTCTCCTTTAAATTACAACTCCATGAAAATTTGACGAGAGTAAAAATAAAAGACGCCTATTTACGAAAATTAAGTAGTTTATTTATTATTTAAAATTTTAAATAGAAATTATTAATCACATTTTCTTTTGTTCTCGTGTAACGTGTTTTCAATTTTGTTTCGTGAAATTGTTTTCTTAAGTGAAATTTTCAGGACGAAGGACCTTCAAAGCAGTCAAGTCCCTAACGTCGAATTCATACTTAATGGGAGTTTAAGATCCGCTTAAATTTTAAACAAAGCGGCTCAGTTGAGTATATAGCTAAAAGCTTTTTCTCAAAAGTTACTTGCCACCAACTGAAATGTTTACTTTCACTTGCAAGCCAATTTTAACATGATAAATAATTTAAATTCACGTTAATTAATTCCCTTTTAATTAAACGACCTTTTTCCTTTTGAGACGAAACAATTTATTTGCACGGTGTGCCAATAATAAACAAGCAAAGTAAAATAACGGAAAATAATTAAGTATAAAATTGACTTTTGAACTTTAGTGATGAGTCAAATTTTGTATAAAAATAATAAATATAATAAAAAAAAATCTGCTTAAAACACGGAAAGAAATTCAATTAAAAGTCTGGGAGAATTTCTTGGGGGGGTTTTTAATTGAAAAGGTTTGAAGCAGTTTGAACTAACAATGACTCTTGATAAGCTTGTTAAAATGATCGGAGATAAATACAATTATGCCGGGTCGGCAAAGTATTACAAAGAAAAATTGAAAAGTAATTTAATGCAATCTAATTAAAAGTATTTTAACGACTGTTATTCTCACCTATTTCCTGATTTTTTTCTTTCTTTCAATGTTGGCATTGAAAAATAATGTTTACAATCACAAATTAGAATCTTAATGAATGATAAAATTGATAAAATGAAGAATTTGAGCTGCGGGGTGATTTTCATCTAATTGGACGTTTCGATACTTATTTGCGAATTTATATTAAGGCATTTTATAAAATGTCCTAATTGAGAAAGTGCGCCCATCGAGCGAGAGCTTTCGACGATATCGATATGTGTACTATGTAATCAGTCTTACAGACGTTATTTCGTAAGCGAATGGGTCACTTATTTACAAATTGCGATCACTATTAGAGTACTTATTATAGACACATTAATTAACTATTATTTTTTTTTAAGAATGGGTCACAATTTTATTGCACCCAAAACAGAAATTTGTCTCCTTTAATAAAACAATTCTTTCAACTTTTTATTTTCAATAAATTAAATTTATTTTAAAGAAATTTCTATTTTGGAAATTTCGTTTTCTTTATCATTCAATTTAATTTTAATTTGACATTTATCCTTAAATTTGAAACTTTTACCTCAATTCAAAAGATTAAATTTAAATATAATATACGTTTGAATTATATTATATTTAATCCTTTGTTTTATTCGCTCAGTTATTGAAATTAATTTAACGTAATATCTAAAATGTGCGTTTTTTAATTACAATTTTTCGAGGATTGTTTCAAATTTTCGGTTATTATTAAATTGAAGCGTAATTGGACAATTTCAGAGGGGAAATAATGAATTGGAAGGGTGAGATTATAAAAGCAATAAAATTGTGAAAACATATTGTCGGGAAATATTGATGAATTTGAAAATTGGTTTTTGTTGATGTTATTTAAAAAGAAACAATTAATAAACAGAACGTACAAGAAGCGAGGAAATGTGTAAAACAAAAATTTACAATGAGAAAAAGTTAGGTAAATTTTATTAAAAAATTTTAATTAACATAAAAAGGTCTATGATTTTGACGAAGAGGAATAATAATAATGAAAAAAGAACAAAGAAGCTGGAAGGAAATAAAAATTAAAATAAAACTAAATTAATGAAGGAAATCAATAAATAATTAAGAAGATAGGAAAATTAAATTAGTCATTTATCTTTTTAACATCTTTTTATTTAAAACTGTTCTCAAAAGCAGTAAATTTACTGCAAATTTTTTGAAAAATTGAATTTAAACAATTTATAAATAAAGTAAAGAAAAATCAATAAATAAATATTAATAATGAGGTTAAAAGTGAAGTAAAGATGAAAGGAAAGAAATGTTAAAAAGAGACTAAAGAAAACTAAAAAGAGACGAAAATAAAAATCAAAAACTTTAAGAAATGAAATAAAAAGTTTTTTCTTTAAAGAAACTAAAAACAAGAAACAAAAAATAAAAGGAAAAACAGTGATATCAATAATGAAGGAAAACATGATACGAAGCAAATAAATAAACATAGGAAAATTAAAAAAGAGGCTAAAAACCGTAAAAAGATACTAAAAAAAATGATAAAAGAACTTCATAAAAGTTATAATTTTTTTAAAAGTGGAAATCAATAAATAAGTAAAAAGAGACTAAAAAAAAGGAAAAACCGAACCTATAAAGACATTAAAAAACTCAAAAAATGCTAGAATATTCTAAAAAGGTAAAAGTAAATTTAAAAATTAGAAATCATAAATAAATCTCCAAATAAGTAATTCTGATTTTAATAATTGTTCAAAAAATGGCACTATCACAATAAAGTAAATAAATAATCGAAATAAAAATACTGTTTTTAAAATTAATAAAATTAAAGAAATAATATTAAACTAAAAAGTCCATTTTATAACAAAAAGAAACTGAAAATTATTCTAAAAACCAAACTGAAAAAATTACTGAATAAAAAAAGAAAATCACAGAATTTGGTTTTCTAAGAGGAATCAAGGAACGAAAATAAATAAGAAGAAATTAAAAATAAACAACTGATATTAAATAGATTTTTGGAAATTAAAAACCTAAATAACTTAAATCAAAGTAGAAAATAAATTTGTGACAAAAAAGAACAAAAATGAAACTATAAATGATTCTAAAACTGAATTTGAAAAAATAAATAAGGAAGCAACCAAACAACTTAATTAAGTACTTAAAAGGACACAAGAAACAGAGAAAATAAGAAGAAATTAAAATAAAGTTAAAAAGGAAAGTTATATGAAGCAAAATAGAGACTATGAAAAAGTAATTAAAGGAACTTCAAAAGGAAGTTAAAAAAGTGCAATAAAACTAAAAAATAAAATCAAGAAATATTATCCAAAGGAAGATTTTTTTTTTTTAATTACAAAAAAGACTGAAGAAGCAAACTATAATAAGTGAGGAGCACTTTTTCAATAATTGATAAATCCATTTTCCAAAAAAGTAAAGATAATCACAAATTTAACATACATAGAAACTTTACAATTCTATCTGTCACTGTTAAATTTAAAAAAAAAATTATTAGCAAAGAATTTTCAGTTTAAAAAAATCTGGACTAAACAAAGATGATTTAAAATTTTAATTCTTTTTCCTAGAAAAAATTATAATAACGTTTAAATTCCCTAATCACTATAAACTTCAATTAAAAAAGCATTCTTATATAAATAATCAAGTATAATTTTTCTACTTTATAATTAACTCTAGGGGTCAGGTGCAAAACTGCATTTGTTTAATTTTCTCGAAATAACAAAATGTGGATTTATTAACTTTTGAAAATGTGCTCCTCAAATAACAGAAAAAATTGAGTGTTCTCTCTAAAGATGAAATAGTCAAATTTTTACTATTTTAATTAGTAGTTAAGTATTCAACTGATGAATTAGTAATTTATTTAATTAATTCAAATAATAGTTATTTATTATTATATAGTGAGTAATTAAATTGGTAATTTATTCCATATTTATAAATAACTTTTACAGAAATTTCATATAAATATACCTTAGATTTTAAAATTGAAATAACACAAAATTATGAAGTGATATTAAAAACTTATATACCTAACCTCAAATTAACTTTCAAGGTGTATTTAAATTGACACTTGAAGCGCGAATTTAAGAAAAATTGTTGCTTTAACAAGACAAAAACTGTAATGAGTTTGAGGCTAAAAGTAAATTACTTTAGTTTTCGAAGCATTCTAATATTTCTTTAAATAAAAAATAAATATCCTTTTGTGATGGAATCTTGTCACTCAAAGTTACTAATTGATTTAGTAGTTTTTAAATAATTCACAATCAACCAATCTGTCTCATTTGAATTTCGACTAATTCAGTTTTTTACTAATTTCAGTCATTTTTTACTAATTTAGATTTAGAGATTTTAATAATCAAAATAGACACTAAAAACAGTTTAAAATTGGTACCAAATAGAATGATTAAGACATTTCTCTAAATCTGAATTTTTACCAATGAATTTTATGCTAATGAATTAGAAAGAATGAGCTACTATTAAATAGTAAAAAATATTACTAATTATTGATAGAAAACTACTACTTATTAGTAGAAAACAACTAAATTCAAAGTAAAATATCTATTAATTGAATTAATATTTTTTCACAGTTTTTCAATTTTAAAATATGAAATAGTGAAAGTTTACTTTTTCAATTATTAGATATTTCACATTCAAATTAGTAGTATTCTATTAAAAATTAACAACATGTTTTACTATGAAGGACGTTTATCCTCTCAAGCGGTTCTCATTCTATCGGACCAAGATATTCAATATTTTTTAATTTAATTTCTTATAATTTGGTTTCTAAATCATTACACAAACGAATTTTGTTGAAAAGATTTTTATCCATTAAGAATTTCAAGCTATTAAAATTTCTTCTTCCTGTTTATTTAAAAAAAGAGAAGAGTTACTTTGAATAGAATTTTCTTAACAACCGTACGGTAAATTAATTTAATATTGTTGTAAAAGTAGTATTATATTACACCCAGAGAAGTGATATATTTGGCACAAAGATAAGTTATTTGTGTTAAATAAAAATATCTTTGTCCAACTAACTTTTTTATTTGTTTCAAATAAGCCGTCTTTTTTAATTAATTAAAATATAGTAATTTTGCGCGTTTTGTTACTGTTTCTATGTTAAAGTTCCAACTTTATAAATTTATATCTTAAAAACAGAAAGGCAAATTTCAATACAATTGTAACCAAACATGTAAAATAATGCAATTAATATGTTATTAAAATTTTATAAGAATAAGAATCTGTAGAAAATCGATTTTTGGATAAATCTACTTAAACAGTAGTAGTTTATTTTTTTCTAATTCATTAGTATAGTAGAAAGTCACTAATTCAAATTTAGAGAGAAGAAATAAGAAAGTATGATCGATCAATTGTTCGCGACTACAGGAATTAAAAAGATAAAAATGCCTTGCAGAAACAATGACAGAAAAAGTGAATTATTTTCCAAATAAATAAATATACTTAAGCTGGCATTTTTCTGTCATTAGTCATTGTCATAAGAGCAACTAGAACGAAACAAACAAGAAACAAAAAATATTATAGAAAATAATAATCAGCGCAAATATAAAGGAGTAAAACTAAAAAACCAATTGATTTATGTAAGTAAGAAAAATCAGTTTGAAAAACCGGAATAAAATAAGAATGAAGTGGATGAAAGTAGACTAGCGATTGAAATAACAATTTGTAGATTTTTCACCCTTATCCACGTGGGTTTTTATTTTTTGGCTAATTTCCAGCAGCCAGGAGGAAAATTGTCGCGAAAATAGCGTCTAGTACTCCACCTCGGAGAGAATAAGAGAGATAGAGAGAGATAGAGATAGAGATAGAGAGAGAGAGGAAGAAAGAATAGGAGTTGGGAGTGAATGAGGTTTCTGGAAGAGGAACAAGGTATTTTCTGGACCTATCTTAAGTACCACCAGGGAAATTGACATTGTGACGAGGGATTCTCGCTAATCCGGGTCCACTTTTATTTTTACGCATATAAATATCAGACCTTAGAGGTCCAAGGAGACACATCCACTTTTTATACAGCCTTCTCAACATTTCAGTTACTCAGAAGACAACGTAAAATCCAAATATACTTTATAATAAAGCTAATTTCCACAACAGCGCAATAATTACCTCATAATAGCGCTGTAATCACACTATTATGAAAATTATTTTCATAATTAAAATTATGTACACAAGAAGAAGCATCCGACTCCTTTTAAAATTCTGAGAAACTGTAAAGTCCAGGTCGCTGTCGACGTGAATTGGAGCATTTTCTGCTCTTTTTGAAAAGTTAGAAATTTTGTTTGTTTGTTTTATTCTACAACGCAAGGCGTTGATTGCGCATTGACATTACGTCAATTCCTTCTCAGAGTTTTATTTTATTTTATTTTTTTTTTTAATTGAAGTCACATGAAAATGATCGATTTTCTGCAATTCGTTTGTTAATTTGTGAAAGATAACGAGATTTTCTGCACACTCAGAGAAAAAAGATATAATGAGGGTTTCTTATTTTTTAAAAGAATTTATTTCTCTTCTTTTTTTAGATTTTTTATTTTAAACGACCAAAATGGCTATTTTTTGAAAAATTTTAAACCGGGGATTTTTTATACTTAAGGTACAGAACTGGGTAAATTGCCTAGGTAGAAGTTTAGAGTAAAAAAGCAATTATTTAATTATATTTTTGGAAAATATAAACTATCTCAATTTTAAAATAAAAACCTTTGAGGATTAAATAAGATAATTATTTAAAGAATTTATTTAAGGTAACATAAAATAAATTATTTTTAAAATATCTTGATTGAGATTTGAAATGTTTATAAGTTCCGCGTAAATTTCCAAGACAAAAATACTGTATAAAACTGCGGCTACTTTAAAAAAATTCTATTAAATTTAATAACTGTATTATTCAATACTGCCAATAGTATATCAGAGGCGTAACTGAGAGGGCATGGGCCCTGGGTCAAAAAGTAAAATTGGGCCCCATTTATATATAATAATATACAAGTTAAATTCATTCATTCTGCCCACGCCTTAAATTTGTCAATAGATGTTTATTTCTTTGAAAATTTTTAATCATATTTCACATTTTTAAAATGTTCTCAAATTTTAAATTTATAGCAATTTTTTCAAATTTCAGTTAATGTGAACTTGCATTGAATAAAAGTTTAATTAATCCACGTTTCAAATATACTGAATTTAAAGTGATTTAAAAACTTCAATTTTTAATCATTCTTTTCTATTTAATTTTCATTTATTTACAACAATTTTCAAATATTTTTACATCATTTCAATTATTTACTGCAATTTTTAATTATTTTTTAACTGTTTCCCTAAATCTTAAATTTACCTTCTTCAAATTTCAATTATTTTGTTTATTTTTTTCAATCACTTATTCAATGTAAATTATTTTTCCTTTAACATTAAATCAATTAAGTTATTTATTCCTAAATTTAATCACAACTAAATTTAATATTCATCACAAATTAAAATATATTTTTTTAATTTACTATTATTTTTGTCATTTTGCAATTATTCATGTTTATTTTTATTCATTTCCATAGTTTCTGCATTATTTTCCAAAAATTTTAAATATATAACTCAATTTTCAATTATTTTGTTTCTTTCCATTTCTTTTTAGTATTTTGTAATTATTTAATCCATTTTTTTATATTTTCATTATTTTTCAATTAATTTCCTAAAATTTTCAGTTAAAATATCAAATTTATAGCATACTATAATCGATTTTCAATTTTTTATACGATTTTTCTATTATTTTCTTTTGCTTGGAAATAAATTCTTCAATGTTTCTATTATTTTCTTCAATTTCTAATTACTTTCATTAATTTGGCACAATTTTCAAAAATTTCGATTATTATCAACATATTTCGATTATTTCTGCGATTTTTCAATTATTCTCTTTAATTAAAATTTTTGAAGTAATTTTGAACTAATTTTCTTTTTTTAAACATATATTTTATGATTTTTTCAATTATTTCTCTCAAACTTTATTTACTGTTTTCAATTTTTCATATTTAAATTATTTTCATCATATTTTAATTTTTTTTCTCAATCTTAAATTATTTTCAGTATGTTTCCATTATTATTTTCAACTTTGAATTAATTTTATCATTTTTCAATTATTTTCCTGAATTGTTAATTATTATTCTCATTTTCTAAAATTATTTTCTACGATTCTTAAGTATTTTTCTAAAATTACAATTATTTTCTTCAATTATTAATTATTTTCATTTGTTTTCATAATTTCTAAAATTTGTTTATTAATTATCGTAAATTTCAATAATTTTTAGCTTTCTTTAATTTTTTTTTTCTAATTTTTAGTATTTCTAATTTTTTTCAATTGATTTCTAAGATTTTCTTGAGGTTTTTTAAATTCCAATTATTATTTTTTTTTTAAAGAAGAAAAATTCTGTAATTTTTCTAATTATTTCTCTCAAATGTAATTTATTTATTACAACTCATCATTCTTTTTTTCATGTTTCAATTTTTTCTTCAAGTTTTAACATTTATAATCACTTTTCAATTATTTTTCAAAATTTATTTCCTTCAATAGTCAATTTTCTAATCTATTTTATAATTTCAAAAATGTTAATCTACTTACATGACATTTCAATTTATTGTTCCCCTCAATTTTTAATTATTTATATTATTTTTTTAATTATTTTCTTCAATTTTGATTTATTTTCGTTTTTTTCACGATTTCCAAAGAGTTTTTAATTATTTTTCTTTAATTTAAAATTATTTTCTCCAATTTTAAATTATGTTAATCTTTTTGCATTTATTTTCTCTAATTTTCTTCTTTTTTTCATGAACTTCTGAAAGTTATAAGTATTTTTCTGAAAATTTCTTTAACTTTCCTTTATTTTAAATATACATATTATGTAATTTTTTCAATTATTATCTCAAATTTTAATCATTTTTTTTAATTTTAAATTATTTATCTTGACTTTCGAACATTTTTATTTTCCATTTTCATTTATTTTCTTTATTTTTCATTATTCATTTTTTTTTTCATTTTATTTATAAGCTTTTCCAATATTTTTCTCAAATTTAAATTATTTTCTTTATTTTTAAAACATTTCTACGATTTTTTAAATTACTTTTCCTAATTTTTAATTGAGTTCATTATTTTTTTTTTTTCAATTAATTTGAAAAGTGTAGAAAATTTGTTTAATTTAGTCAAACTTGAAATTACTACAATTACTAAGGTTTTTGGAATTTTTTTTAACAAAAAACTTAGAAGGTTAATTATATTATATTATATTTGAATTTAAAGTACTGTATTTAAAATAAAATTAATTTTAATTCGAAAGCATTGCCTTTGATTCAACAGCAGTGCTATCAAATCAAATACACATTTTTTTAAAAAAATAGTATATTTTGTCAGTATTGAATAACGCCATGTTTTAGATTCAATAGCATTTATTTCTCAGTGTAAAAGTAAAAAAGTTTCCTTTATTTGTTTCCTAAATTTAATCAATTTATTAATTTTGTGAGAAGAATTACCTTTTAATACATGAAATATAAAGTTTTTCTCTAAAAACTGAAGTGGATGAGTTTAATTAATAAATTAATAATTTAATTGTATTTAATTAAGTTTTTCTCTAAAAACTGAAGTGACATCAAAAAATAGTAAGAAAAGAAAAGACAATAAAAGATATATAAAGCTCCTGTGATTGAAATATCTTGTTCAGTTGAATTTCTAACACACTAATAGTTTGTATAAATACCTGCTTGTTTCAAAAAAGCGTGAGTTTTAGAAAAAAAACCTAAATTTTGATATTCAATACCAAATATGACAGGTTAATCCACCATGATTTCTTTATAATCACGTGACTCACATAACTTTCGCACTCATATGTATTTTTTCCGCGCATGCGCACTTCTTTTGATTGATCCCGCGTTTATTTAAAATTATGTTTTCAAAATGTAGTAAAAATGATTCTTTAATATACACTAATTTATAAATATTATTAATATAAATGCGATGTAATTAAACTAATTTTTTTAATTTTAAGACTCATTTTTATCAATTAAATCAAGATGTTTAGAAAGCCTAATGTTTAAGGATTAACTAAAAAAAAATTATACACGTCTTTAAGGTAAAAGAACATATTTTCTAAAATTTAAGACTGAAAAAATTATTATTTGAAAGCATCATTTTCATAATTCTTCAATAACAAGCTGAAAATTTTATAAAAACCATCTTTACCTTAATATATATTTCATTAATAAAAAGAATTACGTTTAATATTTATTTTTGTCCAATTTACCTAAATAGGCATTTTACCCGGTTCTTCCCTAAACTATAAAAATCGGATATAAAGGTGAAATAATAGAAAATGGGTTAGAAAAACGAGAGGATATTAAAAAAGAAAAAAAAAAGAAGAAAATTGTGATTTTGAGATGGTGTTGATCTTGTCCTCAGATATGTTCCCATGATACTTTGGTCGAATTGGAACATCGGCTTTTATCAGAGATCCGCTATTCCTGATGACGAGGTAGTTTTGTGTGCCTCGAGCTTTCAAGAAAATTTCCTTTGAAAATCACTGCCTTAATGGACTCGGAAAATTTAATAGAAAACATTTCAATGCAATAGGAAAGTACCCTTTCAAAATTAATCTCACTTGTATTCTTAAAAACTTGTAGTTCAAAATTGATTGAATTGCAAATTATAAAAAAAAAAAAAAACACAGATTCTCTGAAAGTTTCTATAGGTTTATAAATGTATCCGTGTCATTTCAAGCAATAAAGAATAATAGCTTCCTTAATGCCTCTCTTTAATTAAAATTCACCTCTTTCCGGACTAATTTTATTATTTAATTATCTCCTCCTCTTTCTCTGAGTGTTTCAACAATATAAAATATCAAATTCTTCCCAAACTTGGTTAAAAAATTGGTAATAAATTCAGAATGCATATATATATATATATATATATTTAATAATGATAAAAGTTAATAATGTAATAATATAATAATGTATATAACAACGTAATAATAATCTAAAAATTTAAATAAAATCATTAATCTCGTTTCACCTAAAATGTGTGCGTTAGATTTGTGACATTAAAGTTTTTCAGTGCTTTTTCATCGTCTGCATATCGAAATTTTCATAAAAAATAATCGGCTAGATTGTTTATAAAATTGTATTAAGTATAAGTTTAAGAAATCGTCTCAGTATACCAGTATTGAGACGATATTCCTTGGCCACTCTCAATCGAACGAATTATATTAACACTTAGCGAAACTTTCATCGGTCCTGGGGATTATTTAAATTGTTCGATTGACGCCACCCTCGATTAAGGGCATATTTATGAGAAATTAGTCACGCTTATGATAGTCAGAAGTTTAATTAAGTTTGTCGAAATTCGCCGACAGGCAACTTTAATGATTCCATCCTCTGAATTAACAATTCAAATTTTACGCAAATTCTGGATAAATTCAAAGTTTGAAAATAATAATCAAATCAAAATCAATGTATACACAATCAAATTAAAAAGTACTCGAATATAACAGAATATTGCTGAGATTATTAAATTAATAAGAAAAATCCTAGTCAAAGTTTTGTGCTGGATAAAATATTAATATTAATCCACCTCTCTTGCTTGAGATGAAATAATTTAATAATTTAATATTTTAATTTTGATAAAAAAGTAACTAAGCACTCTAATCATAAGCGAGGTTTCTCAACGATATCCCAGGACGTCAATATATTGTGGGAAACGTGTTACATATAAAAAAATAACTGACGACAATTTTGCGTATAATCTACAGATCTAAACTGTCGTCCAAGAATCGCCAATTTCGTAAAAAATATTTACGATTTTTTTTAGGCGATTGAATCATACATTGAAAAAAACGAATTCGTCACCGATGACAAATTCGAGTTCATTTTACCTCGATTTTTCGCCGCCACCTCGTGTACTCCATTTTCTCAATAGAACGAGGCAGAAGTATTGAAAAAGTCTGTCCTCGTTTGCGGAAAAACTGGCTGATTTTTTGCGAAATCAATTTTCCAGTAAGCTCGCTCTTCTTCGTTATTCCGGGAAGAGATAGTAGCTTTTTCGGGGGAAAATTTTTCGTTTTACGATAAAAATTTTCCGATCTTTCTTGACTCCTGCAATTTTTGCAGGTGTCCATTTCGCCCAAGTCATTGAATAACATTTTTTCTCTTCTTTTTCAGGAAGGAATCAAGGGTCCAATTTTAATTAAAGTCCTTAATAAAAACTTGTCTAATAAATAATTGCCACAGACAACTACGCAGCTTTATCGAAACCGTCGATCAGTGTCTGTATGATGAATTTGATGGTTATCTTGTATATGTTCTCGACATTTTCCGTGTATCGATCCTCCAGGGTCATTTTTACTGCCTCCAGAAACGGCGATTCGATCTTCTGCAATAAAAAAATATATAACCGGATTAATAATACAGGTTTAAGGAAAGAAAGCGATGCGGCTTTTTATTTTTTAAAAAGTTTGACGTGAAATAATAAATGTGAATATTTGGTTTTTTTTTATGTAAATGGGTCATTCCTTGTTAATCGTACACCCGATGCTGATATGAAATCTAAAAAATGTGCTGAATTTACAAAATATGAATTTTATTTGGAATTTTTTCAAAATTGGAAATTTCGAAAGAAATTTTTTATCTCTCTAAATATCTGAATCAGTGAAAAATTGGTGAAAATTTCCACTAATTCGTAGTAAAAAATTAAAAATCCACTACTTGAATCAGTAGATGTCGATTTTTCACTAAAGTTTTAGGGTAAATTGACTAAAACTTTAGTAAGAATTGGAAAAATAATTTATTATTATTATTAAGAAAGTACATTTTTTAAAGTTGCTTTTAACTTTTAATTTAGAAGTACACTGAAAAAAAAATTTGGAGTGCAAAACAAAAGTTTTGTTGGCTCAAATAAATTATTTTGTTGATATACGAGCAATAAAATAGTTTTGTTGGTTATTAAACAATAATAAATAAAGAAAAAAGTTTAATGCAGAGTATGTAAATAATATGTGTAATTTTCTTACCAATTGTTAAATTAATTAAGAATATTTTTTTATGTGAAAGTGACAATAATAAATAATAATAAATATAATAATAATATAATATAATAATAGACATAAATCCATTTTTTGTTATTTCGAAAAATTTAAGCAAATACCATTTCTCACACCACTGAAGTCAATTTTTTTTTTCTAGTAAACAAAATTATATTTATACATCGTTTTGGTTAATTCTAGGTATTTTAAAAATTGAAAATTTTTTGTTAAAAAATGTTCTTTCTTATAATCAACGACACATCGATTTCGAGGTTAGGTTTATAAACTTTTGTTTAATTTTGCTTATTTATGAATAATTTTAATAACTGTTCTACAAATATAGCTTTTACTTGCAAAACTGAAGCATTTTAAAGTAAAAAATGTTTCTTATTTGCTTAAACTATTAATTAAATTAGAATAAATTAACTTTTTATAAGAATCTGTTTTATGTCATTTGCTCAAAAGATTTTATTAAATACGATTTATTATTGAGCTTACACAGTTTTAAAATATCCTTATTTAACATATTTTATGAATTTTATTATAAAACTTTTCTTGTAAACAGAAAGAAACACGCATCATACTTATTTTGTTGATTAAAATCCCATTATCCGCGCATGCGCAGTACATATTTGGTACTGCCAACAAAATATTTTAATAATCTCAAATATAAAATTAAAGATTAATAACTCAACAAAATTATTTTGTTATAATTACATTGTTAATTTTTTCTGTGTATAAGTTTTTACCGAATTCGAGCGATTTTTAAAAATCTATCCGCCATTTTGAATTTTTTATAAAACTTTCTCTAAATCTAAATTAGTGAAAAGTCGGTCACTAATTTACATAAGTAAAATTTTTTACTAAATTTTGTCATTTATCATACTAAATCTTGAGTTAGAAGTAAAAAATACTAATAAAACAGTGAAATACTACAAAAAATTGTAATTATACTAATACTAAAAATACTAATTAAATTGAATTAGTAACGGATTTTTCATATATAAATTGTTTTTTCTCCCTTTTTACGGGCTCGAAGGACTCCCGTTCCCTTCACAATTTCATACGTACTATATACATCGAGTCTTAACCTACATCGCCAAACGCTATCATACACTCTACCTATTTCTTCCAGTGCCAGGGCTTCCGTTTCCTAACCGTAGTGCTCTAGTTCATCTATCCAGCACATGCGTCTAATCCTCCACCTCAAACTCACAGACCCTACACATCTTCTCCTCATCATTCATCCAATATCTATACTCTATCATACCCTCACCCATCCTAAATCTTAACACTCTATTCCACTTTTTCTCTTTCTTTTATGCATACAAATACCTTGGCACACCTTCATTCTTCACCATCCCATACCATCTATTGTATCTAGATTCCTTGATTTTCTCCCATCTCTCCTCCTAATCCTTTTCCCTCATAAGCTATTCTAATTCCTCTCAACTCCTAGCCCTTTTCCTTTTTCCTCCCTTCTTACCACCCATCTTTCCTTCTTCCAACCAATTTTACTCTCCGTCCCATTCTCCTCTCTTTCCCTAACAGCCTTCCAACACATCTGTGCTATTCTGCTCCCTTCTCCTTTCCTTAGCTTCTCCTCCAAACCCCAAACCTTTTTCCTTTGCCTCACTATCATTTTATCCCTACTCAATTCTTCTCGAATCATATACCCTGGGCAGCTTACACTCACCCCCATCACCCATCACCCACCTCAGAAACCTTTCATGCAACCGTTTAACCATCCCTCTCTCTCTCCATCCCTCTCTCTCACTCCATCCTCATATCTCCACACCATAACTAACTACCGACCACACCAACGCATCGAACATCCATACTTTTTTTCCCCAATCGTTCTTAAACCTTTTCTTCCCTATCCCCCACACTTGCCCCATTACCCTACTAGCCTTTTCCACTTTCTTCCTCACATTTAACTCATTCAATCCATTCGACTCAAACCAATATCCTAAATAAAAAAATTTATTTACCACTTCCACAACTTTCCCATTCAATCTTAGCACCTCACCCCTCACATCCTTCCTTTTTCTCAATCTCACCACTTTCGTCTTATCCACATTCACCCACAAGTCTCTCTCACACACATACTTCTCAAATTCACTCAGTAACAATTCTATTCCACTAGCATCCTCCCCAAACAACACTACATCATCAGCGTACGCCAGCATACTCCTCCTTTCCTTCTCCTGCATAACCTTTCCTCCAAATCCGCTATCAGCAGATTGAAAAGCAGAGGACTCAGCGGACTACCCTGCATTAACCCTCTCCCCAGCCAGGATTCCTTTCCATACTTTCCCCCACTCTGACCTTAACTCTTGAGTTTTCATAAATCTCCTTTATCCTCTCTATCATGCTCTCCTCTACTCCTCTATCCTACAAGACCTTCCACAGAACCCCCCTGTTAACTGACGAAAATGCCGCTTTGAAGTCGACAAACACCGCTACAACTTTTCCCCGTTTCTTCTCCAATCCCCTGCTCACTACGTGATTCAAAACATATATATTGTCCATCGTCTTTATTCCCTTTCTAAATCCCGTTTGGTTAAATGGGATGCAACCTAACCCTTCCACCTTCTTTCTACTCCTTTGGCCATCCTTTCCCTTCCCATATATTTTTGACCACTTTCCATATCTCTTTTCTTACTCCTTCCCCCTATACTTCAATTCTTCATTTTCCATTCCTTCCATCCCAGCTGCTTTATCCCTCTTGAATTTATCTATTGCCCTTCTGAACTTCTCCCTACTAACCTCTTCCTCTCCATCTACCTTCCCTCTTACTTTCCTGCCCTCTCTCCTCTCCCCTCACTCTCACCTCTACGTCTCCATACATCTCCTTAAAGTATCTCGTCCATTCTTCTAAGCGAATCTCTTGAATTATCTCCTGTATTTTCCTCCTTTCTCTATTTATTAATTCCTATTCTTTGCCATCTCTTACCCCTTTTTCCATGCTCTCCATATACCTCTTCCTATCTAATTCCCTCTTTATCTCTAGAAGCCTTCCGTGCACTCTGTGCCTCCTATTATATTCCCCCTTATCTAACCTTCTTTTTCTCCAATTCCTTATATCTTCTCTTAACGCCTCCTTACTCTTTTCACACTCCTTATCTCACCATCCACCGCACCCTAACACTTCTTCCTTTAAGCCCCTTTCTGTCTCCTCCTTCGCGCCACCTATTCTCTTTCTTAAACCAGCCAATCTGTCCTCAACCATAATTTCCCTTGTCTCTTCCGAACACCATTCTTCCATTTTATTCTGATACTTCTTTAAACTATCCTCCTTCCATTTTCCCATCCTCTTTACCCTCCTTTCTCCTTTCCACACTACCTTCTTTTTCGTCTTTCCTTTCTCGGCCCTAAATTCTATCACCACTGAAAAGTAATCTGACCCCACCTCCCCCCCCCACTAGCCACTTCTAGCCTCCTAAACATCTTCCTCCCTTTCTCCTCCGCCAATATATAATCGCTCACTGAGATGCCTTTCCCATGAAACGTAAATTCTCCCTTCTCATCCTCCATTCTATTACCATTGTATATCGACCACCCCCTCTCTCTAAGCATCCATAACAATTTTCTCCCCTCCTGTTCCACCTCTTTGTGCTTCTTAGTTTCTCCTGAAGTCCTGTTTTTCCTCATCCCACCAACCCCCACCTCTCTGCCCTGTCCACACATTTAAATACCTTCCTATAATCACTACCTTATCTTTACCTTCCTCCATCCACTCTTTCAGCCTATCCCATCCTTCCTTCTCGCCCCTTCTTCTATACATTCCTACTAAGCATATTTCCTCTTTACCCATCCTTATTCTCCTCTCCATACACCCCTTGTCTCTTCTCTCCACTCCCTTCCTCTCCACCAACTTTTTCCGTTTTTTCTCACTCCTACCAGCATTCATCCTGACTTTCTCCCTGCCTTCTTTTCCTTTACCTCTGCCTAAAATTCCCACACATACTCCTTAGAAGCCTTCCACTTTATTCTTTTTGAATCTCTTTCATCCGCTTAAGTTTTACTTAGAAACACCACATCCCATTTGCCTATCGAAGCCCAAAAACTATCATCCTTATTCCCCAACCCCGCTACATTCCAGAAAACTACTGTGATACCTTTGACCTCCCTTATATAATTGGGAAATTTTTACGTTGTGATTTTGTGCAGTGAATAAGGTGTTTAGTGGGCAGTGAAATAGCGTGTGTGAGTTAAAAAGGTAAGAGAGTGAGTATATTTTGCGTGGGAAATTTAGCGTCCAATATTCTTTATGGCGGACATTTTGATGCTTCCACGAAACTTCCCTGAATATTAGGTTCGAATATTCGGGAAATGTGGACCAATATTCAGGGGAAATTCAGGGGATTTCTGGTGCTGTGTGGGAAATAAGGGTGAAAGTAAAGATGAATTTCAGGTTAGGTGTGTTTGCGGGGGAAGTGTGCTGTGAGAGGAGAGGGAAAGGTTGGGTTGGTGAGAGGACGCGGATAATGATGAGTGATAAGAAAGTGCTGGAAGTCGACAGAGGAGAGCAGACGGCACACGGTGACAGGACTAACCCAGAGCAGGCGGGTGAGAGCTCGCCTGTCCAGAAGGAAGTCTTAGTAGAGGACGAACAATCCAAAAACGGGAGTGGAGCCAGAGGCTGTGACAAGGGGTAGGCGTAGTAATTTTGAGGTGGTGCAGCGTCCAGGTAGTCTGGGGTCGGAGGGTGATTTAAGGAGATGATTGGGAGATAAAGGGAGGAAAAGAATCAGGGACGAAGGGTATTTTGAGGATTGCATTGAAGAAGTGACGACAGTGGTGAGAGAATTGGCAGTAGGGACAAGAGAGAGATTAGAAAAGATGGAGGGGGAGTTAGAAAATTGTAAAAAAGGAGAGGAGAGTAGGGAGCAACAGTTAAATGAAATATGGGAGGAGATTGGGAAAATTAGAGGAAAGTTGGAAAGTGGGATGAAGGGTGGAAGAAAGAAAAAGAGAAGGTGAAGGAAATGTGTGATATGTTGAAAAGGAGAAAAGAGGAGGAGGTAGGTGAGAGAAAGGAGTTAGAGAAAAAAATAGAAAAGTTGGATGGGAGGAGCAGCCCCAAGGGGGAGGGGGAGGAGGAGAGGGATCTGGTGTAGCCGACTAGAGGGGATATGGAGGAAAAGGTAAAAGTGTTGGAAAGAAAATTAGAGCGAATAGAGAGAGATAGAAAGAAGGCTAATGTGATAATAAGAGGATTAAAAGTAGAAAGAGGAAAGGAGAAGGAAGAGGTAGAAAAGATATTAAGGGAGATAGAGGCGAAGGTAACAGTGATGAGAGAAGTAGGGATAGGAGGGGTGGTTAGGCATGTGTAGTGGAGTTAGGGAGTGAAGAGGAGAAATGGCAGGTAATGGAGAAGAAAAAAGCGTTGAGAGGTAGGAGAAAGAGGATAGAGGAAGATTTAACTCAGGGGGAGTGAAGAGTAAGCTGGAGGATTAATCAGAGAGCCTGGGAGGAGAGAGGAAAGAGTAAGAGTGGGAAGGGGGTGTTTATGGATAGATGGGGAGAGATCAGATTAATTTTGAGAAATTCTACAAATCCAAGTATCTGGTTTTAGAGATAAATATATTCGACCCATTTTTCAATTGGCAGACAAATTAAATCGGTCCTATCAAATTGTTTAAAATTATCTTTCAATTTATAATCAGCGGCGTCAAAAATTGATAATTTACATTTATCAAGATACTTATACAGAAATGAAATAATTTTGTAGAAAATTTTTCCGCTATTGTAAATTTTTAAAAATTAATTCGCGTCTTAAAAAATTCTTAAATTTTAAATTTTATGGAGTACATTCAAGCGATTTTTAAAAAATTCTTCCTACTTTTGAAATTTTTAGTTTTTGAAAACTCTATGAAGAATAAGCATGTTTCAAACTATATATTTTTTATATAAAAATGTACAAGCGTGCTCCCTAATTCTAAATTAGTTAAAAATAACTAAATTAAAAGCAAAAGGTTAGCCACTAATTCAAATAATTATTTTTCTACTACTGTTTCAATAAAAAGTAACTAATTATTAGTGAAATTCAATTTCAGGTTGTGTCAAAATAACTAATATATTAGTAAAATTCTGTTTACTAATTCAATTAGTCAAATTTTAACTATTTTTTGGTTATCTTTTTACTAGTAATTAGTTATTTTGAACTAATTCAGATTAAAAGAGTGTAGGAACGATTTTTTAGAGACAAAAAGCTCTACATATGCTGTACATTAAATATAGAAAATTAAATGTATTTATAAAAATATATATATTAGTGCATTGAACGATATTATTTTCCAATACATTTCAGTATTTGCGAACAATAAGCAGTTACTTTTTACACTTTCTAGTTATTTTTTAAAACTCTGATACTTTTTTTACATTTATTTTTTTTCAATTTCTAGTTATTTTACACCTTTTATAGAAATTTTTCTACAGTTCATGATTTTTCTTTTCTTTAATTTCGCATTATTTTTCACGTTTTAATAATTTTATTCATTTTCTAGATACCTTTAATAAACTTATACAGTTATTTTCTAATTTTATATTTATTTTTTTATACTTTCTACTTGTTCACTTTTTAGTTAGGTACGTTTCATTTTTAGTTATCATTTTTTCACATCAAACATTTTTTTATTTTCCACATAATTTTGAAAAGTTTCTAGTTATTTTTGATACTTTCCAGTTTTTTCATCTTTCGATTAGTATTTTAAACTTCTAGTTTCTTATTCACATTTCGGGAATATTATTTCTGTTTAGTAACATTTTGTTACTTTCTAGTTATTTTTTTAATACATATCTGAGTATTTTTTTGCCTCTATTCATTTTTCTTATTTCTAGTTGTTTTTCTTTAATTTAACTATTCCTATATTTTCTAGTGTTTTCTTCACTTTCTAATTATTTCCATTAAGTTTTAGTCATTATCGTCAATTTATAGTTATTTTTGACACTTTACAGTTATTTGTTTACATTCTAGTACTTTATCTTTAGTAATTATTATTTTTCTTCAACTTCTACTTATTTTTATAACAGTCTAGTACTTTAATTTTTTTTCTTAATTATTTTTCTCCAGTTAGTCATTCTTTATTAACTTTAATTTTTCCTCATTCTCTAGTTACATTTAATTAAATTCTGATTATAATTGTTTTTATTCTGTTGTAATTATTTTATTTTTTTTAGCAATTCCCCTCTATTTTCTTATTATTTTTTTTAATGTCTAAATATTTTTTCTTTACAATTTGTTCTTTCCTATTTCTTGTTTATTTGTTTTAATTTATTTAATCGTATTCATTCCTAATTCCTTATTTTAAAATTGTAAGTAATTTTTCACTTTTAAATAATTCGTTTCATTTTATTTTTTTCTTTGATTTCTTATTCTTTTTACACTTGATAGTAATTTTTCTTCATGCTCTATTAAATTCAAAACAAATTCCAGTTATTATTTTCAGGAGCGTAGAGATAAATTTTTCTTCTGTTTTGTAGGGCAGAAGGGAGGGGGGTTGCAAAAATTAATATATGGGAAAGAATATTCTTTATTAATACTGAAAAAAGGGGTAGTTATTCTGAAAATAAATAAAAGAATTTTATGGTGAAATTAAAAATATAATATTAAAAGTTTTAAGTTTTTAAAGATGCATATAAAAAGTTGAGTTATTTTAGCGAAAAAAAATCATATATATTATGTTGGGGACGACATTAAATGTTTCATTTCTTGGGTAGCAACTTTCAGTTTATTTCTCGCTCTAATTTTTGGTCTTGTTTACCTTCATGCGTTACAAATTGCAGAACGGAAATGGAAAATGTTGCAATTTCCATCTCATAGAAAAATAGAATGAAAACTGGAAGAAAAATGGAATTATAAAAAAGTTTGAGTAATAAGGGAGACATTGTAAGTTTTAATATTTTTTGCCTTTTATTCAAGTGAGTATTTTATTTAAAAAGTAGATAATTAGATAAAATTGATTAAATTGCTTTCAATAATTAATTCTTTAGTGTACAAAGAAACGTATTTTTATATCTCTAGAATAATTTTTAGTGGTTATTAATTATAGTAGATTATTATTATAGTATTATTATTTTTCAAAGGTAAAATTTGAAGAATAGTTATTACAGCGGTAGATGTGTCAGTAGATAAGTGCAGTATTGATCAGACTGGAATTTTGTAAGCAAACTGCAAAATACTCTATTTTATCGTTGGTAAATGCTAAACCATAAAATTCACCTAAACCTGTAATACGCAAGGGTTATGTTTCAATTAAAATTCTTGTTACCTTTATAATAGATACTCATTATTGGTCATGTGCATTGTGAACATTTACACTTCCGGTAAAATCTCAATTTTCTTTTACATCATTTCTGATTTTATAACCAGAATCATAAAATATAATACTTCAGATTTAATATTAAAATATTATTTCATTTCTATTATTAAAATAATATTTTACAGCAAATAGAACAACATTTGATATTTAAGGGCATGTGGTGGATTATGACATCACTGGTATAGGCAAAATTTGTCCGTAACTTTTCTCTTAAAATATTGAATATTTTTTCATGAAACTTGGTAGAATTACTTAAAATTTCATTATAAAGGTCTCTCAGACCCGAATTTGTTTAAAATTTGTCCCAAAGTTAAATTTTGGAAATTTTTGAAAAATTGCAAACTTTTTTAAAAATCAATTTTGAGATAAAATTCAAACAAACTTGGACCTGAGAGACCTTCTTAATGACATTTTAAGTAATTCTACCAAGTTTCATAAAAAAATATTCAATATTTTAAGAGAAAAGTTGCTGACAAATTTTGCCTATACCAGTGACGTCATAATCCATCACATGCCCTTAATATTAAAATATTATGTTAGGAAAATCAATATATAATATTTGCAACATAATTCTTAGAAATGAAAAATATTTTCTCTTATGAAGTAAAATTATAATGCAATCAAAAAACCTCGAAATTTTTTTGAAAAATGTTAATAATGGATGGAACAAGTAAAATAAGAAGTTTAATTAAAACGATGCAAAGAGAATATTTTCTTTTGAACAGATAATTTAGAAAATTAAGTCGTTCTTTGTAGGACGAAGACTATTGTTATTATTTTGTTTCTCACAACAAAGTATATCTAGTTTTTTGATATTACGCAGTTTCATTTAAAAAAAAAAAAAAAAAAGAATGAAATGTAAAAAGAAAGAAACCCAGTTGTAGACTGGAAAATTAATTGGAAATTGTTACAAAACCAAGGACAATGATAAAAGAACTGTAGTGATGTGTTTTCATATTTTTTGTACCATGTTAAAAAACTGACCTACTTTTATTTCATAATTTTCAACAATAACAGCTATGTTCAACTCAATTAAATTGTAATATTAAATTAAATTAAAAAATTGAATCAATGCATGTATTTTTTGAAATTCATAATAAAACTTTACAATTTTTTGTTTATTAATCGAAAAAACATAAAAAAATTTTTATGACAACCGAGAAAAGTTAGTTTTTTAACTATAGTATAAATAAAGTTTCTTGGTGATATAAATTTATTATTTGGAGGGTTGAAATATTTGATTAAGAATTATCATTGTAATTAAAATTATTAAAATAGATTAACTCACCCAAAAATATTGACGATTAAAATTTGGAATTTTTCTATGGGATGCAGCCACTTGATGTAAATACGAAAGAAACGAATCCATATCATCCAGACCTTTAATAGCCTCATCTAATGTAGTCATTACTTTCAAGGCATGTTCTGCAAGCTCAGCACTTGTCGATTGTTCGTCTCTTGTTTTGAGGTGTTGGAAATTCGTAAACATATTGAGTAAGTCTGCATTGGTTTCAAATAATCTGAAACACAAGTAGAAAATGCCATTTATAGACAGACACATTTCAATGAAATATATATATATATATATATATATATATATATATATATATGCACTCAATTTTCATTCAAGCATTACCAAAAATTGAATTACATTAGGGGTCGTTCATATACCACGTGGACAATTTTTAATTACTTTTTGATCCACCCCCTTCCCCCTCTAAATGTCCACGTGGACTTTTTTTTAAAAATAATATGACACACACACACATTTCTGGACATTGTCTTAGCAATGAAAAATTTTGGCATTTCAGATGAAAATGAGTCAATTTAGACTATTTTTTGAAAATCGAAAATCTTAACGATTACAAAGCTTACTCTAGAAGGAAGCAAAATCTATAAAATTAATTGAAAAATAAAAATTGAAGAAAATAATAAAAAAATTATAATAATAATTCAAAACTAAAGAAAATATAATTACACTTTGAGAAAAATAAGTGATGAAAGTATAAAATATATTTAAAATTAAAAAACATAATTGAAAAATGAAGAAGGCAAGTGAAAATTGAAGTAAATAAGTAAAATTTGAGATAAATATTTAGAAAATTTAGAGAATTAATTGAAAAACAATTGAAATCTTTAAAATTTGGAGAAAATGATTGTAAAATAATGAAAATAATTATAAATTGAATTTAAGATAAATAATTTAAATTGAAGAAAATAATTGTAATTTTGGAAAAAATAAATGATACTAGTTCCCATATTAGACAGCAAAATCAAAAAATTTAATTAAAATTAAAGAAAATAATTGCAAAATGTGAAAAACAATTAAGCATTGATGAAAGAAATTGATATTTAAAAAATTAACTGAAATTTGAGATAAATAATTCGAAATTTGAAAAATTCACTAAAAAATAATTTAAAATTTGAGAAAACAATTGTAAACTAATAAAAATATTTAAAAATTGAATACAATAGGTGAGATTTTAGGTAAATAATTAAAATTTGAAGAAAATAATTGAAATTTAAGAAAAATAAGTAATAATAGTTCCCATTTGAGAAAGCAAAATTAAAAAATTTAATCAAAATTTAAGAAAATAATTGCAAAATGGTAAAAACAATTAAGCATTGAAGAAAGTAATTGATATTTAAAGAATTAATTGACATTTAAGATAAATAATTGGAAATTTGGAAAATTCACTAAAAAATAATTTAAAATTTGAGAAAATAATTAAAAAAAAACTAATAAAAATATTTGAAAATTGAATACAATAGGTGAGATTTAAGGTAAATAATTAAAATTTAAAGAAAATAATTGCAAAATGGTAAAAACAATTAAGCATTGAAGAAAGTAATTGATATTTAAAGAATTAATTGAAGTTTAAGATAAATAATTAGAAATTTGGAAAATTCATTAAAAAATAATTTAAAATTTGAGAAAACAATTGCAAAATATTTAAAAATTGAAAGAATAAATTAAAATCTGAGGTAAATAATTAAAAATTGAAGGAAATAATTGAAATTTTGAAAAAAGTGATAACATTACAAAATGAAATTGAAGAAAGTAATTGAAATATGAGTGAAATAACTGAAAATTTAGGAAATTAATAAAAAATTGAAAAAGTATAATACAAATTGTAACAAAAATAGTTTAAATAAAAGTTTTTATTATATCTAATAAATATTTTTAGAAAATATTTGCAATTTAAAGAATTAATTAAAAGTGGTGTAAAATAGTAGGAAGAATAATAATAATAGTGAAAACTTATATAAAAATTTAAACTTTAATAAAAATTATTGAAATAGGAGATACATAATTGTAAATTAAGGTAATTGTCTAAAAAATATTGAAAATTCTCACAAATCAGAGAAAAAAAATTGCAAATTGATTAAAATAATTTAAAATAAAAACATATACTTGAAATTTGTGATAAATAATTAAAAATTCAAGAAAGCAATAGAAAAATAATTTTAAAAATTAAGCATTGATAGAAGTTATTAAAATTGGAGATAAATAATTGGAAAATTTAGGAAATTAAAAAAAATATTGAATATATTTAAAAATTGGAAAAAATAATTAAAATTTGAGGTAAATAATTGAAAATTGAAGAAAATAATTGAAATTTTTAAAAAAAGTGATAAAATAAAAAATGAATTGGAAATTGAAGGAAATACGTTAAATATGGAAGATATAATTGGAAAATTCAAGAAAAATTATGGAAAAATAATAATGACAATTGAAAAATGTAGAAAATATTTAGAAGAAATGATAATTTGGATTCAAAAGTTACTTATTGAACTCAAAATTATTCATTTCAATGAAATAAATATATTTATTTGGATCAACACATTATGTTTTAGATCTAAAATCTTACTTTAATGAAATAATTATAAAAAATTTATTGATAAAAACAAGTACTTTTTTTGGGTGAAATGAATGTTTATTTAAACCAAAATTACCTTTTTAGGCAAAATAATATTAATTTGGAAAATATAAATATATATTTTAATCAAAGAACCCTTTTTTGAATGAAGTTTTATATTTATTTTGATTGTTATAATTCAACAAATACTTATTTGATGAAACAAATATAGGGTATTTATTTGTACCAAAAAGTGATACTTTCTTGGATGAAACAACAATTTATTTCCATTAATTTTGAGTTATTAAGATAAAAAATACTGATTTGGATAAAATATTTAGTTATTTAGATAAAAAAAAATATTTTTTTTGTTTAAATAAACATTTCTATTGATCGAAATTTTGCACTTTAGATGAAATAAATATATGTATACTCAGTATATTTAGTCTAAAACATACTTTTAAAATATAAAAATAATTATTTAAATGAAATAAATTTATATAAGATATTTATTTATCTAAAGAATTGTTTCTTTTTTGGACGAAGTAACAATTTATTTCCATCAATATTAAATTATGTAAATAAAATAATCTTAAATTTTATTTTATTTAGATAAAAATACTCTTTCGAATCGAACACTATATGTTTGACACTCTTTTGGATAAAATAAATATTTATTTCGTTAAATTTTACATTTTTTGGTGAAATAAATATTTATTTCGATTAAAATTTATTTTTTTAGATAAAATAAATATTTATCCACACCAAAACATACGTTTTTAAAATCAAAAATATACTTATTCTAATAAAAAAAATTTATAAGATACTCATTTTTACTAAAAACTAGATATATTTAGGATAAAATAACAATTTGTTTCCACTAATATTGTCTTTTTAAAATAAAAAAATACCTATTTTGATGAGATAGATGCGTTCTGGTACATCAGAAACATTATTTAGAAGAAGAATTACTTTGATAAATGATATAAACTCTCATTTGGATTATATAAATATTTTATGTGATTATGTGTGAAATTAATGTTATACTTTGTATTGAAAATTACATTTTTGGGTTAAATTTATTTTGATCAAAATTGACTTATTTGGATAAAATCAATTTTCTTTTGAATCAAAAAAATACTCCTCAGGATTAATAAATATTTTTTAAAATCAAAATAATACTTATTCGGATTCATAACTATTTATTTAGACGAGATAAATTTTAGTTTGAACCAAAAAAAAACTGTTTTAACCAAAAAAATATTTGTTTCGTTAAACCTTTATTTTCTTAGACCTATTAAATATTTATATGAAACAAAAATACTTGTCAAAAAAAAAAAAAAAGAATTATTACTATTATTATTTTAAAAATATACCTTTTTGGAAAAGATCTAAATTTAAATGAAAGAATCATCTATTTGTAAAAAATATATATAATAAGGATTTATTTTAATCAGAATTTACTTTTTTGGGTAAAATGAATATTTATCTTGATTCAAATTTACTTATTTGGATGAAATCAATATTTGCTTGCGCAAAAAAAAACTTATTTTCATGGTATATAATATTATTCTTTGATATGATTTAAATATGCAAATATCTCAATTTAAATCATTTTTATATAGATCGAAATTTTGATAAAACAAATGTTTATTTCTATCACAAATTACAAATGTAGTTTTTAAAAAAACTTAACTTTTTGATGAAATAATCTCTACCTTATCAGACATTAAATTCGATAATCATTTATTTTGTCAAGGGAAAAGTTGTTTTGTAACAGTTTCAAAATCCTAATATACAATTTTTTAAAATAATATTTACCAATTAATAATAATTAATTGTTCCAAAACTCAAATAAATGTAAAATATCCAACTAATACAACAACAGCTTAATTTACAAATTTTTTCAATTCACAAATCACTCTTTTTTTAATAAAGGGATTTTTTTTTCAAAAATCGTTTTTGTTTTGTTTTACCGATAAAAATTGCTACCACCTAACTTTTAGTTGAGCACTGGAATGAATGCAAAACTTCCAATCAGTAGAAAACTATTATTCAATTGACACGTATTTTTGTCATTCGTCAATAATATAATCCAGAAGGTAAACTAAATCGCAAAAACTTGTTGGAAACATAAATCGTGTTTGGTTTGCGAAAAAAGCCAGTTGAAATATTATTAGACTTTTTTCTATGAACAGGAAAGAGGTGATGTTTTATTTAAAAACAAAGCCCCGACATTGTCGGCTGCATGTGAAGTGTAAAAAAAGCAATTCATGGACTAGGAGTTCATCGAAGCGTTGTGTTGTCGAGCGTGCATGGGGGTGGGAAAAAATCAGAGCGCGAAATATGTTGTGCGCGAGAACGACCCGGAGGCCCTGGTTTTAGATGAAAACTTGTTTCACAGCCAAAGGATTATGTATAAATGAATGATAAATCATTCAAAGAAAACCGATTAATTTATACCATCAAGCTCATCCCGTTTCTTCTTTAAAGTCAAAGTGCAATGATCTTGAAAATAAAGCGTCAAGTCAGTGAACAAAATGTATTTTTAACATTTTCCTTAATCAAATCACGACAAAAGAAATATTCTCTCTGTCGATTTTTTTTTTTTTTGCTTAAATTAGTCTTCAAAACCTTTTGTCCACAAGTGTCTTTTCTGTAACCAGTGGCGTGGGAATCGGTGGTACAGAGGTAAAAGTCATCCAGAAATTTACTAGAATTTACTGAAAAATAACTAGATATTGAAATGAAATTCCCGGAAAATGTAAAAATAACTAAATTAAAATCTACATATATAGAAGTTGATTACCAGAAACCTGAAAATAGAGGAAAATGTAAACAAAAATTGACGAACTACAAATAATTAGAAAATAAAGATGAAATACCGGATTGTTCAGAATAACTATATAAAAGTTAAATGAAAAATAATTAGAAATACAGATTATAAAATGAGTAGGAAGTACGAAAACATTTAATGAAAATTACTAGAATTTATTGAAAAATAACTGAATATTGAAAAAAAAGACGTAGAAAAAGTAAAAATATCTAAAGTAAAGAAAACAAGTAAAAATATGAAGAAATTATTATAAAAACGAAAAAATATTTAAGCATTAAAATAGATATATAGAAAATAGAAAATATAGAAAAATTACTGGAAAGTTAAAATTAAATAATTATTAATTAATTATTAATTAAATAACTGAAAATTGATTAAAAACAACCCGAAAAGGAAGAAAAACTGGTAAATTGAAAAAAGAGAAAACATAAGAAAATAAAGATAATATAGTAGAGTGTTAAAAGTCTATGTAAAATAATTGAATGTGTTCAAAAATAACTACAAATGGAAAAAACATTTCTATAAAGTGAAAAGGGAATATCAAAGTGAAAAAATGTATAATATGTAGAAAAATTACTAGAATTTATTTAAAAAACAACTGAATATCGAAGAAAAAGATCTAGAAAAAGTAACAATATCATAAAGTAAAGAAAACAGCTAAAAATATGAAGAAATTATTATAGAAACGTAAAAAGATTAAGACATAAGAATAGATAAATAAAAAATAGAAAATATAGAAAAATTACTAGAAAGTTAAATAATAACTCAAAATTGATTAAAAAGAACCCAAAAAGGAAGAAAATTCAAAATCATAGCTAGGAATTGTTTTTAATTAAAAATGGAAAGATCATTTCTATAAAGTAAAAAGGGAATATCAAAGTGAAAAAATATATAATATGTAGAAAAATTACTAGAATTTATTGACAAATAACTGAATATTAAAGAAAAAGAGATAGAAGAAGTAAAAACATCCTAAAGTAAAGAAAACATCAGCTAAAAATATGGAAAAATTATTATAGAAACGAAAAAAGCTTTAGACATTAAAATGGATGAATAAAAAATAGAAAATATAAAAAAATTACTAGAAAGTTAAATCATAACTAAAAATTGATTAAAAAGAAACCGAAAAGGAAGAATAACTGGTAAATTGAAAAAGGTGAAAACATATAAGAAAATAAAGATAATATATACTAAAGTATTAAAAATCTATGAAAAATAATAGAATGTGTACAAAAATAGCTAAAAAATGTTGAAGAATTACTAAAATTCGAAATCAGAACGAGGAATTGTTTAAAAGTAACTACAAATAGGAAAAATATTTCTACAAACTAAAAAGTGGGAATATCAAAGCGAAAAAATATATAATATGTAGAAAAATTACAAGAATTTATTAAAAAACAACTGAATATTAAAGAAAAAGATCTAGAAAAAGTAACAACGTCTTGAAGTAAAGATGTTGATAGAAACTTCTTTTCTAGTAAAGAAAACAGCTTAAAATATGAAGAAATTATTATAGAAACGAAAAAAGATTTAGACATTAGAATAGATAATTAGAAAATATAGAAAAATGACTAGAAATTAAGATAATATACAAAAGTGTTAAAAGTCTAAGATAAATAATAGAATATGTTAAAAAATAACCTGAAAATGTTGAAAAATTACTAAATTTAAAAATCATGGCGAGGAATTGTTTAAAAGTAACTATAGATGGGAATAAAACATTTCTATAAAGTGAAAAGAGAATATTATAGTGGAAAAATATGTAATATTTAGAAAAATTACTAGAGTTTATTAAAAAATAACTGAATTGAATTTTCATTGAGAAAAAGAACTACACTGAGAAAAATGAGTTAGCCACTGTATGGATAGCTAATTTTTAGCTGTGGTAGCTAATATTTAGCTGTTTCAGCAAACAAAATTAGCTGAGAAAGCTAATTAATAGTTGTGTTAGCTAAAAAATTAGCTATCCATATAATAGCAATTAAAGTTAGCTAAGGTAGCTAAGTCTTAGCATTGGCTGCTAATTTTTTTCTCCGTGTAAAAAAATATCTAAAGTAAAGAAAACAACTAAAAATAAGAAGAAATTATTATTGAATCGAAAAAAGATTTAGACATTAAAATAGATTAATAGTAGAAAACAGAAAATATAGAAAAATTACTTGAAAGTTAAATGGTAACCAAAAATTAATTAAAAAGAACTTGAAAAAGAAGAAAAATTGGTGAATTAAAAAAAGAGAAAACGTAAGGAAATAAAGATAATAAATACTTGAGCCAGTATCATTTTGACACATGACTTAATTTAAAATTGTTATATTGTACAGAATGGAAATGTTATTTTGTACAACTGCTAAATGTTATTTTGTACAATTTTGAAAAATGAATTTGTTATTTTGTACAATGTTTTAAAGAAGCTAAAAACCTTTGGGATCACAATTAAATCCAGTTTTTAAATACTTGTACAAAATACAAATTCATTTTTCAAAATAGTACAAAATAACATTTAGCATTTGTACAAAATAACATTCTCATTCTGTACAATATAACAATCTTAAATTAAGTCATGTGTCAAAATGATACTGGCTCAAATACTTGTGTTAAAATTTGATGAAAAATAATTGAATGTGTTCAAAAATAAGTAAAAAATGTTGAAAAATTACTAAAATTCAAAATCATAGCAAGGAATTGTTTAAAAGTAACTATAGATAGGAATAAATCATTTCCATATAGTTAAAAGAGAATATTAAAGTAAAAAAAATGTATAATATACAGAGATTACTAGAATTTATTGAAAAATAACTGAAATATTGAAGAAAAAGACCTAGAAAAAGTAAAAACAACTAAAAATATTAAGAAATCACTATAGAAACGAAAAAAGATTAGACATTAAAATAGATAAATAAAAAATAGAAAATATATAAAAATTACTTGAAAGTTAAATAATAACTCAAAATTGATTAAAAAGAACCCGAAAAGGAAGAAAAACTGGTGAATTGAAAAAGAGAAAACATAAGGAAATAAAGATAGTATACTAGAGTGTTAAAAATCTATGAAAAGTAATTGAATGTGTGTAAAAATAACTACACTGAAAAAAAAGTTTAGTCATATTAACAAAAATTTTGTTGGCTCAACCAAATTTTTGTTGATATGACTAAACATTTTTTTCAGTGTAGAAAATGTTGAAAAATTACTAAAATTTAAAATCATAGCGAGGAATTGTTTAAAAGTAAAAATGGAAAAACATTTCTATAAAGTGAAAAGTGAATATCAAAATGAAAAAAATATATAATATGTAGAAATATTGCTAAAAAATGACAAAACAACTTGAAACTTAGAAAATAGTAGGAGAAGAGGAAATTAATTATAAATTAATTTATTAAAATTTATTGAAAAGTGATAAGAAATTGGAGAAAAAATCCTGTTAAGTATTATAATGACTAGAGTTATTTAAAACTCGAAATTATTTAGCAATTTGAAATATGCAAATTAACGAAAAGAGGGAAAATGTTTAGAGATATCCTAAATACCAAGATATATTACTGGGAAGAGGTTCCTAAAAATATTTATTAAAAATAAGTAATGATACATTAGCAAAGTACACAGAAAATAAGATAAATATACCTAACTAGAAAGTAGAAACAGACTAAAATCTCTAGAAAACTTTGAAAAATAACTATAAAGTAATAAGAACAAATTACCGCTGAGTAAAAAATGTCGAGATATTGAAAGAGGATAATTAAAATTTAAAAGAATATATTTAAAAATAACTAGAAAATGCAGAAAACTGATTAGAAATTAAAATAATAACTATTGAATGTTATTTAAATGCAACCAGAAAAGGAAGACAAATCAAAAGAAAGTGAAAAGGGAATGAGAAGTAAAAAAAATATTAAAAAATAGAGAAGAATAACTGTATAAAATTAAAAAAACAATAACTAGAAACTTACGAAATTTTTAGAATGTGAATAAATAACTAGAGATTGATTTAAATGACTAGAATTTATTGAAAAAATAAAATAAACTACAATAAATAGAAGAACAGAGTTTTAAAAAATAACTAAAATGTGTATAAATAACTAGATAAGATATTGATACAAATTACTCAAATGTCTTGAAAAAGCTAGAAAATATAATTATAATTGTCGAATCAAATTTCTAAATAATAGACTTGTTTTTTGGCAATAATTTTTATTGTACTTTTTTGTACTTATTTATAATTATTTGTACTAAACGTATACATTAACATAATTTCTATATTTCGAAAAGTCCTACAACCTAAAATACATGTAAAATAAGTACAATTTGTCATATGTATATGTATATTAATATTTATTTGATATAAATTGTATTTATCTAATCATTATTTAACATAACATCAACTTCTTGATTGACAATCTGTTATAGTGAACAATATCTAATTGTTATTAAAAAACTACAATAATTGATTTTAAAAACTTCAAACTCACAATAGTAAGAATGTAACAAAATATGCATTTTGTAGTATTTACTATTAATTTGTAGTTTTTTACAAACAATTAATAATTTTTCACTAATTTTGCTTGCTCATAGAGGAAGCTTTGTGATCGAGAAGGCATCAATAGATTTCAATAAAATTTGGATTACTTATTAAGCTCATGAATATCGAAAATTGGACACAGAGATTTTTGAAAATTCATAATCAATTTTTTTTCAGTACCTTCTATCATCGAAAAAAATCGTTTTATTGGCAAAATTTTTTTTCCATAAGAAAAATACAACTTAATTAATACAAAAATCATATTCCTTATCTCAAAACGAATATCGATTGACCTATATAACTATTTTACTCATTCATTCTGTGAACGATTTTTAATCATTTCATTAAGAGTTTTTCACTAATTCGCAGATATTTAAAAAGTGTTTTCACGAATTTCAATTTATTAGAATTTATAATTATTCGGTTATATTATGTCATCTAATTTATAGTTTTCGACTTATTTTTTAATAGTTGGCAAATTTCTAATATGCACATAACCTGAATGCGAAAATATATTGTATTCATGTATATTGAAATTTAGGAGAAGTAGAAATTATATCAGATAATATATCGACAGAACGAAATGTTAGTTTGGAATTTCCGTTAAATTATATTAATGTACGCGTTTAGTTCAAACAAATTTTAGTTTATGTGACTTTTCGGAACAACAATAATTCTGATAAATGACTATTAGGGAGGGATGCAGGATAAATAATACGATTTTCTATTGTTTAACTGACACAGCCATGTATGTTTAGCGAATAAGTATCATTTTAACACAAAAATGTTTTTTGAAGATTGTTATAGTGTACAAACATAGATAAATGTTATTTCGTACAACTACTAAAATTATTGAAGGTTATTTTTTGAACATTTTCCAAGAGAAACAGTGTAGTTCAATAAAAAAAATTTGATTTATCATTATTTTATTGCAAATCTACGAAGAATTGCTTTTTCCATTTTTTGAAACATGGGAAATTTTATAGTCGATGAGGCACCATTAAATATTGAAATAAAAAAAATACATGTTTCTTACTTTTGATGTGCAACAAAATGAGTGGTTACAAACTTAGAAATTCGATAATTTCATTTTTTTAGGACCACACAGTTAAAAATTTTGTTTTACATTCAACATAAATCATAAATCCCAAACGATCGACTAAAAATTTGTATTCATTTTTAACACAGGGATTTGTGTTGTTTTGAAAATCGTCTGCTCGACCGAAGTAAAATATAATCGTGTTAAGGAGTAAATTTTATTCAATTAGTATTGAACTTTACCCTTTGTTTATTAAAATGAATTTTTAATATGAAATTTACGTTTTCGAAAAAAAAAATTAAATGCAAATTGCAGTGTTATTACTAAGAAATTGAAGGTTGTGTTTAAGAATCGAATGACAGTTATTAAATCAACAAACGAAAAATATTAAATCAACACACGAAAAATGTTAAATTTTGACACAAAAGTATAATATAACATCTTATAACTTCTTATTCATATAATTGATTATATTTGTAATCAAATAAAAAAAGACGAATTCAATAATGGAAGTAATAGTTTTCGAGTCAAGTGTATACCGAAAGTTGATTATTTTGCATTGTTTTAATTAAGGCGATTTAGGCGTTCTCTTAACGATGTATAAAAATAAGACAGTAGTAAAATTAGAAGATAACAAATTCTCGAAATTCTGCAATTTATGACATGAAGTCTGTATTTGTCGGACATCTGTTATCTTTAGGAGAAAGGGAAAACCGCAAAATGTAAGTGACAATTGTGTTAAGGACAAAGGACAGTTTCGTGACAGTAATATTCAGATATCTTCAAAGCAAGTCAATCTTGTATATGCAGAAAACACTTGAAATGCTTGTGACTATCAGAGTAACGTGTTTTGGACTTATATTATGTAGTCTATGGGACCAAAAACGGTCGTAGAAGTAATTTCCTGTCTCTTCTTCCCGTGGGATGCTGAGGTCAGGGGTTAGAGTTTTTCACAAAAGTGCCAGAGAAAGAGAGAGAGAGAAAGAGATAGGAAAAAATGTCATCAAAATATGAAAGATTGGAAGCAAGAGAGACGTGCCAAAGCTGTAAATAAATATTTTTCCTTCCCCATGGATTTCATTTCTTTTGAACTAATCTACTTGAAGCAGAAGAATCTAATAAGTGAGATTTCTAAGATTCTTCCCAACATAACCTTAGTGTGTGTATGTATCTCCACTATTATCTCTCACTTATCTAAAAATATTTCTTTTAATTGTAAGCATGAAATATTTCTAAGTATTTAATATTTCATTTTTGGTAAGTTTAACCCCTATATACTATATTTTATTTATCTTGAACTTTATTATAAGAGTGTCTATTTCGCCAGACGTTTGGCGATTTAAAAGAAATGAATTAGTTCCTCGGTTAAGAAAAAATTAGAGTTGCAAAATTTTTGGTAATTTAAAATCCGGTTACATTCTCGAGAATATAACCGAGAATATTCTCCTTCCGGAGAATTTTCTATGCTTAAATGAGCTCCACTTTTTTGAAACACAAACAATTTATTGAAATAAAAATGGATAAATAACAATATAATTATCATTACAAATTAACAATAAGTCAGTGAAGTGTAAAGATTATTATTAAATATAACAATTATGAACGGTGTTTTATATAAATTATAAAAATTGTAATTTCTTTCACCTAGCTATAGAGTTAAACAATTAGTTTCTGCACCTTATGTTATCAACAATTATAAATATATTAAATATCATATTTAAAAAAATAATGTCATAATCTGCAAATTAAATGAAAAAAATTTAATAAAACTGATTAAAATTGTCGGAAATAATTTAAAAAATCATAGATATGTTTTAAAATTAAAGAAAATAATTTAAATTTTGGAAAAATACTTTAAAATATGGGCTTGATGGAATTGCCAATACAAAATAAGAAATAAAAAATTCTTAGGAATAAATTGAAAAAAATTAGAATAATGAAAAATTGGAGAAAATAATTAAAGATTGAAAAAAAATGATTGAAACTGTGATAAGTAATTAAAAATTTAGAGCATTAATTCAGAAATGATGGAAATAATTAAAAATTGAAGAAAATAATAAAAAAGTAATATAAAAAAATTTAAATTGAAGAAAATAATTGAAAAAAATTACATAATAAATTTTAAATAATGGAAAATTAAAGAAAATTTCAGAAAAATACTTAAAACTTTTAGAAGTTCATTGCAACAAAAAAATTTAAATTTAGAGAAAATAAATAAAAAAATATAAAAAATTATTTAAAAAAATATAAACATAATTAAAAATTTAAAAGAATAACTTTTTATTTAAAATAAATAATTGAAAAAAATACAGAATAGGTAGGTACCTACATAAAATTAAATAATATAATTAAAATATCAGATATAGTTTAAAATTTGCCACTTACAAAAATAATTGAAAATGATTAAAAATAGGAGAAAATAATGGAAAATTTGATAAAAATATTTAAAAATGTTAGAAAATAATTTTAAAAAATAAAAATCATTAAAAATTAGTAAAATAATTGAAAAATAATTTTAAAACTTGAAACTTGAAGAAAATAACTGAAATATGATAAAAACAACGATAACGATTTCAGAAAAATACTTGAAAATGTGCGAAATGAATCGAAAAATATGAGAATAATTAAAAATTGAAGAAAATAATTGAAATTTAAGAAAAATACTAACAAATCTTAATCAATAATTTAACAAAATGAGAATAATAATTGAAGAATTATGGAAATAATCATAAAATGATAAAAATAATTTAAAATTGAAAAAAATTGAAATATAATGGAAATAATTAAAAATTGTAAAAAATAATTAAAATATGATGAAAATAATTTGAAAATTTTAAAAATAATTTGAATAAGATGAAAATAATTAAAATGTCAGATAAATTAATTAAAACAAATAATCTAAAGAGATAATAACTAAAAATTTATGGAATTAATTGAAAAATAAATTTATAATTTTAAACTTGAAGAAAATAATTGAAAAATGATAAAAACAATGATAACGATTTCAGAAAAATACTTGAAAATCTGAGAAATTAATTGAAAAAAATGAGAATAATTAAAAATTGAAGACAATAATTGAAGAAGGATATAAATAATTGAAACTGAAGATAATTAATAACATTTTCTGTAAATTATGAAAACAAATTAAGGGCATGTGATGGAGTATGACGTCACTTGTATAGGCAAAATTTGTCCGTAACTTTCCTCTAAAAAAAAAGAATATTTTGTCATGAAACTTGGTAGAATTACTTAAAATGTCATTAGGAAGGTCTCTCAGACCCAAGTTTGTTTGAATTTTAGCTCAAAAGTGATTTTTAAAAAATATTGCATTTTTTCGAAAAGTTCCCAAAATTAATTTTGGTCCAAAATTCAAACAAACTTGGGTCTCAGAGACCTTTCTAATGTCATTTTAAGTAATTTTACCAAGTTTCATGACAAAATATATAATATTTTTAGAGAAAAGTTACGGACAAATTTTGCCTATACCAGTGACATCATAATCCATCACATGCCCTTAAAATATTTAAAAATTGAAGAAAATAATTGAAATTTAAGGAAAATACTTACAAACATTAAAAAATAATTTAGCAAAATAAGAATAATAATTAAAAATTTATAGAAATAATCGAAAAATGATAAAAATAATTTAAAATTGAAAAAAATAATTGAAATATGATGAAAATAATTAAAATTTTAGATAAATTAATTAAAATAAATAATCTAAATTTGAGATAACAACTGAAAATTTAGGAAATTAATTGAAAAATAATTAAAATAAAAAAAGATGGAGAAAATAATTGCAAAATGATTCAAGGAAACGAATATTGAAAAAAATAATTGAAAACTCAGATATATATTTGAAAGTTCATGATATTAATTTAAAAATAATGAAAATGATTAAAAAGTTAAAATAACGATTGCAAAATAAAAATAATAATGGTGAATTAAAAAAATTAATTTCATTTCTCGATAAATAATATAAAATTTAGCAATAAATAATGGACTTTTTTTATTGTCGAAGAGAAAATAATCAAAATTAAAAAAGTGATTGGAAAAATTAAAAAAAATAATTAAAATTTGTCGAAGGTAGATTTGAGATTTAGGAAAAAAAATGAGAAACAACGAAAATAATTAAAAATTGCAGAAAGTAATTGGAAAATGATAAAAATAGTTGAAAAATGTCGTTTAAGTAATTGAAATCATAAGAAAAAAGAATTATTAAAAATTTCAAAAACCAAATCAATGCAAATTCAAATTAACATAAATTTGAAGAAATTAAAATTGCTATAGATTTAAAATTTGAGAACATTTGGTAAAGGGAAAATATGATGTATAAATTTAAGGACGCTTATACCCTCAAGCGGTTCTCATTCTATCGGACCATGTTAGTCAATATTTTTTTAATTTCATTTCGTCTTATAATTTGGTTTCTAAATAGTATTTTGTAGTTAAAATCATTACACAAACAAATTTTATTGAAAAAAAAAATTTCTGTTGAAAATTCCAACTTTTTAAAATTTTTTCTTTCTGATTATTTCAAAAAAGTGAAGGATTACTATCCTTAAATAATATTTTCTTAACAACGGAACGGTAAATTAATTAAATATTATTGTAAAAGTTGTATTCCATTACAGTTTAAAATATATTAGTTTTTTAAAAAAATCTGTAGAACCGTGTTTTTTTAATTAATTAAAATATAGTCATTTTGCGCGTTTTGTTACTTTTTCCATGTAAAAGTCCCAACTTTATAAATTTATATCTTAAAAACAGAACGGTAAAATTCAATAAAATTGTAAGAGTACATGTAAAGTAATGTATTTAATATGTCATTAAAATTTTTTAAGAATCTGTAGAAAATGGTTTTTTGGATAAACATCCTTAAAACAAAAAACAAAAGTTTTACAAACTTCGGGTGTGGACAGAATGAAAGAAACTTGTAAATTATATTATGTAATTCTTCTTTTAACATTAAAATTCAAATCATTACTAATTAGAATGACATTAGAGATTCTATTTTCGTACATTGTTTGAGAAAATTTGACTTAATTTGTCAAATAAATAAAAAACCTAAATTCTTATAAATTCTCGATTAAAAAATCGAGAAAAATTGTAAAATTTTTTTTTTATTAATAAATTTTTTTAATAATTTTGTTTTTAAATTGTTATTAATAAAAAAAATTTATAAATTAATTAATAAATTATATTACAATTAATATAAACAAGATTTAAATTGGACTTCTTAATGTTTTCTACTCCCCAGGATTATTTTCTATTTGAAATTAAATTTAAAAAATAATTTTTCATAAGGTAGCTTAATGTCAGGCCAATTTCTTTCAATTGTCTATTTTCCTAAAACGCATTTAAAAAAGTAATAAATTATTATTTAACGAAAAACTGTAAAATGTTATTCTAAATGATTATATAATTTATTAAATTAATTTTGAACACGCAGTTGGAAAATGTTTCTAGAAAAGGACTTAATAAGAACAAGAGACTTACCTTTATAAAATAAAATAAATAACATATTTAAGTATAATTTAAAAAAAGGTGAAAATTACATTTTTATAAAAATTTTCCAGAAAGAATAAATATTCTTTTAAATTAAAGTCGTTTATATGCAAAAATAAATGATTGGTTATTCGATCTGAATTAATATGATACGACTCGATGACCAAAGGTGAAATTTAACAAAAATAAATTTCAATTTTTGTTCAATTTAGAAAATTTATTAATAATTGGATTTTCTACGTTTTTGTACATTTTATAAATTTTTGTCATTTTCAATCAACTATAAATCCTGAAATTTTAAATACGTAGATATATTTTATCTTTACACATTAAGTATTACAGTTTATCCATTAATTTTTACTATAAAAACTATTATTCTATAATAATTGTGTAAAAAGAAAATTTTTCCCAACTGTCGGATTTTTTTCTGCCTAGATTCACGCATTGTCTATGTGTATCTAATAATTGCAAAAATATCCGACAAATTTAGAGTTGAATATATAGAAAATGTAAATATTAGTGAAACCATATGGTCGCCTCATATAGACGATTCTTGTTAAATTTGAGGCACTCACGTTATTTTCAAATATCAAACAATTTGAAAAATGTGGATTCAAGCTTTATTTATTATTCTTTTTTTAGAAGTGCGTACACAAAATCCATTTGTTCCTGCTCTGATACATTGGAATGTACTTTGGCTGAATAAAAGATAGAACAGCAGTAAAAATATTTTAACGATCCCGTTTTTACGTTTATCTCGGTAATAAAGGTTTTTTTTTTTCTTATAAATAGTTCTGAAATTCTTTCCACTGAAAGAAAAATGTTGATGATTCATTTTTTTATTTGAGCTTTAATCAATTTTGATCTGATTAATATTCTTTTAATAATATTATAATCAGTAAAGTTAATAAAGTTAGAGATAAAATACGAGAAAAAAGATTTTCACCTTATAACTCATTAAACTTGATAAAAAATGTGCGAAAGCTCAGGAACTGCTTTAATCAATTTTTAAAACTATTTTATCCACTTTAAAACAGCTAATAGCAGAATTTTTCAAATCTTTATTAATGAAACTTTGCATTCAAATGCAATCTTTTTGTTAATGAGAGACCAAATTTTAATTACATGAGATAATTATTCTAAATGTTTAACAAAATTTTTAAAAATTTTAATTCTGTCTACCATATTTCATTAAACAGATTTTTTAAAAATCAGATAATTTAAAGATGAATTAAGGTTGAAATTACGAGTGAAATAAATGTTTTTGTATGAACGCTAAAACTTTCCTCGGGAAGTTCGCAATCAAATTTATTGCCGCGTTTAGAGTTCCCTTGGGAAATAAAATTAGAGAAATTTTAGATGCCACTTATGGTATTTGATCTCGGTAGTATAGAGATTTATAGGTGTTTATTACGTAATATTTCCACCCTTAGTAGAAACATGAGCAATAAAGAAAAAAAAATAGTTTTGAGCAGGGGAATTTTTTTTTTACGCCTCAGTCATTTAGTTCTACTTTTAATAAATTAAAAATACATCCAATTTTTAAAGCCACTCTTCTAAAATGCTCCCTCCATTTGCACTTTAAACGTTTCACGAAAGCTAAAGCCGCCAGGGAATTTTCTTTTCAAAGAACGAACGTCTTTCTTACATTTTTCATTACTCTATGAATTTCAAAATTTAAAAGGATTTGAAAATTTCTTAAATTTAACAAACTTTTGACATAGGTATCAAATGGAGGCTTATGTTTAATTATTAGTAAAATTTCAATGGAAATTAGAGTAATATTATTAAAATAATAATTATAATAAAATAAAGTAATAAAATATTGAAATAGAGTGAAATTGGACGCTTTAATCAAAACCTGAAGATCCGCACAAAAAGTAAGTAAATTTTAAATTAGATTTTTAAGATTCTTCGACAGGAAGTTGGAAGTCAGAAATTAAAATTGAAAAATAATCAACGTTTTTTTAAAAAAGTAGACGTATTTTCATATAAATTCTAGACATTTTTGGGGTCGCTGATTGCGAATTTAAAGAGAATTAAAAGAATTTCAAAATTCAAAATGACGGATCTAATACAATGGAATTTTGAAAAAATATTCGATATTAACAATAAATTGATATCCGATAAGATTTTAGAGTTGTCAAATACGAATCTAAAGTTAGAAATCTAAAATAAAAGTTCTTAAAGTTCCTTAAACTATAATTTAAACTTTTTTAGTATAATATTTCTTTTCTTTTTTTTTTTACTTTTTACACAGTTTTTGCTTAGTCTTTTAGTTTTATTTTTAAATGTTCAAGCTCTTATTTTCAATAGGAAACCTAGAAATTTTCAGATTTCTAGTTTATATGAGAATCCAATAATTTTAGTGTGTCTATAGGGATTCGGAAAATCCATAAATTTCCGGGAATTTAGTACGGCCTAAATAAAATTTTTAAATAATTTTTGAAAATGTTACTTAATTTTTAATTCTTTATTTTTTTCTTTTTTAATAGAACCGTTTTTTCGAAGATTAAAACGTGACTGTTTCAATTTTTCATATTTCTATTTGGGGTGGGGGGGGGGGTGTGTAAAATGTTGTTTTCAATTTTCTGATTTCTTTTAGATTTGCATTTTTGTTTTGTTATTTTATTTTATATATTTCAATTTTGTACTAAATTTTTTCATCACTTTTCTATTTCTCAAAATTTTTTTTCTTTTCTTAAAACTATGAAATTTTTTTCTGATAAATTCTCATTTTGTCAAAATTTATCAAATTTATTTCTTGTTATTTTCTAAATTATTCAAAACAATTTCTCTAATTTTACAAAGCATTTTCTATTTAGTAAAATTCTAATGATTCTAAATTAATTTTTTAATTGGTATTCTTAACTTACCAAAAATTCTAGTAAATATTTTAATTTTTCAAAAGGATTTTTAAGTTTGTTACATAATTTTATATATAATTTTTTTTCTTTTTCAACGTAGCTTTTTTTTAATTTACTCTTTTTTTGAAATGTAACCACAAAATTTTTAATTTTATAAAACTTTCTCACTTTTTTATTGTTTTCTTATCTTCTTACATTTTTTTTTACATTTTATTTCTTTTCTAGTAGCTGTTCCCTATTTTAATTATTTTGCGTTCATAATGTCTGAAATATTTTTTTGTTATTTTCTCATGTATTCATAATTCGTTTAATTTTTATTGATAGCTTCCTCCATTTCTCATTATTTATTATTAAATGTTTTTAATTTTTTTTGTTCATTTATTTAACAAAATGAATTTATTTATTTAAGTTGGAAGTCAGAAATTAAAATTGAAAAATAATCAACGTTTTTTTAAAAAAGTAGACGTATTTTCATATAAATTGGAATCTAGACATTTTTGGGGTCGCTGATTGCGAATTTAAAGAGAATTAAAAGAATTTCAAAATTCAAAATGACGGATCTAATACAATGGAATTTTGAAAAAATATTCGATATTAACAATAAATTGATATCTGATAAGATTTTAGAGTTGTCAAATACGAATCTAAAGTTAGAAATCTAAAATAAAAGTTCTTAAAGTTCCTTAAACTATAATTTAAACTTTTTTAGTATAATATTTCTTTTCTTTTTTTTTTTACTTTTTACACAGTTTTTGCTTAGTCTTTTAGTTTTATTTTTAAATGTTCAAGCTCGTATTTTCAATAGGAAACCTACAAATTTTCAGATTTCTAGTTTATATGAGAATCCAATAATTTTAGTGTGTCTATAGGGATTCGGAAAATCCATAAATTTCCGGGAATTTAGTACGGCCTAAATAAAATTTTTAAATAATTTTTGAAAATGTTACTTAATTTTTAATTCTTTATTTTTTTCTTTTTTAATAGAACCGTTTTTTCGAAGATTAAAACGTGACTGTTTCAATTTTTCATATTTCTATTTGGGGTGGGGGGGGGGGGGGGGGTGTGTAAAATGTTGTTTTCAATTTTCTGATTTCTTTTAGATTTGCATTTTTGTTTTGTTATTTTATTTTATATATTTCAATTTTGTACTAAATTTTTTCATCACTTTTCTATTTCTCAATTTTTTTTTTCTTTTCTTAAAACTATGAAATTTTTTTCTGATAAATTCTCATTTTGTCAAAATTTATCAAATTTATTTCTTGTTATTTTCTAAATTATTCAAAACAATTTCTCTAATTTTACAAAGCATTTTCTATTTAGTAAAATTCTAATGATTCTAAATTAATTTTTTAATTGGTATTCTTAACTTACCAAAAATTCTAGTAAATATTTTAATTTTTCAAAAGGATTTTTAAGTTTGTTACATAATTTTATATATAATTTTTTTTCTTTTTTAACGTAGCTTTTTTTTAATTTACTCTTTTTTTGAAATGTAACCACAAAATTTTTAATTTTATAAAACTTTCTCACTTTTTCATTGTTTTCTTATCTTCTTACATTTTATTTCTTTTCTAGTAGCTGTTCCCTATTTTAATTATTTTGCGTTCATAATGTCTGAAATATTTTTTTGTTATTTTCTCATGTATTCATAATTCATTTAATTTTTATTGATAGCTTCCTCCATTTCTCATTATTTATTATTAAATGTTTTTAATTTTTTTTGTTCATTTATTTTTAAACATTATTTTTGCGTCGAAATTTGCTATATTCTTTTTGTAAATAAAAATGACGTATATTAAATATTATAACTGCTCTTTTTAATATTTTTTTAAAACTAATTATTAATTAAAATACAAATAACCAGTTATTAATTGAGGAGCAAGTTTTCAAAAGTTGATAAATCCACTCTCTAAATCTAAATTAGGGATTTTCTACTAATAATTTAAAGAAAAATGAACTACTATTATATAATAAAAAATGTAATTTAGAGAAAAATGAACTACTATTAAATAATAAAAGTGTAACTAATTTTTATTAGAAAATTACTACTTGTTAGTAGAAAACTACTAATTTAAAAGTGAAATATCTAGTAATTGAAAAAGTATACTAATAATTTTCTACTAATAATTAGTAATTTTCTAAATAAATTAGTTACATACTTTACTATTTAACAGTAACTCGTTTTTTTTCTAATTTATTAGTAGAATTTCATTAATTCAGACAGCATATTTTGTTATTTCGAAAAAATTAAAAGAATTTAGTTTTACACACAACTTCTAAACTTTATTACAAATGTAGAAGAATTATAAGAAATAATTTATATAAAAATGTTTTTTTTGAAAATGATTAATTTTAAATTAATTAATGCTTTTAGAAAGTTATTATTTATTATTAGTTTATTTAATAATTATTTTCATAAAGTTATATTATTAATATATATTAATTTTATTCATTTATTTACTTTACTTTAATACTTTAATACTTACTTTACTTTAATAAATTACTTATTTATTTACTAGATACTATAATATAATATTTATATATAATTGTCTATATACATTGTCTTTTTTAATTTCTGAGTATTTTAACAGTAATTAATTAATTTAACTCAAATTATGTTTTGAGTCTACATATTGCTCCTTTCCTATTAAAATAAATAAATATTAAAAATTAAAAAAGACGTATGCATTTGAAAAAGATATCTTGAGTAAAAACTTATGCGTAGAAAGACTAACATATAAAATAGGGGGAGGGGGGTTAAAGTATTATGTATACATAGTTATAAAAAAAAATAAAAAAATAAAATCGAAGGATATGTTGAATTAGAAAAGAAATTTTGATAAATTATTGAGAATTGGATGTTTGATTGATCGTAAAGATAAATCTAATTTTCTCTATATAATAAAGTTCATGGACAATTTGGGAGGGTGGAGAAACTGTAAGTAAAATATATTTAGCAGTTTGCGTGCTTTGCTTGGTCACTGAGAAACGTGTCGATTAAAACGTGTATAAAGGGGATTATACGGTCTGACTATAAGAATTAACTTAAATCCATCCTAGTCATGATGGTTATGAATCTCTTTTCTAATGAAACGTTCGTCTTTCTTCATAATTACAGATTAACCTGACACGCAATATTCCAGTTTGATAAATAACTGGTTAATTACCAAAATTATACTGCAGTCCACAATTTCTCGCCTTTCGTGTATTCCAATTATTCTAAATTATTTTTTTTGTATTTGTCATAATTTGGAAAAAAAATTGCAATCTTTCTTTAAAAGAAAAAAAAAATAAATATCTTTCATCTTACACAAAGGACAAGAAACGAAGAAGAAAATATATATAAAAAAAAAACCACGTATAATAATTTATTCTTTGCAATTATTGCTGCTGTGAAAACGCTAAATTTATAAAAAGGGCGAGACTTTCTCTCAAAGGAGACAACAAAAAAAAAGGAAATGAAGAAAACTGTATCTTTCGCGGAAAAGAATATATTTTTCGTTCTATTGTTCCTTTCCTTATTTTCCTTATTACTCTTTTTCTTTGCCTAGTTAGGTAGATGAGAAAGATTAAAAGAATATCTAAAAGTGCTTGAATTTTGTGTCTCGATCAGTTTTATCAAAAGAAAAAAAAACCAGTTCTTTCCTGGGTCTTGCAGAATTTACCTCTTGTAATCCGTTTGAAAGATTGGTGGGATTATCCTCTGGGTGTTTTTACGAAACTCGCAAAATTGCAAACCTCCAACTTGCATTGCTTGTTTTGGCGATGTTGATTCCATTTGTTTCACTAGGTCTCATTCGTTACTCGAGTAATCGATATTTCAGAAAAAAAAGACAAAGAGATCTATTTATTTGATACCCGAGAACTAGAGAAGGGTAAACTCTCCGAGCGGAATTACCAAAATGGGTCATTCTTTCCCTTAACGAAGAATTCTCTTCAAAATCTATTGTCATAAATAACAATTAGTAAAACTCAAGATCAAACTTTAATAAAAAGTGATGAATTAGTTTCTAAAATAGCTTCCTTATTTGATATAAAAATCTTGTTCCAAATTTATTTATTTTATATTCATTAATATTTATTTTATATTTGTAATATTTGTTTATTTATTATTTTGTATTTCTTCCTTTCTTTAATAAATATTTATTTATTATTTCGATTGAAAATTAAAAAATAATGATCCGTTTTCTTAGTGCCGAATTTTCCCACTAATTAAAATTAAAAATAGCCAAACTTGTAGTTAAGTATGAACTTTACTAATGAAAGTAATTAATGAGAAACAAATTTTGTAGGGACGCATGATTATTTCATATAGAAACAATTAATTAGAATTTTCGTTACAGGAAAATTTTCTTCTATCCGAAATTATTTTTTGAATTTGTTTTTAATCGAATCTAAATCCACAGAGTTATTACTCAATATAATATTTGACACACCTAATATTTATTTAACAAAACTTTTATTTTACAAGATCTCTCTTTAACCAACTTTTATTTAAAATTAATTCTAACGTAGCTGAATTTTAATTAAGTAGAATTTCCATTTAACAGAATTTTAAATGAGTCAATTCTTTAAATGTTTGAATTTTAATTATACCGGATCTCTCTTTGTCCGAATTTTTATTTCCACGGATTAATAATTGATAGAATTTTTAAAACGACGAATTTTTATTTGTCCAAACAAACATCCGATGAAACCATGTCGGAACGAAATTTTAAAATTGACAAATAAGGAATTATCAAGAAAAGATCAATTTCAAAATTCGCGCTAAAATATTTCTGTTAGATGTTTGTTCATCCATTTACAATTTCAGTGAAATGATAAAGTTTTAAGAAATCTATCAAATGTCATTTTCGCAATAAAAATTCGGTAAAATAAATATTCGATGAATAAAAATTCTGAATTTAAAGATTTGATTCACTAAAAGTTCGTATTGAGAAATCTATAGAATTTCTATATTAAAATTTGTTTAAATTAGAATGTATTTAAATATAAATTTAGTTAAGGACGCTTATACCCTCAAGCGGTTCTCATTCTATCGGACCATGTTAGTCAATATTTTTTTAATTTCATTTCGTCTTATAATTTGGTTTCTAAATAGTATTTTGTAGTTAAAATCATTACACAAACAAATTTTATTGAAAAAAAAAAATTTCTGTTGAAAATTCCAACTTTTTAAAATTTTTTCTTTCTGATTATTTCAAAAAAGTGAAGGATTACTATCCTTAAATAACATTTTCTTAACAACTGTACGGTAAATTAATTAAATATTGTTGTAAAAGTTGTATTATATTACAGTTTAAAATATATTAGTTTTTTTAAAAAATTTGTAGAACCGTGTTTTTTTAATCAATTAAAATATAGTCATTTTGCGCGTTTTGTTACTTTTTCCATGTAAAAGTCCCAACTTTATAAATTTATATCTTAAAAACAGAACTGTAAAATTCAATAAAATTGTAACAGTACATGTAAAGTAATGTATTTAATATGTCATTAAAATTTTTTAAGAATCTGTAGAAAATGGTTTTTTGGATAAACATCCTTAAATGAAAATATTGAAAATAAATTCAAAAACCTAAAATTCAGCCAAAAGAAAATAATATTTTGAATGACATTTTATTTATTGATATATTTAATTCAAATATCGAAGTTTTATTGAAATCAAAGATTCATTAATTCCAAATTTGATCGACCCTATCTTAAAAATATCCAAATTTCATTCAATCTTAATTATTATTGGTTCAAACATCGGTTGATAATGTAATTTTAATCAATTCTTATTTTACTTGACCTAGATTTCAATATAATTCTAACTGTTAATTTTTTATATTTAAACTATTTAAAATGTCAACTGATTGATATTTCTACCGTGAAAAATTCGAAATAACTCTTGCAGTGAATTAAAATAATAGAATGAATATATACGAATTTTAAATTCAAGTTTTTTTTAGTGAGTTTTGATTTGAATGTAAATATTAACTATAATTTGTCACTGTCTAAATATCAATTAGTCAAAAATTGTGCAATGAAAAATCGTTTCTACTCTTAAAAAGTAAATTAATTAATGTAGGTAATTAAAGAACACTTAAAATGTTGAAAAATTGATATGCTGAGAAATTCAAAAGATGAAGTTATAATTACTATGAAATTCAGTTTATTCAATGGCAATTTTAAATATTTTGATATAAATAAATTTTGGATAAATTAAAAATTAAAGGATTTTTAAATACCTATTTGAAAATTGAAATATTAAGAAACGGAAATCATTTTATAATCAATTTTTCAAAATTCATTTGCAATTCGAAAAAATTATATACAATATACAAAAACATATAAAGTTAGACTAATCTTTTTTCCAATTATTTGCCTGATTACCCTTAAAAAATTATTTAATAAAGAACATTTTCATTGTTTATATTTCTTCAACAAGAAACTTTTAACAATGTCAAAACGATTAAGGAGGTTTATCCAAAAAACCATTTTCTACAGATTCTTCTAAAATTTCAATGACATATTAAATACATTACTTTACATGTACTGCTACATTTTTATTGAATTTTACCATTCTGTTTCTAAGATATAAATTTATAAAGTTGGAACTTTTACATGGAAACAGTAACAAAACGGGCAAAATGACTATATTTTAATTGATTAAAAAAACACGGTTCTACAAATTTTTTAAAAAAACTAATATATTTTAAACTGTAATATAATACAACTTTTACAACAATATTTAATTAATTTACCGTACAGTTGTTAAGAAAATGTTATTTAAGGGTAGTAATTCTTCACTTTTTTGAAATAATCAGGCAGAAAAAATTTTAATAGCATGAAATTTTCAAAGGAAAAAATTTTTTTTCAATAAAATTTGTTTCTGTAATGATTTTAACTACAAAATACTATTAATTTAGAAACCAAATTATAAGAAAAAATTAAATTAAAAAAATATTGACTATCATGGTCCGATAGAATGAGAACCGCTTGAGGGTATAAGCGTCCTTAATGAGAAATTTTTTTAAACAGTACAATAAACTCTTGTTTATAAAAACTTGATAAAAAATTTTGTCTCAGCTGAAAGAAAAAACACAAATCTCAAATTCTTCAAAGTTGCATGTTTTTTATTAATATATAGATTTTTTTAACTGTTACTCAAAAAGTCAAAGAAGAGAAGAGATTTAATACATTAAAACTGACAGACGGAATTTCTTGATTATAATAATATTTTGATTTGTGTCACATTAAATTATAAATCCAATTTTCTCAACTAGGAAAATTGGTAATTATCGAAAATATCTGTGACTATTGGTGAGGATTAAATTAAATTGTTTGGATTTGTCTTTATCAAGATAATCTAAAATAAATTGATTCTGAACTTGGACGCATGAGACTGTTTGGTAAATTGATCTCTAGATTGTCTTAAAATTATGTATACTATTTATGAATTCAATTTGGAATCGATTAAAATTTTCATTAATGAACATTAGTACTATTTAGTTTAATTTGGATGTACTTGATTTTTAACAAAATAAAATTATGAGTAAATTCAATTTTAGAATTGCGGAAATTTAAAGAAATTTTCATTTTGACGGCAATTTAAATTATATTCTATATTTTCTTCGTTTTCTGTTCATGTTCGTTTTAATTCATTTAATTCTTATTTTGACAATGGACGAGCGATTTAGTCATTCTTTTAATTATTTAAATTGCGAATAATAATCAGCGCCTCAATGACAATTTAAAATATTTTAGCAGTTTTGACAATTTGGAAAATAAGTTGAAAATACTTTCTTATAATGAATTTCTGAATTGATTTTAAATGCGTTTTAATACACCATTATCACGTTTTGAAAGAAGCAATTATTTAGAGTGGAATTTACATGCTAAAATAACAGTTAATTGAAGAGATTAGATTTAGATTTAATTTGAGTGTAATTATTTATTGAGTATCCTATCCAATCCTCAGGTTATACTTTTTGCGCGATTCACATTTTACTGAAAAGGAATTTTTAATTAAATCGCAATGTCGGCATTTCTAAAAACTCTTGTATTAGCTTTAATAGTAACATATGTTGCTGCTGGATGCACTAATGGTAAGACAAAAATAATAAAATTTTTATCATTTAATTTTAATCTTAGAGAATATAAATTGCATTTTAAAAATCAATAAAGTAGAATAAACTCCATTAAATTAAAAAAATGTTTTACAAATATAATTTATTATTTATTTATTGAATAAATTTATTGAATTAAATCGATTAAGTATCATTTTGACACAAATTTACTATGAAATATTTATTATACAAATTTACTATTTATTTATTATACAAATTTACTATGAATCTTTAATAATTAAAACTTAAGATTTTTAAAATTTTAACAATTATACAAAATAACATTTACCAATGTTTGTACAATATAACAATCTTCATAGTAAATTTTGTGTCAAAATGATACTCGATGAATCTATTTAAAAAATGAGGTTTCATCTGTAAAACTAAATTTTGATATTATGTGTGAATAGGAGGATGTAAGAGCAGAAAGAAAAGAGTTTTGCTTAATGAATTCCTGAATTGGATGCCCGATGCTCATAAATTGCTACAAGGGAGATACCAGGGTTAAAGTTAAAAAAACGTATACTTAATATAGGTCTGAGTTATATTAATTAAACAACCCACACAATATCTACACTTTCTGTGATTTTGCTAATCATTTTTAATATAATAAAACTTCCAACAAATTTGCTGCAAATTTATCAACAGTTGTCAGAGTATGGAAGATTATTTGTGACGCTCCATGGTGAAAGGGACCTTAGCTGCAAAACATTTGATTTTTAATTTTTATTATGAATCGACAGAATTTGAGTTGCTCTGTCACATACAGGAATCAAAACTTGTTTATGTCTATTAGTTTTTGTGTTGTTAGCGATGAAACATAGGCATAACATAACAATAACAAAGGCAGGCTCATCTTCAATCGTCCGTCCTGAAAAATTCAAAACATTCGATTTTGAATCTTTGTTATGAATCAATAGAATTTGAGTTGCTCTTTCACAAACATAAATAAAAACTTTTTTATGTCTATTAGTTTTTGTGTAATTGGCGATGAAACATGGGCACAACCGAACAATAACATAGGCAGGCTCAACTTCAAACGCCCGCCCTGTAAAATTCATTTCTTGCAGCTAAGGTCCCTTTCACCGTGGAGCGTCACATTTCTTGGAAAGTTTATAAACATATATTTATAAATAAATATATAGATTCTAATTAAAAATAAAAACCGCAGCCAACTTGTACCTCGTGTATTTATTTGGTGTGAGTAATTTTTGGTATTCATTTTTTGAAAATATATTTTATATTTTATTTTTTTATTTTATATTTTCTCCCAAAATTTAAAACTCACTTTCCACAAATTATAATTATATTTTTCTGGAATTATTTTTTTTTTTACTATCACATTATTTTCCTCAATAATGAATTTGAATGTATACAAGGAAAGAAATATATTCGTTTTGTACCATTAGATTACTCTATAGTATTTTCCTATTTGAGTTTGCTAACCTATAAAAGCAACAATATATAGTTTTGCAGTATTAGGTATCGCTATAGAAAATACCTATCATAGACTTACTTTTATAGTAAGAACATAATAGTCTAAACGCAAAGACGTTATATAGGCCAAAAGCATGAAACATCGTTATAGTGCAATCGCAAAGAGGATAACAGGATTAGGCTGTTACGTTGGTCTTTGCGTTTAGACTATTATGTTCTTACTATAAAAGTAAGTCTATGATAGGTATTTCCTATGGCGATATCTAATACTGCAAAACTATATATTGTTGCTTTTATAGGTTAGCAAACTCAACTAGGAAAATACTATAGAGTAATCTAATGGTACAAAACCAATATATTTCTTTCCGTGTACTTTATTTTTTAAAATTATTCTTGTTTATTTTCAGTTTTTTGTTTCATTTATCAATCATTTTCGTAAATTGAAAAATAATTTATTTAAATTACAATTTTATTCTTCCACACATTTGATTAAGATTGGGCAGGACCAATTTAGAGGTGTCATGCCGCCTCTTGACTCTTCGAGCTAGAAACAGGCTAGCGGTGCTCCAACTCCATGAAGCATGCGCTGAAGCTTTGTTGAAAGCTGGCAGGGTAAAGGTTGGCTGGATCAACTGCAGAATCTGGGCCAGATTGGAAGTAGAGAGGTGCTTTAAGTGCATGGGCTACGGCCACCTGACAAGGACCTGCAAGGGCTCGGATAGGAGTAAAGCCTGCTGGAAGTGTGGAGGTCCCGACCATTAGAGCAAGAGCTGCAGTGCCGAGTTCCACTGCAGTGCTTGCTCTGACAAATGAATGACGGACGTCAAACACCATCCAGGGAGCGGGTCCTGCCCTATTTATAGAGCAGAACTTAACAAGTTGAAAAGAAGGAGCTAAGGTGTCTTCAGATTAACCTTGGCAAGGGGAAGCTAGCGAAAGATCTCTTGTTTTTGACGGCCATTCAGAGGGGGGTTGATATACTGTTTTTCAGTGAACAGTGTAGGAAACCGAACCACTGTGTCTGGTACCAGGATAAAACATGTAGATCTGGGATTCAAGTGTGCAATCCGGATCTGAGCATCAGCGATTTCCTGGAAACCGACAAGGGGTTCGTTTGGATAGAGGTGGCACGTATACGTATGTATAGCTGCTACTTCTCTCCGAATTGTCGCCTTAAAGATTTCGGGGCCTACATGCAATCTCTTGAAGAAAGCATAAAAGCTTTCGGCGAGAGGACGCTCATAACGGGAAACTTCAATGGTAAGTGTCCCGAATGGGGAGAAACCCGTTTAGACAGGAGGGGCACTTTGATAAGCGAAATGGTGGCCAGAAATGACCTGGTCGTAGCGAACCGGGGCCAGGAGTTTACATTTCGGCGAGGCAAATCAGGATTAATTTTGGATCTCACAATTGTCTCGCCTAGCTTGTTAAAGAAAAACAGGGAGTGGGAGGTACTCGCTGAAACAACCTTGAGCGATCACCAGTATACTGAGTTTGTTATCTCGATGGAAGAGCTTTTGAGGGGCAAAAGACCCGGTAGTCTTAGTAAGAACCCCTCATGGAACGTCGGTAAGCTCGATCAGGATAAGGCAAGAAAGTACCTGGAAGTAGTCAAGCTGATCTCCGAACTTGGCTGGATAAGGGAACCGAAAACGGTTGAGGAGAGAGTGCGTGCCGCGAGACGTGAGGTGATTGCAGCTTGCAACCACTCTATGCCCCGACGTTGACGCGATTACTCCAGGAAGAGCTCAAATTACTGGTGGAACGACGAATTGGCAAAGCTAAAAACAATAAAGCGAGAGTGCAATAAAACGAGACGGACATTTACCCGCTCAAAGGGGGATTTCTCGCTAGAGCAGGAATATCACAAAGTCAGAAAGGCTTTTAAACAAGGAATAAGGCGTTGCCGACGGAAGTGCTGGAAAGACCTAATCAGCGACGTTGAAAACGACCCATGGGGACTGGCGTTTAAGATTGTGACCAAGAAATTGGTTATCAAACAACAGACCCCTGGTCTAGACAAACCTGATTGGGTCCGACAGATCATCAGAGCCTTATTCCCGTATGTGGAACCATGGTCTCGAGAGGACTATTCTTTTTGCCCAGTATGGAGCGAAGATCTTTTCACTCTTGAGGAGTTAAGAACCGCGGGAAAGAGGTTGAAGACTGGCAAGGCGACAGGGAGGGATGGAATACCCAACGAGGTCCTGAAATTGGTGATCGATGTGTACCCTAAACTTCTTCTTAACCCTTTGAACGATTGCCTCAGGGCTGGAAGGTTCTTTATGGACTGGAAAAAGTAAAAGTTAGTTCTCAGAAAAGGAGACAAGCCTCTAGAAAAGACGTCATCCTATAGACCTATATGTCTTCTGGACACAATGGGTAAACTTCTAGAGGGTATGGTTTTGCAGACACTTCAGGGTCTTCTGACTGGCGAAAATGACCTATCAGAAAACCAGTACGGTTTTCGTAAAGGCCGATCCACCGTGGACGCTATTTCGGCGGTGGTAGAGGAGGCAAAGAAGGCCAGAGAAGGCAAGGGGAAAAAGAAAGAATTTTGCGCATTAATAGCAATAGACGTACGTAATGCGTTTAATTCCGCGCAATGGAACATCTGCATCGAGTCGATGAAGGGGAAAGGGATACCGACCTATCTGTTGTGAATGATGGATAACTATCTTAGCGATCAGTGGATCGAGTATGATGGCAAAACATTTCAGATTCGCGAGGAGATGACTTGTGGAGCCTCCCAAGGGTCAAAGGTAGGGCCATTCGTGTGGAACGTCATGTATGGTGCTTCCCTGCGGATAAAACTACCTACGGACACCAAATCATTCGGCTTCGTGGACGACAAAATTATCGTAAACGGTGCGCAAACTACAGAAATGCTTGGCATAAGGGTCAATGAAACTCTGCGACGAGTCAAGCGCTGGATGGACGCCAATGGTCTGGAAATGGCCTTGAAAAAGACCGAAGCGCTGCTTGTCACGCACCGGAGATCTTTTGTTGCCGCACCTATTAAGATTGATGGGACTGAAGTAAAATGGAGTAACTCCATAAAGTAGCTGGGCGTCGAATTGGATAAGAAGCTTAGCTTCAACCAGCATTTAACATCCGCAACGATCAAAGCCTTCCAATGTGGAGGAAATATTTCCCGGCTTATGCCTAATATTGGTGGTCCCAGGGAAGCAAAAAGGAGATTAGTAGCGAGCGTGGTACACTCGAGATTGCTTTATGCAGCTCTAGTGTGGGCATCAGCCCTAGAAAAACACACCATCTCTAAGAGACTACTTTAAGCCCAAAGAATAGTATTGTTGAGAATAGTCTCAGCCTACCGGACTATATCTACTAGCGCTGTGCAAATCCTAGTAAGCGTTCTGCCGATAGATCAATTGGCTAAGGTAAAACAATATGTCTATTTCCTAGCTAACGAGCGGGCAAGCTTGCTCTTAGATGAGGACAGGCAGCGTCTAAAGGCCCAGATTCGTATAATCGCGAGGAGTAGATTAGTCGAGGAGTGGCAGGTGAGATGGAATGGGGAATCTACCGGAAGGTGGACTTACCGTCTTATTCCCCACCTCGCTAAATGGATAGAAAGAGGGCACGGAGAAGTTAGCTACTACTTAACACAGGCGCTAACAGGTCATGGTTGTTTCAACGAGTATTTGAAACGTTTTAAATTAAAAAGAGAGGGATCGTGCTCTTATTTCGACGCCCCCGTGGACACCGCGGAACACACCCTCTTTGTTTGTAGATATTGGGAGGAGAAAAGGCAATACATGTTTCGGGTGGTGGGTACTTAAGTCACCCCCGACAACATGATTGACCTTATATGAAGGAATGTGGACTAGTGGCAGCAAATTAAATGCTTCATTACCCAGGTAATGAAAACCAAAGACATCAATGGTCGCAGGGGAAGAAACCAGGGTTAAGCTGGAGACAAAGGAAAGAAAGAAGGTAGGGAAGAAATCCGTATAGAATCCTCCACCTGTCATCACTTCGAAGCCCGCCGTTGATTGCTGGGAGTTCTTACCCCCAACGGTTTGTCGGCTGATCGAGATCTGATGCTGGGCTGAGGGATCTATAAGTATGGGTACAGATAGCACTCGGTGATGTTGGTTGCTTAGTTCAATCGTTCCGCTGAGTGTTAAGTACTCCTATAAAGCGAGGAAGGTTTAGTGGGTATTAGGTATTACCCAAAGATAAACTTACCAGGGAATATTTATATTCCCAAGTAAACTATTCTCTGGACTTGAGTCCCACACACGGAGAGCACCCTCCTTAAATGATGCGTGCATCATTTATTGTAAGGTGTTCTTTATGGTGCGTAAATGCATTTTCCAAACCTCGTAATAAAAAAAAACTCTCCGAGCGGAATTATCAAAATGGGTCATTCTTTCCCTTAACGAAGAATTCTCTTCAAAATCTATTGTCATAAATAACAATTAGTAAAACTCAAGATCAAACTTTAATAAAAAGTGATGAATTAGTTTCTAAAATAGCTTCCTTATTTGATATAAAAATCTTGTTCCAAATTTATTTATTTTATATTTATTAACATTTATTTAATATTTGTAATATTTGTTTATTTATTATTTTATATTTCTTTCTTTCTTTAATAAATATTTATTTATTATTTCGATTGAAAATTAAAAAATAATTTTCCGTTTTTCTAATACCGAATTTTTCCACTAATTCCAATTAAAAGTAGTTAAACTTGTATGAGAGCAACTTTGCTAATAAAAGAAATTAATGAGAAACAGATTTTGGAGAGGTGAATGATTATCCATAAAAACGATTAAATTAGAATTTTCGTTACAGGAGAATTTTCTTCTATCCGAATTAATTTTTTGTATTTGTTTTCAATCGAATCTAAATCAACCGAGTTATTACTCAATATAATATTTGACACACCTAATTTTTATTCAACCATAAACTTTTATTTTACAAGATTTCTCTGTAACCGACTTTTTATTTAAAATGAATTCTAACGTAGCTGAATTTTAATTAAGTAGAATTTTCATTTAACACAATTTTAAATGATTCAAATCTTTAAATTTTTGAATTTTAATTATTCCGGATCTCTCTTTGTCCGAATTTTTATTTCCACAAATTAATAATTATCGAAAATATCTGTGACTATTGGTGAGGATTAATTTAGACTGTTTGGATTTGTCTTTATCAAGATAATCTAAAATAAATTGATTCTGAACTTTGACGCATGAGACTGTTTGGTAAATTGATCTCTAGATTGTCTTTTGGTTGTTTACGATTGGCTCCACAGTAGTTGGATAATAAATTTGATCCGATGTGGGTAAAATTGGTCAGGAATGAAGGGAGCGAAACACATATGGTAATAAGTTTACCTCTATCTATCAATCGCGGTTAACTGGTTTCCACACCAGATTTTCTCTCAGTACACATTTCGTCTCACTGATTCATATTCACGTAAAGCTCTACTTGTCCGCTCTAAGCAGTGTTTCATATTATAAAAAAAAACACACAAGCAAGAATAAAACGACCTGACAAAAAGAGACGATTCTTTTTATTTGTGAAAAATGAAGCGCAGTGAAAAGAAAGATTTATTTTTCCTCTAAACGCCTGCTCTTTGAGCTGCTAAAAACATCATGAACTGTTTGAAAAATTAAAAATGAAAAGTCGAAAAACATACATATTATATAATAAATTGAAATCAAATTCAGTTGAAATTTTAATCGATTAAAAATTCTTTTAACATAAATTTTTACATATAAAAATTAGGTTTAAGTATTTTAAATATGGATGGATTAAATTAAACTTTATACTAATTGAATTTTAGATTTATTTAAATTAGAACAATTGTTTTAAATTTATGTATACTATTTATGAATTCAATTTGGAATTGATTAAAATTTCTATTAATAAATATTAGTACTATTTATTTTAATTTGGATGTACTTGGTTTTTAACAGATTAAAAACTATGAATAAATTCAATTTTAGATAGTTTTATAATTGCTAATGTTTATTAAAATTAGAACAAACAATGAATTTTAATTTAGATGTTTTTAGGTGCATACATGCGGAAATTAAAAAATAAATTTATTTTGACTGTCAATTCATTCGGTCATCTTTTAAGGTTTAATTATTCAAATTGCGAATAATAATCAGCCCCTCAATGATAATTTAAAATATTTTAGTAGTTTTGAGCATTTTGGAAAATAATTTGAAAATATTTTCCTATAATGAATTTCTGAATTTATTTGAAATGCGTTTAAATACACAATTATCACGTTTTAAAAGAAGCAATTATTTAGAGTGAAATTTAAATGCTAAAATAACAGTTAATTGAAGAGATTAGATTTAGATTTAATTTGAGTGTAATTATTTATTGAGTATCCTATCCAATCCTCAGGTTATACTTCTTGCGCGATTCACATTTCACTGAAAAGGAATTTTTAATTAAATCGCAATGTCGGCATTTCTAAAAACTCTTGTTTTCGTTTTAATAGTAACATATGTTGCTGCTGGATCAGGGTTGCCACAGACCCTGGAAAACCTGGAAAACCTGGAAAAGGTATGGAATTACCAAAAGGGTATGGAAAACCTGGAAATAGTATGGAATTTAAAAATATTTCTGGAATTTTTTTCTTGAGATTTCAAAAATTCTGAAATTTGTGAAATTTCAAAAACTAATGGCACAAAAGACTTGAAAAAATCCTTCGATTTACCAATCAACATTTCCGTAAAATATAAACAATTCCATAAAAGAAGAAAAAATTCTTGCTTTACACAAGAATTATTATTATTTCTTTAATATCAACTTAAAAATTAAACTCATCAATAATATTTATTGAACAAATTCTCAGGGCTGCTATTGTTTTAAATTACTTTGATTAAAATCATGATTTAAATCAAAAAAACTTTAAAAAAAACTCCACATGCCTAATATTTCATGTAAAAAATCGCAAATTCATGTAAAAAACCCACAAATTTGGGGATAAACCTTAAAAGTTTCAATTTTAATATTTATATATTGAAAAAAAACATTAATACGCTCATTTTTTGTAAATTTATTTAATTTGTTTTCACATCTTGTCTATTTTTTGCGAAATATTTTTCAAACTTACTTACTCTTCCGTAAAATCGTTAGATTTTCTTTATTTTTCTAAATTTACTGTTGGACTTGCTTTAAGTGTAATATTATAAAAATGTTTTTGGCTTAATTTACTTACAGTCTTTTATTTTTAAAAGATTTTTAAATTTCTTTTGTGAACTATTTATTTATCCTGATATATACATTTTTTATTTTATTTTTAATAGTTTTCATTTTTTAGTACATTTTAACCAAACAGCAATTTTTGAATTACATAAAAAAATCTGATTTTTTTAATTTTTTGAAAAAAATCATGATTTGTATCAGCCCTACAAATTATAGTCAAAAGTTTTAGTGCAATTCTAGTTGTACTAAAGCTTAAAATATTAGAGTAATTTACTCTGGAATTTGAGAGAATTTGAACCTGGAGAACCTGGAAAAAGCCTGGAATTTCAAAAGATAATTTTTGTGGCAACCCTGTGGATGCACTAATGGTAAGAAAAAAATAATAAGATTTTTATTATTTAATTTTACTCTTAGAGAATATAAATTGCATTTTAAAGATCAATAAAGTAGAACAAACTGCATTTAATTAAAAAAAAAATTTACAAATATAATTTATTATTCATTTATTGAATAAATTTATTGTATTAATTTTGTAGAGAAGAGTGCCCTTCAACGAGGCATTCTTCATAATCGTAGTAATATTTTTTTATCAACGAAAGAATTTGACGTCAAAAAAGCTTGAATTAAAAATAAATAGAAATTATTAATTTTATATGAACTAATATTTTATATTTCTTTTGTATAATTGTTCAAATTTAAAAACTTTTAGGTTTTAATTATTAAAAATTTGATTTTTGTGTATTAATTGAAGTGTTTATATATTTATTTATTTTATTAATTTAATTGAGTAATATTAAAACCTTTAATATTTTACCTGTTGTACAAAATAACATTTACCAATGTTTGTACAATATAACAATATTCATAGTAAATTTTGTGTCAAAATGATACTCGATGAATCTATTTAAGAAATGAGGTTTCAGCTGTAAAACTAAATTTTGATATTGTGTGAATAGGAGGATGTAAGAGCAGAAAGAAAAGAGTTCTGCTTAATGAATTCCTGAATTGGATGCCCGATGCTAATAAATTGCTACAAGGGAGATACCAGGGTATATATACATAAAATTATTCATAAGATTCTTTTTTGGAAAGTTTATAAACATATATTTATAAATAAATATGTAAATTTTAATTAAAAATACAAACCGCTGTCAACTTGTACCTCGTGTATTTATTTGGTGTAAGTAATTTTTGGTATTTATTTTTTAAAAATGTATTTTATATTTTATTTTTTTATTTTATATTTTCTCCCAAAATTTGAAACTCACTTTCGACAAATTATAATTATATTTTTTTTGAATTCTTTTTTTACTATTGCAATATTTTCCTCAATAATGAATTAGAATCTATATTTTATTTATTAAAATTATTCTTGTTTATTTTCAGTTTTTTGTTTCATTTATCAATTATTTTTCTAAATTAAAAATTAATTTCTTTAAATTACAATTTTATTCTTCCACACATTTGATTAACGTAACAAAAACTTAATAATTAATAGTATTTTACAATTACTTCTCTCAGATTTTAATTATTACCTGGTTTTTCAACTATTTTTATCTTTTATTCCATTTTAAATAATTTTAAAAATAATTTCATAAATTGTTCTCTATTTTTTTAATTTTTAAATTATTTTTCTAATTTCGCAATTGTTTTTGTTCTTTTTTAAAAATTAATTTTTCCAATTTCAAACTATTTTCATTATTTTTCAATTAATGTCATAAATTTTCAATTGTTTATGTCAAATTTATATTATTTTCTTTAATTTTCATTTCTTAAAGCTTTTTTCAATTATTTGCCTTTATTTTTAATTTTGTTCATTATTTTTTTATTGATTTCTTAAACTTTCAATTATTTATGTCAAATATCAATTATTTACTTCAATTTTCAATTATAAAAATTATAAAAAAGGCATTTGAACAAATTATTTTCATTATTTTTTTATTAATTTCCTAAACTTCCAATTATTTATGTCAAATATTAATTAGTTACTTCAATTTTCAATTATAAAAATTATAAAAAAGGTATTTGAGAAGTATTATGAAATTACATTGAAATTCTACAAAAATTAAAAAAAGATATGAATATTAACATATTTTAAGGATGCAAATTTTTTCATAAGAATTTAGTTTAAGTATTAAAAATTTTAAAAATATAACACCTAAAAAACATCAATTTTGTAACGTTTTAGTAAATATTTCTTCAATTATAAAAATGAAAAAGCACTATATAATATTTAATACGCCAAATCTACAAGAAAGCGTTTTTATATTCATGCAAAATACATGGAAAACTTTATGGTCTTTGAACTACCTCTGAATATCATTTACTTTGAGAATAAAAAAAAAGATAGTTTTTTCAATAGAGAATAATCCTAGGGTTTAAGATTATAAGACTTGAAAAATACTTTTTTCCGTATTTTTTGAAATGACATAATTAGAAAGTATTAGTTGTAATAAAAGAACGAATATTATATGTTTTAAAACTATAATGTATGTAAGATAATAATATGGCATAATAAAATGTGAATGACAATAATAGAGAATAATATATTCTCTGAGAGAAATAATACCATTATAATAATATTTAAAAAAATACTGGTTTATGAAAAGATTTTAAAATTTATTCCAATATATGCGAGTGCCTGAATCTGTGCAGAACTTATAAATTATTCTGAATTCAATAATGCCATTTTCTCGTTCTGAATCCTTTCAAACTTTTTTCACAGGGGAGAATTAGATTGCTTGAAAATCTTTAATAGCTTGTTAGAACTTGTTATTATTCGAATAAAAAAACTTTTTAAACCGCGCGAAATTCAAGTGGGAAAATTCCCTATAATTTATCGATTGGGATAAAGTTGTACAAAAATTTTCATAAAATGAACTCTTGATAGAAATTATTCAAAAAGTTTATCAAAAGTTCACAATGAAAATTTTCACACTGAATTATAAAATTATTTATTATTTAGTGATTATTAAATAACAAATTAATTAATCAAGAAACCTGTTTATTATTATTATTTTTTTCTATTATAACTATATGTATAATAATATTTATTATTTTATTATTTTCTTGGAAAATTAACTCACAGCACACTTTGAGAAAATTTTATAAAACTTTTTTATTTATGAAAATTTATTATAACAGAACAGGAAATATTTTCTCTCTTGAGAATTTTTGAACTGTCCTCTCACTCGATGAACATATTTTATATAGGGGAGAGTAGATTACAGTGGGACGGATCTAATAGTGGAATATTAAATATTTATGAAAAAGGAATAGAAATCCCTCCCTCAAACTTAGATATAAAGTAGGTTAGTATATATATGTATAAACGCACTTCGTCGGAAATTTTAATTCGTATCGATTCTTTGTAGATAGAAAAAAAGTCGAAAAAACTGTTTTTCACTTAGTCGAGAAAAAATTCACTTGAAATATAAGGTTGTTTTTAAAGATATAAAACACTTTCAAATATAAAATTACTTTCAAAACACGAGATCCAAAATATTTACCATTGTTGAAAGAATTTTTCTTTTAAATATTACATTTTTCAATGTTTAATAAATTATTTTCTGTAACATTTACAGAAATAATTATAAAAAATATATGAATTAAAAATAATTGAATAAAACTAAAGAGTTTAAATATAATTTGTCAAAATCTTTTTTTTAAAAAGCAATAGAGAATAATAAATCATTTTATTTTACAATTCTAATTTTTGAACAATTTTTCCGTTTCTTTTGCGAGCTTTCCTTTATCTTTATTAAAATTTAAACAAAGGCTAATTATAAATAACATTTCAATTTATTTAAAATTCTAAATTTTTTTTTCGAAATTTTCCTTCTCTCGAAACTGTTTACTTTTTTCTTACAATTTTTCGACTTTTCCTAATTTTCTTTCTTTTCCGTGTACCGTCTTTTTAAACGTTCTTTCAATTTTTTAAAATCTTTTTTTTTAGATTTCTGTAATTTTTAATACTATTGTAAACTTATTTAGATTAAACTCAGAAACTAGAAATATTAAATTTATTATAAAAAAGAATCAATAAGTAATTTAATTTATATTGCATATTTAAAAACTTTGTGAGATTATGCAAATGAAATTAATTTAAATTATAAAGAGTATATTGATTTTATTGATGAATGTGAAGAATTAAATTGCAAAAATTATTTAAATAGATTATGTTGAAGGGAATATTTAAATAAATTGAATTTAGAAGATTTAGAAGAATGTTTAAGTAAATTAAATTAAAAGGACTTATTAAAATGTTTTTATTAACTAATTAATTTAAAAATCATTAGGTAGGTATAAAAGTAAAATTATTGGGCCCGTATCATTTTGACACACATTTTTTTGTGCAACTTGTTATATTGTACTCCTGAAGAAGAATGTTATATTTTACTCCTACTAAAATCACAGATTTTTAAGTTTTAATTATTCAATAATTAAATTTTATGGATTAATTAAGTCTTTTAATATTAATTTAATGTATTAAAATCAATTATTTAATAAATAAGACTTAAAAATCTTTGATTTCAGAAGGAGTAAAATATAACATTCATCTTCGGGAGTACAATATAACAAGTTGCCCGAAAAAATTTGTGTCAAAATGATACGGGCCCAAATTATTTATGAGTAAAATTTCAAATTTAATTTTTTTTATTTATTTAAGTATATTTATTTAATTTATAAATATATTTCAATATATTCAAGATATAATATTTACAACATAATCGATATATTCAATATGTTAATTATTAAATATATTTCATATATTTAACATTAATAAATTTATCATAAATTAATTGTTTTGTATTAATAAGAATTCAAAATATTTTAATTTGTTTTATGTTAAGAAATATAATAATAGGTATAAAAATTTTATGTAAGAAAATATTTATTAAATTTATTAATTGTAATATAAGATCATTATTATACAGAATAGAATAAGTGTCTGGAATTAAAAACATTTCAATTTTATTCTGCTGCAAGAAATAGAAAATCATTTTAGTTAAAAAAATCATTTTTGTCAAATTTTGCATCAGAAATGTGGAATCTAAAATATAGAATCTAGAATATGGAATGTGAAATTTGAAATCTAGGATGTGGAAGGTAAAATTTGGAATCTGGAATCTGAAATCTGGAATTTAAAAAGTGGAGTTTGCAATATGGGATGTTTATTTTGGAATGTGAAATCAAAAATGAGGGATATGCAGTGGCGTAACTGAGTGGTCAAGGGCCCTGGGTCAAAAAGGAAAATGGGGCCCCAATTATATATAATATTTTACAAGTTTCATTCATTCTGTCCACACCTGATATTTGTCACTAGATGTTTATTTCTTTTAAAATTTTAAATCATATTTCACATTTTTAAAATGTTCTCAAATTTTAAATTTATAGTAATTTGAATTTTTTCAAATTTTAGGTTATGTGAATTTGCATTGATTAAAAATTAAATTAATCCACGTTTCAAATATACTGAATTTAAAGTGATTTAAAAATTTCTTCAATTTTTAATGATTCTTTTCTATTTAATTTTCACTCATTTCCAACAATTTTAAACTGTTTTAACATATTTTCAATTACTTTCTGCAATTTTTAATTATTATTGAACTGTTTCCCTAACTCTTAAATATACGTTCTTCAAATTTCAATTATTTTGTTTATTCTTTTCCATCACTTATCCAGTGTTAATTATTTTTCCTTTGGCATTAAATCAATTAAGTTATTTATTCCTAAATTTAATATTATTCATCACAAATTTAAATTAATTTCTTTAATTTACTATTATTTTTGTCATTTTGCAATCATTAATTTTTATTTTTATTTATATTCATAATTTCTGCATTAATTTCCAAAAATTTCAAATATATAACTCAATTTTCAATTATTTTGTATCTTTACATTTCTTTTTATAATTTTGCAGTTATTTTATCCATTTTTTAATATTTTCATTATTTTTCAATTAATTTTCTAAAATTTTCAATTATAATCTCAAATTTTGTAGATTATTGTAATCAACTTCCCATTTTTTAAACAATTTTTCAATTATTTTCTTTTACTGAAAAATAAACTCTTTTATATGTTTCTATTATTTTCTTCAATTTCGAATTACTTTAAATAATTTGGAACAATTTTAAAAAATTTCAATTATTTTCATCAATTTTCGATTATTTCTGCGATTTCTCAATTATTCTCTTTAATTACAAATTTTGAAATAATTTTGATCTAATTTTCTGTTTTTTTTAACATAAACTTTATGATTTATTCAATTATTTCTCTCAAATTTTATTTATTGTTTTCAATTTTTCATATATAAAAATTTAAACTATTTTCATCATATTTCAATTTTTTTTCTCAATCTTAAATTATTTTCAGTATGTTTCCATTATTTTTTTCAACTTTGTATTAATTTTATTATTTTTTAATTATTTTCCTCAATTGTTAATTATTATTCTCATTTTCTAAAATTATTTTATTTATTTATTTATTTCTAAGATTTTTAAGTATTTTTCTAAAATTTCAATTATTTTCTCCAATTTTTAATTATTTTCATTTGTTTTCATAATTTCTTTTTTTATTAATTATCGTAAATTTCAATTTATTTTAGCTTTTTTCAATTTTTTTCTCCAATTTTAAGTTATTCTAATTTTTTTCAATTGATTTCTAAGATCTTCATCTAGTTTTCTCAAATTTCAATTTTTATATAAAAAAAACTTCTGTAATTTGTTGAATTATTTCTATTAAATATAATTTATTTTTCACAACTCATCATTGTTTTTATCATGCATTAATTTTTTATTTAAGTTTTAAAATTAATAACAATTTTTCAATTATTTTTCATAATTTATTTCCTTCAATTTACAATTTTTAATCTATTTTACAATTTTAAAAATTTTAAACTATTTATATAACATTTTAATTTATTAATTCGTTCAATTTTTAATTATTTTCTTCAATATCTAATTACTTTCAATTATTTCGCACAATTTTCAAAAATTTCAATTATTTCCATCAATTTTCGATTATTTCTGCGATTTTCCAATTATTCTCTTTAATTAAAGTTTTAAAAGTAATTTTATACTTAGGTATTTTCGTTTTTTAAACATGTATTTTATGATTTTTTTAATTAATTCTCTCAAATTTTATTTACTGTTTTCAATTTTTCATACTTAAATTATTATCATCATATTTCAATTTTTTTTCTCAATCTTAAATTATTCTCAGTATATTTCTATTATTTTTTCCAACTTTAAATTAATTTTATCATTCTTTAATTATTTTCCTCAATTGTTAGTTATTATTCTCATTTTCTATGAATCTTAAGTATTTTTCTAAAATTACAATTATTTTCTCAAATTTTTAATTATTTTCATTTGTTTTCATAAATTCTAAAAATTTGTATTAATTATCGTAAATTACAATTATTTTTAGTTTTCTTCAATTTTTTTCTCCAATTTTTAGTTATTCTAATTTTTTTCAATTGATTTCTAAGATCTTCATGTAGTTTTTTTAAATTTCAATTATTTTTTTAATTGAAAAAAATTCTGTAACTTTTTAAATTATTTCTCTCAAATCTAATTTTTTTTACAACTCATCATTGTTTTTATCATGTTTCAATTTTTCTTTAGGTTTTAACATTTATAATCATTTTTTAATTATTTTTCATAATTTATTTCCTACAATTTTCCTTTTTTTTAAGTCTATTTTATAATTTTAAAAATTTTAAACTATTCATTTCAATTTCAATTTATTGTTTCGTTCAATTTTCAATTATTCATATTTTTTTTGAAATTATTTTCTTCAATTGTCAATTACTTTCGTTCTTTTTCAGCATTTCCAATAAGTTTTTAATTATTTTTCTTTCATTAAAAATTATTTCCTCCAATTTTAAACTATATTAATTTTTTTTTATTTATTTTCTCTAATTTGTAATTATTTTCTTCTTTTTTTCAATGAACATCAGAAAGTTTTAAGTATTTTTCTAAAATTTTCTTTATCTTTCGTTTATTTAAAATACATTATGTAATTTTTTCAATTATTTTCTCAAATTTTAATTATTTTTTCAATTTTAAATTATTTATCTCCATTTTTAATCATTTTTGTTTTCAGTTTCCATTTATTTTCTCTATTTTTCATTATTCAATTTTTTCAATTTATTTTTAAGATTTTCAATTTTTTTTTATTAAATTTAAATTATTTTCTTAATGTTTAAGACATGCCTACCTTTTTTTAAATAACTTTCCCCAATTTTTAATTGATTTCATTTTTTTTCAGTTAGTTTGCAAAATTTGCAATTATTTTGTTTAATTTTAAGTATTTTTTACAATTAAATAAATATTTATTTTATTTTTGTATTTATATAAATTTTTTTGTAAATATTAAATCAAAAATATTTATAATTGTTGATAACACAAGGTGTAGAAAATTTGTTTAATTTAGTCTGGAATGTGAAATCTGTAAATTGGGATGTGGTGTCCGGATTATGAAATCTGGAATGTTAAATCCGAATAATGAATCTTTGATAACTTGAGTATGAAATATAGAACGTGAAATCTAAAAAGTAGAACTTGGGATGCTAAATCCGGAATGTGAAATCTGAAATGTGGAACTCGGAATGTGAAATTTCGAATGAGAAAAGTAGAATGAGGAATCTAGAACTTTTTCTTCCATGTTTTAAAAATTAATATGTTTCAACAAAAAGAAAAAAAAATACATATATTATAATTATTACGATTCACAAAGTTACGATCTATATATAAATATTTTTTTAAGAAAAATCTAAAAAAATTCAATTTTTATATTAAAAAAAAAAATCATTTACAAGAGAAAATCTGCTCGAGATAATTGAACATGTTTAGTTTTTTTTTGCTCATTAAATATTGTTATGACTGTGTCATTACTGTTGGAAGCAACTGGTACGGTGTATAGAGTATCACGTACATATGACCGTTTATTGATTTCTGAGGCTAGTCTGGACCAAAGGCCTGCTCTCGAGTCTCTTGCTCATAATGTCATGTGTAGTCTGACCACTTTAATTAAGACACCTAAAAGCAGTTCAAGCACTTGATGTCGCTTTAATATAATTTTCAAATTTCCTAATAAAATTATTATAATTTAAAAAAAATTCCTAATTGAAAATCTCTATTGCAATTATTAGAAAGGGAATAATGTCGATATCTACAAAGACAATTAATTGAATTGTCAGTTCATTATTATTGTTAATACGTTCATTATGTAACTGCTTGATCATTATTTGCTAAATTAATGAAACATCTCTTATGCAATTCATCATCCTTATTGTATTTAAAATCATTTCATTATTCTGCATCTCTCTTTGTCGAAATGTGTGGTCTGGAAGCTTCATTCCGCGTATTGAATTATTTGAAAACTAACCTATCATTCTTTGGAATTCTCATGTTACGTGGATAACGTGTGTATTGAATTGATTGTTCTCCATCGGCTTGTAAAGAGTGAAGTGAACTACAAGAATGCAATTGAAAAAAAAATTATATTTTAAATTGCAATGTATTGGATTTCAATTATTCAACAACAACAAAATATATATATATTTTAAAGTATAAAAAAAATGTAAATTTTTCGATTTTGTTAAACTAAAAATATTTCTTATTGTTTGCTGATTTTGATAAAACGCTAACATAAACATCTAATATTTTATTTATTGAAACAATATTTTAAATTTTCAAAATTATTTCTTTACATTTATATTAAATTGTAAAACAACTTTTATGAGAGCTTTCAGCAAAATGTAAACTAATAAATTCATTTTATGTTCATTTATTTTCACAGTTTGATGACTTTTAAAATAACTATCATTTTGTAGGTCAATATCTGTATTAGCAACTTTTAAACCTTGTTGCTTTAATCAGAAATGAACTTCCAGTTTATCGGAAAAAGTTTATCAGTACCAAGACTTATTAGGATCTTGATTAAAATCGATACTCTGATTCTTCTCTCTACAATATCTAGTTCTTTTTAAATAAGCACAAAAAAAAGTCAAGGCTTATTGAAAACATTTCATTAATAGGGTTGATACAAAAATTCAATTTTTAAATTTCACGACTTTTCCTGGTTTTTTAGAGCCAATTATGAAAAATTTACTTATTTTTGTTCCTTTAAATAGTAAATTTTCAACACAAATAATAAACAAACTTTAATAAAAAATAATGAAAAATATTTGAAAATTAAGGAAATGAAATTACAAATTTAACTTATTATGAAAAAGTGACTTTTCATTCGTATCATTTTGAATTATTTTCTCCATTAACTATATTTTAAATCAAATTAATTCTTTAATTTTTAATTTGGAATTTAATGATCTAGTCAAATAGATGACAATTTAAAAATCTTATTTCCTGGATCAGTTTTGGTAAAACATTCATTTATAATTACCAAAGATATCTCCAAATTTTTCATTTCTTAATAATTTCAGCATTTAATTTCTAAATTTATTATAATTTCAATTAATCGAATTTCTAATTTTTCTATAATTAATTTAATTAAGATATCGTTCGTTCCTTTCATTTTGTTAAAAGTTAATTTGTCCTGTTATGTACATTATTTTATGAAAACTAACAATATTCCAATCTCGAATTGAAAGAATCCTTATTCTTTGAATAAGTTTTCTAAAATTTATTTTTTTTTTTAAATAATCATTTAAAATTGTAATTCAACCTAAAACCTCAAATTGTTAATTTATTTAAATTTTATAAGTTAATAAAATAAATTATTAATTCTGACTTTCGCTTGTATTATTGAGTATAATCTTTTCGAATAAAATTCAAATTATTATTAAACTAAATCTTCTGGAGATAACCTTTTGATCCTTTTGTGATCTTTCTCTCTCTTATTTTAAAGGTTACATAATATAGAACTTAACAGAAAAATAATATTGGGGCCAACTTTAGATTAAAAATAAACACTATATAAATTTAAATCTAAAAATAAAAATCTTGATTATATTCTGATTGTGTTAAAAGTGACCCAATTTTCGAGAAAATTAAGATGAAAGAAAAAGATAGAAAAAAGTTTTCCCTGTTGGTAAACCAAAAATCTTGGTAAGAGAATTCTTGGAAAATAGTTGCTGAGGATAATGCACTATATTTTTTCATTACCGACAACAGCTTGGCAGATGGAGGCGAAACTATTACTGGCAAAGAGAATTTTCAGGATTAGGTTCATTTGAGCAAAATGGTTTCAGAGATGACTTTGTAAAATAGTTGCAGAGACATATTTATTTTACGAACCTTCATATCAAAAATAAACACTTTCATAAGCCTGATAAAATTCTGTATTTTCGTGTTTTATTAGCCATTTTTCTACTGATTTCTTCATAAAGAAATATTAAGAATATTTCACAAAGAAATATTAAACTATTTTTTGTCTTTTATTTCTTTTTCATTTTCTATTGATTCTTTTGACTATTTTATAATTTCAATCTTTTTAAACTATTTTTTTAAATAGTAATTTTACTATTTTTGTTTATTTGGTATTTTATGTCTTTGTTTAGATTTTTTTCTCCAATTTTCTACTTTTTTCCAATTTTTTTCTCTTCCATTATTTATTCATTTTTCTCATTTTATTAAAAACAAAAAAATAGAGTTTTTATCTCTATTTGCGATAAATCTTTACATGTGTCAATTTTTATTAAAACACACTTTTAATAAATGCAAAAACGATCGTGAAATAATACCAGTATCAAATTTCCTATTGTATTTTTTTGCGTGTGTTTCGAAACCAAACAAAAAAAAAAACCTGTTGCCCATCAAATCATAATTCCTGTTATGTATCAAATAAATAAAATAAATTTTCTAATACATCCGTTCTGGTTTTTGATGCACGAAGAAATTTTCATAGAAGACAAATGTCACAATTAATAAAATTTAATTCTACACTTTTTTTTTTTTTTTAATATCTTTCAGAAAGAAAATAACTTTCCGAGAGGATTTATAAATAGTGGAATATCAAAAATCGAGAAGTTTCTTATGAAAGAACGAGTTCTTTTGAAAATGTACACAGACATATATATCCACATTTAAAGACGATCGACCTAGACTCTTGGGACGATAAGAATTTCTCGGGTGGAGAAATAAAATTGACCAGGAAGCGAACTTTCTTGTATCGTGTATTGGATCTTCAAAGTGAAATTGATGTTCACAATGACCCCATCAATAAATGTAAACGTATAGGTTAATTACGAAGTATAACCGCAATTTTGTAAAACAAATATTTTGTCACTTTTTGAGAATAATTTACTTATTACCATTTACAAATCTACATCAAACAGGTTTTTTCTTTTTATATTTAAGCATTCATATTAAAACAAATTAAACTAACCAAACAGAATAGAATTTTAATGTCTGACCCATCATCGTGTTTTCTACTTAATCCAGGGGCGTAGACATAAAGGGCGAAATTTGGGTCTCTCGCAATTAAGAAATACAGGGAAACCCACATAAATCGGACCCGCATTTATCGGATTCCCGCTTACATAGGAAAAATTTTCTGGCCCCTTAAATTTTTCGATTTTATATCAAATCCTGAATTTTTCGTATAAAATTCAGATAAAATTTACTATTAGTTTTTGACAATTCATTCAAAAAATATGAATAAATAAATTGTTTAAACAAGTAAAAAAAAAAAGAAAGTATATCATTGAGTTTGTTGATAAGATTTTAAGATATTTTAGAATTTCAGAATTTATAAGTAACTTTTTATGTCAATAAAATATCATTTTTTAACTAAAATAACTTTTAAAAATAAATATCAAATAATTTTATAAAAAACAAACATTAAAATGTTTAAAAAAAACTCAGGATGGACACTTCACCGGGAAAAACCGGGAATTTTTTTATCGAAAATCAATTTTTTTCATATGTCACAAACCTATAATAATAATAATACCTAATCCGCAAGTTCTTTCGTTCCTTTATTAATTTTTTGTCTATTCACACCTGAAATTTGTCACACAGATATTTGTTTTTTAGATACTTTTTAAAAAATACATTTAAATTGATTAAAATTTGAATTTCTAAATATCAGTTCAAATAATTCCAATTCCTTTAATAAATAAATTTAGAATCTTTTCTATAATATTCAACAGTTTTCAATATATAATTATTCTCTTCAAATTTTATAATTATTCATTAATGTTTTTAAACTATTTTGTTCTTATGTCGATTATTCTCGTCAACATACGAACTTTTCTTTCGATTGTACATTATTTTCTTAAAATTTCGATTTAATTCTTTAACCTACTTCAATTTATTTTTTAAATTTTTTATTATTTTCTTTAATTTTTATTTGCATTCTTCGTTTTTCAATTAATTTATTCAACATTCGATAATTTTTGCATTTTCCCAATTAACAATTCTCCAATTTCTTCAAATTTCATTTATTTTCTACAATTTTTTCCATAATTTTGACCAGTTTTCTATTGACAATATATTATTTTTCTTCAATTTTATGATTATTACTTAATTTTAAAAAATTATTGTTCCAATGTCAATTATTCTCACCATTTTTCGATTTTTTCTCAATTGTAAATTATTTTTTTTCTATAGCTAATTATCTACGCCAATATTTAATTATTTTCGTCATATTGTAATTTTTCTTTTAATTGTCAATTATTTTCTTGAAATTTCCATTCAATTCTTTAATTTCCAATTTATTTTTTTAATAATTTTCTTTAATTCTCAAATATTATTTTTAATTTTCAATTATTTTTATCGTTTTTCAATTAATTTCTCAAAATTCAATAATTCTCGGTTTTTTAAAATTATTTTCATCACTCATAATAAATGTTTTAAAATTTTAATTCAATTATTCAATTCTAGAACTATTCTCTTAAATTCTCAGTTATTTTCTTCAATATTTAAATTCCACTTTACAATTTTCAAATATTTTCTTTAATATTAAAAAAATAAGGCCTTTTTTCTAGTATTTTGTTCGATTATGATTAAGTTTCTTAAATTTTAAATACAATTGTTTATTTATTTTCTTTAATTTTTAATTCCATTCTTTAACTTTTATTTTTATTCCTAAGCTTTCAATTATTTTCTTTAATATTAAAAAATTATCGCCTTTTTCTATTATTTCTTTAAATTTTCATTAAGTTTCTTATATTTTAAATACAATTGTTGAATTATTTTCTTTAATTTTTAATTCTATTTTTCAATTTTTATTTCCATTCTTCAGTTTTCAATTGTTTTCTTCTATATTTATTATTAATTCTCGTCTTTCTTCAATATTTAAATAAATCCTTTGAATTTCAATTCCATTCTTTAATTTTTAATTGCTTTCTTCAATTTTGAATTATTTTTTCCAATTGTTAATTATTATTTTTTTTTTTTAATAATTAATTCTCTACTCCAATAGTTAATTATTTTTGTCATATAGTAATTTTTCTTTTAGTTATCAATTATTATCTCGAAATTTCCATTTTATTCTTTAATTTCTAATTTTTAATAATTATCTTCAATTCTCAAATATTTTTTGAATTTTCAATAATTTCTATCGTTTTTCAATTAATTCCTCAATATTTAATTATTCTTGGATTTTTTCTATTATTATTTTTATCACTCATAAAAATTGTTTTAGAATTTCAATTCAATTATTCAATTCTAGAACTATTCTTTTTAATTCTCAGTTACTTTCTTCATATTTAAATTCCAATTTTTAATTATTTCCTTTAATATTAAAAAATTATCACCTTTTTTTCTATTATTTCTTTCAATTTTTATTAAGTTTCTTTAATTTTAAATACAATTATTTTCAATTATTTTCTTTAATTTTTAATTCTATTCTTCCATTTTTATTTTCATTCTTTAGTTTTTAATTATTATCTTCTATATTTATTAATTCTCGGCTTTTTTCAATATATTTAAATATATCCTTTAAATTTAAATTCGATTCTTTAATTTTTAATTGCTTTCTTCAATTTTTAATTATTTTTTTCCAATTGTTAATTATACTTTTTTTTGAAAAGTTAATTATCTACGCCAATAGTTAATTATTTTCGTCATATAATAATTTTTGTTTTAGTTATTAATTATTTTCTTGAAATTTCCATTCAATTCTTTAATTTCCAATTTATTTTTTTAATAATTTTCTTTAATTCTCAAATATTATTTTTAATTTGCAATTATTTTTATCGTTTTTCAATTATTTTCATCACTCATAAAAAATGTTTTACAATTTTTTGATGATTAAGTTTCTTTAATTTTAAATACTTAAAAATACTTAATTCCTTAATTTTTAAATCCATTGTTCAATTTTTATTCCTATTCTTTAGATTCCAATTGTTTTTTTTTCTATATTAATTTATTCGCGGCATTTTTCTATTACTTTTTTTTCAATTTTTAAGTATATTCTTTAAATTTCGATTCCTTTCTTTAATTTTCAATTATTTTTTTAAATTTTAATTATTTTTTTTTATTTTCAATCCAGTTGTTCAATGTACAATTATTCCCAACAATTATTCCTTTAATTTCCTTTATTTTTCAATTTGCAATTATTTTCAATAAATTTAATATTTCTTGATTAACTTTTTTAATTATTTTCTTCAGTTGTTTACTAATCTAATCATATTTCGAATTTTGTTTTCAAATAAAAATTATTTTTGTCAATTTTAACATATTTTCTTGAATTTTTTAATTAATCTCGTCATTTTTCAACTATTTTCTTCAATTATTAATTATTTTTCGCAATTTTTAATTTTTTCCTATAATTTTTTCAATTTTAAATTATTATCTTAAAATTTAATAATTATTCTTTGATTTTTTTTAATATAAATTATTGTCCGAAAATTTAGATTTTAATATTTTGTGAATCGACAGTCCAGGGTAAAATCCTAATTACATTGCCGACAATATTAAAATAAAATAAAAAAAAAATCTTTAAATAAAATATTACATACATTTACATGAAAACATTACTTTTAATGCTTTTAAGTATAATAGTTTAATAAAAGGAAAAAAATTGAGAGAGTTGTGCTTGTGTCTGACTTAACACGGAGTTTTCTACTTAAGCTACGTTCAAGTTACATTTATAAATAAAACGTTTCTTAGAATTTAAGTTAATCTTTTTTCTTGAATTGTGTATCCGATTTATAGGTGTGATTATTATTAGCAAATATTTGTTATTTTCATTAATAAAAGTGCGTCATTCAACGACTGTAACGTATTAATAGATAAGTATATCGATTACAACCTTTTTTGCTACAACTAAGTACGGGTTGTAATAATGTATAGGTAGACTATGTCAAGAAAATATTACAAAGACACTTTTACGAGAAAATAATGTGATTTAGAGAATCGAGAGAAAATTTATTAAGTGTTTTATTTTTCTTCTCGGCTCGAGATTTTAATTTTTTTTTCATGAACTAACTAAAATAATAATTATAATGTATATATTTTTAATGATTTATTTAAATTTACATATCTCCAAATCTTAATAGGTTTTATATTTAATTCATCTCAATTTTAAAAGATATAACGTTAAATTTCTCAATCTCAAATTCATTTTTTCAATATTCAGTTCATCCACAACTTTTCAACAATTTATGTTACAATTAATAAAAACTTCAAACAAATCTAATTTTTTATTGTTCTAAACTTTCATTTCTGAATATTTTAATGAATTGTATATTTCAAGTTTCAAATATAAGTAATCATATAATTTAATTTAATTCATTCAAGTTTCGATTGATTATTTGAAAATTAATAGAAAAAGTTGTAGATTTAGATCTAACTTAAATAAAAGAGTCGATTTCCAATTAATTAAAGAAAAGATTTTTTTGTAATCAAACTTTGTGAAAATCTTATCACCAATTCCCCGTTCTTAATATATCTTCTGGCAAGGAATATTTTATTGTTGATTCTGAGTTTTAGGGGTTGAAAAAATAAGGGTTCCAAATGATTCAGAGAGGACTTGATATTTTCTCTGAAACTTTTCTCTATATTCGGAATTTCCGACAAATTTAATGTTCGGAGGGTAGAGTATTGTAGTCGAAATAAACGACTATCAACCTTAATTATCTTTGTAAGTGATATTATATTGTTCATTAATGTGAAAAGAATTTTATTCAAGAAGAGTCTCGTATTTCGTGAAATTAAATAGAGGAGTGGTTCAATTTTTCACCCTCAAAATTGATAAAACGTAATCAAATTTCACGTTAAAATTTGCTTTCCATTGTTCCAATTTATTTGATTATAATATCGGTAATTGAGAGTCTTTCGATTCTGTAGATTTTAATTTTCTAAAAACACCAACTGATGGAAAATAAAAATATGCAACATTTTCCCCTTTGAGATTAATTTTGTAAATACTGTAAATAATAAAAGCAAAAGAATATGAGATTTTCGATTATTAGGTCAAATATTTATCGAGAAAAATTTTCATGCTGTTAAAACTTCTTGGGGCAAAATTTTCCCTTTATCATGAAGAAAGTTTTTTAGAAAGTTTGAAATTAGTCGGTTAAAAAATTAGAAAAATACAGGGAAACTGGTAGAATGATATTTTTCATCATATAGCATTTTTGGATTTTAGTTTTAGTTTTTTATTATTTTCTTTTTTTTTGAATTATTAGAATCTCAACTATCAGAAATAGTTTTTAAAACTATATTTTCAGAAAAAAATAGATATAAGAAACAAAAATACATGTGAAATTCAAATTTCTTTGCAAGTTAAGATTCAGTTTGGGAAAATTTGTTGAATTTAATTTGTTAATTTGAATTAAGAAATTTTTAAAGTGATGAGAAGTTTCTCTTGGAAATTGTAACTTTAGCAGATGGTTTTAACTATACACGTTTGTAGACGTCTCTTGCAGAAAGTTTTGCAACAAACTTTGAATTTAAAGTTAAATTAACACAACCAATCAATTATTGTATACCTTTTCACTGCAACTGTGTAGTAATTTTCAGAAAATTAGCCTCGTTTCCTTTAAGAGTTTTAATTTATTTCCATTACTGTCTGACATTCTTTCAATGTTCACTTTGATCGTCTAGTTTTCATCAAAATTTGTTTTGCAGGAATAACATTAAATTTTTATTAAATTAGTTTAATTAAAATTACAAGTTAAATAAAAGCACTGCAATTATCGTCAGAGACTAAACTTTAACTGAGATTTATCAAAATTCAAATCTCACTGTATTAATTCATGAAAATTGATGCAAAATTGAACCAAACTAAATTGTTTTAAAACTTGGTTTTATTTAATTTAACTTTTGCAAAATTAGATCGAATTTCTATTTAGCAAAAGTCAATTTATCTGTAATTTATAGAAATGTAATTTAACTGGAATTATATAATTAAAAGATTTAGAGAACTTTTAATTAATAGAATATTTATTCAACCGAATTTCGAGTGATCCAAACTATCGTTTAATAGAATTTCCATTTGTCCGAGTTTTTATCAGACATATTTTTTATTAAAGTTAAATTGAATTTTAATTTAAAATAATTTCAAATTAACTAAATTTTAATTTAACAGAACTAATCAACAGAATTATAATTTCACTGAATTTTTTCACAAAATTGTCATCTAATAACGTGTTTATTTAACAGAATTCTATTTCAACAATAATTCAATTTATCAGAATTGTTTTTTAAAAGTTTTAGCCAAATTTTTATTTTACAAAATTGTCACGTAATAGAAGTTTTGTTTAAAAGAATTTCAATTCAACTGAATTTTAAGTGCTCCGAATTCTTGTTTAATAGAATTACCAATTAAGAGAATTTTTATTATTATTTATTTTATCATTGAACTAAATTGTCAGACGGAAGAAAAATAAGTTACCAATATTACTAAAATATTTTACAATTTAAGGACAAAATACCTGAAAGCGAAATTTCCACAGAAAAAATTCTACGCTTTAGAAGAAACATTTGTAGCATTATACTATATTGTAATTGTAAATTTTAATATAATTTGTAGTAAATTTAATATAATTTTTAAAAAAATTTTAATTTATTATCTGAAAATTTTGGTTTTTGAAACTTTTTCCCTAAATTATGAAATATTTCAGTAAAATTTCTATCTTATTTTTCTTCCCTACATTCAACACGGTTTAATGTCAATTTTATTTTAACAATTCTGTTAAATGGCAGCTCTGTAGAATAAAAAGTTGACTAATTCACAATTAATTTCAACAAATTTTAATTATTTTCCTCAAACTTCAATTATTCTCTATAAATTTTTTATGTATACACCAGCTTTTAATTATTTATGTCATTATTCAATCAGTTTCTTAAGATTTCAATTGTTTGGTCAATTTTTCAAAAATAGTCTTTAAATTTCTAATTTTATGCACCAGTTATCAATTTTTTTTTAAATTACAATTATTTTTGTTATTTTTCAATTATCTTCTTGTAATTTCAATTATTTTTGAAATTTTTCAACTGTATTTTTTAAATTTCAATTGTGTTCTTCAATTTTCAAATTATTGTCAGGAATATCCAAAATTTTTACACAAGTTTAATTCACTTTCGTCATTTTTTAATTTTTTTTATCAAATTTCAATTACTTTTGTCATAAATCAATTATTTTTGTTATTTTCCAATTATTTTTCTCATATTTTTGTTATTTTTGACATTTTAGAATTATTTTTTACAAATTGCAATTATTTTATTCAATTTTTTTTGTCATGAAGTTTTAAATTTCTTACATCTGTTTTCAATTATTTTCATCATTATTTTTATTGTTGTCACGAATTTATTAATTTTTTTTACACCTTTTTTAATTATTTTCTTCAAACTTTAATTATTTTTCTTCAACTTTCAATTATTTTCCTCAAACTTATTTTTTTTAATTTTACAATTCTTGTCTATAATTTTTTAATTTTTACACCAGTTTTGAATTATTTATTTCAATATTTCAATTGTTTTGTCAAGTTTACAAGTATTTAATTCAAATTTTTAATTTTTTTAAAATTATCAATTATTTTTGTTATTTCCCAATTATTTTTTCAAGTTACAACTATTTTTGTCAATATTCAAATATTTTTGACTTTTTAACATTTTTTTCAATCTATTTATTATTGTCATGAATTTATTAACTTTTGAAGATCAGTTTTCAATTATTTATGTCATTATTTAATTAGTTTCTTCACATTTTAATTATATCGTTGATTTTTCAATTATTTTATACAATTTTTCAAATAATGTGTTAAATTTTTTATTTTTTTACTTGATTTTTGAATATATTTCTCATTTTTCGGTAATTTTTTTTCTAAATTTTAGTTATTTTTGTCATTATTCAAACATTTTCAAATTTTTAATTTTTTAAACCAATTATCAATTATTTTTTCAAATTACAATTATTTTTGTAAATATTCAAATATTTTTGAAATTTTTGAATTATTTTCTTTAAATGTAATTTTCTCCAATCTTTCTATTATTGTCATAAATTTATTAACTTTTGAAGGTTAGTTTTCAATTATTTATGTCATTATTTAATTAGTTTCTTCACATTTTATAATTACTTTGTTAATTTTTCAATTATTTTATACAATTTTTCAAATAATGTGTTAAATTTTTCATTTTTTTACTTAATTTTTAAATATATTTCTTATTTTTCGTTAATTTTTTTCTAAATTTCAGTTATTTTTGTCATTATTCAACCATTTTCTACACATAGACATTTTTTGATATTTTTTATTTTTAAATTACTTTTTTTCAAATTTCAATTATTTTTTTGAAGATTCTATTATATTTTTCAGTTTTTCAACTATTGTCTAAAAAGTGTAATTTTTACACCAGCTTTTATAATTATTTACGTCATTATTCAATTAGTTTCTTTATATTTTACTTATTTCTTCAATAGCTTAAATATTGTGCAAAAATTTAAATTTTTTACACCAGTCTCAAAATTTTGTTTCAAATTTTAATTATTTTTGTCATTCTTTAATTATTTTTTTGTAACTTCAATTATTTTTGAAACTTTTTAATTCTTTACTTCAAATTCCAATTATTTCGTTTCAATTTTTGTCATCATTTTTTGATTTTTAATCAATTTTGTCAAATAGTTTTGTCATTTACAACTTTTTTTCAAATTGAATTACTTTTGTCATCATTTTTTGATTTTTAATCAATTTTGTCAAATAGTTTTGTCATTTACAACTTTTTTTCAAATTGAATTATTTTTGTCATTATTTAATTATTTTCTACATATTTTAATTATTTTTGCGATTTTCAAATTATTTTTTTCAAATTTGAATGGCTTTTCCTGCTGGTGCCCCCCCCCCTCAATTTAATATGAGTAACACCAAACTCTATATTGCTTATTCACTTTTTTTTATTTAAAAACTTACTATGTAATCACTTTTTTTTATTTAAAATCTCACTATTTACTCACTTTTTTCACTTAAAAACTCATTATTTACTCACTTTTTTTTAAATTTAAAAGTCTTTTTTTCACTATTTTCAATTTACAAGTCCACTGGCAGCTCTCCTTATTAGATAAATATTATTCATCGATTTGTTTTATTTATTATTATAGTTTAATTTCTAAAATATATGGAAAACTAAACGCGCGCTTGCGCGGGTTATATTTTGCTAGTTTACTATAAAATTTTGAATGTGAAATTATTTTGCAGATTGCAAATATTAATTATTTTTAGTATTGTTTAAAATATGACTTCCAAAAATTTGTATAGTAATTCGTTATACTTAGTAAATTGCAAAAAAATTATAATGTGCTTTTGTGCTGATTTATTATATTTATTTAAGGAGGAATCGGACAAACAATCGGAACAAAAGTTAGTCCAAAATGAATAATTTTGATTTTTGATATAGAAGACACATAAGTTAATGAAATTTTTTTTAGTGGAAGTGAGGATACTTGTATTTTGTACAAAATAAGCCGTTAAAAATTGCAATTTGACGAAAATTAAAAAAAATTGACGTTGTAAACGATTATTATTCAATTTGAGGTTCAAATTAACCCAAATTGAATAATCGTTTACACACTCCAAAAACAAGTGTCTTATTTTGTCCTCACTTTTAAGACATTTTAGGGTGTCTTAATTTTAAACCATTGAGAAAGTGTCTTAAAAATACCTGTAAGACACTTTCTAAACGTCTTATGTCTTAAAATAAGACACTTGTAAGGCACCTGTTTTTACAGTGCAACGTCAATTTTGTTTAATTTTCATCAAATAGCAATTTTTAATGACTCATTTTGTAAAAAATACAAGTGTCCACACTTCCACTAAAAAAAAATTTCATTAAATGTGTCATCTATATCAAAAATCAAAATTATTCATTCGGACTAACTTTTGTTCCGATTGTTCGTCCGATTCCTCCTTAAATTGATTAACGGTCTTATAAACTGCACTCAATTCCTCAGTAAAATAAACTTGTATGCTTCAACAAAGAATTTAAAAAAAAAAAATTTGTTCAGATTTTCTTTCCATAGAAAGTACTTATGTACGAAAGGGCTTTCTTATCTTTTAAAAATTATAGCCCGTTTATATAAATAAATAAATAATTTTTCATCCATTTTAGGAGATTCTTTGAATTTTTCCAGTACACTGAGAAAAATGGATATTAGTGGATATTAAAATTTAACATTTAGATATTAAAACTTAGTATTTAGATATTCAAACTTAATATCCAGATAATAAAATTAATATTGTTTAATATCCAGGATAGTAAGTTTTAATATCCATTTCTCTCAGTGTACTTTTGATGAAAATCCCTGACTTTTCCCTGAATTCCCTGACCTGTGACAATCCTGTCACTGGCAAATGTAAAATCAAACAATTGAAATTTAATAAACGACAAGAAGTGATAAGTTATCTGATTCACCATCTGAAAATGAAATGAAATTTTTTTTTTCCAGTTCATGAAACGCAGTAAAAGAGTGGAGGGCGCGAGTAAAAATTTATCGCTCTAAAATATTACTTGGCACAAGTGGCACAAATGTTACCTGAATTTTTTATCTTTAACCGGAAGTGTAGTAGTTTGAAACTTACTTTATGAACATGTAGACACCAGTTGTTTCCATAGACCTGGCAACAGCTTTCCAACTAGCTAAAATAGTGTATTTCTGACGAGATGTAAGCGGAAGTCTAGGATCTGTGGCTGCTGGTGGTGGCGGACTCTCACGTCCGGTTTGATTCTGAGTTGTCGAGGACGCCAGTTTGCTAAGCTTGCAACCCATTGTGAATTAATGCTCCCTTGCTGCTTACTATCACCGCGAGCTTCACCCCCAAATTTTTGCCAATGCCAAAGTCCTCTGAGGTTTCTCCTTTAATTTTACATGGCGAGGAATTTTCGCTATTTTGTATTCAGTCTTCGTGCACTTTATTCTTCACGTAGCCCACTCGAGCACGAAGTATCTTTTTTCGTTTTAACGACATATTTGCTGGATTTTTTTTCTGTCTCACTCTCTCTCTGCCTCTGTTTTTTTTTTTTTTTTTGTTCTTTTTGTTGTTCTTGCTTATTTTAATATCACGCACTTCATTGTTTATTTTACCGATGAATTGTCGCTCATTTTTTATTTCTGTAATGATTGCAGTTTCCTTATGAGAAAGCGTATCCTGCACATATTCGATTACTGATTTAATTAATTCTCGAAGCGGCACACTCGCATCAACTTCCGGAGTGATGCAGGATTCCGGAATTTCAGGTTATTGGATTTTGTTCAGATTCTCCAGGGTTTTCTAAACAGATTTGAGGAAGTATGGTGAAATAGATGATAAATAAAATATATATGCAGAAAAAAATGATTTTGTTAATATTTTTGAGTGAATTATTTATTAGAGCTTTACGATATGTCGATGTAATATCGATATCGTCTTGTATTTCAAGACAATATCAAGACGATATTCTAAAAAAATTTTTGAGGTACTATCGATAAAGAACTGCCGAGATTTTTAAATCAATTTTAATGAGAGATGGTAGTATTGATCTCAATGATTCAGGATTGGAAAAAAATATGGCTTGAAAAAAGATAATTATTGATCTTTTAAAGAACTGTTTTATTTAGAATATGAGATACGTTTAACGTGAATTAGTCAATATTTAAAGATATTTATGATTAAATCTTTTGTAAAAAGCAGTTTTAAGATAAAGGTATAAAAAATATGCAGAGCTTATTATAGTTTTTACGAAAAACATTTTTTCTGCGCTTTTGTATAGTACCTTTATAAATTTTTTCAATTATGCACTTTATTTATAAATGCTAAATAAATATCAGTGGCGTAACTGGAAAGGCCAGAACCCTGGGGCAAAAAAGAAAATCTGTCCCCTACTATATATAATAAATTACAAGTTTAATTCAGTCATTCTGTCAACACCTGAAATTTGTCACAAGATATTTTTTTTTTAAATTTTAAATCATATTTCACCTTCTTACAATATTCTCAAATTTTAAATTTATCTAGCAATTTTAATTTCTTCAAATTTTAATTAATGTGAACTTGTAACTATTATGATTTCAAATAATTAAATTAAAGGACGCTTATACCCTCAAGCGGTTCTCATTCTATCGGACCATGATATTCAATATCTTTTTAATTTTATTTCTTCTAAATAGTATTTTATAGTTAAAATCATTATACAAACAAATTTTGTTGACAAAAAATTTTTCCGTTAAAAATTCCAAGCTATTAAAATTTCTCCTTCCTAATTATTTCAAAAAAAGAGAAGAATTACTAGCCTTAAATAACATTATTTTAACAACCGTAAAATAAATAAATAATAAATCAATTAAATATTGTTGTTAACGTTGTATTATATTACAGTTTAAAATATTATAACTTTTTTTTTAATTTGTAAATCCGTTTTTTTAATTAATTAAAATATAGTCATTTTGCGCGTTTTGTTACTGTTTCCATGTAAAAGTCCCAACTTTATAAATTTATATCTTAAAAACAGAATGGTAAATTTCAATAAAATTGTAATGCATTTAATATGTCATTAAAATTTTAAGAGAATCTTTAGAAAATCGATTTTTAGATAAACTCCCTTAATTTCTGCAATTTTTAATTATTTCTAAATTATATCCCTAAATCTTGAATTAACCTTTTTCAAATTTTAATTATTATGTTTGGTTTTTTCAATCACTTTTTCAATTTAAATTATTTTTCTCTCGACATTAAATCTATTCAATTATTTATCCCTACTTTTTATATTATTCATCGCAAAAAAATAAGTTTTTAATTAACCATTATTTTTGGCATTTTGCAATTATTATATTCAATTTTTAATCATTTTCATAATTTCTGGATTAATTTCCTGAATTTTCAAATATATTTATCAATTTGCAATTATTTTGTTCAATTTTAATTTCTTTCTATTATTTTGCAATTATTTTCTTCGTCTTTTAATATTTTCATTATTTTTCAATTAATTTCCTAAAATTTCAGTTATTATCTCAAATTTAGATCATTGTTATCAAATTTCCATTAAACGATTAAATTAAACGATTTTTCAATTATTTTCTTTTGCTTAAAAATGAATTCTGTAATTTTTCTATTATTTTCTTCAATTTCTAATTATTATAATTATTTTGTCATAATTTCAAAATTTTCAATTATTTATCTGAAATTTCAATTATTTTCATCAATTGTTGATTATTTTAGTGATTTTTTAAATATTCTCTTTAATTTTTAAGTAATTTTGTAAATTTTTTCTTTTTTTAAACATATATATTCTATGATTTTTTCAAATATTTCTCTTAAATTTTATTTACTGTTTTCAATTATTCGTATTTAAACTATTTTCATCATATTTCAATTTTTTTCTCAATCTTAAATTATTTTCAGCATATTTTAATTATTTTACTCAATTTTGAATTAATTTTATCATTTCTGAATTATTTTTCTCGACTGTTAATTATTATTCTCATTTTCTAACATTATTTTATTTATTTATTTATTTCTAAGATTTTTAACTATTTTTCTAAAATTTCAATTATTTTCTTTAAATTTTAAATTATTTTCATTTGTTTTCATAATTTCCAAAATTTTTTATTAATTAGCTCAAATTTTAATCACTTTTATCTTTCTTCAATACTTTTCTCTAATTTTTAGTTATTCTCATTTTTTTCAATTGATTTCGAAGGTCTTTATGTATTTTTCTGAAATATCAATTATTTTTTTCTTATTTAAAAAAAAACTGTAATTTTTCAATTATTTCATTCAAATGACATTTATGTTAACAATTTATCATTGTTTGTATCATATTTCAATTATTTTCTTCAAATTTCAAATTTTAAAATCACTTTTCAATTATTTTCCAAATATTTATTTTCTTCAATTTTCAATTTTTTTTGTTTGTGTTATAATTTCCAAAGTTATAAATTATTTATCTGACATTTCAATTATTTCATTCAATTTTCAATTATTTATATTGAAATAAAATTATATTTATATTTATATTTTATATATAAATATTTTATATTTTAATTTTATATTTTATTGCGATCAACTTTGTCAACAAAATAATATTGTAAAAAATGTTTATTTCTATCTTCTCCTTATATATATATATATATATATATATATATATATGTATTATAAAGGGTTTAAACCCGTTTATTAACAAATAAATAAATAAATAAATTTTAATTATATTTATATTTTCTTCTTCAATTTCTAATTACTTTCAATTTTCAATTAAAATTTACAATTTAATTTTCGTTCCTTTTCGTAATTTCCAAAAAGCTTTAATTATGTCTTTTTAATTAAGATTATGTTGATCTTTTTTCATTTATTTTCTTTAATTTGTATTATTATCTTTTTTTTCAATGAACTTCAGAAAGTTTAAGGTATTTTTCTGAAATTTTCTTTAACTTTCCTTTATTTAAAATATATTATGTAATTTATTCAATTATTTTCTCATATTTTAATTATTTTTTTCAATTTTCAATTATTTTCTCTAATTTTTCATTATTCAATTTCTTTCAATTAATTTTGAAGATTTTCAAGCACTTTTCTCATATTTAAATAAGGTATTTTCCTTATTTTGAAAATTTTTCTATGATTTTTTAAATTACTTTTCCCAATTTTTAATGCATTTCATTTTTTTTCAATTAATTTGCAAAATTTGCAATTATTTTGTTTAAATTCAATATTATTGTAATTGTTTGTAATTCTAAAATTTTATAAATTTTGTCCTAAATATCTAAATATTTATTTTATATATTTATTCATGTAAATTTATTTTTAAATATTATATTTAAAATATTTATAATTGTTGAAAATACAAGGTGTAAAAACTAATCGCGCGCCAGCGTGCGTTGTTTAATTTAGTCGAACTTTAAATTACTACAATTAGTAAGGTTTTTGAAATTTTATTTAAAAAAAAAGAGTTAGCCCCATTTTGATCCTTAACAGTTACGCCACTGATTAATATATAGTCAAACATTTAAAAGAGGTTAGAAAGTTCTATCATAGCGATTCTTTATTTGATTTTAAAAGACAAAAAAAAAATGACATACATAATGATGAATATATTTTATAAACAAAAGAAAATATGTTCTCCTTTTAATTGTGATAATTTCTGCAGTTTTTAAATAAATCTACCATAAAATCGTTTTATTTTAATATTCCCACACAATTGAATGTAAATTTGGGTCTAACCCTAACCTTCTTAAAAAAATTACCAATCTTCATGGATTTGTGACGTCACATAAAAGTACTCTAATGTAACATTATAGAGTTTTAATAAGCAAATTTTATTTTAGACGATATTATCGACTCGAGACGATATTTGGATCAATATCAATATTGCCTCAAATATCATATCGTCTTGATATCGTGAAGCTCTATTATTTATTTAATGGGAGGAAAACAGTTTTGTTGTTTATATTTCTAGAATATTTCTATTAATAATCTATTAACGTTTCTGAAAATTTAAAAAAAATGCCAGAAATATTTTAGCAATATTTCTAAGAATATTCTAACAATATTTTTACTTATATTCTAGTAATATTCCTATTAATATTTGGTAACATTTTTAGCAATATTCTCGTAATATTTTTATTAATATTTTCGCAATATTTTTAGCAAAATTCTGAAAATTCTAGCAATAATTAGAGAGACATTCTAATAGTTATTTTTAACCATATTCAAGGAATAATTCTCGATTTATTCTAGCAAAATTTCAGTTATATTTTAGCAATAATAAATTCTAAAAATATTTCTATTAATATACTAGCAATATTTTTAGCAATAATCTAGTAATATATTTCTTAAAATTTGGGAAATATTTCTAGAAAATATTTTGGAAATATATTTTAGCAATATTTACAGGAAATTTCTAAAAATATTTTCAACAAGATACTAACAATATAATCTAATAAAATTTTTCTTAAAATTTGGAAAATATTTCTAGAAAATATTTTTGAAATATATTTTAGCAATATTTACAGAAAATGTCTAAAAATATTTTCAACAAGATACTAACAATATTTCTAGCATTATTCTAGCAATATTTCAGTAAAACTTTTTGGGATTTTTCGTAAGAGTATTCTAAAATAATTTCTAATAATATTCCAGTAATCATTCTATCAATAATCTAACAAGTTTTTGAAATTTTTTGTCAATTTTTCCAGCAATATATTTTAGTAATAATTTAATCAATTTTCTTTCAATATTTCTTTTAATATTTAAGCAATATTTTTAGCAATATTCCGTCAATATTTTTCAAAAATATCCTAGGAATATTACCCGACATAGTCTAACTTTTTTTTGGTAATATTCTGGAATTTTTGCAACAATAATCCATTAATATTTTAGCAACAAATCTAGCAAAATTCTGTAAAAATTCCTAGGCATATTTTGTTGATATTTCCTACAGTATTCCGAAAATATTTATAAAATATTGCTCGGATGTTTATTTATTTATAAAATATTGTTTAAATAAATAATTTTTCCATCAAAATTCTAAAAATAATTAAAATAATATCCTTGAAATTTATCAAGGGTATATTTTCTAAATACAGTTATGCGTTTTCTTCGAAATTTGCAAAAAAATCCTTTATTTGTTTATTTACTCAAGGTTCCTAAAACAAGTAAATTGCATGTGACATTAAATTCAGCTTATAATTAATAAAAAATTGCTTTTTGTGCAAATGTCAGGTGTGCTATCCATAAATCACATATCACGTTTTTCTAGAAATTTTTACCCCTTCCAACACTCTAGAGCGTAACCTAATTTATAAACGAACCCCTCATCCAAAATATGTAACAAATCCAATTATCTGACACTGTCAATTCAGCATTACATGATTTCAATTCAAATGGAACATGATTTATAAATTATTGCTCCACAATATTTAATAATTCATCACTAAATAAATTGAATTAACGGAATATTGATCACACCTTTGTCAATATTAATTAATACTCAATGAAATTAAAAATCGAAATTCGCTTCCAAATAATTTGATTTGCTCGCTTGAAATGTGATTTTCAAATCTCAAATACAATATAATATATCAGAATTCAGATAAAATGTATGATCATATTTCAAGCGTACCTATATAAAATATTTTAATGCAAATTTCATTATAATTTTTAATTCCAAAAGTGTATTACTATGTTTATCGTTTTGTTCTCAATTTCAACTATACAAAACTGCGAACTTAATGTGCGTTTAAATTAAACGAAAAGTATGGAAATCATTTACTAAATATGCTAAACGCTTACATAGCGGATCGCGTGTGTGGATAAATAATCCGATTTTAGTCACAGTGGTGGACGTAAATTATTAATTAACCCCCTACAAGTAAACTCGTGATTATTACATGATTGAAAACCTCATTCTCTGTAAAACATTAATTTCAAAAGTTTCGAATAGACAAATTTTGTATTATTTTTAATCTTCCATTTTAAGCCCGAATAAAGTAATTTTGTTTCCAACAATAGAAAATTATTATCCTGGGGTTTTTTTCTTTTTTTTTTTTTTAATAATTAAAAAAAAACCTTCCTTTTGCACTTTTAGTTTAAATTAATTGAACGTCGGAGTAAATAGTTGACTTTTCCCTCTTTATAAATTTTTTCATTTGGATAACGTACGTATATCATCGTGGAATGTACAAAAAACATTCAATTTTTTTAAAAAAGAAATATGCACCACGTATATTTTACGATTTATTCGTACATTTCTGAGCATAACATATGAATGTTTATTTCTTTCCACGGTATTCGTATTTCTGCAAATATTCCTTGCTCAACAGAGCTAGAATTTTCATTTAAACAGAAAATCAATTTTATATGTATACTAATGGTAATGAACACCGGTTAATAATTGAAAGATTCTAATGATTCTTCGTATCTAATTACTGTATATATGTGCAGTAAAATTAATAGATATGTACATTAAAAAGTGTAAGAAAAACCAATTATAAAAGTGTTAAAAAATTTGAAAGAAAATAAAAGATAATAAGTGATAAAAGAAAATTTAAGTTTAACATTATTTGCAAATTGAAAAGATAATGATAATATAATTTTACAAAAATGAAATGAAAAATGGGCAAACAAATTGCAAACAAAGAAAAAGGGAACTGGAAAAAAAGAAGTAAAAAAAGAGGGAAAATAAATGTAAATGAAACAATATTATTTATGAGGATTCGAAATAATAATAATTATTATCATGAGAACATTCGCAATATTTTCTGTATATGGAAAATGTTTTCCAAAATGAAAGAATGCATTAACAAATACATGCAACACTATCATTAGTAACTAATGGTCTCGTCCATTTTGATTCAAGCTTTAAATTTCCACCCAAAATCGACCTATATTTTTCTGAGAGATCGTATTTTAAATAAAAATAAAAAAAAAATGGGTAATAATTTATATCTTTTTAGAAATCGTGAGTCATAGATAGACACCTGCTATTTATTTCACTTTTCACTTTGAGAAAATAATAATGTGTGCATTCAAAGAAATTTTTATAATTGAATGCAATTCAATCTCGACTTTTAACAAATTTTACATAAATTTTAAATGTTTCCAATTTGTATACTTTTAAATTTGTTAAAAGAATGCGTAAAGAAAATTCCGATTTTTAAAAATTTGATGAATCGTTTTCTAACCGTTTTAAAATTATTTATTTATAATTTAAATACATTCAAAAGTTTTTTTTTTCAAATTTTTACCATTTCAAAATGTATAATTTTTCTAATTTTAACTTTTTCAAATTTTGTCCTTTTTAGAATTTATTCTTTTCAGATTGTAATCTTTTCAAATTTGAAAGCAACGAAAGAAGACATTTCTTCCAATTCGCGTGTATTTTAATTTTAGTTCAGGCAATTTCAAATTTATATTTTCAATTCTATAGAATTTTTAAAAGAAAAATTGTTTAAATTTTAAAAGTCTGATGTTTTTTATTTTAAATTACAATAAAAATTTCAACAATATTTGTAATTTCGAAATTTTTATTGTAATTTATAAATTACTTATATTATTTATTTACTTATATTTCTAGAGTTTCTGTAAATAGAATATAATAGTAATAATATAATGATAATAATAATAATATTAAATATTTAATTTTGTTACGTACTGTATTATTTCTATCACATTATATCATTATTATATTTTATGAAATGAAATTTCAAAACTGAAATTTTAATAAACGTCAAAAAGCGCTTCACTCCTTTTTAAAAGAGCAACTAGTCAGTCTGTTTCCACAAAAACGATTTCCGTGCAATTTAATTTTGCACCTTTTCTGAATGTGAATTTTCGCTGTCATTGTCAGAGATTTTTACACGTGCTTGGACCGTTAAAAGTATGAATTTATTACAATATCAAAAAATAAAAGTCCTTGGAAATTTAATTTCCGTTTAATAAAACTTTTTTGTTACAAATTGTACAATACATAGACATTTTTCAGTCAACAATTATCCGAGAGTAATTTGCATAAAGTAATCTATTTTTATGAATTTTTAACAAGTCTCTTTATGACTTTAAAACTATTTTATAACCAATATGAAGCTTTTTAAATTTAAAATTCCATAAAATTCATCTTTATTTTAACTTCAAAACCTTTTTTGAAATTTTTATTACATGTATTTTTATATTTTAGCTTTTATTTCCTTACTTGAAAAGTTTTTTACATTTTTGCGAGTTAGACTTTTTTTGTCCATTAAACGATGTGGAGTGTAAATTCTTCCAAATTTTTGTTTTCTGGAATTTATTTTCTCCCTTGGGAGAAACAGAAGTACTAATGGCCAGAGAGGGAAAGAAAAAGATATATATATATATATATATGTACACCTCTCTCGTCAAACTGTACATTTGTCTTTTGTTTTTGGGGGAAAATAAAGAGAGAGAAAAAATTAGGTGAATTTATAACTACCCTTTAAATTTTTTATTTTGTGGAAAAAATTAATTGTTAAGTTGTCGCACATTAAATAGTAGAACATTTTCCAAATTGTTTTTTTCTCATAAGATTTCAAATATTTGTAAAATAAAAAAACATTAATTAGTAACGATCTGATTGTTCTTCATATTTAATATAATTTTAGAAGAAATCGATCAGTTGGAGTCAATTTGTGTGGGTTAAGGTTTTTTAAATAAAAAAGAAAAAAAAACATAATCTAAATCTACACAAATTGACTCGAACTGATCGATATCTTCTAAATTTAACAAAAATTGTTAATTTGTTATCTACTTTTTCTTTATTTTTTATCTATAAATTTATAAAATCCGTTTCTTATGGAGAATTTGTATAATTATTAGAATATAGAAAAAGGTTTAATAAAAATAAAATTATTAAAATTTGTTAATAGAATTGTTACAAATTGTTATTGGTAATAATTAACAGATCGTTTTGGTTAAAAGAAACAGATTTATATATTTATTTAGTATTGATTCATTTATTTTATTTCTACTTGAAATAATTAAAATTTTAGTTAAAATAATAAGAATTTTAGCTACTCTTATAAAAATTTGAAGAAAAAAAGTTTCAAATCTTTTCAGTACTGCATATTTTCCAATATCGTTCATTTATTTAATATCTATTTATTTACTTATTTTTATTCCATTGTTGTAGTTATTTTATAATTTACATTGATATTATAATTTATAACCTATTACGTTTCCTTCTGATTTTTTTGTACTATATTTTTTATTTTATTTTCAATCTTTTACTTCTTTTTCAATTTTTATTTAATTGTTTAATGTAAAGCGTTTATCGTACCTTTTTAATTAATACCTATTAGTTATTTTACTTGCAAAAAACGTTACTTTACACAAATTTTAAATTTAATAAAAATAAGGAAAACAATAATGAAGATTTATTTTTCATTACCGATTACTTAAATTAATAAATGTAGAAAGAAACATAATTATCTACTTATTTTAATATTCATTCTTGTATTTATTTGAAATAAAACCCTTTTATTTACATTTTTCTTTATTGTTTATCTTTTACTTAAGTCATTCTTTACTCATTTCGTAGAACATTGTCTTATTTATTCTTTTGTTTACTTTTTACGTCAATTTATTAAATGATTTTAATATACCTTTAATAGAATCAAAAGGCATAAAACAGACTTCCACTTATAGTTTGAAAAATTAAAAAAATATATTTTTTTCATAATTTGTTTATAAATTGTTTAAAAACAATTAAATTTTTTCAATGTTCTAGACCTTTTAAAAATTGGAAAAAGTTATTAAAATACACTTAAAAATTCTAAGAAATCGAAATCCACTGAGAAAAATGACGAGCGATTATTTTTTTGGGGCATTGAATGAGAAATTCGTTCCATCAAAAATAGATTCTATTTTTTAGTTTTCTGTTTTCTTTTAGTATTCTAGGTGCTAAATAAGTATACCAAAAAATTTTGCAACATTTTTAATCACTTATTAAAATACACCCAAAATACCACCACATGGCGAAGTATAAGCAAAATTTATCCGAATTTCTCATTGAATGTCCAAAAAAATAATTGCTCGTCAATTTTCTCAATGGATTTTGATTCCTTAGAGTTTTAAGTGTATTTTAATATATTTTCCGAATTTTTATAAGGTCCAGAACATTAAAAAAAAAAAAATTGTTTGTAAACAATTTATAAACAAATTACAAACATTTTTTTTTTAATATTCGATCTGTAATTGGAAGTCTATTTTATGCCCTTTAATTCTATCCAAGGTATGTTTAAATCGGTAAATTCATTTATGAAATATAAGCTTTTATTTAAAAAGTGTTAAAAATTTTAATTTTACAATAACTTTTGTAAAAAATGTTTAAAATTTTTTTCGTTTGGTGGAAAGATTTATATGATCAAACATAGTAATTTTTTTAATATTTCGATAAATAAGAAAAATCTTTTTTTTATGCCGATTTCACGAATTCTAACCTCTCATTGTTTTATTTACACATTTATTTTTGAATTATGTTTGTTTGCTATAATTTTACTGACTTTATTGCTTTGCTTATTTTATACTTCATTGTTTAATTTATTTCATACATTTTTCTCCATTTCGTACTTCATTTCTTTATGTATTTCTTTAATCATCGCTACATTTTTATATTTATTTCATACATCATTATATAATTTATTTCGTATTTCATATTTATATTCTTTTAGTTCGTCATTGTTTTATTTACTTACTTATTTTCGTACTATGTTTGTTTATTACATGTTTTTATTTACTTCATTGCCTTATTACTTTTACACTTCATTCTTTAATTTATTCCATACATGATTGTCTTGTATATTTTTCCATGTTTTGTTTTGTGATTTTTTTCATTACTTTGTACTTTCTTTTTTTCTCCATTTCGTACACTGAGAACAAGGAATTGTTAGATTTACAAATCGGATTGTTAAAAAAGAACTGACAAATCCGATTTGTTGTTGTAGCAAAAGTTTTGTCATCTTAACAATTTATTAGGATTGTTGTAGTAACAAAATTTTGTTAACTAATAAAATTTATTGTTACTAAATCAATCCCAAATTACTAAGATGACAAAAACTTTGCAACAACAACAAATTGGATTTGCCATTTTTTTATTAACAATCCGATTTATAAATCCAACAATTCCTTTCTCTCCGTATACTTGATTTCTGTATTTCTTTCTCTAATCATTATTTTATTTATAAGTATTTATTTATTTTTTATTCCTACGTGATTGTTTTGTGTGTACTTCAATGTTTTGTTTTATTTTTGAAATAATTACTTAATAAATTTTGTACATAATTGTTTTTTTATTTTGTACTTTCCTGTTTTTAATAATTTTGTACTTCATTAATTTGTAAATATCTCTCTTTACCGTATTTTTTAAAATATTTTTTTCACACATCAGTTTTTTATTTACTCCGCAATTCATTGCTTTGTTTCTTTTGTACTTCATTGTTTTCTTTATTTTTTACGTCATTGTTTTGTTTTTTCATAATTCATTGTTTTCTTTATTTTTTACTTCACTGTTTTATACATTTTGAACCTCATTGTTTTGCTCAATTTGAATTTTCAATTTTCTTTCATTTCGTACTTTAATTTTACATTTCTAGTACATTATTGTTTTATTAACTTCGTACTTCAATATTCTGTCTATTTTGTTTTTCATTATTTTATTTCTTTTATTCTTTCTTGTTTTGTAAATTTTATACTTTATTGCTTTGTTTCTTTTGTACTTTATTGTTCTGTTTCTTTTACACTCAATAGTTTTGTTTATTTCGTACTTATTTTTTTTATCTCTCTCATACCTCATTGCTGAATTTACTTTTTGCTTTATTCTACTCATTATTTTGTACATCATTGTTTAGATTAACATTTCAACATGATTTCGTAATTATTATTTTATTTTTTCATACTTTATTTTTTCTTATTTCCCACCTAATCGTTTTATTTAATTCGTACTTTATTTTTACGTCTTTAATACTTGATTGTTTTGTTAACTCCCTACCCAATTATACCTGCCGTATTTTTTTTTATTTTACCCTTTATTGTTTTATTTCCTTTACACTTGGTTTTTATATTTCCTTCATAAATATTTGTTTTACTTTGCACTTACAGAATTATTTACTTTTTGTTCTTTTTTATATAATTATTTACTACTTCTTTGTTTTGTTTTTATCCCACAATATTGTCTTATTTATTTCATTTAAAATTGTTTATTAACCTAATTTTCTTTTATCACTTCTTTTGTACTTCTTACTATTCTTAATTCAATGTTTACGTAATTAATAATCCCTTTTTTTTATAATTCAGTGTCCATTATTTACGAAAATATTGTACACTTATTGAATTAAATATTGTGCACTAAATTTGTAAAATAATGTACACTTATTTTATAAAATTCCCTGTTCTTATTTCATAAAATACTACAATATTTACTTTCTCAATTTATTGTTTATCTACTTTATATCCACACATAATTTACAACCCTTTAATACATACATTGCTACCTCGTTTAATACCCCATTTCCCTCAATAATTAAACCTCCACAATCTCCATCAAAGAATCCTTATTTACCCCTCAAATATCAAATCCAAAGTATTTCAATTAACTGAGGAAAATTACGAGTGCTAATTATACCGCGGAAGAAACGAATCTTTACAATTCAATTCTTCCGTTATACAAATGGGATTTGCTTTTCCTTTGATTCCAACGACTTTTATTGATTGAAATTCATCCACTGTCTACTTATACAGAAACTATAGAATCACCTCTATAACCACAGAATCACCCCTTTAGAAAACTTCATTACCGGTCTTCAACAAATCCTCAAACACTTTTCACATCTTGAAACACATCAACACTACCAAAAATCACACTTGTCCCAAAAAGCTTGGATTTCTTTAACGACATTGCTCCCACCTTGATCTACCACCAACAATTTTACATATAAGCCGACTTCCTTTTCATTTGTTTTGAAATCTTGCCCGAGGTGGTCCAGGGGTGGGAATCGAGGACATTGGTGATGGTGGTGGTGGAATTTTAGACTTCTCCTTATCGCGAGAGTGGAAGAGATTTTTTAAATTCCACTGGCAAGAGATGAGATATGTCACGAGAAAATCTTCATTGGCTCGTCTACTCGATCTTGCCTTCTTTTTTTTTTTTATTTTTATTCTGTTTACATATATAATCGTGTACAACACAAGCTCGGTGATGATCGATTTATGTATGGAAAAAAAAAGAGCTAACTACGAATCACACCAACATGTCACGCGCGCTCACACACTTTCCTCTTTCTCGTGATTTCTATTTGAATACCCTTAAAGGGGTTGAAAAACGGAGCATCAAGTACTTCCGGTTACGAGAGAGAGGGAACTGAGAAAAAAAGGAGTAATTTGTGCTAATAAATCGCGAGACACGGTGAATAATTTGATTACTTTTGAACTGGATTGTGATTTGTTGGGAAGATCGCGAAAAAATTAAGGGTTTAGTTAACCCCGGGGCGCCTGGACGAGAGCGTCGGGAGTAACTAGAGCGTCGGCCGTATTGCCTACAGCCCAGGCGAGCCGAGACTGAGGCGCCTGTATCAAGCGCTCGTTGTTCCGGAGACGCATGCGCCCTTTTTAAAGCTTAAAGCTCATTGCAATCCACTCGCTGGAACTCCACTGGCACGTACGATGAGAAATTAATTGTTTCTCCTTTGCAAGCTCCCCACTGAAAAATAGTCCAAGACACTGGTCCCTCATAAGCTGAGACGTTTATATTTATCTTTATAAGGACGTATACATTTTCCAAGTGATAAAAAGTACCGGCGACAGGGATCAAGCGGAAATGTAAACAATTTTCTCCGAGCAATGCAGTAAATAAATATTAGCATGACTTCAAATAGATGTTTGTTTTATTCAACGCAAGAAGTGAGAGAGAGAGAGAGAGAGAGACTCGGGAAAGAATGTATTTTTCAATTTGTATGATTGAATTTTCTGATATTTGACAAATGACAAACGATTTTAACTTGATTAGGGAAAGCTTTTAGAATATATTTTTGTCTGACAATACTTAAATGATGAATAGAATCAATTTTTAGTTGATGTCAAGCTGATAATAGATTATTTAGAGTCGAGTTAATAAAGTCAGTTTTTTTTTTTGATTTTGACAAAGATAAGTTGATAAATATTGAAAATAGAATGTAGTTCAGGTTGTGAGGCAACATTATGTGCTCTTTAAATTTGAATTTGTTAAAAATAGCGTTAAATTTGATATAGCAAAAGGGCCAAAAAGTCAGCTACTAATTTAACTATAGTTATATGTCTACACTGAAAAAAAGGTTTGTTTGGCTGAACAAAAATTTTGTTGGCTCAACCAAATTCTTTTGTTGATATACGCTCAACAAAATTATTTTGTTGTGCCAACAAAATTCTTTTGTTAATTATTTAGGGTAATTTTAACAACAAAAATTGGTAGTCCCAACAAAACTTTTTAGAGCTTAACAAATATTTTGTTGGCTATTATGATAAAGAAAAAAAGTTAAACACAGATTGTGCAAATGGAAATTCTAATATTGTTTTAATTTGCTAAATAACTGAATGTTTTTATGTAAAAAATATTTAATATTTTTTGTATCTTACTGTGAAATATTCACTGTGAAATAATGTGTAGTTATAATAATATACGTAAATATTTCTAGGCATGAAATTTATTTAAAAACATGTGTTTATTTTTAATTTTTAAAATATTAATTTAAAGTAGTTTCGTACTATTAAAAATGGAATTATTCCTTAATTATTTCTTATGCTAAATAAAGTATTTTCCACAAAAAAAAAACAGTATATAAAGTAAATAGTTTTATAGGTTATGTTTAGATTCTTGAAAACAACATATTGTGCTTAAACGTACATTAACCTGCCACATAAGAATCGAAATATAAATTTACTCTTTTAAAAAACCACAATATTTATTCACTTATATGACTAATTATCGACTTATTTATCATTCAGCAATACATTCTGTCAATTTTGTCACTAAACATAAAATCATAAGTAAGTCCCTTTTTATTATCTTCATAAAGTATATTTTATAGTTATATTTTTTTAATTTCAAAAGTCAACTTTGTAGACATTTGATTTAGTTATCATCCATTATATAATATTCTGTTTTTTTTTTGTTTTAAAAAACAAAAAATTCCAATTTCTATCGATGTCTTTATGAAAACCAGACGATAACATGCGTCAGACAGGATTGCACAAAATGCGCATGCGCTATCACATATTTGGTAATGCCAACAAAAGATTTTAATAAACTCAAACAAAATTTTTATTAAATACTACAAAATTATTTTGTAATTTCAACTGTTTTTTGGTAATTCTAACTCTGAAATTTGACAAAGCCAACAAAAAATCATCAACAAAACTATTTTGTTATAATTACATTGCTATTTTTTCAGTGTACTAATCATTTAGTACAAAATAACTAATTATTATGTTGAATATTTTACACTAAAAAAAAAAGGTATTTTTTATTTGAAAATTATTCTTGGCGCCTATTTTAGAAAAAAAAAAATTCTTCTATTAAGGGGTCGTTCACATACTACGTTGATAGTTTTCGGAGGGGGGGGGGGGTCGTCTAAAGTCCACGATTTTCCACTAGGGAGGGAAGTGGGTCAAAACAAATGTTCATGTGGATCAAGTAAAAATTTAATTTTATCCCTTAAAATATTGTTTAACTGACTTTCAAATTTCTTATTTTATGAAAAACATACCATATCTCCGTTAAAAATCATCGTAGAACAATTTTTAAAGAAGCATTTTAAAGGTCATAAATCAAGCTTTCTATTGACCCTAGGCATGCATTAAAGTTAAGTTGGGTTCAGATTCTAATGAACAAAAACTGTCATTTTATTGATTTTGAGGTTAGGGTCAAAAGGTGACGTGATGGGTCAATTCTGATGACGGATTCGGATTCAGCGCATCAAAATACATAGGAAAATATTGGTCTCATACCCAGCTCAGAGAACTTTATTTTTTTTGTGTGCCTGTGTAATTATTATTATTATTATTATTATTTTTCAATAATTTTTATCAATGTTTAATTTTGTATATTATTTTTTAATTATTTTCTTATATTTTTAATGGGTGATTCTTCTGAAAGTGCTCTTTTGGATGTCTCGATTAATTTTACAAAAACTATACAATAATAATTATTGTCAATATTCTTAGTTAAAATTTAGCGTTCACTTAGTATTATAAAAAAAAATAAGCTATTTGGCTAAACCAAATCAATATATGTATTAAATTTTTTAATGTCTTCTTGTATTCTTTTTAATTATTAAAAAATATTTTCAGAAACTTAAATAGTTTTTTGAGTTTTATCTGAAGGTAAAAAAAAAATTTAAAAATTAATTAAAAATTAATTAAAAATTAAATTTGTAGTCTGCTGCTTTCTAGCTAAAAAAAGTATTTAAACTTTGTCTTCCATTTTAGGTTAAAATTACTTTGTGATGTACAATTATATTTAAACATGTTAAAAATATTCTTAACACATTTTTAATAAATGTTGAATAAATTTAAGAGCTTAAAGTTTATTTTTCTCTTATACAATTTATAAGGATTTATGAGGAAGCAATGTTTTCAAAAAATTAATACCAAAAATTACTCAAGTCAAATAAATACTTAAGATACAAGTTGTTTTGTAATTTTATAAATACATTTTTCAGACATTTTAATTATTTCATAGACTTTTAATTACTTTTACCATTTTAAAATTATCTTCTCCAATTTTTTATTATTTTATTTATTTTTTAACTAATTTTCCAAACATTTATATTATTTTTCAATTAATTTAAGACATTTTTAATTATTATTTTTTAGAAATTTTAATTATTTTCCTCTATTTTCAATTATTATTATTGTACCTACTATTTTTCCCCACTTTTAATTAATTCTTTAAATTTCAAATATTTTCTACAATAATTTTTAATTGCTTTTATCATTTTTCAACTGTTTTTCTTAATATTACTTTTACAATTTTTATTAATTTTCTAAAATTGCAACTATTTCTCTCATATTTCAATTACTTTCTTCAATTTTTAATGAATTTTGTTATTTTATCACTTTTTTCAAAATTTCAATTATTTTCTATAATTTTCAATTATATTTACCTCAGATTTGAATTATTTTTTTCAATTTTTAAATATTTTCATTCTTTTGCAATTGTTTTCTCAAATTTTAAATTATTTTTTAGTGAATTTTTCAAATTTCCAATTATTTATCTCAAATTTCAATTAATTCTTTAAATATCAATTACTTTCTTTAATGCTTAATTGTTTTTACCGTTTTTAATTATTTGCTTCAATTTTAATTACATTTTTTGATTTTTCTTTTTCATATAGGACGTATATAATTAAAATTTTAAAGATTTTAATTGTTTTTCAAATAATTTTATAAATTTTCTAAATATTAATCTCAAATTTTACTTATTTACTTCAATTTTCCATGGCCTTCATCATTTTTCAATTATTTTTTTTAATTTTAAATACATTTTAAACTTTTATCACTTATTTTTCTCAAAGTGTAATTATATTTTCTTTAGTTTTTAATTATTATTATTATTTTTTATTATTTTCTCCAATTTTTATTTTTCAATTAATTTTATAGATTTTTCTTCCTTCTATAGGAAGCTTTGTGATCGTTAAGATTTTCGATTTTTCAAAAATAGTCTAAATTGACTCATTTTCATCTGAAATGCTAAAATTTTAATTCTTAAGCTAATGTCCAAAAATGTGTGTTTGTTGATGTTTTTTTTTTTTGTTGACAGATTATTTCGAGAAAGCTTCTACGGATTTTAATAAAATATTTCTTATAAGTATTAAATATTAATTTATTTACCATTTTAAGATAAGAATCCTTCTTTATAGTTATAATTTCTCATAACATAGAAGATCATATTATTTTTAAAAAAAAGTCCACGTGGACATTTAGAGGGGGGAGAGGGGGGAGGTCGTCAAAAGTCCACGATTGTTACAAAATAAATAAACATGTCAAATATCCAATTTGAAATTGAAACTGAAATATCAATTGAAATTAGTACCTATTATAATAATTCAAGCTTAATAACTTGAAATTCGAGTGAAATTGAAATTTGAATCGATTGAATTTTGATTAATTGATATTCAAATCGAATGAAGTTTAGATTAATTAAAATTTTGAAATAATTAAAATTTAGATAAATTTAAAGTTAAAACAAATGAAATTTGTAATGACTAAAATTAAAATCGATTCGAATTTATTAAAATTGAAAAGAATATAGAATTCAAATGGATCAATAAATAAACAATAATAAACAATAACAATTCTTTCACATTCATTTATTTGTATTAAAGGTATTTTGTTAAGGAATAAAAATAACTTATTGCTTATATAAAAATGAAATAATTAACTACACATGTTACTATATATTATATGTAACTAAATATATTTAACAAAAATATAATATAATCAAGTCGAAATAAATACAAATAATAACCGTAATAATAATAATAATTCTTAATTTTTATTTTCTACTTCCAAATGAAGAAATTTTTACGACACGTAATAAATTTTTTAACCTTATTATTTCACTTAGGCGAACGCCTGAAGGAAAATTTGCGCCCTAAATACTAAGATTGTTAAGGGGTAGATAGTCATGGCACTTTTTCACTCCATGAAAAAAATGTGGACTTGATTTGTGATAGGGGGAAAAGTAGAACGAAAGTTTTATTAATGTCGAGAAATAGGACTACAAGTTGTTAAAGAAATTTCTCTTTTAGACCACAAAGTACAAATCAAAATAATTCGTAAATTGTACCCTCAAAATACAAAAATCAGTTTTTTACTCACATGATGAAATAAGATTTTATTTTTTGTATTTAATAAAATAATAAAAATAATACAATAAAATATTAAGAAGAAATTATATTAAAAAAATGTTATTAATTATTGCAAAGCAACATTCAATATCAAAGTGATTTTACAATTTAAAGAGAAAATAAAAAAGAAAGTATAAAAACCACATCAAATCTAAAATTTCCTTTGACAATTCTTAAAAGCATTTTAACAAGAGACAAACTTTAACTCATCTCGTTAATGAAACATCAACTTCTTTAATGATCTTTTGATGTCAAATTCTTAAAATCCTTAGAAGATTATCAAAGTCAATTTATGGACCGAAAATAGAGACTTTTGTTTCTTCAAAAAATGTGTATTTTTCAAAAATTCTTATGAAAAATAATATTGATATATTCAATCGAATATTAAATAAAATATTAAATTAGATAACAAATTAAATTCTTATAATTTGTGAAAATTTTCGTTCACTGATAACAGTTTAACACAAAACCCTCAGAGTTTTTTAATAAATCGAAACTGAAGTAGGTACTTACCTAACTAATCATCCTAACTTTGTTGTCTTGGTAATGGGGAAAAGCTCCCTGATTCAATTACCTTCCCATAATGACCTTAAAATACCTTGGGCATGCTTTAGAACTTGAACTTAAAATTAATTAGTATCCAATTAATCACCGTTTGCTTAAATTTGTCAGTTTTTGATACGAAAGTATCTTGTTTTTAATTCACCTAGTTTACCTTAGGATTAAAATCAGTTTTATATTGCTATTTATAAAATGTTAATAAAATACTAAAATTTATAAAACTGTCAAATATCGATAATTTTATTAATTTTTATTCACGTTTTATATTTATTTTATGTTTATTTATGACAAAATGTACAAAATTGATTAATAAAAAAATCTCCTTACACCTCCTTCAGTGAAGAACTTTAATTGCAATATCTTAAGGAAAATTTAATTTTCACTTTTCTATAATTTCCATTTAAGAAAGCAGATTTTTCATGAGGTTCAATTAAATTGAAAATTAATCCAATTAACTTCAAAGATTCGTTACTTTAAAACTTGCTTCTCTATCATCGTCAGAAAGTAAATTAAACGAGGTTTTGTTTAATCCAGTTAATAATAGTATTTGTGCTCGAGTATATGTTTCAGAGAAAACCTCGATCTTCTTTACGATAAACCTTTCTTCTCTATAATGTTAGGTTTTCAATTACATTACGTTGACTAAAAGTCGAGAATTAAGTTTTTTGCTTCAGTAAAAAAAAACACATAGTTAAAAAAAGTATTTTCCCAGTTTCTTTTCAAAGATTTAGATTTTAAAATAATTTTAATTTTAATTAAATAATTTTAAAAATTCAAAAAAATGTCAAGTTTAGAATATAAAACGATGTTAAATTTTTTGAAAACAATTCTTAAGAAAATACCATTTCAAAACAAGTTTAATGCTATTTCAAACGTTCAGCTCGATTTAGAAACAACTTTCGAGAAAATACTATATTAAATAATAATAATCTCCGTAAACTCCTGAAGTTAGTTAGTATTTATATTTATTCATATTTTTCTGTCCAGATTTTAGAAACTGAAGTGAAGTTAGTCTTGGTCCCAGTTATTTTATTGATTTTGACTCTCTTTATCAGGAAATATTTTGAAATTTGAATTAAAAGAATAAGGTAACCTTTTTCGTTATAGTGTCGTGTTTTACTGCTTTTTAATTGTCATTTGTGTAAAAAAAAAGTTTCGAAAAATGCTTTAAAAATTTATTATGGTTACTGAAAAAGTTTAAAATATGCATATATACATGCAATTAATTTCCTAAATTTTCAGTTATTATTTCAAATTTAGATTGTTGTCATCAATTTTCCATTATATAACGATTTTTTAATTATTGTCTTTTGCCTAAAAATAAATTCTGTAATTTTTCTTGATTTTCATCAATTTATAATGATATTCATTATTTTGGCATTACTTTTAAAAATTTCAATTATTTATCCGATATTGCAATCATTTTAATCAATTTTCGTTATTTCTGCGATATTTTATTTAATCTCTTTAATTAAAATTTTTTAAGTAATTTTGTAATTATTATTTTTTTTAAACATGATGATGTTGATGAATTTTTAAGTTTTTCTCATTTTCTCATTTTTCAAATATTTTTCTCGATTGTTAATTATTATTCTCATTTTATAAAATTATTTTCTAAGATTTTTAACTACTTTTCTGAAAATTCAAATATTTTCTTGAATTTCTAATTATTTTCATTTGTTATCAGAATTTCAAAACTTTTTATTAATTATCGTAAATTTAAATTGTTTTTAGCTTTCTTCTAGGCTTTTCTCCAATTTTTAGTTTTTGTCATTTTATAAAATAAATTTCTAAAATTTTTGAAGTATTTTTCTCAAATTTCTATTATTTTCTTCAATTTTTAATTATTGTTATTTGTTATTATAATTTCCAAAAAATTGTATTAATTATCGTAAATTCCAATTACTTTTAGCTTTTTTCTAGACTTTTCTCCTATTTTTAGTTATTCTCATTTTCTAAAATTATTTTCTAAGATTTTAAAGAATTTTTCTAAAATTTCAATTGTTTTCTTCAATTTTTTATTATTTTCATTTGTTATCAGAATTTAAAAAGTTGTTTATTAATTATCGTGAATTTCAATTACTTTCAGCTTTCTTCTAGGCTTTTCTCTAATTTTTAGTTTTTGTCATTTTATAAAATAAATTTCTAAAATTTTTGAAGTATTTTTCTCAAATTTCTATTATTTTCTTCAATTTTTAATTATTGTTATTTGTTATTATAATTTCCAAAAAATTGTATTAATTATCGTAAATTCCAATTACTTTTAGCTTTTTTCTAGACTTTTCTCCTATTTTTAGTTATTCTCATTTTCTAAAATTATTTTCTAAGATTTTAAAGAATTTTTCTAAAATTTCAATTTTTTTCTTCAATTTTTTATTATTTTCATTTGTTATCAGAATTTAAAAAGTTGTTTATTAATTATCGTGAATTTCAATTACTTTCAGCTTTCTTCTAGGCTTTTCTCTAATTTTTAGTTTTTGTCATTTTATAAAATAAATTTCTAAAATTTTTGAAGTATTTTTCTCAAATTTCTATTATTTTCTTCAATTTTTAATTATTGTTATTTGTTTTTATAATTTCCAAAAAATTGTATTAATTATCGTAAATTCCAATTACTTTTAGCTTTTTTCTAGACTTTTCTCCTATTTTTAGTTATTCTCATTTTCTAAAATTATTTTCTAAGATTTTTAAGTATTTTTTTAAAATTTCAATTGTTTTCTTCAATTTTTTATTATTTTCATTTGTTATCAGAATTTAAAAAGTTGTTTATTAATTATCGTAAATTCAAATTGTTTTTAGCTTTCTTCTAGGCTTTTCTCCAATTTTTAGTTTTTGTCATTTTATAAAATAAATTTCTAAAATTTTTGAAGTATTTTTCTCAAATTTCTATTATTTTCTTCATTTTTTAATTATTGTTATTTGTTTTTATAATTTCCAAAAAATTGTATTAATTATCGTAAATTCCAATTACTTTTAGCTTTTTTCTAGACTTTTCTCCTATTTTTAGTTATTCTCATTTTCTAAAATTATTTTCTAAGATTTTTAAGTATTTTTCTAAAATTTCAATTGTTTTCTTCAATTTTTTATTATTTTCATTTGTTATCAGAATTTAAAAAGTTGTTTATTAATTGTCGTAAATTTCAATTACTTTCAGCTTTCTTCTAGGCTTTTCTCTAATTTTTAGTTTTTGTCATTTTATAAAATAAATTTCTAAAATTTTTGAAGTATTTTTCTCAAATTTCTATTATTTTCTTCAATTTTTAATTATTGTTATTTGTTTTTATAATTTCCAAAAAATTGTATTGATTATCGTAAATTCCAATTACTTTTAGCTTTTTTCTAGACTTTTCTCCTATTTTTAGTTATTCTCATTTTCTAAAATTATTTTCTAAGATTTTTAAGTATTTTTCTAAAATTTCAATTGTTTTCTTCAATTGTTTATTATTTTCATTTGTTATCAGAATTTAAAAAGTTGTTTATTAATTATCGTAAATTTCAATTACTTTCAGCTTTCTTCTAGGCTTTTCTCTAATTTTTAGTTTTTGTCATTTTATAAAATAAATTTCTAAAATTTTTGAAGTATTTTTCTCAAATTTCTATTCTTTTCTTCAATTTTTAATTATTGTTATTTGTTTTTATAATTTCCAAAAATTTTTATTAATTATCGTAAATTCCAATTACTTTTAGCTCTCTTCCAGTCTTTTCTCCAATTTTTAGTTATTCTCATTTTCTAAAATTATTTTCTAAGATTTGTAAGTATTTTTCTGAAAATTCAAATATTTTCTTGAATTTCTTATTATAATCATTTGTTATCAGAATTTCAAAATTTGTTTATTAATTATCGTAAATTTCAATTACTTTTAGCTTATTTCTTCAATTTTCAATTACTTTCGTTCTTTTTCTAGTTCTTTTTCATAATTGCCAAAAAATTTTTACTTATTTCTTTTTACTTAAAACTTGTTTTATTCAATTTTAAATTATATTTATCTTTTTTCAATTATTTACTCTAATTTTTCATTATTCAATTTTGTTTTGATTTACTTTTAAGATTCTCAAGTATTTGTCTCAAATTTAAATTATTTTCTTTATGTTTAAAACATTTTTATGATTGTTTAAATTACTTTCTCCAATTTTTAATTGATTTCATTATTTTTTCAATTAATTTGCAAAATTTGTAATTATTTTTTGCAATTCTTTTTTAATTCTAAAATATTATAAATTTTGTCCTAAATAAATAATTATTTTATTTATATATTAATTGATCTTTAAATATTATATTTAAAATATTTATTTCTTCTTATTAGATAAATATTATTTACCGATTTGTTATATTTATTATAGTATTTTATAATTTCTAAAATGTATGGAAAACTAATCGCGCGCTAGCGCACGTTTTATTTTGCTAATTTTGAAAATAATTTTCCAAAAAATGCTATTAAAAGATGAATTTTCGAAAAATTGATTTTTAAATTATGTAAATTATAAATTTATAATAAATAACATTAATAAAAACAACTTTTCAAATTGATTTCCCTTTAAACGCAACGTTTGAAATTTATTCTGTATCTTATTCGAGTTGCTATATTCTCCTCTTTGCTGTAGGGCAATTGAGGGAAAAAAGCTCTTTTACTGGCAGTGGAATTAGGAAAGCATCTGAACGGAATACAGAAAATGTTCAATCGATAGAAAATCTCATCGTTACGAAAATTGTAAACCCTGGCTATGAAGTACTCCTTTTATCGAAATCGAGATAGAAAATAATGAATTCTTAACAAGGTTTAAATTTGAAAAAAAATACATAAAAAATTTAAACTAGAAAAAATAAAGAAAAGAAAAATAGAAAAGAGACATAAAATACAGAAAAAAATATAAATATTTAAGAAATAATGTTTGAAAACCAACTGGTGTAAAAAAAAAAGATTGATTTAATTTACTTTTATTCTTTAGTGGAAAATTGACCGTAAAATCGAGACGAAAGAATGATTATCTCGTGCAGGTGGTTGAAAAGTCAGAATTACGTCTTAAAGGACTAAAGTCGTAATCCTTCACCTCAATATCGATAGATTTTAAGCGTTTTATCTACTCCTCGATTCTTTATTCTCTCACATGAATTTAGGTCGAGTTTGCACATGAACCACAAAAATTCACAAAAAGAAATAGTGATAAATGTTTTAAAAAAAAGACCAAAATATATATTTTAGCTGCCCTCTATTCAATTTAGAAAAATCCGATAATCATTTCAAAGGATATAAAATCCTGTTTAAAAGCCAACTTGATCCGAAAAAAATATTTGTGTTTTTTACCTGCTTTTCTAAACATTTCTTGTATTCTATAAACAAAGTAAAAAAGTTTATGAAAAAAACTTTTTATGTAAAACATAAAATTTTTATGTTTCTATAAATATTTCAGTTCAAAATTTATTTTCTTATTTTCTATATTCTATCTCTGATTTTTCCTGACTTTTTTCTAACCTTTTCTTATCTCGGATTTTTGTATTCAACTGTTTTTATTCCGTGTTTTTCGAGTACGGTTTTCAAATACTAAACAAACGAAATAAATATTTTAAACTTTGAGAAAATTGGGTCAGAAGATAAGGGAGTTTATTATGTAAAAATTTTGAGAAACAAATTAACATTTTATCCGATTTCTGAGTTTCTGATAAAAAGAAAAATCAGTGTTGAAGTTTTATTATGTAACACTTTTAACCCCAGTTTCTTCTCTTTTGTCTATAATTTTTCTTCCCTTCGAATTGTAAAGTTTGCAGATGTGTAGAGACGAAGGGAAAAATGTAAATTTCATAAGGGTCGAAAGGGAATTTTCCTTGAAAGTTATTGCCTGCATATTTAGCATTATATAAGTATGTGAGCTCTAAGTTACTTTTATGATAGAAAAAAATAATGTTCGAAAATTTCACATTTTTCTCGGAAGAAACTTGAGCTCAGGCTTTATTTTATTTCTGGTAAAAATTGAACGAATTATTTTCGGTAATTAATTCTTTAAAATTTGAAAAATTGAACAATATGATCGAAAATTTTTTGGTGAAATCGTATTACAAATTATTCAAATTATTAAATTTCAATTAAACAATTTACAATTTTAAAATTAATTATTTCACCGAATTATTTCGGGTTCTTTAAAATTTGAAAAATGGAACAATATGATCGAAAAATTTTTGGTGAAATCGTATTACAAATTATTCAAAGTATTTAATTTTCATAAAACAATTTACAATTTTAAAATTAATTATTTCTCCTAATTATTCATCCTCTTTCTGTGTTTTTTAGCAATTCTTTAAAACTTTCAATTTTTCAAAACTGTTCCATTTTTTTCTTAGATTCTCTTTCTCCAACAAAATTTATTCTTTTGTCTAGTTTTTAAAAAAATTTCTTTCTTTTATTGCTATTAATATTCTATTTGTTCTAAAATTTATCTTAATTTTTTTTTCTTTTACGCAAATTATTTATCATTATTGAATACAATTTTGTTTTTATATTTTCGCAAAATTACTGTTTCATAAAATTTACTCGCTTTTATTTATTTTTTTAAAGTTGTTAGGATTAATAAAAAATTTTGTCTAATGTTATAACAATTTCTTTTCGATTAGATTTTCTAAACTTTTTTATTTTTCACAGATTTTTCATTTCTTTTGTTTATACTTTCCATTTGTCTATTTCTCTTTTTACACTTTTTTTTAATAATTTTACTACTTTCTAGCCAATTTTAAAATATTTTATACATTTTTATAGTGTTCTCGTAGTTTGTTAGATTTTTATAAAATATTTTTTCAAGTTTTCAAATATTCAAATAATTCTTCTCCTGAAATTTTGTTTACCTTTTTCTTCAATGTTTTTTGTTCTTTTATGATTTTATTACAATTGTTTAAACTTTTTTCATTATTTCTTTATTTCCAATGTTTTTCTATCTTTGGAATTATTTAATTTTTATACCTACTGTAATTTCTAATTTCTAAAAAACATTCTCATTTTATCTTCATTTTTTTATGCCTTAATTTTTCTAATTTTGAATATATTTTTCTCATTGGTAAAATTATAACGTTTTTCAATTGATTAAAAAATATATCATATCTAGTTTTTATAAATTTAATATCTTTTTAAACAATATCTACAACTTTCTTAATTTCAATATTAATTCATATTTTGTTTTTACATTATCCTATTTTTTAGTTGCTTTTCTCCGTTTTTTTTTTATTTTCACGTTTATATAAGGTTTCAATTTAATTTTCTCGTTTATTTATCATTTTCTTGAGTTCGATTGAGGATTTGTTCCACTTTTCATTATTTCTTACTCGAAACAGGTCATACAAATTTAATCTATTTTATGGTTAAATAAACAAATTATTACATCAAGCATTTTGATATGATAATGCACAAAAATATGCATATTTTCAAGAGACTGATCTTTCGAATCAGGTCGACTATTTCCATAAATAATTCATATCGAGGAAAAAAAAACTATTTGCTTCCCTTTGGAGCATTTATTTGAAAAATATTAAGGCAGAAGACACATTTGTTTGTTGAACTGTAAAATTCGAGAAATGCTTGATGAATCATGTATCTTGGAGTGTTCCGTAAATTTTAAAAAAGTTACCAGTGTATTGACAACTTTGTATATTTCCTCTGCAATTCTGAATTTATCTTTTCAATTTGCATTTTATAAATTGAAGAAAGAACTGAAAATTTTTTGTTTTCCCAGTTGATTATTTCCTGTTCGATGCTCCAATTTTCTTTGAATTGATTATTTCAAGTTGATTTTGTACTTTACTAAATGTTTGATTTACTTGTTTTATTTTGCCGTGTCTCTCGAGGAATTGAAAAGGAAATTTCCAAGTTTATTCAAGAAGAATTTTCATATAAATTGCACAGCATTTTGGCAATTTCGACCAGACGTTCATTTAAAGTTTTCTAAAGTTTGCACAGTTTTCGGAAATATTTCTTCCTTATCGAGGGCTATATTGCTTTCATAAGAATTATAAACTTGAAATTCTTACCAAGTTAAGAAACTCGTGTAGGAAAGTTTTTTATTTTTTTGGCTACGGGACGAAAGTTTGATTAGGGAAAGAAGTTTTTTTTTTTAAATTTAGGACACAAGACAATTTTGTCGAGAAAATGTAGTTCTTATCTATACTAAATTTGATCGAGAATAAAATTTTATCTGTTGTAAACAACTATAGAGATAGAATTTTATTCTAAAAATTGGATCAAAAATACAATTTGGTCGATAAAAGTACATTTTAAAATGCAAAATACGAGAAAATAAAGTTGAACATTTTGTTGTCATGTATAGGGGAATCAAGAACTGAATACAAAAACATCGAAAGGTTTTGTGAAGTGTTTTCTTGTAACTTCTCTTTCTCTCTCTCTCTCTCTCTCTCTCTCTCTCTCTCTCTCGCAGTGGTAATTCGATCGTTACCAAAGTTTTCATTTATTTTTGCTGTCAGATAAAGTGTGAAGTGAGGGAATGAACTTCGCAGACTTAGTGTACCAAAGTGCTTTCGAAAAGGTCAAACTTGACTTGCTACAGATCGTCACTTTACCATTAAATCCATATATATAAAGTGGAAATAGAGAAAACTCGGTCAAAAATCAATTCGAATATTATAACAAGGAACGAGATTTTGTCAAATTATCGGAAAATTTAACGTGTGAAAAAAAAAGATAGTTTTTGGTTGATATTTATTGAAGGTTAAATTTAGACGTAGTTAATTAAACTCAATTTGGGGTTAAACCCTCTGTTTTTTCTTTATATATTTAGGATAGAAATAATGTGTATCAAAATCGATTCTCTTGTTTGGTGTTCAGAGGAATTAAGTAAATTGTACCATAAAAAGTACAATAATTCATCAGGAATTAAAGTACAGTAAAATCCACAAATATTGGATTTTAAGGGACCGGGAAAAATATACGATATAGACGGGAATCTAATACACACGGGAAAACGCTATAACAAAAAAATTTTTATTTAACATGTTTCCTTTTATTACATTATTACTTATAAGCATTAAAAGTAATGTTTTCATGTGTATATATGTACCTAATATTTTATTTAAAGATTTTGTTTTTATTTTATTTTAATATGGGCGTCAATGAAATTCGGATTTTACCCTAGACTGTCGATTCACAAAATATTAAAATCTAAATTTTTTGACAATAATTTATATTAAACATTTAAAAGGAATTACGTATTATAATTCTACTGGCAACATTAACGACAAACTTTGCATTGTTGTTGATCATTTAAAACTATAAATTTTTGCAAATTTAAATAATGGAAATTACGAAATTTAAGAATATATCTGTAAAATGATGAAAATAATTTACAATTGAACACGAAATTTAAAAAAAAAAGGTAGATTAATACACACAACTTGACAAAATAATCTAAAAACTCAAAGAATAAATATTAAATTTTAAGACAATAATTAAAAATTAAAAAAATTGTAGGGAATAATTGAAAATTGTGAAAAAGCAATTAATAATTGAAGAAAATAGTTAAAAAATGACGAGATTAATGGAAAAATTTAAGAAAATATGCTAAAAATGACAAAAATAATTTTTATTTGAAAACAAAATTCAAAATATGACTAGATTAATAAACAAGTAAAGAAAATAATTGAAAAGATTAAACATGATATATTAAATTTAATGAAAATAATTGCAAATTGAAAAATAAAGAAAATTATAGGAATAATTGGTGAAAATAATTGTACATGGAACAACTGGATTGAAAATCGAAAAAAATAATTAAAATTGACAAAAATAATTGAAAATTGAAGAATGGAATTGAAATTTAAAAAATATACTTAAAAATTGAAAAAAAGCCGAGAATTAATAATTAATATAGAAAAAAAAATTGAAAACTGAAGAATAGAAATAAAAATTGATGAATGGAATATTAAAAATTAAGGAAATAATCGAACAATTGTATTTAAAATTAAAGAAACCTAATGATCATCAAAAAATTAAAGAAAATATGTCATAATTTTTTAATATTAAAAAAAAAATTGAAAATTGAAAAGTAGAATTTAAAGTTGAGGAAAATAACTAAGAATTGAAGAAAATAATTCCAGGATTGAATAATTGAATTAAAATTTTTAAACATTTTTAAAAATAATTGAAAAATCCAAGAATTATTGAATATTGAGGAATTAATTAGAAATCGGTAAAAATAATTGAAAATTAAAAAAAATATTTGCGAATTAAAGAAAATTATTAAAAATTGAACAAATAAATTGGAATTTAAATATTAAATGGAAATTTCAAGAAAATAATTAATAATTGAAAGAAAAATTACTATATGATGAAAATAATTAACTATTGGCGTAGATAATTAAAGAATTATCTATCTATCTATCTATTTAATCTATTATCTATCTATTAAAGAAAATAATAATTAACAATTGGAAAAAATAATTGAAAATTGAAGAAAGCAATTAAAAATTAAAGATTGGAATTGAAATTGAAAAGATATATTTAAATATTAAAAAAAAAAACGAGAATTAATATATATACAAGAAAACAATTGAAAACTGAAGAATGAAAATAAAAATTAAAGAATAAAATTAAAAATTAAAGAAAATAATTGAACAATTGTATTTCAAATTAAAGAAACTTAATGAAAATCGAAAGAAATAATAGAAAAAAGGCGATAATTTTTTTATATTAAAGAAAATAATTGAAAGCTTAGAAATGAAAATAAAAATTGAAAAATTAAATTAAAAATTAAATCAAATAATTAAACAATTCTATTTAAATTTAAAGAAACTTAATCAACTTAAAAAAATTATAGAAAAATGATCATAATTTTTTAATATTAAAGGAAGCAATTAAAAATTGAAACGTGGAATTTAAATATTAAGAAAAGAACTGAGAATTGAAGAGAATAGTTCTAGAATTGAAGAATTGAATTAAAATTTTAAAAAATTTTTTATGAGTGATAAAAATAATTGAAAAAACCAAGAATTAGTGAATATTGAGGAATTAATTGAAAATCGATAAAAATAATCGAATATTAAAAAAAATATTTCAGAACTAGAGAAAATAATTTAAAATTGAACAAATAAATTGGAAAATATAGATTTTAAGAAAATAATTGATAATTAAAAGAAAAATTGCAATATGACGGACATAATTAAATATTGGCGTAGATATTTAACTATAAAAAAGATAATTTACAATTGAAAAAAAGTCGAAAAATGGTGAGAATAATTGGCATTGGAACCAAAAATTTTGAGAAATTATGAATAATCATAAAATTGAAGAAAAATAATAAATTGTCAATTGAAAACTGGTGAAAATTATTGAAAAAATTGTAGAAAATAAATGAAATTTGAAGAAATCAATTGGAAATTTGAGAATTGTTAATTGCGAAAATGCAAGAATTATTGAATGTTGAATAAAATAATTGAAAAACGAAGAATACAATTGAAAATTTAAGAACATAATTAAGAATTACAGGCTAAATTTAAAGTTAAATTGAAATTTTAAGAAAATAATGTACAATCGAAAGAAAAATTCGTATATTGACGAGAATATTCGACAGCAGAAAAATATAATTTAAAAAAATTAAAGAATAATTATAAAATTTGTCTAGAATAATTGTATATTGAAAACTGTTGAAAATTGTAGAAAAAATTATAGATTTCTTCATTAATTTCACTGTATTGAAATAATTTATTCAATTGATAATTAAAATCTACAATTTAGAAAATTATTATAAAATATTTTAAATAAGTACTAAAGAAAATGTAAAAATTCTAGACCTAATCGATTTAAATCATTTTGAGTCATATCTTTGTAAATTAAAAATTTAATTTAATTTTTAATGTATAATTTTTTAATAATTAAATTTAATTTATTTAACTTAGGGTATTTGTTTTTGTTAATAATTAGCCATTTTTTACTATTCATTAATTATTTTTTGATATCAAAGTCACTAATTGCAATAACGAGGAAATTATATTAAACTTTTTGAGTTATAAAAGTGTTTGCGTCTGGATGTAACAGTCCATTTCTACTTTTTCTATATGTAGTAAAATTATAATAATGTAACATTTTACGCATCTCTATATTATATTCTGAAAAAAAAATTAAAAAAAAATTATATTTCTCTAAATTTTATTTATCTGAATTTTAATCCTCTAAAAAAATAATAAACACGAATCAGTTTTAATGTTAAAACTCGTAATTTCTGGTTAAAATGTCATTTTCTATTTTTTAATTATTTCTATTTAATCTTATTTTAGTTTATTATGAACTTTCCTCAAACTGAAACTTATTTAAAAACTTTATTAATTTTGTAAAAATATTTTTAACATTATATTATGTCTGTCAATAACTAACATTTAACATTTTTTAAATTAATTTTCTTGCGATAGTGTTCGTAAATATTAAAAATATTTTTAAATAGTAATATAAAAGTTAAAGCTATAGTTTTAACTATTTTTTGAAAATATTTTTAACTTCAACATTCATTATTACCCCATATTTCTCAAATAAAAAGAAAAAAAATTCATTTTTGCCCTGAATTGTCTTGCAATAACAAACTGTTTCTACTTTTTCGAACTACATTCTAACTTTCTTGAAATTAAAATTTCATTTTCGAAACTTCCCAAGAATCATGTTAAAGTAACAGAAAATTTTACTCGTTAGCCTTGTTTTGTGTCTGACTATAACTCTCCGTTACTACTTTTGAAAGTAATTTTTTTTTAAATGATCCCTATATTTTTTAAAACAACTTTTAACTTTGATTAGTTTAAAAGAACGATTTTTTACCTTTAAATTCTATTTTTCTATGAGAGAAACAATAAATTTAGATTTATAACCTGCAGCTTTGATTTGAACTTTTTCGAACTACATTCTTAACTTTCTTGAAATTTAATGTTTTTCCAATTTATGTCTGTCTATAGCTCACTTTTACTACTTTTAAAACTAGTTCTCACATTATTAAAAACAACTTTTAACATAATACTTACTAATGTTTATATTAATTTTGTCAAAGAAATACTCGTTTCGGTTATAAAATTATTTTCCAACTATTAGCTTATTTCGACTAAAAGAAAAAATATAAGAACATATTTATACACTGTGTAACTTAATTTTAGTTAACAAAAGCATAAATTTTAAAATTTTCATAAAATAATTCTGTTTCTTTTTTTTTTATAAAATCGATTAAATTACCTTATAATTCATAAACTTCAAACACAAAAATCAAGTTTATGAAAAAAAAATTAATTAGTTATTGGAAATTTGCGTATAGAAGTCAAAATTTATTTGCATATTTTTATTCACAAATTCTTAAAAATATGCAAATTTAGTTCACGAAGGAAAATTTGCCAGGAAAAAAAATTTGTCACAACTTCATAGTTTCGTATTTTCAAACAAGTAAAAAAATAAAGTATAAAAGTAATCAACAGTTTGCTCCCTGAGAAAATTGTTAATAATAACAAATTTATAAACTGCCAGTAACCTTTTTTTCTCTTGTTCTCTTTTACTTCCCATTTCTTAAAGTTCTTTTATATCCTAAAACTTTTAATCGCTTCAGTTTACATAAATTCTGAAAAAACCAATTTAATTTAATTTTAATCTATTTTAAATTGTAAGTGAAGAATAAGTTTCATCTAAATTAAATTTAATTAAATTTAAATTAAATTTAAATTCAAATTAAGAATTGTCCTTAAGGGCGCTTTTGTGTAATGTGTTAAATATTAAATTACACAGAGAAAAGATCATTTTTACCTATAAATTTAATTTCTCGATTTTTGTCTCATAACGGAATACTTTATATCGATATAAATTATAAATAAATGCAAAAAGTTATTTTTTATTTTGAAACGTAAACAAAAAATCCTTCCAGTTTATAAAATAGGACATTTTGGAAATAAAAAAATAAAAGTGCAAACAAAAGTAAATCAGTTTAATGGATGATTTTTAGAATTCGTTTTTATAATTAATTTTTTAAAAAATTAAAGAATTTAAATAATATATCAATATATAATACAAATATAAATTTCTCATTATAAATTCATTAGTATTATAAATTTCTTACTATAAATATCTTAAATATCTTTCTCAATATAAATAAATTTTTTAAACTTTCAATTTTATTACTTTCAAAAAATAAAATTAAATTCATTACAATAATTACATAAAAAATATAATAATAAATTCAAACTTAAACACTTATAAAAATTCTAAAAACTATTCATCTTATTTAATTTAAAGAAGAACACCCTATTAAAATTTTTAATCTTTTATTCTTAAATAATAATATTATTCTTATTAATGATCTTATAATAATTACTAAATTAAATTTAATAAATATACATTAATATAAAATTCATATATTACTAAATTTCTTAATGTAAAAAAAATTAAAATTTTCTGAACCCTTATTAATAAAAAACAATTAATTCATGATAAGTTTAATAATATATTAATATACCAAAAATAAAAAGAAAATATTCTTAACTTTATTAATATAATTAAAATTATAAATCGTATAAAATTTATTTTATTTATTATTAATCTAATTGAATAAAATAATATTATTGAAGAACTAATCCTTTGAATTAAAAAATATTTTATAAATCTATCATTAAATTTATTTTTATTATTAAATATAATTAAAAAAAATAAAAGAAATTATATTAACTTAAATCCTAACCCAAAAATATAAAATAAAATTAGTATTAATCCCAATAATAATTCTAAATAATAAAACAAATAAACCTCCAAACAAGAGATTTCTAAATAAAAAAGAGATTACATGATGAAATGATAATAATAAAAAATAACAATCAACAAAATAAATGACACTTTTGAGGTTATTAAAAAACGATCTAAATCGAAATCGAACCTAATTCAAAATCAACATTTAATAGTCAAAATGAAAATTTACTAGTTTGTATAGATACAAATAAGCTTGACTCAATCCATTTAAATTAGTATTAAAATTAACTGTAGAATTATTGTTTTTTTGTATATAAGGCAACGTAAATATTAAAAAAAAAAATAAATAAATCAAGTTTTTTTCTGGTTTTATTGAAACGTATCGAGTTTATTTAAAATCCGGAATCACGCTCATGGTCCTAAGAAGATGAAAACAGACACCCCAACCATGATCCAATAGGAACCAAGTTTCGTTGAACTGCATATTGCTACACACTCGCAGTTTCTTTCAAAGCGCGCTTTTGAAACGACGCGTTATTAACTTGAGTACATTTCATTTCATCATTTATCAATGAGCAAATTTACACATTAAGGTAAAAATAACTATATTTTCTCATTCTCGAGTTGAAATGTTTTACCGATAATTTGTATAGAATCCTTTTTTTTAAAAAAATCACGTTAAGAGTACTTTTCAAAGTAAATCATATTTCGCTCAAAACTCATCTTTTTGCACTTTATGTCCCGGAAAATTCTGTTTTCGATGTGAAAAGTCGTGGTTATTGATTGCGCCGATTCACTGTCGTGTGTATTATATCGAAATTGGCATCACTTCAAAAAATATTTTCTTCCGCACGAAAACTCGAATTAAATCGTTTCTGCACGATTTATTGACCTCTCGATTATTTTTCACTCATCTCTAATATGAGAAGGTATTTTCTCTTTTTCTCTTTTGAATGAAATATAATCAAAACGCAGACAAAACAAACACAAATTTTAAAAAAGGTGTATCCATCTACGATGATTTAAGTCGAGAAAATAACAAATTTCTCGGTAACTTTTGCATAAATTTACATTAGGCGCTAATTGCTTTCAGACAAGATTTCCATTCGCCCCTCGCTGCGCGAGTTTGTAACTTTTTTAAAACTTGGAAATGTTTTTCTGTTAATGTTGAAGATCTCGGGTATCGTCGAGGATGATTATAATGCAGCATAGGATACAATAACATTTCTCCAACATTGACGTAAGTTTTCTAAGAAATAAAACAATGTGAACTCCATTTGTACTCTCGTTTACTCTCGCAAGATTATCTGTTTTTTTTTCACGAGTTTATTCACAACATGAGAAGCTCCCGTGGCAAGCGGAAGGATTATTTTTCTTTCACAACTTTTTTCAGAGAGCAATTTTCGCATATTGATCCTGGGTGAGTTAATTAATTAGGAGTGATTAAAATGTTTTTAATTATAATATAATACGTGAGTATTTTAATATCAAGTTATAGTTACACATAAGTTTTAAATAAAAGTGAAATAATTCCTATATTTGATTGAATTTTAAGTAAAAATGTTAAGTTTTACTGCTGTGCTCTCTAAATCTGAATTAGTTAAAAATAACTAATTATTAGTAAAATTGTGACTGGTTTTTTGTTTCAAAAATAAGTAAAAAATAACTAATTTTTAGTAAACAAAATTAATAAAAAATAAATAATATTTGAGTAATTGAATTAGTAAACAGAACTTTTTTAAAATATTGGTTATTTTTATATAATTTAAAAATGAATTTGACTAATAATTAGTTATTTTTGTATAACTCAAATTTAGAGAGTGTGTTTCTAAAAAAAAATTAGTTTTGATTTGTTTTTTAATACAATTAAAATTCAGATATTGGAGTCAATTAAAAAGTAAATTAAAATATCAATTTTTGTTTACTTTAGACTAAAAATTATCAAGTTTGATTTCTTTTAAAATTACAGTATAAAATTATTAATTTAAATTTCTATATAAATGCAAATGAAAAATGTTAATTTTAAACTACATTTAAATTAAAAGCAAAATAAGAATATTAGCTTTGATTTTATATTTATGAAAACATTAGGTTTTTTTGTTTTTATTTTTTTTTAAATTTAAAGTTTTACGCCATATTTAAAGGGAATATCTGGATTCATTTAATCTTTGTAAATATTAGGTTCTCTTTCATTTTTAATAAAAATATGAGGCTTAGTCATATTTTAACAACAATATTTCCATTTTAATCAAAACATTAAGTTTATTTCACATTAAATAAATTTTTAAGGATATATTTTTAAGGAAAATATTTATTACGATTGTGTTTTTACAAAAAATATTAGGTTAATTTAAAGTTTTTTATAATATTATGTAGGATTCCTTTTTAAACAAAAATAATAAATTTCCCTCTTATAACAACATTTAAAATAAAACAAAAACGAAAATATAAGGTTTGATTAAATTTTGAATAAAAATATTTTGGTTTTATATTTTTTTTCGAAACAAAATAAGTTTTGTTATATTTTAAATAAAATCCATTACGTTTCATTTAATGTTTAATAAAATAGTTGTGTTTCATCCAATTTAAATAAAAATATTAGGTTTTTATTATATCTATTTTTAAAAGTAACTTTAATTTTGATTTTTTAAAAGGTTCTTAGGTTTGTTTCTTCTTTTTTAACAAAATATTTCGTTATTGATTTCTACTTTTAATAAAAAATTGGGTTTGATTTGTACTTTATTCGAAATTTTGGTTTTTAAAATAAAAAAAATATGTTTAACTCCATTTTCAATAACAATATCTGTTTTTATTATAATTTCAATTTATTAGAAAACATTAAGTTTGTTCCACATTAAATACAAACATTAGATTTAATTAGGTTTTTAATCAAAATATTTAGGTTTTGCTATATTAAGTAAAAGTATAAAAAAATGTCTTAAATTCACCACATTTAAGCAATAAAAACAAAAGATGCGGTTCTATTTTTAAGGAAAATATTTTGTTCGTTTGCGTTTTTTACAAAAAATATTAGGTTAATTTAAATTTTTAGCAGTAATATGTTGGATTCCTTTTTAAAACAAAAATAATATATTTCCCTCTTTTAACAACATTTAAAATGAAACAAAAACGAAAATATTAGGTTTGATTAAATTTTGAATAAAAATATTTGGTTTTATATTTTGTTTTTATAAAAATAATTAATATCCTTATATTTTAGATAAAAACCAATATGTTTCATTTGATTTTTAATAAAATAGTAGTGTTTGATTTAATTTAAATAAAAATATTAGGTTTCTTTTATATCTATTTTTAAAAGTAACTTTAACTTTGATTTTTAAAAAGAAAATCTTATGTTTGTTTCTTCTTTTTTAACAAAATATTGATTGATTTCTACTTTTAATAAAAAAATTGGGTTTGATTTGGATTATATTAGAATATTTGGTTTTTAAAATAATAAATTTTGTTTAACTTCATTTTTAATAACAATATCTGTTTTTATTATATTTTCAATTTAATAAAAACATTAATTTTGTTCCACATTAAATAAAACCATTAGGTTTAATTAGGTTTCAATCAAAATAGTTAGGTTTTTGCAATATTAAATAAAATTATTAAATTAACCACATTTCAACAATAAAAACAAAAGATGCGGTTCTATTTTTAAGGAAAATATTTGGTTTACAAAAAATATAAGGTTAATTAAAATTTTTTAAAATATTTGTTTTATTCCTTTTTAAACAAAAATAATACATTTCCCTATCATTACAACATTTAAAAATTAAACAAAAACGAAAATATTAGGTTTGATTAAATTTTAAATAAAAATATTTGGTTTTATATTTTTTTCTTCAGAACATGTTAAGTTTCCGTAAATTTAAAATAAAAACCAGTAGGTTTCATTTAATTTTTAATAAAATTGTAGTGTTTGCTACAATTTAAATAAAAATATTAGGTTTTATTGTATCTATTTTTAAAAGTAACTTTAATTTTGAGTTTTAAAAAGAATATCTTAGGTTTGTTTCTTCTTTTTTTACAAAATATTTTTTGATTTCTACTTTTAATACAAAATTGGGTTTGGTTTGGATTTTATTAGAATATTTTGTTTTTTAAATAATAAATTTTGTTTAACTCCATTTTCAATAACAATATTTGCTTTTATTATATTTTCAATTTAACAAAAGCATTAAGTTTGTTTTACACTAAATAAAACCATTAGGTTTAATTAGGTTTTAAAAAAAGATATTTAGGTTTTGCACTTTTAAATAAAATTATAAAAAATGTGTTATTTAAACCACAATTTCACAATAAAAACAAAAGATGCGGTTCTATTTTTAAGAAAAATATTTGGTTCGTTTGCGTTTTTTACAAAAAAATATTAGGTTAATTAAAATGTTAAAAATATTACGTTGGATTCCTTTTTAAACAAAAATAATAAATTTCCCTCTTATAACAACATTTAAAATAAAACAAAAACGAAAATATAAGGTTTGATTAAATTTTGAATAAAAATATTTTGGTTTTATATTTTTTTTTCGAAACAAAATAAGTTTTGTTATATTTTAAATAAAATCCATTACGTTTCATTTAATGTTTAATAAAATAGTTGTGTTTCATCCAATTTAAATAAAAATATTAGGTTTTTATTATATCTATTTTTAAAAGTAACTTTAATTTTGAGTTTTAGAAAGAAAATCTTAGGTTTGTTTCTTCTTTTTTAACAAAATGTTTGGTTCTTGATTTCTACTTTTAATAGAAACTTATGGTAGGATTTGAATTTTATTAGAATATTTGGTTTTTAAAATAAAAAAATTTAGGTTTTACTCCATTTTCAATAACAATATTTGTTTTATTATAATAGTAAAAAAAAAAATGTTAGGTTCGATCCTTTTTTAAATAAAAAAAATATTAGGTTTAATTTTTTTTTCAAATAAAAATATTGGATTCCACTTTTTTAAATATCAAATCAAAATATGAAAATATCAATTGGATACCTTTTGAAATCAAAAAAATGCAATAGATATTCTACTACATTGAAATTAATAAAAATATTGCATTGCATTTTAAATAAAAACATTAAATTTTGTTCTATTTTTTAAAAGGAAGCCAATTTTGATTCTTGTTTACGTGAATTTTAATTCCACTATTAATAAAAATATTAGCGTTTGATTTTGGAATAGAAATATTAGATTCCATTCTTATAATCAGAATTTTCGACTTTCCGAGAGAAAAGTTTGTTTGATTCAAACATAATATTGGTTAATCAAAAAATGCGCTTAAATTAAATACCTCATTTCTTAAAAAATGTTAAAAAAATTCGAAATAGAAGAAAGTATAAACTATTCCAAACGCACCATTTTTCTACAAATTAAAACTGTAATTAACACATTTAAAATATTATAAATAGCGACTATATTGTAATACCTTTTCCAGTTTTAATTGTTTATCATATAATGAAATAAAAATTTTTCCCAGAAAGATTTAAATGGACATAGTTTAATTTAATAGTGTTATTGTATCGAGAATCATAAAACGCCCTCGCACGAGCTACTTTTCTACTTTTAATGCAAAATTATAAAATAACTGTATTAAGAACTATATACCGAGCGTGTTCTGTTATAATTGCCTCTATTATTTCGAGTAATATAACGCCAGGATTATTCTTCGCGTCTAGAATAATATTTTAAGTTTCCAACAAGTATTACACCACCGCGCGAACTAAATATTATAGAATCATATCATTTATTCATTTTATAGCCAAAACGAGTTCATTCATTCGTAAAATTTGCATTATACATTCCAAATCATTGAAATACTATTACATTGATATTCGTGAGCGGATGTTGCTCTGAATGAAGAAATAAATAAATAACCCATAAAATTGGGCCAAAGACTAATGGAGGATTTCCTGTCAGAAAAATACTTTTTTTTGCTCAATATTGGTTATATATATTCACTCAAACGCTTTTATAAATATCTTTTCACATTATTTTATAAAAATAATACAATTTTAATATTACTAAACATAAATTAAAAAACAAAAACAAAAAAAAAACCACTCGACATTTGAATTTAAAAGGCATAATACATTTTTCATGAGGGCCTTTGATAAAGAAGATAGTTATAATTGGGTCTTTATAAGAAGGGAGAGGGTCTTCGTCTACATAAACGGAAACAGTGATTTTGTGCATCGTCTTGAAAAAATAAGTTTCTCCTCAGGACCAAAAATACCGTTCCCAAAGTAGAAATTAGATTTTTTCTTGAACAGAGTTGGAGCATATTTAGCAATAAAGCCGTAGATTTCAGGGCTAGACATATAATTAGAGCGAGGTATCTCATAATGACCCTGGATCACGGAACAAACTTCTCTTTGACTTAAGGTCGGGGCTGGTAGCCGTGTTTACACCGACAAATCGGTTTCGATTTTCGAAAAAAACCCGTATCAGACTCTCCTCACAAAAAAGACCGCTTCTGTTGTTGTGCCTTGGAAAAAATACGCCAACAAAATTCTCAGGTGTATCGACCTCTGCCAAATAATCATCAACTGACCCAGCCAAGAGAACTGCGGTTTAGCAGCCAAAAAAGAAACCCAGTCCTTCAATTTTGCCAAATTTTAACCGCGATCTAATTTTTTTCGCAAATAAAATCATGATAAAAAATAATTAGGGGAGACCGAGGTAACCGCTGCTACGTTTTTTTTTGTCAAAAAACATCAAGTTTTCTTTGATCACGATCATTTTATTTTATCATTTGATTAGTTATCGATTTATTTTATTTTCATGCTTATATTTGTTGCATAAAAATGTAACTAGATATTTTAATTAATAAAAATATAATTTATAAAAGAATTTCGCAAAATAAAAGAAAATTGACAATTTGTAAACGAAATACGAAAAATGGGTAAAAAATTATACAATTGGAAAAAATAAATAAATAATAAATTTATACAAAATAATTTAAAAATTAAGAAAATTATAGGAATAACTGTCGGAAATAATTGAAAATTGAAAGACTGGATTGAAAATCAAAGAAAATAATTGAAAATTTAAAAATTAAATTGAAATTTAAAAATATTTAATAATTGAAAAAAATTACAAAAACAAAGGCAAAAATAATTGACAATTGAAAACAAAATTCGAAAAATGGTTAGATTACTACACAAGTACAAAAATTTTTAAAGTAAAACAATAAAAATTAAATTTCAAGAAAATATATGCAAAAAGAAAAATTAAAGAAATTATAGGAATAATTGTTGAAAATAATTTGTAAATTGAACAACCGGATTGAAAGTAGAAAAACAACTGAAATTGAAGAAAATAAATGAAAATTAAAAAAAACAAATAAAAATTTAAGAAAATAATTAAAAATTGATGAATGGAATTGAAATTTGAAAAAAATTTGATAATTGCAGAAAATATTTTAATAATGGAATTTAAAATTAAAGAAACTTGTTAATAATCGAAAAAAAATTGACCGAATACGAGAATTTAAAAACATTAATGAAAATCATTAAAAATTTAAGAAAGTTATTTAAAATTTTAAATAAATAATTGAAAAAACATTTCAAAATGACGAAAATAATTGACAATTGAAAGAAAATCGCAAGCTGGAAAAAATAATCGACAAGGGAAAAAAATAACGGAAAAAAAATTAAAGAATAATTCTAAAATTTTAAGAAAATAAATGAAAATTAAAAAAAAATTGTAGGAAATAATTGATATAAATAATTGAAGAATAATGAGAACAATTACAAAGTGGAAGAAAATATCTGAAAAATGACGAAAATATTTGATAATTGAAAACAAAATTCAAAAAATGACTAGAATAATAAACAATTTGAAAAAATAATTTTAGAAATTAATCAATAAACATTAAATTTAAACAAAATAATTAAAAAATTAGGAAAATTGAATTGAAAATTTAAAAAAATAATTAAGAATTTATAAAAATAGTTATAAAATTGAACAATTGAATTGATAATTTTAAACAATTTTTATGATTGTTAAAAAAATTTTAAAAATCAGATAATTAATAAATATTGAAGAATTGATTGAAAATTGAAAAAAAGTAACTGGAAATTGAAGAAAATAATTTACATTTGAAGAGTGGAATTGAAGAATGGAATTAAAATTTGTAGATTATGATTGAACAGCTATCTAAAATTAACGGAATTTATTGATGTAAAAAAAATAATTGATTTAAGTCGAGAATTTTTTATTATTATAGAAAATAATTGAAAGTTTAATTAAAATTTGAAGAAAATAATAATAAATTGAAGAAAATAGTTGTAGAAAATTGAAAAAAGAAGAAAATTAAAGAAAATTGTTGAAACGAAATTTTAAAACAATTGTTATGATTGAAAAAATTAATTTAAAAAAGCCGAGAATTTTTTAATATTGAAGAGTTAGTTGAAAATGGTACAAATAATTTAAAATTGAAGAATCTAATTGAAATTAGAAGAATATAATTAAAAATTGAAAAACTTATTCATAAAATCCAAGAATTATTGAATGTAGAAGAAAAAATTGAAAACTGAAAAATGGAATTAAATTAAAAAAAAATTGAGAAGTGAAGGAAATATTTGAATAATTGTAATTTAATATTAAATAAAGTTATTAATAATTGAAAAAAATATAATTAACCAAAAGCTAAAATTTTTTAATATTAAAGTAATAATTGAAAATTAAGAAATGGAATGGAAAATTTGATGAAATGTTAAAACAATTTTAATGAGTAAATAATAATTGAAAACATTTGAGAAATGAGGAAAATAATTGACAATATTGAAAAAAAATCTAAAACTCTTTAAAATACTTTTTTTAAAAACTGTTCTACGATTATTTTTAACGAAGATATGATATATTTTATTTAAAAATGGGTTTTTTACAACTGTGAAAACCTCAAGAATTTTGAGTTATGAAGACAAATGATCACGAGAAAAAATGTTTATTTTTTCATGTAGAATCAAAGAAATATATATGCTAAAAATTAAAATATTTCAAAAGTAAAGTTTCAAACTAAATTCCTTATATAAATTCCACGTTTGAGAAAAGTCTTTCTATATCATTGTAAAATAATTACAAATTTTTCTTTTAAAACTGCTAATTACAAAATTAATTTTGCCTTAGTAAGTACAAAACATAATTATTTAAAAATTGACTCAAATTGGTCGAAATTGGCAATTGTTTCTGAAGGGGGTTGTTTAAAAATAAACTGACCTATGTAAAATATGTTTATAAATTTTCTTTTTGTTACCAAGAAATTGATTCTAGTTATATTAAATAAAAGTATTCAAACTAAATTAAAAAGTGTTTAAAACCAAGAAAATGCTATCAAAACATAACCTCAACCTTTGACAGTTCTATAGTATAATAGATTAGTGTATTGTTGATTATCTAGTATTTGATTTCATACTAGTGCACAAAAAGTGCATAATATTTGTAAACAAGGATGGCATCGAGCAGGTCGTGTTGTATCGTATCGTGGCGAACCACAACACGATAGACTTAGTCGAGTAGTATCGTAGCTCGCCACGATATGATGCGTCTGAAGCCATCGTGTTGAGGCTCGATACGATACGATGGAACTTGTTCCATCGTATCGTGGCTTGACACGATACGATGGACTGAGTTCCATCGTATCGTGTCAAGCCAGGATACGATGGACTGGGATCGATCGTATCGTGTCAAGCCACGATACGATGGAATGAGTTCAATCGTATCGTATCTAATCACGATGCGATAGACTGAGCTCAAACGTATCGTGTCCAACCACGATACGATGGACTAAGCTCAATCGTATCGGATCAAACCAAGATTCGATAGATTGAATTCCATTGTTTCGTGGCGAGCCTACTACTTTCGTCGTAAATCGCGGAGCTTCGTTCAAATTCAAGCCCTCCTTATTATTTCATTTGGCCCTTTTATAGCATAATAAATGAATAAATAAATTAAAACAATAAATAATAAAATTTTTATCAGAAAAAAAGATTCTGTAAAGTGGAGAATATTTTAAATAATTAAATTTTACATTATAAATTGTTTAAACAAATTGTTATAAACAAATAGACAAATAAATTTAAAAAAAAAGATTCTGAAAAGTAGACAATGTTTTAAATAATTAAATTTTACATTATAAATTGTTGAAACAAATTGTCATAAGCAAATGGACAAATATTAAATTTTTCATCAGAAAAAAAATTCTGAACAGTAGAAAATGTTTTAAATAATTAAATTTTACCTTATACATTGTTTAAAAAATTAATTGTTTAAACAAATTGTTATAAACAAATAAACTCATACATTTATAAAAGAAACAAAAATTCTTAAAAGTAAAAAAGCTTTTAAATAATTAAATTTTACATTATAAATTGTTTAAACAAATTGTTATAAACAAATGGACAAATATTAAAACTTTTATCAGAAAAAAGATTCTGAAAAGTAGAGAATGTTTTAAATAATTTAATTTTACATTATTAATTGTTTAAAAAATTAATCGTTTTAACAAATTGTTATAAACAAATAGACAAATAAATTTTTATAAGAAGAAAAAATTCTGAAAAGTAAAGAATGTTTTCAATAATTAAGTTTTACTTTATAAATTGTTTAAACAAATTGTTATAAACAAATGGACAAATAAATTTTCATAAAAAAAATACATTCTAAAAAGTAGAGAATGTTTTAAATAATTGAATATTACATTAAAAATTGTTTTGAAAATTAATTGTTTAAACAAATTGTTATAAACAAATGGACAAATAAATTTTTATAATAAAAGAAAATTCTTAAAATTAGACAATGTTTTAAATATTTAAATTTTACATTATAAATTGTTCAAACAAATTGTTATAAACAAATGGACAAATATTAAAACTTTTATCAAAAAAATAGATTTTGAGAAGTAGAGAATGTTTTAAATAATTAAATTTTACATTATAAATTGTTTAAAAAATTAGTCGTTTTAACAAATTGTTATGAACAAATGGACAAATAAATTTTTAAAAGAAGATCTTATAAACAAATTGTGACAGCAGCTTAACGTCACGTAATGTTTCACTACAGAAAACGCTGAAATAACGTTAATATATGTTACTATATGATAAGCGGTAAAATATGAACGATTAAATAGATAGATATGAATTACATTTTAATAACGATCAACAATAGATTTTCTTTATGTTCTTTAAATCTTTTCTCGAATATTCATTAAACCTTTATAATCTTGAAGATCTGAAAATGTCACGTTTTCGACCAAAAAAAAGGGGTTTCAATTTTACGACTTGAAAATATTCGGAAACAAACATATGGTATCATAATTCCGGACCGCGGGTCTCTGCGCCTTTCTGTCAATAAAACATGAAATTTACCGATAGGAAAAAAAAAAAAATTGTTATAGAAAAATGTAAAAATATTAAAACCGAAAAAAAAGGATTCTGAAAAGTAGAGAATGTTTTAAATAATTAAATTTTACATTTTTAATTGTTTAAACAAATTCTCATAAACAATTGTACAGATATTTAAACTTTTATCAGAAAAAATGATTTAGGAAAGTGGATGTTTTAAATAGTTATTTTCAACATTATACATTTTTTAAAAATTTAATTGTATAAAATTTAATTGTATTATTTCAAACATTCCCCACTTACCTCAATCTCTTTTTCTGATGAAAGATTTAATATTTGTCAATTTGTTTATAACAATTTCTCTTAACAATTAATTTTTTCGACAATTTTGCATTCTTTATAGGTTTTTCCTATCGGTAAATTTCATGTTTTATTGCCAGAAAGGCGCAGAGACCCGCGGTCCGGAATTATGATACCAGATGTTTGTTTCCGAATATTTTCAAGTCGTAAAATTGAAACCCCTTTTTTTTGTCAAAAACGTGACATTTTCAGATCTTCAAGATTATAAAGGTTTAATGAATATTCGAGAAAAGATTTAAAGAACATAAAGAAAATCTATTGTTGATCGTTATTAAAATGTAATTCATATCTATCTATTTAATCGTTCATATTTTACCGCTTATCATATAGTAACATATATTAACGTTATTTCAGCGTTTTCAGTAGTGAAACATTACGTGACGTTAAGCTGCTGTCACAATTTGTTTATAAGATCTTCTTTTAAAAATTTATTTGTCCATTTGTTCATAACAATTTGTTAAAACGACTAATTTTTTAAACAATTTATAATGTAAAATTTAATTATTTAAAACATTCTCTACTTCTCAAAATCTATTTTTTTGATAAAAGTTTTAATATTTGTCCATTTGTTTATAACAATTTGTTTGAACAATTTATAATGTAAAATTTAAATATTTAAAACATTGTCTAATTTTAAGAATTTTCTTTTATTATAAAAATTTATTTGTCCATTTGTTTATAACAATTTGTTTAAACAATTAATTTTCAAAACAATTTTTAATGTAATATTTAATTATTTAAAAAATTCTCTACTTTTTAAAATGTATTTTTCTTATGAAAATTTATTTGTCCATTTGTTTATAACAATTTGTTTAAACAATTTATAAAGTAAAACTTAATTATTGAAAACATTCTTTACTTTTCAGAATTTTTTCTTCTTATAAAAATTTATTTGTCCATTTGTTTATAACAATTTGTTAAAACGATTAATTTTTTAAACAATTAATAATGTAAAATTTAATTATTTAATACATTCTCTACTTTTCAGAATCTTTTTTCTGATAAAAGTTTTAATATTTGTCCATTTGTTTATAACAATTTGTTTAAACAATTTCTAGTGTAAAATTTAATTATTTAAAAGCTTTTTTACTTTTAAGAATTTTAGTTTCTTTTATAAATGTATGAGTTTATTTGTTTATAACAATTTGTTTAAACAATTAATTTTTTAAACAATGTATAAGGTAAAATTTAATTATTTAAAACATTCTCTACTGTTCAGAATTTTTTTTCTGATGAAAAATTTAATATTTGTCCATTTGCTTATGACAATTTGTTTCAACAATTTATAATGTAAAATTTAATTATTTAAAACATTGTCTACTTTTCAGAATCTTTTTTTTTAAATTTATTTGTCTATTTGTTTATAACAATTTGTTTAAACAATTTATAATGTAAAATTTAATTATTTAAAATATTCTCCACTTTACAGAATCTTTTTTTCTGATAAAAATTTTATTATTTATTGTTTTAATTTATTTATTCATTTATTATGCTATAAAAGGGCCAAATGAAATAATAAGGAGGGCTTGAATTTGAACGAAGCTCCGCGATTTACGACGAAAGTAGTAGGCTCGCCACGAAACAATGGAATTCAATCTATCGAATCTTGGTTTGATCCGATACGATTGAGCTTAGTCCATCGTATCGTGGTTGGACACGATACGTTTGAGCTCAGTCTATCGCATCGTGATTAGATACGATACGATTGAACTCATTCCATCGTATCGTGGCTTGACACGATACGATCGATCCCAGTCCATCGTATCCTGGCTTGACACGATACGATTGAACTCATTCCATCGTATCGTGGCTTGACACGATACGATCGATCCCAGTCCATCGTATCCTGGCTTGACACGATACGATGGAACTCAGTCCATCGTATCGTGTCAAGCCACGATACGATGGAACAAGTTCCATCGTATCGTATCGAGCCTCAACACGATGGCTTCAGACGCATCATATCGTGGCGAGCTACGATACTACTCGACTAAGTCTATCGTGTTGTGGTTCGCCACGATACGATAGGATACAGTCACATCGTTGTAGATCGTGGGCGCGCCCATCCTTGTTTGTAAATAATAAAAACTAACACTTCGTAATGACAAATATTATTTTTGAAGCCCTGAATTTTAACAATAACGCGTCTACGACCACAAAAAATTTTATCATTTTATGAAAATCAAAAATATATTTCAGGTTAGTTTTTTTTTTCAACATTCAGTAACGATTTTTTTTTATTTCTAGACGGTAATTATTTATATTCTTTCAAAAAAAATATTGTTTTTTATAATTTCTTCTTATCTAAAGTAGTAAAAAAGTATCTTTAGAATATATTTTGGGGTTTCGTGTAATGAAATTCGAAATTTTTAACCTGTTTGGCAAAAATTGAAAACTGGTTTTTTAGATGAAAAAAAGAAGAAAATTAAATCTTCTTTTCTTATAAATAATAATAAATTTTCGAGTCGGTGATAAATATACGAGGTTTTTTTTATTTAGGGTTGGTCCAACTACTCTTTGGGGTGCCATTTAACCTTCTGCTTGACGTTTTTAAATTCATATTTGGAGGCTTCTTTTTATAAATGGTGTAATGTCGGTAAAATATGAGACTTAAATTACTAAATTAGATTATAATTTGGTGGTGATAATTCACTTTCTTAATATGCTCACGTAAATAAGATTATTATTTATAATTTCACAACGTAACAAGTTTTTAATTCTTTGATAAAATAGTAATTTTTCTTACCTTTTTAGCTATTTTTAGTCGACTTCTAGTCATTCTAGGTATTATTTTACTCTCTACTCTGAAAAAAGTATTCCAGTAAAAAATACTAAACCTATTTACATTTACGTATTTTTTTTCAAAACATTTTTTCTCCTTTTAGTAATTTTAATTTCTACTAATTTCTCTACATTTTCTATAGTTATTTTCTACTCTCTAAATATGAATTAGTAATTTTATTCTACTAAATTAGCGAAAAATCGGTTACTATTAAATAGTGTAAAATTTCACTATTTTTTAGTAGAAAATCACTAATTCAGATTTAGAGACTCTAATAAATTATCTGTATTCTTTATTTTTATTTTTCTTTAATTCGTCATTCTATTCTCACTTTAACGTAATATTTTTCTTCCTTTTCTGATTGTTTCTAATCAAAGTCTAGAATATTGTATTTTTTAATACTTTTTCTCGTTTTTTTTTTTTTAGTATTTTTTCCAAAGTCTAAAAATTCTTAGAAATTTCCTTTTAATTTTTCTTATTTCGAGTTGATTTTCTAGAATTTATTTTTTTTTTACATTTCTTACTTCTTTTTTAACACTCCAGTTAATTATATATTTTATCTAATTTCGAGTCTAATTTGCTTTTAATTGTTTAATTTAGCATTCTTTTATTACTTGACTATAATTTTTCTGTCTAATTTCTGGTTATTTTTAATCTATTTCTAGTTACTATTTTACTTTTTGTAAAATTCTAGTATACTAGTAATATTATTTCTTTTCTAGTGTTTCTTTATTTTTTGTACTATTTTTTAAAGTCTAAATATTTTATCATTTTTAAAAATATTGTTGCCAGTTGTTTTTCTTAAATGTAGTTAATTTAATTTTTTTAGGGGATTTGTCTTCAATTCGTATTTACTTTAAACAAATTGTAGTAATTGTTTTAATTTCTAATAATGTCTCTACATTTTTTAGTTATTTTTCAATACATTTTAGTAATGTTTTCCATTGATAGAATTATTTTTTAACGCTCCAGAGGTTTGCATTCATTTTCTAGTTATTTTTTCTCATTTTATATTTTCATTGAATTCATTTTTCACTTTATTGTAAACAATTATCTTTATTATAATATTATCTTTATTTTCTTATTATTTTTCTTCAATTTATCATTGCTGTTTTTCTTTATGGTAATTTTACTTCCGTTTCTGTTTGCTTTTGATCAATTTTGTTATTTTACTTCCTAGACAATTTCCTATAGTTTCTAGTTATTTTTTGTAAAATTTACATATTTTTTATTTTTATTTATTTTCTCTTATCTAGTTGTTTTTCTTTAATTTAGTAATTTTTACATTTTCTAGTTATTATTCAATAGTCATTAATAGTTTTCATCATTCATTTTTTGGTATTTATACTTCCTCATAGAGAAATCTTTGTGATTATAAATGCTTTGTATTTTAAAAAATCAGTTTTATGATCATGTTTATCTAAAATGCAAAAATTTTCATTCTTAACTTTTTTTGGCAACAGGATATCTCGAGAACTTTTTAAATGATTTCACTAGCATTTTGTAGACTTTTGAAACTCAAAAATATTCAAATTTGGACACAGGTTTTTTTTATTTGTCTAATTTATTATTATTATGATTATTAATAACAAATTATGTTTATTTCCTCTCGTAAAAGTTATTCAGTTTCATCACAGTTTTTCTGTAGTATTTATTTATGATTCTGTGAGAAGTATCACACGAGAGGGTGTGCTAATGTGGAACGAATGAGATAACATAAATAGGTGTAAAATAAATATGGAAACAGTCTAACAGTTACATTATTCTGAGATGGTCACACGTCAATATATGAACAATGCAGCAAATAACAAATATGGAAAAATCACACGCCAACTAGTTTTCTATGTCACGCTTCTTTAATAAAAGTACTTTTGAAAATACAACTTTTCCAATTTTTTCAAGAAATACTCTTATGTGTATAAGTATATTTATAAGGAGAAAGAAAATTTTCCTCAAATTAGAAAATTAGTCCTGTTACCACAAATTTTAAAAATAAATCCCTATAAAGAATTTTAAAATGAAGTGAAGTAGTAAATATTCAAAAAATGATTATAAAATAATCAAATATAGTTTTAGATAAAGATTAATAATTGTAATAATAATAATAGTAACTAATATATTTAAAGTTTGAAAAGGGGAGCATTATAACTGTTTACATAACTACTTTTAGTTGAACTAAATTAATAATTATGTTGCAATTAAAATAAAAATAATTGGTAAGATGGTTTAGAGGCGTGAGCGCTTTGCTTGTTGGGCATTGTTTTCGAGCGCGACGAGCCTTAGAATTACATGATCCTTAAATTGTGTTCTTTTGCCGTTGCAGAGAATGCAGACGAAGAACGTGAACCAAATGCCGAGTAACAGTCAGGTGAGGCAATTTTCAAAAATGAAATTAGGATCGCCAGAAAGATTTATCTCGAGTTAATAATCGCACTGCATCTAACGAATCACTCTAATTTTTCAAACCGAAACAATAATCGCAGTTCGCGAAAAAATAAAGGGTTTTCTAAGAGCCTCGGGCTGCTAAAGAATATGAAATAATCACACCTCTTCAACTGAAACTAGGGTCGCTGAACGAGATTTAATAACTCGAAAATCATCTCAAGGCCGATTTGAGGTTCTAGAGACGTGCAAATAGACGTCTATTCATTCAAGCAACTTAAACACCTGTTGTTCTCAATCTCCTGAGCAACAAACGTTCAAACCTAAATTACACTCTTTAATGTTTAAATTATACGTTACTTAAACTTTTTTGTTATTAAATAAATAATTATATTATATTAAGGGAGGGAAAATCAGGTAATTTAAAAAAGACAATTAATATATTTATAGTGAAAGGTCAAAAATATGAAAGGTCGAACACATATGAAAGAATACAATATGTTTAGTAAATATTTAGGGAAAATGTTTCAATTTCAGGAAATTTGACTTTAAATTATTTATTATTTTGTAGTTTATGAAACAGAGTGTTTAGTAATCTGGAAAGTTTGTAAATCATAAAAATATCCGAAAATTTGGAGGCGCATGAATATTCCCTAAAACCCATTTAGCCTAAATCCCATTTAACCTAAAAGTCTTTCAGACTCAATGCCATGAAACCTAAATTACATTTAGACTAAAGCCCACTTTACCTGAAATGCATTCTCCCTGAAACCCATATTACCTAAAACACATATAGCCTAAAACTCCATTAACCTAAAATGCATTAAGACTAAATTTCATTTTACATAAAATGCATTCAGTCCAAATCCATTTTACCTAAAATGCATTCAGCCTAAAACCCATTTAACCTAAAAGGCATTTAGCCTAAACTCCATTAACCTAAAATGCATTAAGACCATTTTTCATTTTACATAAGATGCATTCAGTCTAAATCCCATTTTACCTAAAATGCATTCAGCCTAAAACCCATTTACCCTAAAAGTCATTTAGCCTAAACTCCATTAACCTAAAATGCATTAAGACTAAATTTCATTTTACATAAACTGCATTCAGTCTAAATCACATTTTACCTAAAATGCATTCTGCCTAAAATCCATTTAACCTAAAAGTCATTTAGCCTAAACTCCATTAACCTAAAATGCATTAATACCAAATTTCAATTTACATAAAATGCATTCAGTCTAAATCCCATTTTACCTAAAATGCATTCAGCCTAAAAACCATTTAACCTAAAAGTCGTTTGATCCAAACTCGATTAACCTAAAGTGCATTAAGACTAAATTTTATTTTACATAATTTGTATTCAGCCTAAATCTCACTCTACATACCATGCATTCAGCATGAAATAAATTTAACCTAAAATGCTTTCATCCTAAATCCCATTTTACCTAAAATCATACCATTTTTACTAAATTTTGAATTATAAATTAGGTAAAATTAAATTTAGGAGAAATTGTTTTAGGCTATATGCATTTTAAGTACAATGGGATTTAGGCTGAATGCAATTTAGGTTAAATGGAATTTAGGCTGAATGTGTTTTAGATTAAATGAAATTTAAGCTGAATGCATTTTAGGTTAAATGGGTTTTAGGCTGAATTTATTTTAGGTAAAATGGGATTCAGGTTGAATGCAATTTAGGGTTAATGGAATTTAGGCTAAATAACTTTTAGATTAAATGGGTCTTAGGCTGAATGCATTTTAGGTAAAATGGGTTATATGGTAAATACATTTTAAGTTAAATGGGTTTGAGGCTGAATGCATTTTAAGTAAAATGGGATTTAGGCTGAATGCATTTTAGTTAAAATAAAATTTAGTCTTTATGCATTTTAGGTTCATTGGGTTTTAGGCTGAATGTATTGTAGGTAAAATGGGTTTTAGGGTGAATGCATTTTAAGTTATGGAGCCATACTTAAATTAAGTAACGCTTTTTTCAGGAGTTTTTAGACCCCCCTGCCCTTGTAACAGTTTTTACAACGTAAAAATTTGACAGTTTACACAGTTGTAACTACTTTGCAGAAACCCCACCCCCCTCTAGAGAGTTACGTAATTTAAGTATGGCCCCGAATCGGTAGTTAGGCTGAATGGAATTTAGATTGAATGGAATTTAGTCTTGAAGATTTTTAGTTTAAATGGGTTTTAAGCTGACTGCATTTTAGTTAAAATGAAATTTAGGCTTTATGCTTTTTAGGTTAATTGGGTTTTAGGCTGAATGTATTGTAGGTGAAATGGGTTTTAGGGTGAATGCATTGTAAGTTAATTTGTATTTAGGCTGAATGCAATTTAGATTAAATGGAATTTAGTCTGGAAGACTTTTAGGTTAAACAGTTTTTAGGCTAAATGCATTTTAGGTAAAATAGAATTTAGGCTGTATGCGTTTTTGGTCAAATGGGATTTAGGCTGTATGCATTTTAGGTAAAATGGGTTTCAGGCTAAATGCATGTCACGTAGAATGGAATTTAAGCTGAATGCAATTTAGGCTTACTCAGTTTTAGGTTATATAGGTTTTAAGCTGTATGCAATTTAGGCTAAATGACTTTTAGGTTAAATGGGTTTGAGGCTGAATGCATTTTAGGTAAAATGGGATTTAGGCTGAATGCATTTTAATTAAAATAAAATTTAGGCTTCATGCATTTTAGGTGAATTGGGTTTTAGGCTCACTGTAAAATCAAGTGTCTTATTTTAAGACATTTTTGTCCTCACTTTTAAGACGTTTTAGGGTGTCTTAATTTTAAACCAATGAGAAAGCGTCTTTCAAAATTATTGACCAATGAAATTGCTTGAAATAACCATAAGACACTTTCTTAATGTCTTGTGTCTTAAAATAAGACACTTAGAAGACAGCCGTTTTTGCAGTGCTGAATGTATTTTAGGTAAAACGGGTTTTAGGGTAAATACATTTTAAGTTAATTGGTATTAGGCTGAATGCAATTTAGATTAAATGGAATTTAGTCTGGAAGACTTTTAGGTTAAATAGGTTTTAGGCTGAATGCATTTTAGGTAAAATGGAATTTAGGCTGTATGCATTTTAGGTCAAATGGGATTTACGCTGTATGCATTTTAGGTAAAATGCGATTTAGACTGAATGCGTTTTAGGTTAAATGGAATGTATGCTGAATGCATTTTAGGTTAAATAGGTTTTAGGCTGAAAGCATTTAAGGTAAAATGGAATTGAAGCTGAATGCTGTTTAAATTTAATGAGATTTAGGCTGAATGCGTTTTAGGTTAAGTATGATTTACGGTGAATGCATTTTAGGCTCTATGGTTTTAGGCTGAATGGGATTTAGGCTTAATGAGTTTTAGGGAATATTCATGCACCTCAAGATTTGTAGAACTATTCGAGAATTTGTAGAAATTAAAATCTCGAAAATTTGAATTTCTCTTTTATATTTTTGAATAATTTCTTGAATAATTCGTAATTTATTTTAAACAACAATATTTGTAAATTTACTAAATAACAAAACCATTTAATTTATTTTTAACCTACGGTAATAATAAAAAAAACGTCTTAAAAATCTCGGAGGATATAAATTTGGACGCAGGATTTATTAAAAATACTCAACCAAATTTTTTAAGCATTTTTTTTCACCAAAAATTGTCGTTTTTTGACAAAAAAAATTTTTGCACTAAAAATACAACTTAACAAATAAAAGAATCATATTTTTTGGCTAAAAACGAATTGATTGACATATATAAAGTCTATAATTGACCAAAGTTTCGCATAATAATTCATGATTTTTCATTTTTTTTACATTTAAATTTTTTTTTATAACAACTGCAATGTTTATTTTTTAATCATAGTTCCTTCGATAAAATGTTTTATTTTAAAAAACAAACTAATTGGTCTATGTAAATATTTTAATCTACGCCTAGTTTTTAATTGTTATCATTATTACATATTCATTCATAAAGTTTTAGATATTTTTTGTAATATTTTCATTTTTCACATATTTTATTAGTTTTTTTTTCTCTTACAATTTTTTTGCCATTTTGTTTACAATCTTGTGTGGCTTTACATCTATTTCCTTAATTTTCATTTTCTTTTAGTTTATCTCAGTGACTCAGTTTCTTAATTTTCTTATACCAATAATTTAAATCTTTAGCAGTTTTTCTTGAATTTTGTAAAATTTTAATGTGTTTTTGTTCCTTCAAATAATCCTTTGGATTATTTTTTAATTTCCTCATTTTCTGAATAATTCCCTTAATTCTTTTTATTTTAAAAAACTTTTTCAAGTTTTTTTTTTTAAATCCTTAGTTTCTATAAAAAATACCCCCGATTATCTTATTTATTCGCATTTATTCACAAGAATTTTATACGAGATTACAGACAGACATTTTATAGTGATTTTTTCACTGTTTAGTATATTTTATAACATTTTCTTAAAAGATTATTTTCATTAGTATACGAATTTTTTGGGTTCTCATTGTTTTTCGTTATTTTTCGTTCATTTAAGTTAATATTTATTGATTTCTTCATTTTTTGACTAATTTTGTTAACCGCATTAATTATTTAATTATTAAGAATTTTTTTATTTATACTTTATATTAATCTTTTTACATTTTCGTACTCTTAAATATAGTTCTTCCCCCCCCCCCCCCTTTTTTTTTATTAATACATTTATAAAATTCTAAATGTTCTTAGTAATTTTTTCGTTTTCTCTTATTTTGTTCAATTTGTTTTAAAAGATTTTTTTTGTCTTTTGTTTTTCTTTTTATTTTGTATACCTAATTTTTTTACATTTCCTGTATTTTAATTCTTTTTGCTTCCTTATAAAGGAAGTAATTTGTTTCTTTTAATGTGACCACTTTGTCTTAGGATTATATAGCGGATAATTACTTAATTTTTTTTATTTGCTTAAATCCTTAGAATTTTTTCTTAAATTTGATAGATTATCCTATTTTTTCGTTTCTTGAATGTAGTTTTAATATTTTGTTTAAATTTTCTTATTTATCGAACAATTCCTTAAACTTTCTTAATTTATAAACAGTTTCTTCATATTTTTTGTGGGTTTTATACTTATTTTTTTGTCTTTTTGATAAGTTTATTTCTACATTTTTTCAATTTTTGGTAGATTTACCCCAATTTTCTTATTTGTGCATTCATTTATAAAGTTGTATATGGCATTTTAAATTTTCTCATTTCTTTATAATTTTTTAGATTTTAAAAAACGTTCTCTCTGTTTATCCATTTTCTTTTTATTATTTTATATTCCTAACTTTTTCTAATTTTTTATAAACTTTCCGAGTTTTTACCGGATGTTAAAATTATATGTTTAAAATGTTACATTTAAAGTTAATAATCATTTTTAAAAAAGCCCGGGAGAATTTTACAATCCAGAACATTGATAATGGTAATTCGTTAGACACCCTGAAAAAAAACATTTACTTACGTAAAAGTCACATTTTATTTTTTTTAATGAACCTCTTTCAACCATATTTTACTCTTAACACTTGTAAAAAATTAAAAAATCAAGAAAAAGATTCCTTTGGACAGTGACAATGACTTTTAAAATGAATATTTATGATGGGCAATAATATTGCTAATAATATGAAATTATTAATCAATTGTTTTTTTTAATTCTTGCAAAATGGCAAATTTTAACTGCCTGGGATCCCGTTTTATTCAAATCACAATAGTTTTCAAAGCAATGAAACTTTATAACGATTTAAGTTTGTTTTAACAAAAAATCTTATCACCAACTTTTTTCAATTATGGCTTTTAAATGAACCAGATTTTAATTCTATGGGAAGTTAAGCCTTAAAACCTACTTTTCAATTCACTTTATATATTTTACAAGCAAGCACGACTGCTTAAAACTTTAGAATTAGTCTAACACCTGTTACTTGTCTACATATACCACCTGTCTATTACAGAAGCAGGAGCTCGACATCCTTGCAGCCAAGAGTGAGTAAGAACTTCTTTTCTTAAATTACCTTCGCAAGACCCACATTGAAAAATCCTATTAACTTTTCATAAATCAGTAAAAAAACATAAAATTGACCCCATAAATATTCCAATACTTAATAAAGTAGTTAAAACTCTGCCTTTTACTTTTTACAGCAGAAAGCATAAAACTTTTATCATATAATAAAATTATGTAGGTTCAAACTATTTTATTTTAATTAAAGTGGTAGCTGATTTATTTTTATAAAAATTTATACTTTCAGAAATGATTCGGTGATGTTTTTTAAGTATAAAAATTTCTACATTTTTATCTTATCAGGGTGTCCAGCAAATAATCATTTTGAAACTTCCGGATTTATTTATTTTTTATTAATAACTGTACAATTTCAATATTAACAAAGTTTAAACGAAACATTAACATTCATTTAAAAATATGTGACGCTCCACGGTAAAAGGGACCTTAGTTGCAAGAAATCAATTTTACAAGACGGGCATTTAAAGTTGAGTCTGACTATGTTATTTTTTGGTTGTGCCTATGTTTCATCGTCAATTACACAAAAACATTAGTTTTTGTGTAATTTTTTGTTTAAAAAAGTTTTAATTTCTGTATGTCAAAGAGCAACTTAAATTCTATCGATTCATAATAAAGATTCAAAATCGAATGTTTTGAATTTTACAGGACGGACGTTTGAAGATGAGTTTGAACATTAGAAATTATATGCAAAAAATAAAAATACAACGAAAAAATAAATAAATTTAAAAAACAGTCAACAAGTCTGAAGAAATAACAAAAAGTGAGAACATTTATTAAACAATATAACAAATTTTAAACAATGGAGAAAATCTTCAAAGAATCTAACAAAACGTGAAAAATGAAATTTTACAAAAATTACAAAATTTTTTTAAAACCAATATTATGAATGAGCAGATAAGAAAGTTAGGGATGATTTTCATTAAAATGAAAAAATTAAAGCAAAAATATGTAAAAAATGTAATAACTGAGAAACCTCTCAAAAAATAAATAAATTTTTCTTCTAAGAAATAAAAAAGGTAAAAAAATCATTGAAAGCAAAAGGAGGGAAATTAAGAAATATGTTATTAATGTTATAAAATATAAAACAGTTTAAGAGACATTGATTACATTGCATTTTTTAAATCCAAATACCACGCGGTAATGTATGAAAAAATAGTAAGATTTTTTAAAACAAAAAATTGAATGTACAAAAAAAAGGAATAAAATAAATAATTAAAAAAATTCACGGATATGTTTATTAAAATTTTGAAAATAAATAAGATAATCAGTAAAAATAAAAAAATGTTGCTAAAGAAAAACAATCCATTAAAACCTTGATGTGAAAATTAAGCAAAAAAAAAAAATTTCTTTTAAATGAAAAACTAAATAAAAACGATTAAATAATTTTAGAAAAAATATTTCTAAAAAATAGAGAAATTATGATCAAATGAGAAAATTTATTATAAGATCAAATTTACTTAAAAGTATATAAAAGAAGAATAGTCTTTAAATTATTATTAATAAATGATGTCAAAAAAAAAAAAAAAAATCGAATAAATTTTTAAAAAACCATAAAATTGAAAGAAATTCTATATGTCTCCATCTCCTAATTAAAAAAATTAAATATTGCAAGCAAGTGATATAAATTAGAAAACAAATCTACAATTTTTTGTATAATTTTCAACAGTTTTTAATTTAAAATTATTCTCATTAAAGTTTATAATTATTCTTTAATGTTAAAAATAATTTTGTTCTGTTGTCGATAATTATCCCCAGTTTCCTATTTTCTTTCAATTTCCTATTATTTTTCTAATTTCCAAATTATTTTTCTTCATATGTAATTATTTTCCTCATTTTATAATTTTTCCATTAATTATAATTAGTTACTTAATTCAATTCCATTTTTCAATTTTCAATTATGTAATTCAATATTCAATAATTAAATCCTCGACTTATTTCAATGATCAATTGTTTTTTCGAAATACAATTTAATTCTTTAATTTTTATTATTTTTGTTAATATTCAAAAATTCTCGCCTTTTGACAATTATTTTTTACATAATCAATAAGTGTTGATTAATTCAAATTATTATTTTCTACAAATCTCAATTTTTTTCAACTTTCAATTACATTTTTCAGTTTTCAATTATTTTCCTCTATATTCAGTAACTATTAGCTTTTTCAATTATACTTTTTTCAATTTTTAATTTATTCTTTAAATTTCAATTTCATTCTTCAAATTTCAATTATTTTTTCAATTTTAATTATTTTTTTCGATTTTGAATCTAATTGGCAAATATTATCAACAATTATTTCTTTAATTTGTTTAATTTCCATTTATTTTCTTTAAATGTAATATTTCTTTTTTAACTTTTTCAATTATTTTTTTTTTTTTTATTAATCTAGTCATTTTTTGAATTTTGTTTTCAATTGTTTTCAATTATTTTCGTCATTGTTCAAGTATTTTCTTGAATTTTTTAATTATTTTCGTCATTTTTCAATTATTTCTTTTAATTATAAATTATTTTTTGCGATTTTTAATTATTCCCTACAAATTATTCAATTTTCAATTATTCTCTTAAAATTTAGTAATTATTTTTTTGAGTTTTTTATTAATATGTGGTTGTCATAAGAAACAAAAGTTGTAAAATTGAGAAACAACTACAACTCTTTTGATGCATTTTTGAAAAAATTAATAATTAATAATTACAGCGATTCAAAACCTGAAGCGTCATTCCTCTGGCTCAAATTAAAAATAGAATGACAGTAGATAAAATATTTTTGCAATTTTTCTACAATAAAGTTAACTTATACAAACATGCTAAACTATTTTAAGTTTAAGAAAAATTGCTTAATTTTAAATAAAATGTAAAAAATGTTGAAATCATCATTCCTCTGGCATATATTAAAAATTAATATGAATATCAATTGTTTTTGAACTGTCAACAAAAAATATACCTTTGAATCTTGACAAATAATTATTGGTGGTCAAAAGATTTCATATTTTGGTCAGTGGCGGATCCACGGGGGGGGGTCATGGGGGTCATGACCCCCCCCCCTGGAGCTAACTTAGATTTGCATAAGAGAGAGAGAGACAACACTATAGTGTTGTCTCTTTCTCTCTCATGTATAACCCCCTCCTGGAACAAAGTCTGGATCCGCCACTGATTTTGGTAAGTGTTATAAAATCTACAATTTTTTTAAATTATAATTAATAATAAATTAATAATATTAAATAGCTTCCTGACCATAAAAAATATTGTTTAAAATAAATTCAAATGACATGAAGTTGTTGTTAACTTTAAAAAAAACACCTGCTCAACATTTTAACCTTTAGATTTATTTATAAATTTTAATATTAAAAATCTTTTTTAAATGCTACAAATTAGCATGATCAAGTTATGAAGGTGTTAAATCTTTAATTGCTTACCATGTTTATAAATTTTAGAGGTCCTAAATTGTATTTAATAAATTTTCATTTCCGATTCACAAAAAGGAATATTCCTGGAGAATCACCCATATTTTGCTAATGATATTAATTAATGAAGAAAAAATCATTAAAAATAATAATTAATATTTTTCTTTAATAAACAACAGGTTTTTTTTTACGTTTATGTGTTTTTTAAAGTTACATAACAAAAAGTTAATATAAATTATTTAATAAATATACGATAGATTTTCATTCTTTGGACATTCAAGTAGAGAAATATCGTTTACAAGAAGAAAAAGGTCAATTTTTTATTATTGTATACCAAATTTACGAAAAAGGGCATTTTTCTTATAGTAATTCAATGTTAAATTTCAAGGACTTTGCGGCGTCAAATTAAAAATTAATACAAAAATACATATCTCGTATTTTTCGCCAAGGGTGGCCCAAAAAAGAAAATAATAAAATAATATAAAATAATATTTATATTAGGGTGGTCCATAAGTATAAAAGTCGGAAATGTTTAGCCTCTACTCCACAAAATTTTTTCAAAATCGAACAAAAAAAATTGTTCTATTTTTTTTTCAAATCGGTTAATATTTGGAGGTAAAAATCACTCAAAACAGGAGTACACCAAATCACATTTTAAAAAATCCTTAAAAAACAATATTTCATAATTTTCTTAATACACTCGAATCTCGTTATAACGAAGATGTTGGGACTTAAAAATCTCGATATTACGACGACGGGAGGGGTTCCCACTTCGCGTCCTATTGAAATGCGTGAATTTGTCTGTGATCGACATTACAAAGTGTCAAACTTGTATGACATTTTGAATAAACTATTTTTAAAAGTTATTTAAGTGCATGATAGTTTTTAATTATGGAATCAGATCAGAAAAAAGTAAGTATTTGTCATAACTTCATAAGTGAGTATTAAATTATAAAGTTTACGAAAATATTTAACTGTTTGTAATTATTGAAAAGTTGGTAAAATTTAAGAGGTATTTACCATCTAAATTTTTATTTAAGGTTATTACAATGTGAAATATATTTCGCTCTTAAATTTTACTTATTTTTCAGTTATTACAAACAGTTAATTATTTTCTAAAACTTTATAGTTTAATACTCACTTATAGAGTCATTACACATACTTACTTTTTCAAATTTTTCAACTATAGTTGAATTAATGGATTAACATGTGTTTAGGTTATATAAAACCTTATCAAAAAATTTATCTTTAATAAATTTTTATTTTAATTTACTTATAGTAAATAAAAAATTTACCAAGTAAAAAATTGATTAATTTGATAAATTTCTTTGTGCAATTATCCAAAATTTCAATGTTTAGACTATTTCTTGATTAAATTTTACTACTGCAAAATTAATAATATAACCAATAGTTTTTACATCGAAATATTTTTAAATGATTAAAGGCATTATGTCCTATATTTAAATTAAATTAAATTTCGCAGTGTAGGAAATTTTAAAATATTACAATATATTTTATAAAATTTAATATAATTTTATAAAAAATAGAATATTTAAGATATATTGTAAAAAGAACTCATAAGGTTACTTTTAAACGGTTATCTTGAAAAAAAGAGAAATTAATACTAATTGATTGTGTTTTTTTTTAAACAGAAAATTGGTAGGGGTAAAGGGGAAATTTTTTTTTCGTTGTATCGAGAGTTTGACAGTTCGTAGTAACAAGCGAACGTTGTATCGAGATTCGTAATAACGAGATTTGAGTGTAAGTTGTTAACACTAACTATTTTTTATAGGGTTATAAACAACCCCCCTAAATAGAAAAAATACAAATTTTTTTTAAAAATACTAATTAATAGTTTCTGTAAGATTTTTCAACAAGATTGTTATGTAGCGTCAAGTTATAAATGTTTTCAAATATTTTTACGTATTTTCAATTTGTTTAAACAATTTATTGTTGTTAATTCATAACTATTATCTAAATAAACCCAGCCAGTTGTAGTTTTTACTGAATTTTTTATTTTTTATACTCAAAACGATAATATATACAGTAAAATTAACGACAATAACCATTTGCAATTGTTTAAACAAATTATTGTCAATAATTATTCATTCTTTACAAATACACCTAGAAAGAAACAAATTTTTCCTAATTTTGAAAATTAATAAGCTCTATAGTTAAAAAAATTACTGACAATCAATTATTATTTACTAATTGTCTAAACAATTTATTATTGTTAATTTATAACTTTTATCCTAAAATACCTAGCGAGGTATGGTTTTTTAAAATTTATTATTAAATTTTTATATTTAAAACCATAAGATTTTCAACAAAATTACCTAGAACTCCCATTTGTAATTGGTTAAACAAATTATTGTTATTAATTATAATTTCTTTGTAAATACACCTAGAATATATATCTATATATAGAATAATTTTCAAGTTCAATTTATTCATTCATTCATTCTGTCCACACCTGACATTTGTCACTAAATGTTTTTTTCTTTTTGAATTTTAAATCATATTCCACCTTTTAAAAATGTTCTCAAAATTATAGATTTATAGCAATTTTTAATTTCTTCAAATTTCAGTTAATGTGAACCTTCATTGATTAGAAGCTCAATTAATACACGTTTCAAAAATACTAAATTAAAAGTGATTTAAAAATTTCTTCAATTTTTGTAATAATTCTTTTCTATTATGATTTCAATTACTTAAAATACAATTATGTACTATTTTGATCATTTTTCGACTGTTTTCTACAATTCTTAATTATTTTAATTGTTTTTAAATTGTTTCCCTAAATTGTTTCCCCTATTTATTCCTAAATTTTATATTATTCATCGCAAATTGAAATTAATTTTTTTAATTTATACCATTATTTTTGTCATTTTGCAAGTATTATTTTCAATTTTTAATCATTTTCTTAGTTTATGAATTAATTTACTGAGTTTTCAAACATATATCTCAATTTTCAATTATATTGTTCCATTTTCATTTCTTTTTATTATTTTGAAATTATTTTCTCCATCTTCTCATATTTTCATTATTTTTCAATTAATTGCCTAAATTTTCAGTTATTATCTTAAATTTAGATTATTGTCTTCAATTTTCAATTTTTTAAACGATTTTTCAATTTTTTTTCTTTTGCTTGGAAACAAATTCTGTAATTTTTTATTATTTTCTCCGATTTTTAAATATTTTCATTCTTTTAGCATAATATTAAAAAATTTCCAATATTTATCTGAAATTTCAATTCTTATTTTCATCAATTTTGGATTACTTCTGCGATTTTTTAATAAATCTCTTTATTTAGAATTTTTAAGTAATTTTGTAATTATTTTCTTTTTTTAAACATAATTAAAATTGTATTCTATGATTTCTTCAATTATTTGTCTCAAATTTTATTTATTGTTTTCAATATTTTATGTTTAAATTATTTTCAATATATTCCAATTATTTTTCTCAACTTTAAATTATTTTCAGCATATTTGAATTATTTTTTTCAATTTTCAATTAATTTTATCATTTTTTAAATTATTGAAAAGATATTATCGATTTCACTGAGTCAAATAAAACGAAAAAATCTTCACTTTTTTAACGTTTCAACAGCTATGCTGCCCTCATCAGAAACTAAAATTTATTAATAACATGTTTAACAAAAAATTAATTTACAAATTATGCATATAATAAAATGAAATGGTGTCAACAATAATTACCGTAAAAAATTAACAATAAATAAATTAAATATAAAGACGATGACAAATTTTTGACAACAAGTGTCTCGTCCGTTTACTAAAATTAAACTGAGGTAATTAGAATATTATTGAACTAATCAATGCGATCGGATTATTATAAGTCATTGTGTACAAAATATAAGGATACATTCTTGATTGTCGAAAGTTAAAATAAAAGTAAATTTAAATTCTACTTTGAAAAAATATTACAAACTTAAAAATTTGTTTATAAATTATATGAAGTAGATTATTTAAAAAAAACACATTTTTTACATAAAAAAATATATTACCTAGTCAATCAAAACCTTGAGAAGGAAATCAACAAATTAAAGAAAGTAAAAAAAGGTAGTAAAAAATTTTTTTTTTTTTTCTTAAAATTTATTGTTTTTGATAAAATTATTGTGTTATTTTAAAAGTAATGTTAATATTCATTTCGATATCTATATTTACGTTCATTAAGAAAATGAGTATAGGTCTTACATTTTTTAAATTATTTTCCTTGATTGTTATTTTCTAAAATTTTTAAGTATTTTTCTAACATTTCAATTATTTTCTTTAATTTTCAATTATTTTTGTTTGCTTTCATAATTTCGAAATTTTTTTTATTAATTATCGTAAATTTCATTTATTTTAAGCTTTCTTTAATTCTTCTCTCCAATTTTTAGTTATTCTCTTGTTTTTCAATTGATTTCCAAGATCTTCATGTAATTTTCTCAAATTTTAATTATTTCACTTAAATGCCCTTTATTTTTTACAATTTATCATTATTTGTATCATATTTCAATTTTTAATTGATTTCATTTTTTTTCAATTATTTTTTGTAATATTTTTTAAATTCTAAAATGTTACAGTACCGTCGGAAATTGTCAGTCCACCCATATTTTAAGGTTTGAAAAACATCTTTAAACGTACAAAGTACAAATATTAAAATTTTTCTGTGTTTATTTCCTTAAAGTAGATAAAATTTTGAGGAAAATAAGGCCTGAGTGAAGTGATTTAGTCAATTTTTCTTTGAAATATGTTAAAAAATGTGGAATTTTTAATGTTTTAGAAAAATTAAAATTACTCTCGAAATAATATAGATTTTTTAATGTGCAATTTTTTTCCTAGCATATGCAAGGCTCGGAAGTTGGACCAAAAAATATAAAAAAATTATTCTTTATATCTTGATATCAAATACAGCTATATAAAATATACCAAGGTCATAATTGTCAATAACTTTCGGAAGGAAGTAATATGATATATATATTGGAATTTTAAAAATTATTTTTATGTCAAAATAATGTCTTCAAAATTTTATAAATTTTTTGGTCCAAGTTCCGAGCTTTGCATATGCTAGGAAAAAAATTGCACATTAATGCTTAAACAACAATGTTATTCTCCGGTAAATTCCCTTTAAAACAAGCATAGGAACTTTAAAAAACCTTTATTATTTCAAGAGTAATTTCAATTTTTGTAAAACATTAAAAATTCCACATTTTTTAACATAATTCAATGAAAAATTGACTAAATCACTTTACTCAGGCCTTATTTTCCTCAAAATTTTATCTACTTTAAGGAAATAAACACAGAAAAATTTTAATAATTATACTTTGTACTTTTAAATACGTTTTTCAAACCTTAAAAAATAGGTGGACTGACAATTCCCGACGGTACTGTATAAATTTTGCTCTAAAAAAAAAATGTTTATTAGGGTTGACTGAGGGCCCCCTCAGCTCAAGGGCCCCGGGGCACTGACCCACTTTGCCCCTTAATAGTTACGCCATTGTTTTTCCCATGTAAAATCAATGGGAAATTTCAAAGGCTTTGAGCTACCCCTAAATATTGTCCGATTTAAAAAAAAGGAACAAAAATTAGGATAATTTAACTTAGCATATTTAGTAATTATTTCAATTATCATTTGCTATTAATTTTACTATTACAAAATGCCCCAGAATTTAAAAAGAAATATATAATTGAAAGAAAATTCCATTAGTAAATATTATTACGTAACAATGTCGAAAGACCCCCCCCCCCCACCCCAAAAACGTGTTACGTAATTTATGGATGGCCCCTGATATCAGAAATGACATCAGAAATTGTATTAGAACTGATATCAGTTCTGATGTCAGATTTTTTGACAGGGTAGATTGACAAATGATAAAAAAAGATCCCTTATCGATGGAGTATCGATAACGTAGAAAATCTCTATTGCGCGACTGAAATAAGCCGATCCGAATGAGAGATTTCTTTTTAACTTCTTCAGGGCCTGATCCTTCTGCTCGCGGGCCTTACGTGTTGTGCAGGTTGTTGGGTGGGGGTGGGGGGCTTTATGAGCCTTACCTTCCTTCCACTCCCACCTGGCGTCTCTCACTTATGTGCCACCTTTATCCTTCTCTTCTTACAGCAGTGGCGTCTGTTCGCGGGCGCGAGTCTTGATGAAAAGAAAAGACAATTAGACGTTTTGACGTCGGTATCAATTTATTTATACCGGGCAAGTCATCAGTTCGTCGGCTTCCGGAAGTGACGCTAGTACCAGTTTCTCGGCACCGAAATTCAATTTCCGATACTCGCCGCCACAAAACAGTGAATGGAACTCACATTCTTTGAAACAGACTGGCGCCGGGTGTAAACGAATCAATTGCTGCGATTCATAGACAACAAGTTTTTAGCTTATTTCTGTGCCGGACACATTTATTAAAAAAAAAAAAAAAGAATCTGACGAGAGAATTTAAAAATTGTAAAAATGCCTCGAGTTACTTTTGAGGTTGACAATTCAGTATATACAAAAAAATTGGTGTTTGAGTAGATGAGTTTTGTGTTGAAAAAAAAGAAGAAAAGTTGACAGTTGTTTTGAAAAAAATAAATAATAATTTTTAAAATTGATCTAATTTTTGATAATGGGAGGAAGCAAGTAAATGTGAAAGAAATGTGAAAACGGACTCTCTTATAATAAGTGTGTTGAATGTTTATTAATTATTATTATACAGCAAGGATTTCCTGTCTTTTTGAATTTGAGCTTGGAGTGCTAAGATGAGATTTATCAGCATAGAGGAATGTGCTAACCACCAGTTTTGCATGTGCAGCATGCTCGAAATGCAAAGAAACAGGTAAGAAATTTTGCTGCACACACTATTCTCATCTGGGGATTATCGAGGTGTGATATGAGAGAGGAAATTGCAGCAACTATTATGTTGTTTTGCGGTGAAAGTAATTAGGGAAGCTGTAAATTGGAGATAATTAATCACATTATTTTATGCATGCAAATGCGCGAGCAACCATGCTGGATTTTTCACATGTTTTGCAGTCAGTGACATTATTATATCTTTCTCTAAAACCAGTGCAACGAGTCGTAAATTAACACGGAAAAATAATCGAAACATGATCAAATACATGATACAATTTGTAGACTCGTGTTTATTTATTTACTTCGATTTTGCACTGATTCATTTATTTTCACTTCAATTTACATAAAAGTGAATTGTTTATTTTAATTCTCGGTTAAATCACGAACAGAATTAATAAAGATGCAAAAGGGATGAATTGTAATTGAAATGGTAAAATGCAGACTTTTTGAAATTATCAATTTGACAGAATTAAGATCAAATTTATGGGCAAATCTCGGGAGCCTTTAACTTTTGGATTAAATTTTTTTTAAAACTTTAATTTGCAAGCACATATTTTATATTTAAGCTGTTGAATCTCCAACAGAAATAGATTTCAGTTCTTAGTCTTTTTTTGGTTTCTCTGATTTGAAATATCAATTTTATGTCGTGCAAAAACATTAATCGTGTTATCAAATATTTTATATCAGACATTAAATGAAAAATGCATAATTTTTTAATACGATATAAATTGTAAAAAAATTAGAAAAATCAGAGAAATGAATCAGATACTAAGACGATTGCTCTGTGAAAAAAAATAAAGAATATTTTGTACACAAACATTAAAATTAGTAAATACACTTTAATAGTTTTGAGAAAATGTTAAGTTTAAAATATAAATTTAAAGAACTTTGGAAAATTTACAAAAATTATGTTGAATTAGATAATAATAATGATAAATTTTACTTGAGTGCTTTACAATATTCTCTTCTTTATTTGTATCTTTTTCCTTAATTTTTTATCTTCTTCTCTAGTTTTTCTTTCATTTTTTCGGTTTTATTATTTGTTTTTTTATCTGTCGGAAATTTTTTATCATTTTATAATTATCGATATAAAATAAATATGCGCAACTTCCGATTGATTAGAAAAAATATGATTTGACCAAACGACTATTTAACGAGCGACAATTTGAATATCCATATTTAAAAAAATAAGTAATTAATAATTAAAATAAATAGAATTGCATGAAAAATTTTAATTACTTTGTAATTAGTGTATGCCACAATTTTGAAGCAGATTTAATGACACGTTTTGTAAAAAATACTTATTTAACCAGCGACAATTTTTTTTCATACTCGAGTACCACATATAACCAGTAGTATAATTTCTTTAAAAAAAAAATATATAAATAAAAATAAAAAGGCACAGATTTGTTATTTGGATTTCCATATCTAGTTTTAAATTATTCCTTTTGGTGTTTAAATAATTATTTTATAAAAATTAAAGCATTTAACTAGCTTCACAAAAACTGAGAAACAACTTTAAAATGATTTATTTGATAAAAAAATTGGAATAAAAATTTAAAATGCAAAAATGCATCTATTATTTAACAATAAATAAATATTTGATAAACATTAATTATGATTTAATGCTTTTTTTAAAGTAAAAAGTAAGGTTAAAAGTTCCAGAGATTTGCTCTATTTATAAATTTTTCTGTCATAAAATTCGAAAATAAGAAAATTCTCGTCTAATTATAAAGATACTTCTAATCTGTCTATAAAGTATCCAGCTCAAAATTGATGGATGATTAATTACTTGTCTCTGATCCTGTTTTTTTTTCTCTTATATTTCTTTAGGTTCTTTATAAGAAATTTTTTCCTTTATTCTCTCGATATTTCTTCTAACTCGGCTGAAACATCTTCTTTCCGGTTATATTTCTTCTGAGTGTATCTCCAATATGATTTATGGGTCTTCTTTGATATGCTTGATTAAGGGCCTTTCAAAACTTTAAATCAGCGACGAGTGACGGTGTAACATTTAATAAATGATTATATTGTAAATTATGTAGTAACGTTATGCAATTATTATTCACTTGTTATGCATATTTAACATATTCACTTAAAATCAGACCTTTTCCATGTAAATTAGAAGAAAAATAGAGAAAATTTAACATCGTGTGTTAATTTTTAATTGTTGACATATTAAAAATATAATGAAATACGAAAGATAAAGTAATTTTTACAAAATTTGAAACTGCAGCTAAATTTACAATTTTTATATAATTTTACAAAATATGCCATTCATATAAAAAGAACAGATTACAAATTTGTTCAAGATTTTTAAAAATTCAAAATAGCGGAACTAATTTGGCGTTAAAAAATAAAATCTTGAGTTTATTTTGTCAAACTTAGTATAAGGGCTTTTTTGGTTTATCGGTTAAAACTTATTCTTGATTTTAAAGTTAATCTATTCAAATTTTAAACGATCCAAATTTAATTCTTCCTAATTTTAAATAATCTAAATTTCAATTTTTACCTTTTTAATCAACTTCAAGTTATTCATCCAAATTTTAACTTCTACAATTTTTTATATTTTTCATATATAATTCATCAAAATTTTAAATGTTCAACCTAAAATTCAATCATTCCAAAACGTTAATCTATTCAAGTTTTAATCAATTTAAGTTTTAATTACGATAAACTTTAATCTTTTTTAATTTTTCATTGATATAAATGTTTAATTAATAAAAATATTCCGATACATATTGTAATACATCTAAATTTTAAATAAAAAATTTAATTTCTCAAAATTTTCATCGTTTCTAAATTTTTCTTTTATTTTAAATGATCAAAATTTCCAATAAATCTAATTTAAATTGTCCTCAAATTTAATCGTTCCAAACTTATTTTTATCTAATTTTTAACTCATTCGAATTTTAATTATTATTATATAATTTTCAATTCTTTTTCATTTATCATATTCTCAAAACATATAAATTTTTAATTCATGTATGAACTAAATCTATATTATCTATAAACTTAAATCTATATCCAATTTTTAATCGATTTAATTATTACTTAATAAACATTCCCAATTTGTTTATTGATTTAAACTTTTATTGATCATAATTTCAATAAATTGTAAACATTAATCGCTTTTAAATTTCACTCAATTAATTTTTATATACATTTTTAAACAAAAAATGTGTTAATTTAATTCATTCAAATTTAAATTGATTTTTATTTTAATTCATTATAAATTTAATTATTATTTAATCATCCTCAAATTTATTTGCTCAAAACTTAAATCCCTATCCAATTTTTAATCGATTTAATTATTACTTAATAAACATTTCCAATTTGTTTATTGATTTAAACTTTTATTGATCATAATTTCAATAAATTGTAAACATTAATCGCTTTTAAATTTCACTCAATTAATTTTTATATACATTTTTAAACAAAAAATGTGTTAATTTAATTCATTCAAATTTAAATTGATTTTTATTTTAATTCATTATAAATTGAATAAATCCAAAACTTTTATATATCATAAATCCAATAACTATTAAATATCGGAAAAGCTCTTATTCAAAGCATTAAAAATTAAATCTACTTTGACCCTATTGATTGCAAAAAAATATATTATGAATCACTCTTCGCTGAGAAACTTAAATATAATTAATTTGATTAAATCGAAATTATTTCGTAATTAAAATTCCAATAATTGAGTTCTAGAAATTACAAATTTAAAGAATTCTAATTTGTTAAAAATATTAATTAAACAATAATTTAAGATGTTTTATTCAATTCGTAAAATGAAATTCTTAAATTCAAAATAACTTCTGTATAACAATGAAATGTTTTCTACTTTAAACTTTCCAATTTTTTCGCTATTAGCATTTTTATTGGAATGTTCAAATTTCTGATACGTTTTGTTGCGCATAAAATTTTATTTATACTATAAAATGCTTGGAGGTAGTTCATGGAGCAAAAAAGACACGTAGCAAACTTAGTTTTATTATTTTATTAGCATTGGGGACTTTCTACGTTTCTCTTACGATTCGTAGTGAAATCTTTCATTGTGTTTCCTATACCTACACAATCCGTTGTGGCATCAAATTCTTCAGTACAGTTACTCTGTTTGTTCGATGAATGAGCGGCGACAGGTGTTTGATTTCAGAGATCTTAATTTTCAATATAAAAGTGGCAGGCAATAAAAGTCAATTCCTACTGTCTTCTAAACAAGTAAATTAACCCATAAGAAAGTTTCCTTCCGAGTAATTTTGATTTAAAAACACTTTTTTTTAAAGCAATTTTTTTTTGAAGGGGAATTTGTATTCTTTTTTTTTATTCCGCAATTTATTTATTTTGTATTTATTTATCTACAGTATTTATGTATTTTTAACTTTTTCTCTAACATTAGGGCTAAATTTGTGTTTATTAAAAATAAAAACATAAAAAATTTTATACAAAGAGAGAGTATGCTAAATAATTACAATGTAATTTCTTACTGCAAAGTAAAAGCACCTTTCATTACTGGAATATGAGCACTTTTATTCATTTGCCTCTTGAGATAACATTAAGAGACATTCACCTTTTATTTCGCTCATTTTATGAAATCTTGAATCGCCAGGGAAAACAACTCACAATAATGAAGACTAATTTCACTATTTGTATTCATAGTCGTGTAATAGGAATCACAAGTTTATTATAGTTACTAACGCCTGTTCGTACAAACGAGTTTTTTTATTATAATCATAAATAATCAACAATCAAGTTAATGTAGTGTAATACACCAATACTTAATATCGTAGCTTGTCTAGATAACAAAAATTTACCCCGTCAATGATGACGATCTACGAGGAGACAAACTTACCGAACCAGTATTTTCATAGTGCAAAAATCAACTGCATATGTAATAACCCTTTTACTCCAGCTGAGATAAAATAATTATGGCACTAAATTCTCTGCGCAGGGCAGCAGCTTCAATTAGTAAATATGAAATCAATTCTGATTAATTGATACTAATTGGAAATTAATAAAAGAGTTTTTTTGCTCAATTTTAGTGCTACTTTAGGGTTAAACTGGATTTTAGTTTTTAAGTGATGAGTTACAAAAATTATTGCAGAGTATTATTTGGATGAAAAATATTGTTTCTGCGTTAAAAAAAATGTGACTATTGAAATTGGGAAATTGTAAATTAGAAGTAAATAATCTGGAAATAGAATAAATGATTAGGAAATGTGGAATATAATTATTAAATAAATAGAAAGTGCGGTAAAAAAGTAGAAAATACAGAAAACAATTTAGCAAGTGCAGTAGTTAATTAGTCAAAAATACAAAATTTGTAAATGTAGTAATTAATTAGTAAGCAGAGTAGCTATTTCGCAAGTATAGTGTAGATATTTAAGAAATAGAGTAAATAGTGAGCGAATATAGTAAGTGTATAGTATACATGATGAGCACACACAAAAAATGTGCAAAATATATTAAATAATTAGAAAATTAGAAGTAATTAGTAATTACTGTAAATATTTAAAAAATACAGCAAATACTCAAATAGCTAGAAAATATACTAAGTAATAAGCAAATAAAAAAATAATTAGCAAATACAGTAACTAAATAACAAAAAATGTAAATAATCAGCAAGTACAGTATCTAATTACCAAAAAAAAAAATTCTAAATACGGTAAATTATTAGCAAATAAAAAACATAATTAGTAAAAAAGTAATAAATTATTAATTGGAGCAAATAATTAGCAAATACAGTAGAAAAGGTATTAAAACTATTAAAAAGTAAGAATATAACTAATATTTTAGTAGGAAACTACTAATTTTTAGTAGAAAAGTAATAATTAAAATATTGAAACTTTACTATTCCAATTAGCAGTTTTCTACTGAAAAAATTAGTAAAATCCTTACTATTTAATAGTAGCTTACCTACAGTAGACAATTACCCAAAAACACTAAAGAATTAGAAAATGCAGTAAATAATTACCAAATACAGTAAAAATTAAACTAAAACAGTAAAAAAAATTCATTATAGTAAAGAATTACCATATTTCATAAATATTTAAAAAATATAATAAAAAAGTAAATATTTAGTAAGTACAGTAAGTAGGCCATTACAAAAAGAATAATTAGAAAATGTAGTAAATAATTAGCAAATACAGTAAAAATTAAACAAATACAGTAAATAAAATCAATTGTACTAAAAAATTACCAAATTTAGTAAATATTTAAAAAATATTATAGAAAAGTAAATAATTAGCAAGTACAATAGGCAATTACCCAAAAATACTAAAGAATTAGGAAATGCAGTAAATAATTAGCAAATACAGTAAAAATTGAACCAATACAGGAAAAATAATTAATTGTAATAAAGAGTTACCAAATTTTAAAAATATTTAAAAAATATAATGGAAAAGAAAATATTTATCAAGTACAGTAGGCAATTACCCAAAAACACTAAAGAAATAGGAAATACAGTAAATAATTAGCAAATACAGTAAAAATTAAACAAAAACATTTAAAAAAATCAATTGCAGTAAAGAATTACCAAATTTAGTATAATTATTTAAAAAATTTAATAAAAAAGTACATATTTAGTAAGTACAGTAAGTAGGCAATTACAAAAAAAAATAATTAGAAAATGCAATAAATAATTATCTAGATTAGAAAATAATTTGGTTGTATCGTAGGTGTTTATCAAATACAGTAAATAATTACAAAAAATAATAATTAAGAACTAAAAGAAACAATTAATAATGAGAAGAAATAATTAATAATGGAAAGAAATAATTGGACAATGACAAAGATATTTGAGAATTAGAAACAAAATTTTAAAAAAAGGAAATATTAATCGACAATAATTGAACAATAATTGAAAAAATTGAACAATGGTTATTACATTCAAAGAATATAATTAAAAATTGGTCAACTAGATAGAAAATCAAAAAAAAAATAATTCAAAACTTAAGTTAATAATTCAAAATTAAATAATGAAATTTAAATCGGAAAAACACAGAATTATTGAATATAAAAAAAAACAATTGAAAATTGAGAAATAAAATTGAAATTCGAATACAATAATTGAGAATTAAAGAAAATTACCGAATAATAGGATTGAAAAAAGAAGAAAATAAATTATAATTTGAAAAAAAATGGAAAATGCCAGGAATGATTAAATATTGAAGAAAATATTAAAAATTGAAGAATAGAATTGTTATTTAAAGAAATTAATTGAGAATTAAAAAAAAAAAATTGAACAATTAAATTGAAAATAGAAAAAATTATTGAAAATTGAAGCAGTTTTTAAAACATTAAATAAATAACTGATAATTGAAAAAAAAATAATTGAAAAAAGTCGAGATTACTGAATATTGAAACAAAAATTCAAAATTGAACACAATAATTAAAAATTAAAAAAAATAATTGAAAATTGAAGAAAGTAATTGAAAGTTAAAGAGTGTACTTAAAAATTAAAAACAATATTTGAAAACAGCAGAAAAATTTAGAATTCGACGGAAGTCATTGCGAATTAATGAAAATAATTTAAAAATTATCAATTTAAATTAAAATTAAAAGAAAAATATGATTTAAAAAAGCTGAGAATTGTTGAATATTGAAGAAAATTGAGAAGAAATTAAAATTGAAAGAAATATAAAACAATAATTGGAAATTGAAGAAAATAATTGAAATTTAAGAAAAAAAAAATTGGAAATTAAAGAAAATAATTGAGAATTTAAAAAAAAATCATTGTAAAAAGCCTAGAGTTATTGAATATTGAAAAAAAGCAATTGAAAATTGAAGAATGTTATCGAATGTCGAAAATTATAATTGAGAATTAAAGAAAATAATGCAAGAATTGAACAATTGGGTTGAAAGTAGAAGAAAATAAGTGATAATTGAAGAAAAAAGAAATTGAACAACCCAGGAATTATAGAATTTGAAGAAAACAATAAAAAATGAAGAATGTAATTAGAAGAAATTAATTAAAAGTTGTAGAAAATAGTTTGAAATTGAAGAAAATGTGATTTTATGAAAATTGTTACATAATAATTAATGAATTGAATTGATAAGTTTCAAAAGCTGATTTTATGTACTTTAGTGCCCGTAAAGGATCGAACATGATTGTGGGCTGTATATTTTGTCAAATAACAAAAAAATAAAAAAAAGCATAATTGATAATTGCAAAAAAATATTGAAAAATGCCGAGAATGAGCCTACCTACTATTGAAATCAGAAAAACACAGAATTATTGAATATTAAAAAAAAAAACAATTGAAAATTGAGAAATAAAATTGAAATTCGAATACAATAATTGAGAATTAAAGAAAATTACTGAACAATTGGATTGAAAAAAGAAGAAAATAATTTATAATTAAAAAAAAATGGAAAACGCCAGGAATTATTTAATATTGAAAAAAAACTTAAAAAATTGAAGAATAGAATTGTTATTTAAAGAAATTAATTGAGAATTGAAAAAAATAATTGAACAATTGAACAATTAAATTGAAAATAGAAGAAAATTATTGAAAATTGAAGGAGGTTTTGAAACATGAAATAAATAACTGATAATTGAAAAAAGTCGAGATTACTGAATATTGAAACAATCAATTAAAAATTAAAGAAAATAATTGAAAATTAAATAAAGTACTTAAAAATTAAAGACAATATTTCAAAACAGCAGAAAAATTTAGAAATCGACGGAAATAATTGCGAATTGATGAAAATAATTTAAAAATTATCAATTTAAATAAAAATTGAAAGAAAAACATAATTTAAAAAGCTAAGAATTGTTAAATATTGAAGAAAATTGAGAAGAAATTGAAAGAAATATGAAAAAATAATTGGAAATTGAAGAAAATAATTGAAAATTGAAGAAAATAATTGGCAATTGAAGAAAATAATTGAAGAATTGAACAATGGGATTGAAAGTAGAAGAAAATAAGTGATAATTGAAGAAAACAGAATTTGAACAACCCAGGAATTATAGAATTTGAAGAAAACAATAAAAAATGAAGAATGAAGAATATTAATTAAAAATTGTAGAAAATAATTTAAAATTGAAGAAAATGTGATTTTATTAAAATTGTTGAATAATAATTAATGAATTGAATTGAAGTTTCACGAACATAAATTAATAATTGAAAAAAATATATTGAAAAAAGCAGAGAATTATTGATTATGAAAGAAAATAACTGAAAATTGGAGGAATTGTTGAGATGTGAAATCAATAAATGATAATTGAAAAAAATAGTTGAAAAAAGTCAAGAATTATTGAATATTGAATTGAATAATTAAAAAGTTAAGGAAATAATTAAGATCTGAAGAAAATAATTAAAAATTGACGAAAATAATTGAAAATTGAAGAAAATAATTGAAAATTAAATCAAATATTTGGCAATTGAAAAAAATAATTTAAAGTTGAAGAAAATAATTAAAAATTGATTAAAATAAATGAAAATGGTAGAAAATATTTCAGAATTAAAGAAATTAATTAGAAATTGATGAAAATAATTGAAAATTGAAGAAAATAATTGTCAATTGAAGAAAATAGTAGAAAATGGAAGAAAATAATTGAGAATTGAAGAAATAATTTGAAATCAATGAAAATAATTCAAAATGGAAGAAAATAATGAGAAGAAAAATAATCAAAATGAGAGGATTCCTTTCAATCCAAGTATATTTTTTTTCGGTGCTTGTCAAATACAAATTATTTCAAGATATCTTCATATTCAACGTTAATTTATCACCAACCATGCCTAATTAATTTCCAATTATTTAAAAAAATAATTACAGAAATTAGGATTTTCTTCTTCTAGGCAAAAGAATTACATTCATTAAATTAAAGAATAACAAAAATTTAAATAAAAGACTATCATTGTCCAGTAAAACACGAGGTGTGCCTTTTAAATTTCTTTATCTTCTCTCAGTATGGAATTTCTCTTTTACGATCTCGTTCCTTTAATCCAGTAGAAATTGTAGAATATGATTATAGCTTTTATTCGCATTTCTAAAAAAAAGATTTGATACCTATATCGAACGTTCAATTGCTAGTGGGCAGGGAGAAAATAGCAATCAATATACAGTTATTTTGAAAGCACGACGCATGGACATCAGCACCACATGTGAGATATAATGCTGCTGAATCCAAGCACATTTTCTACCGCAAGATTCACGATCGCTTAGAATTCTTTTCAATGGAAGGGGAATGTACCTCGTGGAGCAAAAAGTGGAAATGAAAGAACGAAAGTGTATGGGCTGAAACCTCATTGTTGGCAGATTATCAATCTTACAAATGTGGGAAGACCTCTGAGACAAAATGTAAAGCATAACTCTTATCAGGATTCTGAAAAGTTGATGAAAAAATTGAGACATAAAAACTAGCAATCGAGAAAGTATTTTAATGTCCCTGAAGTATTGTCTCTTTCAATCTTGTCCAAATCTGAAGTATTTTTTTGCTTCGTTTAGTTTATTTGTAATATTTTACTTTAATAATTTTTTGTTTAAAGTTGAGTTAAAATCGTGGTTTTAATTGAAAACTTAGAAATGTGTGATTTTAAAATTTAAATTAACTTGAAAGTGAAAAATTATTTTAAGACACATTTACAAAAAATTAATTAAGTTGCAATTAATTATTTAAATTTAAAAAAAGTAGTTTATAAAAATGACGAATAAATAGAAAGTTTGTGACTAGAAATTTAGAGGTTTCAATTGAAAATGTGAAACAAAAGGAGAAATGTAGATAAATTTTGTTTCCAACATTCATGGAATAAAAGTTATTTGATAAATAAAACTAAACCAAAGTTATTTTTATCCGAGGTGTGTATGCTCTCATTAAAATATATTTTTGTGAAAAAAACAGGTTATGTAATTAGTAATATAAGGTTTTTTTTAAGCCAGTTTATCATATTTTGCAATAATGAAAAATGTGCCATATTTTTTAAACACTGACACGAAACTAGAAATTCCCGTTTTCTCATGCATGTATTTTAGATGGAATGTATTTTTACTTTAGAAAGATAAATATTCATTATATCTTTATATATTTTTATAGACGCCTATATTTTAAAAAATATTTCTCGCTGAGAAAAGGTTCTTAAGAAGTTTTTTTATATATTTCTTGAGATAACTTCAAAAATTGTCAATTTTTTGGAAAAATCTGTCACATTTTAGTGGCAACAGATATTTTTATCACACGTACAAAAAAAGAAATCATTATTTATCGAGGATTCAATTTTAATTTAAAAGATTGATACAATTCAAACACACTTTTTTTTATCTGAAAGCACACTATTTTTATTTTATTACATATTAAATTTGCTTTAAATATGTTTGGATCAAAAAATTAATTTAAAATTCCTTTCTGTTAAGATCAGTCTTTTTCTCCTGGCAACAACTAATTAAATTAGGTTCAAGTTAATTAAATTAATTAAATTGAAAATTCAATACAAAGAGGAATTCAACGTCAAGAAGGAAGTGAAACTTAGATAAATATACTGTGCGAGGTAAATTTTTCTTAAAAAAAAACTCGTTAATGTGAATTTGGTAATTGTCAGTAGAAAGTATAATTTTCAACGTACAATTAGAAAGAATAAAAACAAATTAATTATTTCTAATCATGGCAAGAGATTTTTCAAATTTAGGAAAAATAATTGAGAAAATTACAATATAAATTTGTAATAATAAAAAATTATTGCAGAAAGATAAAAATAATGTTAAATTGAAAAAATAACTGGAATTGGAGATAAATAATAAAATAAAATAGAAAATGAGTTAAAAAATAATTGAAAATGTCAAAAAGTAATTGAAAAATGATATAAATAATTGAAAATTGAAGAAAGTAATGGAAATTTGAGATAAATAAATGAACTTTTTGGAATTAATCAACACATATTCAAAATAATATAAAATTTGTGGAAATCATTGCAAATTAAAAAAAAAATTTAATATTGACAAAAGTATTTGAAATTAGAGAAAAATAATTGAAAACTGGTTAAAACATTGAAAAGTCGATACATTAACTTAGATTTGAGATACTTAATCAAAATGTAGGAAATTAATTAAAAAATAATTAATGTATCTAATTAAAAGGTGAAGAAAATAATTGCAAAAAGATTAATGAAAATGAAAACTGAAAGAAATAATTGAAAAATGAGATAAATAATTGGAAATTGAGGAATTAAATTGAGGAATGAAGTTTGAGAATAGTTAAAAATTGGAAAAAAAATTGTTGGAAAATGATAACAATAATAATTGAAAATTGAAGAAAATTACTAAAATTTGAGAAAAATATTTTAAATTCTAGAAAATGAATTGAAGAATAATAAAAATAATAAAAAACCGGAGAAAATATTTGCAAAGTAATAAAATAATTAAAAATTGAAGAAAATAATTTTAGTTTGTTCAAAATAATTGAAAAAATTACAACATATATTTGTAATAAAATAAAATAATTGCAGAATGATGAAAATAATTGTAAATTGAAAAAATAACTAGAATTTAAGATAAATAATAATCTAAAAATAATTTAAAATGACAAAAAGTGATTGAAAAAAATAATTGAAATAAGCTGCAAATAATTTGAGATTGAGAAAAAAAATTGAAATATGATGTGAATAATTTAAACATGAAAATTTGAAAACAGTAAATAAAATTTGAGAGAAATAATTGAAAAATCACAGAATATATGTTTAGAGAAAGAAAATAATTACAATAATACATAACATTTTTTAATAAAAGAGAATAATTAAAAAATCGCAGGAGTAATCGAAAACTAATTAAAGTAATTGTAATTTCAGATAAATAATCGAAATTTTTTTAAATTATGTAAAAAGAATAAAAATAATTGAAAAATTGTATAAAACATAGAAAATTGATTACAATAATCTAAATTTGAGATAAGAACTGAAAATTTAGGAAATTAATTGAAAAATAATTTAAAGATTAAAAGATGGAGTAAATAATTGAAAAATATCCAAAAGAAATAAAAATTGAACAAAATAATTGTAAATTGAGTTATATATTTGAATGTTCAGGAAATTAAGTTATTAAAATAATTAAAAATTGAAAATAATAATTGCAAAATGACAAAAATAAGGGTAAATTATAAAATTAATTTAAATTTGTGATGAATAATATCAAATTTAAGAATAAATAATTCAATTGATTTAATTTCAAGGGAAAAATAATTAAAATTGAAAATGTGATTGAAAAAACTAAAAAAAATTACTGAAATTTAAAGAAGGTAAATTTTAGATTTAGAAATCATAATAGAAATGAATTATTAAAAATTGAAATTTTTTTTTAAATCACTTCATATTTAATTTATTTGAAACGTTGATTAAAATAATATAAAATTTGTGAAAATGATTGCAAATTAAAAAAAAATAATTAAAAAATTAAAAATTTAGGAAAGTATTGGAAATTTGAGAAAAATAATTAAAGAATGATTAAAACATTGAAAAGCCGATACATTAATTTAGATTTGAGATACTAAATAAAAATGTAGGAAATTATTTAAAAAATAATTAATGTATCTAAGTAAAAGGTGGAGAAAATAATTGCATAAATTTAAAAGAAAATGAAAATTAAAAAATATAATTGAAAAATGAGATAAATAATTGAAAATTGGGGAATTTAATTGAGGAATGAAGTTTGTGAATAATTAAAAATTGAAGAAATTAATTGGAAAATGATAACATTTATAATTGAAAATTGAAGAAAATTACTAAAATTTGAGAAAAATATTCTAAATTCTAGAAAATGAATTGAAGAATAATGAAAGCAATAAAAAACCGGAGAAAATATTTGCAAAGTAATAAAAATAATTAAAAATTAAAGAAAATAATTGTAGTTTGTTAAAATTAATTGAAATCTTACAACATATATTTGTATTAAAAAAAATAATTGCAGAATGGTGAAAATAATTGTAAATTTAAGAAAGTACCTAGAATTTGAGATAAATAATAAAAAAAATTAGAAAATTAATAAAAAAATAATTGAAAAAACAAAAAGTAATTGAAAATTAAGTGCAAAATAAATTAAATAAAACAATAATTGATAGACATAATTGTTAATTGAAGAAAATAATAAAAATTTGTGAAAAATAATTAAAAGAATTACAGAATATATTTGAGATAACAAGACTACAATTACAATTATCATGTATTATAATTCTTCGAACTTCAATTAATTTGAAATTTCATTGATTAAAAATTTAATTAATCTACGCTTTAAGAATAATAAAATTTAAATTATTTAAAATTTTTTTAAATTTTCAAAAATTCTTTTCATATTATGATTTTAATTAATTTCTACAACTTTCATCTATTTTAATCATTTTTTAAAATTTTTCTTCAAATTCTGATTATTTTCATTATTTTTTAATTTTTACCCTAAATTTTAAATTAAATTTCTGCAATTTTGAATTATTTTCTTTAATCTTTTTTTTTTTCAAATAAAACTTTTTCATTTTTAATTCCGCCCCTGTAAATTTCGTAAAAAAATATCCAGGTGCAAATGTGGGTTATTTTGAAAAGAATGAAAAACTACGCAATAAAAGTGAAATATATTTTATCGAAATAGAATAAGAAACTCTTGTATGATATTTTACACAAATCGATTGATTACGCTGATGAAGAGTTATAAGAAAAGGAAAGTTGAAGGATTAGGATGAACGGGAAAATGTTATAAAGTAGGAAGAGAAATCTGGGTGAATTTTACGGATGGGGCCCAATCGATTTGTGATACGTGGGTCAATCTTGTGCAAGGGAATGAAAAGACTGAGTATAAAACTAGTTGCGTGGCAAAAACTAGACGCTATTCAAAGGCCGTTTGCAGCACGCAGAAGGAATACACGACGAGGTCGGCACTTGAACAACAAAATGAGAGCAAAATGAAGTCGGAAGTGCTACGAATAACGAAGAAGGAAATGAACGAGGGTTGGAAGCTAGCACCAAACGATTTCATCTTCTAGAGATCGTTGATCGCTTACTTTCAGAGAAAATGAACAAGGCATTCGCACTTTATCGGTCATCTTCTTACAAAACTTAATTAATCAGCAGAAATCTGGAGAAAAAGAAATTTTCACGTGAAATTAATTTTCATCTCTTAATTCACGTTAATTGAACGATTCTCCGATCTTTCAAATAATGAGAATTTAAATTTTTTATTTTTTTTTTGTAATCTATAAAAGCATATTGAATTTATGTCATATGCCAACTTCTAATGGGGAGATTCGGCCAAAATGCCTATAGTAAAGTTTGGAGCAAAAAAAAAGGAAGTATTTAATTATAGTTTTGAAAAATATAAACCATCAAATATTTATGTCAAAATTCGTCATTTTGATTCACGACTGGGTAAATCACCTGTGCAAAAATATGAGTAAAAGTAAAAAAAAATTTTTATATGTTTTCTATAATTAATTATCTTGTTAATATTAAAAAAAGAACCAGCTTTGAATACAAAAATATAATCTTTTTATCATAAAACTAAAGTTTCAATCCAAAGCAGTCGGACAAAAATTGGAAATAAAGTCTATAACAAATAAATAAAGCTTCTACGATTATAAAATAAATTACAAAAGTATAAATTAAACACTGCGTAATAAATTACAAAAATACTTGCTTGCTTCAAATTTCAAAAGAGCGTGAGTTTTAGAAAGAAAACGAAAATTTTGTTATTCAATGCCAAATGTGACAGGTTAATCCGCCATGATTCTTTATAGTCACATGACAACTTTTTCTGCGCATGCGCACTTCTTTTGATTCGTCCCGCGATTATTTAAAATCATGTTCTTAAATATATTAAAAATGAATCTTCAATGCATAATTATTATAATTATTATTAATATAAATGCAATAATTAATATAATTAATTTGTTTAAACACTGATTTTTTATACAGAATCAGTAACAACTAATTATTTTTATTTTAGAACGTATTTTTATAAATTGAATCAAAGTGTTTAAATAGCTAAATGTTTAAGGATTAATTTAAAAAAAAAAATTATGTATGTCTGTGAGATAGAAATGCATATTTTTTAAAATTTAAAAATGAAAAAATTATCGTTGGAAAGCATCATTTTCACAATTCTTTAATAATAAACTGATAAACATGAAACTTTATAGAAATCATCTTTACCTTAATTTACTTCATTAATAAAAACAAATTATGATTAATATTTATTTTTGACCAAGTTATTCACAATTGCCAATTTACCCATTTAGACATTTTACCCGACTCTCCCCTAAGTTGAAAAACAAGGAGCCGCTAATTTTTTTACTTTGAAATCAATCTCTATATGTGAATTGGTGAAAAACTAGGAATTAATGAAAATTCGGCCATAAAATGAATTAGTAAAAATTTCTACTGAGAAGTAGTAAAATATCACGTTTAGTAAAAAACTACAAATTGATAGTAAAAATTACTAATTTAATAACTTTTACAAATATGAATTAGTAGTTTTTACTATCAATTTGTAGTTTTTACTAAAAATGGGTAATATTGAAATATTACTAGTTCTTAGTAGAAATTTTACTAATTCATGTTGTAGACGACTCTTCATCATTTCATTAGTATTTTTACAAAAATTCAGATTTAGAGAGATTATTCTCTGATAGTACACCATGTAAAGTTTACTGCACTGAAAAAAATGTTTAGTCATATCAACCAAAATTTGGTTGAGCTAAACAAATTTTTGTTGCTATGACTAAAAATTTGGTTAAGCCAACAAAATTTTTGTTGATATGACTAAACATTTTTCAGTGTGGGATTATCTTAAGGTTTTGTAAAAATTAGGTCACTCTAGATCAGAAAAAATATTACGGAAAAAGATTCGATAATATGTGTCGATTTTGAGTCGAAAAAGTTTTTAAAAATGTTACTTCTTGATAAATATAATGAAATGATTAAAAATCAGTTTAAGAAAAATTCGGATTATCTGAATTCAAATCCAACCTCAAAATAAAAAGTCAAAATGGCAGATCCAATATGTCGGACTCATTTTTGCAATTTATGTCGATTCTTATGAAACTCACTAATAAGCCTTTTTTTCTATAATTGAAGTTCAAATCAATTAAAATCCAAAAGAAATTCAACTTAAAAGCGATCAAATTTAGAATAAATATAAATCTAAACTACTTGATACCAGTATTTCTAGCAAATTTATAAAATTCCGGGCTTATTAAAATTTACATCACCAAATTGTTAATTTAATTAAAATACACATCTAATATTACAACTTACGCAATTTGACATTTTACACAATTTTTAATTTAAAAATCACATACATCGAAAATTAAATCCCCCCAGTTTCTTTAATTAACTCAAATTTATCTCGATCGATTTTCAGTTTTTTTTTTTCAAGTAATTTTCAAGGTTAACGTCACTCACGGTTGCTTTTAAAAGGTAATGTTTGCACTATCTTTGAAACGATAGTGTTATAAGGAATTAAAAATTGTATAAATTCGATAAGCACGTGTAGTTAATTGAAATAAATGAGGCTGAATAAGCTTATTATTTGACTCTGGATATTATTGAAAGTTAAATTGATAATTTTGATTAGACATGAGATATAAAAATTCATATCCTGCTTGGAAATAATGAGTCAAACATTAGATGCAAGGGGAAGGGAAAAGTTCAATGTCTGGGAAGACATAGCGTGAAATCGCAAAGGGCTTCTGCTGGAAGCACAAAGTGTTTCGAAGAAGGATATATAACGAGCTGTTCTATAGTTTTATCTTGCAGGTGTAACGTTGAGTCTTTCAAGTTTCGAGTCTTGATTCTCGCGTAGTTTCTTTTGCTTCTTATACAACTCATGCACGCACACAATTTTCTTTATTTTTCGTTCTAATATATATTTTCTTAATCCATAATATATATTTATGTGTCCCATGTACAAAAAATCGGGAAAATTTATTTTTGTATTTCATTTCACTTATTAATCTTTTATTATATTTAATTTAGGCTGAAAAATTTTAATGCTTCAATTCTACAGTTAAATTGACAACAATTATGGAAAAATTGAATCCTGACTACACGGAAAGAAAATTCATTATAAATTTTATAAAAGTGTTTTACAATTTAGGGAAAAAGGATCAGGGGCGGCAACTTGTAAATTTTTGCATTAATATTGACTGGTGGGGAGGGGGAAGAAGAGAAATAAAAACAATATTAGGGAGGTTTATCCAAAAAACCATTTTCTAAAGATTCTTATAAAATTTTAATGACATATTAAATGCATTACTTTACATGTACTGCTACAATTTTATTGAATTTTGCCGTTCCGTTTTTAAGATATAAATTTATAGAGTTGGGACTTTTACATGGAAACAGTAACAAAACGCGCAAAATGACTATATTTTAATTAATTATAAAAACCCGGTTCTACAAAATTTTTAAAAAAACTAATATATTTTAAATTGCAATATAATACAACTTTTACAACAATATTTAATTAATTTACCGTACCGTTGTTAAGAAAATCTTATTCAAGGGTAGTATTTCTTCACTTTTTTGAAATAATCAGGAAGAAAAAATTTAAATAGCTTGAAATTTTCAACGGAAAATTTTTTTTTCAATAAAATTTTTTTGTGTAATGATTTTAACTATAAAATACTATTTAGAAACTCAATTATAAGAAGAAAGAAAATAAAAAAAATATTTAATATCATGGTCTGATAGAATGAGAACCGCTTGAGGGTATAAGCGTCCTTAAATTAAAGAATGTCTAAATTAGCGTAACTATTGAAACGCAAAAATTGACAATTTTTTTGATTTCGAGTAAATTATCGAAATTAATAAACAAAAAATCAAAAAAATATAAAATTTGTGAAAATTATTACAAATTAAAAAAAAAATTAAAAATTGACGAACTTGATTGAAATTTGAGAAAAATAATTAAAAAATGATTAAAAGAAAATTAAAATTGAAAATATAATTGAAAAATGATATAAATAATTGAAAATTAAAGAATTTAATAAAAATTTGTAAAAAATAATTGTAAGAATTACAGAATATGTTTGACAGAAAGAAGACTACTTGAAAAAGGATAAAAATAATTGGAAATTAAAGTTAATTATGGAAATTTAAAAAAAAATTACAATTTAAAAAAAAATCATATTTTGTAAAATTATATTTGAAAAATGACGAAAGAAATTGAAAGTTAATTAAAAAATAATGAAACTAATTTGATATTGAAAGAAATAATTTAAACTGAAGAAACTTTATTTGAAAAAAATTAAAGAAAATATTTGAAACTTGCGGAAATTTCGAATTTAAAATTTAGTGGAAAAATTGAAGAAAATTTGTGAAAAATGATAAAAACAGTTGAATTTTGTAGATAATAATTGCAATTTTAGAAAAATATTTGAAGAATGATTAAAACGTTAAAAAGTGGATGCAATAACTTAAATTTGAGATAATAAATGGAAATTTAGAAAAATAATTGAAGAATGATTAAAACATTAAAAAGTGGAGGCAATAACTTAGACTTGAGATAATAAATAAAAATGTAGGTAAATAATTGAAAAATAATTAATATATCTAATTAAAAGGTGGAGAAAATAATTGCAAATAGATGAAAGAAAATTAAAATTGAAAAAACAATTGTAAAATGAGATAAATAATTGAAGTTTTAAGGATTTAATTGAGGAATAGATAATAATTCAAAATTGAAGAAATTAATTGAAAAATTATAACAATATTAATTAAAAAATAAAGGAAATTATAAAAATTTGAGAAAAATATTTTAAAATCTAGTAAATTAATTAAAAAATAATGAAAATAATAAAAATTCCGAAAAAATATTTGCAAAGTAATAAAATTTTTAAAAATTGAAGAAAATAATTATACTTTGTGAAAAATAATTGAGAAAATTACAACATAAATTTGTAATAAATGAAAATTATTGCAGAATGATAAAAATAATTTTGAATTGAAAAAAATAACTGGCATTAGAGATAAATAATAAAATAAAATTAGAAAATGAGTTAAGAAATAATTGAAAATGTCAAAAAGCAATTGAAAAATATGATATAAATAATTGAAAATTGAAGAAAGGAATGAAAATTTGAAATAAATAATTGAACTTTTTGGAATTAATCAACAAATATTCAAAATAATATAAAATTTGTGAAAATGATTGCAAATAAAAAAAAATTATTAAAAAATTAAAAATTGACGAAAGTATTTAAAATTTGAGAAAAATAATTGAAGAATGATTAAAACATTGAAAAGTCTATTCGTTAACTTAGATTTAAGATACTAAATAAAAATGTAGGAAATTAATAAAAACATAATTAATGTATCTAGTTAAAAGGTGGAGAAAATAATTGCAAAAAGATAAAAGAAAATGAAAATTGAAAAAAATAATTAAAAAATGAGATAAATAATTGAAAAATTAGGAATTGAATTGAGGATTAAGTTTGAGAATAATTAAAAATTGAAGAATTTAATTGGAAAATGATAACAATAATAACTGAAAATTGAAAAAAAATAATTGAAAAAAGCAAGTCTTTGAAAATTAATTGAAAAATAAATTTTATAAAAAAATAGTTGATAGACTTATTGGTAATTGAATTAAATAATAAAATTAGTGAAAAAAATTGAAAGAATTACAGAATTTATTTGAGATAACAAGACTATATAATTACAATTATTATATATTATAATTCTTCGAACTTCAATTAATTTGAAATTTCATTGATTAAAAATTTTATTTTATTTTTAACAAATTGGAGAAACAAAAACTCAGGCACGATTTTACTAATAATTAGTGATTTTAAATTAATTCAATTTTAGCGTGTAGCATATTTAATAAATTTTGCAGATAAATTTTATATTTCGTCCGCCATATTGGATCCGACATCTTGAATTTAAAAATTATATAATTCGATTCGTAATAGGCGACCCCGAAAACCCCTATATACCAAGTTTCATAAATTTTGGCAAATATTTTGCATTTTCGTCCGCCATATTGGATCCGCCATTTTGAATTTTGAAAAATTATTAACAGATTCGTAATCATTGACCCAAAAAACTCCTATGTACCAAGTTTAATTAATTTTTATATATAACTTGAAGTTTGGTCCAACAGATATTAATTTTTTACTTTTTTGTTCAATATCCGCCATTTTGTCGCATCCATATTGAATTTGATGAATTAACTAAAACATATTTTTAATTTTCTAACAGTTTGTGCTATTTAGTGCCACTTTAAATGAAATGCGTACTATATAAAGCCAATTATATATAAAATTAGAGAAAAAACTTCGATGTTCCAAAAAAAAATTCACAAAAATGGCGAAAAGTCATTTTTGGGACATTTGGCCTAGAATTACTCAAAATCTTGACGTGTTCAGCGCGAAAAAATCCCCTCAAATTCTTGTAACTGAAAAAAAATTAAAATTTGGTAGGCCTGAATATTATTTATTATTGAATAAAGATTAAATTAAATTGACAAAAATCCTGATAAGATTGACAAGAATTCAAACTAGATTGACAAAAATTAAGATTAGACTGACCAGAATTCAAACTACACTGAAGCGTCGAATTTTACTTGATTATTTATGATTCACACTATATAGATTGACCAGGTTTATTGAATTAAGATTAGATTCATCAAAATTCTGATAAGATTGACAAAAATTTTTGTAAAATTGACCCGAATTTTAAATCTGTTAATTATGGTTTAGACTAGATTGACTAGAATTAAAATTAGATTCACCAAAATTTTTATAGGATTGACTACTCTCTAAATCTGAATTAGTTAAAAACTACTATTTTAAGGGTGAAAACTCGTTTACCATGTCAAATAGTAATTAGTCAGAGTAATTTTTAGGTTATGTTAAACTACTAAAAGAATTAGTAGATTTCTATTTACTAATTACATTAGTTATTTTTTGCTAATTGAAAAAGAGATGATATTAATATAATATTATAATATTATCCCTTAACATAGCCTCAAACTAAAAAATGGTTTTTAACAGCAAATTATTAATAATTAATAATATTAATTATAATATGTAAATTATTATATGTATTAAAATGAATATTTTAACATATTTTTAGTAAAAAAATTTTATTTGGACCAATCTTGGTCCGAGACGATCTTTCATCACAAAGAATAAGTGAATAAGGTTTCCCTTTTCATGAAACTGAGTTAGACTTCAAAGTGAGTAGTTGAATATAAATGAGATCAAATAGGATCGATTGCTTCTTCCTTTCAAAAATAGGATTTTATTGTTAAGTACTTCAAGTTGCTTTAATATAAAGAAGATTCACTTGCTTATACATTATCGTTCTTTATGGGAAAGCAATTGAATTCAAATTAGCATACACATTATTCACATACATTATTTCCCTTTGTTTGATTCTAACTATAGAAACTCCGTAATTCGATTACTTTTGACCTAAAAAAAAATACGACATATCAATTCCTCTCGGAATCATCAATTCAGTTTGATTATTTTATTTATTTTGCATCTGTTTTGCCTTTATTCAATGTCAATTTTTCTCAATTTTCCTTTAAATTCTAATTTTTATGGAAAAATGTCTCGTGTGTCACACGTACAAGTTTAATTAATTTAATTTCGATTTATTCTATTACAAGTTTTATTATCTTTTTAAATAAATGAGTTATTTCGGAGCCTTATAATGTAAGTTATAATTAAATGAAAATATGGATCGTTAATGATTTACATTTAGGAGAATATGGATATGTTGATAATAATATGGAAGTGAAATAAAATTGGAAAGTAAAGTTGGAGATAATAAAAGACAGATTTTAACATTTTTATTTATTACGTAATATAACAACATAATTCAAAATTTATTGTCCAGTTTGGGGGTAATATATATTAAATTCGTATTCATAATTATTTAATTTAATAAATCTTAACGATCAAATATTAAATGTCATTGATTATTTCTTTATTATTCTTCATTCAATTACTCGTTATTATTACTCATTATTTTCATATTTATGCATTAAATTTGTGTTCATTATTGTTAATTTAATCCGAGATTGTAATATGAGGATTTCTAATGTTTTATGTTAAATTGTTAATCATTCATTACATTATTATTATCATCCATTGTTATTCAATGAATCATTATTCATTAATATATCACTCAGAATAGGTTGAATAATTAAAAATTGACGATCAATCAAAGTCAAAATCTAAGATTGATAATTGATCCTCAATTTTGAATTATATTATTCAGTTTTTTCTCCTTTTATTTAATTCCATATATTTTTTATTTTTTATTCAATCAATTTACTTTTTTAAAAAAGCAGTAAAAATGGCTGATTTACATTTACAGAATAGATTTTGAATAAAACCTCAAAACTAATAAAAATCTATAACAACTTTCAAACTAATCCGATGGATTTTAAAGAAAATTTTCAACTCGAGATTATATTTGGAGCTTTTTATCTATCGCATTTGCTCAGATACAATGTTTTTTTTACCACTTTATCGATCTTTAATTAATAATTTTGAACTTCCTCTTAACTTTAGCCGCACTCAATAATTATTTTCACAAAACTTTCTCTAGTCGGGATTCTACACTTTTGCAAAGAATTTCAAAGACTAAATTGCCTGGAATTTCCTCGAGGCTTCTCAGGAAAAATTCTATATGAAATTTCGTTCACATGAAGGAAAAAAAGAAGAATACTTCCCATTGTTGAGGTTCATAGTTAAAAGGCACTCTAATATAATTTGTCAAGCAAGCCTGTCATTCTGCGCATAAATAAACAATTACGTCTAGCTTCAGCATGTAAATTGTATTAATTTATAAAATAGTATATATTTATTAGAAAGTATACATTCATTAAAATTTATATATTCATTAAATATTATATATTCATTGAATAGTATATATTCATTAAAAAATATACACATTCACGAACAATGCTCTACAATAATTAAGGGCATTATAAAAAGTTTCTTATTTTAGTTTCTAGTTTAGATACATACAATTATCAACCAAGATTTGTTTGAAAGGTTATGCGCTTTAGGCTTTTACTGTATCTAAACATAAATTTGAAATAATAATTTTGTTATTGTCTCATTATTAGAAACAAAATCCATTTTTTTGTAAATTTCAAATTGAAAGTGTAAATTACATAATTCTATACTGAACTTTGAACATTCTCAGGAAAAACATTTTTTTCCACAATTGATCAAAAAACTCTTTCTTTAAGAACATTTCTTGATTTCCAATTTTAAATTATTATAATTCTGTGGCTGAAAGGCAAAAGAGTATAACTCAATTTTCGTAGTTTTAAGATAAACAAGTTTCAATACTCTCTTATAGTTCTGTAAAATCGAAAAGTCAACATTTTGTTTTAGGCATTTAGTCTTATTATTTAAAGTACTTTTAAAATATGTGTATCAAATTTAATAAAACGCACAGATTTTTAAAAAATTAAATACTTTTTCATATCTTGTTGGAGTTATGTTGTTTTTCCGTTTATTTTAATTTAGAACTAACTTTAAGTTTAATTGTTTTTAAATATCATTTTATAACCCATGGATTTGATTGCCACGTATAAATCAGATTTACAATCAGACTAATCTGAGTCTTTAAAAAAGCAGAAATATATTTGCGAAAAAGGTAAAAAGAATAAAAATATTCATTATTTATAGATAATTGTGTAATTAAAAAAATAATTTAGAACGTATAAATTTGTATAAAAAGGTAGGTTATAAGATTGGTCTGGTTTCATTTTTAGTACTAGCAAAATAAAAAAATAAAGCGAATAGTTTTTCATACGTTTTGAAAATTATAAAATACAACAATAAATATAAAAAATCGGTAAATACTATTTATCTAATAAGAAGAAATAAATATTTTAAATATAATATTTAAAAATCAATTAATATAAATAAAATAAATATGTATTTAGGACAAAATTTATAATATTTTAGAATTAAAAAGAATTGCAAAAAATAATTGAAATTAAACAAAATAATTGCAAATTTTGCAAATTAATTGAAAAAAAAATGAAATCAATTAAAAATTGGGGAAACTAATTTAAACAATCATAAAAATGTTTTAAACATGAACAAAATAATTAAAATTTGAGAAAAATACTTGAGAATCTTAAAAGTAAATTAAAACAAAATTGAATAATGAAAAATTAGAGTAAATAATTAAAAATTGAAAAAAACATGGTTAGAGATTGAGATAAATAAATTAAAATTAAAAAAAAATAATTAAAATTTGAGAAAATAATTAAACAAATTACATAAAATATTTTAAATAAAGGAAAGTTAAACAAAATTGAGAAAAATACTTAAAACTTTCAGAAGTTCATTGAAATAAAAGAAAATAATTAAAAATTAGAGAAAATAAATGAAAAAAGATAAACATAATTTAAAATTGAACAGAACAAGTTTTAATTAAAGAGAAATAAGTAAAAACTTTTTGGTAATTATGAAAAATAACGAGAAAAAGAACGAAATTAATTGAAAATTGAAGAAAATAATATAAAAAATATTATAAATAATTAAATAATTGAAAAGTCAGATAAATAGTTAAAAAATTTGGAAATTATGAAACAAATAATGTAAAGAATTGAAAATTGAAGGAAATAAATTTTGAAAAATAATTGAAAAATGTTTTTAAATTTTATAACTTGCCGAAAATAATTAAAATATGATACAAACAATGATAACTTGTAAAAAATTAATGACATTTAAGTGTGGTAATTGAAAAAACTACAGAATTTTTTTTAAATAAAGAAAAAATAATTGAAATTTGAAAAAATACATGAAGATCTTAGAAATCAATTAAAAAAGAAGAAAATAACTAAAAATTGGAGAAAAGAATTGAAGAAATAAGCTAAAAGTATTTGAAATTTACGATAATTAATAAACAAATTTTGAAATTATGAAAACAAATGAAAATAATTAAAAATTGAAGAAAACAATTAAAATTTTAGAAAAATTCTAAAAAATCTTAGAAAATAATTTTAGAAAATGAGAATAACTAAAAGTTAGAGAAAAGACTGGAAGAATGCTAAAAATAATTGAAATTTACGATAATTAATAAAATCTTTTGGAAATTATAAAAACAAAGAAAAATAATTAAAAATTGAAGAAAATAATAGAAATTTGAGAAAAATAATTAAAAAAATTTTAGAAATTTATTTTATAAAATAAGAAAAACTAAAAATTTGTGAAAAATCTGGAAGAAAGCTAAAGATAATTGAAATTTACGATAATTAATAAAAAAAATTTGAAATTCTGATAACAAATGGAAATAATTAGAAAATGAAGAAAATATTTGGATTTTCAGAAAAATACTTAAAAATCTTAGAAAATAATTTTAGGAAATGAGAATAATAATTTGACAATCGAGAAAAATAATTGAAAAATGATAAAATTAATTCAAAATTAAAAAAAATAATTAAAAATTAAACTGAAAATAATTTAAGATTGAGAAAGAAAATTCAATTATGATCAAAATAATTTAAATAATATGAAAAATTGAAAATATTTAATAATATTTGAGAGAAATAACTAAAAAATAGAATATATGTATAAAAAAAATAATAATTACAAAATTATTTAAACATTTTTAATTAAAGAGAATAATTAAAAAATCACAGAAATAACGAAAATTGATGAAAATAATTGCAATATCGGATAAATAATTGAAATTTTTAAAAGTAATGCCAAAATAATGAATATAATTACCTATAAATTGATGAAAATCAAGAAAAATTTCAGAATTTATTTTTAAGCAAAAGACAATAATTAAACAGTCGTTATATAATGGAAAATTGATGACAATAATCTAAATTTGAGATAATAACTGAAAATTTAGGAAATTAATTGCATGTGTATATGTATATTTTAAACTTCTTCAAAAAAAAAATAATAAATTTTTAAAGCATTTTTCGAAACCTTTTTTTTACACAAATGACAATTAAAAACCAGTAAAACACGACACTAACGAAAAAGGTTACCTTATTCTTTCAATTCAAATTTCAAAATATTTCCTGATAAAGAGAGTCAAAATCAATAAAATAACAGGGACTAACTTCACTTCAGTTTTTAAAACGTGGACAGAAAAAGATGAATAAGTATTAATACTAACTAACTTCATATCAGACTTTAAAACGTGGACAGAAAAAAATGAATAAATATAAAAAGTAACTAACTTCAGGAGTTCACGGAGATTATTATTATTTAATAATTTTAATATTACCAAATTGCTTTTACTTTACTTATCACTTTATTTTATACGAATGAAAACAATGAATTTCAACTTTCAAGATTATTATTCTTATGAATATATTTTTTCAAACACTTTCAGAGTATAAGCAAATAACCTCAAAACAGAAATAAAATCTTTTATTAAAAAATTAGATTATTCAATATTTTCTAGATAAACAAATATTTTTATCATTTTAGAACTATGAATAACTTTAAAAAGCATGTTTAAATGTGCATAAATCTGAGTTATCTCAAAATCGAAAAAATGGGAGTTATGCTCTTACCATACTGAAGTGGGAAACGTTTCTGAGTAACGAATGAAAAATTATCTTTTTTTTTCTTTCTTGTTTCAAATTCTTTTTGTTATACAAAGACACAATTCAGTTCAAAAACGCTTAAAAAAACATTCAATAGTACATTTAAGAGTCGCAACCACTAAAAAAAATTGTTTAAAAAAATAAATTTTCATTCGTTACTCAGAAACGTTTCCCACTTCAGTCTGGTATGCTCTTTTGCCTTTCAGCCACAGAATTCTTGCGACTTCATAGCACACATCATTTCCAAATTCAGTCCCGATTTAAAGGTAAAAATTTTCTACAACAAATCGTTCTTTAGTCGAATAACAATTTAATTTAATTGAAAAATTGGAAGGCGTTTAAGAATTTATTATTAAAAATCATTTAGTTAAATTCTGCATTACTAATTAAATTGGTCACACTGAGAGACTTTCCGTTTGAAGAAATGTTTGAATGAATATCTCATTTTGATATAACAGCGTTTGAAAGTAGAGAAATCCGGGAAAAATTCACAAATTCATAAGTTGAAACGAATTATATCAAAACTTTTTTACGTATTTATAAAAATACAGAACAATCAGTTTTCGAATTTATCGACGCTTATAGTAATATACCGAAACACGAACACACGCACAAAAGTCAAAAGTCCTAACCACTAGACCACTTAAAATACATTTATCCGAGCATTTATCTATAAGTTTATGACATCCTGACATGTCAGCTGTTTGTTATCAATAATGTAACTAGTACAATTAAAATTAGTGCACTTCCGAAGGGGCCCCCATGCATTTTTTGTCCCAGGTTCTAGAGCTCACTTGATACGCACTGCCACTCGGAAACACTCGGATGTTTTCGGCTCGCTTCGTTCTGTAGACTTGCATTTGACATTTGACACACGCCGTGTGAAAAATTGTCACAATGTATCACAAAATTCGAACGATTCTATATACCAATTTTTGACTGAATATTATCAATTACGAAAACGAAAAGTCTCTCAGTGCAGAATTCAACTATTTCAGATTTAGAGAGTAAGATGATAATTTAAAATAACAGTTTTTATTTTGCTTCCTATCGTATGGGACAAACACAAGTTGAGTTTTACGGAAGTGAACAAGAATATGATTTTGAGGGGAAACCGAGACTTGGAGGAAGACCCTCTTAGACTAAAAGGGGGCGACGATGTGCGACATCCTTGCTTATTTCCTTCACTGGCAGATTTCGAGGTTTAAAGTCATGGTCCGTGAGAAAATACGTTGGGGGACACACGCGCTTACAAGAAGAAGCAAGTGTGCAAGCAGACGATAGAACGAGTGGACTTGAACTCAAAGCAACTACTTAAGTAACTCAACCATGCATGGTTCCCCGTACTTGCGAGCATTACAGGTGAATTACAGGCAGTGGGACGAGTCCTACTCGTTGAGAAAATCAAAAAAACATGCCTCCACTACAAGAGAATCCTTGATCAAGAATATCGAGTGCCAGTCCTTAATCGATTGAGCTCGATGCAACAGACTCCGTCACAGTGCCTTCAAGTTCAACTTGAGCAAACGACAATATAATTTTCGTTTCAAGTACGCTCAAGGTTGAAGTCGAGTGTGGATTTATGGGTTATTTCAAAGTGTTTTATGAAGGTTGTTCAGTGATTTAAGGTGTTTGAGCAAAAGTGTTCGAGACTCGAGTCAAATTCGAATTGAAGATATTTATATATAGACTTATTTGGAGAGAAATTGAGATTAAATGATGTTAATTTAGAGAATTGGATAATTAATTTTGGGATATGTTTGATAAAGAGAATTTGATTCTGGTGGAATAAAAGAGTGGGAGATTATAAGAATATTTTAGTGAAAGATATACGGAATTTTATAAGTAAATAATTAGTGAATGTTATAAATAATTAGTAAAAAGTTTACATGATTTGAAAATTGAGTTTAGAGAATTGGAAAATAGAGTAAACAGTCTAAAAAGAGAATTTTAATTTAAGACGTGTCTTAAATTAAGCAAGCCGTGCTTTATTTATTTTTTATGTGAAAAATCCTATCTTAATTATATTATTTAAGATGGAATTTACAGCAATTCCAAATTTATTTATTTAAATTCACTAGTACTTCACGTTTTTATATAAATTTAAAGTTTTTAATTTTTATTGTCACAGTTTAAGGCAAGGGAAAAATCAGTATAATAAGCTAGAGCTGTCTTAAAAATGTTGCGTCTTAAAACAAGACAGTTTTTAGCCTTAAAATAATACTTTCTTTTTGCTGTGGAGAATTAGCAAGTGCAGTAAATCTATAATAATAATCCTCAAAATTCATTCATTCTTCCATTCTGGCCGCACCTGAAGTTTGTCACATAGATATTATTTGTTTTAAATCAGATACTTTTTAAAAAATGCATTTAAATATATAAAAATTTTAATTTATAAATATGTGACCCGCTCTGAAGAAAGGGACCTTAGAAGCAAATCGGTAATTTTACAGGAGAGCGAAAAGAAAAGACGAGCGCGCATGGTACTCTGTACAAACCGCTGATGTTTGAATTGTTATAACTTAAAAAATAATTAATAAAAAAATTTTCTGACTTCAGATAATGAAAAAGGAACTTTTAATGAAGTTGAATCAACCATAAACCGAAAATCGATTTTTTGCTTCTAAGGTCCCTTTCTTCGGAGCGCGTCACATATCAGTTCAAATAATTTAAATTTCATTAATAAACAAATCTATAATTTTTTTCTACAATTATTCTATTTACATTTTATAACTATTCTTCATTTTTTTCAATTATTTTGTTCCGTTATCGATTATTTTCGACACTTTTCTAATTTTCCTTTCATTTGTCAATTATTTTCTTTAAAATTTAATTATTTTAGTCATTTTGTAATTTTTCTTTCCATAATCAATTTTTAGTTGCATTCTACGCTTTTCAATTATTTTATTCAAAATTTAACAATTCTCTCATTTTCTCAATTATCAAATATTTTCTTGAAATTTCAATACAATTCTTCAATTTCTAATTGATTTCTTTAATTTTTATTTATTTTTTACAATTTTCTCCATTATTTTCATTAGTTTTCAATTGACAATTCATTATTCTGTTTCAAGTTTATGATTATTCATCAATTTTAAAATTTTTTTTGTTCAAATGCCGATTGATCTCACCATTTTTTGAATTTATTTTCTTGTTATTTTTTTTATTTTTTTATTAGTTAATTATTATAGTCAACATTTAATTATCTTCGTCATACACTGTAATTTTTCTTTTATAATTGTCAATTGTTTTCTTGAAAATTGCATTCTATTCTTTAATCTCCCATTTATTTCTTCAATTTTTAATTATTTTCTTCAATATTCAAATATTTTCCTTAACTTTCGATTATTTTTATCGATTTTCAATTAATTCCTTAATATTAGTTAATTCTCGCATTTTCTCAGTTATCAATTATTTTCTTTTAATACAATTCTCCAATTTCCAATTGATTTCTTAAACTTTCATTTATTATCTACAATTTTTTCCATAATTCTTATCAGTTTTCAATTGGCAATTTATTATTCTCCGTCAAATTTATGAATATTCATTATTTATAAAAAATTTTTGTACAAATGCCGATTATTCTCACCATTTTTCGATTTTTTTAAAGGTTATTTTTTTTTTAATATAGTTAATTATTTTCGTCATATTGTAATTTTTTTTTTGATTATCAATTATTTTCTTGATATTTTCATTTAATTCTTTAATTTCCTATTTATTTGTTCAATTTTCAATTACTTTGATCCATTTTCAGTTAATTCCTCAATATTTATTAATTCTAGTATTTTTTCAATTATTTTTTTTACTCATAAAAATTGTTTTAAAATTTCAATTCAAATCTAAGTTACTTTTTTCATACTTAAATTCCACTTTTCAATTTTCAATTATTTTCTTTACTAATATTAAAAAATTATCGCCTTTTTGCTATTATTTTTTGCGATTTATCATTAGGTTTCTTTTGTTTTAAATACAGTTCTTCAATTATTTTCTTTAATTTTTAATTCCATTCTTTAATTTTTATTATTTTTTTCGCTTTTTAATCCATTTGTAAAATGTGCAATTATTTCCAGCAATTATTCCTATAATTTTCTTAACTTTTAAATTTGCAATTATTTTCATTAAACTTAATATTTCTTGTTTAATTTTTACAATTATTTCTTTCAGCTGTCTTTTAATCTAGTCATTTTTCAAATTTTGTTTTCAATTGACAATAATTTTCGTAATTCTTCACATATTTTCTTCAATTTTTTAACTATATCCTTCAATTATTAATTATTTTCCGCAATTTTCAATTATTTTCTACATTTTTTACAATTTTTACTTATTATCTTAAAATTTTATAATTATTCTTTGATTTTTGAAATTATTTTGTCCTCTATTTTGATTATTTAAAATCAGATGTCAGATAAATGATCAGCAACCTGAGAAAATTCCGATTTACAAAATTACAAACCAATCCGATCTATTTTTCTTAGAAATGTCGTTAAAAATTAACCGATTAAACGAACTTACCTTAAGTAAAGTTCAATCGGGATTATATGAGTCGTCTCGTTCGAATAGATCAAATTGTAGTAGTACTCTTTCTGCTAGATCTAGTCACAGTTTTTAAAGCTTTTTTGAAAAAAATACTTTTTTGCGCCTATACTCCACGGATATCCGTAGATGGCGCTGCACACTTCCGGCTTGTCATTTATTTTAAAGCTGTTTTGACAAATCGCAACATTTATGTGGGGTATTCTTTGAAAAAGATGGGTTTTATTTATAAGTAAAAATAAATAATTTATTTATTATAAAGGGCGGGAGTAATCTATTCGAACGAGACGACTCATATAATCCCGATTGAACTTTACTTAAGGTAAGTTCGTTTAATCGGTTAATTATATTTCGTCGTCTCGTTCTTCTAGATCAAATTGTAGATGTTTAAAGTCGTTTTGCGATTTGTATTATTTTTGATTTTGCAATATTTGCAAATTTACTATTACATTAGAAACAGATATATACAATATGTATGTATAATCTATACTGGAATTTATTCAATAAAGAACATTCTTATTTTATTTGGGATCCTAATCGCAGAATAATTCTTGAAGAAAAAATGGTATTTTTACCATTATTTTATTTATTGTTAAATTTTGTAGTCCTTATAAAAGGTGACTAAACTATTAATGTTATGAATTCTACATTAGAGTTTAATCCTGTGATGAAAAAACTTTAGTTTGGGTAAAGTATCGTCTGAAATTCTAATGCATTTTTAGGGTACCATGTATATTAACATTGGTATCAAATTTATAATTTCAGGCAAACTTACGTTATATAATGAAATATTATTTCTATTGAAGTGTTGTCATTATAATAGCAAAAGATTTTTATACTGACAACAAAAATAAATTATAGTTTTCCAACAGACTAAAAGTTTTTGATATGACGGGTACCAAACTTGTTTTGGCTATAAAAAAAAAACTAAAAGGAAAGCTAAAACTCCAGCATCCTAATCATCAATGATTTTTCTTATTAATCGGAGAATACGAGAAACTAAAGGAAACATAGGCATAAAAGTAAAAAACTTGTTCAAGATTGGTGTAGATAATAATTATAGTGGTCAGACTTTATGATCGACAAAAAATTATAATTATAATTGGAAAAACCAAAAATTTTCATAAATTTTCTATATATTATGCAACTTTTCTAATTTTATACTTATTTTTATATTGAAAGCAAATAATGTGTTTAAAAATTCTTTTTATTCGAAAAGAAATTCAGTTAAATATTTTCTATAGTTTTATGTACAACACCTAGAAACTTGCGCTTTTGTGCTGGAATTGGGGGCCATTTTTCTTAGTTCAAAATAATTTTCAAAACTTTGAAAGTTTCTTTTATGGAAAAATATTTGACTGGCATTATACTTTAATTTTGCTTATAACTATAGTACCTGTAGCGTCCAGATATGTAATCGATACAAATACTTAGAAGGTGTATTATGGATTTTTATAAATTTGTACAATCAAAGAAGGCGATACAAAAGCCAAGAGGTTAATATTTAGATTTAGAAAAATTTTTCCTTGGTTTATCAACTAAAAATTTTGTAGACAGAAATTAACCACTGCAATGTTTACATTACTTAATTATTATTCTTTTTTAAATCAATAGTGAATTTAATGAATTAATAATAATTGTGTAATAATAATAATTAAAAATCGAGTCATTTATCGTAACGGCAAGCTTTTTACCTTCCAAAAAACTCACTTAAAAACGAAACTTTGTTTTCTGTTATATATTTTAACATAACTACATCATTCATGATATTTTTTTTTTAAGAATTTTTATGATTTAAGCGGTTGAAAAAATTTGGGTCCTTCTGGCACATTCTGCCTTGTGAATTTTTCTTTGATGACCTTTTTCTGGGTCTCACAATTTTTCTTGAATAAACGCTTGGAGTTTAATGAGACCTTGTATGTTTCGTTTCCATAATATTAATTTTGTTGGAATATATTAGATAATTTTTTATTTATTACATAAATGTTTCTATTTTATCCCTACATTTTTTGCAACTTTCATCCATGAAGAAAGTTTTTCATCAAACAGAACTTTATCGAGGGGAAGATACTCCTTAATGTTTTAACCGTTTGATTAACTTAAAGAATTACAGATGTTCTTCTCATTACTGCTACATTATAGTGTGTGCGATAAGATTCTATTGCAATACTTAATAGGCTTATATATTAGGATTTTTATGATTTGCAGTGTTGCCATTGTTAAATATTGTGGTTACCTTCAAACTTACAACAAAATTGATTGCCAGCACTTTTGTTGAAGCCTGCTTATACTATTTTTGTCTATTTTTCAGTTAAAATATTTTAGTCCTTGTAAAAGGTGGGTTTACTTTTGGACAAATTTTCCACGAGAAGTTTGAAAATTTATGTTTTAACTGAATGACATCATTTTCAGTATTGTCAGGCGAAAGAAGTTTCTTTCTCGGAAAGATCCTTAGATCTTTTCTTTCTCAAAAAAGATCTTTAGATCTTTTTGACTATGAGCAACAACAATTTATTCAGCAATATTGCTATATAGAAATTGCGTAAAATTGCTTCAGTCATGATGAGGAATGTATTAATTTTAATAATTTTAGTAGAAATCGGCAAACAACAAACAATAGACTTTACAATCTTAAACAGGGTTTAAATTAGTAAATATTTTAAATACTATTAATATAAAAATTCTTATAAAATTTACAGAAATTACATTGTAATGATAGTGGCGTTATATGAATATTTATATGCTAACCAATATTTGGAAATTTTAAAGTAATTTCACTTCATTTAATTCTACTAATTTTAATAATTAAATTAATTGATTTATATATTTAAACACTTTTTGGTAATTAATAATATTGTCATGTTTTACAATAAATTACAATTGATTGTTAGATCGTAAATTATAATTTAAAATAGATCAGATCAAGCGATCATTGCGCCTTTTATTGCCATAAAAATGATGTCCTATTTAATCGAAATGTGCGATTTATAGGTATTATAAATTATAATTTTAGAATTTTATCCAATTATATAAAAAGTTAAATTAATAATACAAATAATTAGAACCAGACAAGATTGAGCAATTTTAGCGCCCTCTATTTCTATGAGATGTCCGATTTAATCGATCTTTGCGATTTTTATAATCAATTATAATTTTAGGATCTATCCAATAATAATAAAAAGTTATAAATACATATAATCGGAAACAAACGAGATTGAATAATTTTTTAATCAATCCAATAATAATACAAAGTTATAAATACATGTAATCGGAAACAAACGAGGTTGAGCGATCTTTGCGCCCTCTATTTTTGTAAGATTTTGTCCGATTTAATCGATCTTTGCGATTTTCATAATCAATTATAATTTTTGAATCAATCCAATAATAATATAAAGTTATAAATACATGAAATCGGAAACAAACGAGGTTGAGCGATCTTTGCGCCCTCTATTTTTGTAAGATTTTGTCCGATTTAATCGATCTTTGCGATTTTTATAATCAATTATAATTTTTGATTCAATCCAATAATAATATAAAGTTATAAATACATGAAATCGGAAACAAACAAGATTGAGCGATCTTTGCGCCCTCTATTTTTCTAAGACTTTTTCCGATTTAATCGATCTTCGCGATTTTTACTATGGATTATAATTTTTGAATTAATACAGTAATATCAAAATTTAAACTATAAATACATATAAACGGAACCAGAAAAGATGGAGCGATCGTTGCGCCTTCTCCTTCTGTTAAATGCTGTTCCTGTTTTGTATGATCGATCTTTGCGACCATTAATATAATCTGAATCAGACGATATTTACCTTTTCTATATTTATATATTCATGTATTATTATTTTTTATACTTACATAAAATTGTTTATTGTTTAATTAACAGACGATCTAACCAGGCGATTGGCGTTTGGCCTTACATTATTGTTAGATGCTGTCTAATGTGATCTATCTTTGCGATCTTAATAAATATAATTTAAGAATTATCCAGAAAAAATCATAAAATAAATCTATCGTTATTTGCGCCCTTTATTTATTTTGAAATATCGTGCGCCTTGATCGATCTTTGCGATCACTTTTGCATTTAAATGCTCCAACCGGCGTTGACGTTGTCCACCTTTCAATCTCCTCTCGAGTATCTTTGACCGAGAAGGAGTCCGATCTTTGCGGACTCCTTTTGACATTGTTTGTCATGAGATTGTTCATGAAAAAGTGTGCCTACTTTTTCAGTTAAATGCTCCAACTGGCGTTGTCGTTGACGATCTTTCAATCTCCTCTCGAGTATCTTTGACCGAGAAGGAGTCCGATCTTTGCGGACTCCTTTTGACATTGCTTGTCATAAGATTGTTCTTCATGATTTCCATATTTCGGAATTGTTGAGCCACACCTGACGTGGATTCTGGAAAATGGCGTCTCAACCCCGCCGGCGTATCACATTTTGTGATGCTACGCTTTTATTCTTGTTTCTAACAAGCTTATCACTTTACACTTTTTTGCACTTCACTTATCGCTAACCGAATGACAAATTTCAAGGGAGAAATTCTATTAATTAAGTAAAATAATGCGAAAAAACGGAAAAAACTATAGATCCAAAACTGTTTCAGATCTCACAGAAAAATACAATGACAAGCCGGAAGTGTGCAGCGCCATCTACGGATATCCGTGGAGTATAGGCGCAAAAAAGTATTTTTTTCAAAAAAGCTTTAAAAACTGTGACTAGATCTAGCAGAAAGAGTACTACTACAATTTGATCTAGAAGAACGAGACGACGAAATATAATAAAAATGTTTTTCTGATCCAATAAATTGCACAACTTTGAAAAAAAAACACTTCCAAAATTCATAATAATACATATAGGAATACCTATATCAGTCTTGAAATGTGTTTTTTCTGTTTTACTATTTTTTTTTATCAATACTTTCCTTGGCCAATTTTGCGGTATTTGGCTGTTTTGTGTCTTAATATATATTTTCTCTTTTCATGTATTATGGATTTATGCCGACGAAGTTTTCCTACATTTTTCTTTGAGCAGGAAAAATATTCTACATACCATCTTGTTTCTTGAAAGAAAGCGGCCTGTCGACAAATAGAAAAGTCACGAATGCTTTTCCGTTTGATATCAAAAGTCAAAACATTTTACAAATATTTAAAAAAAAAACGACCCGAAAGAAAAAGAGTTAAAAATATTGTCAAGTATTTTATGCCATTTTCAGAAATGTAAAATTGTTACTTTCTCTTTATCGGTTTACACAAAGTTTCCAATTTCAAAATAACATCTTCAATTTTATTTTTAAATAATATTTTCATTTTTCTCATAAACTTATTTATAAATTTACCCGGGGATTTTTGCGGACGCTAATTACGAATTTGAGGTTATTTTTCCAAAATTACTTTCATTACCAATTTGGGGTTGTTTTTCTGAATTCAAAAATTCAGAAAAATATTATTTCTAAATTTTTCGGATTCACTTAATAGTTTTCTACCCGGATTTTTTGGAATATTTTTCCGAATTTCAAAATGTCGGATCCAATTTTTGAAAAGTTATTGGAATCGCTTGAAACTTTTTACTCTGGGATTTTTTCGGGCGCTGATTACGAATTTTAGGTTATTTTTCCAAAATTAAAAAAAAAATAGATTCAAAATGTCAAGCTAATTAAAACAAATTTCTAAATTTATCGGATTCAGTTACAGTTCTCTATCCGAATTCTTTGGAGTTTACGAATTTGAGGTTATGCAGCAAAAAATCAGAAAGATAGATTCAAAATGTCTACCTAATTTAAAATTTGTTTCAAATTTATCGGATTCACTTAAAGTTTTTTAAACGGAGGTTTTTAAAGTTAACAAATTTAATTAATTTGATTACTAATTGGAGGTTATTCTGCCAAAATTCAAAATGGCGAATCCAAGATGGCTGCACAATTTTTAAATCTCACTAGATTCACTTGAAACTTTTTACTCGGGGATTTTTTAGGGCGTTGATTATGAATTTGAGGTTATTTATCCAAAATTTAAAATCTCGGATTCAAAATGTCTACCCAATTTAAGAATTTTTCTAAATAGATCGGGTTTACTTAAAGTTCTCTACAGGGAGTTTTTGGAGTGTGAGAATTTGATTAATTTGATTACTAATTATAGGTTATTTTTCCGAATTTAAAAATGTCGGATCCAAAATGGCTGCCCAATTTTTTAAAATTTATTGGATTCGCTGAAACATTTTACTCTGGGATTTTTTCGGGCGCTGATAACGAATTTGAGGTTATTTTTCCAAAATGCAGAATGATAGATTCAAAATGTCTACCTAATTAAAAAAAAAAAATTCTAAATTCATCGAATTCACTTACATTTCTCTACCCGGATTTTTCGAGTTTCAACATAGCAGATTCCAAATCCCTACCTAATTTAAAATTGATTCTAAATTTATCGGATTCACTTAAAGTTCTCTAAACGGGGGGTTTTAAAGTTTGGGAATTTCATTAATTTGATTACTAATTGGAGGTTATTTTTCCAAATTTCAAAATGGCTGACCAATTTTTTAAAACTCATTGAATTCGCTTAAAACTGTTCACTTTGAGATTTTTGCCTAAGCTGATTACGAATTTGAGGTTATTCTCCCAAAATTCAAAATAGCAGAGGAATTTTTAAAAAATACTTGAATTTTCTTGTAACATTTTATCCAAGGATTTTTAAAACCACTATATTATAAAATTCATTAAAAAATCTTATTTTATATTTTCTCCCTTAATTATATAACTCAAACTTCCTTAAATTAATTTCTTCCACAAAATTATAAATGAAGAAATATCAACTCCTTTGTGCACGGAGCATTTGTTTTTTTTCTTAAAAACTTTTCCCGGAAAGTTTTCATTAAAAAAATTTTTCCTTTTAATGCAAGAATGGGTGTATATGATTTCCATTTGCATGAAATTAAAATGTTTCTTGCTGCTTTTATATTATCGCGAGTATCTTCTTTTATGCAGAATCATCTTGGGGGATCAGTGAAGTATGTACTTTATACTCATACGTCCGAGTGCGTAAGGTGTGTATTTTCTTGGACGCGTTGAGCGCGACGTATGGACTTGGAATAAATTATCCAGGGTGTCTCTATGGGTCTATAATGATTTTCTTGGCATGGTGGGATGATACAGGAAGTGTACTCACAACGGCGGAACCAGGCGTTCACTCAATGGAAAGTCTTTCAGTATGACCAAGAGGCTCGCCAAGTGGGCAGTCTCGTCTGTGAAAACGTAGACTTACAACTATTCAATTCTCCCTTCAAATTCATAAACAAATTCAGACTCTTGTCTTTCGAATCATGCCACTGCTACAAATTATAATTGAAAAATGCCTATCGTTAGATCAACAAAAAGTAACTTTCGATTTCGTCAATTTAAATTAGGACCAAGTATATAAACAATTTTTAGAAAGAAATAAAAAAGAAAAGAAGAAAAAAAGTGTAAATACATTTATAAATGTCAAAAAATTGTGATTTTTGGTGAGTGTTATCGGTCGAGTATCGAGATAAAAAAATAAATTGTAAAACTGATTTTAGAAAGTGATTTATTAAAAATTCAGTGATGAAATTGGTGAAAGTTTGGTAAATGTGAGAGAAAAGAATTTTGTGGAATGAGAAAAATATATTGCTTTTGCGAGGAAATATGAAAAAGAGATTTGAATTTTGTGGGTGAGAAGTGAAGCGATGACTCAGAAAAATGAGGGACTCTTCACACGTGTGTAAGTAGGCATCCCCTCGTTTCGAGTAGAGCTCGCATTTCCGGTGTGTGATCCGTGTAATTTTTTGGCGGGAAAAATTTATCACGGAATCACCCTTCTGGAAAATAAATTTGGTAACAAGAGAATTAAGAATCTCGGTGGACATTCAGGAAAGATCGCTGGAAGATTTTTTTTCTCTAAAGGGGAATACTCTTCAGAAATGGTCAGCCAACACGCTATGGCCACCACTGTTCGTAAAGTTAAACAGGGAAATAGATTGAGGAAACTTAATCAAAATCAAGGTATATTTGTTTTCATAAATAAGTGTCGAATTGTAAAATTTATTTATTTAATTATACATATTACCAAACGAAAAAACAATTTTAAATAAAAGCTTGTATTTCTTAAATGAGTTTACATATTTAAGAGTACTTTGGATAGAATCAAAAGACATGAAATAGTCTTTTGTTTGCAGTTTGAAAATTTAAGAAAAAATTATTTTTTCATGATTTGTTTATAACTTGTTTATAAACAATTAATTTTTGTCAATGTTATGGGTTAATCTAAAATTGCGAAGAAGTAATATTACCTGGAGAACGGTAATGAGAACGAAAATATAACCGGGCTTAGTCCAGCTGAACCGTGTCAACAAAATTCCATTGATTTTCTGAAATGTTAAAACTATCATGAAAATCTGTAGTTCACAACAGAACAAAAAAACACTTTTAACCGTTTTTTTAAATTCCATGTCTTTGTTAGTTTTTTTTGCATTAACAAATTTTAACAACATTTTAAAGAAATATTAATAACTCAACAGTGGTTTGCAATAAATTAATGAAATTTATGTGGATTATCTAAAAATGTTCACTCTTTTTAACGAATATAATTGCAAAATTTTAATATAAAAAATTACATATTTTTAATAACAATTTTATAAACAATTTGAAATATTTATGTGTTCTACCCCTACGGTTGAGATGAAACTCATAGAAAATGTACACAGAGATGTCTTCTTTAAGTTTCTAAAAAAAAAAATTGGTATTTTCAATAAGAAGTGTAGATAATATATTTATTTTCTCTTCGCGCGCCGACCGTTACGCTGCGAGAAGCTCCGGCGCACTGTGGTCAGAATCTGCCATTTACTGTTCAAAAAAGTCTACAGCCTCCAAATTTTAACGAAAATGGTTGACTCTTGATTTAAAACACTCAGGAATAAATTCTTAACAACTTTAATGCAGCAGTTTTTTGAATTTATGTTTTTATTATTATTATTTTAATGTTAATAACAAAATAATGACAAAGTGTTTAGTATATATCTTCATTTTATCAAATAAAAGTCGCCTTTATACTGAATATCATTTCAATCGACTGATTATCGATCTTTAAAAGGCAAAAAATGATGTTTTAATGAATAAAAAAAAGTTGTTTATTTAGTTAATAAATAATTTAATTCATTTAAGTTAACAAATGAATAACGCGCTTATATATAGTTGAAATAAATTAGTTTTTTGCAATTATTTTAGTATTTAGTAACACTTGACAGTTGTGCATAAATATTGTTTAAAAAGTGTTATTTGTCATTGTTATAAACAAATTATATTAACAAATAAACTGCTCACTTATTTTTTTATCGAAACTGAATCGATTTTTTTCTTAAATTTTTATAATTCTCTTAAAATTACCATTTATTTATAAATATTGTTTAAAAAGTGTTATTTATTACTGTTATAAACAAATTAAATTAACAAATGAACAGCTCACTTGTTTTTTATAGAAACTGAATAGCTTTTTCTCGTTTTTATAAGTTTGATTTTAGTGCTATTCATTTCTTAATTTAATTTGTTTATAACAATGATAAAGAGAAATGTTTAAACAATGTTCTTAAGAAATGTTACTGTTAAAAAAATTTTAAAAAATTGAGAAAAAAAAACAATTCAGTTTTAGTGAAAAGCAAGTGAGCTACTCAATTTGTTAATTTAATTTGTTTATAACAATGACAAATAACACTTTTTAAACAATATTTATGCACAACTGTCAAGTGTTACTAAATACTAAAATAATTGCAAAAAACTAATTTATTTCAACTATATATAAGCGCGTTATTCATTTGTTAACTTAAATGAATTAAATTATTTATTAACTAAATAAACAACTTTTTTTTATTCATTAAAACATCATTTTTTGCCTTTTAAAGATCGATAATCAGTCGATTGAAATGATATTCAGTATAAAGGCGACTTTTATTTGATAAAATGAAGATATATACTAAACACTTTGTCATTATTTTGTTATTAACATTAAAATAATAATAATAAAAACATAAATTCAAAAAACTGCTGCATTAAAGTTGTTAAGAATTTATTCCTGAGTGTTTTAAATCAAGAGTCAACCATTTTCGTTAAAATTTGGAGGCTGTAGACTTTTTTGAACAGTAAATGGCAGATTCTGACCACAGTGCGCCGGAGCTTCTCGCAGCGTAACGGTCGGCGCGCGAAGAGAAAATAAATATATTATCTACACTTCTTATTGAAAATACCAATTTTTTTTTTTAGAAACTTAAAGAAGACATCTCTGTGTACATTTTCTATGAGTTTCATCTCAACCGTAGGGGTAGAACACATAAATATTTCAAATTGTTTATAAAATTGTTATTAAAAATATGTAATTTTTTATATTAAAATTTTGCAATTATATTCGTTAAAAAGAGTGAACATTTTTAGATAATCCACATAAATTTCATTAATTTATTGCAAACCACTGTTGAGTTATTAATATTTCTTTAAAATGTTGTTAAAATTTGTTAATGCAAAAAAAACTAACAAAGACATGGAATTTAAAAAAACGGTTAAAAGTGTTTTTTTGTTCTGTTGTGAACTACAGATTTTCATGATAGTTTTAACATTTCAGAAAATCAATGGAATTTTGTTGACACGGTTCAGCTGGACTGAGCCACCGACCAAAATTCTAATCGAGAATTTATGAGAATTTAAGTTTTTTGATTTATTTATCAAATAAAGTCAAATTTTTTCAATTAATGTATGAAAATAGAATCTCTAGTGTCATTCTAATTAGTAATGATTTAAATTTTAATGTTATAAAAGAAGAATTATATATTATAATTTACAAGTTTCTTTCGTTCATTAATTCTTTCATTCTGTACACACCTGAAGTTTGTGAAACTTCTGTTTTCTTATTTTAAATTTATACATTATATTTCACCTTTTCCAAATGTTCTCAATTTTTAAATCAATAGCAATTTTAATTTCTTCGAATTTCTGTTAATTTGAATTTGCATTGATTAAAATTTTTAATTAATTCACCGTTAAAGTATACTAAATTTGAAGTGATTTAAAAATTTCTGAAATTTTTAATAATTATTTTTTCTTATGATTTCAGTTACTTAAATGATATTTTTCAACTATTTTATCATTTTCCAATTACTTTCTGCAATTTATAATTATTTTTTAAAAAAAATTTTCAATCACTTCTTTAATGTTGATTATTTTCTCATCGACAATAAAACAATTTAATTATTTATTGCTAAATTTCATATTACTTATCGAGAAATAAAATTAATTTTTTTAGTTCACTATTATTATTTTTAATTTGTAATTATTATCTTAAATTTTTAATCATTTTCATTATTTCTGAATTAATATCATCCTGAACTGTCAAATATATATTTCAATTTTCAATTATTTTGTTCAATATTCATTTCTTTTAATCATTTTGCAATTATTGTCTTCATCTTTTAATTATGTTTTAATTAATTTCCTAAATTTTCAGTAATTATCTCAAATTTAGATTATTTATTAGCAATAATTTATCTGAAATTTTAATTATTTTCATCTTATTTCAATTACTTTTTAAATTTTCAAATTATTTTCATTATATTTCAATTATTTTTAAAATTTTTAAATTATTTTCATCATATTTCAATTTTTTTTTTTCAATTTTAAATTATTTTTATCATCTTTCTTTTATTTTCATACTCTCTAAATCTGAATAAGTAAAAAACTACTATTTAGGGGTTAAAATCGTGAACGAGTTTTCTCTTTTTCAAACTACTAATTCAATTGTTAAAGTTAACTAATTAAATAGTAAAAAATAACTAATGTAATTAGTAAAAAGAAATCTACTAATTCTTTTAGAAATTTAACAGAACCTACAATTACGTTGGTTAATTAAATTAGTAGTTTTTTACTAAACTATTAGTAAAAATTACTATTTGACATGATAAACTAGTTTTCACCCTGAAAATAGTAGTTTTTAACTAATTCAGATTTAGAGAGTAAAATTATAATTATTATTTTCATTTTGTTAAATTATTTTTTAAGATTTGTAAGTAATTTTCTTAAATTTCAATCATTTTCTTCAATTTTTAATTATGCTAATTTGTTTTCATAATTTACAAAAAATTTTATTAATTATCTTGAGATTCAATTAATTTTAGCCTTCTTCAATTATTTTCTTCAATTTTTAATTATTCTCATTTTTTTCAATTAATTTCTCAGATTTTCAAGTATTTTTCTGAAATCGTTATCGTTGTTTTTATCATATTTCAATTATTTCCAAGATCCAAAATTTAAACTCTTTTTTCAATTATTTTCCCTAATTTTTAATTATTCTTATTTTTTTAAATTATTTTCTAACATTTTTAAATATTTTTTAAAATTATTTTCTAACATTTTAAATATTTTTATCAAATTTCCCATTATTTTCTTTCATTTTTAATAATTTTTTATTATTTTCGTAATTTCTAAGTTTTTAACTATTTATCTGATATTTTAATTGTTTAATACAATTTTATGTACCTATACTTTGTATCTAATTTTTGCGATTATTTCTTTTATATTTAAAATTGTTCTTTCAAATTTTAAATTATGTTTATCTTTTTTCATTTATTTTCTCTAATTTTTCATTTTGTTTTTTACAGTTAACTTCTAAAAGTTTTAAGTATTTTTCTGGCATTTTCTTTAATTTTTATAAATTTTCCTTAATTTAAAATATATTATGTGATTTTTTAATTATTTTCTCAAATTTTAATTATTTTCTTAAAATTAAAATTTTTTATATTATTTTTTCATTATTTTCTTCAATTTTTAATTGTTTTCATCATATCTGAATTAGTTCTCTAAATTTTTAATTATTTATCTCAATTACAATCATTTTTTTCAATTTTCAATTATTTTCTCCAATTTTTCATTATTCTAATTTTTTTTCAATTTATTTCTAAGATTTTTTTTTTATTTGCAATTCCATCAAGCCCAAATTTTGAAGTATTTTTCCCAAATTTAAATTATTTTAATTAATTTTAAAACATTTCTGTGATTTATAATTGTTGATATTGTTGCTTAACTCTAGTAAGGTGTAGAAAATTACAATTTTTATAATTTACATAAAGCACTGTTCATAATTGTTATATATTTAATAATAATTTTTACACTTCACTGACTTATAGTTAATTTATAATGATAATTATATTCTTATTTATCCATTTTTATTTCAATAAATTGTTTGTGTTTCAAAATAGTGTAGCTCATTCAAACATAGAAAATTCTCATAAATTCTCCGGAAGGAGAATATTCTCGGTCATATTCTCGAGAATGTAACCGGATTTTAAATTACCTAGAATTTTGCAACTCTAGGTTAATCGGTAAACTCACTTAAAAAATATAACCTTTTGTTTAAAGCCCCTGATTAAAATGACAGATAGAAATCGGACACAAAAACCAGATTACATTTCGGATAAGATCGTACAGAAGTCGGATTAATAACGTATAACTTTTGGATTAAAAACGTATAACTTTCGGATAAAAACGTATGATGACGGTTGAAACCGGATGAAGAACGTTTAATTGGAATTTCGATTTTCTCCAACGCATACGATTCGTACACAACCGTATAAAAAACGTTTCTAAACTAAGTTAAAAAAACAATTTCAATTATGTTTGACAGATTAAGGTCGGATGGTAACGAACAGAAAACGGATAGAAACCGGATATGTATATCCGGTTCTGTCCGAAAAGTAATCCGGTTTTTGTGTTGGTTTATATCCGACATTCTAAGCAGGGAGTGTTAAAAATGTTAATTTTGCAATAACTTGTGTATAAAATGATTAAAAAATTTTTTGGTTGCTTGAAATATTTTTATGATCCAACATAATAATTTTTTCAATATTTCGATAAAAAAGAAAAATCTTACTTTATGCTGATTTCACGAATTCTGACCGTGTTAGAAATTTGAATCTAATAACTAATTTTCTATTTTTGTTGGAAGTTAATTCCGTTACTCAAAATTTTTTTTAAATTTTGAGTTTTTTCTTGAAATCCAGTTCAAAACTGTAATTTTCATTCGATTTTGACAAATAACAGCTCATTTCTCTTTCTACAACATTCTCTACAATTTTAAATTATAAATTTTCTTAAATAATATTTTGTTTGAAAAACTAGATTTAAAGAAAAAACACAAAATGTGAAATAATCATTATTTAACAACAAATTTTTGCTGAATCTACTTTTGTCTGAAAAATTAATAACGGAATCGTTTTAATAATATTTTTATTTTGCGTGAAAAACCACTTTTTAGTTTAAGGTTACATCAATGGAGAGAAGCTCCTTAAATTACAACTCAATGGGGACGTATGATTAAGTTCTAAAATTTATTGTTTAAAATTTTCATTTCATAGAATTTCATGAGGTAGAATTTTCTTGTAACCGAAATTTAACATTTTCGAATTTGTTTTCAATCGAATTTAAATGAATTCGAATTTTTACCTAACAGAATTTTTAGGTAACCGAATTCATATTTAACAGATTTTTCATTTAAAAGAATTTTAATTTAAACGAATTTTAATTTAGAAGAATTTTCATTTTACAGAATTTTAAGTAAATCGAATTTTTAAATGACAGAATATTCATTTGAACGAATCTTCATTTGTCCAAAATTGTATTAATACTAATTGACATATGGTAGAAAACTTAAAAGATAGAATGTTCATTTCTTAGAAATTGCAAATGGCCGAAAAAGCACCTGACAGAAATATTTTGGCGCGAATTTTGAAATTGACCAATGGGAATTTGTTTTATCTTTTCTGATGGGTCAATTTCAAAATTCGCGCCAAAATATTTCTGTGAGATGCTTTTTCGGCTATTTGCAATTTCTAACAAATGAACATTCTACCTTTTAAGTTTTCTACCAAATGTCAATTCGTACTAATACAGTTTCGGACAAATGAAGATTCGTTAAAATGAATATTCTGCCATTTAAAAATTTTATTAACTTAAAATTCTGTAAAATGAAAATTCTCCTAATTAAAATTCGTTTAAATTGAAATCCTTTTAAATGAAAATTCTGATAAATATGAACTCGGGGACCTAAAAATTCTGCAAATTCTACCTCATGAAATTCTATGAAATGAAAATTCTAAATAATACATTTTAGAACTTAATTATATGCCCCAGTAGATTAAAAATTTTTACTACTCCTTTAGTAAAAAGTGACCAAAAATTAGTAGAGATTTTCACTAATTTAAATTAATGACCGATTTTTCACTAATTCAGAGAGCGCTTATAATTCAATTAAATTTTAAATTCTCCCCTTTTTTATTCTCTTTAAAACACTTAAGAAAATACAGTTAAAACTGTAACACTACATTTTTCAATCCAGTCGAAGTGCACGGGCGCATCGAAAAATAAAATCTCAAATTTCTTGTAAAAAGACACCATCAATCTGTGAAACTGGATCTGAAACTGGGCACAAGATCATATGTTATTTTCTCATGTTTGACTGTTTTTCTATTCAGAGCCCACAAAAACCAGGGAAACCTTTTTAGAACCAGATCTCTATGGTACTGCCATAATTATGGATAAATCACCCATAATATATTGCTAATATAGATACTGCTTTGTATTTTAGCCATATGACTGGTGAAACTTCGATGTATATTTTTAGGTTAGGTATAGAACTGTCAGTGGCGCATCCACCGATGCATTATGGGAATATCAGGAAGAATATGAAGTTTTAGAAAAACTGTCAACAATAGTCATATGTATTTTTTCAGTGTAAATTTCGAATAGAAATATTTGACTTTTTGCAAAATTTCGATTGATTTTTGAAAATTCACCCAGTTATTATCGAGAGCGTATAAAGAGAAAATATAATTGTCACGGGAAAGAATCACGTTAACAAGATTGACCTTGTCTCTTCAACTTTAAGAAAGTTGCAGAATCTGCGTTGTCACATGTTCTCTACAATATACTCACATTTAAAGATTTATACATATATATGTACATTGTACATGATACAATACAAATACACGATAGAAAAGCGGTTTTACGAGTTTTGATAATGCAGACACAGTAGACATTAATTTATTCCCTCATAACCTACAATTTAAAAAATATATATATAATAGAAGCAATTGAAAAAAAGCTCTTGGCCATGTCAATATTAACAATAGGTCCAATCACACAACATGAGCACTAGGACACAAATTCAATTTATTCCAGTGCAATTAAAGTTCGGGGAAAATAATTTCATTTGCATTTTGCCTCTCAGTGTTTTACATCTTTTATTGGCCAATTAACTTCAGTTAAAGTCCGTTCAACTTTTACTGATCCGAATTTATAAAGTCTAATTTACGAAATGCAACGGTATAGCGTAGAATCATAATAGTAGGTGATAAAAATAATAATAAAATAGAAAAAAAAATTTTAGTAATAATAATAACAGAAAATAGAGATTGCTTTGAGAATAAACTTTCAAAATTGTATCGAATAAAAATTCTGCTACCATAACAGTTTATTAGTAAAGAATTATTAATTTGATTAGTCAAAGTATTTTTGAGGTTGTGATAAACTTAGTAAATAAATTAGTATCTCTCTAAATCTGAATAAGAAACTAATTCAAATTTCTAAAAAGTTTTTAAAGATCTTTAAAATTTTTAATAAATTGTTATAATTTAATTTATGATTAAAAGGAATACTATACTTTTTAGGTTATATTCTCTATAAAACGTAGTTCACTTGACCATATCCATACTGTTAAATCAACTACTTTTATTACTTAATATAACCAAAATATGAATATCGCTTTTGTTTTTTCAGAGTAGATATTATTCCAAGAAACTTTCGATAAAACTTAAACAAGAATGAGCATTATTGAAGAAATAAAAAGCGTAGATTTAATTTCAGATTAGAAGATATATACCTACTTGTAATTTATGTAAAAGTATAATTTGTATTTCAGATGAGGAGGAATATTATAAGCCGGTACCTCCACCAAAACCGGTGTCGAATAATCAGAAGAATCAAAACTTTCATCAAACTCAGCAGACGATAGTTGAAGCGTACCCTCAGGTGACTTCCGGTCAGTCGGGGGAGGATACGCTCACACGTAATTCCGTGCAAACCCCTGCCCCGGAATACAGGATGCCACCTTTATATGGCGACGAGCAGAGTTCAAATCAGGCTCAACAAGCAGCCAATCTCCAGACGCACAGTAGTAAATTTCCGGTGAGTTTATTATTCTAATTTCATTTTCATCAGACTCTATAAACATTCATAAAAAAAAGGCACCTTCGCATCTTTAATTTCAAAACGTGATATTTCCGTTTGCATATATTAAAGTTCGTTTTCCATTTATCTTGAGAATTGAACAATTTTATGGGAATTTGTGTGTAGAAATTTAATTCGAATTTTGGAAGGTAGGAGAGAGTCGGCCAAAAATGCCTATATAGTAAAGTTTGGAACAAAAAAAAAGTATTTAATTATATTTTTAAAAAAAATAAATTGTCAAATATTTAGAAACTAGATTAAACAACGCACGTTGGGGCGCTATTTGTTTTTACACCTTATATGTTATCAACAATTGTAAATATTTTACATATAATATTTTAAAAAAATAGTTGCAAATTTTGCAAATTAATTGAAAAAAAATCATGAAAACGATTAAAATTGTCGAAAGTAATTTTAAAAATCATAGAAATGTTTTAAAAGTAAAAAAATAATTTAAATTTGAGAAACAACTTCAAAATATGGGCTTGATGGAATTGCTTTGATGGAATAAAAAAATAAATAAAAAATATCTTAGAAATAAATTTAAAGAAGTTAAAATAATGTAAAATTCGAGAAAATAATTGAAAATTGAAAAAAATGATTGAAATTGAGATAAATAATTTAAAATTTAGAGAATTAATTCAGAAATGATGGAAATAATTAAAAATTGAAGAAAATAATGAAAAAATAATATAAAAAAATTTTAATTGAAGAAAATAATTGGAAAAACTACGAAATATATTTTAAATAAAGGAAAATTAAAGAAAATTTCAGAAAAATACTTGAAACCTTTAGAAGTTCACTTCAAAAGAAAAATAATTTGAAATTGGAGAAAATAAATAAAAAAAGATAAACATAATTTAAAATTTGAAAGGACAATTTTTAATTTCAGAAAAATAATTAAAAAAATTAGATACAGAATATAGGTACATAAAATTGAATTAAATAATTGAAATATCAGATAAATAGTTTGAAATTTGGAAATTACGAAAATAATTCAAAATTATTCAAAATGGAAGAAAATAATGGGAAATTTGATAAAAATATTTAAAAATGTTAGAAAATAATTTTAAAAAATAAGAATTGGGAAATTAAAAATTGGGAAAAATAATTGAAAAATGAGTTAAAAATTTGAAACTTAAAGAAAATAATTGAAATATGATCAAAAAAACGGTTACAATTTTAGAAAAATACTTGAAAATCTGACAAATCAATTGAGAAAAATGAGAATAATTAAAAATTGAAGAAAATAATTGAAGAAGGCTAAAAATAATTGAATCTCAAGATAATTAATAAAATGTTTTGTAAGCTATGAAAACAAATTAAAATAATTAAAAATTTAAGAAAATAATGAAAAAATAATATAAATGATTTAAAATAAAAGAAAATAATTAAAATTTGAGAAAATCATTGAGAGAATTACATAATATATTTTAAATAAAGGAAAATTAAAGATAATTTCAGAAAAAATACTTGAAACTTTTGAAAGTTCGAAGCAAAAAAAATAAAAAATAAAAATTAAAAAAAAAAGATAAACTTGATTTAAAATTGAAAAGAATAATTTTTAATTTACGAGAAATACTTGCAAAAAATATGGAATATAGGTACCTAAAATGCTAAAATACAAGAAAGTCGTAGATGTAATTTAAAATTGAATAGAATAATGAAAATTTCAGATAAGTAATTAAATACTTTTTGAAAATTATGAAAAAAAACGTAAGTGTAATAATTGAAAATTGAAGAAAATAATTAAATTATCAGATAAATAGTTTAAAATTTGGAAATTATGAAAAGAACTCAAAGTGATTAAAAATTGAAGAAAATAATGGGAAATTTGAGAAAAATATTTTAAAATTTAGAAAATATAATTTAAAAAAAAGAATAATTAAAAATTGAAAAAAAATGAAATTTCAGAAAAACTCTTAAAAAATAATTATACAGAATGAGAATTATAATTAAGAATTTAGGGAAATGATAAAAATGGTTTAAAATTGAAAAAAATAATTGAATCATGATGAAAAGAAAATTGAAATTCTAAAAAATAAGTGAAATATGATGCAAGTAATTAAAATTTCAGATAAATAATTAAAATTTTTGAAAATTATGCAAAGAGAATGAAAATAATTAGAAATTGGAGAAAATAATCGGAAAATTACAGAATTTATTTTTGAACAAAAGAAAATAATTGAAAAATCGTTTAAAATATGGAAAATTGATAACAATAATCTAAATTTGAGATAATAACTAAAAATTTAAGAAATTAATTGCAAAATAATTAAAATAATTAAAAGATGAAGAAAATAATTGCAAAATGATAAAAAGAAATGAATATTGAACAAAATAATTAAAAATTCAGATATTTTTGAAAGTTCAGGATGTTAGTTCAGAAATAATGAAAATGATTAAAAATTGCAGATAATAATTACAAAATGAAAATAATAAAGGTGAATTAAAAAAATTAATTTAGTTTTACCATAAATAGTATGAAATTTAGCAATAAATAATGTAATTGGTTCATTGTTGATAAAAAATGATTAAAATTAAGAAAGTGATTGAAAAAATTTTGAAAAATAATTAGAATTTGCGGAAGGCAGATTTAAGATTTAGGGAAAAAAGTGCTAAACAATGAAAATAATTAAAAATTACAGCAAGTAATTGAAAAATTATAAAAATAGTTGAAAATTGTAGTTTAGGTAATTGAAATCATAAGAGAAAAGAATTATTAAAAATTTCAGAAATTTTTATATCACTTTAAATTTAATATATTTGAACCGTGGATTAATTAATATTTTAATCAATGTAAGTTTAAATTAACAGAAATTTAAAGAAATTAAAATTGCTATGAATTTAAAATTTGGGAACGTTTTGAAAAGGTTAAATGTGATGTAAAAATTTAAAGCGAACAAACATTAAGTTCCAAACTTCAGGTGTGGACAGAATGAAAGAATTAATGAACGAAACAAACTTGTGAATTATTAAATATAATTCTTATACTTTTAACATTGAAATTCAAATCATTACTAATTAGAATGACACTGGAGATTCTATTTTTGTACATTGATTAAGAAAATTTGACTAAATTTGATTTAAAAAAAACCAAAAGACTTAAATTCTTGATTAGAATTTTGGTTAGTTATATTCCCGGTTATATTCTCGTTCTCATTATTCGAAAAATTACAAAAGAAATTGAAAAATAGAAAATTTAATAATGATTAAATAATTAAACTAATTTCACATTAAAGGAAATAACAAAAACTGAATAAGTTTTATTTGAAAAATTTAAAGAAAATAATTGAAATTTGCGGAAATTGATTTTAGAATTTAGGGGGTAAAATAGAGAAATAATGAAAATAATTAGAAATTAAAGAAAATTGTTGAAAAATTATAAAAATAATTGAAAATTGTAGCAAATACTTAAAATCATAAAGAATTATTAAAAATTGAATACATTTTTAAATAATTTCAAATTTACTATTCTCAAAGCGTGGATTTATTAAATTTTTATTTAATGAAATTTCAAATTAATTGAAGTTGGGTCAAACCACTGACTTTCGGCCAAAGGTGGTCGCTGACATATTTTAAAAAATATTAAAACCTATATTATATGTATTATTGAAGTATCTAAATTCAACTTCTGAAGTTGTTTTAGTTAAATTTTTTATTTTTCAGCCGTAAATTGTAATTAAAGGAGCAAGTGTCAAGAAAAAATGGCGTTTTTAATGCATGTTTTATACGGTTTTAATTCTGAAAAAAAACATTTATTTCCTGTACTATAAAGAAAATCCGTTTAATTAGTATCCAAATATTTATTTTCATTAATATAATTTTGTGTAAAATGAAAAATAATAGTAATAAAATTAACTTAAAGTTGATAAAAAATCTGTCAATTTTTGTCATTTTTAAAGTCTATTTTTTAGAAATCTACTTAACAAATGTTAATGAAACTTACCATAATGATTAATTTGTGTAGTTTAAACATATTTTCACTGGAAAGAAGTCAAATATTTATTTTATTATTAAATAATTCAGTCTTGAAATTTTGAATTTAACCACAAAACACACATTTTTGAACTTGCACAACTTTTTTCTGGATGGATTTATAAAATTAACACTTTCCACATGTCTAAGTTTCTATAAAATCTACAACATATTAAATTTTCGCGAATGTAAGTTGTTTAGTTTACGAATTATTTAAGTTTAAAATTTAATAAAAAAAAGGTTATTTTTTATATTTTAAAATACACTCTGAAGTTTGACAATCGATTATTGGCTTTAAATTCAAAAGATTTTTATTTACATTTTGTCAGTTAAATAATTTAATCTATTAATTTATATATTACAATAAACAATATTTAAAAACCATTGAAAATTGAATGTATTTTTTTTTCCTAATTGTACCTATTTTAGTTTCTTATAATTAATCAAATAAATCTCAGTAACTAATGATCAGAAACATTTTCAGTTTGAAATGCTTATTTGTTCAAATAATTAGGGAAAACATTGTAGTTATTTTTATTTTTAATTCTCTACTTTTCTCTATTAATTAATAATTTAATAAACCTTAATATTCATTAATAAAAATATTTATGAATTCAAATAAAATCATAGATAAATAGATTTTTAAACGTGTACTAGACGTAATATCATATAAATTATAAATAATAAATAATTAAAACCATTCAACCATAATCCCAAAAAAAACTTTATTATTTTCAAATAATTCCTCGAAAGGTTCAAAAGAAAGTTTTTTTCTTTTTTCGCAATTCTCATTGTACAAAATACCTACAGAACAACGCATAACAAAGAAAGTTTTTAATCAATCAACGTTTTGATTAATAGGTTAAAATAAAACTGACAAATTGTAAATAAAAATCTTTTGAATTTAAAGCCAATAATCGATTGTCAAACTTCAGAGTGTATTTTAAAATATAAAAAATAACCTTTTTTTTATTAAATTTTAAACTTAAATAATTCGTAAACTAAACAACTTATATTCGCGAAAATTTAATATGTTGTAGATTTTATAGAAACTTAGACACGTGGAAAGTGTTAATTTTATAAATTCATCCAGAAAAAATTTGTGCAAGTTCAAAAATGTGTGTTTTGTGGTTAAATTCAAAATTTCAAGACTGAATTATTTAATAATAAAATAAATATTTGACTTCTTTCCAGTGAAAATATGTTTAAACTACACAAATTAATCATTATGGTAAGTTTCATTAACATTTGTTAAGTAGATTTCTAAAAAATAGACTTTAAAAATGACAAAAATTGACAGATTTTTTATCAACTTTAAGTTAATTTTATTACTATTATTTTTCATTTTACACAAAATTATATTAATGAAAATAAATGTTTTTTTTCTGAATTAAAAGCGTATAAAACATGCATTAAAAACGCCATTTTTTCTTGACACTTGCTCCTTTAATTACAATTTACGGCTGAAAAATAAAAAATTTAACTAAAACAACTTCAGAAGTTGAATTTAGATACTTCAATAATACATATAATATAGGTTTTAATATTTTTTAAAATATGTCAGTGACCACCTTTGGCCGAAAGTCAGTGGTTTGACCCAGTTCGAAGAAATTAAAATTATTAAAGTTGCCGCCTCTGAAAATAAGTGCTGCGTCTTCACTTATATTCAGATTTAGAGAGTATTTTTGTTTTCACCGACAAAAAAATCAAAAATCTGAACTACTTTTAAAAGAAAAAAAATATTTACAATTTTCTCTTAATTTCTCAAAATAAAAAAATTGCGTTAACAAAGAAGTGCACTTTGGTGAAATCTTTGGTAACAGTTCATTGTACGCGTGTTACATGTTCTCTGGGAATATTCTCAGGGGCTTCTATGTGTACCGTTTACCGGAAACGTGTTGGGTACATCACTTTTCCTCTAGGAATCGTCGCCTTAATATGCCAGCAAAGTACAACTGACTAACATTTACAACAGATTATATTCGTATACGTATATATAAAAAACTGAACTCGATAATGTGTATTAGTAATGCAATAGGTAATAGCAACTTGTTACAACTGGCTTACATACTCGGAGATAATTTTTTTAATCATAAATTCAGATTTTACCAAGAAAAGAAATCAGCATTAAATCTCATCGACTCTCACGTTCCAGATTTTCACAATAAGGGGGTTGCAAATTAAATCGGGAGAAAATATTCATATTGACTAATGATTTATTTCACACGTCGTGTTTCTAATTAACTTTTTTATTCACGTCCAGGAAAGAAAGTTTAGTTATTAAATTGTTATAAGGTTTAATTTGAAGATAAATTTGTTTTATAATCAGGGATTTAATTAAGATGTAGCTTCTTAAAAAGTGTTTTTTTTATAGCGACAGGTTTGGATTTTTATCATAATGACAATTTGAAAAGTTACGCATAAAAAAAGTTATCTGAAATTCACTTTAAAATTCATTTCCATTATTTTTGCAAATTTTAGGTAAAAAATTAATTTTAAAAATATTTTTCCGTGGAATTTAAACAGTTTATTGGTACTGCTGCATTAGAGAAGAAAGAAGTTGAGCTCAAGAAATAATTAGAATTTTATAATTTATAAGTAACTTTTTATATCAACAAAATATTATTTATTAATTAAAATAACTTTTGAGAATAAATATTACAATCATAATTTTATAAAAAACAAACATTAAAATGTTTAAAAAAAAACTCAGAATGGACACTTCACTGGAAAAACCGGGAAATTTTTTATCGAAAATCAATTTTTTCATATATTACAAACCTATAATAATAATAATAATAATAATAATAATAATCCGCAAGTTCTTTCATTCCTTCATTCATTTTTTGTCTGCACCTGAAGTTTGGCACATAGCTATTTTTTGTTTTAAATCAGATACTTTTTAAAAAATTTTAATTTCATTATTAAATAAATTGATAATTTTTTCTATAATTTTCAATAGTTTTCAATAACTATTTCAATAATTCTCTTCAAATTTTGTAATAAATTATTCTTCAATTTTTTTAAATTATTTTTTTCTACTGTCGATTATTCTCGTCAATATTCAAATTTTTCTTTCGATTGTGCATGATTTTCTTAAAATTTCAATTTAATTCTTTAATCTTCAATTTATTTTTTTAATTTTTATTATTTTCTCCAATTTCCAATTGATTTCTTTAAATTTCATTTATTATTTTTTCCATAATTTTCACCAGTTTTCAATTGACAATTTATTATTCTTCTTTAATTTTATGATTTTTCATTAATTTAAATTTTTTGTTCTAATGTCAATTATTCTCACCATTTTTCGATTTTTTTTTAATTGTAAATTATTTTTTTTATAGTTAGTTATCTACGCCAATATTTACTTATTTCCGTCATACTGTAATTTTTCTTTTAAATATCAATTATTTTCTTGAAATTTTCATTTAATTCTGTAATTTCCAATTTATTTGTTCAATTTTAAATTCTTTTCTTCAGTTCTCAAATATTTTCTTTGATAATCAATTATTTTTATCGATTTTCAATTAATTTCTCAATATTCACTAATTCTCGGAATTTTTCAATTATTTTTATCACTCCTAAAAAGTGTTTTAAAATTTCAATTCAATTATTCAATTCTAGAACTATTCTCTTCAATTCTCAGTTATTTTCTGCATATGTGACGCTCCGCGAGAGAAGGGACCTATCGCCGAAAAAATCAATTTTCATTTTTTTATGCTAAAAGGTAATTTTTGAGTTGTTCTTTCAGTTCCATGTTTCAAAAATTCTTTTTTTGTAATTACACTTTTTGTTATAATGCTTCAAACCTAGACATACTAAGTATATCGCATTTTTTGATTTTTCTTTGAACGACCATCCGGTGAAATTAACAATTAATTAGTTTGATTTTTTCATGGTGATTGATAGTTTTTGAGTTGCTTTTTGAGTTCCAAAAATCAAAATTTAATTCCTGCATCTAGTTTTCTTGTTATGAAGCTTTAAACATGGGCATGTTAAGCGTCTCGATTTTTCTTCCTCCTCTTTGCCCGTCCATTCTTTAAAATTTGCTTTCTCAGCGATAGGTCCCTTCTCTCGCGGACCGTCACATATATTTAAATTGCACATTTCAATTTTCAATTATTTTCTCACAAATTAAAAAAATATCGCCTTTTTTCTAGTATTCGTTTCGATTATGATTAAGTTTCATTAATTTTAAATACAATGTTTCAATTATTTTCTCAAATTTTTAATTTCATTCTTCAATTTTTTTTTTCATTCCTAAGCTTTCAATTATTTTATTTAATAATAAAAAATTATTGCTTTTTATCTATTATTTCTTTCGATTTTCATTAAGTTTCTTTAATTTTAAATACAATTGCTCAATTACTTTCTTTAATTTTTAAATTAAACTTTTCAATTTGTAATTATTATCGCCTTTTTTAATAATTTTTTGTTAATCATTAAGTTCCTTTTATTTTAAATACAATTGTACAATTATATCCTTAATTTTTAATTCCATTTTTCAATTTTTATTTCTATTTTTTAGTTTTCAAATGTTTTCTTCTATATTAATTAATTCTCGGCTTTTTTCTATTACTTTTTTTCAAATTTAAGTATAATCTTTAAATTTCAATTTCATTCTTCAATTTTCAATGGTTTTCTTCAATTTTAATTTTTTTTTTTTTTAATCCAGTTGTTCAATGTACAATTATTTCTAACAATTATTCCTGTAATTTTCTATATTTTTCAATTCGCAATTATTTTCATTAAATTTAATATTTCTTGTTTAATTTTTTCAATTATTTTCTTCAGTTGTTTATTAATTTAGTCATATTTCGAATTTTGTTTTCAAATAAAAATTATTTTCGTCCTTTTTAGCATATTTTCTTAAATTTTTCAATTATTCTCGTCATTTTTTAACTATTTTATTCAATTATTAATTATTTTTTACAATTTTCAATTATTTCCTACAACTTCCTTTTATGAAGTTGTGTGTATTAATCTAGCCTTTTTTTAATTCTGTGTTCAATTGTCAATTATTTTCGTCATTTTTCAGATATATTCTTAAATTTCATTATTTTCATTATTTGAATTTGCAAAAATTTATAATTTTTAACAGGGCTTTTATTGATTTAAATCATTTGAAAATTTGCATTAAAATCATGATTTAAATAAAAAAAACTTTAGAATTCTCCGAATGTCTACTACTGCATGTAAAACATCGCGAACCATAAAAAAAAACCCACAAATTTGTGGATAAAACTTAAAAATTTCAATTTTAATATTTTAATCTTTATAAAATTTAGAAAATTCTGCTAATACAGATGATCAAAATAATAAGGATTTACAAATTTTTGGTATGAAAATAGCAAAAAATAGTATTAAATTGTTATATCTTTTAGTCATTATAATTATATAAATTCCAAACGTCAATTAAAATGAGAGTATTTGTTTTTAAAAATATGGAAATAATTATGAAAATCAACGAAATAAAAAGTTTAGTGAATGTTATAATAACGAAATTGTGTAAAATAATATTAAATAATTTGCATAAAAAGAGGAAAATAAAAGAAAATCCTAAAATTAAAAGACAAAAAAAAATAAATTAAGTCATATTCCAATTTGTTCCAACTTTTAAATTTCAATTGATTCAAATTTAAATGCATATTAATTAATGCAAAATAATTTAATAATATTAATTATTATCCATATTCACAATAATCCTTTTTTTAATATTCTTACAAGATTTCTAAGAGATATCAATTTTTTGAAACTGTTTAATTTTTATCTTATAATTTCTTATTTTTACAAAATTTAAAACTTTTTTCTACTTTTACGTTTGATATTTTTTCTTTTTTTTTATTTGTCTTTTTATTTTAGGATTTTCTTTTATTTTCGTTTTTTTATACAAATTATTTAATATTATTTTACACAATTTCGTTATTATAACATTCATTATTTCGTTGATTTTCATAATTATTTCCATATTTTAAGTGTAATATTATAAAAATTTGTTTAGTTTAAATTGTCTAAACTTTTTTATTTTTCAAGGAGTTTTAAGTGTTTTTTGTGGACTTTTTTTTTATTTTTCTTGATATTTACAACATTTTTTAATTTTATTTTTTGTACTTTTTACATTTTTTTAGTTTGTTAGATTAAGCTAAATAATATTTCTCTATTTGCTTCCTATTACTTTAATTTTCTTGATGTTTTACTATTATTTTGGCGTTTTTATCTACATTTTTTAAGTTTCCCAATTATTTACTTTTTTTAAAGCTTTTATTCTTTTATTTTATATCATGTGAATTTAATCTCGTACTAAATATTTCTCATTTGAACATCGTTTTTGTATTTCATAAAATTTCTTTTCTTTTAATTTTTTTTTAATTTTTCAAAATTTTATTGGTTCTTTTTTTATTCAATTTGTAAAATAATTCTCTTATTTTTCTAATTATAAAATTGTATTCTCTTTAGTTATATATTTTAACGGTTTTTTTTAATTATCTTTTTATTTATTATTTTAATTTTAAAAAATGACCGTAAATAGTTCAATTTTTTTAAAGAAGTTTCTAATTTTTTATATATAATTATGTCACTGTTTTATTCTGGTGTTGTTTTTTTAATTTTTTCTTCATTTCTTTAATAAACTACTTATAAATAAACATTTGGAGTTTTTACATACTGATAATATTTTTAAAAAATCAATTTTTGATTTAAATCAAAAAAATCTGATTTAAATTAAATAGATTGGATTTTTTTAAAGAAAATTATGATTTTTATCAGCCCTGGTTTTAAATTATCATCAACAATGCAATGTTTGTCGTTATTGTTGCTAGTAAAATTATAATACATAATTCCTTTTAAATGTTAATTATAACTTATTGTCCAAAAATTTAAATTTTAATATTTTGTGAATCGACAGTCTAGAGTAAAATCCGAATTATGCATTGCCGCCAATATTAAAATAAAATAAAAATAAAATCTTTTAATAAAATATTACATATATGCACATGAATCTGATATATGTGGGTTTTACTGTAATTGAAAAGATGTTAACGATGTCCTCGTGTTGCAGATTGAACGAGAAGTTGTTCTCTCATCAGGAGACAAGAACTCGAAAATCCCAATTCTTCACGAGTACAAGCAAAGAAGTGCCGGAAGGGCGGCAATCGCACCGGATGCACCAATCAGCCAGCAGGCTTGGGTTCAAGAGGTGAGACCAAATTGCATGGTGGGCCAAGCACTCTGTCTCTTTTTTCAAATTTGTTTCTTCCTTTTTTGCTTTTTTGGAGAACCCTACATTTCTAAGAAGACTGTGAGAACTGATCGTAGGTTGATTTAATTTTCGATTCTAAAATCAAGATCGCAAAAACTTTTACGGAAGATAATTTTAAAGTAATTTCATTTTTAAGATGATTTTTATTATTGATAATTTTAACTTTTACACAGTTAAAAATTCTGTGTTAAATTTAACATAAATCACATGTCCCAGACGGTCCACTCAAAATTTAACAAAATTTAACACAGGGATTTGTGTTATGTTTTCTTTATCCTCTGCTTGACAGAAGTAAATTATAATCGTGTCGAGTTAAGGACTCAATATTATTTAATTAATATTGAACATTACCTGTTGATTACTAAAATCAATTTTCAAAATAAAATTTACGTTTTACAACAAACAATTAAATGTAAATTACAGTGTTTTTACTAAGAAATTTGAGGTTATGTTGAAGAATCGGATGACGGTTATTAAATCAACACATGAAAAATGTTAAATTTTAACACAAAAAAATTTAACTAGGACCGATTGTTACACAAATACAGAAAATTTTCAACGGTGTAGATAACATATTGTGATGGGAATTAAAATTGAAAGAGATTGTGGAGATAAATAACAAAATTATTGAATTAAGTTTGAATTTTCATTGAATTCATTGAATTAAATTTCATGACAATTCCGAGTCACATTTTCAAATCGCAAAAATATTCCAGATCTAAAGAAAATCTATTGGTGGAATACTTTCTATACATAAAAGGGAAAAATTGCAATGAATTGAATTTCACTTGCTAATAAAAGAAATTCTGTTGATGGGACTTTCAATTTGTAAAAAATTCCATTGTTGGGAATTCCAGGAAATGAAGAATTTCTTTTGTTAAAATTCCATCGCTAGGTGAAATTTTAATAGGAAAGAAGTCAATTAGTTAATATTTAGTTTTATTGCTAAAGGAAAATATTCTGTAAAAAATCATGATCGAGAAATATCAATCAAGAAAATAATTTCGACAGAAATAACTGTAGTAAAAGAGATTCTAAATTATATCTTTAGTATTTAAGATCACTTTTGAAATTGTGTCAAAAATAAAAAGCAGAAACACCTTTAAAAATGCAAGACAAAAATTTTGAGATGCTTTATAACTAACGTTTTTTATGTACAATTCATGAAAGCTCTTGCTCTTTTAGTTAAATAGAACCTGTGAACTATAAAATTACCACCTTCTTTACCGACTTGACTAATTAACTCAATTACTTAACATATATATATAGAAGAGTAGGCACTTGAGATGAAGAACTAATTAAATAAAAAGATAAAAGAACTCTCCAAAATACAGGCACAAGTGTCATTAAGAAAAAAAAAATACTTATCTGTTTTTTCTATTTTTTACGATTAACGAGTTACATTTTAATTTTCAATTACCAACTCAAGGTTTACCCTAACGCTTTTATTATTTTGTAATATTTTAAAGGGTGTTTATTGATCCGGAAATTTTTTACAAATTGAAAAAAAACTGGAATTTGCAAAAAGATCGGAGAATTTGTAAGAAATTCCAAAAATTCGTAGAAGCATCTCGAAAATTGTAATTTAATCCTCGTATTCTTTAAAAATTTAGAATAATTTCGCAGTTTATTTTTTATTATAATTTTTGAATCTGAATTAATAAAAAATTGGTAATTATTATAGTAAAACTGTGAACGCGTTTTCACTATTCTAATTTATAGAAATTACTAACTATTTGTAGTAAACTACTAATTCAGTAGTAAAATTTGACTAAGTGATAATTTATAGTGAAAACTTACAAATATATTAAGTAGGTAGAAAACTATTAATTTTTTTAGTGGTTTAACAAAATCTCAAAATCACTTACTCTAATTGAATTAGTAATTTTTTACAAAACTATTAGTAAAAGAATTAATATTTTATATGGTAAACTATACAGGGGATGAAAATTAAATATACATTTTATAATAGTGTTTTACAATATAGAGAAAAAGGATCAAAAAGAGAAAGTTTCAGGATGATAATTTCAAACTTTATTAAATTTGTTACAGATTTTATTAAATTTTAAAATTAACATAATGATTCGAATGGTTTTTCTAAAGCTTAAAATTAATTGCATGCTCTCTAAATCTAAATCAGTTAAAAATAATTAATTATTAATCAAATCGTGGCTGAGCTTTTGTTTCAACAATTAGTGAAAAATAACTAATTATTAGTAAAGTATGACTAATTATTAGTAAAAAAAATAACTAAAAAATAGTTAAAATTTGAGTAATTGAATTAGTAAACATAATTCTGACAAAATAGTACTTCTTTTGACATAACCTAAAACTAAATTTGACTAATAATTAGTTATTTATTACTAAATGATTAGTAGTAATATAACTATTTGAATTAGTGACTCAGCTTTTGCTTTCAAATTAGTTATTTTCGACTAATTCAGATTTAGAGAGTGAAAATTTCGCTTTCTAGTACATTTTCCCAAAATTATAAAACATTCTAATAAAATTTATAATTTATTTTCTTTCCGTGTATTTTTTACTGTGAAATTAGTAATTTTTTACTTATTGGAATTCAGAGAGTAGAATATAATATTCATTTTACAAAATAATAAGGTAAGTACATTTTTTTAATATTTTTTAAAATTTTTTTTTAACAAGAAACAAGTTATTAGAAAAAACTCATTAAAAAATAAAAACACAATGGAACAACGATCGCAAAAAAAATGTCCGAAGAGAATAACAAATTTCAATTCATAAATTCATATACATTTAATTTCTCATTTTTTTAATAAATCTTCTTGTTTTTAATTTTAACGAATTTTTTTCTAGAACTTTTCTCTTTACATTTTTTTCTCTTTCAGTAAATATCATCCGATTTTCGAGATTTATTTTAAGTTAAAAAAATTACTTAATTCTAGGTTTGTATAACTTATCCATTTTTATTTTTTTTATTCCCTTATTCTCTTATTTTATTTTTTAGTTTCAAGTAGATTTTCCCCGCTTTTCTTATTTTGAATTAATTCATAATATTTTAGATATTTATCCAATTTTCCCATTTTTTCATTTGTTTCAGATTATTTTTACAGATTTAAAAAAAAATTTAAACGTTCTTGTAACCTCAACCTGTTTTTTCTATTGCTTTTTAACTTAATTTTGTTTTTAATTTAACCAGTATTTCGTAGTTATCTTTTTATAATTTTTATTTTTAAATATAAGTTTTTTGAATGTGTTCCTGAATTTTATAATATTAGGAGATTTTTTTTATTTTTTTAAAATCCAATTCACATATATTTTCAATTTTATTATTTTTCAAATATTAAATTTCCATTTTTTTCAATTTTAACGGATTCTGATATTTTTAGGTGTTTTTAATGTATTTTTTTAAACTTTCAATTTTTACATTTTCGCGTAGTTTTAATTTTTTTTCTTTTATTTTATTTTACTGTTTTTTCTTGAATTATTTCAATTTTCTTTTCTCAGTTTAAATTGTTAGAATTATTTCCCCGAATTTTGTAAAATTTATTTAGTTTTGATTGAAGTAGTTATTTTAATACTGTTTTTTAGTTTCCTCATTTTTTGAATCATTTTTTTACCTTTTCTATTGTTTCTGTTTTTTCAGTTCTTTCTTATTCTTTAATTCATTCATGAAATTTCAAACATTTTTTTTCAATTTAATAAAATTATTCTAATTTAATTCTATTATTAAATATAAGAATCAGTAAAAAGACGACAATGCCAGTCAGTTTATATTGAATCTTTTTTAATCTTACTTTCCTACCCAATCGCAAAATTCTAAAAAATTTATTTGTTCAGTAAAAGTCAGAAAAATCATATTTATAATTATATTTTAAACTAAAATACCCTGATCAATACAACAACTTTAATTTTAATTAATTTGCTCATTTAGATAAAACCTGCGAGATTATTTCTAGGTGTGCCTTTTAAGAGTTGAAGTCAATCTATATCAAATTGTTATAATTGCCTTGATAATTTGATTGGTTATTTACCTTCCCTAATTTATCATTTTTAATTACTTTTTATATTTTATCTTTTATTATTTTTATAAATTGATTTTTAATTTTTGATCATGATGAATTTATTTGTCGAGGAAAACTCAATTTAATAGGTATATTTTGTCACTATGGAAATAAGATCAAGTGTACATAAATGTGGGGTAATTTTATTATTAAGTATCGCACATGAAACCGCAACACGCAATATCGATAAAATATATAACATTACTCATGCTCATAGACTCATTTAATTAAGCTAATCACCGAATCGTGAGATCTTTTCGTAACAATAGTGCTGAGACTCCCCTGAGTCTCGATAAATATAAATGATATTGTTGGAATTGCCATCTTTAAAGAGAAGCAACTACTCATCCAACTCTTCAAGACATCAATTCATGTCTACAAGTTTCCTTATTTTCTATAGATCCATATAACCGGATTCACTCTAGCGTAAAACATGACCAACTTTCGTCATTCTTTTAATAATATTTAAACCTACTTTCCATCATTTATGGCCTTTCACACATCTATACAGAAATTTGTCAAAAATCGTAGAAAAATAATATCTTTTTGTCGACATTCTCTTTTAATTTGTTTAAAATTCTCTTTTGAAAAAAATATTTTTTTAATTCTCTTTCTCTTTTTTTTTTAATTGGGATAATTAAGAAGTATTTTGGGACAATGTACATACACAGAGTATAACCTTATTTTTTTATATATCATGAAAAGAAGAATTATGATCTACAGAACAATGCATGCATAGAAAACTCTCAAGCTTTCACTTTTTAAATTAAGAAATTTCTTCTGATTAGTAACTATTCTTTATGTTTATGTAATTATATAGATGATAGATTGGTTAATGAAGAATTTCTTATTTGCGAAATTTTTTAGACAACGTGTTATAATTGAACAAAACATCATCATTTATATATATGTATATGAGAAATTTATAGAAAATTGAATTTTAATTTTATTCCTGTGAGTTTTTATTTGATAGTAGTTCAATGATATTCAGAAAATGGGCATGAATATTGATCTGAATCGTAACCGTTAGATGAGTTAGTGATTCTCCACGCTCTATTATATTCAAACGATCGGAAAGATGAAAAACTTCTATTCTTCACCCTACGCAACGTAGTGTAAAAAAAACGAACTTTGCACGCAACGAGAAGCAAAATACATAAAACGGAGATAAAAACTGTATAAAAAGGGAGAACGATCCTCCCGCATAACTCAAGCGCACAAGATTCTCGAGCGTAAAACGCATCCCTTTAATAACGCACACAAATAATTAAAAAGTCTCTGTAATAAGGAGAAGAAATAACAACAGTAATTTTGTGAATTTTAATTACGTTTAACAAGAGCAATTCTCGGCCAATTATTTTTCCAGCTTTACTGACAGCAATTGCTGCTACGAAATATTGAAAGTACTGCGATAATTGAATTTTAAAAAAACTTTATTGTGTTGTAAGACAAGTTTTTCAATGTAAAGTTGTAACTAATTGTTGTCATTGTTAAGATGTTAATTAAATAAATTTTAATTAAATACAATGCCCACAATTTCAATTTATCCAAATTTTAATCAATCAAAGTTTGAAACTTGCGAAATTTAAATCAGTTGAATTTTCTATCGCAAAATTGATTGCAATTTAAATTCCTTTGGTTTTAATTTAAATTTCAAACCTACCTATCACAAAATCAATTAATAACAATTTTAATAAATTGCGAATTTCATTTGGTCTTTGATTCCACAAGGATTTCAAATTCTATTTTTATCTAAAGCTGCAATTTATTTTAATTTCAATTGACCATAATTTCAATCAATGATTTCATTACTTTTTTGAAAAAATATTACACAATTATAGGAGAAATTAAATAATTTTGTAAATTTTATTAAAAAAAAAAAAGATTGAAATTTCGAAAAGTTAGTTAGGACTTTGTTATTGATAATTATGTTTGATTAATTTTACATGTTTATAATTAACATTAAATTAGTTTCATAAAAAATGCAGAGTTCGTAAAGAATTGAAAATACCTGTAATTTATAATATCAAAATGTATTTATTTAAAAGGAAGTTTAGGGTATCTTTAATCTTTCTCGAAATAGAAACAAAAAACCTGCAAAGATAATGAGAACATCTGTATATTAACATTTAATATATATTTTTTTATTGCATTTAAAAACAAAACTTTCAAAACATATAAAAAATTTGTTTCATAGTATATTATCTTGAAATAACTCATATTAAAAAATGAAATGTATCTATTTTTGTAAAAAAAGGTGATTTATTACAGACGCAATACTTCGATGTATAAAATATAATAATTAATATTAAATATTTCTAATACTTTGTCAAGAAATTTATAAAAAGCATATTAAAAATAATGTAAAAAATAAGATAGTCATTTAGAACTTTTTTATGAATGATTATTTTCCAATATATTTAAAAGTTTTTCATTTAACATAATTGAGTATTTATCAAAAAATAATAATTTCCAAAATTAACAAAATTGTACAAAATATAGAATACTATCATCAATCGCAATAAATATCTTTGACGTTTCAATATGTTTAATATAAATTATCAAAATTTCAATAAAAAAATATATTTATAAAAATAATTGAAAGACAATTTCGTTTATGCATTTTTGAAACTATTATTGCAGAGTTATGAAACATAAGGAAAAGTATGATTTAGAATATTTTTTACCCAATTAAGGAGGGTCAACCGCTTGACATAACCTCAAACTAAAAAGTCGTTTTTAACAGAAAATGAAACCATAATTGAAATGATTTCACCAAATTTTGAAAGATTTAGTTGTACAATTATATCAGAAAAAATTTGGTTGGACCAAAATTTGTTGTAAAATAATAATTATTAAACATTTTGTGTTTTTTTCTTCAAGGGTCAGTAACCAATTGAAATTTTCAACCAATTTTGACAAATAATAGCTCATTTTTCTCTTTTAAACATTTTCTACCAATTCCACTCGTTGAGTTTTGTTTACAATGTTTTGTTACAAAAATATGTTAAAAACAAATTTTATTTATTTAATAACTTTAGAACAAAATATTTTAAACAAAATTCAACTAGTGGAATTGTAGAAAATGTTTAAAAGGGAAAAGTGAGCTATTATTTGTTGAAAATTTCAATTCGTTATTGACCCTTAAAGAAAAAACACAAAATGTTTAATAATTATTATTTTACAACAAATTTTTGGTCCAACTTAATTTTTTCTGATAATTGTACAACTGAATCTTACAGAATTTAGTGAAATCATTTTAATCATAGTTTTATTTGCTCTTAAAAACCATTTTTTAGTTTGAGGTTATGTCAAGCGGTCGACACTCCTTTATGGTATAAAAATAATTAAAATTATTTTTTTATAATATGTCGTATACGTTATTACACATTAAATTAATATAAATTAAATAATAAATTTAGTTCAAAATTGTCTTATTTTTGAACAAATAACATAAAATTATAAAAAAAATTAAATAATTTTGTAAATTTTATTATAAAACAAGATATAAATTTCAAAAAGTTAATTAGAATTTTTTTAACATTAATTATTTGTTGTTTAATTTTACATATTTTTAATTAACATTAAATTAGTTTTATCAAAAATTCGGAATTTATAAAGAATAAAAAATTAACTGAAATCTATAATATCAGAACTATATAAAATGTATTCATTTTAAAAGGAAGTGTGTACCTTTAAATTTTCGTAACTATTAAAATTTTAATGAATTTTAATTTTAATTAATTCAAACTTTGTAAGGTTTTGAAATTCAATTCATAAAAAATTGCAATTTGTCCTCATTTTAATCGACATCACTTTCAATCTATTCAAATTTTTATCCCGGCAATTATTGATTGATTGCAAGTTTAATTTACCTTAGTTTCAAATTATTTATCTTAAACTGAAATGACATGAACTTCAATTAATTGAAAATTGAAATTTCAATCGATTCTTAACTCTAAAAGAGGTTTTAAATTCCATATATCATAAGTCTGAAATTTTTATTATTTATTTTTAATATCTTAAAAGAGGTTTTAAATCCCATATATCATAAGTTTCAAATTTTTAATATTAATTCCCCGAAATTTCAATCACTTCTTTGAATATCAAAACTCGTCAATTCCTTTTATTTAATTACAAATTTTCGATTTTAAAATTGAATATGTGTACGTCCATATGAAAAGGGCCCACTTTGGCACTACTGGACTTATCTATATGACCATATTCTTTATTAAATTTCGAGCATTTCGAGAGGTCGTGGACCCCTTTAGATGAAAAATTCACAAAGTTATAAGCATTCAAAGTTAAAAGTATCAAAATCATAGTTTTGAGAAAAACGAGTTTAAAGTTCAAGATTTCCATTAGCGCCCATGCATTTTTAAAATTAAAAATAAGATTTCTTTGTGTTTTTAATTACTATAAAGTTATTGTTAATGCATGATTCGACGAAGGACATTACGTAGTTTGTTTTTCAGCAATAAAAAAAATTTCGAAAATCTGAATCTTCTTTAGAAAAATGCGAATATCTCGATAAATAAAATCGACAACCTGGGCCCTTTTCATATGGACGTACACATATATATATTACAAATACAATTAATCAATCAAATAAATCTCAATTTTTCATTATTTTATTTTATCACCAATCGAATTTTCTGACATAATATATGTTTTATTTCAAATACAATTTGATTAAATTAAAATTATTCCATTCATTGTTTTAGGTGAATAGTTAATTCACATTTCTTTAAATTAAAAATTTTGTTTTTATTTTTTATTATTTTATTTACTTTTTTCTGATTTTCTTTCATGATCTTTCTTACAAAGATTATTTTCAATCTCAGATTATTTATTCGTCGAATTTTGAAAGAAAGCAAAGTTTTGAAAAATACGTCTCTTCTTGTCTTGAAAGTTTTAAATCTTGGAAATGCGGTCGTGCGACAGAAAATATGCCTCCTCGGTATGCAGAAAGCGTTCCTCAGAAAGTTGGTTCGCAAGCAAAATGTTGTGTTGTTATTCCAGATGCTTCTCTTCTGAAGAAACGAAGAACCTTACACAGACTAACAAACTTTGACATTCATCATATGACTTGTAATTGCTTATTTTGGTCCATTATTATCACCAATTGTTATTATTAGAAAGAAAGTCTTTAAGAAAATTTTCGATAAATATTTGAAAATTATCAACACTACAAAAGTCGTTTTCAGAGATCATTTTTCCCTAAAAACCAAATTATTATTTATTTTCATTATTATACGTTATTTATTGATTAACAATATTACAAATAAATCAATTAATCAATTATTTACCGATTAAGAATAATTTTCTAATTATTTCCGAGACTATTGTTAAATTATATCCTCATAGGATCAAGTGTGAGACTCGATAAAAAAAATTGTAACGTTACTTTTAATGAGCCTTTGGCAGAATCTTATAAATAAATGTTAATCGTGAGTGATTATAAGTTTTGAGCAGTTTTAATTTACTTCCACTTTGTTTCGGATCGTAGAGCCAAGAAAATTGAAATACGCTAGTTTATTTAATTCCGTGGTAATTTTATTTTCCAACATGATTTTCATTAATGAAAATGCTCGCCTGGATGCACCTCGATGCACCTTCAAACATGTTGAATGTTTTCCGCACTTAAAATTCTTGTTAAAATCTTAGCTCGGAAGAATAATCAACTCTGAGCCTTGGCTATGAATTTTATCCACAAAAAAAAAATAACTTAATTCGTTTTTTGCTCCAGGGAAATCAGATGCAGGAACTGAGACAAGAAAGTCAGAGGAGCTACCAATCTCAAGAAACCTACTCGTGAGTAATCCTGTTCAAACATTGGTTTTCAAAATTCTCTCTTTTCTGTGTTTACCCAATAAATTATTCAATTACACACAGTTGTTTAAAAAAAAAGATAGTTTTTTTTTAAATCTAGATTATTCTATATTATTATCATTTTATCAAGATAATAATTAATTGCATTTACAATGATGATAAATTGTAAAAAAAAAAAAATGTAATTGATTCTTCTAATCTGAGATTGAGTCTTAATTAGACATTAGAAACCGGAGATGTCTTTATTATGTTGACCAACTTCCTTCATTATGAATAGATTAATTTAACGATCTCAAAGATCATTAAAATAAGATGCTAAAGATTTTTAAGAATATCTTACACTTGATTTGCATAAATTTCTGCAGGTCTACGGGTACAGGTGCTGTTCCTCGAACGACTAAAGCCGACGAGGAAAAGACCAAGACTTTATCAAAAACTTATCATACCATCAAGGATATGATCTCGAGTCGATTTGGTCCAAATCGAAAGGAAGCAGATCCAGAACCTGAAGCCAGTTTAAATAATGTGACTGAGGAGCTCAGGAAGTCAAGTCGTGACACTGAAGAAGAGAAGGCCAATAAAAAAGAAGGAGTTTATGGAAAACCACGAGCTCCAGATTCTTCTGTCAATATGCAGCAGTATCCCAAAAATTCCTATGGTAAAATTTAATCAACAATTTTTTATGTTTTTTGTTTCTTTTATTTATTCAGTTAATCAATTTACGTATTTTTTTTACTTATTGATATCTTTAGTGTCTAGATCATTTTTAAATTCCCGGATCGTAAACTACAATTTTACGAAATTTGCTCCTTTAAAAATTAACAGCTAATTATTTCAGGGTGTCTACTAACCGGGAAATAACCGGGAATTTAAATTGACCGGGAAAAACTGGGAATTAACCAGGAATTTATTTCTCAATTTTCAATTGTTTTTTTTTAATATTCAATAATTACTCAAACCGGAAATTTTCTTTCTGGGCTAATAAATTTAACTAATATATCAATTTGTTTTATAAATAAAGATAATAACTTTATGCATTTTGAACCAATCTGATTATGCGATTAAATTTTGTGTGATTATGCGACAATTACTATTATTGTTATTTATTTTTATTAGACCGTACATTGCATAATAGTTTATACAATTATGGGCAATTCTATTGTATGCTTTCAATTATCAATTATTTTCATCATATTTCAATTATTTTCTTCGATATTCAATAATTTTCGGCTTTTTTCAATATTTTTTTTTCAATTATCGATTACGTTCTTGAATCTTCAATTCAATTCTTCAATTATTCAACTATTTTCAGAAATTCACAATTATTTTCCTCAAATGACAATTATTCTTTTCAATTTTCAATTATTTTCTTCAATTGCCAATTATTTCCTTCAATTTTCAATTATTTTCATCAATTTCTAATTAATTTCTTTAATTCTGAAATATTTTCTACGATTTTCAATTATTTTAATAAATTTTTAATTGTTTTCTGTAACTCGAAATTATTTTTTTCAATTGCCAATTATTTTATTTAATTTTCAATTATTTTCTTCAATTTTTAATTATTTTCATCAGTTTTTAATTATTTTCTTCAGATCTTAAGGAGGAATGAAACAAACAGTCTGAAAAAAAGTTAGTCCAAATACATTATTTTGATTTTTGAACTAGAAAACTCATATTTTCATATAATATTTTTCTGTGGAAGTGTGAACAATTATATTTTTTACATAATGAGTAATTAAAAATTGCAATTTGATGAAAATTAAAAAAAATTCTACGTACAAGAAATTTAGGATAATCTAACGTTAGATCATTCTAAATTTCTAGTACATAGAATTTTTTTTAATTTTCATCAAATTGCAATTTTTAATTAGAAATTTAGGATAATCTAACGTTAGATCATTCTAAATTTCTAGTACATAGAATTTTTTTTAATTTTCATCAAATTGCAATTTTTAATTACTCATTATGTTAAAAATATAATTGTTCAAACTTCCACTGAAAAAAATTTAATGAAAATATGAGTTTTCTAGTAAAAAAATCAAAATAATGCATTTGGACTAACTTTTTTTCAGACTGTCTGTTTCATTCCTCGTTAATTATTTTCTTCAATTTTTAATTATTTAATTTAATATTCAATAATTCTCGACATTTTTTAACTATTTTTTTCAATCTCAATAACTCTTCCAATTTTCAATTATTCTCTTTTATGTATAATCAATGATTCTCAGCTTTTTCAATATTTTTTTTCAATTATCAATTATGTTTTTGAAACTTTAATTTTATTCATCAATTATTATTGAACAATTTTCATAAAATCACGTTTTCTTCAATTTCAAATTATTTTCTACAATATTTAATTAATTTCTTCAAATTACAACTATATTCTTAATTTTTTATTGTTTTCTTCAAATTCTATAATTCCTGTGTTGTTCAATTTCTTTTTTCTTCAGTTATCACTTATTTTCTTCTACTTTCAATCCCATTGTTCAATTCTGGAATTATTTTATTTAATTCTCAATTATAATTTTCGACATTCAATTCCATTCTTTAATTTTCAATTGTTTTTTTTTCAATATTTAATAACTCTAGGCTTTTTACGATGTTTTTTTTTAAATTCTCAATTATTTTATTCAATTTCCAATTTTTTTCTTAAATTTCAATTAGATTCTTCAATTTTCAATTATTTTGTCATATTTCTTTCAATTTTCAATTTCTTCTCAATTTTCTTCAATATTTAACAATTCTCAGCTTTTCTAAATTATGTTTTTCTTTCAATTTTTATTTAAATTGATAATTTTTAAATTATTTTCATCAATTCGCAATTATTTCCGTCGATTTCTAAATTTTTCTGCTGTTTTCAAATATTGTCTTTAATTTTTAAGTACTTTCTTCAATTTTCAATTATTTTCTTTATTTTATTTTTTTTTTATTTGCCAATAATACAGCCCACAATCATCAGATCTTTTACGGGCACAAATATATTTTTATATTAAAATTAAAAAATTAATTTTTAATTATTTTGTTCAATTTTCAATGGTTTGTTGACCCGTATGTATTTTCAAATAAATAAATAAATAAATATTCAGTAATCTCGACTTTATTCAATTATTTTTTTTCAATTTAGTTATTTATTTCATGTTTTAAAACCTCCTTTAATTTTTAATAATTTTCTTCTATTTTCAATTTAATTGTTCAATTGTTCAATTATTTTTTTCAATTCTCAATTAATTTCTTTAAATAACAATTCTATTCTTCAATTTTTAATGTTTTCTTCAATATTAAATAATTCCTGGCATTTTCCATTTTTTTTAATTATAAATTATTTTCTTCTTTTTTCAATCCAATTGTTCAGTATTTTTCTTTAATTTTCAATTATTGTATTTGAATTTCAATTTTATTTCTCAATTTTCAATTGTTTTTTTTTTAATATTCAATAATTCTGTGTTTTTTGGATTTCAATTTCATTATTTAATTTTCAATTTATTTCTTCAATTTAAAATTTTTTTTTTTTATTTTCTATCTAGTTGACCAATTTTCAATTATATTCTTTGAATTTAATAACCATTTTTCAATTTTTTTAATTATTGTTGAATTGTAAATTAATACTTACTTTTTTTTTAATTTTGTTTCTAATTTTCAAATATCTTTGTCATTGTTCAATTATTTCTATCCATTGTTAATTATTTCTTTTCATTATTAATTGTTTCTTTTAATTCCTAATTATTATTTTTTGTCAAGTTTTATATTTAATTCTTCAGTTATCAACTGTTATCTTCAATTTTTGTAGCCATTTGTAGATCTATTTATACTTAAAATAAATTTTAAGTTAACAAGAGAAAAAACCGGGAAAAATAGGAACAAAAACCGGGAAATGACTGGGAATTTTGTGGGACGAAATTAGTAGACACCCTGGATTATTTAAATATTGACTTTAGTAAATATTTTAGTATTAAAAGAAGTAAAGAAAAAAAATATTTAAGAAAATAATAAAAAAGATTTTAAACATTCAGTACACTTCATTTTTGTATATAGTTATTTATTATAGAAAAAAAAATCATATTGACACAAAACGTTTTGTTATTTTGTACAACATCTGAAATTAAAAGTTTTAACATTAATCAAATAAATAAATAAATTAAACATTAAACAGTCTGCGACAAAAAAACTCAACAAAAAGGAGATATTTAAAAATAAGTGAAAAAGCCAGAATAAGAGAAAATGAGAATATTTATATTTATGTAACAAAGGATAATGAGAAATAAAGATAAACTTTAATAAAAATCCAATAAATTGTGAATAAAAACTAGAAAATTCCTTTAAAAAGGGATTTATGGAATAAAAATTAAACAATTTCAAAAAAGAAAACTAACAAATATACAAGAAATATGATGATAAAATTAAAAAACAAATTAAAAGTTCAAAGAGTGATAAAAAACTTGTGACATAAAAAGAAAATGGAAAATCAATACAAATGGAAATACTCTCTGAAGTAGCAAAAAGTAAGAAAATGTAGGGAAATGTCAAAAAGTTTAAAAGAGTAAAAAAGATTAAAAATGTCCAATCAAAAACAATAGGAAAATATTTTAGAAGTGAAGAAAATCTTTTATAAAAATCTAACAAGCTATGAAAATAAAAAAAGTACAAAAAATAAAAAATTTTGATAAAAATCTACCTGAAAATCCACCTATATAAAAATCGAGTAATCTATTTACTGCTAGTTGTAAAAATAAAATTGAGAAATGTAAAAAGATAAAAAAAAGTCAATAAAAGAAATGACAAAAAATTGTTTAAAAATAGAAAAGTGTAAGAAAATTAAATCAAAAACTTTTTTATAACAATTGACTTTTTAAAGTTTTAAAACAATGTTAATAACAACTTATTTAGAACAATTTTAAAAATCTAAAAATTTTATGAGTTGTCGAAAAGAAAGATAAATGGAAAAAAGAAATTGAATAAGATCACAAAAAAGGTGCGAATCTAAAAGAAATCATAAAATTGAATAATAATATTTTATTTTCTCCTTTCCCGTCAGCAAACAAAAATATAAAAAGCAATGTTACTATCTACGAAAAAACTGTTCAATATAAAAAAAAAGATGTAGAGAATATATAGAGCATTAAAGCTAAGTAAGAATTTAAAAAATTGTTTTAAAAAGGAGCAAAATAAGAAAACGTCTAAACAACTAAAAAATCTTTAAAGGAATGAAAAAAAATTAACGAAACATTATTTTTCTAAAAATGTAAAAATAAATAAGTAAATTTCTATAAATTAACAAAAACAAAATTTTTTGATGTTATAAAATAAAAATTTTATGAAATAATAATAAATAATGAACGTACAAAAAAGAAAATTAGAGAAAATCAATAAATAAGAAAACGTCTAAACAACTAGAAAATCTTTAACGAAATGAAAAAATCTAACGAAACGTTATATTTCTAAAAACGTAAAAATAAATGAGTAAATTAACAGAAAATTTTTTTTTGTTGATATTATAAAATAAAAATTGTATGAAATAATAATAAATAATGAACGTACAAAAAAGAAAATTAGAGAAAATCAATAAAACCAAACAAAAAAAAATATTAAAAGTATAAAAAGAGAAAAGAAAAAAGTTAATTTTCTATGAAAGAAATGCAAAATAATGCATTAGTTTTTTAAAAAACTATGAAATTATAATAAAAAAATTGCTCAGCTGCGAAAAAGTAAAATTTCTTAGAAAATTTTAGGAAACAGAAAAAGGATTATCGTAATTACAATATTGAAATTTGAAAGTTTAAACAAATTAAAATAGGAGATATTTTTCTAAGATTAGTCTCTATTAAAAAATTATAGTCCTATTTTTCATTTAAAAAAAAAAAATATTTAGAGGTAGTTTAAATTATGAATTATTATTGTTATTTATTAACCTTTTAACCAAATAAAGCTAAGGACTCTAATTTTTTTTTAAATTTGCAACTTTTTATTTTAATGAAATGTCTAAGAAACATTAACCAAAATAATTAAATTTTAGCAACTGTTTTAGCAAACTAGTTATTATAAAACTTGTTGTAAAATAAGTCTTGAATAAAAAAATATTGAAAAAACGTTAGAAAAAAGTACCTTTCGTTATTCTAAATATAAAAAGGTTGGGAATTTAGAAAAAAGTGCAAATCTCTAGTTATATTTTATAAAAATCGGATAACTGACAACAATAATTATTTAAACAATTGTTTTAAATGTAATTTTATGATTACAGTTTTTCTTTAGTTATTCAAAGCATAAAGTTGCAAAATTCAGAAAAAAACATTTAATTTGTAGCTTCTCTTGTGAAAAAGTTTGTAACTAACAACAATAATTTATTTTAAAAAATTGTTGAAATTATAATTTTGTGGTTAATACTTCTCTTTGGTTATTCCAGATAAAGTTGTGAAATTCAAAAAAGCAGTAAAATTGATAAAAAGTTACTAAGTAGCAACAAAAATTATTTGTTTAAACAATTATGATATATCAAGAAATTTTATACTTAATGCTTATTTTCGCTTTTCCCAAACACAAAATTTGCAAAATTCAGAAAAACTTTCGAGTATCTAGTTTAATTTTATTAAAAGTTGATAAATAACAAAAATAAGTTGTTATAGCAGTAAATTATTGGTTTTAAAAAATTAACAATTACATGAAATAGTTAGTAAACCATCATAATAAGGTTCTTTTTCTAAAATATTGGAAGAAACTCCTGAAAAAAATTCTTGAAAATATTTTTTTTTACGATTTTTCCATAATTTTGCAAAGGATTTTGCATTTTCGAACCAATATTAATAAATATTTAAGTCCTCAGGAACTTTTCCTGGATTAATTTATTTCAGAAATCAAAACTTACATTAAGGGCATGTGATGAAGAGAGACGTCACTCGTAAAATAATAAAAATTTTAAAACCAAATTTTGTAGAATTAGTTAAAATACGACAAGGAAGATCTCTCTGACTCAAACTTGTTAGAATTATGTCTAAAAAGTACAAATTAATTGTCTTAAATTTCCGAAAATCAGAAAACTTTTTTATAAATTAATTTTAAGACAAAATTTAATCAATATTGGACCAGACAGACTTGCCTAATAATATTTTTACAGAATTTGGTGTCAAAATATTTATTATTTTTTGAGAAAGTTTACAGTTAAATTTTGCTTATACCAGTGACATTATACTTCATCAAATGCCCTTAATTGAATTTTTGAATTTAACAAAAATTCGTCTTAATAAATACACTGAAAATAATTTTTTTAGGACAATATGGACACTCGTATGGTTACCAGGGTAACCAGCAAATGGTTCCACTTCCAGGACAACTTCAGTCTCCAGCTCAAATCCAGCCCAGTTTGCCAGGACAAAGTGCTCAGCTTCATGTGACTCATCATACCCCTCCAGGTGGAGTTCAAATGGCTCATCAGACTCAAATATCTGGTTTTGTTCAACCTACAAGTGCTGGACAACCGGTTCAGAATGTAAACAGGGAGTACGTGGTGCAAGGACCAGGAGGTATGAATCAGGTAAGAATCAACTAGGATCCATCAGAAGCAACATTTTCTTCCTTTCGAGAATATTTTCTCTCAATATCTCTGTCTCTTCATCCTGACCCTCTACTTGAATTATTGAAATTCTCTTCTGGAACTTCCTCGATGACTTTCAATTCCATCTAAACACAATCTCGAATTTAATCTTTAATCTCGATCATAATCTTGATTTCTTTATACTTATTCTTAAACGTGTTTGGAAAAAGAATCAAACAGTTGTTTTAAAAATTCTTTTAAAGTCATACTCTTTCCAAAATAGATTATTCATAAATCACATCCTTTCCAAATCGAAATTCTTTGCATACAAATTTGTAAAAATGCTCAGAGTAGAAGAGACCGCCCAGCAGTAGATAGTGAAATATTTTAACACGTCAGATGAGTTGAGACTGAAGTAATTAAAAAAATTTGTGTTATGAAATAAAGTTAATATATTTAATTAAGCAATGCAATAGTCAAACTCAGCATAAAATTTGATATTTATCTATTTTTAATGTCAAAATATACGGCGTTGAAATTATTCTTCCCGACAAAAGATAATCGCTTGTAATTTAAGATATATAAGCTGTAGAACAAGTACCTATTTACCTGTAATCACATTTGTTCACAGGTATTCTTGCAAATATAATCGATTCGTTAAGAAAACGCACTGTAATTTATAATATTTAAACAAAATATTATTCGAGTTGAGATTCATTTGACACCTTTCGTCGACTGAAGACAAAAAACTGGAATTTGTCCTTTCTGCTATATACCTAACCTAACGTGTAAGCTTAAAAGCGCGCGAAATTTGAAACCTACATATGAACCAAATAAGCTATTACCCTTATGAAAAATAAGTATTGGATTAAGTATTGGAATAAGTATTGGAATAAGTATTGAAGTATTGGAATAAGTATTGGTTTAAGTATTGGAAACTCCAATACTATTTTCGCGTAACATATTTTTAAACAATTTTTTTTTAATTTTCTGTGGAACTGTGATTTTGCGTTCCATGTATTTCTATGTATTAAATTAACAAAAAAATTACTGCGCAGAGCTGGGAGCCATAGAAACTTACTGCGCAACCAGTAAAATTTTTAAGAATGTTTGGCGAAAAAAGTATTGGAGTTTCCAATACTTAAACCAATACTTATTCCAATACTTAATCCAATACTTACTCCCAATACTTAATCCAATACTTATTTTTCATAAGGGTAGTTACCTAAATTCATTTGTGTTACAATTTATTTATGTAATTAAAGTACTTAAATTAATATAATTTTCATATCAAAAGATTTATCAGACATTGAAAATGTTGAAAGCAAATCAGCTTTACTGACAGCTTTGCATTATGCTTCATTTGGTAAAAATCGGAGAAGTCGACAGCTACCAATTTAGTAAGCAAATATTTTAGACCGCGAAGTGTTAATTTTTTTTATTTATAAATATTTAAGCACTTTTTTATCAACTAGTGTAAATTTCAACAATATAGATAATCAACAGTAGATAATCCATTACAGAACTGTCAGAATTTGAGGTTATATTTTGATATCATTTTCTTGCTTTTCTTGTTTTCAAAAAAAATTTAATTTAGTTTGAATACTTCTATATCAACTAACCAGAATCAATTCACTATAAATAAAAAACTTTAGAAAACATTCATATATATAAAAGTAAGGTTGATACACAATAGATAAAAAAAAATTATTTGATTTTTTATTTTCTTCGTTTCAAAATTCCCGCTAGTTTCTAGGTTTGGTTAGGCGTGTATCAAAAGTGTACAAGGTACATATTCCCTGGTAGATCGCCGGAACCGTGGGAGAACGAATCTGGGTTCTTTCAGAGTACTCGTTCGTTCCCGTAGGGTTCTTTGTTGAATATTGGCAAAATATAATAAAAATTGGGCAAAAGGGTTATTATTAGGATAAAGTGTAACTTTCTTAATAAGATTGATAAGGTTTTGGGTGGCAAAATAATGTTTTTAAACAAAAAAATAGAAAATTCTAAAATTGATACTTTAAAGGTGTTTCCACACACGGCACGTGTCAACTTTTGATAGAGTTCGCGGCAGATTTAAATATGTCCATCTGATTTGGAAAATTTAAGAGTTAAAAACGTGTACATTTCTATAGAAATGTGCATTTAATTAGAAATGAAAATGTGTAATTTGACGAAGGAAGATAAAAAAGTGAATTTTTAAGTTAGAAATAATAAAGTGTAGCAACATATCCTGGCAACTTAGCCTAAAAACAAATAATGTTTTTTTCCTAAAATAATTGGTATTTAATTAGTTAATTTATTATTTCATAACTATTTTCCTATTTTTTCTTTGAATCTTATCCTTTTTTCCCACTTCAAGTATAATAAGAAAATATACACATTAAATATAACCTCAAAGTGTCACATATTGTTTTTTATATCTCTCCCTAATGTAAATAAAAGTTAATATAAACAAATTAGAATTTTCCAAGTAAAATTAAGAGATATGTGTCTTTTCAATTTATAAAAAAAAATCATTTATACACGAAAGTTTAAGTATTTCAACTTTTTCTAAAAAAAAAACCATTTTCAATTTGACTTTTGTGACATTTGAGACTTTTGTGTGTCATTTATTGTCAAATTATGAAAATCAATTTTCTTTTCTTGATTCTTGTTAGATACTATAAGGTTCTTTAAAAATCCTTATAAACTTTCTGAACATCTTAAAAATTAAAAAAGTCTCGACTAATTTTCCAAAACTAAAACAAAAAAATTTTCTCGTAAACACCACCTACGACTCATTTTGCTCAAGATTTATTATTTCTGGTATATTATCTTTCTCTAGTTTATTATTATTTTTTTGTAATTTACCTGACAAAAAACAACAAGTTTACAAAAATAAAAACTCTAAATTTTTTCAAGATTTTCCAATTTTTCTTCAAAATTGTTACAATAATGAACTTTAATCCAAATTTTATCGTTTTCATTTCTAATCATTGTTTCGAGCTCTACAAAATAAAGTCAAATTATCATCATATTGTGACAATTTTAAAGATCAGAAAGCTCAAATCTTTTAAAAATTTCTAGTTTTTTATAAATAGGTATTTTTCTAAAATATTATTTATAATAAACTCGAAATTTTTAAAAGATTTGAGCTTTCTGATCTTTAAAATTGTCACAATATGACGATAAATTGACTTTATTTTGTAGAGCTCAAAATAAATATTAAAAATGAAAAAAAATAAAATTTGTATTAAAGTTCATTAGGGTAATATTTTTGAAAAAAAAATTAAAAAATCATAAAATCTTGAAAACCAGTTTCTTCTTTTCTGGTGAGCAAAATATTTGATTTACAGTTTTTTTCGCAGGTAAATTACAAGAAAATTATAAGAAACTTGAAGAAATTAATTTTTTAGAAAAATACTTATTTATAAAAAACTCGAAATTTTTAAAAAGATTTGAGATTTTTAATATTTGGAATTAACATAATATGACGATAATTTGATTGTATTTTGTAGAGCTTAAAATAAATATTAAAAATGAAAATTAATTAAAGTTTATTATGATATTATTTTTTAAGAAAAATTGAAAAATCTCGAAAACCAGATTTTTGTTTTCTGGTGACCAAAGTATTGTATTTAGAATTTTTTAATTTTGTGGACTTGTTTTTTGTCAGGTAAATTACAAAAAAATAATAATAAACTAGAGAAAGATAATATACCAGAAATATTAAATCTTGAGCAAAATGAGTCGTAGGTGGTGTTTACGAGAAAATTGTTTTGTTTTAGTTTTGGAAAATTAGTCGAGACTTTTTTAATTTTTAAGATGTTCAGAAAGTTTATAAGGATTTTTAAAGAACCTTATAGTATCTAACAAGAATCAAGAAAAGAAAATTGATTTTCATAATTTGACAATAAATGACACACAAAAGTCTCAAATGTCACAAAAGTCAAATTGAAAATGGTTTTTTTTTTAGAAAAAGTTGAAATACTTAAAATTTCGTGTATAAATGATTTCTTTTATAAATCGAAAAGACACATGTCTCTTAATTTTACTTGGAAAATTCTAATTTGTTTATATTAACTTTTATTTACATTAGGGAGAGATATAAAAAACAATATGTGACACTTTGAGGTTATATTTAATGTGTATATTTTCTTATTATACTTGAAGTGGGAAAAAAGGATAAGATTCAAAGAAAAAATAGGAAAATAGTTATGAAATAATAAATTAACTAATTAAATACCAATTATTTTAGGAAAAAAACATTATTTGTTTTTAGGCTATGTTGCCAGGATATGTTGCTACACTTTATTATTTCTAACTTAAAAATTCACTTTTTTATCTTCCTTCGTCAAATTACACATTTTCATTTCTAATTAAATGCACATTTCTATAGAAATGTACACGTTTTTAACTCTTAAATTTTCCAAATCAGATGGACATATTTAAATCTGCCGCGAACTCTATCAAAAGTTGACACGTGCCGTGTGTGGAAACACCTTTAAAGTATCAATTTTAGAATTTTCTATTTTTTTGTTTAAAAACATTATTTTGCCACCCAAAACCTTATCAATCTTATTAAGAAAGTTACACTTTATCCTAATAATAACCCTTTTGCCCAATTTTTATTATATTTTGCCAACATTCAACAAAGAACCCTACGGGAACGAACGAGTACTCTGAAAGAACCCAGATTCGTTCTCCCACGGTTCCGGCCATCTACCAGGGTTTCTATTATTTCATTTAATTATTAAAGAATAAACAACATTTGTGTTGAAAAATTGATTTTATTTTGAAGAATACTTTTCAACGAATTGTTTTAGGAGAAGAAAGTTGTTCCACAATTTATATTCTTTAAACAGGAAACGATTATCTACTGTTGTCAGGAGGTAATTTTTTCATAAATTTTTATCGTATGATAAAACTACTTATAATAAATAAGAAGTTAATTTTAGGCCCATTTTGCTCTTTGTGTTAATTACTTGAATACATTAGCTTAGTTTTAGTGTTAAAAATTCTATTAATTACTTCAACCTGAAACAATTACAACTGTTGGAAATTTTTACTATTTACTGTTGGCTGGTCTCCCATATATAGTTTTATTTCAAATCATTTGTAACCAAATTTTCTAGGGGGTATTATTCATTTTGGAAACATCTACCAAATCGATTTTTTTTCAAATCATCAAATTATTATCTATTTAAATTACTTTTTCTAAATTACAATCTTAAAATTTGTCTACTGTTCGGCTTGATCTAAACTACTCTATGCTTATTCTGAATCTTTATCTGTCTCTACCTTTTTAACGCCAGACTCAAGGCATACCAGTGATGAAACTCGGTCTATTGCTACAGCAGGCAACGAATTGTCATCAGTCTCCGAATCAAACTTACCAAAGTCCTCAACAACTGCTTCATCAGAGCCAGCATCACCAAAGTCCGCGATTCGCTCAACAACATGCTCAAAATATGCATCAGCGTCAGTTGATTCAACAGATGCATCAGCAGCAGCTTGCAGGTCAGCAGCCGAACTCTCATGCTGCTTTAAGGGCACAAAATTCACACTTTCCAGGAAGTGTTCCTTATCAGCAATTCCAGCCAGCTAGACAGTCTATGTCCAGATCTCAAATAGACTTGCCAAGTACCTCTAGACAATCTCAGGAACTTAGAGTCTCGAGTCAGGAGATTTACTACCATTATGCTCAAGGAAGACCGAGGTATGGCTTTTAATTATAATGCAAATTGGTTGCAGATGTAAATAAAATGATAAAATTGGGAATGATTAAACTTTGATACGCCATCTGGTGGTATGAATATGAACTAAAAGAAGTAGTTAAAGAAAGTAAACAAACACGTACAAATTTTGTAAAAGGAGAAAAAAGTGTAATTTTGTAATTTTATTAAAAAAGCTAGATTTAATTTTGAGTACGGATAGATGAAGAAAATAAAGAAAAACAATTTAAAAAAAAAAACTCGTACTATTAACATTTTTTACTCAGTATATATGGATATAACAGCTGATCTGTCAAGAATCCTAACCTATAAATATTTATTATTCTTTCAAAAAATAAATAATAGTATGAAACATGCTAATTTAATAAATAAATGTAATTGGTTTAAAGATTACAAGTTTATAATGTACAGTTTTTAAATATTTAAACAACTTTTTTGAACGTGTTTTTCTCCAGTACACATAATATGTTATTTATTCCGCCGTTTGAAACTTTCTTTCGCTCAACAAAATTTATTTCGAGAGTGTTGATTGCGTAATTTAACAGATTTGATTTCAAGTGAGTCGTATTTTATTATTTTTATCTAGTTTTTTTTTATATTAATAAATAAAAATAAAAAAGTAAATCTTAGAAACTTATATAGATTTTTTACACTTATGAAAATATCCATAAAATCCTCGGTTTAATCCTGTAGATACCTGTAATTACAGACCAAAATTTAAAAATTATGGACCAATTACGGATAAAAATTTTATATTGTGAAACACTATTTTCAGTTGAAAACAATAAAAATACAGTAGAAAAGTAAAAAGGAATTGTGTTTTTTAAATTAAAAATAATGTATTTCCTTGAAAAATAGAGAATACTTTATATATTTTAATATTAGAAATAGAAATATCATTCAGTCCGAGTCAAATAAAGGATCAGTTTTTTACCCGTCACTAGCTGAACCAAATAAATTTTAATTATTAATCTTAATTTTATAAATTCTACTCCTACTATTACTTGATTGTCACTATTGTAATAGAAATTTAAATTTTATTAAGCATTTAAAAAATTAAACAATTTTTAAAAACTAAATTTATGTAGATTCTCAAAAAATGTTGATCTTCAAAAAATTTTTTCTCAAAAGCTTTAAATAAATTTAAATGTTTCAAATAAAATAAATATAATCATTTAAATTACATTAAATAATACAAATATTTAAATTGAAATACATATAAATATTTATTTTAAGAAATTAAATACTTTAAAAAAAGTTGTTTTTATATTTTAATATCATTTTTTATATTTTTATCTTTTATATTTTTATTAGCATGGCCCTTATCTTATCATAAGTCATAAGTTAAATTTTTTATAAACTAATTTTGCGAAAACTAAACATTAATGTTTATTTTATTTCATCTGATCTTAAAAAAGAAATTAAATAAATCTAAAACAGTTTTTGAAACAAATTGAAAAACGTTAATTTCGGAGACATCATATCCATAATTACAATATTTTTTTAGATTTAACAATTTATTTACTAACGTAATAAAAGTGCATTTAATTATATTAAAAAGAATTCAATAATGGATGTATTTTCAGGTTCAAATACACCATTATATTAGGTTATAATTTATAATTTTATAGTACTTTTTTAAAATATAAAGAAACAAATTGACTGACAGGTCCTGTCCTTATTGTTCAAATTTCAGAAATTGTAAAAATTAATTTATACAACAATTAAATTAATATTTTTAAAAATGAATGATCATTCAGTCGTTAGGTCTGGAAAAATATTATTGATAGCTTAATTTGAAAATCTAATTACTTAATGTTATAAAAGGAAATCTACATAAATAAACTCATCTAATAATTCTAGATTATTTAAAATCTACATTTTTATGAAGATAGAATTTATGACTTAGTATTTTTCTAAACGAATAACGGACTTTACGGTCTTTTTTTTAAAAAAAAAAGTTGTTTTTCTTTAAAACATTAACCAGAATTTTTAAAAAGAAATTTAGTTAACCAGAAAAATAAACCAGAATATTTTTTTGATTGTAAAAAACAAACAAAATTATAAAACTTTATGACACATAATATTTATAAGATTTTTAGATATTTGCATCTTAGTCTAGGTACTTTCTAAATTTGAATTAGTAAAAAATCGTCCTTAAATTTGACATTTGCGAACATATCTACTAATTCTTAGTTACTTTTTATTTAAAATTTTGTCAAAATTTCAAAATCTGTTCAAATATTGAAATTCTACTAAAAATTATCGGATTAAGAGAGTATGATTTTAGAACTAGAAGTTGAATAAAACTGACGAGAGTTTGTTGAAAAGTAACTAGATATTCAGAAAGTAACTAAAAAATGAAAAAAAAAACTAAAATTGAATAAAGAATTCGAAGATAAAGAAAAATAAATGATAAATAGAAAAAAAAGTAAGGATTTTATAAAAATATAGAAAAAGAGACACAAATAACTGTAAAGTTTAAAATTTAAAAATTTATTTTCCCATTTATTTTTACATGGAAAAAAATCGCTTTTTCGTAAATTTGCTACAAAATCGATAAAAAATAATATTTTTCAATGGGCGAAAGATTTTTCTCATCATAAATATCCAAAGAATATAACTTTATCGTATAATTATTAATTAAAATTTTTTATTTTTTACTTAGACGCCAGATAACGACTTTTTTGCAATTTTGGGGATTTTTTGCGGTCCTGCAAAAAATAGTTCATACAATTTCTGTCATAAATAAAATAAGTATCAGAATTTCATGTTTTGAACATTTATGAAGAGAAATATCGTTTGTGCACTGAAGAATATTTATTTTAAACGATTTTATATCAAATTTACGTAAAAGCGACTTTATTCATTTAAAAATACATGGAAAAATTCAGTTGCCTAGAGGAACGTTTTAATATTGCTTGAATTGACTCAAACTTGCAAGAAAATTTCATTTTTGTACCTTGATTAATTTTCCGAGTGGAGATAGAAGATTTGAAAACATCGCCTAAAAAAAAGGCAACCCTAATTTGAATCAGTTTGTGCAGAAACCGCACAAGTCTATAAATCGATATTGTTTAGGAATCAATAAAAATTTAATATGACTGATTTATATTTTAATTAATATAAGGGTCTGTTCAAAAACAAAAAAAAAAAAAATTAACTTTTGGACTTGTGCAGTTTTTGCACAAAATGAAATGGAAAACACAGAAAATGTATTGAATCAAATGAATTATCACAGTTTTATTAAATGTTTAATGACATTCATTAAAAAATATTAATTTGAATAATTTTTATTAACATTTTATATATAATAAAATTTTTTTTAAATATATTTAATCAATTTTTATTATTTTCTTAACAAATATCACTATTATTGTTTTCTGCTTCGCTTGAGTGCATTTTATTTATAATATAAACTGTTTAATATTAATTATTTAACAACGTCTAAAACACGTCAAGAATATCACAAGTAAATATTATGCTCATCAATTGCGCATCTTCCTGCGCAACTTGTTATCATGGACTTGTGCTGTTTCTGCACAAAACGAAAATTTGATTATTTTTTTTTTTAGATTTTAGAGTTTAGTAACTCAGATTGTAGAACTTCATTTAAAGATACATTTTCCATAAAAAAATGGATTTAAGCGATTTTTGCACAAACTGATTCATTTATATTTAGAGACTCAATGAAAATAACTGTTTCGTAAAGTTTTAAAAATTGTCCTTTAATATCACAGGAGTAGCAGGAAATATTTGCTGAAATCTCATCTTGTAAAACTAAATTCTAAAAAGAATCCTAAAGTAATTCAAATCTGATTAAGTGTAGCTCCTTATATATATGTATCTTAACAAAAATGCTCTCAGACGTTGGCGACTTTCAGTCTTTCAGAAATTAATAAACGAATTTTTTATTCTCTATAGGTATGGAGTGCCTCAAGTTTACATGAAACCTGAAACTCCAAGCCAGGAGGTCGAGTATCAAAGGCAAAACTCCTCCACCAAGGGCATCGAGAAAGCTGCCTCTCAACCTCATCTCTCCTTCGAGGAAGAGAGACTCGGAAATAACGAGAGCTCTTCTCAGCGCAACAATCCCTCGGAGGCGATGAAAGCTGCTGCCTCTGCGGACCCACTGGACAAGGAGAAGTACGAAATTACAGTCGAGGAGCATCAGTCAGATTTCGGGAGAAGCGGATCTCAAAGAAAAGACGAATTTAGACCAGAGACAAGCTTTGGAATTCATCGGGACGAGGTCAGGTCCTCGAAAAGAGAGCAGGACCAAGAGACACAAAATTCCAGTCAACATTTGTCAGTGCAAAAGCGAATAGAGGAATTGCAGAAAAAAACAGTCGAGCAGGATGGCATTTATACGGCGAGAATTTCCAAAGAGGGAAGCGAGAATGAAGATATTAGAAGTGCAGCGCAGAAGGTTGAAATCGCCAAGAGACTCGAGAATTCTCAATTTAATAATAAGGAAAATCATTCGAAAAACGAGACCAGGAAAGATGAGCTCGAGCATGGAATTGCGAGATTGAAGATTCAGGGTCAAGGTCAGGGATCAGGATCTGATTACGATAAGGCGGGTCAGAGTTCTTCTAATGTGGATTCTGGAAGAGGATCTGCTGTTTATTCGAGCGGAAGACGACCTCTGCCTCAGAATCAAGGACTTGCTCAAGGTTTTTATTTTAAAATCATTTTTTTATTCTTCTTGTATATTTTTTGGTCCCTTCTCTCTTACTTGGATTTTATGCTACGCTTAAAGAACAGGGTGTCTACCGAAACATGATTTTCAAATTCCCGGTTTTCCCGGATCTAAAATCACATTTTTCCCGGATTTCTTTTATGTATGATTAATAGCTATAATATTAAAACAGTGAAAAAATTAAGTGCGTAATATATAAGTTTTAAGGCTAAAATTGATCTTTGAAAAAAAGAATTTCAAAATGGCAAAAATAATAGAAATTTGAAGAAAATAGTTGAAAAATGACAAAAATAATTTAAATTTGAAGAAACAAAATAAAAGATGACAAAACTAATTAAAAATTAAGTAAATAATTAAAAATTTGAAGAAAATAGTTAAAAAATGACAAAAATAATTGAAAAATTAAAAAACAAAATAAAAATTTCATGTCAATACATAATTAAAAAATTGGAGAAAAAATTGACAATGAAAGAAAATAATTAAATAATTAAAAAATCATAAAATTGATAGAAATTTGAAAAAAATACTTGAAAAATGATAAAAATAATTCAAATTAAAAAAAAAAATAATAATTGAGAAATGACAAAAATAATTGAAAATTACAAAAATAATCAAAAAATGGAACAAATAGTCGAGAAATGACAAAAATAATTGAAACTTGAAAAAAATGAAAGATGATAAAACTAATTTAAAACTATGTAAAAAATTTATGATTTGAAAAAAGACGTAAAAAATGACATAATTAATTGAAAAATAGAGAAACAAAATAAAAATTAGAAATCAATAATTGAAAAATTGGAGATAAAAGTTAACGTTTAAAGAAAATAATTAAATAATGACAAAATCCCAAAAAAATTTGAAATTTGAAGAAAATACTTGAAAAATGATAAAAATAATTAAAATTAAAAATAAAAAGCAATTGACAAATAGCAAAAATAATTGAAAAAGGAACAAATAAAATTGTAAATTAGAGCAAGAAATTAAAGAATCCATGACAATAATTTAAAGATATAAGAAAATAAGTTAAATTTGGAGAAAATAGGTAATAAAAAAATGTCGAAAATATTGATAATACTTGAGAAATAACTAAATTATTTGAAAATTTTAAAAGCAATTAAAAAATGAGAAAAATAATTATAATAGGAAAAAATAATCGAGAAATAACAAAAAGAACAGAAATTTGAAGAAAATAATTGAGAAATCACAAAAAATTTAAATTTGAAGGTAATATGTTAAAAATAACAAACATAATAAAAATTTGAGACAAATAATTAAAAATTGACAAAACTATTTAAAAATTAAGTAAAAAATAAACAATTGAAGAAAAGACGTAAAAAATGATAAAAATAATTAAAATTTGAAAAGAAATTAAGAATTGAAAAAAATAAATGAAAATTGAAGTAAGAAATTAAAAAATTCATGACAATAATTTATAGATATAAGAAAATAAATACAAAATTTGAAGAAAGTAATAAAACAACGTCGAAAGTATTGACAATAATTGAGAAATTACTAAATTAATTGAAAATTTTTAAAAAACAATTAAAACTAGGTGTGAATTCTGTCCATTTCATGGACACTTCGCTTCCAAGGAAGCAATAAATTTATTTATAATATAAAAAATAATAATTTAATTTTAAATTAATTATTATTTCTTTTTATGCAAATAAGTAATAATAATAAAATAATAATAAATCAATATATATATTTTTTTTCTATCTTCCAAAACTTTATTTATTTATTTATTATAACCAAATAAGAAATTAAGAAATTATAACAAATCAATGAAATTTATTATTTTTTTAAGAAAAAAAAGCAATAATGTTCTAAAAAATTAAAAGTAAGTTACTTAATTTTGAATAGCATATTCGTTTTTTAAAATAGAATATTTTTTTGCTTCCTCATAGAGGAAGCGTTGTGATCGTTAAGATTTTCGATTTTCCAAAAATAGTGTAAATCAACTCAGTTTCATCTAAAAAGTTCAAATTTTCATTCCTGAGAAAATGTCCGGATGTGTGTGTGTGTGTGTGTGTGTGTGTATGTGGTAAATTTTTTGTCGCCAGGATATCTCGAGAACGCTTCAAGGGATTTTAATAAAATTTGGATGACATATGAAGCTCACAAATATCTAAATTTGGACACAGGGATTTTTGAAAATACCCAATCAAATTTTTTTGAGCACCTTTTTTCATCGAAAAATATCGTTTTTTGGCAAAAAATTTTTTCATGCTAAAAATTCAGACAAATGAATGAAAAAATCATATTCCTTGTTTCAAAACCAATCGATTGACCTATATAAAGTATATAATTGACCAAAAACTCACGTATTAATTCATGATTTTTCAGTTTTTTTCATCAAAAAATCTCGTTTTTGGAAATTTTAAAAAAAAAAAAATTTTTTTTATGCTAAAAATTCAACCAAACAAATTACAAAATCATATTCCTTGTCTCAAAACAAATCGATTGACCTATATAAAGTATATAATTGACTAAAAACCCACGTAATAATTCATGATTTTTCATTTTTTTTCATCGAAAACTCTCGCGATTTGACAAAAAAAATTTTCATGCTAAAAATTCAACCAAACGAATTACAAAATCATATTCCTTGTCTCAAAACAAATCGAGTGACCTATATAACTTTTATATTTGACTAAAAACTCACGTATTAATTCATAATTTTTAATTTTTTTTTATTGAAAAATCTCGTGTATTGCAAAAAAAAAATTTCTTGCTAAAAATTCAAACAAATGAATTAAAAGAATCATATTCCTTGTCTCAAAACGAATTGACTTAAAATAATTGACTAATAATTGACTTTATTTATTTATAATAAATAAATAAATAAAGATTTGGAAGATAGAAAAAAAAAATATATATATATTGATTTATTATTATTTTATTATTATTACTTATTTGCATAAAAATAAATAATAATTAATTTAAAATTAAATTATTATTTTTTTTATTATAAATAAATTTATTGCTTCCTCTATGAGGAAGCAAATTATCTTGCTTCCTTGGAAGCGAAGTGTCCATGAAATGGACAGAATTCACACCTAGTTTTAAAAAGGAACTGTGGTCAAAAAATAATAATTGTTAGAAATTTTTTGGCAAAAAGAGAGATTTTTCGATGAAAAAAAATGAAAAATCATGAATTATTACGTGGGTTTTTAGTCAATTATATACTTTATACAGGTCAATCGATTGGTTTTGAAACAAGGAATATGATTTTTTCATTCATTTGTCTGAATTTTTAGCATGAAAAAATTTTTTGCCAAAAAACGATATTTTTCGATGAAAAAAGGTGCTCAAAAAAATTTGATTGGGTATTTTCAAAAATCCCTGTGTCCAAATTTAGATATTTGTGAGCTTCATATGTCATCCAAATTTTATTAAAATCCCTTGAAGCGTTCTCGAGATATCCTGGCGACAAAAAATTTACCACATACACACACACATACATACACACATACACACACACATCCGGACATTTTCTCAGGAATGAAAATTTGAACTTTTTAGATGAAACTGAGTCGATTTACACTATTTTTGGAAAATCGAAAATCTTAACGATCACAACACTTCCTCTATGAGGAAGCAAAATTACAAAAATAATTGAAAATAGAAAAAAAAATGTCGAGAAATGACAAAAATAATTGAAATTTGAAGAAAATAAATTGAGAAATTACAAAAAATTGAAATTTGAAGATAATACATGAAAAATAACAAAAATGATAAAAATTTAAGATAAATAATTGAATAATGATATGAATAATTGATAACTGGTGTAAATAATTAAAAGAATGTAAAATTGAAAAAAAAAATTGAAATTTGAAAGAAAATAATTGTCAATTGGTGTAAAGTATTTAAAATTTTTTGATACATAATAATAAAATTATTGAAGAAAAAAATTGAAAACTGTGTAATAAATTGAGAAATTGATGACCATAAAAAAAAAAGATTGAAAATAAATATTGAAATATGATAAAAATAATTTTTAAATGTTAAAACTAATAGAAATATGCAGAAAATAATTAAAAAATTATAAAAATAATTCAAATTTGATGGAAAAATTGAAAGACGACGAAAGTAATTGACAATACTGGTTTAAAAATGAAAAATTTGTAGACATTAATTAAAAAATTGAAAAAGTAATTAAAATTAGAGGAAACTAATTAAACAATGTCAAAATTTATTGAAATTTGAAGTACATAATTGTATATAATAATAATAGATAATTATTATTTTACTAAGAAAGTGAGAAAAGTGGTTTTTTTTAAAGTGAGTAATAGTGAGTGATTTTAAAAAAATTGAATAAAAATGAGAAAAGTAAGTAACTGGCACCCCTGAAAATGCTCAAATTCACTTGAAACGTGTTACACTTTTACTATTTTGAAAATCTAACTTCAGATTAGTAACCAGGAACATGGATTACCACCGAGTAACAAGTTTGAAATGAATTTGAGCAATTTTGCAAAATTTGTCTGCCATATTAGATCCGCCATTTTGAATTTTGAAAAATTGGTATATCTGATACCGTTTTCACAATCAGAGACTTCGAAAACGAGTAATATGTTTCCAGCGAATTTGAAGAATTATGAAAACGAATTGGCTGAAATTTTTAGAAATTCCCGGATATAATTTTTTCTTTTGTCAATTTCCTGGGTTTTTCCCGGTCGAACTAAAATCCCGACAAATTCACGGCTTTCCCGGAATTCCCGGTGAGTAGACACCCTGAAGAAATTTTCTCTTTTACACTTATATCCAAATTAAGTTTAACGTCCGGGAGTAATTATCCAAATAAAAACAACAACGTGTTCTCCAGACAAAATTTATTTCAACGCATAAGGTGACGTTAAATATTTAAAGTTTTCCAACGTTTCGCCTATACGTATATGTAAGCTTCTTCGGGTCAAATACAACTAAAATTACAAAAAACATTATATCAATATGTACACCATAAAATATTATTCGAGAAAACAATTTCTAATACTTTTTGAGGTTATTTACAATACAGCACTTTCTTTAAACGAATCTAAACGACATAACATATAAATAAAAAGAACTTATACAACATAATTATAAACATAAGAAGAAACAACAAAACCGTAATTAAATAAATTGGTTATGTCAAAATCATAAAAAACAATAAATAAATACAAATAAAAACAGATAAACGTGCAAAAACGTGTATCTTTAGGTACATTTAGGTTAACAGACATACGCATACATTTCATACTCAGAAGACAAAATAGTACACTGACTTATCGACTCAAAAACTATTCAAAATTTCTAGGTGAAATATGTACAGTCGAACTTCCCATAGGTTAATTTTGGTGGGGGATTAACTTAAGAGAGAATTGCCGTTCAAGGAGAAATTCTATCTACAATGTCGCCATCTTGTTCCTTCTGCGCAAGTCAAAACATATGGAAAGCAATGGAAAGGGAACACGAGAGGAGAAAATTAACTTATGGGAAGTTAACTTATGGGAAGTTCGACTGTATCATCAAACTATCAAAGATGCACTTAACAATTGTATTTTTTAATTTAAAGATTATTATTTAAAATTTATCTTAAAAAACATTATATATATAATTGTAATTTTTCAAGTCAGTTATTAAGTTTATACTAATATTATCTTTCTCTTTTTTAATAAAAAAAACATCTCAACTACTTTTCTTTTAAATTCATTATTTTCTTTATGCAAAACCAGAATATTCTCAAAGTCGGAATCATGTATAAAATTATCATCGATTTGATGTTGCATTTTATGTTGAGAGACAACATTATTATACTTAGTGTTTAAATTAATATTTTTTATGCTGGTCACGTCTAAGAAATAAATATATCTCTTAGTATGTCCGACACAATTTGTTCCTTCAATGATTTATAACTGGTTATTTAAATATTATATCAAAATCATCAGAAAGTTTATAAAAATATCTAAAAAATCGAATGTTTCAAAATAAGTGAAGAAAAAAAAGTGAATCGGAAAAAATGAGAACATTTAATAAAAAATGGAAAAAACCTAATCAAAAGCAAGCAAATTATGAAAACATGAGAAAATTACGAAAGAAAAATATATTTATAATCTTATTAATTAAAAAATAAGAAAATGAGGAAAAGCTATTAAGAAAAAAATTTGGAAAAATATAAGATAATTTAATTCATTTATTATTATATTACTTAATATTAAAAAATTAATAAAATTAATATTTGTAAATATTTTTAACAGTCTGCAAAAGAAATAAGAATTTTTTTTAAACAAAGAAAGTTACTCACATTATTAAAATCAATGGAAAAATGTTTTTTTCTATAAAAAATTAGAAAAATTAAGGGGAAAAGTCAATAAATTCTATGAAGATTTGAAAAATAAGAATTTATAAGAAATAGAAAAATGACAATAAAATGAGAAAAATTAGTACAAAATCAAATTAACATGAAATAAGATAAAAGAAAAAATGGTCATTAAAAAAATAAAAAATCTAATAAATTCTCAAAAAAAAGTACTTATATAAAAATACCGAATATATTAAAAAAAATAGAAGTCATAAGATAGAAAATAAATGTTTTTAGAAGGGTAAATATTTTTCAGAAATAAAAAATGATGATAAAATTTAAACATAATAAAGAGTTCAAAAAATGATTTAAAAATTATGGAAAAAAAAGTTAAAGATATAAATAAAAATGGAAAAGGGATTGTTTAAAGCTACGAAACAAGAGTCATAAAAAAAAGAAAGAATTAAAATTGCGTAAGAATAAAGAAAAAAAAACGACTGAAAAGTTAGACAATAATTTAAATACAATAAAATAAAAGATTTGCCGAAACATTAACGAGAAATGGAAAAACCCTTTCATGAAATTCAAAGAAATTATAAATAAATGAGAAAAAAAATTTATTTAGGACTTTATAAGAACGCAAAAATAAAAATAGTAGGAAATAGCTACTAAAAAATAAGAAAATGCAAAAACAAAAAATGTAAAAAAGATAAGAGAAAGAACAACAGAAAATTTGCAAAAGAAATGAGAAAATTTTGTAGAATTAAAAAACTACTGTCATTTTCTGTGAAATTAAGAAAATAATTAGGAAATTAATAAAAAATACATGGAAATTTTACTAAAGAGATTTTCAAAAAATGTTGAAATAGAAAAATTAACGAATTACTTGAAAAATTAAAAAACAATTAATAAATTTTGGAAACTTGAAAAAATTAGAATCTATAAGAAAATAAGTAAAAGTGAAGAATTAAGTGATAAATTTGCAAATATCACATAAAAGAATTAGTTTTATAAGAAAAGAAAAACATTTTTAAAAATTAATTAAACCTTATTTTACTAACAGTACTTTTTTGTTCTGTTAATTTTGAGGACCTATTGAACTACGTAGATTACTTTAAAAGTAGTTAATTCTACTAAGGATTTTTTGAATGTTCAGTGTTATCAATATTTTTAAAAAATTAAGTTTTTAAATCTTTTTTGCATCTTATGAACAATTTATAAGAAATAATTCATACCTATTTTGTAGAAAATTAAAAAACGCATCGATTGATATATCTTGTAAATTTTCTTAAGACCTGTTAATCAGTAATCAGTCATTTAATAAGTTAAGATGTACTTGAATTTAATTTTTAATATGTTGTTATTTTTTATGTAGAATATAACTTATTTCTAAATTTTAATAATATAAATAATTTTTAAGAACACTGTGCTTCCATGTATTTGAAACAATTTGTTTCACTTATTTTGAGTGAAATTTTACTTATTTTAAGTGCATATACACTTATTAAACAAGAGATCGACTTATAACGTAGAATTGTAAAATTTCCTTTATTCAGATTTAGAGAGTGAAATAAGTAATTAAATTGAAATTTTACAAGCGGTGCCATATAATCTCAAAAAAAGTAACATCAATAATTACATGTTTTTCAAGTTAATTTTGAAACTTTTTCTCCTAAAATAACTCAAAAAGTGTGTAGCAGAATGTTGAGACCCTCAACTTGTTTTATTATTTTTAGTTTGGATCTCAAATTTTCTATTTGGAACGTGTATTTCTAAACCAACTACGGATTTATTTTATTAGCCTTTTACAATCTTGTTTTGGCATCATTTTAGCTTAAATCAATTGTCGTTGTATACTCAAAATTCTAAACATTTAATTTTATCGTTTTATTAGCAATATATTTGAAACTGTAATCTTTAGAGATTTAAGCTTAAAGGGCAGAAACATAAGTTTATTTAGGCACCGTACTTAAGTGATAAATCGTCGGTCATTAAAACCTAGACTTCCTGAGAAGGGGTACATTTGCAAAAGGTGTACCTGGAGATACTCCCACCCTTAGTTCTTCCTACCTCGAAAAGGTTAGAATAGATAGAACAGTAGCCTGTACACTTAGTTTTTGAGTCAGTCAAAACTGTATAGCCATACAGTCAGCATCAAATCAATGTATCATGATTAAAATGTACTAATTTCTATGTTTAATTAAAATTAAATTCATTAAAATGAGTTGCTCTATTCATTCTTGCTTATCAACGTCAACCTACACGAAAAAGCACTGTTAATAATATCAAAATTATTAATAGTCACAACATTTTTGGTCCTTCGAGCCGGATACAGTTGCCATGTGTGAGCAGTATCATCATATCTAAGCAAGGTGATGAGCAATTCAACATTGTCTTCTTTGACAATAACGTGAACGAGAAACGAAATCAGAAGATTCAGTAATTGAAGTTTTCACTATCTTCAAGATTTCCATCACATCTAAAGATTTAACGTGCAAAATCTTTATTTTCAACCGAGTGTGAAAGAATCTACAAATCAATAATCAAATCAAACATTGGTTATTGTGATCTCCAATCAAACAACAATAACGTGAACGTGAACAAAAACTAATTCCTGAACGAGAAGCAATCTTAATTTGAGATAAAGTCTAAATATCACAAATTAAGTATTGTGCCAGCAGCAGAGAGCAGAGCCATCAACATTACCATTATCGTTTTTATCGCAGCAAGGTCCCTAAAACGAGCATCATCAACCTGAAGTGTATTAAATATTGACAAATTAGTGGACCATAAGGTTTTGTGAAGGGTGTGTGCGTGTGTGATTATGTGCATTTGTATTTTCTCCTTTATGGTTTTAACATAAGTGTTTAAGAATTTCCAGAATTTCCAGAAGGGTAAGTCTTGCACATTTGTATTCTGAGTCACATTTCCTTTATATACTCGAACTTCCAAATTTTTCTATTTCCTGTCCTTCAATATCGTAATCGCACAAAAATGGAAAATGAAGAACGTATAAAGACGCTGAGAAGGCTTATCGGTGCTTTAAAAACGAAATTAACACGCTCTGAAAATTTACTCAATAAACCTATCGATTCAATAGACGTTTTCGAAATAAAAAGTAAATTAAGCGAGTTAGAGTCAGTGAAAATACATTTTGAAGAAAGACAGACAGAGATAGAATCCTTAGTTTCCGATCAAAATCTTGAAGCCGAGTATGATAATAGAGGCGATTTCGAAGATAGATTATCCGCATTATGTACAAAAATAAAACGAACATTAGTATTAAAAGAACCAACAACAAATAATACATCTTCCGATTTGTCTACTACTCAAAATTCTGCTAACGACACGAATAATCAAAATCATACACCCGTGTTAGCTGCCACACAACAGATAAATGATAATTCAATTAATCTTCGGCTTCCAGCGTTAAATTTACCTAGTTTCAGCGGTTCTTACGAAAAATGGCCGGGTTTCAGTGACGTTTTCAAATCATCGGTTCACAATGATAAGCGTTATTCTGATGCTCAAAGACTTGTTTATCTACGATCGTGTTTAAGTGGCAAAGCAGCCGATAAAATTGAAGCTCTAGAAACAACCGATGCTAATTATCAAGTAGCTTGGAAAATATTAGAGAAATATTACGATGATCCTTATTTAGTTATCAATAATCATATAAAGGCGTTTTTTGATTTACCCCATTGCCCAAATGCATCCGCGACATCGATTGGTGATCTCTTAGATAATGTGACAAAGCATTATCGAGCATTAGAAGCTCTAAACAAACCCTTTCTTGAATCGTTTCCAATTTATGCGGTTGTATCGAAATTAGACCCACAAACTAGATTAAAATGGAAAGAAAATATCCAATCTAATAGTTCCCCCAAAATGGAAGAATTACTTGAATTCTTACATTGTCGAGAACGGGTATTAGAAACAAATAAAATCTTGAAAAACGAGAAACAGGACAAAGCTTCGCCGCGCACTGAAAATCAAAACCGTGGTAATAATCATTTTAAGTCTCAATCAAACGCAAATCGTGTTAATTCTTCATACGCTACACATAAGGCATTTTGTCACGTATGTAAAGGTGCACATTTTGCACAATATTGCGAAAAGTTAATAAACGCAAATTTATCGGAACGACTAGACATAATAAACAATTTAAAACTTTGCATCAATTGCCTTCGATCTAATCACACTGTAAATGAGTGTAAATCTACTCTATGTAAAACGTGCAATAAAAAACATCACACGCTTTTACACGGAATTAATGACGAGAAACCTGCACAGGTTAATTTTGCTACCTTGCATAATATAGCCCACTCTCAAGTTTTACTCTCCACAGCCATTGTCCATATTCTTGATATCAAGGGAAATCCTCATGCGTGTCGCGCGCTTCTTGACGGCGGGTCGCAGGTACATTTTATAACCGAAAATTTAGCAAAAAAATTAGGACTTAAACAATACGAGCAGGAAATCCCTCTGGGGGGTGTGAATCAAATGAATTCAACCGTAACGAAAATAACATACTCAACTATTGAATCACGGTTAAACAATTATCGAGCAAAATTAACGTTTTTGATTACTCCAGAAATTAATGAATGTTCACCGACCCAACCTATTAATCAAATCGGATTAAAAATTCCGACTAATATCCATTTAGCAGATCCAGAATTTCACGTACCGGGTCCAATCGATATCTTAATCGGTGGTGAAATATTTTTAAAATTACTCTGTATCGGGCAATTATCATTAGCAAATAATAACGTAATTTTACAAAAAACACATTTGGGTTGGATTCTAGGAGGGAAAATTCCGGGAAAGGAATTTCCTAAAGCCGCTACTTGTAATTTAGCTTTCGACTTATTACATAATAAAATTTCGCAATTCTGGGAAATCGAAAATGTCCCTTCCAAAAAAATCCTATCGAACGAAGAAAGGAATTGTTTGGAACATTATAAAAAAAATACTTATCGTGAACCTGAAACCGGGAAATACGTCGTAAGACTCCCTTTTAAAGAAAATTCAAACGCACTCGGCGAATCTTACAATCGAGCACTTAAACGTTTTTACTCATTAGAAAAATCTTTAACGAGAGAAACTGATCTTAAGGAACAGTATATTGCATTTATGAATGAGTATGAAGCTTTAGGTCACATGTCCGAAAATACATCGACTTCCCAATTTGATGGTTATTTTTTGCCACATCACCCTGTCATTAAACAATCCAGTTTAACGACAAAACTTCGGGTAGTATTTGACGCCTCGGCAAAAACGTCCACGGGAAAATCATTAAATGACGTCTTAATGGTAGGACCGAATGTTCAAGATGATCTTTTTTCTTTATTAATACGTTTCCGATCACATACATACGCGATAACAGCTGACATTGAAAAAATGTACCGTCAAATTGGGCTTCATTCAGACGATCGCAAATTTCAAAAAATTCTATGGCGTACTGACAATAATCAACCTGTAAGAATCTTTGATTTAAATACGGTTACATACGGTACTTCGTCAGCATCCTTTTTAGCGACACAATCTCTTGTCCAATTAGCTGATGACGAAGGCGCGTTGTATCCAAATGCTTCTCTAGTGTTAAAAGAAGATTTTTATATGGATGATCTATTAACTGGTGAATCTAGTATCGATAAAGCGAAAAATCTAATAAAGGAATTAAAGTGCATTACTGAGAAAGGTGGAATGCATTTAAGACAATGGGCCTCCAATGAACCGAGTCTTATCTCCTCACTAGCAACAGATAATACCGATTCTTATCTTTGTTTGAATTTAGGAGATATTACAAAGACATTAGGTGTGTATTGGAGCCCGAAATTAGACTCACTGACGTACTCAGTAACAGTGGCAGATAGCAATCTGCCAATAACAAAAAGAACAATACTGTCGTTAACTGCACAGCTGTTCGATCCTCTTGGCCTTGTAGGTCCGGTAATTTTAAAAGCAAAACTTTTCTTACAAATATTGTGGTTGTTAAAAATGGATTGGGACGAATCGGTACCACAACATATACATAGTGCTTGGTGTGCGTACCGAGATGAACTACCTTTCATTGAGAATCTCAATATCGGTAGAAAAATCATAATAGATAATTTTTCTGTGTTACAAATACATGGTTTCTGTGACGCGAGCGAGAAGGCCTACGGGGCCTGCATCTACCTTCGCTCTTCTAATCAAATGGGAGAGAATTTTACTCATTTAATATGTTCAAAATCAAGAGTCTCGCCACTAAAAAAATTATCTTTGCCCCGTCTCGAACTCTGCGCTGCCTTGCTTTTAGCAAACTTGCTTCAATCAACTACTCACGCTTTACGCAGATTAAACTTCGAGAAAACAATTCTTTGGTCGGATTCAACAATCGCGATCCATTGGATAAAAGGTCCGTCCCACACTTTAAAAACTTTTGAATCCAATCGAGTTAATAAAATTCAAGAAATTACAGATAATTGCGAATGGCGACATATTCGCAGCGAGCACAACCCCGCGGATTTAGTTTCACGCGGTCTCTCTCCTAAAGAAATTTTGAATAACTCTTTATGGTTCAATGGTCCGGCATGGATTAATAATAACGAAGAACATTGGCCAAGATCAATCGTTAAAATTGCAGAAATACCGGAAGTTCAAAATACCTTCGTTAACTTAACAATTAATAAAAACAGTGAAAAGCGTGACAACGAAATCATAAGCACTCTTTTTAAGCGAATAAGCTCCCTTCCTAAACTTTTGCGAATAATATCTTATTGCCAACGGTTTATAGACATAAAAATTCGCAAATTAAAACCAATCGGTATGCTTACTCCAAACGAATTGGAAAAGGCTTCGATATGTTTAATAAAAAACGTGCAAAATGAAACATTTTCTACAGAAATGAAAGCGTTAGAATCAAAGGGGTGGATTGACGGCAAATTATCAGCACTAAATCCTTTTATTGATCCTGATGGTGTTCTTAGAGTGGGGGGTAGACTAAATAAATCGAATCTTACGTATGATCAAAAACACCCAATTTTATTGCCCAAGGATCATTGCATTGCAAATATCATTATCCGCGATGAACATTTAAAATTAATGCATGCCGGGATACAATCCACTATCAATGCTATCAGGAATAATTTCTGGATCGTTGACATTAAGAACAAAGTAAAAAATATCCTTAACAAATGCATCACTTGTCGACGAGCAAATCCTAAATTTCCAACTTATCTTATGGGTGAATTACCCAAAGATCGTGTAACCTTCGAAAGAGCTTTCAAACATACAGGCGTTGATTTTTGTGGACCGTTTTTTATAAAGGAAAAAAAGCATAGAAATAGAATCAAAGTAAAGATTTATGTTGCTATCTTTGTTTGTTTTTCTACAAAAGCTGTACATATCGAGATCGTTAGTGATCTTACTGCTGAAGCCTTCTTAGCATCTTTGAAACGATTTTTTTCGCGACGCGGATTAAGTACGGATCTTTACTCCGATAATGCGACTAATTTTCAAGGTGCGAACCGTGAAATCAATGAAATTTATGAGTTTTTAAACAATAAAAAAATACACGATGAAATCACAAGTAAACTTGCTAATCAAGCCAAAATAAATTGGCATTTCATTCCTCCTCGATCGCCACACTTCGGCGGTCTCTGGGAGGCTGCGGTAAAATCGTTTAAATATCATTTTACACGAGTTATCGGAGAAACGATCCTAACTTACGAGCAATTTACAACCTTCGCAACAGAAGTAGAAGGCATTTTAAACTCTCGCCCTTTAACTCCAATACCTTCCGATCCTAATGATCTTATCGCCTTAACTCCTGGTCATTTCTTAATAGGTGACTCATTAACAAATGTGCCAGAACACAATTTGTTGGACTTGCAAACAAGTAGACTTTCTTCTTGGCAACAAGTCCAGCAGATGAAACAACACTTCTGGTCACGATGGAATAAGGAATACTTAAACGAATTAACCGTTCGTAAGGGCTGGCATAAAGGATCTACGACAGAGATTAAAATCGGTACACTTGTAACAATTCGAGATGATAATTTGCCTCCCATGCGATGGATTCTTGGTCGAGTAATAAATACTCATCCAGGTTCGGACGGAATTATCCGTGTCGTGACTGTAAAAACTGCATGCGGTGAATACAAACGAAGTGTTAAAAATTTATCACCGTTACCTATTAATGTGATATGATATGATGAGTGATTTAAATTTTTGTAATTCTGTTAATTTGGATTTCAATGAAAGGCATGAATGTAATAGCTATCTTTTTCTTTAATAATTGTTATTCATATTGTAACTGAATTATTTTATTCCATGCGCTTTATATCTAACAAATAGTATAATGTATCTGAATTCTATCTTGATTGCAACAATTTTGAACATAATTGTTCAAGGGGGCCGGTATGTTGAGACCCTCAACTTGTTTTATTATTTTTAGTTTGGATCTCAAATTTTCTATTTGGAACGTGTATTTCTAAACCAACTACGGATTTATTTTATTAGCCTTTTACAATCTTGTTTTGGCATCATTTTAGCTTAAATCAATTGTCGTTGTATACTCAAAATTCTAAACATTTAATTTTATCGTTTTATTAGCAATATATTTGAAACTGTAATCTTTAGAGATTTAAGCTTAAAGGGCAGAAACATAAGTTTATTTAGGCACCGTACTTAAGTGATAAATCGTCGGTCATTAAAACCTAGACTTCCTGAGAAGGGGTACATTTGCAAAAGGTGTACCTGGAGATACTCCCACCCTTAGTTCTTCCTACCTCGAAAAGGTTAGAATAGATAGAACAGTAGCCTGTACACTTAGTTTTTGAGTCAGTCAAAACTGTATAGCCATACAGTCAGCATCAAATCAATGTATCATGATTAAAATGTACTAATTTCTATGTTTAATTAAAATTAAATTCATTAAAATGAGTTGCTCTATTCATTCTTGCTTATCAACGTCAACCTACACGAAAAAGCACTGTTAATAATATCAAAATTATTAATAGTCACAACACAGAAGTTATATTAAGTAAAATTTTCTTTAAAAAATATATTTTTTTGTAAATCTAAATTTTTGTAAAATTTCAGTGTTTTGCTTTTAAATTAGTTGAACAATTCCTACAGAAAAAAATACTTCTAACTTTATTTTTTTTTATTGTGCCCTAGAATATCTAGAGAAAAAATTTTTTTTCACAACTTTAAGTTTCTATAGACAAATTTTTTTTTCTTGTCGGCTAACTCATAGGACACCTTTAGAAATATGTCCACAGCATAACTGAATAGTTAAATTCTTTATTTTTCCAATATCAGAAATTAAATAAAGTGTAGAGTAAAAAAAGAACGGTTTTGTCCATAAAATAGCCCCGCTCTTTTTATAAAAAAAACACTTTTTAGTAGCATTTTAAAATGATTACTTTTATCACATGAAAATTGAAAAGTTGCATTATATATATAATATTTTCTATTTCTAGGTCAGGACTCTGAGTGGGTGGATATAGTTGAATCAGAATTGAGAAGCATTTTGGAGCCAAGAGATGTTCCGGCAATGGCGCACTCCACTTTATCCGAAAGTGTGTCGTCTGTAACACCTCCCTTGCCTCCTTTATCACCCCATGGCAGTCCTAGAACTCCAAGAAATAGATATTCAGCAAGGTAAATGATATTTTTATATTCTGCATAATGCATCTCATTCAAGTGTTTACAAACCGGTCTCTATATGAATATTCAATTATTCAAACTATATTTCTTATCAGTGTACTAAAACCCTATCAACAATGTTTATATATACACGGGAAAAACCTGTATAATTTTACTTTCGGTCTCTAAAAAAGGATTAGGGAAATAATTCTCTATCGGTTTCAATAATCAATTTTCATCATTTTTTAAAAGTGAACACTGAGAGAAAAAACCAAGAATATTATTCTTCGACTAATACGAATTATATTCTTGGATCAAGAATAGTGACACTTCATTTCGGAATAATTATCCTTAATCCAAGTACATAATTATTCTTGATCCAAGAATAATTGTATTAGGTCCGATCCTAAAAATAATTTGTATTTACAGCTTGTGTTGTCAACAATTATAAATATTTTAAATATAATACAAAAAGTTAAATAAAACTAGATTTATTTGTATAGGACAATATTTATAAAATTTTAGAACTGGAAAATATTGAAAAAAATAATTGAATTTTGAATTAAAATTAGAATAATTTAAATTGGGTGAAATAATTCAAAAATGATAAAAATAATAGAAAATTGAGGATAATTATTGCAATTTTCAAAAAAATAATTGTAAAAAATACAGAATATAAATATTATGTGAAGTAAAAGAAAGTATCTACCTAATTACAAAATGATTTCAAGAATTCTAAATTGAGGAAAACAATTGAAACATTAGAGAAATAATCTAAATTTTCGGAATTAATCAAAAAATAATCATAATAATATAAAATTTGTGAAAATCATTGCAAGTTAAAAAAGAAATTAAAAATTGACGAACGTAATTGAAATTTGAAAAGAATAATTGAATAATGATTAAAACATTGAAAAGTGGATACAATAACTTAGATTTGAGATAAAAAATAGAAATTTAGGGAATTAATTGAAAAAAATTCTATTTACTTAAAAGGTGGAGAAAATAATTGCAAAAAGATAAAAGAAAATGAAAATTGTTAAATATAATTGAAAAATGAGAGAAATAATTGAAAATTTAGGAATTTAAGTGAAAAATAGTTAAAATAGTTAACAATTGAAGACATTAATTGCAAAATGATAACAATAATAATTGAAAATTGAAAGCAAATTATTCAAATTTGAGAAAAATATTTTAAAATCTAGGAAATTAATTGAAGAATAATGAAAATAATAAAAAATTCGGGAAAATATTTGCAAAGTAATAAAAATAATTAAAAATTGAAGATAAATAATTGAAAAAATTATAACATGCATTTGTAAATTGTAATAATAGAAAATATTTGCAGAATGATAAAAATAATTGTAAATTGAAAAAATAACTGGAATTTGAGATAAATAATATAAAAATTAGAAAATTAATTTAAAAATAATTGAAAATGACAAAAAGTAATTGAAAAATGATAGAAATAATTGAAAATTGAAGAAACTAAAAGGAATTTGTAAAAAATAATTTTAGAAAAATACAGAATATATGTGAAGTAAAAGAAAGTACCTAATTACAAAATGATTTCAAGAATTTTAAATTCAGGAAAATAATTAAAACTTTACAAAAATAATTGAACATTGAAGAAAATCATAGAAATTTGAGATAAACAATTGAAGTTTTCGGAATTAATTAACAAATAATCAAATAATATAAAACTTTGTGAAAATTGTTGCAAAAAAAATAATTAAAATTGACGAACGTAATTGAAAGTTGAAAAAATAATTGATGAATGATTAAAACATTGAAAAGTGGTTACAATAACTTAGATTTGAGATAATAAATGGAAATTTAGGAACTTAATTGAAAAATTATTAACATATTTAATTAAAAGGTGGGGAAAATATTTGCAGAAAGATTAAATTAAAAATGAAAAAAAGTAATTGAAAAATGAGATAAATAATTGAAAATTGAGGAATTTAGTTGAAAAATAGTTAAAATAATTAAAAATTAAAGAAAAATATTTTAAAATGGAAATTAATTGAAGAATAATTGGTTTATTTATTTATTTATTCAATAATATAAATTCAATAATTTCAGTAATTCAATAATTTCAGTAATTCAATAATGAAAATAATAAAAAAAAGTCGAGAAAATATTTCCAAAGTATTAAAAATCATTAAAAATTAAAGACAAATAATTTTTAATTGTGAAAAATAATTGAAAAAATTACAACATATATTTGTAATAAAAGAAAATAATTGCTGAATGATAAAAATAATTGTGAATTGCAAAATTAACAAGAGTTTGAGATAAATAATTAAGACAATAGAAAATTAATTAAAAAAGAATTGAAAATGACAAAAAGTAATTGAAAAATGTAGAAATAATTGGAAATTGAAGAAAGTAATAAAAATTTGTAAAAAATAATTGAAAAAATTACAGAATATATTTGAGATAAAGAAGGCCACTTGAAAAATGATAACAATAATTGAAAATTAAAGATAATTATGGAAATATAAGAAGAAAAAAATTGAGAAAATTACAGAATTTGATTGATATAAAATAAAGTGATTGAAAATCGAAGAACATCATTTATATAATTGAAAAATACAACTAAAATTTAAAAACAATAAATAAAAAATTAATAATTTAGTTTTTAATAAAAATTAATGAAGCATGAAACAGGTTATTTAATATTGAAAAATATTTGGAAAATGATTATGGAAAACGTTGAAAATAGTAAAAGTGATAATTAAATTAACAAATTTGATGAGTTATATCTTTCCATTATTTAACTGGCATTACAAATTGATATTAATACTTCAATTTTGAAGAAATCAATTGTTATTTGAAAAAAAAGAATTACAATTTGAAAAGCAAAAATCATATTTTGTAAAAATAATTGAAAAATAACGAAATAAATTGAAATTTAATTAATAAATAATTAAAGTAATTTGATATTGAAGGAAATAATTAAACTGAAAATGGTTTCTTTACAAAAATTTAAGAAAATAATTAATACTTCACAGAAAAAACGATATTCTTATTCTAAGAAACACTTCTTAAATAGGCGCCAAGAATATTTCCCACTGAAATTAAGTGGGAAATTTTCTTGGCGCCTATTTATGAAGAGTTTCTTAGTAGAATAAGAATATCGTTTTTCTGTGTTGTGAAAATGGAAATTAAATTTTAGGGGAAAAATTAAAAAGTACCTAATTAAAATAATTAAAAATTTAAGATAATTTCTGAAAAATGACAAAAATAGTTCAAAATTGTAGCAAATACAAATAATTGAGATAAAGTAAGTTGATTGCTCTACATTGATAATATTTGAGATTACCAATGTTTTATGTTTATTAAAGAAAAAAACCTTCTCAATTTGTTCCTATAGATTAAAAGTTCTTTTTCTCAAATATAGAAAAGAATTGTTAAAAATTGACGAATTTTTTAAATAATTTTAAATTTACTATTCTCAAAGCGTGAATTAATTACATTTTTAATCATGAAATTTTAAATTAATTGAAGTTCGAAGAAATATAGAATATATAGAAGAATATATAGAATACTACTAAAAAAGTAGTTGGTAAAATAATACTTTGTAAAGTTGTTTTTGAAATGAGGGGCTGATAGTAAAAACAAGTTAAAAAATTATCGGGAGCAAAACGAAGTTAAAGTATTATCTATTTGGAAAAATGAAACAAATTACGCACTACGAGTAAAAACGAAACAAAAAGTTGTCAGAGTAAAAACGGAATAAGATTTCACTGGGTGCAAAAACGAGTTAGAATTTTGTCCCGTTTTTGCTCGAACTAATATTTGAATTCACTTTTGATTCCGCTTTAATTACGAACAGTTTATTTCTTTACTTATATTATATTCCTGTTATAAATTCTTATTTTAAATAATCGGATTAAAATAACTTATTAAAAAAGCTCTTTTAGAACCAACATTAAACAAATAATAAACATGTATTCAATATTTTCTGATTCGTTTTAAGATAAGAAATAAGATTTTTGTATCCATTAAGTTGAATTTTTAGCATGGAAAAAATGTTTGTCAAAAAACGATTTTTTTCGATGAAAAAAGGTGCTCAAGGAAATTTGGTTGGGTATTTTCAAAAATCCCTGGGTCCAAAATTTTGATATTCATAAGCTTAACAAGTCATTCAAATTTTATTGGAATCCGTTGAAGCGTTCTCGAGATATCTTGTACACAAAAAACGGTATACACACACATACACACACATATATTTGGACACTTACTTAAGAATGAAAATTTACGGTTTTTCGATGAAAATAAGTCGATTTAAACTATTTTTGGAAAATCGAAAATCTTAACGATCACAAAGGTTCCTCTATGAGGAAGCAAAATACAGTATATTTGTGAAATAAAAGAAAGCACCTTATTACAAAATGATTCAAAAAATTTTAAGTTTAGAAAAATAATTACAAATAACATTATACATGCAAATAATCGAGAATTGAAGAAAATACCTAATGGCAATTTGAGATAAACAATGTTCGGAATTGATCAACAAATATTCAGAATAACATATTAAATTTGTGAAAATCATTGCAAAAGAAAAAAGCTATTTAAAAATTGACAAACCTAATTGAAATTTGAGAAAAATGATTGAAGAATTAATAATACATTGAAAATTAAAGACGATAACTTAGATTTGAGATAATAAATAAGAATTTATAAAATTAATTGAAAAATAATTAATATGTCTAATTAAAAAGGTGGAGAAAAAAATTGCAAAAGGATCAAAGAAAATAAAAATTGAAAAAAATAATTGAAAAATGAGATAAATAATTGAAAACTTAGGAAATTAATGGAGGAATATTGAAAATAATTAAAAGTTGAAGAAATTGATTCCAAAATGATAACAATAATAATTGAAAATTAAAGAAAATTGTTAAAATTTGGGAAAAATATTTTAAAATATAGGAAATGAATTGAAGAATAATGAAAATAATAAAAAAAACTCGAGAAAATATTTGAAAAGTAATAAAAATAATTAAAAATTAAAGACAATATTTTTAACTTGTGAAAAATAATTGAAAAAATTACAACACATATTTGTAATAAAAGAAAATATTTGCATAATGATAAAAATAATTTTAAATTGAAATAATAATTGAATACCTAATGATAATTAAAATTTATTGTGATAAATTATATAAAATTTAAAAATTATTTTAAAAACAATTGAAAATGACAAAAAGTAATTGAAAAATCATAGAAACAATCGCAAATCAAAGAAAATAATGAAAATTTGAGATAAATAATTGCAATTTTCGCTCTTAATCAAGAAGCATTCAAAATAATATAAAATTTGTGAAGATCATTGCAAATTAAGAAAAAAAATTAAAAATTGTCGAAAGTATTTGAAATTTGAGAAAAATAATAATTAAAGAATGATTAAAACATTGAAAATTGGAGACAATAACTTAGATTTGAGATAATTAATAAAAATTTAGGGAATTAATTGAAAAATAATTAATATATCTACTTAAAAAGGTGGAGTAAATAATTGCAAAAAGATAAAAGAAAATGAAAATTGACCGAAATATTTGATAAATAAGATAATTAATTGAAAATTTACGAATTTAATTATGATTTAATGATAATAATAGTGAGTATTATTTAAAATTGAAGAAATTTTTAGCTAAATAATAAGAATAAAAATTGAAAGTTGAAGACATTTGCTTAAAAATGAAAATTTACGCTTTTTAGATGAAAATGAGACGATTTAGGCTTTTTTTTGTAAAATCAAAAATTTTAACGATCACAAAGCTTCCTCCATAAGGAAGCAAAGATTAGAGAATTAATGAAAAAATAATTGAAAATGACAAAAAGCAATTAAAAATCAATTGAAAAATATATCTAATAAAAAAATAATTGATATAAATAATTGTAAATTGAAGAAAATAATATAAATTTGTAAAAAATAATTGAAAAAATTAGAGACTATATTTGAGATGAACAAGACTACAATTACAATTATTTATTATAATTCTTCAAACGTTAGTTAATTTTAGATTTCATTGATTAAAATTTTAATTAATCCACTCTTTGATAATAAGATAAATTTTAAATTATTTAAAAATTTCTTCAATTTTTCGCAATTCTTTTTTTTATGATTTTAATTATTTGCTACAATTTTTAACTATTTTTATCATTTTTCAAAAATTTTCTTTAATTTCTAATTATGTTCATAATTTTTCAATTTTTCCCCTAATGTTTTAATTCAATTTCCGTAAGTTTCAATTTTTTTCTTTAATTTTTTTAGATAAAACTTTTTCAATTATAATTATTTCCTTTAGTATCAAATTAGTTTCATTATTTATTAATTCATTTTCAATTTCTTTCGTCATTTTTCAATTATTTTTACAAAATATGATTTTTGTTTTTAAATTTTAATCTTTTTCTTCGATAAAAAGTTTTTTTATCCACATTCTTATTAAGAAATTTATTTTTTGTCTATAATTTTGCCATATGGAATTCCACAGGGCGACTTTTTTGCTCTATAGAATTTAGACATACCATACACAAGTCGCCGCCCCTGAATATAAATTCCATTATTTCACATTTTTAATCTTAGAAATAATGAAAATTATATTAAAATATAATTACTTTAAAATAATTATATAATTTGACAAATTTTTACTTGTACATAAAAACTTTCATGCTTTTTTTAAGCCTATAACTTTTTTTGGGAACTCCTAAGCTTTAGGGAAAACATTTTGCTTCGTTAGTAGGAAAAGATGAAATTTAAAAGTTTTCTATTAAAAAAGGCTAATTCTGGCACTTGATGAAAACAAAACAATTTCACATTGCCTTTTTAAATAGAAATATTTTAAATTTAATAATTTCTAAACGAAGCAAAACACTTTCCTTAAATTTTAATAGCAATAAGAAAGTTATACTAATTTTAAAATATATTCAAAACCTCAAATTTTTAGGAGCTTTAAAAAAAAGTTATATTAAAAAAACCATCAACATTTTTCCAAGTAGAAATTTTGTAAATTATTTTATTATTTTAAAGAAATAATTTTCCAATATAATTTCCATTATTTCTAGGATTAAAATAATGGGATTTATATTTCTGATGAGTTTTGATTTTTAAAGTAAAATAATTTTTTAATTATAACGTGTTGAATAAAAGTGCCACATTTAAGGTTACGAAATAACATCATGGACCTTACTCGGGACCTCATACTTTTGATTGATAACACCGCCAAAGAAAATAAATTTACTCCCTAATGATACAGTTATTAAATTCATAAAATTTTGAAGTTTTATATTTCTAAAAACTTTTTTTTAATAGGTATGTCCGCGGCTGTTCTCAGACAAAAGTCAATGGTTTGACCCTTTTATAATAATTTTCAAACCGAATGTTAAACAACAACATTGAGTTTTAAAATTAGCATAAAAATTTTGCTAATTCTTATTTACATATATTAAACATTTGATTTAAGAGACACCTATTGACAGAGAAACTTGTTTGTGGTAGGTTTCTTTAAAAAATTCTTTTTTAATAAGTTTTTTCAAATATTAAATTTAGATTCTAAGAAAGAAGTCCTTGAAGACATTGTATAATAATATTTTCAATATTAAAAGTTTTCTGAAAGAAATTATGTTAACGCGCAGAGATACTCAATAAAAAAACATTTAGTGCTAAGGAAAGTATGTTTGAAGAATGTCGGCTCATATATTTTTAATTAATATCTTCGAGTAAAATAAAAAAAATTAAAAGTAATCGTAAAAACGAAACAAATTTTGACTAAAAGCAAAAACGGAATAGAAGGATATCCCGTTTTTGCCCTTAACTTCAAGCGATCCATTTTTCTTCGCAATTGATGATAATTTGTTTTTACGCTGAAACATAATTAACCCATTTTTGCTCCCACCATTTTTATATTCCGTTTTTCCTATCAGCCCCTCAAATTCAACTATACTTAAAGTAGTAAATTGAACTACTAATGTTTAACTACATGACAAATAGTGAAATTAACAACACAAACCTAGTTAGATTAACTAAAAAAGTTATTATACTTGAACTAAACATTGCACTCAAAATACCCAATGGTTATTGAATCTCTCGACTAAATTTTTTTCAGTGTACTAAAATTTAATAAAAAGAGTATTAATATTTTTATTCTTTAATACATTTTTTGTAAAGAGCATTTTATTTTAATCTCTTGTTTTGCTGTTTTTTAGTTTACCCTACGGATCAAAGCCAAACTATAGCGAATATAGTAAAGGATGTGACAAAAGAAACTACCCAAGCTCCTCTAAGCACCGTGGTGCTTCAACTTCAAAGAAAGATGCAACTAAAAAGTTTTCTCATTGTAAGATCAAATATCTGCATTATCAACTCCAACATCCAGCCAATATTGAAGTCGAATTTTCACTTCCGAGAGCAATTGAATTAAAGTATCTATTGTGAATTTCAAATTTTATAAAAATACGGAAAAATGTGGAAAAAAGAAATAATACCGCACAAAAGTAAGATTGATAGAGTAAATTTTTGTTAAAATAATAAAAGAGTTAAAAGCTTACAGAAATTACAAAAAATAAAGGTTTTCTTAAGATCAATATTGGCTGTGGGAGACTTTTAATAAAAATATAAGAATAATAATAATAATAATTTTGCATTAGTATTTGGCGTCGAAGCTGCTGATTTAACGTCCACAACAACAGGACTCGATTTGGATTCGATGCTGGATCGAAGTGATTCTGATTTGAGTACAAATGACGCAAGAACAATAAGAAAACAGCTAGAGGGTCTCGAAAATATGTACAGTGAGGTGGGTTTATATTTTAGTGAGAATATATTTTAAATATATTTTTTTTAAACGAGAAATTAAAATTGAGTAATAACACAAATTAATATTCGTTTTTTTAATTAAAATATAGGGTATTGGGTACAGTCTGAACAACACCTAATTATTAAATATGTAATAAATATTAAACTAACGATATTAAAATATATTTCCACGTAAATTTTCATAAAATGCCATTTATAGCAACTGATAAAACTGTTGTTTTAATAAATCAGTTTATATTTTCTTCAACATTTAAGTTCCAAGAAAAATAACCTTAAAAATAGTGCTTTTTTGTTGACAAATTTTCTAAAAGTCATCAGGTCGTTTAAAAATTACATTTTAAAAACAATTAATTTGGTACAATAAGTTTAAATAATGAGGTTTATGATAAAATTAATAAATAAAGTATTGTTTAATGAATAGCTTTAATAATTATACATTAATGATTGCTCACACTGTTTTCTGACAAGACATTTTCAAATTTATATTAAAAAATTTATCAAAGTTTAGTAATTATTTTACGTACAATAGTAGAAATTTGGAACATAAATTATTTACTTCGCATTGATTTCAAACATAAATTATTAATATTTACTATGTAATTATAAATCAGTTAAAAATGCACGATAAGGATATGTTGACCAGTGTATCCGTTACCCTAATAAACATAATAAATATAACCAAATTATTCTTTCCTTCTTTCATTTCTTTTTAAAAATACATTAATCTATAAATGTTAAAAATTGTATCACCTTTTATTGATGCAGGTTTTAAAATTACTTGGCGGAAGTGTGAAGAAAAAAAGAAAAGCTAGAGGACTCACTAGTTATGGTTCAGTTTCTTCTCTTCCAACGTCATCAGTTTCTTCCAGACCAGTGACAAGGCATCACGATAAACGAAGATCACATGCTATGGATGAAAGAATGAAAAAAGTAAAAGATATTAAAGTAGGTTTCATTTTTAATTCACATCTCATTCAATTTGCTTTAAAATTTACTTTTTAGAGGCAAATTGAATGCTTGGTGAAATTTTACAGATTAGTAAAATATGAGATGCAGAAGATGGAAATAGAGTAAAAAGATGAAAAAGAAATTTAAAAACTTGAGAAATAAAAAATTCATTAATAATTAAAAAATATAAAATTTTTTAACTTTGAACTTATTATTTATGTTTCAGAGTATAAATAAACGATTTCAAAGGTTGGAATCTCACGTTGTTACTCTTGCGAGATCTGTGGCACATTTGAGTTCTGAAATGAGAACCCAGCATCTGATGATCCAGGTGAGAAATTCATTTTTAGGATAAAAATACTGTAAATCGGTTATACTCTGAAAATACGGTATTCTAATTATTTGAGTATTATTCTTGGCTCATATTTAAGAATAAAACATTCTTTTATTAAGGATATAATAATTCTTACAATAAGAAGAATATACTTAAAATAAGAAGATTATTCTTAAAATAAGAAACATGCATATTTTAAGCCGTAAGAAAATATTCTTAATTTAAGAACACTATATCCTTAATAGAAGAATATTTTATTCTTAAATTGGCGCCAAGAATACTTCTTAAGGGCATCGAATGGAGAATGACGTCACTAGGATAGTAGGAAAAATTTATTCATAGACTTTCTCTTAAAATACTACTCTAAAATACTCTAAAACCCAAGTTTGGTCAAATTTTGAGTCAAAAGGCAACATTCAAACAAGCTTGGATCAGACAGATTGTTAATTAATTCTGCAAAGTTTAGTATCAAAATATTTGGTATTTTAGGAGAAAGTTTACTGACCATTTTTGCCTATAAAAGTGACGTCATACTCCATCAAATGCCCTTAAGAAAAAAATACCGTTTTTTCAGTGCGTTGAATAGAAATTCGACTAAATTTGAATTCTTTTAAATAAAAAATCGGTTAAATTCAAATTCTATTAAATAAAGAGTCTGTAAAGAATAAATCCTACAAATTGAAAATTCTATTAAATATCATTTCGGCGATGTGGAAATTCTGATTTTGTATCATAACCTTAAAAAGGAATGTTGCCATATATTGGGCAATCTTAAAAACAAGAAGGTAATTTTAAAAAAAAAATATTTTTGACCAAAAATTCATAAGCTATTAACAAAATAACATTATTTTTTCACGTATTATTGACCCTGTTAAAAAAGTAATTTTTTACCAATTTTAATTGAATTTAATGTTAAATTATCCTTGATATTGAAAAAGTTTAAATAAAATTATGAAAAATAAAGTTTTTGGCGAGGTTAAAATAATAAGAAAATAATATAAAAAAACCATATAAATAATTCAAAATTGAATGAAATAATTGAAATCTCAGATAAATAGTTTAAAATTTTAAAATTATAAAAGAAATGAAAAAAATTGAAAATTGAATGATATAAATGTTGGAAAATAATTGAAAAATAATGTTATAACAAGAAACTTGAAAAAAATAATTGAAATATGATACAAACAATGAGAAGTTGTAAAAAATAAATCACATTTGAGTGAAATAATTAAAAAAATTACAGAATTTTGTTTTAAATTACAAAAAATAATTGAAGTTTGAAAAAAATACATAAAGATCTTACAAATCAGTTGAAAATTATGGAAGAACTAAAAATTGGAGAAAAGAATTGAAGAAAGCTAAAAATAAATGAAATTTACGATAATTAATAAAAAAAAATTTGGAAATTATGAAAACAAATGAAAATAATTAAAAATTGAAGGAAATAATTGAAATTTTAGAAAAATATTTAATAAATTAAGAAAATGAGATTAATAATTAACAATCGAGGAAAATAATTCAAAATCGATAAAATTAATTCAAAATTGAAAAAAATGATTGAAATATGCTGAAACTAATTTAAAATTGAAAAAATAATTGAAATATGATATAAATAATTTAAATATGAAATATTGAAAACAGTAAATAAAATCTGAAAGAAATAATTGAAAAAATCCTAGAATATGTTTAAAAAAAGAAAATAATTACAAATAATTACTTAAAAATTTTAATTCAAAAGAATAATTTAAAAATCGTATAAATAATCGAAAATTGATGAAAAGAATTATTGGAATTTCAGATAAATAATTAAAATTTTTGACCATTATGCCTAAAATATATATAATATAAAATTACAGAATTTGATTTTAAGCGATCGAAAGTAATTGAAAAATCGTTTCAAAAATTGAAAATTGAAGACAATAAGCTAAATTTGAGATAATAACGGAAAATTAAGAAAATTAATTAAAAAATATTGAAAATATTAAAAGATGGAGAAAATAATTGCAAAATAATAAAAAAATAAAAATTGAATTGGATATCAATTGAAAATTGAGATATACATTTGAAAGTTCAGTAAATTAATTCAGAATTTATGAAAATGATTAAAAATTGACAATTGTCAATTTTTAATTTTTAATTGTAAAATGACATAAATAATGATAAATTAAAAAAATTAATTTAAATTTGCTATGATAGTATAAAATTTGGGAATAAATAATTAAATTGATTTAATGACAAGGCAAAAATAATTAAACTTGAAAAAAATATTGAGAAAACTAAACAAAATAATTGAAATTCAAAGAAGGCAAATTTAAGATTAGGGAAACAATCTTAAAAAAATTAAAATAATTAAGAATTGTAGAGAATTGTTAAAAAATGATAAAAATAGTACAAAATTGTATTTTAAGTAATTAATTCATAATAGAAAGGAATTATTAAAAATTGAAGAAATTTTTAAAATACTTCAAATGATTTTTCACGTTAAATTCTACACATTGAAACTCTACAATAAGATTTTTTATAAAACGTTAATATTGAACCCTACACAGTTAAATTTTACAATTTAAAATTCTACACATTTAAACTCTACAATGATAAATTCTACACTTTAACTTCTACACAATAAAACTTTACAATGGGATTTTTATGAAACATTAATATTAAATTCGACATAGTTAAATTCTACAAATTTATAATAAATTGTAGAGTTGAAATATGTAGAATTTTAAATTGTACATTTTAACTATGCAAGATTTAATATTAATGTTTTATAAAAAATCACATTGTAGAGTTTAAGCTTGTAGAATTTTAAGATTTTAACCCCGAAAAGATTTTACATGTTAAATTTTCTTCAAATCAGTTTCTTGAAAACATCTGTTCTATAAGTTTGTATTGTATTGTTGGCAGATATATTGAGCGATTTTACACCAAGATAAGAAATGTAGATATTATTGGCAACAGTGCATTAGTTGGAATTTTCCTGATTAAAAAAAAAATCTTATGAATAAATATTCATTTTATTTTATTTTCATAGTATTTTTTTTCTCGTTTCACGAAATGTAACTTATCAACTAGCAATAATTACAGAAATCGTTTTTTGCAGGAAATGGAGAACATTAGGGGTGAAATTGCTGCCTTGCGAACTCAAACGAGTATGGCAATGGTTAGATCCCAGTCTCAGCCTCTGATCAAGGACTCGGAATTGCCAGCACTTTCGAATCCTTCCAGGGTGAAAAAGCTCACAAAGTTTTTTGGAACAGAACCACCGCTCATTAGGCTTTTTCTACGGGAACTCGGGTATGAGGTAGGGTATATTTTGCACCAAAACTGCTGCCATGAAGATTTCTAAGAAAGATCCATTTTTTGACAAGTTTCTTGATTAAGTGGAATAAAAATTTCATTTTCAGTTCTAAATAAATTAATTAAATGTTTAAGAAAGTAGAAGAAGTATTTTAAAAAGGAGTTAATATTGTAAATAACAGGGTGTCTACCGAAACATGATTTTCAAATTCCCGGCAAATTCCCGGTTTTCCCGGATTTAAAATCACATTTTTCCCGGATTTCTTTGATGTATGATTAATGGCTATAATATTACAAAATTATCAGTTAATAAGAAATATTAAGCAGATTGGGTATAAAAAGTCAATACACGTCTTTCTTAATTAGAAAAATATAATATAATTTATTTTATGAACTAATCAGTCTACAATTCAAAATCGCGGATCCAATATCAAATTTCAAAGATAATAGAAATTTGAAGAAAATAATTGGAAAATGACAAAAATAATTGAAATTTGAAGAAACAAAATGAAAGATGACAAAACTAATAAAAAAATAACTAAAACTAAAAACTTAAAATTTTGAAGAAAAGACTTCGAAAATGACAAAAATAATTGAAAAATGGAAAAACAAAAAAAAATTGATGTCAATAAATAATTTAAAAATTGGAGAAAAAATTAACGATTAATGAAAATAATTAAATAATTGAAAAATCATAAAATTGATAGAAATTTGAAGAAAATACTTGAAAAATGATAAAAATAATTAAAATAAAAAAAAAACAATTGAAAAATGACAAAAGTAATTAAACCAAGAAGAAAAAAAAATGAAAGATGATAAAACTAATTTAAAATTATGTAAAAAATGTATGATTATGTAAGAAAAAACGTAAAAAATGACATAAATAATTGAAAAATGGAGAAACAAAATAAAAATTGGAAATCAATATTTTAAAAATTGGAGATAAAAATTGACGCTTAAAGAAAATAATTGAATAATGACAAAATAATTGCAAAATGAAAAAAGAAATTAAAATTTGAAGAAAATACTTAAAAAATGATAAAAATAATTAAATTTAAAAATTAAAAGCAATTGACAAATAGCAAAAATAATTGAAAAATGAACAAATTAAATGTAAATTAAAGCAAGAAATTAAAGAATCCATGATAATAATTTAAAGCTATAAGAAAATAAGTATAAAATTTGGAGAAAGTAATAAAAAAATTTTGAAAATATTGATATTAATTGAAAAATGACTAAATTAATTGAAAATTTTAAAAAACAATTAAAGAATGACAAAAAATGACAGAAATTTGAAGAAAATAATTGAGAGATCACAAAAAAATGAAAGTTGAAGGTAATACGTGAGAAATAAAAAAAATAATACAAATTTGAGACAAATAATTGAAAAGATGACAAAACTAATTAAAAATAAGGTAAAAAAAATAAAATTTGAAGAAAAGACTTGAAAAATGATAAAAATAATTAAAATTTAAGAAGAATTTGAGAAATGACAAAAATAAATAAAATTTGAGTAAGAAATTAAAAAAACCATGAAAATTATTTAAAGATATAAGATAATAAGTATAAAATTAGGAGAAAGTAATAAAGCAATGTCGAAAATATTGACAGCAATTGAGAAATTACTAGATTAATTAAAAATTTTAAAAAACAAATAAAAAATGACAAAAATAATTTAAAATAGAAAAAAAATAGTCGAGAAATGACAAAAATAATTGAAATTTGAAGACGTAATACATGAAAAATAACAAAAGTAATAAAAATTTGAGATAAATAATTGATAATGACATAATAATTGATAACTGTTGTAAATAATTAAAAGAATAAAAGATTGAAAAAACATAATTGAAATTCAACAAAATAAATGAAATTTGTAAAAAATAATTGTCAATTGGTGTAAAGTATTTAAAAATTATTGATACATAATAATAAAATTATTGCAGAAAATTTCCTTAATTTGAAGAAAATAATTGAAATTCGTAGACAAAATTTTAAAATTGTAATAAATTGAGAAATTTATGACCATAAAAAAAAAGGATTAAAGAAAATTCTTGAAACTTGATGAAAATAATTTCTAACTGTCAAAATTAATAGAAATATGCAGAAAAAAATTGAAAAATGATAAAAATAATTGAATAATAACAAAAATAATTGAAATTTGATGAAAAAATTGAAAGACGACGAAAGTAATTGACAATACTAGTTTAAAATTTTTTAATTTGTAGACAATAATTAAAAGACTTTGAAAGTAATTAATATTAGAGGAAACTAATTAGACTAATAAAATTAAAAATTGTCAAAAATAATTGAAGTTTGAAGAAAATAATTGTATATAAGTCCTGAAAATGCTCAAATTCGCTTGAAAATTGTTACACTTTTACTATTTTGAAATCTAACATCAGATTAGTAACCAGCGACATGGATCACCACTGAGTTACAAGTTTGAAGTGAATTTGAGCAATTTTGCAAAATATGTCTGCCATATTGGATCCGCCATTTTGAATTTTGAAAATTTGGTAAATCTGACATCGTATTCACAATTAGAGACTTCGAAAACCCCCCAGTGACAAATTTTAAGCGAATTTGAAGAATTATGAAAAAAATGTCCGCCATATTGGTTAACGAATTAGCGGAAATGTTTAAAAATTCCCGGATATACTTTTTTTCCCCGGCAAATTCCCGGTTTTCCAGGAATTCCCGGTGAGTAGACACCCTGAAATAAAATATTATAACCTTGGAATAGAATAGCAAAAATTAATATTATTCATTTATAGTAAAAGATTATAAAGACATATAATTAAATTGTAAAAATAAAATTTAAGATATTTTGTTATTTTGTATGCTCTTTTCGTTTTAATGAGTTCTTCAAAGCAGCAGGCATAAGTAGTTTTTACACATGTTGCACCTAATGATAAATATGATAAAGAATCTTCAGATAATGCATGATCTTTTTATCCAGTAATTTCTGTTAATTAGATGATAAGCTGCAAAAATAACCGGTAAAGGGTTCATCTTTTAAAACTATTTTACGTTTTTAATTTGTTTTTCAATCCTGATTTTTTCTCTGATAAGGATATTTTTCTAAAAAACTGTAACCAATAATTTCTTCATCCTTTTTATTCGAGATTGAGAAAATAAATTTGAAAAAATAAAAGTTTCTCTTATTTAAAAAGACCTGATTTGGCTTTTTTTTAAGGTTATCTGGAATTTTGTACCAAAAATAAAATTTAAAAGAAACGAAAAATTATTAAAATTAAAAACAGAAAATATTTCTAATCAAATTTAGTCTGTCGTGGAAACAGTGTTTTTATTAATTAATTATCATTTTTAATAAATCCAATTTGACCTTCTTACTCGTGTATTTTAATTTTATTATTTTAGTTCGACCTTCCAACTTCAAGCTCATGAATTTTTATTTTGTCGTTTCAATTTGGCCTTTTTTTTAACCAGAATATTAATTTTATTATTATAGTCTGCCTTTTAAGTCGACAAGTTTTATTTTATTACTTCCATTTGACCTTTTTATTCTTTAATTTGACCTCCTTATTCTGCAATTTTTATTTTATTGTTGTAATTCAACCTTCGTCTTCGCATTTTTTACTGTTGTAATTTCACTTTTTTTCTTCCTCAATTTTTATTTTATTTCTGTAATTCAATCTTTTTAGATTTTTTCATTGTTTCAATTTCACCTTGTTTCTGAATTTTAATTTTATTATGTAGTCTCGACTATTTTAATCCTGAATTTCTTATTATTAAAAAGTTTTCCAATTATTATTTCAATTTATTCTTGAATTATAATCCATTCTATATGAGACTTTTGCATTAAATATTTTATTTAATTAATTTAAATGGACTTTTCCACTCAAAAATTTGTATCGTATTATTTTTATTAAATCTCTTTATTCTTATTACAATTTTTTATCATTTCAATTTTACCATACCATAGTCTTTAAATTGATTATTCCAACGTTTCGTTAATTAGATATTTTTTATTATATTATGTTTTTTTATCTTCTTATTTATCATTTTTATTAATTGTTTTTTATAAAATCCAATTATCCCATTTTTTAATTTTTAATTATTCTAACTTTCTATCATAATTTATAAAAATTTATTATGAATTCTAGATAATTGATTGAAGCAATTGTAAATTTATTATTTAAATTTTTGGTTTAGGGTGAATAATTTATTGACGTTTTATTACGTATTTTAACGTTTATTTAAAAATAATTATTTGCTAAAAATAATCAATCTATTACTTGGCTTAAATAACTTTTATATATAATACGTTTAAATTATATTTGTCTAAAATTGTTAAAAATTTCTGTCTAAATGACGTGTGAATTTGGCGTAACCTCGGTAAAAATTGTCGGTGCTTTGTACCATTTCTTTCAATTCTTTGAATCTAATAAAAATCTGATTTTTGCAGAAATACGCCAGCGCCTTTGAGAAAGAAAGAGTAGGAATGGTTGAATTACCCTACTTGAGCGAAGAAAGACTGCAAAAGATGGGTATCCCTTTGGGACCAAGACTGAGAATTTTGCAAGAAGCGAGAATATCTGTATTGAAAGATCCAGTGTACGTCGTGTAAGTGTGTACCAAAAAAAAAAAAGGCAAAATAAGGAACTTTGATCTAAAAGTGTCCAGAGAGTGAACAGTGAAAAATAAACCTTCTCTTTTTTTTTTTTATATCGAAAACTGTCTTCCATCTTCAATTTCTCTCACATAAAAGAGAATTGTGTTTGACAGGAAACTTAATCAAAAACGTGTCTTCGGTCTATCGGCTTTATAAACCAACTGGTACTTGAACTTCTATTATATTTTTATTTATAAAATTTTAAATATCAAAAATAGCTTTTTACATTCATAATTCATTAATTGTACTCATATAATTTCGAAAGGAAAAGAGTAAGTACCTGCAGATTTTTTTTACCAAAAGAAGGTAAAATTTAACTCTGCTTTATTTGTTGATGTAACTACGTTTTTCGTAATACTTTTTTATGTAAAAACTGTATTTTTATGTAAAATAACAAAAATGAAATTCATAAAAAAAAGAGCGCCTTTGCCAAAGAGCGATGTGTTTGTTGTTGTTTATAATCGATTGTTGACAAATAAAATTGACTTTTGAAAAAATCGCTTATTTTACAAAATGTCTTTTTCGAATAATATGCCAAATAGTTTCAAAAAGTTATTTCATTTTGATGGAATTGTTTTTTGTGTACAGTGAAAAATAATTCTCAATACAATATAGGAAATATGTACTAATTTTAATACTATACGTGGAAAAAAATATTTTGTTTTATTCATAGAGTGTGTTTATACTGACATCAGATTTAAAACGATGTGCAAAAAAAGTAGGGAGATGATCAATATTTTATAAATTGGATTATATTGTTTAGGGATTTGAGATATTTTGAAATTATAAATAATGAATATTACAATATAGTTTATAAAAACCGAAACTAGTTTGTGAATAATACATTTTATTTTCTTCCGTGTTGTTACGTTGATTACATTTATATTTAAAAGATCAAAAGTACCGACCAATACTCACTTAATGTGTTTGAAAATCCTACTTTGTAAATTATTAATTATGTAGGATGTTTTTTAATTTTAAGAATTAAGAAGTATTTTTTGATTTTTAATCAATAGGAAATTTTCTACTTGTATCCTTTTGGAGTTTGTTTGTAATATTTATTTAAAAATAAAATACTGTAAAAAATCGAAATTTATATTTTAGTATATATTGACAATTTGAACCCGTAATAAAATTTATTAACCTACATATATATACAATATATATTTCACTCCTCATAAAAGATAATTTTCAATCGTAAAATTGAAGCTCCAAAACATGTTGGTGATTAATTAAAATAGCTTTATTTGAATAACCTCTTGCCCCAGCTTTTAAAAATCAACTGTTTTAAAATATTGATATACTATCTTTTTACAAAACATTATCTGAAAGTAACTTCAATTATCTTAACACCATGTGATGTAATCTCGACAATTGCTTTGACACAATTGGATATAAAGGGAAGTCAGTGAACTGGGACATCAACTCAATTCCTCCAGTATAAACTTGTTTTTAACCATAATATATATATATATATATACATATATATGCAGTAAGATAATAAAAACAAAAGAAAACCAACACGTTTTTCAATTTTCTACGAATTTTCTTTGTTTAAATTTAATAAATGAATTGATGATACCAAATAAGTTTTTGCTACTTTTGCAAACAATTTTGAAGCTTAATTAAATTTCTTATATTTCATTAAGTTTGAAGATTATCAAACTATTAGACGACTTGAGTCAAATAAAGGAAATGCACAATTTAACAATTGAAGTCAATTATTTTTCTAGTGGACTCGTTATTAGTTATTTCTGAGGTCACGCTACTTTTGGTCCATTCTGTTATCATGTGATATTTTTCAAACACAGTTTTTCTCTAGTTTTAGTATTCTTGTATAATTCAATATAGAATTAAGATTTTTTCTTGAAAGAAAGAAATTCATTGCATGCATAGTACTGCAAATTTTGTTTCTGTATTTTATACACCATTCAGTAATATACAATTATAGCAATTCAAAGTTGTCATCTATTTATTTATTTTTATTTTATTTAAGTATATCTTCCAGCATCAATAATTTTCATCTTTAATTTATGATTTATTAGATGTTTTTTAATCACATCAGTTTGGAAGATACACGAGCATATTTGCATTCAAAGTTCAGTGATGCCACATGAGTCATCAATCTATTTGAAAAGTCACATGCTCCCTAAAATAAATATCGAAAAAAAAAACTTTTATAAAATAAAAGATTTTTGAAAATAGAATTAAAAATTTTGTAGTTTTCTTAACCACTCGTGGCTTTAAAAATGTCAACGACAAAATAATTATACTCTCTAGATCTGAATAAATAAAAAATAACTAATTATAAGTAAAAAACTAATAACAAGTTTCATGTGAATTTTAGTCAAAAATTAATTATTATGCATCAATAAATATTTCTCTTTTTCTTAGAAACTTCTGATAAATAGAAATTTAACAATTTTTCAACTATTCTACCTTGTTTTTTATAATTTCTTATTTTATCAAAAAAATTTATTCAGTATTTTGTATTTCTTTTTTTTAATAATTAACTTTATTTTTTAACTTTTAATCTAAAAAGTTTTTTTTCTATTGCTGTTATTTTTATTTTTTTTTTTTCTAAAATTTTCTTTTATTTTCTTCTTTTAACATTATTCTTTTATCATAAAAGTTCTTTTTTATTATTACTGTATAAAACTGTATTAGTTAAAAACTTCTAATTTGAAAATTAGTTTAGATACCTTCTTGCATTTGAGTTAAAAGAATGTAAAAATAACTATAATTATTAGTAAAAATCATTTTTAGGTTATGTCAAAATACCCAATATTTTAATAAAATTCTTTTTACTAATTCAATTTGTCAATTTTTCACTATTTTTTTATTATTTGTTTACTTTTAATTAGTCGTCTTTTACTAATAATTAGTTATTATTCACTAAGTGTTGAAACATTAATAACATTTTCTTAATAACAGGACGGTAAATTAATTAATATTGTTGTAAAAGTTACATTATATTATAGTTGAAAATATATTAAATTTTTTTTTTAAATTTGTAGAGCCGTTTTTTTTTTTAATTAATTAAAATATTGTAATTTTTTGAAATTTTTTACTGTTTCCATATAAAAGTTCCAACTTTATAAATTTATATCTTAAAAACAGAACGGTAAATTTCAATAAAATTGTGAGCATACATGTAAATTAATGTATTTAATATGTCATTAAAATTTTATAAGAATCTGTAGAAAAATGATTTTTGGGATAAACCTCCTTAAAGTTTCTTAATTTTTAATAGCTCCTCTGTTTTTCTTATTTGTTCGTTCATAAGCTCTTAATTTTTGTTTTCATTTTCTGATTTATCAATAATTTTTTTTGATTTTGATTAAAAGTTATTTCTCATTAAATATTTCGGCAAATCTTTCCATTTCTTAAAAGATTTTCTTATCTCAAAATCTAAATTAGTTAAAAATAAATAATTGTTAGTAAAACATAAGAGTAATCATTATTTAGAAAATTATTAAAAATTATTAAAAGTTGATCAATGAATTAGTTACTAGAATGATCCTATAAAATTTTAGTTAATTTTACATAACCTTTTACAGTTTTTTTTTACCAAATGATTAGTCGGAATATAACTATTTAAATTAGTTGCAAATTGACTCTTACCAAATATTTAGATTTTCTTGACTTTTCTAAAGTTATTGTTAAGATTTATTTAAAAAATCTATATTGTATATTTTTTTTAGGGTTTTATAGGGTTTTTGTCTCATTTATCCTGTTTTGGATATTTTAATAAATTTTTAAAATTATTTTTCTAACTGTTAATGAATTCCTTAATCATTATTTTTTATTTCCTATAGAAATGTTTTCCCTTTAGATTAATTTTTATTTTATAATTTTAAATTTAAACTTCATAAAAACATTTATTCAATACTTTTATCTGGTTTATTTTAGAATTTCCTAATTTATCTAATTTTTAAAGAACATTTCTTCTTTTATAAAATTTTAATTTTGTAGAGTCAGTTAAGGTAATTAAAAAACAGTCTTTGATTTTTAAGCTTAACAAGTACACTATTAATTAATATCTTATGTTATTGCTCAATCTAAAAAAGATTTTGATAAGATTGTTTAAAAAATTGTTATTTAAGCGCAAACATAAATTCTTCTTGATTATCCTGTCTTTTCAATTTATCCCAAATGACCCTACTAATCTTTCTCATTTTATTATCATTTTTCTATTTCGTAGAAATTTCTCCCCTTTCTTTCTATATAATTTTTTTTAAATTCTTCTTTAGTCAAATTTTTAAAAAATTTGCTAATTTTTTCCCCTTAACTTAAAGCATTTTTTCATTTCTTTTCTCGACTGATTTCATATCGTTTAAATTCTTTTTTTGCTTTTCCATTTTTTTATTATATAACAGATATTCCGTATTTTATTTTTTCCTAATTATGATCTTAAATATTTGTTTGTTCGTTTTTCATTTAACCATATAATTTCATTGATTTTTGTCAAAATTTTTTTCCCTTTCTCAATGTCGTATATAAATTATCTGATTTTCTCTTATTCTTTGAACCTATTTTATTTATTATTATTAAACATTACTTTTCCGTTGAGATTTTTTTAAAAACTTTTTATAATATTTTTAATTCTTTTAATAATTGTTGTTATTTTTTGTTCTCGTAGTTATTTGTCAAACAAAAGTTTATGTTTTTTTGTTCTAAATATAAAATTGACGTAATATGAAACGTTGAAAACTTTTCCTTTTAATCTTTCGTTAAAATCAATAATTAATATTTAATTAAGCGGTCAGATAAATCAAAGAATTTATTAGTGCCAATTTTTTTTATTTTAGTACATAGTTTTTTTTTTAACAATTGTCGTGTTTTGTTTTTAATAAGGAAATAATATTATATATTCGGAAAGTAAAAAACAAACCCGGAAATGTATTGACTTATTTTTTTACGAGCAACTGTAGTGAGTCGATTTAGGTTGAGAATATTTTAAACTACTATCTCAATTGAACTATGCCCCTCTTCTCTTCATTATCAATATTCGTCACTGACGGTCACAGCGTTTTTCTTTCACTCAGTTCCTAACCCTCCTTCGAGAATGATTAGCCAAAGTGCAACTGTCGTTTTGCTATTGATATCAACAGCTTTTGCTGAAACAGTTCATTGGAGTCATTGTGCTTCTCCTGACGGTGAGTACTTTTTTTATAAAATTCATATTAAAAAAATTTTATTTATTTTTTATTTGGAAAAAACAAATTTAAAAAAATATGTGTAAGTTTCATTGTTTTTTTTTCCTTAATGTTATGACCAAATAGTCAGATAATGAAATCTTTCACTTAAACTATAAAATAGGTATTTACAATTTTTTATTTGAATGAAAGTAAAATAAATTATTTTTTAGATGGTTTATTTTGTTATATCTTATATTTGGTAAAAATCATAGTTTTATAAAATAGTTAAGAATCTATCAAAAAATATAAAAAAATTGTTGTGCATTTAAAGAAAAAAAAATCCTACTGAGCTTTAATTAATTCAAAGATCACATAATTTTGGCTTTTACCTTTTTTTAAAATAAATTATTGAATTAAAATTGTAATAAATGATTTACTTAGAATTTAATTAGAACTAATATATAATTGAATTGTATTAATGGTACAAGCTTTTAATTAACAAAATTTCAAATTCCAGATTTCGATCTATTCAAATTTTATTTTCTTTAAACTCCAAACGATTCAAATTAAAAGTGATAAAAATTTCAATTCTATTCGGATGTTAAATTAAATTTCAATTCAACTTTTAATCGACAATCAACCATTTAAAGTTTAAATGGACATTGGTCATTTTATGGAGATTCATTAAAATTTTAATCGATTCTTAATTTAATTCATCCACATTTTATAAAAATTATCTAATTTTCGATTCATTTTAATTTTAATTACACTTCAATTCAATCCAATTTCAATTTAATAAAGTTTTAATTTGTTTGTTTATACTGTTTGTTTGTTTAAATAAGGAGCAATTTTTCAAAAGTTTATAAATCCACATTTTGTTATTTAGAGAAAATTAAACAAATGCAGTTTTTCACCTAACCCTTAGAGTTAATTATAAAGCAGAAAAACTACACGAAACTATTGATATAAAAATATTTTTTGGACTTAGGGTGATTTGTTTTCAATTAAAGTTTATCATAATTAGGAAATTTAAAGGGTTTTGCAATTTTAACTAGAAAAAAAAAATAAAAATTTTAAATCTTCTTGATTAAGTCCAAATTTTTTTAAATTGATAATTCTTTGTTGTTACATTTTTTTTTCTTAAATTTTAGAGAGACAGATCGATTTACAAGGTTCTTAATATGTTAAAATTGTGTTTATCTCTACTTTTTGGGAAAATGGATTTATCAACTTTTGAAAAAGTGCTCTTCAAATGAATTTATTACATTGTTTTCTTTATTCATGTACTGATATGTTTTATGTCGTATATGAATAAGATTTTTTTCTCCTTTGTATCGTGAGAAAATATTCAACGGACTGAATTTGCCTATATCAGTGACGTCATTCACCGTCACATGCCCTTAAGTCCTAAATAAACAGTCGGAACGATTAGAAAATTTATCTTTCAGTTAAAAGAACCTTTGCACCTTCGACCCCTCGTTTGAGGATTCTCTCTAAATATTGGAAGTATCTTATCTCTAAATTTAGTTCTATCTTTTCCAAAATAGCAGATAAATACCATAGAGAAATAGAATTTAAAAATATATTTTCAAAAATAAAAATTTATCTGTGAAATTGTAATTTTCATATAATATATTAAAGTCTGACTAAAATCAAATTGGACCAAACAAAGAATAAAGAACAAGTTAAGAGAAAAAAATATGTTTAGGACATGCAAAGTTTCGGTAAAAAAATAAAGCAAGGACCAAACAACAAATAAAAACAATTTTTAAAGAAATAAAAGTAAAAGTATGTTAATTCTTATTTTGGTTCATTTTTAGTCGTCCTTCATTCAAAAATTAAATGAAAAACAATACTTTAAACATCAAGGTGATTACGTACAAAGCATTTAAAAATATGTAAGTTATTTTTACTGATGATTTTTAAAGAATCATGACAATTATTTTTAAAGAAAGCCGATAATTGAAAAATTTGCTCTGAAATCAGACTTTAATTATTATTGTACTTTGCATATCTATTTTTGAATCTTATTTATAAACAGAAAGAGAAGAAATTTAAAATACAGAAAATAAAAAGTTTCTTCTGTTATTATTTGAGATTATAAGGACTTTATTTATTATTATTTTGTATTTAACGACGCATATAAATAGATTATATTACATTAAACAATAATAAGTTTTTAAAAACTTGATACATAAAATAGCAGAAAATAAAAACAAGAAAATTAGCCCAAAGTTGGAAAATTTTCTGAAATTGAAAAAATCTAGCGTGTCAAAATTACTCAGAGTTATCCGCTTTAATTTGACATTTGAACTGTGGAAACTAACTGTCATATATGCGTGTTAGAAAATTGCATCTATTATTGTTATTATGCGCATTAAAGAAATATGTTTGTTAATTACAATGTATACATTGTATGGGAAAATGTCAAAAATGAGAAAATCGTGTAATTCTAGAAAATAATTTAAAACAGAATATTTTTCATTAATTTTTAACAGACTTGAATTAAATGCGAATAATTCTTTTTCCAGATGACCAAAGTCAATGCACAATTACCAATGTGGATGTTAATCCTTGCAAAGAAGCAGAAAGTAATTTACCATGTAGTCTAAAATTAGGGAGAGATGCTCAAATTTCTTTTAATTATACCACAAGTAAGTAATTTTTAATTTTAGCTATGATTTATTAAAGATTGATATTTTTATTAATTAAAAAAAAAGAGAAAAAAATGTACCCTTTTCAATAAAGTATCAAAAATTGTCAGTGAATTGTTTAATTTCTAACTTGAAGATGCATCAAATTTAATTAACTTGAAATATTTGAAATACTGGGCATGGTCGAAATTAAAAATTATTTTTTTATTCAAAATGTGTTTCTTTAAAAAATTTTAGACGACACGTATTTTTTTGTTTGGCTAAAAAATTTTTTTTAATGGAGTCATAAAGATTTTAATTTTTAAAGTCGGAACTCTCGTTTATTTAAAATTTAAGAAAAAAAACATTTTAAGTGTAATACATTTTTAAGTAATTGGGATATCTTATTATTTTTTCTTGGGCCTGAAAGAGTTTTTAGTCATCTTTAAAATTTAATTGAAAAATTTTAAAAATGTTATAAAATAACAGAATGGCGGCTGTTTTACTAAAAAATTTTGAATTGAAATTACTCAAAAACCCTATCGTTTTTTTGGTTATAATTTTTTTTTTGAATTAGTCATCATAGTAAAGATTATGTTTCATAAGAATTGAACTTGTGTCCGATTTTGGTAGAAGAGAAAAAATTGATTTTTTTATTATTTTCAAGGAAAATTTCATTTTTCTCAAAAAATACACTAGATATAAAAAAATCCCTAAATAAAAGTTGTTTCCCTTTAAAAAATATAAAAAAAAGTTTCTCCTGATATTTTTCTTTATTTTTCCTTTTTCTCAACAAATTTTGATTAATTTCAATTAAAATCTTATTTTTAGAAAATTTTACAGTGTTTTTGGGTGCAAACAAGCAAATAATTATTAGACAAGTTGTAATTTATCTGAAGCGGTTATATTTTAAACACTTTTTATTAGAATATTCAAATTAAGAAGTGGTTTTTACCGAAATAAAAATATTAATAAAATAAATTTCGCAAAATTTTGAAATATCGAGTTGTACATTTCTTAGAAAAATTAGGTTGGATCAAAATTTGTGGTCAAATAATAATTATTTAACACTTTATGTTTTTTTTTTGAATCTAGTGAAAATATGTAATTTTTATTCAATCTTGATAAATAATAAATAGCTCATTTATCTTTTTAAAACATTATTTACAATTTTATTTGTTGGATTTTGTGAAATAACATTTTGTTTACAAAATATATCAAAACCAAATTTTGTTTCTTTAATAATGTAATAAAAAATAATAATATAATAATAATATAATAAATTTTTTAATAAAATATTTTAAAAACTCCAACAAATGAAATTTTAGAAAATGTTTCAAAAAGATGAGCTATTATTTGTCAAAATAAGAAGAGATTTTAGCTAAATTTAACAAAAACCCAATTGTTAAATAATTATTATTTGACAACAAATTTTAGCACAACCTAATTTTTTCTAAAAAATATACACTTGTATTTTTCAAAATTTGGTGAAGTTAATTATAATACCATTTTTATTTGATGTGGAAATCCATTTTTAGGTTTGAAGTTATGTCAGTGGAGAGAATCTTCTAAAGCTTAAAATCTCATGTGTTTAAAATATAAACGAATTTAATAAATTACACATTTCCTACTAATTATTTCCTTATTTTCATCCCAAAACACTGTAAAGTTTTCTAAAAATTATCTTTTAATCGAATTTTGACGAAATTTGTTGAAAAACAAGAAATAGAGAAAATCAGGAAATTTTTTGATATCTAGTGTATTTTTTGAGAAAAATAAAAAAAATCATAAAAAATCAGTTTTTTCTCTTCTACCAAAATCGAGCACAATATTTAAATTCTCATGGAAAATAATCTTTACTATGACGATAATTTCGAAAAAAAATTATCCAAAAAGACGTCAGGATTTTTCAGTAATTTCAAATCAAATTTTTTTAGTAAAACAGTCCCCATTCTGTTATTTTATAACGTTTTTGAAATTTTTCAATGGATTTTTAAAGATGATTAAAAACTCTTTCAGGACCAAAAAAAAGAATAAGATAACCCAATTACTTAAAAAATTATTACACTTATAAGGTTTTTTTTCTTAAACTGTTAATAAATTTAAGTTCCGACATTAAAAATTAAAATCTTCATAACTTTATAAAAAAATAAATTTTTAGCTAAGCAAAAAAATACCCGTTGTCTAAAATTCTTTAAAAAACAACATTTTGGATAGAAAATTGATTTTCCGTTCCGACCATGTGAAATGAATTTTGTCTAAGGGGGACAAAAATTTTGTTTAAAAATAAGAAGAGATTTTAGAGTACAAGTGTGATAACATATTATGTGCATTTCGAAGAAAATTTATATTATTCTTATACACTATAATTAATATTATATTATCGTCACCATTATTTTTGTTATTAATATAGTAATTATTAATTTTAATTTATAGCTTTTAATGCTACCGCCGCAACTTCTCAGGCCTATTGGGTTAATCCTGTCATGGATTTACCGCTCGTTGGAATGAATACTGAAGCTTGTAAAAATACTGATTGTCCTATAATTGAAGGACAACCAAGAAATTATAGTATTAAGTTGGCCATGTCGAAACTCTTTCCAAAAGTAAGTTTTCCTATAATTCACAATTTAAAAATTTTTTTATTGCATTTATTTACTGAAATATTTTTAAAGTACTGATTTATTAATCTCTTTTGTAAATCTTAGTCATTAAATCTGTTTATTAATTATCCGCTATTAATTTTGTCACTTATTTCCAATTTGTCAAAACAATGATAAATATTGATTGTATGCTGGATAAATTAAAATTATTTAACTATAAGATAAATATTATAAAATTAAATTAACAATATTATTTTTTCAGAATGCATATGACGTTAAATGGAAGCTGTGGTCCGAGAAAACACAATACTGTTGTTTTGTAATAAAAATCAAATTAGTTTAAGCAAAAAATACATTTCCAATCGTCTCTTTTCATCTTTAATTTAATTCATAAGTGATTCTATCAAATAATAATAATAAAAAAAAAAAGTTTCCGATTTTTGTTCTTGATACCTTCCTTTAATAAAATACAAATACATTCTAACCGAGTTTTATTATCGAATTGAGAAATGAATTACAGAAATTCTGCAAACATGATTTAACAATTTGATTTTATAAAATAAAAATAAAGCGAGGTGAAATATAAAAATATTTAATATACAAAGAAAATTCAATATTCAAACATAATTTTCTAACATTTAAATATTATTAGATCTAAAATAATTTTTCAATAATATTTAACTTGACAAAAAAAAACAATTTGGGAATGTTAATAATGACAAAGTGGTTGGATAATTTAATAGAATTGAAAATTAATTTTGAAAAAAAATCGCTGCGGACAGGATTCGAACCTGTGCGGGCAAAGCCCATTGGATTTCGAGTCCAACTCCTTAACCACTCGGACACCGCAGCTCTTGTCGGTTGGCTCGAAACTACACTATGTAACTTGTGGCGGGTGTTCATAAACGCATCCAATATTGTACACTCGTCGCGCGGTAATTTTAAATCCAGAACATTCGTATTCTCACGAATTTAAACATTTATTCAATAAAGACCAAACAGTAAGGTACTATTTCGAAATTAAATTGAGTTTTTCATTAAAATTGGTATTATTATCATATTTATTACCGTTATTTCTGTCAAAGTTAATTTATTTATTATTTATATTTTGCATAACATTTTTAAAACAGTCTGTTAATTTTGTATTTGATTAAATTTTGTTTATTTATTTATTTTGTTTATTCAGATTAATTTTGCAATATTAAAAATAAATTTACTTATTTTGTACATTTGTATTGATTTTAAAATTGTTTTACGTAATTAATCAATTTTTTTTATTAATGTTACTATATTTGAAATAAATAATTGTTTTGGAGTTCTTAATGACAAAAAACTTCTGATTACAGTTCAAAAATAATCTTTTGAGAATAAAAGTTTAAAGAATATAAGATTGGGAACAAGAACGACGGGTTGTCATAATACAGGGGCTCGAAATTTTTACTTTCAAGTCTAGCCTCTATAATACTTCGTGTTTATTTACATATTATAAATAAATTGAAATAAAATTATTTACGTATTATAAAGAAATAAAAATAAATAATTAAGAAAAATTGAATAACTGAATTTGTGAACAACTAATCGAATTTAATAAATATTTTGAAAGTTTCATCAATTTTAAGAGATTAAAATTCAATTAATCTTTGTTTTTAAACTATTGTTAGTTCTTTATATGATTTTAAAGATAAAAAATTATTTTTTAAACTGTATATTTTTAAAAGTCTAGACAAAAAATTATATTTTCTTTTGAAGAATTTTGATTTTGGACATGATTTAATAACTGTCTGATTATGGGAATTCTCAAGTTTTCTTTATTGAACGTTGAAGAAATTTCTAGAAGATTTTTTTTTAGAATTTAGTACCCGCAAGCAATGCACGTGCAGAGTGAAATAATTAATAGTGAAGAAGAAAGTTGCGAGTCAATAATAATATTCTGTACGATTACATGATTGTAACCTAAATGATAATTTCTAATTCAATGCCATTTTTGACATAATAATAACCAGATTTAATATATCTAATTATAATTAAAGGATTCTATTTAATAAAAAATTAGCACGTCATTTTTTAATGTTTTTTATTCTTCAATTAAAAATGACTAAATCACTAAATTACAATTTATAATTATATAATTTTAAAATAATTTTTTAATTATGTTTCTTTCACTTATTAATTTCGTTGATTTTTTAATGAAATATTTACAGGAATAACTAACAAATTATTAAAAATTATTAGAATAATAATAGTAATAAACAATAGTTATATAAATAATGATAAGAAATAAAAAAAGATAAGAAAAATTACTTATTAATTTATAAATAATAAATGTTAAAATATCAAAATAATATGAATCATTAAAACACCACTTGCAGGAAATTTCCAAAAGTTTGCAACATAGAGATTCTAGAGAATATAATATAATATTAAATTGACTAAAAATTTAAAGCGCGGAATTTATTTACCTTTCATTGTAAAATTCACGGAGCTTATTTTGCAGTTTATATATATATATTTAAAGTGGAAACGAACGTTTGTGTTTATTCTCTATTATATATTTAAGCTGATTTAAGTCTAGAGAATCATAAATATTAGATCAGACTAAATGAGTGGTTTTACTTGGGCGTTGTAAGCCCACCTTGTTGAAAACAGTAGAATCAATAGAATGTTACATACATCCTGTGGTTGTACTTTACCGGCAGTTTTATTAAAGAATGTATATACCTTCAGCCGGCAATGTACGTGCAAACGAGTCTCTAGTGTGCATACATTTTTTTCAACTTGTAAAGAAGGTAAATTAAGTGACAACCCGTCTCTCTCACATACTCAAATACGTACAAAAATGTTGTTGGTCATTTAAAACTATAAATTTTTGCAAATACAAATAATGAAAATTACGAAATTGAAGAATATATCTAAAAAAAGACGAAAATAATTGACAGCTGAGAAAAATTTCGAAAAATAACTACATAATTACACAATTGAAATGAATAGTTTAAAAAATTAAAAAATGAATATTAAATTTAAACAAAATAGTTGAAAAATTATAGGAATAACTGTTCGAAATAATTGCAAATTGAACAACTGGATTGAAAATCGAAAAAAATAATTAAAATTGAAAAAAAAATAATAAAAAGTCGAGGAAGTAAATTGACAATTTAAGAATTAAATTAAAATTTGAAAAAAATAATTGATAACTGGAACAAAAATTACAAAATGACGAAAATATTCAACAAGTGAAAACAAAATTAAAAAAATGTCTAGATTAATATACAACCGAACAGAATAATTTGAATAATCAAAGAATAATTATAAAATTTTAAGATAATAATTGAACATTGAAAAAATTGTAGAAAATAATTGAAAATTGCGGAAAATAATCAATGATTGACAGAAAAAGTTAAAAAATGACGAGAATAATTTAAAAATTCATGAAAATGTGTGAAAAATAACGAAAATAACTGTCAATTGAAAAATCGATAGAAATAATTGAAAATTAAAGAAAATATTTGAGAATTGAAGGAAGTAATTAAAAATTAAAGAAATTAATTGGAAATTTCAAGAAAATAATCGATAATTAAAAGAAAAATTACAATATGACGAAATTAATGAAATATTGACAAAAGTAATGAACTATTAAAAAAAATAATTAACAATTGAAAAAAAATTGAAGAATGGTAAGAATAATCGGGATTAGAATTTTTTTTTTTAATTTAATGAATAATCATAAAATTGAAGCAGAATAATAAATTATCAATTAAAAACTGATGAAAATTATGGATAAAATTGTAAAAAATAAATTAAAATTGAAGAATTGTATTGAAATTTCAATATAATAATTGATAATTGAAAGAAAATTTATAAAATGACTAAAATAATTCAATATTAAAGACAATAATTTATAAATGAGGAAAATAATTTACAATCGAAAGAAAAAATTTAAATCTGTCGAGAATGATCGACAACAGAACAAAATACCTTAAAAAATTAATGAATAATTATAAAATTTAAAGAGAATAATTGTATATTGAAAACTGTTGAAAATAATAGCAACATAAGTATTGAAAAACATTGAATTGTTTCTGGTCATTTACAACTATAAATTTTTGCAAGTACAAATAAGATAAATAATTTAATGAAATTTGTTATTCAAATAAACTTAATATTCTAGATAAATATAACTTTTATTTTATGCAAATTAAAATTGCTGGCGACTTCAAGAAATAAACAAATAAGTGAAAGTAAATAAAAAATATTTTAAAAGAGCACGAATTTTCCAATTTTATATTTAGAAAAAAAATAATAAGAAAAATAAATAAAAGGAGAAAATAGCGTAGGTAGATACATTACAAAAAGTTAAAATAATTTTGTTGAAAGATTAGTTTTTTGAACAAAATGTATTTAAACTTCTATAATTTATAATAACTTCAATCGTTCCAAATTTCTATTGAGGATTATTTCTATTCTTCAAAAGTTCTAACAATTCAAGTTTTAATTTTTTCAAATTTAAAATAGTTCCAAACTTAAAACAGTTTCAACGAAATGTTGACTAAATTTATTTAAACTTTAATTAATTCAAGATTTTATTTGTTAAAGTCTTAAGACTTATAGGTATTTAATTTTTTTAAATTCCTTTAAATTTTAAATAATAAAAATTTTAATTAATTCAAATTTGAACTGTTATATACTTTACATATTTTCAAAATCTAATAATTCATATTTAAATTATTATTAGTCCAAATTTTGAAAATAATAATTTAGACTCTAATTTGAATCAATAAAAATTGGGTCTAATGGACTTTAAAATTAAGTGAAATTTATATTTACAAAAAAATTAAAATTGTGAAAAGTTTAAATGATTAGTTATCAATAATCAGAATAATAAAAATGCAAGGATTGATTAAAATTTAGATAATTTAAAGCCTAATAACCAATAAAAATTTAGATGCATTTAAATTTGAATAAATTAAAACTTAAATATATATTGATTCTTAATTACTAATTTAGATTTTCTTTAAAAATAATTATTTCAAATATATTTCATATTTCACTTATGAAAGTAGTCTCTAATTTTAATTTAAAGATACATTTTTTCAAACGTAACTGATTTAAAACAAAAAAATATCTAACAATAAGTGACAAAACTTCAGGTGCTGACAGACCAGAATGAATGAAAGAATGAATGAATCTTGCGGATTATTAATATAGATTATTTTTGTAATTATATTTTATGCAAAATCTATGTATATTTTAAATTTATATGTAATTAATAAGTAATTTTGTATTTATTTATAATATATTTGAGTAAAATATAAATTTTTGGAAATGCAAATAATAATTGAATAAAAATAATTGAAATTGCAGAATAAATAGTTGAAAACTTTAGAAAATAATAAAAAAATTGAAGAAATAAATTCAAAAATGATGAAAAAAATAAAAATTTGGAGAAAATAATAAAAAATTGAAGAAAAAAACTCAAAATTTAAGAACTGAATTTTGAAAAAAAATGATAATAATGGAAAAAAATTACAAAACATAAAAATAATTGATAATTGAAAAAAAATTCAAAAATTGGCTAGATTAATACACAACAACAAAAAAAGTAATTGAAAAACTCCGAGAATAATTATAACATTTTAAGAGACTAATTGAAAATTGAAAAAATTGTAGAAAATAATATCAAATCGCGAAAAATAATTAATATAATTAAAAGAAATAATCGAAAAATGACGAGAATAATTGTAAAATTAAAGAAAATATCTGCAAAATGACTAGATTAATAAATAACTGAAGAAAAATTTGATAAAATTTAGCAAAAACTTTAAATTTAAAGAAAATAATTGCAAATTGAAAAATTGAGAAAATTATAGGAATAATTGCGCATTAATCTGAACTTTCTAAAACATTTTTTATGAGAAATAATTGAAATCGACTAGAATTATTGAATATTGAAGAATTAATTGAAAAACGAAAAAAATAATTGAAAATTAAAGAAAATAATTAAAAATTGAGGAAAATAAACAAACAATAAAATTTTAAGAGAATAAAAAAAATTTAAAAGATTATAGCAAATAACTAAAAATTAAAGGAAATAATTAATAAATGAAAAAAAAATAATTGGAAAATAACAGGAATAATACCAAAATTGAAGAAAATTTTTGAAAACGACGAAAATAATTGACAATTAAAGAATGGAAATGAAATTTTTTAAAAATAATTTTAAACTGAAGAGAATAATAATTGAACAATTGTATTTAAAATTAAAGAAACTTATGGATATTCGAAAAAATAATTGAAAAAGGCAATTGAAATTGGAAGAAAATAATAAAAAATTGAAGAAATAAATTGTAATTTGAAAAAATAGTTGATAATTGAAAAAAGTCAAGTTTTTTGGGATATTGAATAAAATTAATTAAAAATTGTAGAATGGAATTGTTTTTAGAAAATAATTGATAATTGAAAGAAATTTTACAAAATGATAATTGTTAATTAAAAACTGTTGAAAATTATAGAAAAAATTGTAGATTTATTTACTAATTTATATCACATTCATGAAATATTTAATTTTTCTTTCTTGAAATTTTGTCTTTTTCAAAAAATGTTGTGAGTACCTATTATGTTTTATATTGCTTTTCTGTATTTTTAGGAAATCACTTTGGTAACTTTCATTTCTTTTTAAAGATTTTTCTTTTTTTATGCGTTTAATAATATTTTTTATGTTTTAGATTTTTTTTTAATTTTATTCTTTTTACAAAAATTACTCCAGTTAATTTTATACAGTTTTATTTTTACAATATTTATAAAAACTTATTTAGGTACTTTTTCAGTGATTAATTTTATTTATATTATTATAATTTGGAAGTTGTGAAATATAATTTTTTTCAATTTTACGATTTTTAAAATATTTGTTTAGTTTTTTGTCATTTCTCATATAATTTATTAATTTTTATAATTTTTGAAGACTTTTTTTCTTTTATTTTATTTTTTGTAGATTTGATCTCATAATAAATTTTCTAATTTTATCATAATTTCTCTATTTCTTAGAAATATTGGTTTCTTCCTAAAAATTGTATCACTATTTTTATTTAATTCATTTCAAAAAAAAATATTACTTTTTGCTTAATTTTCAAAACAAGTTTTTAAAGTATTTTTTTAACTTTAGAAACATTTCTCCATTTTTTACTGATTATCTTATTTATTTTCTTAATTTAAAAAAACTTATCCCCAAATATTTTAACTTTTTGAAAATCATTTTTTCCTCTCTTTTGTAGTTTCAATTTTTTGTTTTACAAATTTTTACTGATTATTGCGTAGTATTTTGATTTTAAAAAAGGAATTTACTCAGTCTTTCTTAAACTATTTAATATTTCGTAAACATTATTACCCTATTTCTTAATTTTCTTTCTTCTGCATTCAATGATTTTTTTATCATTTTTACTTTTCTAGAATTCATTTATTTTTTGCAGGTTTTTCAATTATTACATTTTTTACATCTTTTTTCTTTAATTTTCTCATTTTAATGTAAATTAACCTTAACTTTCTTAACTGTTCATTCAAAATACTGGTTTTAACAAAACATTTGTAATTTTTGTATTTTTTGTAAAATGTTATTTTTTCACATTTTGTTAAGATTCTTTGAAGATTTTCTCCACTGTTTAAGTGATTATTCGCTAGACACTCTGATAAGATAAAAATGCAAAATTTTTTTATTTTTTAGGGGGGCCCTGAAATTTTGTTGTGTTTCAGGGCCCGTGACAGTCTTGATTCGGATCTGTATTCTGCAAAAAATTGTCAAAAATCCCTTTTTATTACTACGATTTTAAAAATGGTATATTTTTAAGAAAACGACGTGTCCTCTTTTCAATTAAATATTATTTTTCCACTGACCCAGCGTTTGAAGAGATACTCTTAAATGAAGAATTTTTTCCTGGATATGAGAGGTGGATGATAAAATACTCTCAATAAATTAAGAGCTTCTCTCCATTTACATAACCTCAAACTAGAAAGTCGCTTTTCAACACAAATAAAAATATTATTTAAATTAATTTCACCAAATTTTGAAAGATCCAGTTGTAAATTTTTCAGAAAAAATGAGATTGAGCTACAATTTGTTGTCAAATAATAATTGTTTAACACTTTATATTTTTTCTTTAGTTTAATAAACAACTGAAATTTTCAGCCAATTCTGACAAAGAAAAGCTCAATTTTACTTGTTGAAACATTCTCTAAAATTTTATTTGTTAGATTATGTTAAAAAATTTTTTGTTTAAGCAATTAATAAAAATCAAATATAATAATTTGTCTAATAATTTTTAAACGAAATATTTTTGTACAAAACCCAACAAACAAAATTGTAGAGAATGTTTGAACGAAAAAACTGAGCTATTTAAAATTGGATAAAAATCAAAGATTTTAACTAGATTTAAATTTTAAAGAAAATACATAAAATGTTAAATAATTATTATTTGACAACAAATTTTAGCTGAACCTAATTTTTTCTCAAAAATGTGCAACTGGATCTTTCAAAATTTGGTGTAGTTAATTTTTATTTGTGGGAACAGTAATTTTTTAATTTTAGGTTGTCAGTGGAGAAAAACAGTTTATTGTTAAACTTTGAATTGATCAAAATTCAATAATTTAAAGAATGAAATTCAGTTATCGTAAGTATTGTTTAAAAAAATATTATTATAAATAACTAAAATAAAAGACAAATAAAATTATACGTATAAATAAATAAAATTACATACTCAAGCTAACATGAGAATAATGTACTGAAAAGTAGACGTTTAGATAAAAAATAAATGGATCAATATAATAACTTATGTCTCATATAATTATAACAATGAACTTTGGATTGTAAAAGTAATGATTTTTTCGAAGCTAAAAACACATTCTTTACTGTATGTTTTTTAATATATTTCTCTTTAAGCAAAGATTCTCATGCATATAAAGTATGTATTTTTAAAGCCTTGTAACAACAAACAGCAGACAAAAGAATATTAATAACTCAAATTATACAAAAATATTTATAGGAAGTGTGCACTAAATTGTAAAAAATATAATATTCATTATGAAAAGTAATCTGTTTTAATTAAAAACTTTTCTGGTACAATTTTTTGTCTTTTAACGGTTTTTCTGTTAATAATGTTAATATTAATCTATATAAGAGAAAATTTATGGAATGTTTGAATAAGTTCTAAAGTTCATCATTATAGTTAAAATTTTCATTATATAAAATTCTATTAGATATCACTGAAAAAAAATCGAATTTAAATAAATCAAAATGTTTTACTTAATAGAATTTTTAGGTCTTCTCTAATTCATATTTAAAAGAATTTTAATTTTACAGAAATTCTATCGGATTTCTTTTGGTCATTTACAATTTCGATAAAAAGAAGATTTGACGTTTTAAGAAATCTATCAATCGGTCGTAAATTCAAATTTGTACAAATTTCTAAAAAAATTTAAAAAATTGAAAATCTGCTAATTATGAAGTATAGTCAAATTTGATTAAAAGTTAGTGAAAATTGCTACTATAATAATATTTATTTACTCTCTCTGCTACCGCAGAGTTCGAGACTCTATACATACACTCTATCTTAACCTATATTCGCAAATACAATCTATTACCTTAACCTAACGCATTCTTATTTACACTTATAATTTAAAACTATCTCCTAAAGTCACCAGTGCCAGGGCTTCCGTTTCCTGTTCCTTTAGCCCTTTCTGGCTTTGTCACCGGGTCTCCTCCCTTTTTTTTTTTATTTTATTTTTATTTTATTTTAAACCCTCACTTTTCTCTCTCCTCATTCTTTCTAACTCAGTCATCCATCTCTCCCCTTGCCCGTTCTCATCTAGTATCCATTTAACTTTTTCCTCCACACTTTTCTCTTCATCCATATCTCCCCTGCATCTTTCTAACACATGCGCCCAGTCTTCTTTCTCAAACCCACATATCCTGCACCGTTTTTCCTGCTCCTCCATCCAATACTTACATTCTCTAACTCCTTCCCCTAATCTAAATTTGCATACTCTGCTCCATTTCGCCTGTTTTTTCATTTTTTCGAGGTATTCTGGTACCCCCTCCCCCTTCACCCTCTTGTACCTAGACTCCCCTATCTTTTCCCATCTTTCCTCTCTGTCCATTCTACACCATCTCTCTATCTCCTTCCTCTCACTCTCTCCTCTCTCTCTTCCCTTTCCCATAGCTTCCGCTCTATCCTTCTCCCATCCTTTTAGTCCCTTTAAGCCCTTTTTTTCTCCTTTCTTTACCAAGCCCCAACACATTTGCGCCAATTTACTACCCTTCCCTTGCTCCATTTTCTCCTCAAAGCTTTTTGTCCTCCTCCTTTGCTTCACAACCATTTTCTCCCTATTCAATTCCTCTCTTATCATGTAACCGGGACAGTTCCAGCTCACCCCCATCGTCCATCTCAAGTACCTCTCCTGCATGCTTTCTAATCTCCCTATTTCTTTCCAACCCCACACTTCTACTCCGTAACTTACCACTGACCATACTAACACATCAAACAACCACACTCTCCTTTTCCAGTCATTCTTCAATCTTCTTTCTCCTATCCCCCATACCTGTCCCATTACTTTCCCCCCTTTTTCAAGCCTTCTCTCAATATTCAACTCCTGTCCACCATTATATTTAAACCAATATCCTAAATAACAAAACTCGCTCACTTCTTCTAATTTCCTTTCATTCATCTTCCACTCCTCTTCATTTTTACCTTTTTTCTTTCGAAACCTCAACAGTTTTGTTTTTTCCACATTCACACACAGATCCTTACCCTTTACATATTCCTCAAACACTCTCAACAACAGTTTCATTCCATTTTCATCCTCAGCCATTAACACCACATCATCCGCGTAAGCCAGTGTATACACTCTTCCATTCCCTAAAATTACTCCACCTTTTCCTCTCTTCCTCATCCTCTCCTCTAGATCAGCCGTCAACAGATTAAACAAGATTGGACTCAGGGGGCAGCCTTGTCTCAGTCCCCTCGCTAACCAGAATACTTTTCCCATCCTTCCTCCAATTCTAACTCTTTCTTTGGTATCTTCATACAGTTCTTTTATTCTCTCCACTAATCCTTGTACAATCCCTTTCTCCTCTAACACTCTCCATAAAATCCCCCTATTGACCGATGGAAAAGCCGCCTTTAAGTCCACGAAAACCGCTAACAATTTTCCTTTTTTCCTCCCCAAGTTCCTGTTTACCAGGTAGTTCAATACGTATATATTGTCTACCGTGCCCATTCCCTTTCTGAACCCTGTTTGATTATGTGGTATAATCTCTAACTCCTCCACCCTGTCTTCCAGCCTCTTCCTAATTACCTCCTCGTATACTTTATATCCTATTGCCATCAACGTCACCCCTCTGAATTCTTCCACTTTCTTTCCCTCTCCTTTCTTCAATATAGGTACCACCAGGCCAGTTCTCCAATCTTCTGGAAACCCTTCCCCTTTCCACACCGCATTCACTATCCTCCACATCTCTTCCCTAACGCTCCCCCCCCCCAAATTTTAAGCATTCCCCATCTACTCCATCTTCTCCCGCCGCTTTGTTCTTCTTTAACCTATTTATCGCTTTGTCTACTTCTTCCCTACTGATTTCCTCTACTTCCTTATCCAGTCTTCTTCTCCTACCCTCTCCTCTTACTGCCTTTTCTGATCCTCCACTTAAATTTTTAAAATACTCCGTCCATTCCTCTATCCTAATATCTCCGTTCCCCTTTTTTCCTCTTTTCCTTTCCCTATTGATTACCTCCCACTCCCTACCTTCCCTTATTGCTTCCTCCACCTTCTCCAGGAATCTCTCTTTTCCCTGTTCTCTTTTCTTTCTTACCAACTTACTATGCTCTTTATGTCTCTTATTGTAATCTTTTTTCGACATTTCCCCCCTTCTCCATTTCTTTATATCCTCCCTTAGACCCTCTCTACTCCTTTCGCATTCCACGTCCCACCACCCTTTTCCTTCCTTCTCTCCCTCATTTTCCTCCTTTGTCTCCATCTCCCTTCTAACCTCCTCCATTATCTTTCTCATTCTCTTCACCCTGAACTCTACCCCTCCTTCCTCTCCCCACTCATTCCTTCTTTCTTCCATTCTACCTTCAAAATCTTTTAACCTATCTATCCTCCAATTACCCATTTTCTGCCTTCTTCCTTTCTCACCCCCTGTTTTCCCTGACCTGTCTGGCCCTCTCATGTTCAACTCGAGCACCATTGGAAAATGTCCCGAATCCGTTTCGCATCCTACTTCTAATCTTTTAATTAACTTTTTGACTTTTTCCTCTACTATCACATAATCTATTACCGTTTCCCCTTTTCCGGTAAATGTGAATTCACCCTTTTCGTCTCCTTCCGTATTCCCATTACAAATCATCCATCCTCTTTCCCCTATCAGACTCAGCATTTTCCTACCCTCGTCATCTACTTCTTTATGTTTCGATACTCTTACGAATCTTTCCTCTTCTTCGTTCCATTCTCCTCCTCCTAGTTCCTCAGTCCAGGCATTTAAGTCTCCCCCTTTAACCACCTTCTTTTTTATCCCCTCCTCCATCCACTCTTCTAATGCCTTCCAACCTTCCTTCTCCCCTCTTCTTCTATACATCCCCACTACTGTTAAATCCTCCTTCCCTACTTCTATCCTTCTTACCATTACTCCATCTCTATCTTTGCCACCTTCTATCCTCCTCTCTTTAATTCCTAGCCTTACTCCCGAGATCATTCCTCCTGAACTCCTACCCTTTTTATGTTCTCTTTTCGCCTTTTGCATGTTCCACTTAAATTCCTTCGGTAGCTTTCTTTTTATTCCTTCCCACTCTTTTTCCTCCACCCACGTCTCACTTATCATCACTATATCCCACTTACCTAACGTTCTCCAAAAACCTTCCTCCTTATTCGCTAAACCTGACACATTCCAAAACGCAAGTGAAAATTGCTACTAATTTAAATCAATGACCGATTTTTCACTAATTCAGATTTAAACAGAGGATAAACTAAATACATATTGAATTAAATTGAATTTGGATAAAATTAAATATATGATAAATAGAAGTTGGGAAAAATTGAAAAATAAATGAATCAAATTCATAATTAGGATATATAAGCTAAAAATTGTACATTAACTAAAATTATGATAAAGCTATTGTTATTTTCAATGAGTTGAAATTAGTATCGTTTGTAAATACAAAATGTATTGATTTAGAATTGACATCCATGTCCCAGAAGTGACTTTTTGTTAATAAATTTTTTATATTTTTTTATACTTAAGCCTAAACCAAAAAAGATATCGTTTGAAAATTCTGAAATCATTTTAGAATGGCATGAAGTGTGTCATGAAACTTTATTTTATTAATAATTTTGAAAACCTGTTACGTTGTCAGGAAATTAAAATAGAAAAACACAAAGAAGTCGATTTCAAATCTTTTTCCATTTCACAGGAAAATGTTCTTTTTCACCCCAAACATAAAAAAAATTTTGCTTTAACTTTTAATCAAATATAAAATCATTGAATAAATTCTTCAGTACTAATAATTTATAAAGTAAATTATTTTAATTATTTAATTTTTATAAATGAAAAAATATTAGAATTTAAAAGATTAATTAATGTAATTTGAATAAGAAATAATTTCAGATTAATGAAAATTTATTTAAAAGTAAAACTATTAGTGCTTTTGGGAATTTTTTATTAATTTATGTTTTAGCAATTATTGTTAAAATAACTTTTTATTATAATCCTAAATCATAATTTTATATTAATAATTTTATATTATGGGTTTTTTATGTACCAAAAAAATGAGGGAGTCTCCGAGAATTGGGACCAAATATTTTTTTTACATTTTTGGGGTGAAACGTTACATTTTTCCTGTGGAGTGGAAAAATATTGGAGAACGTGTTCTTTAAGTTTTTTTTCACTTTGAAAATCAAAATTTCGATTTTTTGATTACAAAAAAATGTTTTTCATGTTTGGGATTAAAAGTAATATTTTTCGTGTGTTTATAGTTCTTTAAATGTAATTCGATTTTTGAACATAACTTCCAATTTCTTAGTAATAATAACACTGTAATTTACATTCAATTTTTTGTTGTAAAACGTAAATTTCACATTAAAAATTTATTTTAATAACCAAATAAGGTAAAGTTCAAAACTAATTTAATCTTGCATTGAATACAATTTACTCCTTAACTCAACACGATTATATTTTACTTCTGTCAAAAGCGCAGATGACGATTAGTATTGCAAAATTCTCGGTAATTTAAAATCCGGTTACATTCTCGAGAATATAACCGAGAATATTCTCCTTCCGGAGAATTTATGAAAATTTTCTATGTTTTAATGAGCTCCACTATTATGAAACACAAACAATCTATTTTTAAAAAAATGGATAATTAACAAAATAATTATCATTACAAACTAACTATAAGTCAATGAAGTGTAAAAATTATTATTAAATATAACAATTACATGAACAATTTTAATTTTAAAATGAAAGAAAATAATTTAAATTAAAAAAAATACTTGAAAATCTCAGAAATAAATTGAAGACAATTGGATAATAATGAAAAATTGGAGAAAATAATTGAAAATTGAAAAAAAAATGGTTGAAATTGAGATAAATAATTGAAAATTTAGAAAATTAATTCAGAAAATGATTAAAAATTTATGAAAATTAAGAAGAAATAATATAAATAATTTAAAATTGAAGAAAATAATTAAAAGATAAACATAATTTAAAATTGAGATGAACAATTTTTAATTATAAAGAAATAATTGCAAAAAATACAGAATATAGGTACACAAAATACAAGATAATCGTTAGATGAAATTGAAAATTGAATAGAAAAAAAAAATTTTCAGACGAATAATTAAAAACTTTTTGGAAATTATAAAAACGAACGTAAGTAATTGAAAATAATAAATAAATAATATAAATAACTGAAAATTGAATTAAATAATTGAAAATGATTAAAAATGGAAGAAAATAATTTTAAAAAAGTAAGAATAGTTAAAACTTGTGGAAAATAATTGGAAAATAATTTTAATTTTCCATTTATTTATATAATTTTCAATTATTTTCTTCAATTTTAAATTGCACTCTTCGTTTTTCAATTACTTTATTTAAGATTCAATAATTCTCGCATTTTGTCAATTATCAAATATTTTCTTGAAATTTAAATACAATTCTTCAATTTCCAATTGATTTCTTTAATTTTCATTTATTTTTTAGAATTATTTCCATTATTTTCATCACTTTTCAATTGAAAATTTATTGTCCTATTTCATTTTTATGATTATTCATCAATTTTAAACTTTTTTTGTTCAAATGCCGATTATTCTCAACATTTTTCGAATTTTTTTTTTCATTTGTCAATTATTTTTTCTAATAGTTAATTATTTTGTCAATATTTAATTATTTTCGTCACATTGTAATTTTTCTTTTAATTATGAATTATTTTCTTAAAATTTCCATTTAATTCTTTAATCTTCAATTATTTTTATAGATTTTTAATTAATTCCTTAATATTAATTAATTCTCGCATTTTCTCAATTATCAATTATTTTCTTTCAATACAATTCTTAGATTTCCAATTGATTCCTTTATTTTTTATTTTTTTCCTACAATTTTTGCCATCATTTCAATCATTTTGCCATAATTTTCATCAGTTTTCAATTATTGGCAATTTATTATTCTCCTTCAATTTTATGAATATTCATTAATAACAACATTTTTTTTACGAATGCCGATTATTCCCATCTATAGTCGAGTTTTTTTCAATTGTTAATTATTTTTTTTAATAGTTCATTAATTCTTAAATTTTGTTTAATTTTCAATGTTTTCTATCGATTTTCAATTAATTCCTCAACATTCAATAATTCTCGGATTTTTTCAATTATTATTTTTTTTACTCAAAATTTTTAATTCCATTTTTCAGTTTTAAATTGTTTTTTTCTATATTCATTAATTCCCGGCTTTTTTTTTAATTTTTAAGTATATTCCATAAATTTCAATTTAATTCTGCATTTTTTATTTCTTTCTTAAAATTTTAATTATTATTTTCAACTTTAATCATTTTTTCAATTTTTAATCCAGTTGTTAAATGAGCATTTCCAACAATTATTCCTATAATTTTCTTAATTTTTCAATTAGCAATTATTTTAATGTTTACAATTATTTTTTTCAGTTGTCTATTAATCTAGTAATTTTTTTAATTTTATTTTTCAATTGGCAATTATTTTCCGCAATTTTCAATATTTCCTACAATTTTTTCATTTTTTAATTATTATCTCAAAATTGTATCATTTTTCTTTGACTTTTTTTAATTTTGTTTTCTATTGTCATTTATTTTCGTCATTTTGTAATTTTTTTTTTTATCAATTATTTTTACAAATGTTAACTTATTTCCTCAATTTTCTATTATTTTCTTCAATTTCAATTATTTTTTTCATTTTTCAATCCAGTTGTTTAGTTTGTAATTATTTGCAACTGTTATTTCTATAAATTTTAAAGTATTTTGTTTAAATTTAATATTTATTTTTTTAAACTATTCTTTTCAATTATGTAATATTATGTAGCAATTTTTCGAATTTTGTTTTTAACTGTTAATTTATTATTTTTGTCATTTTTCAGATATATTCTTTAATTTGGTAATTTTCATTATTTCAATTAGCAACAATTTTTAATTTTAAATTACCAACAAAATTCGGAGAATTTGTCTATAGGGAAATTCTTTGTTCATTACTAATAAGAATGACACTAGAGATTCTATTTTTGTACATTGATTGAGAAAATTGGACATAATTTGATAAATAAATAAAAAACCGTTCGGGACATGTGATTCATGTTAAAATGTATAACACAAAATTTTTAACTGTCTGGAAAAATATTTTTTTTTTTAATTTCGCCCGTGCGGACGTTCAGAACTTCGCAGTTACACATGAACAATTTTCAAGCGCACTTTTAACCATAAAAAATACACCTTTCCAGAGTTTCGCTCTGCTCAGGTATTTTTTTTTAACTCGAGAGTCATAAAAGCGTCATCTGACAAGGAAACACGGAGCACACCTGTCACCCACCAGAGCAGCCGTCCCTGGGCCCAAACTGTTGGCATGGCTCACCTGTTGCCAGTACTTGGTTGCGATCTCGAGCGTGAGGTACCGTCCTGTCGCTACCTTCATACACTAAACCTCGCTAAACAATTAACATTCAGCACAATAATGCTGTTACCACTCGTGGTCATACGTTTTTCAATTTCCAATCATCCACCAAGTGAATAATCAATTGCCAATTACGTATTTACACACGGTAAAAGTAATGAAAAGTTAATGTAAAAGGAAAAAAGAAAGGTTTGCTACCAAGACGCCGACCAAGTGGAACTTCCGGCGCCGCTTCCTCTTCTTTCTTTATAGCCGAGTGCTGAACCAGAGCGCGTTCGCGCGAAAATCTCTTTTTCGCGAAACAATTGTATGCAAATGAATCTGTGAAATTTTCCCATAAAGTTCTCTTTGATTGGTGCTGCGACAAAAAAAAAAGAAAACAAAGTGTGTTTTTCAAATATCCTTTTAATTTGTGTGACCATTATAGTCTCAAGAATGTGCAAACTCACTCTTATTGAACCCTATAGCTAGAATGTATCTTGAGAAACTATTGCAGTGAGACAAATCTCGCAACAAGAAACACGATACGTTTGCGTTCCACGCAGGTATGTATGCTTATATATATTTTTAGATCTGCAAATATCGAGAGGGTGTTAGACTTTCTATACCTGTGCAAACTATTCCAGTATGTTGTCATGCACTCACTCTGTTTACCTTCAAATTTCACTGACGATCGATATAGTACACACAACTTCCATCTCTGTAAAATGACAATTGGGTTATTATGTTCTAATCCTCGTAAATGTGTTGGATTATAAATTCTATCTTTTAATTAAGTACACAGAACGACAATTAGTTGTAAATTCTATTAAAAATTTTCCCAATTTTTGGAACAAGTGTCAAAAAGAGAAAATTTCAGATAAACAATTTCGAAAGAAAATTATTCACGGTGAAAATAATTTAGGGAAAAGTCAAAACACTTTTCCGTGTATTACATTTAATACAGACTGTATTAAAGTTTAGAATTATTTTATCATTTTATTTTTATTTTTTATTTTATTTTAGAATTATTTTATTTAGTAAAAGCTTGGAATACTTTCTCTAATGCTTAAAATTTCTTTTGAAAATTTCGCTCCTTGACACTTTTTTAATGAATTGTAGAACATTTTAGTAAAATTAATAACTTATTTTCTTTCTCTGAAACATTATGTCTGTAGCGAATGATCATTTTCAAATTCTCGGATCGTAATCTTTTCAATTTTTCCGAATTTGTTACGTCAATGATTATTTATTTATTTAAGAAATATAAACGGGATAGAACTCTTTACAATTCTTTTTAAACTTTGGAGTATAATTTTAATAGTTTATAACTAGCAGGGTAAATATTTTTTATTAAAAATCTAAGATTAGCCTTCGCAATTCTGTGACGAATCTGTCAAGTCTAGACGCGAAAAATTAATTGGATATTAATTGAAATTGAAGAACTACAAAAAAAAATTATCGAAACGTTTAAAAATATCACAAAGTTTGTTAAAAATGAACAAAAATTCTCAACGATAAAGAAATGTTTGAAAATACGTGAAAAAGCATTAATAAGAAAAAATAAGAATATTTAATAAGAGGTAATGGAAAAAGGAGAAAACATTTATAGTAGAAATCAAATAAATTGAGAATAAAAAAAAAAATTAGAAGGAACAAAATGTTTTAAGACCTTGTGAATGAGGAATTAAGAAACGTAGAGAATAGCTATTAAAAAATAAGAAAATGTAAAAACAGAAAAAATGTGCAAAAATAAGAAAATAATCGACAAAAGAAATCAAGAAAATTCTGTAAAATTAAAACAAGTTATGGATATTAATTAAAAAAAAAGAGAAAATTAAAAAAAAAACTACGTAAAAATGGGAAAAAAGACCAAAAATATATATATATATATATATCAAGTTAAAAACAACAAAAACTTTGTTTTAAAAATTAATACTTTTACTGAAATTATTTGGCAATCAACAAGAAGAAAAAATTATCTCAGATTTGTAGAAAAGCAAAGTTTTTTTTTAAAATATAAAAAAATTTCCAAAGATTTTTCCAAAAATGATCGTTTGACCATAGAAAAATTGATGTTTTTGACAAAACAGTTATTTGTTAAATTAATAAAATAAATGAGAAAATTTTAAATTTATAAAATTAATTATTTTAATTTATAAAATTGATGAAAAACGTTAAAACTTTACTAAAGAAATATGCCTTTTAAAAGAAGGAAAAATTAAAAAATAATTTTAAGAACATTTGATGGAATGTGACATCACTACAAGGAAACAAAAATAATTTTAAAAAAATGAAGAAAATCTAAAAATTTTGTGAATGAGAAAATAATGTTTGGGAAAAATACACAAAATGTAAAAATAAATGGAATAAATACAAAAAAAATATGAGCGAATAAAAAAGCAGAAAATTGAAGAAGAAAAAATTTACTTCTCTCATGCTCAAATGAAAATGCGGAAAATTAAGAAAGCAATGTTTTAATGTACGAAAAAATGGTTGGATCCAACAAAAAAATTAAGAATTAAAAAGTAGAAATATTTAGAAATGATTTTAAAAGGCAAAATAATAAAAGAAAAAGTCTGAAAACCAAGCAAATAATTGAAGAAACTGGAAAGATTTTCAGAAACATTTTTTTTTAAATTAAAAAATAAAAATAAAAGAAACAAAGAAGGAAAAGAAAAATTTATTGAATGCTTTAAAAACAAAATAGTACGAAATAATAGTAAATAATAATTGGCGTGAAAAGAAGAAAATTACAGAAAATTAAAGAGAATCTTTTTTAAAAAAAGGCCGAATGATCAAATTAGAAAATTCATTGTTTAGAATTTTGTAGAATTTCAGTAGATTTCATTTTCTTCTTGCAGAATTTTAATTTTTCCATTTCTTTTTAATCAAATTTGAATAAATCCGAATATTTAGTTGATGCAATTTTTATACATCATCGAATTCATATTTAACAGAATTTTTATTTTACATAGAATTTACATTAACCAAGTGTTTATTTAAAAGAATTTAAATTAAATCAAATTTTCATTCAACAGAATTCTCATGTAACAGAATTTTTATTTTACATAGAATTTACATTAACCGAGTGTTTATTTAAAAGAATTTGAATTTAACCAAATTTTCATTAAACAGAATTCCCATGTATCATAATTTTGAGTGAGTAAAATGTTTAAAAAACAGAATATCGAATTGATGAAATCTTAATTCATCCGAGATTGTATTTGAATGAATTTAAATTCCATAGAATTTTTAAATGCAGATTTTTTTTGATAATTTCTAATTATAATGATTTTAATGATAATGAGAATTCTAAATTTTAAAATCTGTTTAATTCGAATTCTTTTGTATAAAAAATCCGTTGATAATAAATTTTGCTAAATATGAATTCCGCGGCCTAAAAATTATGTTCAATCAAAATTTAGATTTATTTAAATTTTAAATACGATACTAAAAACCGAAAACAGTTCAAAAAATTTAAAAGGCGTAAAAAACAAAATTATATCTATTTTAATTTAGTAAAAATAAGTGATTTTTTATTTAAGAAGTGACTAATTCAAATTAAAAAAATTAAAGACTTCTTAACTAATTCGAATTAGTGATTAACTTTTTGTTATAAATTTGTAAATTTGAACTCATAAAATTGGCTAAAAAATTGTAAAAATTCTTAAACTACTTCCTATTCAGAGGTTTAATTAAATTTTGTTATTTGATTCTTAAAATTTGAAAAGAAAAATAAATATTTGTACTTAAAGGTACTTTAATTCGTAGAAAAATTTTTTTTTGTTAAGATACATAAATTGAAAATATGTTTCAAAAAAATTGAATTGTACTTTTTTATAGACTATATATATTAAAGAAGTGTAAATAATAAAAAAAACGTGTGAGCAAACAGAATTTATTTACTCAACTAGTTTGTTTTAATGATATAGAATAGAAGATACAGTTACTACTTTACACTCATAAATTTGTTATTTCTAACACTTGTGTTAAGATTTTCAAACCCTTTTTAAGTCACGTTTTTTGTAATCAAAATTAACGAAAAGAAAGGTTTATAAATACTTGAAGCATTTAATACCTAATAACCTTGAATTCTTATTTAATGAACACTCTGGGCACTTTTTTTTTAAATGAACGAGTATATATAGAAACACTTTGTCATTCAAACATTCATATAAACCGTTACGAACACCCAAAATGTTTTTAAAAATTATTTAATTAAGAGTGAGTTTGTACCATTAAGAGCACCAAATAAGTTTTTTTTTCTTTATTACATACACTTGTTGAAAAACAGATTTAGTAATGAATTTTTTATTCACTACTGAAACATTTTTTTTTATTTTTTATCTGTTTTCTTTTTCGTTTTTTGTTTTTTGTTTTTTAATAGAAAGAAACAAAGCAATAAGCGCAAGAAATTTCTTGAAGAAATCTCTCGATAAATTATTAATCCGTGAAATTGTATAATTATGTATATAACAGTTAATAAAGCATTCATTAAATTGAAGCGTACAATTTTCATCATTGGTGGCCTGATTTCTTACTCTCCACGTATATCTGATATTTGATAAGTAATTTGATGATCTACTAACCCAACAGTGAGGCCTATAAGGCGACAATTTTCGCGAAAGTTAAGACTGATTTCAACTCTAACAGCTCGTAATCAATAACAAGTTGTCCCAGTTGTCCATGAGCAAAAAAGGATATAAAAATACATTTTTGTATACTACTTGAGTTGAAAAATTGGCTTGATTTCAGAATATATGCAAACATTACATAAACGACTCAATTGAATGTTATTTATAATGGATTTGTGATTAACAAAATCATTATTATTTTTTTTGACCAAAGTAACTTTTTATTCGCACAAATATATGAAATTCTTTTACTTTTTCCTGTTCAATTATTAAATAGCATTTTTTATTTTTCACATTTCCAGTTAACCAAATTTATGTTTGATAAATTATTCATTTGCCAAAAGTTTCACGGACGAAAATTATCATTTGTATTCATTTTAAGAATCGTATTTTCCCCTCAACGCTATTTAGTTTGTATAGTTTTGGTAAAATGATAAAACAAATAAATGGGGAATTTTGTTAATGAAACTTTTGACAAATGAATAATTGAGTAAACAGACATTATAGTTTGACAAACTATTTGAAAAACTGAAACAAATGAAATTCGGTACTTTATTTTGTCAAAAAAAAAAAACATTAAAATATTAAGGAGAATAAACCATTTTTTTAGAGTCACTGAAAACTATTAAGAACTGTTTAGGAACCTTTAGAGATATTTAAGATTACTCAGAACACATTCCAAAATGTTAAGAACTCTTTAAAAGTATTTTGATTTATTTAAAATGATTTACAATTTTAACTCAAACTGGTTCAAAACTGTTTTTAGGTACTATTCAAAATTATATACAACTTTACAAAACTTATGAAGCAAATTATTTTAACATGTTTGAAATTGTTTAAAACTTGTTTTTCGACTTGTTTAATCTCTAAATCTGAATTAGATAAAAATAACTAATTATTAGTAAAATAGTGGCTAAGTTTTTGTTTCTGCAATTAGTGAAAGATAGCTATTTATCAGTAAAATATGACTAATTATTAGTAAAAAAAGATAACTAAGAAATAGTTCAAATTTGACTAATTGAATCAGTAAACAGATTTTTACTAAAATATTAATTATTTTTACATGATCTTAAAATGAATTTGGCTAATAAATTAGTTGTTTTTTACTAATTGATTAGTAGAAATATAACTATTTGAATTAGTGACTGAGTTTTTGCTTACAAATTAGTTATTTTTAATTAATTCAAATTTGAAGAGTAGAACTGTTTTGAAATTATTTAGTTTTTAGTACTATCTAGAACAATTTAAATTAATCATAAATTGTTCACGATTGTTTATAACGAGTTGAACAAATTTGGAACTGTTTAAAACTTTTTAAATTTGTTTCGTTTTGAATTGTTTATATTATATAATTATATATATATTATATATTAAAAATACATGAATTCCGGACGGTCGGACAGACAGACAGAATCTTTTAAAAAGAATCCAAAATCAAAAAATATTATAATTAGAATATGTGAAAATTCTTTATTTGAAAAGTAATGCGTTATAAAGGAACTTTTGTACTTTTTCTTCCGAAATAATAAATAAATAATAAAATAAAATAAGAATAAATAATTTTCTTCATTGAATAAAATTTTGTAATTAAATCAAAACATAACACCTTTTGTTTGGAAAATTAAAAAATGTTCTTCTGTAAAAGATTACAGAACTTATTATATTAAAACTGAATATACATCTTGGACTACAACTGAATAAAATAAATATACAATTTTAATATTTGATACATATTGTATAATATGCATAATATACAATGTTTATCTATATGGCAAAGTAATGAATTTTATTACAACACTTACACTATGGAATGTATATACTTATATTTCCTTATCTTATAAATCAATGAATTCCGAATTATTGTTATTATGCCAAGAGATAACTGGCTTGAGGGAACATTATAATCCTTCTCACACTCCAATGCAATGTTTCTCGTTATGTCAGATAAGCAAAGGCACAATACCTGTCGTTTTTAACCGTAGCTTCGTCACGCTAATCGCACTTTCGTGAGAAAAGAGCGAAAATCGTACCTACTTTAATTTATGATACCAAAAAAACACATACATATTTTAAATCATTTCGTTAACTCAACTTAATTGCTTAATTTAAGTGGAATCAAGAAAAAGATGAAAAATGCTCTTTTCAAGGCTAATGCCATTATTTCTTTGTCATTAATTAATTACCAGATTATTAATTTGAAATTTCATATTCTTTAAATGTTGCTTGTAATGAGTATTTTCACTTTAAGTATATAATTTGTCGAAAAATTTATTTCATTTTTATCATGTTGAAATTTGCAATGTTGCAGAAACGAAAAAATTGAAGAAAAAAATAATATAGTGAACAATTTTTTTTTACACAAAATGGTGGGCATTGTGTATCAAAAGCTTGAGAAAAAGTTTCATCCCCAAAATACTTCTGGCGACCCATTGTTTAAAAGGAAAAAAAATACCTAAGAATAAAAAGATTAATTAAAATGTACCTAATTTAGAGAACAATATTTTTATTGCGTGAAGTGGCGTGTATTGTACCCTTGAAACCTTAAAAAAAGATGTATCTCTAAAACACATCCAGAACCCATTATTAAAAAGGAATAACAACCCATCCAAAATAAAAAAACAAAAACAAAATGCACATAATCTAGGAAACAATTTTATTATTGCATTAAATGTCGTGCATTGTGCCCCTTAAACTTTAAAATTTAGTTTTATCTCTAAAAGACGTCCAAAACCCATGATTTAAAAAAAAAACCCAAAATACATTAAATTATCAAAATGTACCAAATCCAGTAAATATTTTTTTTTTGCATAAAGTGGCGTCCATTGTGCCACTGAAACTTTAAAAAAGTTTCATTTTCAATACACATCCGGAAGTCTTTGTTTAAAAGGAAAAGTGACCCATAAAAATAAAAAAAATTGTCAAAATGCACCTAATCGAATAAACAATTGTTATTTTGTATTAAGTGGCGTGTATTGTGACCTCGAAAGTTTAAAAAAGTTTTTTCTCCAAAACACATCTTAAACCTATTTTTTAATATAGGAGAACAACCCCCCAAAAATAAACAAAATTATCAAAATGCATCAAGTTCAGTAAACAATTTTTTTATTATTTATTTTCATCTTCAAAACACATCCGAAAGTCATTGTTTAAAAGAAAACGCGTCCCCCAAAAAATAAAAAAAATTATCAAAATGCACCAAATCCAATAAAGAATTTTTGTATTGCACAAAATGGCGTGTATTGTGCCCCCGAAACCTTAAAAACAATTTTATCTCTAAAATACGTCCGGAACCCATGATTTTAAACGAAAAATAACCCACAAAAATAAATAAAATTATTAAAATGCACTAATTCTAGTAAATAATTTTTATTGCATATAATGGCGTGAATTGTGCCCTCGAAACTTTAGAAAAGTTTTATCTTCAAAACTCCAGAAGTCATTGTTTAAAAGGAAACATGACCCCCAAAAATAAAAAAAATTATCAAAATCCACCAAATTCAGTAAACAATTTTTTTATTACATAAAGTGTCGTGCATTGTGCCCCCGGAACCTTAAAAACAGTTTTATCTTCCAAACACTTCTTAAACAAATTTTTTAATATAGGACAAGAACTCCCTGAAAATAACAAAAATTATCAAAATGCACCAAATCCAGTAAATAATTGTTTTATTGCATAAAGTGGCGTGCATTGTGCCCCCGAAACTTTGAAAAAGTGTCATCTTCAAAACACATCCGGAAGTCATTATTTAAAAGAAAACATGACCCCCCCCCCTTAAAATAAAAAAAAATTATCAAAATGTACCAAATCCAGTAAATAATTGTTTTATTGCATAAAGTGGCGTGCATTGTGCCCCCGAAACTTTAAAAAAGATTCATCTTCAAAACACATTCGAAAGTCATTGATGAGAAGGAAACATGACCCCCCAAAAGTAAAAAAAAATTTCAAAACGCACCAAATCCAGTAAATAATTGTTTTATTGCATAAAGTGGCGTGCATTGTGCCCCCGAAACTTTAAAAAAGTTTCATCTTCAAAACACATTCGAAAGTCATTGATGAGAAGGAAACATGACCCCCCAAAAGTAAAAAAAATTTCAAAATGCACCAAATCCAGTAAAGAATTTTTTTATTGCATAAAATGGCGTGCATTCTGCCCCGGAAATCTTAAAAAAAGTTTTATTTCTAAAATACATCCGGATCTCATGTTTTTAAAGGAAAAAAAAACCCCAAAATAAAATAAAAGTATCAAAATGTACCTAATCCAGTAAACAATTTTTTTATTGCACAAAATGTCGTGCATTGAGTCTCCAAAACTTTTTAAAAAAAGTTCATCTCTAAAACTTTTGTATCTAAGATGCAAAAAATGTCTCATTTTAAAACACTTTTTGCGCCTTGGAATCTATCGTGTAAAAGGAAAAATAACTTCACAAAAATAAAAAAATTGTTCACTAAATTAGAAGCAATTTTATAACTTTTTTTTTATTTTTGGGAGTTGTTTTTTCTCTCAAATTCACGGTTCCGAATTTAATTGGAACCATGTTTAATGCTTTATTATTTCTTTAATTTTAAAGAAACCTGTAATTTTTTCTGTTCAAGTTTTACTATTTGTAAAGATTCGTTTTAAAATTAATTCAAGTTTTTGGAAACTAACTTTAAGTAATTATATTTGAATATATTATTTAAGATTAATATTAATTTTAATATAACGAAGTTTAAAAAATTTTCAATTCAACTTTAAACTTTAAAATGTTTATATTTTATTTTTAAAAACAAATTTTAATTTAATTTTAATAAAATATGTGGACATGAAAAAAAAAGATGTAAACTAATTTAAAGCTTAATATCTAGACACAAATTTTAAAATTTAAAAATCAACACTGTTCAATAAAGCTAAATTAATATGAATTTTTTTTTAAATTACGATCGAAAAATAATATTTTTGATGTCATTATTTTTTTAAACTTAAATTTTTTTTAATAGTATTCAAAATATTAAATTAACTATGTTTAATGCTCTATTGTTTCTTTAATTTAAAAGAAACCATTAATTCTTTCTGTTTAAGTTTTATTATTTGGAAAGATTCATTTTAATGATAATTGAATTTTTTGAAAACTAACTTTAAGTAATTGTATTGAAAATTATTATTCAAGTTTAATATTAATTTTAGTATAACAAAATTTAAAAAAAATTTAATTTATTTTGAACTTTAAAAAGTTTATTTTTTTATTTTTAAAAACCATTTTGATTTTTTGTGCGCATATTTTTTATATATTCTGGATAGTTATATTTAGAAAGTCATTTTGTTAAAATAAATTATTTAATTAAATGATTCAAATTTAAAATTTTTTTACATATATTAAATTTTTTTCATTTTTAATTTGTATTCAAATTTAGAGAATTTGTTTCTTAGTTTTATAAAAAAAAATGATTATTTTTTGCATGTGAAAAACGAAAAGAATAACAAATAAAGTTAAATATTTATTAACTATCATTCTTTACAATTTGTTAAATTTTACTTTACATTTAAGCAGAAAAAATTGTTAATTTAAAATTTAAATACTTACATGAATATTTGTATTTATGTGACTTAAGTTTACATTTTAATAAAATTAAAGTCTTCTTTAATATTTTGTAATTGTTCATTAATTTTTTAATTTTAAATTTTTCGTTCTGTTTATTTTACAAGCAAAGTTTTAATGTGATTATTTTGTATTAATATTATTTTTAATATTAAATGTTTATTTTTTATCAATTTAATTTATTTCTGATTTCTTTAAAACTAATTAATTTATTTAAATAATTTCTATAACATGAAAATCGATTAAAGTAGATTTAGAACAATAATTTTTAACCTTAGGACACACCTTTAAGAGTTTTTCAAATCTTCAAGAATTGAACACTTATTTATGGAGGCTATTTATTATAAGTATTTCTTTATAATTAAGCGTATTACTTTTTAATAACAATCAGAAAACTATACAAATTTAAGAATTTGTATAATTTTTGTATTATTATATTTCTTTTCTTGTTTTTGATTAAATGCATAAAAAATTCAAATTCAAATAGTGGAAGTTTCCCGCCGCATCTATGCCGCGTCTGCGCGCCGAGGATTCTCACGCGTTTGTGGTTTCGGAAACTGGCATAGGGCGCGCATCGGTCAGCCTCTCTCACGATCGAGTTTCTTCAGCTCTTTTATATAAGGCCTGATCCCGTACCTCTGAAAATACATTTCTAATGTGTCCAACACTCAAATCTTCATTGTCAAATATTGGCTGAAGATTAAATTAACAACTCTGTTTCCATATAGAGTTGTAAAAATAAGATTGTTGGTTATTCATTGGCTCCCAAGGATGGACCAATATTGAAAGCCAATTATTGTACCAATACTTGACATGCATTAATAAATAAATTAAAATATTTAAAAAAAAACATTTTTTTAAACAATAAATAAATTAACAATATAAAAATATAAATTTTAATATTGTTAATTTAAAAAATTTTATTTATTGGCATTATTATTGGCAACCAATATTGAACCAATGATGGCTGCCAATGACTGGCAAACCCGTTATCATCCCAAGGATTGACCAACTGTGGTCCAATATTGGTTGCCAATAGTTTGCCAAGAAAAAACTGTTGGCCGCCAATCATGGGACCATTATTTAGCCAATGGTGATCATTGGCAATTTCCCATTGGGTATGAGGAAGAAAATTATTTTGCTTACTTGGAAGCCAAATGTCCATGAAATGGACATAATTTTCACCTAGTTTTAGTTTTGGGAATGAAATTTTTTTTTCAAGTTTCGGGGGCACAATGCACTTCACTTTATTCAATAAAGAAATTGTTCACTGAATTAAATTCATTTTGATAAATTATTTTATTTTTGGTGGTCGTTTTTCTATTAAACACTGCGTTCCGGACGTATTTTTGGGATAAAACTTTTTTTAAATTATTTTACGTAAAAACAAGTTGTTCGCTAGGTATTTATTTTCAATTTTTTCGTTGCTGTAACGTTACAAACTTCATCATTTCGTTTTTGCTGTATAAATAAAAAATTCCATGTTGATTTCTACTGCATATCGATGTTTAATAGATCCATTATACATTTTCAATTTAAACTTTATAACTCTCTATAATCTGCACATGTGAAATTCCATTTTGACGCTATAATCTCAACAAAAGTAAAAAAAATCCACTTACCGTAAGTGCGCATTCACTTATTGGAAATAAATCACTTAAAATAATTTCAATTTCATTTCTTCAATCTTAAAGATGAGAATCGAATTCTCAATTTGCAAAGAATATGCGCTTTTGCTGGTCAACATCTTTCATACATACAACTATAAGCGCAACTTTCAAGTGTCATTTGCAATGCATTCTTGATTTTGATGTTTCTTTTATGAGTTACATAATTTCTCGTGAGTGAAGAGAGGAAGAAAATGACAAGCATATGTGCTGCATCTAATGGGAATAGGTACGAATATGGTTGTGTGTACATGCAAATGCATACTTGGCGTTGCAGTTGACTGACCTTAGGTGTGCAACTAAGATGGTAGCAGGCAAGGTAGTCCACTCTATAAAAGTACCAAGCTGGCACAATATTACAAAACCAGTTATTTGGAAATTATCTCCTTCTAAATCTGCATCATTTGCTTCAAAAAATCCATTTCCATAAGTACCCACTAGCTGCTTTTTAATTATCCGTTTATTCAGAATGCGCCTATAGAAAGTTTGTCAAATCGACTAAATTCTAATTAGTCGACTTGACAAACTTTCCAACGTCGTATCATTTTACAAAAATAACATCGAATATTGCCAACAATGAGAGATTATTAAAACGTGGGAACTTGCAAAAATTTTCTGTGAATTATGAATAACAATTATTGTAGTTTTATCAATATCTATGTAAAAGAGAACCAAGTTTTAATGACTCATGATTTATTCAGTTTCGTCATTAATTCGTCTATTAATTTCGTTTCACTAGATTGCTGCTCGAATTTCTGGTACGTTAAACAGCCTATAGAGTTTCTTAATTGATCATTATGTCATTATCAGATTGGTTAATTGATTTGGAAACATCCAACCTTAACCTTCTTTATAAAATCTTTATATTCTTTGTTATTCAAAAGCATTTTGGTATTGGTGAATATAATAGTGGATATTATACTATACGCGCAGATATGAATCAAAATGTGGTGATTTAGAGTGTTTCCAGAAGATTTAGCAAACTGTCGTGGCCAATGATTTTCATCTCGTTGAGCCCGTCCAGGACATATACACATTATCTGCATTCATTTATGGCGTTACGGAGATTGCACAGATACGTTGGAGTAAAATAAGCTTCGTGGGGTTTGACTTGGACCAATAAGGCAGGATTCTGCTGCCAGGTCAATGCTTACCGGTTTTGCGTTTCGCCTTGTCGCCTTCGAGCGAATTAAAAAAAAAAAACCTCACTTCTAGCGAAATAGAAAACATTCGCTCTCGATCTCAATATCTCGATATCGATTACTCGTTCTCTGCGATAGTAAAAAACACAATGGTCTAAAAAAATAAAAACAGTCGATTCATTCCTGATCCGGATGAACTAGAGAGCTACTTTTTGCGACATTTTTACACATTGTTTGTATTTATTAGGAATAGTATTCATACAGTGAAACCCACATATTGGTGATTCTCCATAAAGTGGGCAATTTTATGTCTTCGTATTTTATCTTTTAAACATCTTAACATTTAACTATCAATAATGGACGAAAGTATTGTTTAAACATCCCTTAACTATTACACATAAGAAAAGACTATAATTTTGTACATAAATTTAATATTAAAAAATAAATAACAAAATATTAAATATTTTAGGAAAAAGGTTACGGAGAAATTTTGCCTATACCTGTGACGTCATTCTCCATCACATGCCCTTAATGAAGAATTCAAAAATGTACTAAATGTAATAAATACGTTTTCTATAAAAGTCTTCCCAGTGCCTTTAAAATAGTTTTGTAGCGTAATTACTTTATATATAACTTGTATTGATCTCAATAGATAGAAATTACTAAAAAAATTCAAATTTCTAATCACTTTTTAAAAAAAAATTAAAATCGTGTCTGAGTTTTTATTTCAGCAATTGGTTAAAAATAACTAATTATTAGTAAAAAAAAGACTAATTGTTAGTAAAAACATAACTACAAAATAGTTAAAATTTGACTAATTGAATTAGTAAACGGAATTTGACTAAAATATTAGTTACTTTGACATAATCTTGAAATGAATTTGGCTAATAAATTAGTTATTTTTTACTAAATGATTAATAGAAATATAACTATTTGAATTAATGACTGAGTTTTTGCTTTGAAATTAGTTATTTTTAACTAATTCAGATTTAGAGAGATTGAAGTACCTTAAGCCAAATAATTCCCATATATATCAGATCTTGAAATTTTCGTATAAAATTCGGATAAAATTTATAATCAGTTTTTGACAATTGATTCAAAAATTATAAATAAATTGTTTAAACAAGTAAAAACTAAATAAGAAAGTACAAGTATGTATATCATTGCGAGTTTATTGATAAGACTTTAAGATCTTGAAATTTTCGTATAAAATTCGGATAAAATTTATAATCAGTTTTTGACAATTGATTCAAAAATTATGAATAATTTGTTTAAACAAGTAAAAACTAAATAAAAAAGTACAAGTATGTATATCATTGAGTTTATTGATAAGACTTTAAGATTAGATTAGAATTTCATAATTTATAAGTAAATTTTTATATCAATAAAATATCATTTATTAATTAAAATAACTTTTGAGAATAAATATCAAATAATTTTATAAAAAACAAAGATTAAAATGTTAAAAAAGAAAACAGAGTGCACACTTCACCGGAAAAAAACCGGGAAATTTTTTTATCGAAAATCAATTTTTTTCCATATATCACAAACCTATAATAATAATAATAATAATAATAATAATAATCCGCAAGTTCTTTAAGTACATAGATAATTTTTTGTTTTAAATCAGATACTATTTAAAAAATGCATTTAAATTGATTAAAATTTAAATTACTAAATATCATTTCAAATAATTTTAATTTCATTAATAAATAAATCTATAATTTTCAACAGTTTTCAATAAACAAATATTCTCTTCATATTTTGTAATAACTTATTCTTTAATTTTTCTTAGTTATTTTCTTCTGCTGTCAATTATTCTCGTTAATATTCGAATTTTTCTTTCGATTATACATTATTTTCTTTAAATTTTAATTTAATTCTTTAACCTTCAATTTATTTTTTTAATTTTTAATTCATTTCTTCAATTTTTAATTTCATTTTTCGTTTATCAATTATTTTCGTGAAATTTTCATTTAATTCTTTAATTTCCAATTTATTTGTTCCATTTTAAATTATTTTCTCTAGTTCTCAAATATTTTCTTTAATTTTCAATTATTTTTATCGATTTTCAATTAATTCCTCAATATTAAATAATTCTCGGGTTTTTCCAATTATATTCATAACTCATAAAAATTGTTTTAAAATTTGAATTCAATTATTCAATTCTAGAACTATTCTGTTCGATTCTCAGTTATTTTCTTCATATTTAAATTCCACGATTCAATTTTTTTTTTATTATAAAAAAATTATCGCCTTTTTTCTAGTATTTTTTTTATTCTGATTAGGTTTCTTTAATTTTAAATACAATTGTTCAATTATTTTCTTTAATTTTTAATTCCATTCTTCAATTTTTATTTTCATTCCTAAGCTTTTAATTATTTTCTTTAATTTTAAATACAATTGTTCAATTAATGTCTTTAATTTTTAATTCCATTATTCAATTTTTATTTCCATTCCTCAATTTTCAATTATTTTTTCCAATTGTTAATTATTATTTTTTTTAATAGTTAATTATCTACGCCAATATTTAATTACTTCCGTCATATAGTAATTTTTTTTTAAGTTATCAATTATTTTCGTGAAATTTCTATTAAATTCTTTAATTTCCAATTTATTTGTTTAATTTTGAATTATTTTCTCTAGTTCTCAAATATTATCTTTAATTTTCAGTTATTTTTATCGATTTTCAATTAATTCCTCAATATTTAATAATTTTCGGATTTTTTCAATTATTTTTATAACTCATAAAAATTGTTTTAAAATCTCAATTCAATTATTCAATTCTAGAACTATTCTCTTCAATTCTCAGTTATTTTCTTCATATTTAATTCCACTTTTCATTTTTCAATTATTTCTTTTAATATTAAAATATTATCGCCTTTTTTCTGGTATTTTTTTCGATTATGATTAGGTTTCTTTTATTTTAAATACAATTGTTTGATTATTGTCTTTAATTTTTCATTCCATTCTTCAATTTTTATTTCCATTCCTCAATTTTCAATTGTTTTCCTCTATATTCATCAATTCTCAGCTTTTTTCAATATTTAAATATATCCTTTCAATTAATTTTACCTTATTTTTTAGTTGTATTTTGTGTATTTTTAACATATTTCTAGTAATTTGTTTCATTCCTTTTTTAGTTTTTTTCTACATAGTTTTCTTTCATTACTATATTTATTTATTCACTTTTCGGTATTTTATCATTTTCTATTTTTTTTTTTTTTTTATAAGTTTCTAGTAACTTTTCCACAATTTCTAGTTATTTTGTCTACTTTCTACTAATTTTTTTCATCTTATGGTTTTATCCTTTAATTCCTAGTTATTTTTTCAGTTTTTAATTTTGTCTTCAATTTCTAGTTACTTTTTAATTACCAAATATTTTTTAATTAAATAGTTTAACACCTAATCACTTTTTTTAATTTTCTAGTTATACAGTTGCTTTCAGTTAATTTTACCCTATTTTTTAGTTATATTTCTTGCAATTTCTAGTTCATTTTTATTTTCCTGTAATTTTTCTTTGCTTTCTAGTTATTTTTTTATATATCAAGATTTTACAAATTTACAGTTATTTTGTGCTTCATTTACTACTTTTTTCCTAGATTCATAATTATTTTCTTTATTTTTAATGTTTAATTATTTATTCAATTCTCAGTTTCTTCATTTTCTAGTTCGTTTATTAACTTTCTAGTTATATTATTCAAATAATTTTACCGTATTTATTAGTCGTATATCTCTCATTTTCGAGTTCTTTTTCTAATTTTATATACGTACACATTTTTTCTTTACAAAAATGACATATATTAAATGTTATATACCAAGTTTTAAAAACTATTTTAACATTGCTTCTAAACCAATTGATATTTTATAGTTCTTAATTATTGAAAGAACAAATCCAGGAATCATAAGTTGCATTTTTTATGTAATCTTTATCAGAATCGAAGGACTTGACTGATAGAGTTAATGAACCTTACCTACAAACAGTATAGCATATAATTACTATTTAAAAACAGATTCCAAATTTAATTTGAAATTAAAAAAATGTTATTCTCAAATCAGAGACGAAAATGAAAAATACTTTTATTAATGCCGGAAGGACTGTTTTATTACCAGAAGATAATCTCATCATTTACGCAGTTCGATTTTAGACTAACGATAATTTCCGTAAATCAAATGTGAATGTTTTTTTTTCCAGGTCGAGTGACGTGCAAGGTCTTCAAATTATGAAAAGGAAATTCTGGTTTCGACGATGCGCGTAAACGGGCATCAGTTGCAGGATTCGAGTCACGAAATGGGTAAATATACATAATCCAATTTGAGCAATATTATACCCTTTTGTTCGAGAAAATCGGATTATAAAAAGATTTCATTCTCTTTCATCATCTAATTTTCTTGAAATCATTTTAAAATTAAGGGATCAATTTGTATTATGAAGCACATATGGCTGATTCCAGAAAAAAGTCGAAAATGGCTTTACCGAGTTAATCAATTTTTTTTCAACTCATTATTGGATTTTTTTTTCTCAAGCCGTAGTTTATGTCTTATTTGATCAAAATATTATAATGACCCTCAACTTTTTTGGGTTTGAATTTTTGAATGGAATATAAAGGTAAAATTTAGTGAGGGAATGACGAATCGAAACAAAATGACCATAACCTCACTTCCCTATGCACTATTAACAATGGGATATAAATACTGGAAACATATGCAAATACACTATGATTATTAAATAGAAAAGTGGTTATCTATTTATAAATAAACATGAGGAAATGACGTGAAGAAATGTATTTTTTAAAAATCTCAATGATAAATTAGTTTTAAGAAAATATCCTTTCTACAAACGTTCGCTGCAGTATAGGTTGTCAATAACAATGTTGCCAACTTTCAAAAAAACTTAAAGTGGGACTTGGTAGGCATTCAAATTTTGCTCCAATCACACTGTTTCAAAACGGTGAGAAAATGATCAGTTTTTTTATAGTGAGGGAATGATTTTTAGGATATCTTGTTTGTTTATCATATAAGAAATAAATTCGTACACCTAGTATATAATAGTATTATAAAAAAAATAACTTTTCATAATCGACAATTCTGATTAACAGAAATCATTAAGGACATCAATTTCGACTTTTTTTCTGGAATCAGCTATATATATTTTTTTTGCGCGTGTGTATGTTTATGTATAGACAAACATAATAAGTGATAATGGTATAGGTAATGTGGGCATAAAGAATAGAATATAGGTACACTATAGGTAAATAATAATACAGGTAATATAGGTACAGAATAATATATAGGTAAAGGATAATTAAGGACTTGAATTTCAAGGCCGAGGCGTCACTTTAAAAAGATTGCTTCGAAAGGTCGATGCAGCTCGTTTTTTACGAGGGTAGGTCCTTGTATTGAACAACACCTACGTGCATTGTGCACAGGTACACTTATGACCCAGACAATGTGTTGTGCACACAGTGGCAATTGTTATGTAAGCCATTCAAGGTGGCAAGATGACGCTACATCAAGGTGCGCCTGGTCCATCCTTTTCTTCATTAATACCGATCGCCTTTGACTCTTAACCGGTTACCTAACGGTTACTACGAAAGTTTCGTTCAAATTCCACACTTTGCCAATCCTTGGAACCATTTTCAACTTTATCCTCCAAGTCCTTGATTTTAGCAATTTTTAAACCTTTCCTTATCGAAAGTTCCATTTTAATCAGCAAAAAAACAATTTTCTAAAATTTAATAAGAAATAGCTTTTGAACTTACACTACCGGTCAAAATTGTGGGACCACTTACCAAAATTGGATTAAGAACATGATTGATAACTCTGTCAGATATTAGCGAATTACAATTTTTCATAGACCTTTGGAAAGCTTATAAAATTTGCCGTTAAATGATCCTATTTTAAAGCTTTTTCGATTAATAGAAACGGAGATTCAATGTGATAAAGATAGGTGAATTTTTCGTTTTTTGTGAATTTTCATTGTTCAAGTTTGGAGGGCTGCATTTTCTAGAAAAGTAATTGGATATTTTTTTAATTACGCTAAATTAAACCTTGAACTATTAGCTTTAAAATAAGCCAAAGAAAATTAAATTATCTTGACTGGTTCAAAAGTTATAAGGAAATTTGTACAAAGAAAAAAACGCGACAATTCCGTTGTTTCCTCCTCTCTCGGCCTATTTGCGTTTTTTTGTATCATGCATTTACTTATAACTTTTGAACCAGTCAAGATATTTAAGTTTTCTTTGGCTTATTTTGAAGCTAAAGGTTCAAGGTTTAATATATCTCAATTTCAAAATTTTCCAACTATTTTTGTAGAAAATGCAGCCCACCAAACCAATAACGCTAATAACACAAAACAGAATTTTTATAAAAATATAATTTATTCTGTTTAACTAATAGTTTAATCAAATAACAAGCTTGTGTTACTTAAAAATACTTCAATTTAGTGATTGAAAACTATAATTGTAAAACAGTTATTAAACTTATTCGTAAAAAAACAGAATGAAACAAAAGTTTAACCTAACCTCAAAATATATTTTAATATTTAATACTATTTATTTTTAAACTATTCATTTTTGTTTTATTTATATTGCGACAATCACTTACACAATATTAGTAATAATGTAATGTTAAAAAATAATTTCATTTAAATTAACTTTGAAAATTATAAATGTGCTATTATTACATAACCTTGAAATAATTATATATATTATTATTACTTTTATAGTATTTAATTCGCAGAAAAGAATACTATAAATGCCAATAATATAATTAAAGGATATATTGTCGCTTTCACAAACAAACAAAATTAAATTAAATTTATTCAAAAATTAAAAATTCATGTAAATATATTCTCTACATTTAATTTGTTTCTTTATTTATTCTTTTTTATTTATGTATATAACAAAATGTTTGTTAAACAAACAAAATGTTAAAAAAAATCATAAAAAAATATATTTACCAGCGAAATTATAAAGATAAAATTGTTTAAAAAGATCTGAATTATCAATAAAAATCAACTACTGTAATTATGTACTATACCTACTTTGAATTTTTTTTCAGCTTTCGCTTCTCAACAAGAAAGCAAAATGCGTGATTGAATACTGAATTGAATACTGATTGAACCTCAATTATCTCATTAATAATAGAACTGTAGCAATTTCTAATTACAAAAGCTGCAATTTCCTCTTCAGTCGATGCAATTACAATTTAAAATTATAATTTCAAATTCAATATAAAATTCCGATTATCATCAGCTGATTAATTCTGATATTTATACAGATTTATTCCACAAGAATTTCAACCCTCGTTAACGTTTTTCACAAATAATTACACACTTTGGAAGTTATAATTTAAAATCATATTAACATTTTAAATTGTAATCTAGTTTACAGTCATTTCTATACGTTCAGTTAATATAGTTTCATATCCAATTTTATTTTTATTTATTTCATTTCTTTATTTTCTTTATACAAGTTTAATTGTAAAATTTAAAATCGTAAAATTGTTTTAAATAAATCTATAGTCAATAGTCAATAATTATTAATAAATTTGTTGGATTAATTTTTCTGTTCAATCAATCATTATTTAATCGTCAATGTATAATTGTTATTACCTAGCGCTTATGAAATAATTTCCATATTGAAATATATTGATATTGAAGATTCGCGTGACATTGGCTGCATTGTTTTAAAGGTATTGGCGCCATTAGTAGTGATTAAGTCGACAATTAAGTGACTCCTACGCTTATAAGACAACGCCCACGTATATTATAGGTGTATGATAAATTGATTCTAAAAATACAGTATAAATTCATCGAGGCGGTAGTTCAAAGTTGTACGATTCAGTGATAAACCCTAAAAGGCACATTAAAGCAACATTAAATTCTTTTATATCAAGATAATAACGATCCAAAATATACTACGTACTAACAATTAATGTTATAAGACATTAAAGGACATTACGATATCGCTACAAAATATATGTATATACGACAATATTAAAATAAATAAAAAAATCCAGAGATTAAATGAAAATCTCAAGGCTGCCAGTGTCGCACTTTTCTCACTTTTTTTTTTTAACCGCTCACTATTAGGAGAAAACCGGACAAAATGCCTGTGTAAAAGTTTGGAGTAAACAAAAAATTATTTAATGATATTTTTGGAAAATATAAACCATCACACATTAAAATTAAAATAATAATAAAGAGAATTATTTTTTAATACAAGAAATATAAAGTTTTTCTCTAAAAACTAAAGTGTCATCGAAAAACGGTACTTCATAAAGGAGAAAAAGACTATAAAAAATATATAAAGCTCCTGTGGTTGAAATAACTTGTAAAGTTGAAATTCTAACACTTTAATAGTTTGTATAAATACCTGCTTGCTTCGAAAAAAAGTGAGTTTTAGAAAGAAAACCCAAAATTTAATATTCAATGCCAAATGTGACAGGTTAATCCGCCATGATTCTTTATAATCACGTGACTAACGTAACTTTCGCAATCGTGCGTATTTTATCCGCGCATGCGCACTTCTTTTGATTCATCCCGCGCTTATTTAAAATTATGTTTTAAAAATATATTAAAAAGATTCTTCAATGTACAATTATTATAATTATTATTCATAAAAATGTAATTATTTCATTATATATTATATTATATTATTAATAAAAAAGTTTATATAATTAATTTATTAGAACATTGATTTTTTATGCAGAATCAGTTATAACTTGATATTATTAGTTTCTACATCGAAATTTACGTAAGCCGAAAGATTTTCGGTATCGTACGTATCTTACTTAGAAGTTTTACAGCAAAAAGGCAATTTGCCCAAAAACACACACGAAGTAATTAAGCTAATTTTTTTTCTAATTTTAAGACTCGTTTTTATAAATTTAATCATAGTGTGTAGAAAGCTAAATGTTTAAAGAATAATTTAAAAAAAAATTATACATGTCTGTAAGATAGAAGGGTATATTTTCTAAAATTTAAAAATGAAAACATTATCGTTTGAAGGCATCATTTTTACAATTCTTTAATAAATTTTTTAAAAATAAACTGATAAACTTGAAACTTTATAGAAACTTTATTTACCTTAATATACTTCATTAATAAAAACAATCATGGTTAATATTTATTTTTGGCCAAGTTATTAACGAAAGTCAATTTACCCAAATATTTAATTTAATTCCTACACCTATTTTCAATTATTTTTATCATTTTTAAAGTAGGTACTTTTGACACCTTTTAATTATTTTGGTCAATTTTTAAGTATTTTTACAATTTGTAATTTAATTTTCTCAAATATCAATTATTTTCGTCTGTCTTTAAATTATTGTCATAAATATTTAAATTAATTACACAAATTTTTATTTATTTTTCTCATTTTTCAATTAATTTGCTTAAAATTTCAATTATGTTCTTCAATCTATAATTATATTTTAAATATTTTACTTAAATTACAATTACTTTTGTTATTATTCAAGTATTTTTGTCATTTCCCAATTACTTTTTTCGCATTTCTATTATTTTTGCTACTTTAGAACTGTTTTCAATAAAATCGAATTATTTAAAAAAAAATTTTTTTTCATGAATTTGAAAATTTTTTACACCTGTTTACAATTATGTTCTTTCAATTTCAGTCATTTTATTAATTATTTTTATTATTGTCATGAATTTATTAATTCTTTACACCTTTTTCAATTATTTTATACTAATTTTAATTATTTTATCCAATCTTTAGTTACTTTCTAAATATATAATTTTTGTTGTTGACATTTTTAAATTATTTCTTCACCAACTTTCAATTATTTATGTTATTATTCAATATTTGTTTCTTAACATTTTAAATGTTTCGCCAAATTTTAAGTATTGTCTTCAAATTTTTAATTGTTTACATTAGTTATCAATTATTTTTGTCATTTCTTAATTATTTTTTTCAAATTACAAATTTTTTGACATTATTAAAATATTTTGGACATTTTGGAAATATAATTTTCCTGGATCTTCTTTATTATTGTCATCAATTTATTAACTTTTACACCAGTTTTTAATTTACTTTTTTTATTTTTTAATTATTTTCTTCAAATTTCAATTACTTTTGTCATTATTTAATTATTTTTATCATTTCCCAATTATTTTCTACAAGTTTCAATTATTTTTTTTAAACTTTATAATTACTTCCTTCATATTTAAATTATTTGGACATTTTTGAATTATTCTCTTCAAATTTCAATTTTTTTCTTCAAACTTGAATTAATTTCTTTAACTTTGATGTTTTTTCCTCAATCTTCTAAATTGTTTTTCAATTTTTCAATTATTGTCTATAAACTTTTAATTTTTACACCAGCTTTCTATTGTTTATGCTTTATGTCATTATTCAATATTAATCTCTTAATATTTCAATTGTTTCCTCAATTTTTCAAGTATTGTCTTAAAATTTTTTTTTTACACTACTTATAAATTATTTTTGTCATTTCTTAATTAATTTTTTCAAATTACAATTAGTTTTGTCATTATTCAAATCCTCAACCGGTATATATTATTGTCATGAATTTATTAACTCTTTGTTTCATTAATATTTTTATAAATTTCAGTTATTTTTGTTATTTTTCAACTGTGTTCTAGATTGTATACATATTTTTGCCATTTTTAATAATTATTTTCTTGAAACTTTCAATTACTTTTTTCAATTTTTCAACTATTGTCTAAAAAGTTTAATTTTTACGCTAGTCTCAAATTCATTTAATTAAATTTAATTATTTTTGTTATTTTTAAATTATTTTCTTGTAATGTCAATTATTTTTTAAACTTTTCAATTATTTCCTTCAAATTCGAATTATTTTGTTTCATGTTTTCAATTTTGCTTCCTCATAGAGGAAGCGTTGTGATCGTTAAGATTTTCGATTTTCCAAAAATAGTCTAAATCGACTCAGTTTCATCTGAAAAGTTCAAATTTTCATTCCTGAGATTAATTAATTAATTATTTTTGCCATTTTCGACTTATTTTCTTCAAATTTGAATGACTTTTCTGATATTCTGATATTGACTTTTTTAAATAAAAAAAGTCACTTTTTTCACTATTTTCAATCTGCAAGTCCGCCAGCAGCCCTGAAATCATTAAAAAAAATTAAATTACAATTTCGTATCGTTTTTATTCACGATTAATTTATTATTAAACAATAATTTTTTAAATTTCAACTCACATTTTTTCTTTTTAAAAACTGTAAACTGATAAACATTTTTGCTTATTACATTTTTATCGTAAAACGCGAAATTTATGTCCGTATTATTTTCTCAATTATCAACTTGATTCGATATATTAGTGCAATGACTAATAACGTCAGAGTGTTATTATCTGGTGATAATAAACTTGTATTTGAGCGGGAAATGGTGTTTTGTGCACGTCTGACATTCCATCTCTAATAATAGATTACGGGCACTAATGTATAAATAAAGTAGAAAATAATGCTGAGAAGCATCTCAATCCTTTCAAGAAAATCCAAGAGTCATTGTGGAGGATGACTTCTTTAGGTTTAGAAGAATTTTTTCATTGCTCTCTGCTAGCTTCCTGTCAATCTTTCAACTAGATTAGACATAGTTAGTGGGAAATTGGAATCTAATCGAATTATTTATAGAAAATGTATCAGTGAGAAAAATATCTGGCATACTGATATGCTTAGGAACGTTATCTTCAGTTATATATGTTAAGTTCATCACACGTGACTTGCGAAAAGATTTATTTGAATAATGTTAGGAATTTCCGTTAGGATTCCATTCAATTTCAAGTCTTTTTAGTGATTTATGAAGTTTTGTAACATTTTCAGGAGAATACTTGAGAAGTTTTATAATTATGTTGCTTAGTTTGTAGAAATTTTTATTTTCTAATAGTTACAAATGATAAATTATTAAGAGGCAACTTTCAGGCACAGTAAATAGTTCAAAATAACTAATTATTAAACTAAAAGCTAATTAAGCTTTGATTTATTAATTAGATAACAGAAATTTATTAAAATTATTTTTACACAAGAAAGTATTTTAAAAATATCTACAAACAATTTAACCAGGAAAATTCTTAAATACTTCTTTTTGTCAAATTTATCGAATTTCTGTCCGACATATTAGATCCACCATTTTGAATTTTGGAAAATGAACGAATTCGTAATTTGTGACCCAAGAATGTATAAAATACTGAATAACTGATTATCATTACTTTTGGTACAAATTCCGATTTTTTTTCCAAATAATAAAAAATTTTGAAAGTTCATGAATGCAAGTTTTTTGAGAGAGATTTCAATTCATTATTATTTGGAATTCTTTTAAAAATTCGAATAATTGAAAATAATTTTCAAATTCAAGTAACTTTTAAACTAAAATCTTTCAAAATCGCTTAGAATTTATCCTTATTTTATGAATAGCAATATACTAAATTTAAGTATACAATATTCTAAAATAGGTGCCAAGTATATATTCTTGATTTCAGAATAATTTTTTTTCGTATTCTGTATTTTATAATGAAGGTTTTTAAATAGTTTGTAAACTTAAAATTTAAAGAAAATTTCCACAAAATATAATATTGTTATCTTATTTTACTGATTTTAACCAAATAACATGATAATTACGTTATTTAATTTATTTTGATAAAATAAATTTTAAAAATTTCTTAAATTTTAAATTTATGGCAATTTTAATTTCTTCAAATTTCAGTTAATGTGAACAATGCATTAATTAAAAGTTCATTTTATTCACTGTTCAAATTTACTACATTTGAAGTAATTTAAAAAATTCTTCAATTTTTAATCATTCTTTTTTATTATAATAAAAATTACATGAATTACAATTTTGTACTCTTTTTTTCATTTTTCAATTATTTTCTGCAATCATTAATTATTTTTAATTATTTCTCTAAATCTTAATTTACCTTCTTCAATTTTCAGTCATTTTGTTTAATTTTTGCAATCACTTTCTTAATTTCAATTATTATTTTTCCCTTAACATTACATCAATTTGATTATTTATTCCTAAATTTTATATTATTTATTGCAAATTTAAATTAATTTTTTTAATTTACCATTAGTTTTGTCAATTTGCCATTATTATTTTCAATTTTTAATTACTTTAATAATTTTTTAATTAATTCCTGAACTTTCAAATATATATCTCAATTTTCAATTATTTTGTTCAATTTTTATATCTTTTTATTAGTTTTCAATTAATTTGATAAATTTTCCGTTATTATCTCAAATTTAGATTCTTGTCATCAATTTTCCATGTTTTTAACGGTTTTTCAATTATTTTCATTATTTTGGCATAATTTTCAAAAATTTCTATTATTTATCTGAAATGTCAATTATTTTCATCGATTTTCGATTATTTGCATGATTTTATAATTATTCTATTGAATTAAACAATTTTAAGTAATTTTATAATTATTATTTTTTTAAACATATATTCTTTGATTTTTTCGATTAATTAACTCAAATTTTATTTACTTTTTTCAATTTTTCATATTTCAATTATTTTCATCATATTTCAATTCTTTTGCTCATTCTCAAATTACTTTCATCATAATTCGAATATTTTTTTAAATTTTGAATTAATTTTATCAATTTTTTAATTATTTTTCCTTTACTATTAATTATTATTCTCATTGTCTAAAATTATTTTCTAACATTTTTAAGTATTTTTCTAAAATTTCAATTATTTTCTTCAATTTTTATTTATTTTCAATTGTTTTCATAATTTCTAAAATTATATATTATTTATCGTAAATTTCAATTATTTTTAGTTTTCTTCAATTCTTTTCTCCAATTTTTAGTTATTCTTATTTTTTTCAATTCATTTTTAAGATCTTCATGTATTTTTCTCAAATTTCAATTATTTTTTTATTTAAAAAAAATTCTTTAATTTCTTTAATTATTTCACTCAACTGTCATTTATTTTTTTAAAACTTAGCATGGTTCGTATCATATTACAATTATTTTCTTCAAGTTCCGAATTTAAAAATCATTTTTAAATTATTTTACAAAATTTATTTCTTTCAATTTTCAATTTTTTTTCATTTCGTTTATAATTTATAAAATTTAAAACTATACTGCTCTTTCAATTATTTTATTGAATTTTTAATTATGTATATTATTTTCTTCAATTTAAAATTACTTCCGTTCTTTCTAAAAATAATTTCCAAAAAGTTTTGATTTATTTCTCTATAATTCATCAATTTTAAATAATGTTTATCATTTTTCATTTATTTTCTCTAATTTTTAATTATTTTCTTCTTTTTTTTGTAATGAACTTTTAAAAATTTTAAGTATTGTTCTGAATTTTCTTTAACCTTTATTCCTTTTTTCAAAATTTATTGCGTATTTTTATTTAATTATTTATATTAGAATCTTAAACGTCATTTATTTTTTACAACTTATCATTTTTTTTATCATATTTCAATTAATTTCTTCAAGTTTCAAATTTAAAAATCATTTTTCAAATATTTTCCATTATTTATTTTCTACAATTTTCGATTTTTTTCATCTGTTTTGTAATTTTAATAATGTAAAACTATTTATCTGATATTTGAATTAAATTTCATTTAGTTTTCAATTATTTATATTAGTTTCTTCAGTTTTCAATTATTTTTATTCTTTTTCATAATCTTCAAAAAATTTTAAATTAGTTCTCTTTAATTAAAAAATTCTTCTCTTCCATTTTAAATTATGTTTATCTTCCTTCATTTATTTTCTCTAACTTTAAATTTTTTCTTCTTTTGTCAAGTAACTTCTGAAAGTTTTAGTATTTTTCTGAAATTTTCTTTAACTTTCTTTTTTTAAATAATATTGTGTAATTTATTCAAATATTTTTACAAATTTTAATTATTTTCTTCAATTTTTAATTATTTTCATTTGTATTCATGATTTCCAAAAATTTTATGTAATTATCGTAAATTTTAATTATTTATTTATTTTTAGCTCTCTTCAGTTCTTTTATTCAATTTTTAGTTATTCTTTTTTTTCAATTGATTTCTAAGATCTTCATGTATTTTTCTCAAATTTCAATTATTTTTTTGTTATTCAGAAAAAATTCTTTAATTTTTTGAATTATTTCTCTTAAATGTCATTTATTTGTTACAATTTATTATTGTCTTTATTATATTTCAATTAATTTCTTGAATTTTCAAATTTTAAAACCATTTTTCAATTATTTTCCAAAATTTATTTTCTTCAAATTTCAATTTTTTTCATCCGTTTTATAATTTTAATAATTTAAAACTATTTATCTGACATTTGAATTATATTTCATTCAGTTTTCAATTATTTATATTATTTTCTTTAGTTTTCAATTACTTTTGTTCTTTTTCATAATTTCCAAAAAGTTTTAAATTATTACTCTATAATCTATAATAATTGATAATAAATTCATTAATTTTAAATAATGCTTATCTTTTTGCATTTATTTAAAAAATTCAAAGATTTCGATCATTTATCTAAAAAGTCAATTATTTTCATCGATTTTCAATTGTTTGTGCGATTTTTTAATTATTCACTTCAATTAAAATTTTTTAAGTAATTTTGTAATTATTTTCTTTTCCTAAACATCTTTTATTTGGTTTTTCAATTATTTCTCTCTAATTTTATTTACTTTTTTTCAATTTTTCATATTTAAATTATCTTCATCATATTTTTATTCTTCTGCTCAATCTTAAATTATTTTCAGCACACAAAGCAATAAATAAAATAATTTTTTTTTAGTTTGAATCTAAAATTACAATTATTTCTATTTTATAAAAAAAAAATTCTTTAATTTTTTCAATTATTTTTCTCAAAAGTCATTTATTTTATACAACTTATCATGGTTTATATCACGTTTCAATTAATTTCTTCAAGTTTTAAATTTTAAAATTATTTTTCAATAATTTATTTTCTTCAATTTTCGATTTTTTTCATCTGTTTTGTAATTTTAATAATGTAAAACTATTTATCTGATATTTGAATTAAATTTCATTTAGTTTTCAATTATTTATATTAGTTTCTTCAGTTTTCAATTATTTTTATTCTTTTTCATAATCTTCAAAAAATTTTAAATTAGTTCTCTTTAATTAAAAAATTCTTCTCTTCCATTTTAAATTATGTTTATCTTCCTTCATTTATTTTCTCTAACTTTAAATTTTTTCTTCTTTTGTCAAGTAACTTCTGAAAGTTTTAGTATTTTTCTGAAATTTTCTTTAACTTTCTTTTTTTAAATAATATTGTGTAATTTATTCAAATATTTTTACAAATTTTAATTATTTTCTTCAATTTTTAATTATTTTCATTTGTATTCATGATTTCCAAAAATTTTATGTAATTATCGTAAATTTTAATTATTTATTTATTTTTAGCTCTCTTCAGTTCTTTTATTCAATTTTTAGTTATTCTTTTTTTTCAATTGATTTCTAAGATCTTCATGTATTTTTCTCAAATTTCAATTATTTTTTTGTTATTCAGAAAAAATTCTTTAATTTTTTGAATTATTTCTCTTAAATGTCATTTATTTGTTACAATTTATTATTGTCTTTATTATATTTCAATTAATTTCTTGAATTTTCAAATTTTAAAACCATTTTTCAATTATTTTCCAAAATTTATTTTCTTCAAATTTCAATTTTTTTCATCCGTTTTATAATTTTAATAATTTAAAACTATTTATCTGACATTTGAATTATATTTCATTCAGTTTTCAATTATTTATATTATTTTCTTTAGTTTTCAATTACTTTTGTTCTTTTTCATAATTTCCAAAAAGTTTTAAATTATTACTCTATAATCTATAATAATTGATAATAAATTCATTAATTTTAAATAATGCTTATCTTTTTGCATTTATTTAAAAAATTCAAAGATTTCGATCATTTATCTAAAAAGTCAATTATTTTCATCGATTTTCAATTGTTTATGCGATTTTTTAATTATTCACTTCAATTAAAATTTTTTAAGTAATTTTGTAATTATTTTCTTTTCCTAAACATCTTTTATTTGGTTTTTCAATTATTTCTCTCTAATTTTATTTACTTTTTTTCAATTTTTCATATTTAAATTATCTTCATCATATTTTTATTCTTCTGCTCAATCTTAAATTATTTTCAGCACACAAAGCAATAAATAAAATAATTTTTTTTTAGTTTGAATCTAAAATTACAATTATTTCTATTTTATAAAAAAAAAATTCTTTAATTTTTTCAATTATTTTTCTCAAAAGTCATTTATTTTATACAACTTATCATGGTTTATATCACGTTTCAATTAATTTCTTCAAGTTTTAAATTTTAAAATTATTTTTCAATAATTTATTTTCTTCAATTTTCGATTTTTTTCATCTGTTTTGTAATTTTAATAATTTAAAACTATTTATCTGACATTTGAATTATATTTCATTTAATTTTCAATTATTTATATTATTTTCTTCAGTTTTCAATTACTTTTGTTGTTTTTCATAATCTCTAACTTTTAGTTTTTTTCTTCTTTTGTCAATGAACTTTTAAAAGTTTTAAGTATTTTTCAGAAATTTTCTTTAACTTTCTTTATTTAAATAATAGATACGGTTTAATTTATTACATTATTTCCACAAATTTCAATTCTTTTTTTTTTTAATTTTAAATTATTCATCTCAATTTTCAATCATTTTTTTCAATTTTTAATCATTTTTTAAAACATGTCTATAATTTTTTAAATTATTATCTCCAATTTTTAATTGATTTCATTTCTTATTTCAATTAATTTGTAATATTCGCAATTCTTTTTTCTAAAATCACAATTATTTTCTTCAATTTTTAATTATTTTCATTTGTTTTCATAATTTCATACCCGTCTATTGAAATAAATAAATAATTTTCAAAAACTTTTATTAATTATCGTAAATTTCAATTATTATCATTTAAAGCAAAATTTATCTCATTTTTACGCCCGATGGACAAGAAAATCGTTTTTAAGAATCAATTACGAAAAATTGAAGGTGCGTAAATAAAATTCAAAAGCTGGACATACAGGTGCGCCGGCGCATCGGAAACGTTCGTTTCGCTCACATTTCGATCATATAGTTTATTCGCAAGTATCATTAGAGGGGATTGGAAAGGTGCATACAAGGCATGTAGTAATTTTTTATTTTAGCTGACGACCATAGATGAATCAGAGTTGTCATTTTACTGCAGTTTAAGGTCGATATCAATGTTGTCCATTGAATGGCTTTTATCTACTACAACTTCCTCCCATCTCAACTATCTGAAACGTATTGATCGTGTCTAAAGCAGCTGGAGTTGGCCGACAGTAGCGTCGGGGCGGTCTTGGGGAAAACACACGTGTTACACGCTCGCGAGGATGGAAACAATCCTGGGGGAAGTTTCCCTTCATCGAGCTAAAGTGACGTATATAAAAAAACGTTGACATGTGAAACAGAGAATGGAGCAAAAAATATTTCTAAATTCTCCAAAGGTGTGACAAAACTTTGCCATCTTCAAATCACACTTTTTGCGGAAATATTTTTAACGAGAGAGGAATTTTTTTCTATATAGAATAATTAGGTAAAAGGGGTAAAAGTCCTTTTTTTGACTAATTGAAGAATTTCTTGCCAGTTTTAAATCTAAACAATTTTGAATTTTGACAATTTCAAAAAGTGGCTAAAAATTAAAACAACTTGTAAATATTTATAGAATCTTAACAGTTTCGTTTAATTTTAAAATAAAAATTTTAATTTTCGTTTTGTAGCATTAATATAATGTAGATTTAGATTTAAATGGAAAAATAAAAGACGTTTCGCGACAGGATTTTAAAAAGAATGATACGCAATAATTGGCGGGAAAAATAGTTTTACTGGGACGTATAAAAATGTCGTGAAATTTATTTTATGAATTTCACGGGATGGGAAAAGTTGCGTTAAATTGTAGAAATTTCTCTATAGAAATGACCGGATTGTCGAGGCAGTAAAAATAATAGTTCTTCCAACATTATCATTATGTCGGCAAAATAAACGTGAATGTAAAAAGGAATGTAAAATATATAATGGAAAATTCAGTATAAAATGAGGAATGTAACGAGAATAATAAAAATAGTGTTAAAATAACGGTTTGTAGAAGCTCAGGACAAATTGTGTGCACTACGCACGAATATTTGAAATTGTATTTCAAAATATTGCGCCATCTGGTGAGATCTGACAGAATCAGAGCCTACTGATGGATTTGTGGGAAAAATGTTTTTTTTTTGTTTATACTTACATTTATCATAAATAAATAAAATCATTTTAGCATAAATAATATAAATATTATAAATAAAAGAGTAAAAAATTTTATTTAAAAAAGTAATGTTTAAAATAGATATTGAATGAATAAATGAGTAAATAAATAAGTGAATGAACACAAATTATAAAATAGATTGAGAAATAAATTACTGAATAAAATAAATATAAATGAAATAAGTAATAATTAATATTAAAAAAAAAAACAAGAAAATATCAAGTTTATTATTTTTGTTGTAAATGACAAGAAACACAAAAAATTTAGCAGAGAAATTTAACTACAATTGAATAGTTGAGAGCAAAGTTGTTAATTTTACCATTTTACTACTCAATTTACTACTTTAAAAATAGTTAAATTAAAAAAACAACTGCAAAATCTTATTTTGTCAATTACTTTTGCGATTTTTTTTAAAATCGAATTTAAATAAATCCGAATTTTTACTCAACAGAATTTAGAGATCATTTAATTTTTATTTAACAGGATTTTCACTTTTCAGAATTTCCCTTTAAGTATTTTTTCATTTAATAGAATTCAAACTGAAGCGAATGTAAATTTAGCGCAATTCTCCTTTAACAGAATTTTAAGTGAATTGAATTTTTAAATGACCAAATTTCCATTTCACCTAATCATCATTTAGGTTTTAAAATCATTTTGGTTCATTTTAGTTTTAAAATTGACCAATCACAATTTTCCAAATTTACTTTCTAATGTTAGAAAATAATTTCAGGGTCTCTAGCAATTCAGAAAATTGTCGACAATTTTTGAAAAAATAAATTCGGGTTTTTTCAAAATAATCAGAGAATTAGCAAAAAGTAATGGAGATTCGTACATAAATCTTGAAAATATTAATTTTAATTTTGTATTTTATAAATTTTGAATAATCGAACTAATCAGAAAACAAAATTATTATTTTAGGTATCTTAAGGAAAAGTAAAAACTAATAATAAATTTGAATATCTCCAAGTCATTATAATTTAATTAAATACAGAATTAACTCATATTTTAATTTATTCAAATTCCAATCTATCCAAATTTCAACAGTCAAAAACTAATTATTTAAATATCAACATTGCAATTTATTTAAATTTTTCTTTTTTTTTAAGAAATTCTAAGTTAATTCACTTTTTTGAAACTTTTCAATTTTTTTCTTAAATATATAGATTTTCTTCTTGAAAAATATTTTTCAGTATATTGTATTTTATTGATACTTCATATTTTTAACTTTTTACGAAAATCACTTAACATTTCATACAATTTTTTAAAAATTTTTTTTTTCTCAACTAATTACGTCCATTAATTACGTGAGGTGTTTTTTTAAAAAATCTGGACTCCCCCCCCCCCCCCCCTAGTGAGATTTTTCCTTTTTTCTCTGAAATATGCAAAATGTTATTTTTTTATAATAGAAAAATGGGTTTTGTCTAAAATTAAAAAGTTGACGTGAGATTTTTATTAATAAAATTTCTTCATTTCTATTGTCGACTTTTATTTATCTTTTTAAATTTTATTTTTATTACTTCTCATTTTTTAGTAGATTTTTACAAAATTTTATTAGTTTGTTGTATTTTTTCACTTTTTTCAGAGCTTGCTAATTTTTTTTGTTAAGATTTCCAACATTTTGTCAAAATATTGCCTTATTATTTTTATTGAATGTTCTTAACTTCTCCCATTCCTTCAAAATTTTTGATTTCTTTTAAAATTTTCTCAATTTTTCTTTAAATTTATTTGTTTTTCAATATTTTTCTCTTTATCATTCTTGTAATTTTTAAAACATTTATTAGATTTTCTCTTCTTTTTAACAAATGCTCTCTGAATTTTTTCCTTTTTTTTATTTCTATTTTTTATCATTTTTTAATAATGATTGAATTTTGTTTCATAATTTTTTTTTTTCATTTTTTAACTATTGATTAATTTTTAAATTTTATCATCATGTTCCTATGATAACTATTTTTTATACAAATGTGCATTCTTTGAAATTATTCTCGATCATGTAATTCCAATTTGTACAAAATATTTATTATTCGGTACTTTTTCTACATTTTTTCATAAACTCTTTAAGTTTTTCAATCTTTTTAAATTATACTCTTCTCTTATTTCATTTTACGTAATAGTTCTTTTAACTACTTTTTTGAAAGTCAAAACAATTTTTTAAATTCAGTTGAGTGACGTAGTTGAAGAGTATAGTAAAATCTTCCAAGAATTTTTTGAGTGAAGCTATATTATTTTTTAAGAATAAAAATCATAAAATTGTGAGTTTAAATTTGCTCTTTGGAGGGAAAATAAAATTGTCGTGAAGAAAGTGTGTTTTCTGGAAAAATGAAAAGTAGATTCTGTAATGTCATGTGAGCTCTTTATACATACGACCATTACATAATTGACCGGCATCAACACAGGCCACGCGTCCGGCATATGTGACATATGTGTACCTACCTAGCAAGCCATTATTCAGATCTGCTTTCAGTGCGGAGCTGGTGTAATCAGCTCAAAGAGATTGACATAGTGAGCTTATTTGATTAAACAATTCTAACATACGGAAACTTTTCAGTGAAGATTCAAATATTATTATATTACGAAATTTTAACCTACTGATTTCACAATTCAGTAAAAATTCAAACATGTTTAAGTGTCATGAAAACAGTGTCAATTTAGTAATTTCTTAGTTCTATTTTGTAAAAGTGATTATAAAAAAAACATGCAAAACTTGAATTAAAGGTATTAATAATATGTATTTTATACATTTTAATTAATTTTTGTCATTTGTTTCAAATGATTTTGTATTGTTAAATAATAGTAAAATAATAAAAATAAAAGAAGAGTCGAGTAGTGGAAATTATAAGAAAACGGTAATTAATAATAATAATTTATTTAATTATTACGTCTTCGGAATTAAAAATTTTAATTAATTAACAAATTTGTATTTTATTTTTAATAATAGTGAATTGAAATATAAATGTGTCTTATTCAAATCTACTTTACAGCTTTTAATAGAGATTTAAAACACTTAAAACATAATATGTAAGTTGATGAAAAAATATGTATAAATAATTTAATGTTACCTATATTTCGAGGTTGTAATAAATTTTATAAAGTACAACATTGATAAAAATAAAAAATGAAGTATCATGAAATTAAATTCAGATAAGAGAGTACGTTTTCCAAAAATTTGTAAGTCGTTTAAATGCGTTCTTTATAATTTGTTTATATTTTAATAATTTCCTTTTGCTTATAATTTAAAACTTTCTTTCGCTATTTTAAACAAAAGTACCTAAGAAATTAAATTTTTTCAAATAAATTGTATTTTTTGTCCCAAATTGCTTATTTTTATTCCGTGAGTGAATTATTAAACTTATTTTATTTATTCTAATTATAAAATTATATTGTAGGGTCAGGTCTTATTTTCAGCAACTCAATTGAATTACAAAAAAGAAGATTGACTGAAATATAATTTTCATAATATTATAGATTTGACAAGCTCATCAGGCTAGAAATTTATTAAAATCAAGGATCCTTAAATTTTCACAAAAATACACTGATCAAAAAAATCACATACGTAAACTACATAAAATATTTAAAATTTATTTATTTACTTAATATTTATTTATTTTGAAAAAAAGTTTGAAAATTATAAAAGAATAACAATAAAGGAATAAACTTTCTTTTGGGTACATTAAAATTTTGGTAGATTAAAATTATTTAATTCAATTGACATAAAAATTCCATAAGAGTTAACGTGTAAAAATTTAAATTTTGTTGATATTTCAATTTTTAAAAATTAAGATCTTAAAATGTTTGACATGATTCTTTATTAATAGAAGTTTGAATTGCTAAAGGATTAAGAAACAATAAATTCAAGTATAAATTGATTAAAGTTTTAACTAAATTCAAATTTCAATCAAATTGAAATTTCCAAATTTCTATAAATTAAAAATAATAGTTTTCCAAGTTTTAATTGATTTCAAGTTCCATTGATTCTAATTTTTATTTAAACAAATTTTATTCAAAATTGTAATACTTGAAATTTTAATCATTTGGATTGATTGAAATTTTTATGCAATGAAAATTTTTTATAATTTAAAGTTTTTATAGGTTGGTTAAAGCTAAAAGTTTTAAATAATAATTGAAGTTTATTATTATTAAGATTTGAATAATTAATAGCTCATACCAATTAAAGTTTGGAAAAATTTAAATTCGTATTAATAAAATCATTTTAATTTGTAAATATAAAAGAATGAAATAATTTTTGTTCCCACCATTAGGAATTAAAATAAATATGAGTTATAAATCCTAAAATATTGTTTATATTCAATTTTCAAATAAAAAGTTTGAAATAATTTAAATTTGAATTAGGTAATAGAAGTTGGGGTTTTTTAATTTGGAAAAATTTAAATTTATATTAATAAAGATTTTCGAGAATGTTTTGTTATTAATTGAATTTCGTATTGTTTAAAGAAATTTTAAGAATAAGGAAATCACATCAATAGAAGTTTAGAATAAATGAAATTTATGTAGAAGTTTAAATAAATTTTGTTCAAAAAACTATTTAAAAAAATATTCCAACTTTTTGTAACGTACCATAAAATTGTTTTATTTTCAACTTCAAAATCTGATTTATTCTCTCAAAATTCTTTTTATTTATTAATTTGTAACAAATTTAGATAAATAAAAATCAAATTACAAAATTTAATCTGTTAACTTTTTATTTAATCTAAACAAGTTCATAGTTTATTCTTTGTATTTGAACTATATACTAGCCAATGAAAAATGCAATTCTATTATTAATTACTTTTAAATTTAAATTAATACTAAATAAATAAATTTAAATAAAATAATAATAACAATTTAATTATAATCAATTATTAATTATTTTTTGCTAGTTAATAATAATAAAAATCGAGAGAAGTAGAGAATAATAATGTAAGCTATAAGAAATATAATTTTATAATACCATCAACAAATCGATGTCAAATTTTTGCTTACCTTTTCTTGTTATAAGTATTTTCCGAATTGGTATACGTTTTTTGTAAATCAAAAATATTTTCCCCCTCTTTTTTTGGTTTCTTGACAAAAAATGTTTCCGGCACAGTATAAATACGTTGAAACTAGTTTATTTTTGGATGATTTTGAGCGACTGTTGTCCTACAAGAGAAACACGAAGTCCACGTGTAACGACGCAATAATGTTCAGTGTTGATTCGATTCGAGCACGTTTTAATTGGTCACGTGACCACACGACAGGTGCCAAAAATTTAAATACTTTATTCAGTATGAATTTTTTATTCCTTAGTGTTGCATTAAATTAATATCAAGAGTAAATTAATCTTTAAAATTTAATTGATTTACCAAAAATAAATTATTGTTTAACCTTTAAATTATTATATTATAATATTATATTATTAAATAAATTAAATATTATATTAAATTAATATAAAAATTCAATTAACATTTAATCTTAAATTAACAAAAATTAAATTATTATTTTGTCTTAAAATATTAAAAATTAAATTAATCAATATTAAATGTTTTCTTTTTTAAAAGTATTTTCAAAAAACAATTTATTGGCAATTGTTGTGTTTTTGTTATAATATTTGGACTAATATTTGGAAAATTGTAGAATATACAGAAATATGATTAAATTACATTTAATGATTAAATTCCTTAATTTAATGATGTTTTAATTTAGGTTTTTTAAATTACCTTAATCCCCTTTGGTTATAGTGTGGAGTGATGAAATTCGGAGATTGAATTACATACTTTAAGCAAAGATTATAACGGAAATGAAAAGCAAAAAATATGTGGTGACCGAAAGTGCATTGGCTCTGTTTGAGTTCCGTTAATCAGTTAAATTGAATAACGTATTAATACGTCGGGGTCATCGGCAAGGGTTAATCACAATGTCCGTGCCAGACACGATGAACACAATCGACGAAGCTGAAAATGCCTGGCGTAAGTAAATTTGCACCGAAAAATGTCAAATCTTCGTAGATTTTCATTTTATTAAAATGTACATGTTTGTTTCTTAAAAATTATATATTTAATTCAAATTTCAGAGTGTCTCATAAATTATCATAATTTCAAAATTCCGGATTTTCTCCGAACATAAATTTTCCCGGATTTCTTTCTTCAATGATTAATAACTGGTTAATTAAATACTAATTGGTTTGAAAAGAATATTAAAAAAATAGTTTTTACTACTATAGTATAGGTATATTTAATTTAAAGACATCAGAAAATTTTTTTTAAAAATATGTAGAATCTCAACGACATTGTAATTGTTTGAAAACAAATGAAAAAATTCTGGGAAGAAAAATAAGAGTATTTAAAAAGAGCGAGAAAAAGAGATTGTGAGAAATGGAGAAAATCTTTAGTCAAAATCTATCAATTGTAAATAAATGAGAAAATAATAAATATATATCAAATGCATTATGAACGAAAAATAAAAAATAGGGGACAGTTAATAAAAAGATAAGAAAATTTTAAAACAAAAAGAAATGTAGAAAAAAAAAAGAAAACAGGCTAGCAAAACAAAAAAAAAATGGAAAAATTGTGTAAAGTTGCAAAAGTTGTCGAGATTGTTTAAAGAGAAAATTAAAAAAAAAAATTTTTTTATGAATGACAAAAAATATACAACAAACTAGAAAATCTTTTCAAAAAATCAAAATACTTATTCGTATTTTTTTGTTAAGTTAAGAAAATAAATAAGAAAATCGATGAGATAAAGCATTAAAATTTTACGAAAAGAGAACATTTTTTAAATAGTTTTTAAAATTAAGGAAAAAAGTGTCCAACGTTCAGGGAAAAGTCAGGGAAAGTTAGGGCAAAAAATCAAATAAATTTTTTAAAATGTTGAGAAAATGAGAATTTACAAGAAAAAATTAAACAGTTTTAAAAAGTGAAAAACCTCTATTTCTCTGTAAGGAGTAGAGAAAAGATAACATAATAAAACCAAAAAATTGAGTACAAGATTAGATTGACCTAAAATGATAAATAAAAGAACAATAATTTTATAAAAATCCAGAATCTCTGAAAATTTTATAAATTTGATTTTTTACCAAAAAATATAATCGAATCTGAAAGAAATAAAAAAAAATTGAAGTTTTACTTTCTTCTCAATCTTAAATAAAAATGATAAGATTTGGTCAATATGGATATTCTAGTATTTTTAAAAATTCTACTCATTTAAAATTCTGTTAGATGAGAATTCTGCTAAATGGAAATTCGGTTAAATTTAAATTCTATTGAATAAGAAGTCGATTAAAAATAAAATCTGTAAACTAAAAACTATTAAATATGAATTTAGTGATCTAAAAATTTTGTTCGGTAAAAATTCTGGTTTAATTAATTTAATTTCCATTGAGAACACAATCGAAAAATTAAAATTCGTCTAAAAGTAAATTACGTGTAGTGCAATTCTATAAAATGAAAGTTCAAAATATTAAATTTTATAACTTAATAGTGCGCAAAAAAAAATCAGTAGAAAAAAATCTTTTAAAAAAGAGAAAAATAAAATAATTATTTTAAAAAATACAGGATACTGAACAAGTTTTTTAAAAGAAGCAGAAATTATTAATAAAAAATTGAACAGTTTTAAAAAAATTGAACTAAGAAACAGAAGAAATATTATTGTTGATATTCAGAGTAACGAATTTTTGACTATTGACATTTGGATAAATTGAAATTTGAAAGTTTGAATAAATTAAATTATGATTTATTTGACGTTTGGGATTTATTAATTACCGATTTTTGTATTCTGTACTTCAACCTGACAATACAGAAAAAAAATTATTATGAATCAAAAATTATTTTTTTAATTTTTTAATTTTATTTTTAATTTTTTAATTTTATTTTTAATTTTTTAATCATTTTTTAATCAAACGAAAACTTATTTCAATTATGAAAGCTTTTATCATCAAAGACGGTTTTGTTTGATTCAAACGAACTTTTATTATATTATTATGATTTTATTGTTATTACGGATAAGTATACTTTTATTGGCACATTATTATTGTAATGATTTTTTTTATCTTTATTACCATATTTATATACATATATTTACTTATTCAATTCTTAAATTTCTATCTCTATTTCGTTTCAAACAATAGGTAAATTATATTTTTATTAAGATTTAAATGTTTAAATATATTTTGTAATTAATTAAACTACTTAATTAATTTCATAATCTATATAACTATAGTCAAAGTAACTGATGCAAATTGAGGAATCGTCACGAACGAATAACCAGAAAATCGAGCAAAAGTGTATTCTGGCTTAAAAGAGGATGATGTTCTGAAATCTCTAGACCGTAATCCAGTGTGTCTATACTTTTGATCAAAAGTGATATTATCGGTCGAATGATCAGTTTGAAACTCACCAAAACTTTCGACACTGTGAAACTTCAACCTTGTAATTTATTGTCAGTGAATCAAAATTTCTCATCTATATTAAAATTTTGTAGAAACAAAATAGCTTTTGATTTATTACAAAATTTTATTTTTTTAAATTAGGTCTAATATTTCTTTTAATTATGTTCAACTATTAAAGAAACTATAAGTAAACTTTTAGTTTAATTTTGAAACAAATTCTACTATAGAAATAAATTACAGGGTTGCCATGGTCCTGGAAAACCTGGGAAACCTGGAATTGTCATGGAATTTTTTTGAAGTCATGGAAAACCTGGAATACCTGGAAAAGTCAGGGAATTTTATAAAATGTTGTTTTAAAAAATTAATTCAATTATTAATCTATATTTTTATTAATTCAATCAGTGATATTTTATTTGAAATAAGTTGAAAACTGCTGAATTGTCGGTGACATTTACCTGATTGATCAATAGAAAATAATTAAAATTTTCAATGCTGTTTCTAAAATTGAAAATTATTTCCATCTATCAATCAGTAAAATATTAAAGACAATTTAGTAATTTTCAACTGATTTCCTGTGAAACTTCATTGATTAAAATCATGAATAGAAAGTGATTTTCAATATAAAATTATTCTCCTTAAATTTTATAATTATTCATTAATTTTTTTAATTATTTTGTTCTGTTGTCGATTATTCTCAACAGCTTTCGAATTCTTTTGGCAATTCTCAATTATTTTCGTCATTTTGTAATTTTTCTTTCAATTATCAATTATTTTCTTCACATTTCAATTTAAATCTTTAGTTTTCAATTTATTTATTCCATTTTTCAATTATTTTCTAAAATTTGTTATATAATTTTCTTCAGTTTTTAACTAACAACTTAATATTTTCCTTCAATTTTATAATTATTCTTTAATTTTTTCAATAATTTTGTTCTATTGTCAATTAATCTCGCCATTTTTCGAACTTTTTTTTCCAATTGTCAAGTCTTTTTCTTAATATTTAATTATTTTAGCCATTTAGTAATTTTTCTTTTAATTATCAATTATTTTTTTACAATTTAAATTTAATTCTTTAATCTTTAATTTATTTCTTTAATTTTTAATATTTTCTCCAATTATTATTCTCGTCATTTCTTAATTATTTCTTTCAATTATTAATTATTTTCTACAATTTATAATTATTTCCTACAATTTTTTCAATTATTCTCTTAAAATTTTATAATTATTCTTCAATTTTTTTTAATTGTTTTGTTGTCTATTAATCTAGTCATTTTTAGAATTTTGTTTTCAATTGTTTATTATTTTCGCTATTTTTCAAATATTTTCTTCAATTCTTCATTTATTCTGCTTGTTTTTCAATTATTTCCTTTCAATTATTAATTCTTTTCGGCAATTTTCAATTATTTTCTACAAATTTTTGAATGTAAAATTATTTTTCTTAAATTTTATAATTATTCTTTACTTTTGAAAATTATTTTATTCTGTTGTCAATTATTCTCAACAGTTTTCTAATTTTTTTTTATTTGTCAATTATTTTCCTAAAATTTTAATTTAATTCCTTAATCTTTAATGTAATTCTTCAAGTTTTAATTATTTTCTTCACTTCTCACTTATTATTTTCAATTTGAAATTGCAGTCTTCAATTTTCAATTTATTTCTTCATTTTTTTTATTATTTTCTTAAAATTTCAATTAAATTTTTCAGTTTTTAATTATTTTCTTTTATATTCCATAATTCTCAGCTTTTTTAATATTTTTTTCAATTTTTAATTATATTCTTTAATTTTCAATTTCATTCTTCAATTTTCAATTTTTTTCAATATTCAATCCAGTTGTTCAATTTGCAATTATTCACATCAATTATTCCTATAATTTTCTTAATTTTTCCTTGTTTCTGAGTTTCTTAATTTAATAGTTCTTGTTTAATAATTTGTTCAATTATTTTTTCAGTTGTCAATTGATCTAATCATTTATCGAATTTTGTTTTTAATTGTCAATTTTTTTTTCATTTTCCAGATAATTTCTTCAATTTTGTAATTATTCTCGTAAGTTTAATTATTTATTGCATTTGCAAAAATGTATAGTTTTAAATGACTAAAAATAAGGCAAAGTTTCTCAGGCCCTTGAGCGAGTATTAATGTTGCTACTTATTTTGTATTTGGTCATAGAATTTGATGAAAAATAATATATGCATTTAGGTATATATTATTTCTTTTTGCGTTTTTAGTACGAAATTGTTGATCAACTTTAATCCAAAATTAAAAATATTACATCAAAAGTAAACTTAAAAAAAATTATTTTTGACCTTGAAACCTTTTTAAAATGCCTTCAATTTTCTTCAAAAGTCACTCGATACCCTGATTTGATATTTTATTATTTATTTAATTTGATTATTTTATATTTTTTTCGTTGTAACTACCAAAAAAGTTATTAAAATAATTTTATATTTGGACCTGGAATTTTTGTGAAAATGGTCTGGAAAACCTGGAAAAGTCATGGAATTTTCAAATCATGTTTTTGAGGCAACCCTGAATTAGATATCAGTAAAAAAACAATTTTATTTAGAGTGCAATTTTACTTTAAGATTTAAATTAAATTTCTGTTAACTTTTAGAGTTGTTTAGCCTTGAGAATCATTTTCAAAGAAGCGCTAAATATTAACTTTTCTATTTATCGTATTTCTGTTAGTTTTATTTGGAAAAATTAATAGTTTAATTTACAAATTTCCAAATTTTTTCATGGAAAAGGGACAAAAATGTCAAATGAATCAAACATTGAACTCTTTAAATCTGAATTACTAAAAAACTTGTAATGAAATAGGAAAGTCGTTTATAAAATAAATTAGTAAAAATTTCTACTAAGAATTAGTGAAAAACTACTGATTGTTAGTAAAAAAAAAAGGAACTACAAATTGATAGCAAAAAATTAATAGTTTGTTTTACAAACAATTTGCAATTTTTGACTATTTCTTAGTAGAAATTTTTACTAATGAATTTTGTGGATGACTTTTCATCATTTCATTAGTATAGTTTTTCACTAATTCGGATTTAAAGAGAATATAAAAAACATTCTGATTGGTTAATTTTGGAATATGCGCTTTTTTATGCAGTTATTTCCTCAAAATATGAAACTTATAATAGCTTATAAAAAAAGCTATAAAGCTTATTATTTGAGAATTTTTACTTATATTTTATTTATTTATCAAAAAAAGCTGATTTTGAACGTATGCCCCACTTTGCCCCTTAATAGTTACGCCACTGTATTATAAATCATAACTTAGAATTCTAATTCATTCAATCATTCATTCATTCTGTCCACACCTGAAATTTGTCACTAAATGTTTTTTCTTTTAAAATTTTAAATCATATTTCACCTTTTAAAAATGTTCTAAAATTTTAAATTCATAGCAATTTTAATTTCTTTAAATTTCAGTTAATGTGAATTTGCATTGATTAAAAGTTCTATTAATCCACGTTTAAAAAATACTAAATTTGAAGTAATTAAAAAATTTCGTCAATTTTTAATAATTCTTGTCTATTATGATTTCTATCACTTAAAATACAATTTTGTACTATTATTATCATTTTTCAACTATTTTCTACAATTCTTAATTATTTTAATTGTTTTTAAATTGTTTCCCTAATCTTAATTTTACCTTCCTTGAATTTAAATTATTTTGTTTAGTTTTCTTAATGGTTTTTTCACTTTTAATTATTTTTGCCTTGTCATTAAATCAATTTAATTATTTATTCCTAAATTTTATATTATTCATCACAAATTTAAATTAACTTTTTTAATTTACCATTATTTTTGTCATTTTGCAATTATTATTTTCAATTTTTAATCATTTTCATAATTTCTGAATTAATTTACTCAACTTTGAAATGTATATCTCAATTTTCAATTATTTTGTTCAATTTTTATTTCTTTTTATTATTTTGCAATTGTTTTCTCCATCTTTTAATATTTTTATTATTTTTCAATTAATTTCCTTAATTTTCAGTTATTATCTCAAATTTAAATTATTGTCTTCAATTTTCAATTTTTAAAACGATTTTTCAATTACTTTCTTTAGCTTAAAATCAAATTCTGTACTTTTATATTATTTTCTCCGATTTTTAATTTATTTCCTATTTTGGCATAATTTTTCTGAAATTTTAATAATTCTTTTCATCAATTTACGATTATTTATGCGGTTTTTAAATTATTTTCATTAATTAAAATTTTCAAGTAATTTTGTAATTATTTTCTTTTTTTAAACATATTCTATGATTTTTTAAATTATTTCTCTCAAATTTTATTTACTGTTTTCAATCTTTCTTATATAAATTATTTTTGTCATATTTCAATTATTTTTCTTAATCCTTAATAAGTTTCAGCATATTTCAATTATTTTTTTTCAAATTTGAATTAATTTTATCATTTTTTAATTATTTTCCTCGATTGTTAATTATTATTCTAATTTTCTTAAATTTTTAAGTACTTTTCTCAAATTTCAATGATTTGCTTCAATTTTTAATTATTTTCATTTGTTATCATAATTTCCAAATTTTTTTTAATTAATAATCGTTTCTCCAATTTTTAGTTATTCTAATTTTTTTCAATTGATTTTTACGATCTTTATGTATTTTTTTTAAACTTCAATTATTTTTTGTCATTTAAAACCAAATTCTGTAATTTTTATCAATTTTTTCACTCAAATGTGATTTATTTTTTACAAATTATCCTAATTTGTATCATATTTCAATTATTTTCTTCAAGTTCCAAATTTTAAAATCATTTTTCAATTATTTTTCAAAATTTATTGCCTTCAATTTTTTTTTCATTTGGTTTATAATTTCTAAAATTTAAAACTATTTATCTCCCATTTCAATTATTGCATTAAATTTTCAATTATTTATATTATTTCTTTCAATTTTCAATTACTTCCGTTCTTCTTCATAATTTCCAAAAAGTTTTGAATTATTTCTCCATAATTCATCAATTTTAAATAATGCTTATCTTTATTTATTTATTTTCTCTAATTTTAAATTATTTTCTTCTTTTTTTTTAAAGAACTTCTAAAATTTTTAAGTATTTCTCTGAAATTTTCTTTATCCTTAATTCCTTTTTTTAAATTTATTACGTATTTTTTAAAATTATTTTTATTAGAAATTAACTATATTTTGGCATAGTTTTCAAAAATTTCGATTATTTATCTGAAATGTCAATTAGTTTCATCAATAATTTTCAATTTCCTATGAGATTTTTTAATTATTCTCTTCAATAAAAAACTTTTAAGTAATTCTGTAATTTTTTTTTAAACATGTATTCTTTGATTTTTTCAATTATTTCTCTCAAATTTTATTTATTGTATTCAATTTTTCATATTTCAATTATTTTAATCATATTTCATTTCTTTTGCTCAATCTTAAATTATTTTCAGCATATTCAAGTTTCTAATTATAAAATCATTTTTTAATTATTTTCCAACATTTATATCATTCAATTTTTTTCATTTCTTTTATAATTTCAAAAATTTAAAACTATTTATGTGAAATTTGAATTATTTCCTTCAATTTTCAATTATTTCTATGGTATTTTTAATATTTTTTCTTCAATTTTCAATTACTTCCATTCTTTTTCGTAATTTTAAAAAAGTTTTTAATTATTTCTGTTCAATTGAAAATTATAATCATCAATTCACTAACAAATTTGCACAACCTGTATTTATAAATGCGGATTTTCCTGCGACAAAAAATGTATTTTTTTATAACGCAGAATAAATAAATAAATAAAAATTTAAATTATTCTCTTCAATTTTTAATTTATATTTATCTTGTTTCATTTATTTCCTCTAATTTTTAATTTTTTCTTTTTTTTTCAATAAACTTCTGAAAGTTTTAAGTATTTTTCTGAAATTTTCTTTAACTTTTCTTTATTTAAAGTTTATTATGTAATTGTTAAAATTTTATTTTTTTATCTCAATTTTTAAATATTTTTTTGAATTTTCAGTTATTTTCCCTAATTTTTCATTATTCAATTTTTGTCAATTTATTTTTAAGATTTTCAAGTTATTTTCTCAATTAATTTTTAAGTAATTTGAATTATTTTCTCTATTTTCAAAAAATTTCTATTGATTTTTTAAATTACTTTCTCCAATTTTTAATTGCTTTCATTTTTTTTCAAGTAATTTGAAAAATTTGCAATTTTGTTTAATTCCAAAATTTTGTCCAAAAAAAAAAAGATTTATTAGGGTCGACTGACGACCCTCTAAGCTTAAGGGTCCTGGAGCACTGCCCCACTTTCCCCCTTAATAGTTACGCCACTGAATAGATAAATTGAATTGGATCCTTTATCGCCGACATTTAATAAATATTAAACTAAAATGTTTAATTACTTAATAATAAAAATTTTAAAAAAAAATTTTTCCAGACGAGATGTTGGAGTGCGAAACAGGATCGCTGCTGGGTCGTGTCGCAGACTTGGAGAAGCAGTCTTTGGCTCAAAGAGACGAGATTGTCTGTCTTCGAGCGACTTTGGCGGATGCTCTGAGGCGAATCGCTCAATTGGAGGGTCGTGAGAAGCGAGAGGATGACAGAAACGAAAGGAGAAACGAGAGAGGTCTCTCTTCGCCCTTGAGGAACGGACACGTTCCATTTAGAAGTGAGTGAAATCAAAGTCAGTTTGCAAAATGAGACGAGTACTCAAAATACATCAATGTGTCATTTTCCCTGTGTCCACAACAACCAGAACGCTTAAAAAAAGCTTTTAAAAAACATTCTTTGTGTAAAATAAAAAATCCTCTCATTTAAAAAGCACTCATGTCCTGTAGAATTTCCCGCGAATTTTCACTATTGGCAAAGAAAACTACCACCGCGGTCAGTGAGGCGCCACCTGTTCAGGCTCGGTTAACTGCCATAGAAAAAAGTGGTAACCATCTGCGCCACCTACATTGGGTATAGAAACTAGAAACGTATACGTGTGTTGGTTCCTATGTGTGTAGTGTGTATTGCTTCAGTATTAGTGCGAATTCAAATGTCAATAAAAGCAAAGGAAAAATTCAAATTTAAATTATTTGAAATAATTCGAAAGTGTTGAATTAATTAATTTAATTTAATTAACCAACTGAATTAAATTAAATGAAATAATTTAACATTTTAAAATTATTTTAAAGAATTTAAATTTGATTTTTTCTTTACTCTTATTACAAGAACGAGAAACAAAGAAATGAATTTAAATTCTATTAAATAATTCTAAAATGTTAAATTAATTAATTTAACTCTTTAGAATTATTTAATACAATTTAAGTTTGATTTTTTTTACTTTCATTATAAGGACGAGAAACCAAAAATTTAATTTAAATTCTATAAAATAATTCTAAAATGTTTAATTAACCAAGCAAAAACATAGAATGCAAAATGGCGACTTGCATTCGCCTCACGTGAGGCAATACCCCCCTTGCCCCGAGGGGCGTGGACCATGAACGCCATCTGTGATGGGAACTCAACTAATATGCGTCCCTCTCTTCCCCTTCATCCCCTTGCCCTAGTGCTACATTTTGCCATTTCCTTCTACAGGAGTTGACCGAGCCTGCCACCTGTTCAAAACAAATATGGCCGCTGACAAAGAGCTTATTCAAAGACAGTCGAATTTGGTTTTCCACAGTTTTACAATAAAAAATTGTTTCGGAAGTGTTGTTACGATTATAAGTGTGTTAGCTTCAAGTTTAAACAATTTATTTTTACTCACTAAAGTTACTCCGTCGTCTAGAAATTAGATACAGGGTCAAAATGTTGTCAATTCTGGTATTCGGAGCTAGCAATAAAAGTAGACAAAAATTCGCGAGAATTCCATTGTATATTCACAAAATAAATAATTCTCACTATTATAAAATTATAATTCACTTTCACAAACACTTCAACATTTTGTTTTTAAAATAAATATCGAATTTTTGTGTATACTAAATGCGGCAATTTTCCCTGCCGGCGGCCATATTGAATAGTTCCTAAAGTAACCGATAGGAGCGTTTTGTAAATTTAAAGAGTTGCGAAATTCTCGGTAATTTAAAATCCGGTAACATTCTTGAGAATATAACCGAGAATATTCTCTTTCCGGAGAATTTATGAGAATTTTCTATGTTTGAATGAGCTTCACTATTGTGAAACACAAACAATTTATTGAAATAAAAATGGATAAATAACAGAATAATTATTATTACAAATTAACTATAAGTAAGTTCAGGGTAAAAATTATTATTAAATATAACAATTATGAGCAATTATCAACAATTGTAAATATTTTAAATATAATATTTAAAAAAGTAGTGTTAAACTTTGCAAATTACAGTAGAGACCCCATTATCCGGACTAATGAATGCAGGCACTTATCCGGATAATCGAAAATCCGAATAATCGAAAAAAGTACGAAATAAATGAATTTTCAATTTATAATTTTAGGTATTTATTTCCAATGAATTTAAATAAGACTGAAACAATCTAAAACTCTTAAAATTAACATTAATAAATGTTTAGTTACTTTACAATTAAAAAAAAAAAAAAAAAAATTGAAATTTATCCGGATAATCGAAAATCCGGATAATAGGGGTCCGGATAATGGGGTCTCCACTGTAATTGAAAAACAAAATAATGAAAACAATTAAAATTGTCGAAAGTAATTAAAAAAGTCATAGAAATGTTTTAAAATTAAAGAAAATAATTTAAATTCGGGAAAAAGACTTCAAAATCTTAGAAATAAATTGAAAAAAATTAGAATGATGAAAAATTGTAGAAAATAATTGAAAATTGTAAAAAATGCTTGAATTTGAGATAAATAATTAAAGTTTTTGAGAATTAATTCAGAAATGATGAAAAATGTAAGAAAATAATAAAAAAATAATTTAAAATTAAAGAATATAATGAAGGTTTGAGAAAATAATTGAAAAAATTACATAAATAAAGAAAAATTAAAGAAAATTTCAGAAACATACTTAAAAGTTTTAGAAGTTCATTGCAAAAAAACAAGAAAATAATTAAAATTTAGAGAAAATAAATGAAACGAAATTAAAATTGAAAAGAACAATTTTTAAATTAAGAGAAATAATTGCAAAAAATGCAGAATATAAATAGGTACATAAAATTCAAGAAAGTCGTAGATATAATTGAAAATTGAATAGAATAATAAAAATTTCAGATAAATAATTAAAATATTAGATATCTAATTAGTTTAAAATTTGGGAGTAAATAATTAAAAACTAGGGAAAATAATTGAAAAATGATTTTAAAATTTGAAACTTGAAGAAAACAAATGAAATATGATAAAAACAATGATAAGTTGAAAAAAAAATGAAATTGGAAATAAATAATTGAAAAAATTGCAGAGATTTATCAAAAATTTTAAAAGATCCGTTTGTTGGTTTCAACACCCAAATTTATGATGCAAGCATCCTAATTAATAAAATGTTATGAAATAAACAAAAATAAATAATTGAAATAGAAAAAAATTGAAATCTGAGAAAAATATTTGAAAGTCTGAGTAATTAATTGAGAAAAATGAGAATAATTAAAAATTGAAGAAAAGCATTGAAGGCTAAAAATAATTGAAACTCAAGATAATTAATAAAAAATTTTGTAAATTACGATAAATGAAAATAGTTAAAAACTATAGAAGATAATTGAAATTAGAGAAAAATAATTAAAAATCTTGAAAAATAATTGTACAAAATGGGAATAATAATTGAGAATTTAGGGAAATAATTTAAACAATGACAAAAATAATTGAAAATTGAAAAAAATAATTGAAATATGATGAAAATAATTAAAATTTTTAAAAAATAATTGAAATATGATGAAAATAATAAAAATTTCAAATAAACAATTGAAATATCAGATAAATAGTTTAAAATTTGGAAGTTATGAGAAAAATTGAAATTGATTAAAAATGAAAAAAAAACAATGGTAAATTTGAGAAAAATATTTAAAAATTTTAGTAAATTTTAAAAAATAAGAATAATTAAAAATTGGGAAAAATAATCGAAAAATGATTTTAAAATATGAAACTTGAAGAATACAATTGAAATATGATAAAAACAATGGTACGTTGGAAAATATTAATGAACTTTGTAGTTAATAAATAAATAAATATTAAAATAAAATTTTTAAAAGATCTATTTGTAGGTTTTAACGCCCAAATTTATGATGCGTGTAACCTAATTAATAAAATGTTATGAAATAAATAAAAATAAATAATTAAAATAGAAAAAAATTGAAGTTTGAGAAAAATACTTTAAAATCTGAGTAATTAATTGAAAAAAATGAGAATAATGAAAAATTGAAGAGAAACATTAAAAAAGGCTAAAAATAATTCAAACTCATGATAATTAATAAAAAATTTTGTAAATTACGAAAAAAAAGTGAAGATAATTAAAAATCATTGTAGAAAATAATTGAAATTTGAGAAAAATTCTTAAAAATCTTAAAAAATAATTTTACAAAATGAGAATAAAAAAAAAAAATTTAATTGAAAGAAATAATTGAAATATGAGAAAAATAATTAAAATTTCAGATAAATAATTGAAATTTTTGAAAATTATACAAAAAGAATGAAAATAATTAGAAATTGGAGAAGATAATAGAAAAATTACAGAATGTATTTCTAAGAAAAAGAAAATAATTGAAACATCGTTAAAAAAGTTAAAAATTGAAGACAATCTATATTTGAATTAATAACTGAAAATTTAGGATATTCATTGAAAAATAATTAAATGATATAGAAAAAAATTGCGAAATAATAAAAAGAAATGTCTATTGAACAAAATAATTAAAATTTTAAAAAAATAATTATGATGAAAATAATTAAAATTTCAGATGAATAACTGAAATTTTTGGAAATTATGCTAAAAGAATGAAAATATAATTAGAAATTGATGAAAATAAAAGAAAAATTACAGAATTTATTTTTAAGCAAAAGAAAATAATTGAAAAGTATTTTTAAAAACTGAAGACAATAATGTAAATTTGAGGTAATAACTGAATATTTAGGAAGTTAATTGAAAAACAATTGAAATAATTGAAAGATGGAGAAAATAATATCAAAATAATACAAAGAAACGAATATAAAAAAAAATCTTTTGTTATTAATGCAGAAATAATAATAATAATGATTTAAAATTGAAGATAATAATTGCAAAATGAAAATAATTTAAATTAAAAAGAATTATTTAAATTTGCGATAAATAATATAAAATTTAACAATAAATAATGAAATTGTTTTATTAACGAAGATAAAATAATTAAAATTGAAAAAGTGATTGAAACAATTGCAGAAAATAATTGAAATATGCGAAATTAGATTTAAAATGAGGAAAAAAAGTGAGAAATAATGAAAATAATTGAAAATTGGAGAAAATAAAAATAGAAGAAATTTTTAAATTTCAAATTTAGTATACTTGAACCGTGAATTAATTAAACTTTTCATCAATGCAAATTCAAATTAACAGAAATTTGAAGAAATTAAAATTGCTAGGTATAAATTTAAAATTTTAGAACATTTTGAAAAGGTGGAATACGATATAAAAATTAAAAAAAAAACATCTAGTGACAAAGTTTAGGTGTAGACAGAATGAAATAATTACTGAATGAAAGAAACTTGTAAATTATTATATTTAATTATTATACTTTTAACATTGAAATTCAAATCATTACTTATTAAAATAACACTAGGGATTCTATTTCCGTACACTGATTGAGAAAATTTTATTTAATTTTGATAAGTAAATAAAAAACCTAAATTCTCATAAATTCTTGATTAGAATTTTGGTCAACTCTATTTAAACCACCAATATCTGAAAAAAATTGAAAAAATTCGGAAATAATGGAAAAAATTCTCCAATAAACGTTTTTTAAGAATTCTTGAATCACCAACGCCTTCTATATAAACTTGGAGACAAAACGTACTTAACATATAATATGAGAATTTTTAATGCCGTTATGTGAAAACAGGTACTAAACACCAACGTAAATATTTTACAATGACAGGATTTTGTCCAGATTTTAAATTGCACGTGACAGGAAAAAGCTATTTTTCAAATGACGTCTATGAATCAGAGAAGTATTTAAATGAATTATTATCCTTTGTTAATCGGTTATAAAAGAAGTTGAAGGTTTTTGCAGATTAGTTTCACTTTTTTGCTTTCTTATCTTCATTGTACTAGGCTAATTATAGTGTTTGGAAATTTTAGATTGACTTTTACGGATTTTCGTTGATTTTCAGAAAATTAGAATATCATTGATTTTTCCATAAAATAGATTGTCGTTGATTTTTAGAAAATCGTGACACATGGTTGACATGAACTGAGATCGAAAAACTCTGTTTGCTTTCCATGCTAATGAAGCTTTTACAAACGTCAATTCTTTTAAGCGAATGTGCTCACGTCATCCACGAGAGTTATAAAGCTAAAAACACTTTTATCCTTGTTTTGTGTGTCCAAAGTGCATCCAAGTCGTCAGAGTCGTCAAAAATAATTCTTTTATCTCAACTTGAAAGTGAAAAAGTTCCAGTTAAAAAGACTTTCATGCTTCTCGTGTTTATTGACAATTTTTCGCAAACAGAATTTTTCGATAAAGGAAATTGGATGAAAAGGATTCTCGAGTATGAGAAAATCGTGCAAAAAGAATATTTTCGCTAATGGAACTGTAGTGAGAAAGATGAAGATAAATATTAAAGAACATGATTTTTAGTTTTTAGAGAAACGAAAGAAAATGTAAAAATTATTATCAACTCGATTTTGTCATAAAAAATTAAATTTTTGATACAAAATTATGCAAAAAGAATGTGTAGATCAGAATCTAAATTGAGAAAGCTGAAGAATTTTGAACCAAAGTAAAAAATTGGAAATTTTATACAAAATCGTTGAGTAATCGTTGGTAATTTTAAAAAACTGAAAGTTAGATTTTTAAAGTAAGTTAATTATGAAAAATGATGGTCTTGAAATTAATAAATTTTATTTTAATGTCCAAAACAAATTATTGGAAATTTATAATTAACGTCAGACACACTTTCGGAAAACTCTCGATTTCAAATAATGGATTTAATTATCAATTCTTTACCTTTCATCTTCTCCATAACTTGAAATAGAAAGTTTTATTAAAAATTAGTCGCTAATTAAAAATTTTTTATTATCGAACATTTTAAAATGAAATTAACTTAAATATGTGATTTTCATATTTTATAAATTCCAATCTTGTAACAGAAAAAAGAAGAATCACAACTTGAGTGGAAAAATATTTTTTGTTTTTATATTTTAAGAAAGTTTTTCGTAAATTGCAAAATTATCCTTTTATTCTCAATTGAAATAATTTTAAATAAACTGAAACATAATGCCAAAAATGTAATTCTCAAACACAACGTCAATTTGTTTTTGTCTATGTAGGACACCACCTTTAATACTTAGTCACGATTTATGTCAGTTGACATTCTTCGCATTCGCTATCGCAGAAAAGTCACATAAAGGGTGTCTTTAAAAAATTCGTTTCACTTAAATATCACCTGTTTTAAATATCAGACTGAAACTACTTCTTGTATTTCGTTTCGAGATGTATATTTTATAATTTAATTTTTTTTTTTTAGAGTGATTTAATTTGAGCATTTTTGCTGTGCCTATAATAATGGAAATAAATTTTGAAATGAGAGCGTGGCTCAAATTACCTTGAATGAAACTTGGATTGTACCTGTCGACTTGCGAATGGAAACCTCACGAGGTTAAACCCATTTGAGCTTGAAACTTGGCGAGGGTGAAAACTCGCACGCGATGAAGTTTAAAACCATGCTAGTGCAAAACAAGAGCAAATTCAATTTCTCAAACAATTGGATTCGCATCTGTTTATTACACTGATTCTGACATTGCAAATATGAAACACGATTGCTAATAGCACGAACAAAACTTTACTCGGGTCAGGGTCAAATGTACAAAAGTAAAAGCTCATTACATTATTTCTGCTATTTGTATTTATTTGGCATATCTTGCATTTTTTAAATCAATTTTTTAACTACTTTTTAACCAAGTTTTGAAATATTTTACTTCTTCATATAGAGAAAGCTTTGTGATGTTAGAGAAGTTGTCAACGTAATTTTGTTTTTTCCAAAAAGTCAAACTACTTCAAAAATCACGTAACTTCCTTCTACCTCTAGAATTACGTAACACCCTTTTACCTGTAAAATAATATTAAGATCATAAATATCTTAATTTGGACACAGGGATTTTTGAAAACTACAAATCAAATCTTTTTCAACACTTTTTTTTATGGATTATAAATAGAATTAACATTACCATAACATACCATTTTCGTAATTTTGTTATTTTTCTTTCAAATCTCAATAATTTTATTTACTAGCAAAATAAAACGCGCGCCAGAGCGCGATTAGATCTTCATTCATTTTAGAAATTATAAAATACAATAATAAATATAACAAATCGGTCTAATAAGACGAAATAAATATTTTAAATATAATATTTAAAAATCAATTAATATAAAAAAAAAAAAATATTTATTTAGGACAAAATTTATAATGTTTTATAATTCAAAAGAATTGCAAAAAATAATTCAAATTAAACAAAATAATTGAAAATTTTTCAAATTAAATGAAAAAAAATAATGAAATCAATTCAAAATTGGGAAAAATAATTTAAACAATCATAAAAATGTTTTAAACATAAAGAAAATAATTTAAATTTAAGAAAAATACTTGAGAATCTTAAAAGTAAATTAAAAAAAATTGAATAATGAAAAATTAGAGAAAATAATTAAAAATTGAAACAACATGATTAAAAATTGAGATTAATAAATTAAAATTAAAAAGAATAATTAAAATTTGAGAAATTAATTAAACAAATTACATAAAATATCTTCAATAAAGGAAAGTTAAACAAAATTTGAGAAAAATACTGTAAATTTCCAGAATTTCATTGAAATAAAAGAAAATAATTAAAAATTAAAGAAAATAAATAAAAAAAGATAAACATAATTTAAAATTAAACAGAACAAGTTTCAATTAAAGAGAAATAAGTAAAAACTTTTTGGCAATTATGAAAAAGAAGGAGAAAAGGAACGAAAGTAATTGAAAATTGAAGAAAATAATATTAAAAATATTATAAATAATGAAATAATTGAAAAGTCAGATAAATAGTTAACAAGTTTTAAAATTATAAAACAAATGTAAAAAATTGAAAATTGAAGGAAATAAATTTTGGAAGATAATTGAAAAATGTTTTTAAATTTTAAAACTTGACGAAAATAATTAAAATATGATACAAACAGTGATAAGTTGTAAAAAATAAATAACAAGTGTGATAATTGAAAAAACTACAGATTTTTTTTTAAATAAAGAAAAAATAATTGAAATTTGAAAAAAAATACATGAAGATCTTAGAAATCAATTAAAAAAAAGAAAATAACTAAAAATTGGAGAAAAGAATTGAAGAAATAAGATAAAAGTAATTGAAATTAACGATAATCAATAAACAAATTTTGAAATTATGAAAACAAATGAAAATAATTAAAAAATGAAGAAAATAATTGAAATTTTAGAAAAAATTTTAAAAATCTTAGAAAATAATTTTAGAAAATAAGAATAACTAAAAATTGGAGAAAAGACTGGAAGAATGCTAAAAATAATTGAAATTTACGATAATTATTAAAAAAGATTTGAAATTCTTATAACTTAGAAAAAGAGAATAATAATTAACAATCGAGGAAAATAATTGAAAAATGATAAAATTAATTAAAAATTGCAAAAAAATAATTCAAATATGCTGAAAATAATTTAAGATTGATAAAGAAATTTAAATCATGATGAAAATAATTTAAATATGAAAAATTGAGAACATTCAATAAAATTTGAGAGAAATTTTTTTTTCAATTTTACATTCTTTTAATTATTTACACCAGTTATCAATTAATCATGTCATTATTCAATTATTTATCTCAAATTTTTATCATTTTTGTTATTTTTCATGTATTATCTTGAAATTTTAATTTTTTGTAATTTCTCAATTTATTTTCTTCAAATTTCAATTATTTTTGTCATTTCTCGACAATTTTTTTTCTATTTTCAATTTTTTTGTCATTTTTTAATTGTTTTTTAAAAATTTTCAATTAATTTAGTAATTTCTCAATTATTGTCAATATTTTCGAGTTGTTTTATTACTTTCTTCAAATTTTGTATTTATTTTATTATATCTTTAAATTATTGTCATGAATTTTTTAATTTCTTACTTCAATTTTCATTTATTGTTCTCAATTCTCAATTTCTTTTCAAATTTTAATTATTTTTATCATTTTTTAAGTCTTTTCTTCAAATTTTTTATTTTTTACTTAATTTTTAATTAGTTTTGTCACTTTTCAATTCTTTGTCTCAAATTTTTATTATGTTTGTTATTTTTCACATATTACCTTCAAATTTAAATTTGTTACGATTTCTCAATTATTTTCTTCAAATTTCTGTTCTTTTTGTTATTTCTCGATTATTTTTTCTTATTATAATTATTTTTCTCATTTTTTAATTGCTTTTAAAATTTTCAAATAATTTAGTCATTTCTCAAGTATTATCAATATTTTCGACATTTTTTTATTACCTACTTTCTCCAAATTTTACTTATTTTCTCATATCTTTAAATTATTATCATGGATTCTTTAATTTCTTACTTTAATTTAAATTAAATTTTTCATTTTTCAATTATTTTTGTCATTTGTCAAATGCTTTTTATTTTTAATTTTAATTATTTTTATCATTTTTCCAGTATTTTCTTCAAGTTTCAAATTTTTTGGGATTTTGCAATTATTTTGACATTATTTAATTATTTTCTTTAAACGTCAATTTTTATCTCCAATTTTTCAATTATTGATTTCTAATTTTTATTTTGTTTCTCTATTTTTCAATTATTTATGTCCTTTTTTACGTCTTTTTTTCAAATCATAAATTTTTTACATAATTTTAAATTAGTTTTATCATCTTTCATGTTTTTTTCAAGGTTCAATTATTTTTGTCATTTCTCGATTATTTGCTCCATTTTTTGTATTATTTTTGTAATTTTCAATTATCTTTGTCATTTCTCAATTATTTCTTTCAATTATTAATTTTTTCCGCAATTTTCAATTATTTTCTACAAATTTTTCAATTTACAATATTATTCTTGAAGTTCATAATTATTCTTTAATATTTTGTTCTGTTGACAATTATTCACGACAGCTTTCTAATTTTTTTTCAATTGTCAATTACTTTTTTCTATTTTAATTTAATTCCTTAATCTTTAATTTATTTCTTCGATTTTTAATTATTTTCTTTTCTCAATTATTATTTTTAATTTGAAATCCCAGTCTTCAAGTTTCAATTATTTTATTCAATATACAGTAATTCATACCTTTCTTCAATTATTATCAATTATTTTTTCAAATTTGAGTTTAATTCTTAAATTTTCAATAATTTATTTCTTAATTTTTTTATTATTTTCTTCAAACTTTAAGTTTTTAGTTTTCAATTATTTTCTTCCATATTCTACAGTTTTCAGCTTTTTTAATTACTTTTTTCAACTTTTAATTATATTCTTTAAATTTCAATTCCATTTTTCAATTTTCAATCCAGTTCAATTTGTAATTATTTCCAACAATTATTCCTATAATTTTCATAATTTTTCTATTTTCTTAATTTCTTAATTTAATATTTCTTGCATAATTTTTTCAATTATTTCTTTTAGTTGTCTATTAATCTTTACATTTTTCAAATTTTGTTTTTAATTGTCAATTTTTTTGGTTATTTTTCAGATATTTTCTTCAATTTTTCAATTATTCTTGTCACTTTTCTATTATTTCTTACAACTATTAATTATTTTCTTCGTTTTTCAACTGTTTTCTGAAATTTTTCAATTATTTCCTGCAATTTTTTCAATTTTCAGTTAATTTCTTAAAATTTTATAATTATTCTTGGATTTTTTCAATTGTTTTGTTTGGCTGTGTATAAGTCTAGGCATTTTTTGAATTTTGTTTTCAATTGTTCATTACTTTCGTCAGTTTTCAGATATTTTCTTTAATTTTGTAATTATTCTCGTAATTTTCATTATTTATTGCATTTGCAAAAATTTATAGTTTTAAATGACTAAAAACAATGTAAATTTTTTTGCGCCCTTGACGCGATCATTATTTCATAGTCATAGGTTCTTTGGATAAAATACTCTTAGAATAAAAAACGAACTAATTTATTCGTCTATATAAAGTATAATATATTTTTCTGCAAATTGATAGAATTAATGTATATTTTTCATTTTTAACCAAATTCAAATTTTTTTTTTTTTTTAATAATAGTACAATATTGTAATCTTTGATCAATTTTAATAAAAAGATTTTTCTTTAAACGATATCTTAAATCGTTTTATAATTTTATTTTGTTTATTATTTTGCATTACAGTTTATTGCTTTCTCTACGAGGAAGCAAATTATTTTTCTTTCCTTGATAGGGAAATATTAAAATTTTTTTTGTATATTTATTTTAAAAACTTGTTTTTTGTTGAAGAGACTTGGGTAAATTGACTGTTTGGTTTTTATAAGTCAATTTATCCAGTTTTTTCTACATTAATTTTTTTTTATTTATGTTAAATTTATTTTGCTATTAATATTTTTATTTATTTTTTTCAAGGTAACCAAAATTCAGTTCCTTTGAAAGATATAAGACTGCGGCAAACGGCTACTTCCGGTCTAAGGAGTTCTCCATCTTCAGGATCAGCTCACGACGTCAGAGATGCAAATTCGAGTCCTAGACGACCTATGAGTTATACCTCACCTTCACAACTTCCTCAGAGGTAAAAGAGTTCATTTTAGAGAAACTTTAATCAACTCTCTAAATCTGAATTAGTTAAAAATAACATTTTTGAAAGAAAAAAGTCGGCTACTATAGTTCAAATAGTTATATTTCTACTAATATAAAAAATAACTAATTATGTATTAGTCAAATTCATTTTTAGGTTATCTAAAAAATAACCAATATTTTAGTAAAATTTTGTTTGCTAATTCAATTAGTCAAATTTTAACTATTTTTTTGTTATTTTTTTACTAAAATAATTAGTTATTTTTCACTAATTATTGAAACAAAAAGTTAGCCACGAATTTATTAATAATAAATTAGTTATTTTTAATCAATTCAGATTTAGAGAGAAAACGGACCATGAAAATTATTTACAAGTTTTAAAAATTTTTAATAATTTTTAATTATTTGTTGGATTTTGTAAAAAGATTATCTATATCATAAATTTAACAATTTTCCCGAATTTTGCGTTTTTGAAAAATTGTTTTCATATTTTCTTGAAAATCATTACTATTTTTTTTTATTGACAGAAATTTTTTGGTAGCTTTTCTGCACTTTCTTATTTACTTTTCAACATTGTATAAGTTAAAAATTGTCATTTATTTAAAATAATTATTTTTAATATAAATTTAATTAAAAACTTAACGTTTTTTTATAACTTTCTTATACTTTATTAAATTTTTCATTGCCTCATATTCTTCTTTTAACATTCTTTTACTTTTTAGTAAATTTGCTAATTTCATCACTATTTTTTATACTTCTTAAAAATCTTTCTGGTTTTATTTTTCTTTTTTATAAGATTTTTTAAACTTTACCATTTCATTTTTATTTCATATTAGTTATTTTTAAATTTTATTTCCAAGCAATGTATTATAACATCAAGAAAATTTTCCTATCTTCGTTACTGATTTTTCCATATTTTCCTAATTTTTAAGCAAATTTTCGGAGAATCTTTCAATATTTTCAAATATTTTCTTGTTTTTTATAAGATTTTTTTAATTTTTCTCTTTTATCATTTTTTTCGAATTTAGCTTTAATTCTTTATTTCTCATTTTTAACTTAACTTAATTTACAGATTCACGCAGTTTTTTTAGGGAGAGAGTGTGGAGATTTTTATTTATTTCTCAATTATTAGATTTTATACATTTTTGTCTCAAATTCATTAACTTCTTAATAAAATTTCTAAATGTAAAAGTGAGGGAAAAAATTTCAGTTATTCTCTAATTAGGTACCTATATATTTGATTTATTTATCGATTCACTCATCTTTTTGTAAATTTTCTCCCATCTTTTTTAACTAATTCATAAACTCAAATTTGCTTATAAAATTGCTAATGTTTGACTTTATATTTAAACCAAAATTTTCATTGTTAGAATCGTTTTTAATTCTTCAAACATTTTCAGATTTTTTCCTTCTTTTTCATACTTTTCTCCTTTCAGTTTCCTCATGTTTTAAATCATTTTCTCAACTTTTCTATTGTTGAAAAATTTTCTTATTTTCCTTTGTAGGCCTTTTTCTTATCTTTTTACATTTTTGTTTTCACATTTTCTCATTATTCAGTACCTTTCAGCTAATTTTCTTATTTTTACATTCACTTATATTGTCAAAATTTATTTAAAATTATTTATGTATTTTAAAAAATATTTTTGGTTATCAAAATAATTAATTCTTTTTTTTTTTTAATTATAACATTTTTTGTAGATCTATACAAAGTTTTTTACTTTTTTTTTTGTTAAAATGAAGGAGGAAGAATTTTCACTTATTTTTTAATCATTTTATGTATTGTTTTATTTATTTATTGTTTTTATTTATCTTTTAAAATATTTTTGCATTTACAGGCTTCACAGTCCCCTATTTCCCCTAAATGACCCCTATTTTGCGATTGGTCCCTAAAAGTCCCCTATTTAAAAAATGTTACCCTAAAATTCCCTATTTTCCACAATAGTATATTTAAAGTCAAGGTATCTAGACATTTTCAATTATTTTAAATCTTCTTTAAATTTTTATTATTTTTTCAATTTTCAATTATTTCTATCATTTTAAAATTATTTTCATATTTTTCATTTTCAATTTTTCATTTATTAACTTATATTTCAATAGATTTCCTGAATTCTCAATCCTTCATCTCAGATTCCAATTTTTTTTTCTACCATTTATACTTCTTTGTATTATTATTTGACTAATTTCATAAACTGTCAATTATTTTCATGGAATTTCAATGATTTTATTGAATTTAAATTATTTTTGTCTACTTATTAAATATTATCATTATTTTTCAATTAATTTCCATCATTTTGTAATTGATTTCTTGAATTTTTTAATTTTTTTCTCCAAATTATAAATTTTTCAATTATTTTTTGACTGATTTACTAAACTTTTAATTATTTATTTCAAATTTCAATTATTTTTTTTTAAATTTACACGTACTTTCGGTATTTTGTAATTAATTTCCTAAGTTTTCAATTATTTATCTCAAATTTCAATTATTTTTAAAAATTTATCATTATTTTTGCCATTTTTCAATTATTCTTCTCAATTCTCGATTGTTTTCTTCATTTCTCAAATATTTTCTAATTTTTAAATTACTGCCTTCAATTTTCAATTATTTTTATAATTTTTCAATTTTTTTCTCCAAATTATAATGGAATTATTTTTCAAATGATTTACTAAACCTTTAATCATTTATTTCAAATTTCAATTGTTTAAAAACATTTTTAATTGATTATAGAATTTTTAAATTATTTTTTTTAAATTTACAATTACTTTCTGTATTTCGTAAATAATTTTCTAAATTTTCAATTATTTATCTCAAAATTCAATTATTTTTAAAAATTTATCATTATTTTTACTATTTTTCAATTAATTCCTTTAATTTGATATATCTGTAATTTTTAAAATTATTTTTCCCAAATGTCGATTTTTTTCTTTAATATTCAAATATTTTTTTATTTTTCAAATATAAATTACTGTCTTCAATTTTCAATTATTTATATAATTTTGCAATTTTTATTTTAATTTTTAAAATTATTTTTAGTTTGATTTACTAATAATCTTCATTTATTAATCTCAAATTTTAATTCTTTTTTTTCAATGTTAAATTTCTTTTATTGATTTCTTCTCATTGATTTCTTCGATTTTAAATTACCTTAATAATTTTTTAATTAGTTTTCTAAATCTTCAATTATTTTTCTCAATTCTCGATTGTATTCATCAATTTAAAAATTTTTTTTCAATTATTCTCTTCATTTTTAAATTAATTTTTTTCAATTTTTAATTATTATTGTCTTCAATTTTTAGTTGTTTCTATAATTTTGCAACTATAAAAACAATTTTTAATCCTTCAATTATTTTTAAATTTTAAATTTATTTCTTAAATCTTCAGTTATTTATCTCAAATTTGAACTCTTTCTTTTACTTCTGATTAGTTTTATAATCTTTTTTAATTGTTTTTTCCACAATTTATAATTCTGTTCATTATTTTTTAATTAAATACGTAAATTTTTAATATTTTTTTAATTTACCATTATTCTTATCTTTTTTCAATTATTTTCTCTTAGTTCATATATGTACTCTTTCAAATTATTTTTCTCATTTATCAATTATGTTCTTCAATTGTCAGTTATTTTTTAATTATTTTCTTCAACTTCTAATTATTCTCGTCATATATATTTCATTTATTATCTTGAATTTTCAATTATTTCTGAATTTCTGTATTCATTTTCTATAATTTTGAATTATTATTTATTAGTTTTAAATTACTTTCTAAAATTTGTAGTTCTTTTCCTTTTTGTTTTTTTTATTGTAATTTAAAAATTCTGTAATTATATTTTTTATATCCTACAACATTGCAATCTTGTCCTACCCAAATAAAATCGAGGTTCCACCGTCTATAATTCATTTATCTTTATTTATAAAGTTTTTAAAGTACCCTAAAAGTTCCCTATTTTTGTATATTCAGTCCCCTATTTCCCCTAAAATATTCTTCATTGTCACTATGAATCCTGCATTTATTAGGAACTATTTAATAATATTAATTTATTATAATTATAATTTAAATAATATGTAGCTTTTAAAACACCAAAATACCAAATATTTTTACTACCAATAACTATTTTTCAACATTTGCAGGTTTTAACTGACAGTTTGCAAACAATTGATATTCATATTGATTTTAAACCATCATTTTAACATTTTTTAAATGTTATTTAAAATTTAGTAATTTTTCTTAAACTTGAACTGTCTGAGCATTTTTTACATATTTTAACTTTTATAAATTAAATCACAGTGTTTAGAATGCTAAATGTTTAAGGATTAATTTAAAAAAAAAACTATACACATTTGTTAGGTAGAAGTATACATTTTTCTGAAATTTAAAATTGAAAAACTTATCGTCGAAAAGCATCATTTTCACAATTTTTAAATAAATTCTTTAATATTAAACTTTAATATTTATTTTTGGCCAAAAGTTATTAAAAATTGCCAATTTACCCGCAAGTAGGCATTTTACCCGATTATCACCAAACAATTTGTTGTCAGTCTTGAATATTTTTTTATTATCTAAAAGAATGTAACTTTTCAGAAGATCCGTCCATTATCAATCAACAAATTCTCTACACTCAGACAGTCCAAGCAGTAGTAGCGTATCTCCGGTGCCATCACCCAGTCCTAGGGCCACGCCACTTCCTGCTGCAAGGTAAATATAACACTCAAAATCTATTTTATTCTCGCATGACACAAGCCTGCGAAAAATATGTTTTGTCGTTAACTGAATGCCTATAAAAAGCAACTTTTTTTTTCTTCTAAAAAACGGAATGCGAGTTATTTTGATGTTTTTTTTTTTGGTCTCTCTTTCTCTATTTTCTTTCATTGCAAATCTATACCATTTCCGCTAAATTAGCTGTAAAATTGTAAATTCCGAGTGTTTTGCGCACGAGTTTTTGATAAAAAAAAAAAAGAAAATCTCTTTTTGACGATTGACGGCAAAGCTAGCTAAAGCAAGAGATAATGATAAAACGAACGAGTTTCGTTAAATCCTCAGCAGATCTCCGACGACAAGAACAAATGGACCGCTAGCTAGTAGTTTAAGAAGAGCAAAGAGATGGTCTTCAACTGGAGACTTTACACATTCCCCTCAATGTCCAGCAAATAACTCGCAACTTGCCGTTTCTAGGTAAGTTTAAATCTATTTATTTCTTAGATAGATCAAAGGAATTGACTCGACGATTCGTTTCACACTTTTAGAAAGCTCAGATAAATGCTTCTTTTTTTTTTTTGTAAACTAGAAAAGTCATTTGTAAAGCGTGCTAAAGTCATTTAATAGAAAATTACATTTTAGATTAGATATCTTTTTATCTGATCTGATGCACTTGCGATCTGACATTAAACAATTAAAGCTCGTATTTAAAAGTCTTATTGCAATTATCGTAAATAGGTGGAATTAGAAAATTAGTATTTGTATTAATTTTATGTGTATGGTTTTTGATAAATAAAAATTTCAAGTTTTCTAATTCCATTTTCTTATGTGCGAACATGGATTAAGGAATTATGCTTCTAAAATGAAATAAAACTTTTTTTAATTAATTTATTTTAGGCTTTTAATTTATTTTATTTAAAAACTTTAAGTATTATTAATTATAATAAATGCAAGAGAAGACTACCAGTAGAAAGTTTCAAACCAATCTGATCGATTTTCAAACTATCGTCCGCCATATTGAATCCGACATTTTGAATTTTTGAAATCTGACATCGAATTTTGTAATCAGCGACACTAGAAGATCGCGAATAATGAATTTGGAATCAAGCTCATCGATTTATAAAATCCTATCCGCCATATTGAATCTGGGAATTTAAACTTTTAAAATATGACATCAGATGAAACTAAAAAAAAATTATATTCTGTAGCAAGATTTGTTATTATTTTCGGGTTAAAAATCAGTTTAAAATAGAATCCGATCCGTTACCATTTTCGAGAAATCTGTAACTTCGAATTACATTATACAAAATTACAGATTTCGTAAAGATGCTAAAAGATAAAACTTAATTTAAAAGACATTTATAACCTGTAAATAATTACAAAACATGCTACAGAAGCCGATTTTGTCTAAATTTTTTTGGCGCCTGTATTCTCGGTTTTTTTGTAGCTCAAATAGATGTCACAAAAAAGTAAACAAAAACGGCTTCTGTAGCGAGATTTGTTATTATTTACAGGTTAAAAATCAGTTTAAAATAGAATCCTATCCATTACCATTTTCGAGAAATCTGTAATTTCGAATTACATTATACAAAATTACAGATTTCGTAAAGATGCTAAAAGATAAAACTTAATTTAAAAGATGTTCATAACCTGTAAATAATTACAAAACTTGCTACAGAAGCCGATTTTGTCTAAATATTTTTGGCGCCTGTATTCTCGGTTTTTTTGTAATTAAAATAGATGTCACAAAAAAGTAAACAAAAACGGCTTCTGTAGCAAGATTTGTTATTATTCCCAGTTTAAAAATCTGTTTTAAATGAATATCTAAATGTTCCCATTTTCGAGAACTCTGTAATTTCGAATTGCATTATACACAATTACAGATTTCTTAAAGATGCTAAAAGATAAAACTTAATTTAAAACACATTTATAACCTGTAAATAATTACAAAACATGCTACAGAAGCCGATTTTTTCTAAATTTTTTTGGCGCCTGTATTCTCGGTTTTTTTGTAGCTCAAATAGATGTCACAAAAAAGTAAACAAAAACGGCTTCTGTAGCGAGATTTGTTATTATTTACAGGTTAAAAATCAGTTTAAAATAGAATCCTATCCATTACCATTTTCGAGAAATCTGTAATTTCGAATTACATTATACAAAATTACAGATTTCGTAAAGATGCTAAAAGATAAAACTTAATTTAAAAGATGTTCATAACCTGTAAATAATTACAAAACTTGCTACAGAAGCCGATTTTGTCTAAATATTTTTGGCGCCTGTATTCTCGGTCTTTTTGTAATTAAAATAGTTGTCACAAAAAAGTAAACAAAAACGGCTTCTGTAGCAAGATTTGTTATTATTCCCAGTTTAAAAATCTGTTTTAAATGAATATCTAACTGTTCCCGTTTTCGAGAAATCTGTAATTTCGTATCATTTAATACAAAATTCCAGATTTTGCGCAAACGGAAAGAGATAGAATTTTATTTGAAATAGATTTTTAACCTAAAAATAACTACAAAATATGCTACAGAAGCCATTTTTGTCTGCATTTATGTGAGACTTATCGTTAGTGTTCTCTTGAAGCTAATATAGATGTGACAAAAGTATACATAAAAGCGGCTTCTGTAGCACATTTTGTAATTATTTGTAGATTAAAAATCTGTTTTAAACAGCATTAAATCTTTAGCCGCTTTCGAGTAATCTGTAATTTCTTACTTTTTAAATTCGAAATTACAGATTTCTCTAAAACAGAAAGAAGTAGAATATCATTTGAAACAGATTTATAACCTTTAAATAATTACAAAATATGCTACAGAGGCCGTTTTTGTCCAAATTTCTGTGACAAATATTTTTAAATCAACAGCATAGCAAAAGTAGATGTTACAAAATTTTCGAAAACGGCTTCTTTAGCACACTTTCTAATTAATTATAGATTATAAATCTGTTTTAACTAAACTGACAACTGTCCCTGTTTTCAAAAAATCCGTAATTTTGAATTTACATAATAAGAAATTACAGATTTCTCGAAAACGAAAGGAGATATAGTACTGCTTAAAACTTATTTTTAACCTATAAATAATTACAAAACGTGCTACAAAAGCCGATTTTTTCTGCATTTATGTGACATCTATTTTCATTATTTTTTTAAGTTAATTCATAAGATACATTGTACAAAATTACAGATTTCTCGAAAACGGAAAGAATTTTTTTTAAATATACTTTTAACCTGAAAGTAATCAGAAACTATGTTTTGTTCCTATCCTAATTTCGAGAAAAAAGAACTTTTATTTATTGAAATGATTTATATTTATAGATATTTTCTAAATTGAGTTCTTATGATTAATATATTATTTTATTTACCATGTGGGCTTAAAAATCTTCTAATTTTCCATGATTCATATAATTTTATTTTTTAAAAGGTACCTTCATTTTTACTATTGTTTTGTGAATTTTTAAATTATAATTTTAATTTACATAATTGTTAAGATAAGTTTTTTTAGTCCTTGATTACAAATCCTTTCAAAATTAAAAATCTCGAATTTGGTAAAGCATCAGATAAAAAATTTTAATTAGAAAGTCCTTTTATTTAAAGAAAATAAAATTTGTATTTATATTATTTATTCTCTGTGCATTAAATTGAAACGTTCTTATTAATCGATTTATATAAAGAAAAATTACGAAATTGTAGGGGAGAGGGCCCCAAGTTGGATACCCTATCGATTTATTGCTGTAGAATCCAAACCGAATAAAATATATTAAAATGTTTTATGCCGGATGAAAGTACAATTTATAAGGTAACTTATGGCCACAGAGATAAAATTTTATTTTGAACATAAACATTTTTTAAAGCATTTTTTCTAATTGTTAAAATTTTCGGTCTAAAAAGAAGTGGCCCCAAGATGGACACCTTCTTAAAAGTCTCTGAAAATGGTAGTAAATAAAAAATTAACATCGTGTAACAATTCTTGAACTAAGTTTTAATCATTTTACGGAATTTGTCAAGAAATGAAATTTCTAAAAACTTCAATTTAATAGGTTAACAGTAAAAAGTAATAAAATATCGAAAAATATCAATATAATAAATTCTCTAACGATAAAATCACATTTTATGGTGGAAAATAAAAAATTTTAATTAATTGGCTCAACAAATTATTGAAAAAAGTATAAAATCGAAAATATGCAAAAAAATACATTGAGATTTTAGGCCTGTCCATCTTAGGGTACATGATACCATTTTTTAATCCCCAGTAAAAATATAGATATGAATACTGAATTAATAAAATCATTTTAGAATATTATTTTACGATAAATAAAGAATATTATAACGTTCAGTACTCATTCTAAATCATAAATTTAAATAACTTTACCAACTTGAGAAAAAACTGTTACAAAACTTTTTTAGACACAAAATTACGTGGTATGTGTAGAAGAAAAACCAACTGGTTTTTTTTCTTCAAATGTGCATCAAAATGTTCGTTTATACAAACAACAAAAATGACAGAAAGCATAAGGCGCTGTCACCTTAAACAAAAATTTTATACGAAATGTCCATCTTGGGGCCCTGTCCATCTTGGGGCCCACTCCCCTATATAAAACGAGTCAATTCTGTAAGCTATAATTTTTGTATTATTTTATTCCGTCATTGCTTTTATTGCTCAATGATTGATAATTAAAATAAATGTTTGTAACTACTGCTTGTTTTCTATTTTTTTGTTTTGTTGTTCGCTCTTTGAAATTGTTGATTTATTAGCTTGTATCTAACTTTGTATATACTTGTTTTGTTAGTTGAATTTTGTTGTTTTACTATCTTCTCAGATCTTGGTCGTAAAAATTTAATAACTGTATTGAGATTAGTATCCATTATGACATAGGGAAAAATGTTTCCATTCCTTGAATTGGAAATTAGTTGTAATCTGATTATGAGAATCATAATGACAATTAGTATTTAGAATTAGATTTAGACGTTAATTTCAATATTTTTTAAATATTTAAAATTAAAAATTAGGAACTTGCAATTCTTTTAATAAATTCAATATTTTTTATATTGAGTACTTCCAATTTTTTAGTAAATTTAAAATTTTTATTATTAATTCCCTTCAATTGCTTAATAACCTTAGTTACTATTACAATTAAACACTTTCAATATTATTTAACAAATTTTAATTATATTTTTCATTTCTGACAAAAAAATTGCTCAATTCTAGTTATTCGAAATTTACGAAAGATCAAGTAAAAATTTTGCATTATGACATGTTTTTGCATCGCATGGTTTGTTTTTTGTTTGCATTTTCGTCCAATGTAGATTGTCTGCCTCTACCAAATCACTGTTCAACCTCTTCAAGCCTACGGTGCCAAACAGCGTGAAACATGGGTAAATAAATAAATAAATCAATAAATAATTAGCGAAAGTCAATTTCCATTTCACTCTCACAAATGCTTAATATTCATTTTTAATTATTCTCCAGGAAATACAACACTGTTTTTACTATAGTTTTCATCAGTTACTTCCATACAATAATTAAATAACTAATTAAGTAAAAACTAAGGAATTTATTTCTTCTTTTCCGAATTATGCAAATTTACGAAAGCAACTTTTAGATGCGGTAAATAATTATAAAGTAAATTATAAATTAATTATACATTTGTAATTAGAAATGAAGAATTATTAATTAAACTGAGCCACGATACTTTTGAGTTTAAAAATGGATTTTTGATTTTAAAGGCTGTGAAGATTATAAGTCTTATTACGTAAAATTGGAATCTGTTACGATTATTGAACTCAATAATGTGAATCACATAATGGTCATAATGGAAAATATTTCCGAGGTTGAGGAACTCTTTTCTACAAAAGGCAAGCAGAGGCGGCTTATATAATTTACACTGATATAAATTTATTAACTCATATGCCTTTTTTTTACGAGACAACACACTGAAAAGCATAGTCTTTGACTTAATTCGATTACATCAAGAAGAGAAAAAAATAACAAAACTCCCACCAGTTTCTCGACTTTAGTATAAATTTGAATTCAATTCTCAGTCAAGTGAAAAACGAGTTTCCTTATTTATCAAAACGAGGGGGTTCACTTTACTTTTAAGGAAATGCAAACATTCCTGAATCCTATTAAAAAGTTCTTTGGTCCGATCTTCAACGATAAAAAAAACCGTTGAAATTTTGAGGATAAAATTCGTTAGAAATTTATTGATATCTTAAAAATGTATTGATATAAGAAATTTGCAAAACACATTTTTGGAACTTCAATTATAAAGAAATTTTTAGACTAGTTTTTTGAGATTAACGTGTAAGAATATTTGAATAACGACCCTTATTATTTGTACATTAATTTAATCATTATGATATAATTATATTGTTTGTATTAAATTAATTATGTTTTAAACGAAAAAATGTTCTCTGCTTGTAAGACCTTGAATTGTATAAGATATTTTTTACTTAATAACGGTATTTCAGATAATTGGATGAGGATATTCTAACCTGGATACTTGATTCTTGTTTCTCTTTTTTCCCAACGGTTCATTTAATTCGTGTGTGTGGGAGAATGGTTTAACGAAGAGAGCAAATTTTAATTATTACCTTCAAGTCCAACACTATTTTTCATTGTCGAGCTCAGGAATTATTAAAGAAAACTTTCCTTCGGTGAAACAAAAACTTTCGTCGTTGGTTAATATCGATTATTAAATAATAATATAACTAAAATTTTGTATAATTTGATATCAGGCTTTAATTTTTATCAAAATATGAAATGTAGGTAATGGTGATGATTTATTTTGAAAGTTATTTGGACATTTTTAATATTGGTCTATACTGTTGTGTAAGTCTAGATATAAGATTTCAATTGAGAAACATCTCGAAACGAAAATCAGGTACAAAATTCAAAGTGATAAAAATTAAATGAGAATACAAATTTGGGTCATTTTTCACACTTTAATAATTCTGAAAATGGCAAGAAAAGAATTTAAATATATATCTGTACGTGAGAATAATAAAAATTGCAAGTGTTTGCCTTTGCAATAATTCTTCAACACTTTCAATGTCGTTTCTGACCGGAAGTCGCATTTCCTTTGAATTTAGGTCTGAGAATCTGGATCTTTAATGAATAAGCCAATAAACAGTGCAAAAGTTTAATTGTCTTCAGAACAATAACAATAATAAAAAAAAATAAACAGTAGTTTTCTTCTCTTATGAAATTTAATCAGAAAAGAGTTAATATTTATACCGAAAAGTAAAAAACATAAATGAAAAAATATAAAAGACTGTTTATAAATAAAGAGGCAACAAAAACAGGATATCTAGTAAATGATCATTTTCCTTCAATAATTACTATCTTATTAAGTGATAAAATAAATAATTTAATGATTAAATATTAAATGGTTTAAAAGAAATATTAAGAAGAGCAGTTTTAAACATTTAATGTACGTCATTTAAAAAAAAAATTAGTTTGCCAAAGAACTATACAAGAAAGAAAACAGAAAAGTTATTAAAGATTACCAAAAGTCTGTAAAAAAATATAAAAAATCTCAATAAATATTAATGTTTACAGATAAGTAAAAAATTCTTATAAAATAAGAAAAAATGTAAAAAGATATTATGTGTATTATAAAAAAAAAATTTAAAACACTGCATGTGAATATAAAAGGTAACAAAAAAATATGACAAACTAGAAAAGTTCTTGAAAAAAATTAGAACGTTTACTGACATTTTTTGTTAAGTTAGGAAAATAAATAAGAAGAAAAAAGAAATTCAATTAAAAAAAAACGTTAAATAAATAAGAAAAAAGAAATTCAATTAAAAAAAAACGTTAAAAATTTTACTAAAGAAAATTATCTTTAAAAAATTATAAAATGTTAAGAAATTATTTTAAAGATTATGGGGAAAAATGAATAACTTATTTAAAAATTTAAAATAATGAGATTTTTTAAGAAAAAAATTAAACAGTTTTAAGAAAAATGAATATTGTTACGAAATTGAAAATTAAGTACAAAACTAAATTACTATAAATTTCCCTTTTTAAAATTTACACAAAATAAAATAAAAGAACAATAACACTAGAAAAGTAAAAAAAATCTGAAAGTTTTATGAAAGAGAATTTAAGTTAGCGAAAAATACACGAAATGTAAAAATAAAAACTGAATAAATTTACAAAATATTAGCAAATCTAAAAGTAATAAGAAAATTGAAGAAAAAATGTTACTCCCCTCATACAAAAATAAAGGTGAGAGAAAAATTGAAGAAGCCATTTTTAAATCTACGAGATATTTGTCAAATTAAAACAGAAAGTATAAGAAAGAAAGAAAGAAAAGAAATAAGAAACGAAACAAAAAGTTTATTGATATGAAAACAAAAATGTACGAAATAATAAATAATTTAAGGAAAAGGAAGAAATTAGACAAAATCTGAAAAATTGGATCCCAAAAATGATAAAATTCATTATTTGGAATTTTTATTTTATAAAATGTCATTAAGGGCATGTGATGGATTATGACGTCACTGGTATAGGCAAAATTTGTCCGTTACTTTTCTCTTCAAATATTGAATATTTTTTTATAAAACTTGGTAGAATTACTTAAAATATCACCAGGAAGGTCTCTCAGACCCGAATTTATTTGAATTTGGTCTCAAAATTGATTTTTATAATAGTTTGCATTTTTTCGAAAATGTTCTAAAATTAATTTTGGGCCAAAATTTAAACAAATTCGGGTCTGAGAGACCTTCCTAATGACATTTTAAGTAATTCTACCAAGTTTCATAAAAAAATATTTAATATTTTAAGAGAAAAGTTACGGACAAATTTTGCCTTATCCAGTGACGTCATAATTCATCACATGCCCTTAAGTATAATTTTCTTTTTGCTAAATTTAAAATTTTCTACATTTGTTTTCAATCGAATTGCAATAAATCCGAATTTTTACTGAACAGAGTTATTAGATCACAGAATTCATATTTAACAGAATTTTTTATTTACAGAATTAACTTTTAAGCGACATTTTTTCTTAACAGAATTGAAAATAAAACGCATTTTCTTCAAGCAGAATTTTTATTTAATAGATTTTTCATTTTGCACAATTCTCATTTAACAGATTTTTAAGCGAGTGGAATTTTTAAATTACTAGAAAACCCTTTTGGTCGAATCTTTATTTTTATCCTAAATTGTATTTTTATGAATTGATATTTAACTTTATCCGCCAAATCTTAATTTGTCTAAAATTTCAAAGGTCCTATCAAACCAGAAAGATCTTATCGTAAATTTCGAAATAAATCAATCGCAATTTTCTTGATTAACTCTAATTGGTTAATTTTAAAATTCGCACCAAAATTTTTCTGTGGGATGTTTTTTCGGAAATGTGCAATTTCAGGCAAATGACTAGTAATACATTTTATAAATAATATATTTGCTTACGGTCCTTAAGAACAAACAAATAATAATGAATTCTGTTAAAATGTGAATTCGGCGGTTTCAAAATATTTATCAGTAAAAATTTGGTTTTATTTAAATTCTGTTGAAAAAAATTGAAAAATTAAAATTTGGCAAAATGGAAATTACGTTTATTTAAATTCTAAAATTTTAAATTCATAATAATGAATTTTAGAATTTAATCATGCGCCAAAACAAAATAAAAACAAAATAGAATAAGGGGCCGTCCATAAATTACGTAAGACATTTTTTCGGTCATTTAAACCCCCCCCCCCCCCTCCCCCATGTAAGAATTTTCACATACATTAGCGCCATTTTTTCTATTGGTCGTAAGATTTGGTGGACCCCCCCTCCCTCCTAAAAGTCTTACGTAATTTATGGATGGCCCCTAATTAAAAATTTTAACAAAAGAAAAGAATCTTTTAAAAAGGAGAAAAATAAAATACCTTATTATTTTAAAAAATACAAGATACTGAATAATTTTGTTGAAAATGTAAGAAATAAAAAAACGATTGAACAGTTTTCGAAAAAGTGAAATATTTTAGCATATTCTAAGTAATAAAAAAAGGATTATTATTGATATGCAAAATAATTAATTGGATTGATTAATTAAAATTTTACAAAATGAATAAATTAAAAAATGAGTTATTATTAACCTTTGGAGTTTAGTTAAATCACAAATTTCTTGCAAATTCTCTAATCTCTTTACAAATTCTCAGTTTTTTTCATTGATTTTTTTTCAAATAATATGAACTTGAAATGAAGAAAGTATGGAAAACTGTCACTTTTTGAGACATTTGAAAATATGTTTAAAAAACATTTAATTAGCGTTAAAAGAGTAAAAAATTATTGGTATTTATTCAAAATGAGTCAATTTATTGTTTTCAACTGATTAAAGTACATAAAAGATGTAAAATAATTAACAAAATATGTTTTTAAAGTGTTAATCTGGCAAACATCGTAATTTCATGATTTTTAGCAATTAATTATACACTTGTTAAATTATTAAAATGAATTAAAAATTTCCCGAAAGATAGTATTTGATATAAACTTCTAGATTTTTTTTAGCACTTTTCTTCTTTTAAATACATAAACATTGAAATATTTAAATCAAAAATTTGCATTTTATGAATTATCCCGACTTTTAAACGCGAATAACTTTTTTAGAGAGAAATAAAAAAAATCCAAACTTTGGGACTATTTAAATGACCACTAATGAAACGTGTACCAAAAGTTTTGCTTTGGTCCCAAGGCTAAATCAATGCAATTAAAATTAAAAAAAAAAAAAAAATTGAAAATTTAAACATTTTTTGTGGTTAAAAGATTTACTTATTCATAACTTGAAGTTGTCTTTTACATTAGATTCAATATCGATTGTCTGTATTTCGATATTATTTCGAAATTTAATCTTACTTTTAAATGTCATTAATGTATGTAAGAAAAAATTGTTAAATAAGACGTTAATTGTATTTGTGTATTATTTGTGTGTAATTGTTAGTATCACTACATTGTTTTAAATTTAAAGATTACATTTAAATTGAATTAATACACAACGAAATTTTGAAGTTTCATTTAAATCTTTTATTGTAGGAATATAATGAGGAGTACTTTTTCAAAAGTTGATAAATCCACATTTTGTTATTTCGAGAAAATTAAACAAATGCAGTTTTGCACCTAACCCCTAGAGTTAATTATAAAGTAGAAAAAATATAGGAAATTATTTATATACGAATGTTTTTTGCACTTAAGGAGATTTATTTTTAATTAAAGTTTATAGTAATTAAGGAATTTAAAAGTTTTTGTAATTTATTCTAGGAAAAAAATAAAATATTTAAATCATCTTGGTTAAGTTCAAGTATTTTTTAAATTGAAAATTCTTTGATAATAAATTTTTTTCTTGAATTTAACAGAGACAGATCGATTTGTAAGGTTTCTAATATGTTCAATTTGTGATTATCTCAACTTTTTTGGAAAATGGATTTATCAACTTTTGAAAAAGTGCTCCTCAATGTGAAAAAATATATATATGTACCCGATATATTTAAAAAAATTAATTTACAAATTTTTATTTACTAAAACGCTGATGATAATTAAAGGCAGAAACACAAGCAAGTGTTTTCTGTTCGGGGTGGAAACAAATAATGAATTTCATTCCATCCGGAACCGGAAGTCACGTTTGAATTGGAAACTGCACCTTTGAACTTGATGTAGAGGATTGTACACTATATATTTGCTGTTTGTGTATGTAGCGAGTACTTAAGACAAAGAAAAGTGAAAATAATGGAAACGACGACGTGACTCGCGAAGCATGTCTTTGCTTTGAGTGAACACGAGAAGGTGCGTTCAGTCCTGAGAAAATAAAATGAGTCAGCGACTGCAAAAAAGTCCTCGTTTTGCCAATAATTTCATCCTCGTAATCCGACTTGTCCCAGTGGTGCAACAGCTACCAGCTGGAGAGGCTTCACTTCTTTTGGTGTAGTTTCCAAACGTCCTAGATAAATCCGTGAGTCGACACTTCAATGAATTTACACTGTGACGTTGTTAAATTTGTTTAAATAATCTTACATCTCACAATTTAATTTATTCCAAAATATTCAATATCTATTTTAATTTTCAATTATAAACTTTATTTTCTTATTTAAAAATTGAGTTAATTGCTATTCAATTTAAGCAATTTCCAATTAACTCTTCTAACCTCAAAGGATGCGCCTAATTCCAAACCTGGCTTTTCAAAATTTATTATTTAAGACTTATTTGTATTTATTTACCGTATTTTATGTAATCCTGAGACGGGTCGCCAAAATTTGGAAATAACTTTGAATCTGTTGGAAAGAAAACTGGAGATTTTAAATTAGTGTTCATGTGAAAGTTTGAATTTATCGCCAATTTAATATTATTTGAAGAAAGTTACTGATACTTGATGGATTTTTAATCTATAATGAAAATTTTGGATTTACGAAGAATTTATTTCTTAATTTTGAATTTTACGTTTCTGAACTTTGAATTTCCCGCCTGATTTTATAACCTAAATTCTGGGATTTATTGATTGGATTTTATGATTTTATGGATTTATATTCTCGATTTGAATTAATGACTTTGGATTTATGAATCTATATTATTGATTTGGATTTTTTTCTATTGGATTTCTTTATTTAAGTTTTCTGCTTGTGTCCAAGGATCGGGAATTATTTCTACCATCTCATGGACCAAATCAATTTATTGTTATTGTTTCAAATTGATTCAGAAGATTTCAATATTTATTTCATGAAGATTTTAATCCACGTTAAAAAAATACTAAATTTGAAGTAATTCAAAACTTTTTCAATTTTTAATAATTCTTCTCTATTATGATTTCAATCACTTAAAATACAATTTTGTACTATTTTTATCATTTTTCAACTATTTTCTACAATTCTTAATTATTTTAATTGTTTCCTTAATCTTAATTTTACCTTCCTTGAATTTCAATTATTTTTCTTAATGGTTTTTTCAATTTTAATTATTTTTGCCTTGTCATTAAATCAGTATTATTATTTATTCCCAAATTTTATATTTTTCATCACAAATTTAAATTAATATTTTTAATTTACCATTATTTTTGTCATTTTGCAATTATTATTTTAAATTTTTAATCATTTTCATAATTTCTGAATTAATTTACTGAACTTTGAAATGTATATATCTCAATTTTCAATTATTTTGTTCAATTTTTATTTCTTTTTATTATTTTGCAATTGTTTTCTCCATCCTTTTAGATTTTCATTATTTTTCAATTAATTTCTTAAATTTTCAGTTATTATCTCAAATTTAGATTATTGTCTTCAATTTTTAATTTTTGAAACGATTTTTCAACTATTTTCTTTCGCTTAAAATCAAATTCTGTAATTTTATATTATTTTCTCCGATTTTTAATTATTTCATTCTTCATTTTCTTTCAAAAATTTCTATTATTTATCGGAAATTTTAATAATTTTTTTCATCAATTTTCGATTATTTATGCGATTTTTAAATTAAAATTTTCAAGTAATTTCGTAATTATTTTCTTTTTTTAAACATATTTTATGATTTCTTCAATTATTTCTCTCAAATTTTATTTACTGTTTTCAATCTTTCTATTTAAATTATTTTTATCATATTTCAATTATTTTTCTCAATCTTAAATTAGTATCAGCATATTTCAATTATTTTTTTCAATTTTGAATTAATTGTATAATTTTTCAATTATTTTTCTCGATTGTTAATTATTATTCTCATTTTTTAAAATTATTTTCTAAGATTTTTAAGTATTTTTCTGAAAATTCAAATATTTTCTTCAATTTCTAATTATTTTCATTTGTTATCAGAATTTCAATTTTTTTTTTATTAATTATCGTAAATTTCAATTATTTTTAGCTCTCTTCCAAACTTTTCTCCAATTTTTAGTTTTTCTCATTTTATAAAATTGATTTCTAAAATTTTTTCAAGTAATTTTTTTAAATTTCTATTATTTTCTTCAATTTTTAATTATTTTTATTTGTTTTCATAATTTCCAAAAAAATTTATTAATTATCGTAAATTTCAATTATTTTTAGCATTTTTCCAGTCCTTTCTCCAATTTTTAGTTATTCTCATTTTCTAAATATGTTTTCTAAGATTTTAAAGAAATTTTCTAAAATTTCAATTGTTTTCCCAAATTTATTTCCTTTAATTTTCAATTTTTTACATTTGTTTTATAATTTTAAAACTTGTTAACTATTTATCTGACTTTTCAATTATTTCATTATTTATATTATTTTTTATATTATTTTCTTCAATTTTCAATTACTTTCGTTCTTTTTCTCATTTTTTTCATAATTGCCAAAAAGTTTTTACTTATTTCTCTTTAATTAAAACTTGTTCTGTTCAATTTTAAATTATTTTTATCTTTTTTCATGTATTTTCTCTAATTTTTAAATATTTTCTTTTATTTCAATGAACTTCTGAAAGTTTTAAGTATTTTTCTCAAATTTTGTTTAACTTTCCTTTATTTAAAATATTTTATGTAATTTGTTTAATTATTTTCTCAAATTTTAATTATTTTTTAAAATTTTAATTTATTTATCTCAATTTTTAACCATGTTTTTTCAATTTTCAATTATTTTCTCTAATTTTTCATTATTCAATTTTGTTTTAATTTACTTTTAAGATTCTCAAGTATTTTTCTGAAATTTTAATTATTTTTTTGATGTTTAAAAAATGTTTATGATTGTTTAAATTACTTTGCCCAATTTTTAATTGATTTCATTTTTATTTTTCAATTAATTTGCAAAATTTGCAATTATTCTGTTTAATTTCAATTATTTTTTGCAATTCTTTTTAATTCTAAAATCTTATAAATTTTGTCCTAAATAAATATTTATTTTATTTATATTAATTAATTTTTAGATACTATATTTAAAATATTTATTTCTTCTTATTCGATAAATAGTATTTACCGATTTTTTATACTTATTATTGTATTTTATAATTTTTAAAATGTATGAAAATCTAATCTAATCTAATCTAATTTTATTTTGCTAGTATATGAAATAAGTTAAGTTATATGAATTAAGTTTATGTAAGAATTATTGTATGGAAGATACAGAAAAAATTATATTAAATAAAGCAACAATAAAACTACAATAAATACAGCAACAATAAAACTACAATAAATACACCAACAATAAAATTACTATAAATACAGCAAAAATTACAACAAAAATACAGGAAAAAATACAGCTCATTACACTTATCCTAACAACTTGTCAGGAACGTCATGAAATTTTAAAGACACTTAGGACCTGATTTATGGAGAATTTTATGAGGTTGTGAATTTACGATTTTTTTTTCTTTTTTTTTTTTTGACAGCACGAGAGACATGCAGTACAACGAGGATGAAGGTACTGTCCGAATGTACCTTCGAGGACGACCAATCGTCCTTTATGTGCCTACTCCAATGGTGGAGACATATGACCCCCATAAGGTTAATACTCCACCTCAGAGCAAACTGAAATTAGACTGGGTCTACGGATACAGAGGAAGAGACTGTAGAAACAATTTGCATCTACTCCCAACAGGAGAAATTGTTTATTTTGTTGCTGGTGTTGTTGTTCTTTACAACATGGAGGTCCACAGTCAGCGACATTACATTGGACACACAGACGATGTCAAGTGGTATGCAAATTTTATTATTTTCATTTTAGGTAATTTTACTTACACGGATAAAATTTTGGTGAAGATGCTTTTTCAGTGGAAACATTTATTTTCAATTTATTGTTGGAACTGTGATAAATCCACGAAAAATAATGCTAGAAAAATTTCCAAAACAGATTCGGAAAGATTATAAAATTTATAAAAAAATTATTGGTATCCAAAAGCAATAGCTTAAATAGTTTTTTAATTTTTACAAGAGAAATATTAGATAATTTTTTAATTTCTGAAAATTTCTAATTTAAAATTCAACTCTCTCTCTAGGCCAGAAATCAATATCCGGATGTATGTGTGTGTGAGTGTGTTTGTGTGAAGATGTACTTTTTTTGTGAACATGATAACTGGAGAACGCTTTAACGGATTTAAATAAAATTTGGTATTGTTATTTGTACCACTAAAATCTGGAATCAGACACAAGGGTTTTTAAATATAACTATTAAAAAAATTTTATTAACTTTTTTTTGTTGAAAATTTGTTTTTTTTTAGTGTTTTTCAAACTATAAATTCAACTAAATATATAATAAATTTGTATTTCTTGTTTTAAAACGAATCTATTTAGCTATGAAAAGTTGATATTTATCCAAAATTTTAAAGAATAAATTGCAATTTTCAAAATTTTTAAAAATGTAAATTTTCAAGTTTTAAAAAATTATTTTATTGCTTTCTCCATGAGAGAGCAAAATGTTTATGAAATTAACATAATCCTCGTCTTGTTTTGTTTAATAATTTTATTTTGTTAGGTTACTAACTTATCAGTTAATTCAATTTATAAAAACCGTCAATTCTTTTATTTATTTATTTAAATAATTTTACCGAACTCATTTTATCCTTACAATTATTCAAAAGGTATTTTATATATAATTTGATTTTAGTATCATTTTTAATGTATATTGATCCATTATTAATTTATAAGTTTAGAAGTTTAGAATTAACTTAATTAATTATAAGTTTAGATTAAAAGAAACAAAAACCTGAAACTTTTAGCAAATTTAAAAATGTTTACTTACAATTTTTTTTTTAAACCCTAATAAAGATTTCTTGGCTCAAAATAAGGGTTTAGAATATAGAATTAGAAAAATAGAAATTAAATAGACATTTTGATAAACTAAGACATATTCAAATGACACAAAAAAGAAACCTTAAAAATCAAGGCGACACGAAGAGTTAAATAAATCCAAGTATTTAATAATCTGTATTATAATTTTTGTGAGAACAGATTATTATTATTATTTTACTACTGTCATTACTGTTTACTAAGATAAGTTTCTGATTCTATTTTTAAAATCTTTTTCGAATTGCAAAAATTCGTTGTTAACAATAATTTGTTTTGGTTTATTTATTAGAAGTAATCAGTATTATGTGATTACCACTGAAAATAAGAATTTTAAGAAATTGAAGGAATTTAGAAAAAGAAAGAATAACATTTTTTTTACAGTATGGCCATTCATCCTAATAAATTAGTTGTGGCTACTGGCCAAGTTGCTGGCATTGACCGCAATACGATGGTAAGTAATAATTATTATCGATTTGTAGCATTCTTGATTGATTTATAAATATTTTTTTTCAAAAATACAAACAAACTTGAACAAAAATATAATTATTTTGAATATTTTTCTATTTTATATTACTAACGATTTTTATTCTCAAATTTGTAATATTAATTACTTTTTTACATTTTCATCCTAAATGAGAAGGTATTATACATTTGGTCGATTTTGTTTTAATTTGGGAACGTTTTAATCAATTCAGAAGTTAATTAGTCCAAATTTTCATCAATCTCAACATTAACTAATTAATTAATTTAGTCAAATAATCCATAGCTTTATTGTATAGACATTTTAATTAACTCAAAATCTAATAATTGGAAATTTTTATCAATCTTGACGTTCATAGTCAAAACATTAATTAATTAAAATGCTAATCAATTTTAAATTTAATTCATTCAAATTAAGCTTTTTTATGAATGAACAAGAAAATAATATTTCAATTTTATATCAAATATGATATATATTATAAAAATTTTTATAGCCACACATCAGGATATGGAACTCGGTAAGTTTAACAACACTAGCAGTCATCGGAAATGGGGAATTCGACGGAACAATTTGCTGTTTATCTTTCTCAAAAGCAGACGGAGGGAGTTTTTTATGCGCTATTGATGAAACGGCCGATCACAATATTTCAATCTGGGATTGGCAAAAGGGCGATAGAGGCGTAAAAGTTACAGAGACAAAGGTAATTTTTCCAGTTATTAAATTCGAATTTTTAAATTTCAAATAAAGGACTTTACGTCTCAATACGGAAAATATTCCAAATTTGGTAATTAATAGTTTCTTAATAAATATATTTACAAAAATTGAACGCGACAAATTTAACGTCAAACGGATTAAAAAGTAAAAAAGTTTATTTCTTAAATTATAATTCTTAAGAAATGGTCCATACAATTAGATCTGTCCCACTGTAGACTCTACTCCCCTAAATATGAAAATTTTTATTTTCTCGCATTTTTGAATCTTGATAATATCAGGGCTGTCAGTGGACTTGCAGATTGAAAATAGTTTAAAAAAGTAACTTTTCAATTTTAAAAAGTGAGTAAATAGTGAGTTTTTAATTGGAAAAAGTGAGTGACAGAAATAATTAGAATTTGAAAAAAAATTGTATAATGACAAAATTAATTGAAAAATTGATTGAAAATCAAAAAATGAAGACACAAATTAAAAAACTGAAACGAAATAATTGTAATTTAAAAAAAATAATTGAAAAGTTTTAAAAAAATAATTGAAATTTTAAAAATTAATTGAAGAATGACAAAAATAATTAAAATTTGAAAAAAATATTGTGACAGGTGTAAAAATTCAAATTTTGAGTCCGATAATTGAGATATTAACGAAATAATTAAAATAAGAAAAAACTATTTGAATAATGACATAAATAATTGGAAGCTGGTGTAAAATTTAAACTATTTAGACAATAGTTGGAAAATTCAAAGAAGTAACAGAATTTTCAAGAAAATAATTGAAATTTAAAGAAAATAATTTGAAAATGGCAAAAAAAATTTTTGTATGTAGAAAACAGTTGAAAAATAGTCAAAATAATTGAAAAAAATTAATGGGAAACGAGAAATATAATTCAAAAATAGAGCAAAAAATACTAAATGTAGTACATTAATCAAAAAATTTTAAAAATAATTGAAAACTTAACTATATAATTGAAATGCAAAGAGACTAATTGAATAATGCCATAGATAATTGAAAACTGGTGTAAAAAATAAAAATTTAATTGCATAAATTTATATTTATAGGCTGTAATTCCAAAATAGAAAAAAATATGAGAAGCTTGAGGAAAATAATTCAAAGTTGAAGAAATTAATTAAAGTTTAAAGAAAAAAGTAGAAATTTACAGAATGATTTAAAAATGTCAAAAAAATTAAAATATGAAGAAAATAATTAAAGTTTAAAGAAAATAATTGAAATTTGTAGAAAATAATTGAAAAATGTGTAAAAAATTAATAAATTCATAATAATAAAAAGAAAGAAGAAAATGATTGAAATAGGAAGAAAATAATTATAAACAAGTATAAAAATTGAACTTCTTAGACAATAGTTGAAAAATTGAAAGAAATTATAGAAGTTTGAAGTAGATAATTGAAACTTAAAGAGAGTAGTTTAAAAATGTCAAAAAAAAATTTAGATCTGTAGAAAACAGTTGAAAAATGACAAAAATAACTAAAAATTGGGGGAAAAAATTAATGAAAAAATGAAAAATTAATTAATTAATGTCTATAAATTAAAAATTTATAGACAATAATTGAAAAATTGAAAAAAAATATTAGAATTTTGAGGTAAATAATAGAAAGTTGAAGAAATGATTTCAAGTTTGAATAAAATAATTGAAATTTGAAGAGAATAATTCAAAAATATCAAAAAAAAAATTAAATACGTAGAAAGTAATTAAAGTTTGAAGAAAATAATTGAAATTTATAGAAAATAATTAAAAAAGGTGTAAAAAATTAAAAAATTCATGACAATAATAAATAGAATGAAGAAAATTATTGAAATTTGAAGAAAAAAATTAATTAAAAATTGGTGTAAAAATTAAACTTTTTAGACAATAGTTGAAAAATTGAATGAAATAATAAAAATTTTAAGTAAATAGTTGAAATTTGAAGAAAATAATCAACAAATGTCAAAAAAAATGTATATATGTAGAAAACAGTTGAAAAATAACCAAAATAAATAAAATTGAAACAATAAATTAATGAGAAATGAGAAATATAATTCAAAAATAAAGTAAAAAGTGCAAAATTTAACACATTAATTAAAAGATTCTATAAAATAATTGAAAAATTAACTATATAATTAAAATGCAAAGAAACTAATTAAATAATGACATAAATAATTGAAAGTTGGTGTAAAAATTAAAAATTTATAGGCAATAATAGAACAATTGAAAAAATATTAGAAGTTTGAGGAAAATAGTTGAAATTTGAAGAAAATAATTGAAAACTTGACGTAACAATTTAAATGTGAAGAAACTAATTGAATAGTGACATAAATAATTGAAAACTGGTATAAAAATAAAAAAATTATATACAATAATTGAAAAATTGAAAAAATATTAAAAGTTTGAGGAAAATAATTGAAAGTTGAAGAAAATAATTGAAATTCCAAGAGAACAATTCAAAAATATTAAAAAAATTTAAATATGTAAAAAGTAATTAAAGTTTAAAGAAAATAATTGAAATTTGTAGAAAATAATTGAAAAAGGTGTAAAAAATTAATAAATTCATGACAATAATAAATAGACTGAAGAAAATTATTGAAATTTGAAGTAAATAATTAAAAACTGCTTTAAAAATTAAACTTTTCAGACAATAGTTGAAAAATTAAAAGAAATAATAAAAGCTTTAAGGAAATAATTGAAGCTTGAAGAAAATAATAAAAAAATATCTAAAACATTTAAATATGTAGATTATAATTAAAGTTTGAAGAAAATAATTGAAATTTGTAGAAAATAATTGAATATTGAAAATGTTGAAAAAAATTCATGATAATAATAAATAGAATGAAAAAAATTATTGAAATTTGAAGTAAAACATTAATTAAAAACTGGTGTAAAAATGAAACTTTTTTGACAATAGTTGAAAAATTGAAAGAAATAATAAAAGTTTTAAGTAAATAATTGAAACTTGATGAAAAAAATATAAAAATGTCAAAAAAATTTAAATATGTGTCTGTAAATGCTTTTGTTTGTAAACTGCGTGCTAAAATTTTAAAAGAAAATTAAGGTCTAGCATTTTGGTTTTTTCTTTTTTTTTCTTGTAATAATTTTAGGTTGATAATTTTTGTACCAACTTCTTTAAAATGAGTTATTAACCCGTATATTTTTATAAGTAAATAGAAAAAATAATTAAATATGTAGAAAGTAATTAAAGTTTGAAGAAAATAATTGAAATTTAAAGAGAATAATTCAAAAATATCAAAAAAAAATTAAATACGTAGAAAGTAATTAAAGTTTGAAGAAAATAATTGAAATTTGTAGAAAATAATTAAAAAAGATGTAAAAAATTAAAAAATTCATGATAATAATAAATAGAATGAAAAAAATTATTGAAATTTGAAGTAAAACATTAATTAAAAATTGGTGTAAAAATGAAACTTTTTTGACAATAGTTGAAAAATTGAAAGAAATAATAAAAGTTTTAAGTAAATAATTGAAACTTGATGAAAAAAATATAAAAATGTCAAAAAAATTTAAATATGTGTCTGTAAATGCTTTTGTTTGTAAACTGCGTGCTAAAATTTTAAAAGAAAATTAAGGTCTAGCATTTTGGTTTTTTCTTTTTTTTTCTTGTAATAATTTTAGGTTGATAATTTTTGTACCAACTTCTTTAAAATGAGTTATTAACCCTTATATTTTTAAAAGTAAATAAAAAAAATAATTAAATATGTAGAAAGTAATTAAAGTTTGAAGAAAATAATTGAAATTTGTGAAAATAATTGAAAAAGGTGTAAAAAATTAATAAATTTATAACAATAATAAAACGAATGAAAAAAATGATTGATATTTGAAGAAAATAATTGAAAATTAATGTACAAAATTTAAGTTGCATGTGAATAATAAAAAAATTGAAAAAAATTATTGATATTATGTAGAAAAATGACAAAAATAAATTAAAACTTGGGTAATAAGTTTAAATATTCTTGACAATAATGTAAAGACGGAAGAAAATAATTGATATTTGAAAAAATTAAATTCAAAATCGCAATAATACCTGCAAATTAACAAAAATACTTTAAAGTTAACAAAATTGAAAAAAGGTGTAGAAATTGAATATTTGTATATAGATAGTAGATAGTAATTAAAAAATTGATGCAGCAGATTTTAGGGAGGGGGAGGGGGTTTAGTTTTTTGCGACGTTACACTTACATTAACATAATAAATGTGCAAAGTACTTAATAAAATATAATTTTAAAAAATAAAACAATATTGAAAAAACAATGAAAAATTGAGAATTTCCCCCAAATATTATGTGATTAATGATAGGATCGCAGCTCTGCAATATTTATTTATTAGAATGTACCTAATATTTAAATTACTTTAGTTTCATGTAAGATTAATTAATTTAACAGTGATTACATTAAAAAAAATATATATATTGGGGTATATAAATTATTACGAAATTTAGAGGGTGTGGGTTAAAACTGGGCTAAAAACCTGTTTCGTAATTTGTAAACGAATTCATATACATTTTACTAAAAAAGTGAGAAAAGTAAGGTTTCTTTTAAAAAAAAAATTGAGTAATAGTGAGCGTTTTTAAAAAAAAGTGAAAAAAGTAGGTCACTGTCAGCCCTGTGATATTCATAATTAAAATTTAACATACGTTAGCATATACTGCTTTGGATCATTTACTGATCGATTTTCGCAAAAAGCGGAAGTAGCCGATTAAACGGATGATGCTTTTCAATTACAGTGTTCAGTTGATACGGTTGTGTGCGCCGAATGGCATCCGCTGGAACGAAATCAGATTGTCTCATGTGGAAAAGGACACGTATCCTTCTGGTCTCTCGACAATGGTGGGATGCTTTACAAAAAAATGGGCATTTTCGAGAGTCGAGAAAAACCGAGATTTGTCACTTGTGTCGCTTTCAATCAAAATGGTGATGTTCTCACTGGTGATAGTAATGGAAATATTATCGTCTGGGCGAGAGGTTAATAAATTTAATAAATATTAATTAAATTGAATAAATATTTTATAAATTTTAAAATAAATTTAATGACAATACAAACTACCCTGGCAACAGTATCGGATTGAATTCTAATCAGTTTGAATAAGTTTTAATCAGAATTCTTCCGGGGTATTCTGAAATTTGTTTCCGAGCCAATCAGTTTTTATCCGAATCTAAAAATGGATGTAACTTGACGAAAAATTCTTTCCGAATCATTCAGAAATAATCCGTTTTAATCCGAAGCTAAATTTTAATCCGTTTGAATCTCGTTATTTCATTCCGAATCAGTCCGTTCCAATTTTATTCGGGTTTATTCGAATATGAAACGGATTGATTCTGATTGATTCAGAATGAAATAACGTGATTCAAACGGATTAAAATTTAGCTTCGAAATGAAACGGATTAATTCGGAATGATTCGGAAAGAAGTTTTCGTCAAGTTACATCTATTTTTAGATTCGGATAAAAACTGATTGGCTCGGAAACAAATTTCGGAATGACTCGGAAGAATACTGATTGAAATTTAATCCAATACTTTTGTCAAGGTAATAATCTAGTACAAAAATCAATTAATTTGAATTCTAATAAATAAGAAATGGTATTTTTAATAGGTACGAATACGATAGCAAGCCTCTTAAAAAATGTCCACGAAGGATCGATATTTTCTATTTGCGTTTTGAAGGATGGAAATATCGTCACTGGAGGTGGCAAGGATGGAATGCTTTATCATTTGGACGGATCCTTAAATAAAACCGGACACAGTTTTCAGGTATGAAACGATTTTTTATTCACTACCGCAAAATTATTCAAAACATTCTCGTTTGAAAAAGTAATTTCGAAATTGTGATTTTATTTAAAAACCGAGCTAATTAAAATAAACCTTTTTGAGGTGATAAATTTGTATCTTGATGCTGACATTAAGAATTAAAAAGTTTTAGAAATAAGCTCCTTGTTGAAAAAAAATATTTCTAGATTAAAAGAAAATAATCTTTAAGCTTTATCTCTCGGTTAAATACAGGCTATCAGAAAAAAAATTCCAGTGTTCTTTAATGGATTCAAAACTTTTCGGATTTATTTTTTCAGAAATAGAAATATAGAAATAGAAATATCTAAAAATCGAATTTTCAAAAACTACACCGTTTTTTTAAATACTATTATTTGTTTAACAAATGAAGTGCAACTTTTTTAAAAGAAATAATTACAGTTGAAAAACTGTGCAGTTTTTTAAAATAATTTGTTTCCACGAATTTCAGATCATCTATTTCTGAAGAAAACTAGTTATTATAAATCAAGATCGTATCAAAATTTAAAAATTTTTTTAATTATTTTTAAGAAAACAATTCTTTACAATTTTATCGTTTTGATTTTTAAGCAACTACACAGTTCGCAAATAAATAATTCAATTTTTAAAATACTTTTTCTGTACTTTTATAATATATATATATGAACGTCCTTAAAAACGACTTTTTAGTCTGAGGTTAAGTCGTGGGGTCAAACATCCTTAAATTGAAGAAAGACCAAATTAGCGAGTCTTTTTTGCTTCAGTGTCCTTGTTGTCCAAAATTATAATGAGGTCGAGGCATGAATATTGGGTAATTTCACTTTTTATTACAATTCGACAGATCGAGGATCACTTTGGCGGAATTCGAACAGTCAGCGAGGGCAGGGGTTCTCAATTTTTAGTTGGTACAACGAGAAATTGTATTTTGGTTGGAGACATAGAAATGGAATTTCATCCCACGGTTTTGGGACACGCAGACGAAGTTTGGGGCCTAGCTTCACATCCAACTTTACCTCAATTTGCAACAGCGGCTCACGATCGTTTGCTACAAATGTGGGACAGTCTCAGTCATACTGTTGTTTGGAGCAAGGACATCGGGGTAAGTTGACCTTTAATCTCAAACATTTAATTTGTGACCTTCACTAATTGGCGACAAATTTTATTAACTTTATTATATCTTTGGTTATAATTACCGAACCAGGGTTGCCACAAGAATTTAATTTTTATTTTCCTCGACTTCCAGACAATATTTTGTGTTTCCTTGATAATTTTGTACCTTGTTTTTTTCTATCAAATAAGAACTCTGCCAAAGAAATTGTGTCAAATAAAATTATGTTAATCAGAAGTTTTACAAAAAAATCTATTAAATGATTATTTTGCTACATAAGATTAATGATTGTAAATTCCCGGTCACATTTTTTTGGATTTTTAATTTTTTAAAAAAGCAAAAAAATCAGACAGCGGAAATAAAATTGAAAACTTATTACTTCGTTATTATTTTTATTTTTTAGAATTTTAGTGGACATAATTTTCTTGTAGACGAATTATCATTTTTCGAATTTGGCGGATTTAAATAGTTTTAATTTAGTAGAAATTTCTTTTAACAGAATTTTAAGTGAAAAGAATTATTAAATATGCCAGAATATGAATTTCACTAACTCTTTATTTATTCGAATTGATATTTGACAGAGTAGAAAGCCTCGAATTTTTATTTTTCAAAATTTTAAATGGCCAAACATCCGACATCGGGTCATTTATAATTTCAGATAAATGGAAATTCTGCGTTTTAAAAATTATATTAAATATCAACTGGTGTAAATAAAACATCGGACAAATGAAAATTTTGTGAAATGGATATTCTAACATTTAAAAATTCGACTTAGTTAATTTCTACATAATAAGAGTTCTGTTAAATAAAAATTCGATTAAATTTTAATTCTTTTAAATAAAAAGTAGGTTAAAAAGAAATTGAGTGATTTCTTATTTTGAAATGAATAAAAAACATGTTTAAACGTAATAAGTATAGGAAAAATTAATTTTTTTTCTTATTTCATTAAAACTAAAAAAATTCTCAAAAAGAATTGAAATTGGGATCGATTGATATTTGAATCGATTGAAAATTGGATAAATTTAAGTTTGGATTGTTAGGGAATTGGAACCAATTAATATTCACAGAGATAAAATAAAATAAAAATAACAGTATATTGAAAATGGAGAAAACCTTGAAAAGAAGAAATAGTGGAAAATAAACTACAAAATAAAAAAGTGTAAGAATAAAAGAAGAAAATGTAAAAAGATGAGTAAAAATTGTATAAAAGAGATGACGAATTTCTTTAAAAATGAAAAAGTTTATAGGAAGTTATTCATCAAATGAAGAAAATTTAAAAAGAAATTGTAATAACTTAACAAAATAAAAGAAACAACATTTTTGAACATCAAACACATTTTTAAAACAATTTTAAAAATAAATATTGATGAAAAGTCAGAGATTCTAGAAATTTTATCAAAGAGTAAATAAATTTGCGAAAAAATAGACAAAATGTAAAAAATATTGAATAAATTTTCCAAAAAGAAGCAAAGCTAATTTAACTGAAATTATTAAAATCTAATATTTTTTACTATTTTTTTACCCTAAATTTTTCTATCGTAATTTGAACCATTTTCAACTCAATTTTTCAAGTTACTGAAGAATATAAGATTAACATTTTATTTCTTTGTATATTTATCTACAAATTCCAGAAATTTCTTTAAAATTTCCGGTTCACTTTAAAAATTTTCTAATCTTTTTGTAAATTCTCAGTTTTTATTGAGTACAAGTAACATTTTGACACAAAACTTAGTTTGAAAATTATTATTTTGTACAAACATATTAGGTAAAAATTATTTTGTACAGCACCTGAAATGAAAGGTTTTAACAATAATCAATTAAATTAAATAATTAAACAAATAATAAACTCATTAATTAATTCATAAAAATCAAATATATAATAATTAGAATTTAAAAACCTTTTAATTTTTGCAATTGTACAAAATAGCACTTACCTAAAATTTTTGAAAATATTTAAAACTGTTAAAAACTGCTTAGAACTTTTTTAAACCATTTAGAATTGTCTAGAGCCTTTTTTTACAATTCAAAACTTGTTTAAAATTGTTTATAATTAGTTAAAAATTGCTTATAAATATCCAAAACTACTTAAAACTGATTATAAAAATTTTTTTGAAGTATTTGTTTAATATTGCTCGGGTTTAATATTGTTTAGAACTTGATTTGAATCACTTAGAACTATTTTTAACTAATAACTGTTTGAAACTGCTTAAAACTGTTGGAAACTTGATTAAATCCATATTATAACTAGTTAAGAGAAATCAAAATTTTAAACAAATTCAAATAGTTTTGCTTTTATAATTAAAATATATAAAAATATAAATTTGGACTAGCTTTTCTTCAATTGTTTGTCTGATTCCTCTTTAAAACTGTTCAGAATTTTTTTAAATCTATATAAAACTAGTTTAAAACTGTTTTGAACTATTTAAAACTATTTAAAACAGATTAAGAATTAATCAAAACTACTTCACAATTGTTTAAAAAAAATTTTAAACCCCTCTGAATCGGTTTAAAGATGTTTAAGTCCGTCTAAAAATGTTTAAAATTATTTAAAACAGTTAAAAAACTGCTTTAATCTTCTTTAAACGATTAAGAATTGTTTAGAGCTAATTTTTGTCTTATTCAAAACTTGTTCAAGATTGTTTATAATTAGTTAAAAATTGCTTATAAATGTTCGAAACTACTTAAAACTGATTGTTAAGAAATTTTTAAGGATTTGTTTAAAATTGCTCTGGTTTAATATTGTTTAGAACTTCATTAAATCCATATTATAACTATTTAAAGAGAAATCAAATATTCAAAAAAATTCATACAATTTTGCTTTTTTAAAAGTTTATGAAAATATAAAATTTAAACTAGCTTCTCTTCAATTGTTTGTCTGATTCCTTCTTAAAAATGTTCAGAATTTGTTTAAACCTGCATCAAACTATTCAAAGCTATTTAACATTTGTATAAAATTGTTCAAAGCTATTTTAAAACTTTTTTGAACTGTAGAAAATTATTTAAAACAGTTTCAAGCTGGTTTTAAAATATTTACACACTGTCTAAGATGTTTGGAATTATTTAAAACTACTTAAAAATTCTTTGCTTAAATCTTTTTTAAACCATTTAGAATTGTTTAGAGATAATTTAACAATTTTTGTCTTATTCAGAACTTGTTCAAGATTGTTTATAATTACTTAAAAATTTCTTATAAATGTTCGAAACAACTTAAAACTGATTGTTAAGAAATTTTTAAGGATTTGTTTAAAATTGCTCGGGTTTAATATTGTTTAGGACTTGATTAAAACCATTTAGAACTATTTTTAACTACATATAATTGTTTAGAACTACTTAAAAATGTTAAAACTTGATTAAATCCATATTATAACTATTCAAAGCAAAATCAAATATTCAAAAAAATCCAGAAAGTTTAGCTTTTTTAATTAAAATATATGAAAATATAAATTTTTACTACCTTTTTTTAATTGTTTGTCTGATTGCTTCTTAAAAATCTTCAGAATTTGTTTAAGTCTGTATAAAATTATTCGAAACTGTTGAAAACTAGTTTAAAACTGTTTGGAACTATTTAAAACTATTTAAAACAGTTTCAAACTGATTTTAATTATTTATACCTAGTCTAAGATGTTTGGAATTATTTAAAACTACTTAAAAACCTCTGAATTAGTTTAAAGCTGTTTAAATCCGTTTAAAAATGTTTTAAACTATTTAAAACTGTGAAAAACTGCTTAGATCTTCTTTAAACTTTTAACTACCTATTTAGAATTGTTTAGAGCTACATTTTACTATTCAGAATTTATACATGGAATTTTAATCTTTAGAAAAAATATTCGAATAATTACTAAGTAATTTGAAACTTTAATATAGTCTGTTGCAAATTTAATATAATTTTTTTTAAGTCTGAAATTACCAATCCGAAATTTTTTCTTTTAAATCCTTTTTCCCTAAATTGCAAAACATATTTCTAAATTTTATAATTAATTTTCTTTCCGTGTATTTACTCGTTTTTATCTTGCACTAAGTTTACATTTTTCCAGTACTTTTTATTAAATTCCCTGATATTTCCCTGACACGTGGCAACCCTGCGAACGTTTTTTTATCCTAGATAAATTTATAATTTCATATGAAACAATGTTACACTGCAAAAAGAGAATCTTAATTTAAGACATATCTTAAATTCAGCAAGGCCTGCTATATAAATGTTTATGTAAAAAATACTATTTAAATCAAGATTAATTTACAATAATTACAAATTTATCTTTTTAAATTTATACTTTTTAAATTTATACTTTTTAAATTACTTCACGTTTTTATGCAAACTCGAAGTTTTTAATTTTTTTTTTGGTACAGTTTAAAGCAAAATATAGAAATATGTAAAATAAGCAAAAATTGTCTTAAAAATGTTGTGTCTTAAAATAAGACAGCTTAAAATAAAATTAAATAGCCTTAAAATAAGACTTTCTTTTCACAAGTGTATTTTCAATTATATTTTCTATTTTATTTTATTTTTTTTGAAAATTCACGTTTTTTAATCTCTATATGTACTTTTTCTAAAAATCGAAAATTTTAATTGTTCATTGTGGCTATTTTCAGGAACAAGGACAAAGTGTGTGTTTCTCGCCAGATGGAAACATTTTGGTTGTTGGTTGTATAAACGGAAAATGGTTGGTGATTGATAGCGAAACAAGAGAATTGTACAGTCATCATTCGGATGGTTCCGAGCCAATTCAGGTGAGAATCGATTTTTTATAAACAAAAAACTAATGGACCTCTCGAGCTACAATATTGATGATTTGAAACGAGTCGAGTTTCAGTCATAAAATGTGTTCTAATTCTCAAAATGTGCAAATTAAGCGGAAAATATTGGCCAAGTTGTTTTGGAAAACTTCCAATGAATTGAGCAATTTTTATACGACTGCTATAAAAGTGTGCTTATTGTTAGTTTTACGTCAGAATTGTATCTGTGATTGAATAAAAGTCTTATCCTAAAAAAAGCAGAGATATAAAGATAAAAACATTTGTACTTAAGATTTAAAAAAAAAAGAAAATCATTTTAATATTTATAATATTATTAATGATAAATTTATTGAGAAAGGCTGATTAATTTTAAAATAATTTGCACGATGATTCAAGTTTGAAATTTATGTTTTCAGGTAATTAAATTTTCTCCGGATGGTTCACTTTTGGCGATTGGGTCCAGGGATAATCACATTTATATTTATCAAGTGAATGAAGATGCGACAAAATATAGTCGAGTTGGACGTTGTATGGTGAGTTGAAGTGTTTAAATTAATTTTCATCAAGTCACGTGAATAATAATAAAATTTGGGCTTATTATTAAAAATGTAAAATTGATAATTTTTGTTTCGCTTTCCAGCCAAAGCGGATTCGAAGACGCGGAGTAAGATTTGTTATTGATTCATGTTTAAAAGAGACATTTCAAAATACTGATAAAAGAATAATGAAATAATATATATTATGAACAATGCAATAACAAATATATTAATGAATATGAGAAAACTGTTTATAGTAATAATACAAAAAATAGAAAAAATAGAAATTACTCTATGAGAAAGCTTAAAAATAATAATTACAAAATCAGTGTTTTTTGGTTCGGAAAATTATTTTCATCTCTAATCAGAAATTATTAATTTGTATGTTTTGTTTCTTTAATAATAATTGTACGATCATTAACATTTATAAACAAATGGTAAAAATGTTTTTAATCATTTTTTGGAAAACGTGAAATGTCTCTTTTAAGAAACCGTTTAATTCTATAGCAAAATAGAAAGTAGATATTTATTATTATTTTGTTTTAAAAAAGCAAGCCTTCACTTATCAAAAGCACGCTTTTCGTTTATTTTATATTTTACATTTCTCGCATCATTATTATTTTCAGCAAATCGCATGATCTCGAGAAAAACAAGATTGGTTTTAAAAATGAAATGATTACAGTATTCTCGATAATTATTGTCGGCTTTAGAACATTTCCTGGAGCAAAAATAAAAACTATTTTTTAATTTATACACTTACAGTTTGATCTTTGATAACTGTTGAATTTGCGAAAAATGAGCAGCAAGATCGTATATTGAAACAATAATTGATATTTCACTGAAATTTAGAAAGGCTGTTTATTTAAATGTGTTTTTATAGCGACAACAAGAGAATATAATCTTTTTATGAACTATGATTATTTTAATTTATAAAAAAAATAATAAACTGTATTTATATTTGGTATTAGAATATTATTATTTAAGGGAACAGAAAATAATTATTTTATTATTTCAGGGACATTCCAGTTTTATAACTCATTTGGATTGGTCAGTGGACGGAAATTATCTTCGAAGTAACAGTGGCGATTACGAATTGCTTTACTGTAAGTAAAACAGTTTTTAAAATTTATATTCATCTTAGTTTTTTAAGAGAACAAATAAAAATAATTCAAACTCTTTGAAACGAAAAGAATTGGATTAAAGAAACAGTGTTTAAGTAAATCTAAAAATTTCATGTCTTGTAGAATAAAATCGTACGAAATCTTCTTTATTGATGGAAGGTAACGAAACATGGAAATAAAAATTGAAAAACTGAATTTTTTATTTATTAAAAATTTTAGGGAATCCTGGAATTTGTCGACAAATCCCTCAATCGTCGGTTTTAAGGGATGTAGACTGGTCAACTCAAAGTTGCGTTATTTCTTTTGAAACTATTGGAATTTGGCCGGATGGAGCAGATGGTACTGATGTTAATAATTGCTCTCGTAGTGGAGATGGTAAGCTACTGGCAACTGGAGATGACTTTGGTAAGGTCAAACTCTTTTCTTACCCAGCCTGCCAACCGAAGGTAATAAAAATTTTATATTTTTGTATTTAGTTAAAAGAAAAATCAAATTAGCAAAATAAATTGTAAGGTTACTAAAATATTCGAAATCAGAAGATTTTTACAGAAAGAATGTTCGGTTTTTGTATTAAACAAAATAGTAATATTTACTGTTTAAAAATTAAAAACAAGAAATAAACTAAATATTGAAAACAGAAATCATTGACTTTATTCAAATTTTTAAGTCTAGATGAGCGACAGAATTTAACCAATAAATTAATCACTGATTCAAATTAGTCAAAATTTATTAATTCAAAATCAAAGACAACATTTTCTAATAATTCTAAATTGAATTTAAAATATATGATAATTAAAAATTCAAATGAAAATATACACAAGAAATTAATCGCTGATTTAAATTCGAGTAAATATCTGTTACTAAATTCAAAATAAAAGAAAAACTCTAATCAAATGAATTAATAAATTATTATCGGTAAAAATCAACTGATTCAAAATTAAAGAAAAAATATAAGCAAGAAATGAATAATTTTATTCAAATTAGTAAAGAACTACTAATACAAAATCAACAATATTTAAATCAGTTAAAATTTTCTAATTCAAAATCAGTTTAAAAATTAAAATAAGAAATCAATGACTGATTCAAATGAATAAATATTTGTTAATTCGAAAAAAGTCCTAAAAGTTTAACGCTTTATTATTTTGTAAAAACTGCTACCTAAAAACAATAATAATTTTTTTAAACAGCTGTTTACTTGACAATTTTCTGATTAATGTTTTATTAGTTATTTCAAGCATAAGAAGGTGCAAAATGTATAAAACATTCCAAAAATAAAAAGTTGTAAAATTCAGAAAAAGCTGTATGTTTGCAGTTTTACTTGATAAAAAATTGATAAATGACAATATTTTTAAAACAAATTAACAAGTACACGAAATAATTAGTAAAAATTCATAATCGTAGGCTATATTTTGAAAATACAGGAAAAATGTTTTTTTAAAACAATTTTGTACATGAACAAACTTTTTTCACTTTTTTCATCGATTCTTTAAAATTATTAATTGTTTTCTTTTTTTATTCACCTTTCTTAAATTGGTATTTTTTTCTAAATGATTCGATTTTAATCAATGATGGCTTATTTTTTCCAGAAAAAAATTTTCTAGCATTTCACCGTACTGATTTTTAAACAAGTATTCCTTTTCGTAAATATAATTAATTATTAAAGAAAACAGAATTTTACTCCTATAAAAAATAACCATATTTGCAAAACGGTATAAAAATCAGGACGGAGAAATTGTAGGTAACTATTTTCTGAAGAAAGTACTCTCATCATTGATTGAAATCGAATCATTTAAAAAATAAAATTACCATTTAAAGAAAGGTGTATAAGCAAAAGAAAAAAATTAATAATTTTAATGAAGCGATATGAAAAAAGTTTGCTCCTATGCAAAATTATTTAAAAAAAGCCATTTTTGTAAGTTTTAAATTTTTATCTTAAAAATTGATATTATTCTTCCAATTTTTTTTCTGGAGTTTTGCATTTCGCGGTATGAACATTTTTAAACCCAATTCTGATTAGAAACAGTATATGGACTATTTTTGCTGCTTTGTGAAAAACACTTAATAATAAAAAATTTATAAATAAATCATTGGATCTATTTTTTTTTAATATCTCTAAAAAGAAGCAAAGTTACCCGCAGAATATTAATTTTCCAAAATTCTGTATCAAAACTACGAAAATAAATAAATAAAATAAATTTGAAAATAAAAAAACGTGTATCTATTTTTCTATAAGGGTCAGGACATTTTATTTCTTATTTTATTCAGGACAAAGTCGTTGCCGACCAATTTTTGAAAAATCTGATACTTTCAGAAATGATTTTATGATTTCTAGAGTATGAAATGAAAAGATTTATGAAAAATGTTTTTTATTAATCTATAAATATGATTCCAAAGTGTTAGAGTTGCGAAAAAATGTCACTTTTTAAATAGTAGAAAATATGTAAGAAAACAGAATTATCCTGAAAAGCGGGAAAATTATGATTTGTATTTCTTTATAATTATTATAATTATTATTTTTGAATGAATAAATAACTTAAAGATATAAAAGATAAAATATGGTTTCAAAGTTCGCTTATCAAATAACTTAAATTTGCGTCATTTAATCGTTATTTGGAAGAAGATGGAATTATTAAAATAAGTTATAACTTACCCAATATGAAGCAAGTGAGTCTAACTTTTGAACTTTCTTAGCACTTTTTAAATTTTCACTTTGAATTATAAGAAATATTAAATTGAAAACACGATTTAATTATTTACTAACTTTACGATCTTATATTTTCGTTGAAGAAATCAATTAAAAATTTGATACTTTCAAAATATTCAAATTACACTTAAAACTACTCATATTAAAATTTTCACGTTGGTTTTGAATTTAGTTTTTGACATAATAAAGTTTAAAAATTGCATTTTTCAGGTTAAAACAATGCTTATTTTATATTTCTAAATTGAAGTTGGTTTTTTTGGTCATTTCAACCTGAAAATATATTAGAATTTTTAAATTTTATTATGTTAAAAACTAAATTAAAAATCAACGTGAAAATTTTAATGTGAGTAGAATTAAGTGCGATTTGAATATTTTGAAAGTATCAAATTTTTATATATTTCCCCAACCATAAGATATATAACCGTAAAGTTATCAAAAAATGAAGAAAATTTGTGTTTTTAATGTAATATTTCTTATAATTTAAAGTAAAAATTTAAAAAGTGCTAAGAAAATTGGGTATACATTATTTTATTTTAATAATAATTCTATCTTCTTACAAATAACGGTTAAAAATCGCAAAATTAGGTTATTTGACATCAGGCGAATTTTATTTTATTTTGAAACCACATTTTATCTATTATTTTATACCTTTAAAATTATTATTAATTCAAAAATAATAATTTTAATAATTCTAAACAAATACAAACCATAATTTTTCCACTTTTCAGGATGATTCTATATTTTCTTACATTTTTCCTGCTAGCTAAAAAAGTGACGTTTTTCCGCGTCTCTTATAAAATTATATTTTAAGATTAATAAAAAACATTTTGATATGATTTTTTTTATTTCATACTCTAGAAACCTAAAATAATATTTTCTGAAAGTTTCAAAATTTTTTAAAATTGCTCTGCAACGACTTTGGTCGAAATAAAATGTTCTGTCCCATAATGAATAACACCGTTCTACACAATTTTGAAAAAATCAAGTATTTTCGGAAGATAGAGTTAAAAAAGTTCATCCGTACATTTGTTCATTATGCAAAATCAATCAATTTTTTACTGTCTTAATTTTCGAAACTACCTTCAGATTTCTAATCAGAAACTGCATTTTAAATATCAAGTTTCATAAATATTGAATAATTTTTTTAAAATTCATCCGCCATATTGGATCAGCCATTTTGGATTTTCAAAAACTGACTTCAGACTCGTAATCAGCGACCCGAAAAATCCTTGAATACGAAGGTTTATAAAAATCAAAAAATTATAATTAACTTTTCAATTACCCTTGATTTCTAGGTTAAATTACCCGTAAAAACTGTAAACCAATTCAAATACAGGTACATTTTTTTTAACCAGGGTGTCTACTAATTTCGTTTCACAAAATTCCCGGTCATTTCCCGGTTTTCCCGGTTTTTGTTCCTATTTTTCCCGGTTTTTCTCTTGTTAACTTAAAATTTATTTTAATTATAAATAGACCTACAAAAGGCTACAAAAATTGAATATAACAGTTGATAATTGAAGAAAATAATTGAAATTCAAAGAAATTAATTGAGAATTGAAGAATTAAATATTTAACCTTACAAAAAATAATAATTAAGAATTAAAAGAAACAATTAATAATGTAAAGAAATAATAAATAATGGAAAAAAGTAATTGAACAATGACAAAAATATTTGACAATTAGAAACAAAATTAAAAAAAAAAAGTAAATATTAATCTACAATTGAACAATAATTGAAAAAATTGAAAAATGGTTATTAAATTCAAAGAATATAATTGAAAATTGGTCAACTAGATAGAAAATAAAAAAATATAATTCAAAATTTCAGTTAATAATTCAAAATTGAAGAAATAAATTGAAAATTAAATAATGAAATTGAAATCCAAAAATCACAGAATTATTGAATATTAAAAAAAAAACAATTGAAAATTGAGAAATAAAATTGGAATTCAAATACAATAATTAAAAATTAAAGAAAATTACTGAACAATTGGATTGAAAAAAGAAGAAAATAATTTATAATTAAAAAAAAAATGGAAAATGCCAGGAATTATTTAATATTGAAGAAAACATTAAAAACTGAAGAATAGAATTGTTATTTAAAGAAATTAATTGAGAATTTAAAAAAATAATTGCTCAATTAAATTGAAAATAGAAGAAAATTATTGAAAATTGAATAAGGTTTTGAAACATGAAATAAATAATTGATAATTGAAAAAAAAAATAATTGAAAAAAGTCGAGATTACTGAACATTGAAACAAACAATTGAAAATTGAACAAAATAATTAAAAATTAAAGAAAATAATTGAAAATTGAAGAAAATAATTAAAAATTGAAGAAAGTACTTAAAAGTTAAATACAATATTTGGAAACAGCAGAAAAATTTATAAATCGACGGAAATAATTGCGAATTGATGAAAATAATTTAAAAATTCTTAATTTAAATAAAAATGGAAAGCAAAACATAATTTAAAAAAGATGAGAATTGTTAAATATTGAAGATAATTGAGAAGAAATTGAAAATTGAAAGAAATTGAGAAACTGAAAGAAATATGAAAAAATAATTGGAAATTGAAGAAAATAATTGAAATTTAAGAAAAAAATTGGAATTTGAAGAAAATAATTGAGAATTAAAAAAAATCATTGCAAAAAGCCTAGAGTTATTGAATATTAAAAAAAAATTGAAAATTAAAGAATGGAATTGAATGTCGAAAATTATAATTAAGAATTAAAGAAAATAATTCAAGAATTGAACAATTGGATAATTAGTAGAAGAAAATAAGTGATAATTGAAGAAAAAAGAAATTGAACAACCCAGGAATTATAGTATTTAAAGAAAACAATAAAAAATGAAGAATGTAATTGTAGTTTGAAGAAATTAATTAAAAATTGTAGAAAATAATTTGAAATTGAAGAAAATGTGATTTTATGAAAATAATTGAATATTAATTAATGAATTTAATTGAACTTTTAAAAACATAATTGATAATTGAAAAAAGATATTGAAAAAAGGCGAGAATTATTGAATATTAAATTAAATAATTAAAAATTGAAGGAAATAGTTGATATCTAAAGAAAGTAATTAAAAATTGATGAAAATAATTGAAAATTGAATTAAATAATTGTCAATTCAAAAAAAATAATTTTTAGTTGAGGATAATAATTAAAAATTGATTAAAATAATTGAAAATTGTTGAAAATATTTCAGAATTAAATAAATTAATTAGAAATTGATGAAAATAATTGAAAATTGAAGAAAATAGTAGAAAATCGAAGAAAATAATTGAGAAATGAAGAAATAATTTTAAATTAATGAAAATAATTCCAAATGGAAGAAAATAATTGGGAATTGAAGAAAATAATTGAAAATTGAAAAGAATTTATTATCCCAGAAAAAAATTCCCGGTTTGACGGAAAATTCCCGGTTTTTCCCGGTCAATTTAAATTCCCGGTTTTCCCGGTTAGTAATAACCCTACTTTCCGAAAATGCTAGATTTTTTCTTGGGTGCAAAAAAAATGTTAATTTTGTCGGACGGTGTAATCTTGTAAGAGCATAAAAAAAACTCAAAAATTTTGTTTTCCAATGCATCTCTGGACCTGACTACTGCATAATTATATTCATGAGCCAAAAAACGGCTTATTCCAATTCTCGAAAGGTCAGTTGTGTAATTTTTCACTTTTTTTTGTATTCTAGTCTCTTCACCATTCTTATGGAGGTCATTCGAGTCACGTGACAAATGTGGCCTTCCTTCAGGATGATTCTAGACTGGCGTCCATTGGAGGAGGTGATACCAGCGTTTTACAATGGGTTGTCAATTAAATCCTGAAGAACGGAAGTGACATCATCGAAATCCTGCGATAACAGCTTTTTCTTTAACTAATCGATAGATGAAAAATGGAGAAAGCGAGACGCGAAATCACTTTCTTCAACACCCACAGGACGACTTTCGGTTTTGAGCAGTGCTTCTCAACCAAACTTGTCTATCAAACTCGGATTTTATTTTAGACTTTGATTGTAAATAAATAACAACCTTTTTTTTTCTTCTTTTATGATTTTTCAACATTTTTCAAAAGTTTGACTTGATATACTTCTTATCAACGAAAACTTCCAAGATTAAATGAAAAAAAACTCATAGACTAATAAAACTATACAGGTATATAAAAAAAAATTGTTACCTCTCGTGAAACGAAACTATTTTTAGACAAGTTTTTATGCACAAGAAAAGCAGGATTGTTGAAAACAGATTCTGGTCAGATTAATTTATCGATATTTTGTAAACTGACGAGTAAAATATTGCTTTATTAGCATAATGCTGATGAATCAAATTTTGATTTAAAATTGAAATCAAATTGATATTTTATTTGAATGAAATGTTTAACTTCCAAATTATTTCTTGAGATAAAAGTATTTTAATGAAAGTGTTAAAAGGACTTCGATGAGGACAAGAGACTTGTAATCATTTATATTTCCTAGATTTGAGTATTACACGATAAAAGTATTAGAGTGAATCAATAAATTGATTTTAAGATTTTTTTAAATATGTATATTATAGCGATATTTCATTATTTATTTGTATTATCTAGATTATCTGATGTTAGATATTTTTAATGTTGATGCATGTAAGTTAAAATATTTCACTGGGAAAATGTTTTGTGAGCTTTTAAAGGCAAGGAAAATACAAAGTGTAAAAATATTTAAGAACTGAAAGATACAAATTATACAATGTGACAAATATCTTTTTTTGTCATTTTTCTCTTCAATCCAAATCTTTTTCCCAGTAATTAACGCGTAATCCTTTAATTAAAAACGCACAAAATCTGTTCATGTTGCCATGCCAAATATTATTATTTGATCTATAATAAAACTGCTTATGATTAATTATTATAATTAGCAGTACTGAAGAATCGAACTGTTAATAATACATTATTTTGTAAAAATCAAAATTTTCTAGACTAGCGATTTATATAGATCATCTTTTATTGTACGTGTAATTTTACAGGGATAAGTGTTTATAAACGCACAATAATTGTGTTATTAAGTAATTATATAAATTATAAAATGTACTTATGTTCTGCATATTGTAACGAATGATAATCTTCGAAATTTTACAGTCTCTTGTCTTCGAAAAATAATCAACTCCGTGCGATAAATGCCGTCCACAAAAATTATAATCAATTCGAAACAAAATTTGACGGCTAAAAAGTTGTAAAATTTTTTCACAAAACCAGTCAAAGGCCTTTAAAAAAAAAACTTTGGTCGCAGGAGAGTGACAATTTCTCAAGAATTTTAACACATTCCTTCTGTAAATATGAAGAATTGCGAGTGTGAAAATGAGAAAAGTCTTGTGGCTAAAAACGAGGAAAATATTGAAATTGCAGTTAATCAATTTGAACAAAACGATTAGTTAAAATAGTAAATTAAAAAAATCTTCTAGAAATAAACTACGTAAAAAAGAAACTATTAGTTAAAAGTTTTAACTTAAAAAAGTACATATGAAAAATCTTTTAATTAAGAGTAGATTAAAAATCGTATACGATTTGAATATCTAACAGATAGAAAAATTCAGATAAATTGAAAGATAAATTTCTTAGAAAAAAAAAATGTAATTGTAGTAATTGATAGGAAGTAGGAAACAAAATTTTTCCTCCTTTTTTGTAAAGTTGAAAGGATTAAAAGGAGAGAAATACGAGACAAATATATAATTGAGGCCTTTTTTCTCAGAAAAAAAAAAAATCTATGCCAAGAAAATTTTCTCTGTTCTTTTTTCTCTTTTTGGAATGAACCAAAGTCATACTTAATAATGAGCGCGAGGATCTTTCTATATTTTCTTCTCTCCGTGATCATGTAAGATAACTAACTAACGATATATATTTTATTTATATCTGTCAATGATAAAATTGTATACATACTGTAGCTCGATAATAAATATTAATTTTCCTGAAACTTGTTTTTCATTTTTTCACGACAAAAAAAGAAGGTAATTTTTATGCGAATTAATAGAAACTTTTACTATTGTCGTTTTAATAATCAACATTATGATAAAAGTAAAATGAGTTTTTTCGTACAATAGTTGACACGAAGAAAAAGTTTTGTAAATTCTTATACAACTTGATTTTTTTAAAATAGTAAATAGTAAATCGGTCAAGATCGCGAAGATAATGAGAAGCCTGAGAAATGAGTTTTGAAATAATAATTGTCGTCACGGCTGTGTAGGAATGTACACTGTAAAAAATTTCGGAATTTTCTCCGATGAATTAGTAGGAAATTATTCCGAAACTGGTAGGTAACACATGTTTCCGAATATTTTGTAGGAAAAATTTCCGAAAAGAGGAGGAAAAATACTTTATCCACAGAAAACCGGAAATTATTCCACAAACTTCGGAAAAATTTCCAATCAAAACGGATTTTTAGCCTATAGTAGTAGGAAATATTTCCGGATAGAGTCGGAAAAATACTTTTTTCCTATACAACCGGAAATTATTCCACAAACTTTGGAAAAATTTCCAAGCAAAACGGATTTTTAACCTACAGTAGTAGGAAATATTTCCGAATGGAATGGGAAAAATACATTTTCCACAAAAAACCGGAATTTATTCCTTATACTTCGGGAAAATTTCCAATAAAATGGGATTTTTATCCTATGGTAGTAGGAAATATTTCCGAATGGAGTCGGAATAATACTTTTCTCACATAAAACCGGAAATTATTCCACAAACTTCGGAAAAATTTCTAAACAAAACGGATTTTTAACCTATAGTAAAAGGAAATATTTCCGAATGCAGTCGGAAAAATACATTTTCCACAAAAAACCGGAAATTATTCCTCAAACTTCGGAAAAATTTCCAAACAAAACGGGTTTTTAACCTATAGTAAAAGGAAATATTTCCTAATGCAGTCGGAAAAATACATTTTCCACAAAAAACCGGAAATTATTCCTCAAACTTCGGAAAAATTTCCAAACAAAACGGATTTTTAACCTATAGTAAAAGGAAATATTTCCGAATGCAGTCGGAAAAATACATTTTCCACAAAAAACCGGAAATTATTTCTCAAACTTCAGAAAAATTTCCAAACTAAACGGATTTTTAACTTGTGCATATTATATTGCTCAATCTAAGAAAATTTTATTTTGTACTCCTACTAAAAGAAACTCCTAGGTTTATTTTTTTAAAAATAAAAATCACTTAATTAGTTTCTCATAATTATTTTATTTATTATAGTTATGAAAAATTTATTTATGTGAAGAACAAATGTTATTTTGTACTCCTACTAAAAGGAACTCCTAGTTTCATTTTTTAAAAAATACAAATGACTTAATTAGTTTCTTCTAATTATTTTATTTATTATAATTATGAAAAATTTATTTATGTGAAGAACAAAAATTTTACTAAAAGATTGTTGATACAGAACTAATAGATCTAACATGTTTTTGTTATAAAAATTTTGTTTTACATATTTATTACTATTATATTTTAATATTTAATTCTTCTGTTTAATTTATAAAAAAAAAATTGTTTTGGGCAATGTTTGCATTTTAAAAATATTACTTTTATTAATATAAATAAATGAAATTGTTTAAAACGTTAATCAATTTATTTGTATTCATTTTATTGAAGTTAATCAATTTGTTTGTTTTCATTTTATTGATAATCTGTATCCGAGCCTGTATTCTTTTATCATTTTTAAATATCGATTAATTATTGTTCTCAATTATTTTTCCTAATACATATAATTTAATTTTAAACTATTTTGTTTGAACCAGTTAATATTGTTAAGAATGTTTACTTATTTAATTTATTGGTAATTTAGTAACGATAAATAATTTTTTTACCAAATAAATTTAATCTTATGTTAATTTCAATCAGAAAAAAAGTAAACATTGTTAGTAATGATTGTAATAAAATTTTAAATTTTAATATTAGAAATGTTTTCTATCTTTGAATGTTTCTTAATAATATAAACAGATATACAGATTATACAAAAAATGAAAATTTCTCCGAATATAAATTATCTTATTTCAAATAAATATTTTTAAATTTTATTTGGATAAGATTCTTAAAAATCTTCTCCAAAAAAATGTCTTAATCTTTAAAATAATGGATTCACAAAAAATTTGTCGAAAGGAATTTATTGCCATTCTCCTTTTGGTGAAAATATGTGTGAGTGTCACATGCCAGTAATGCTAACTAAACCATAGGACCAAAATTTATGAGAGTCTATTGTTGACGGGCGATGCCATTGCGGGGGTTCATCTGCACGTGGCGACCAAACGAAACTTGAGATCACCAAGTTCTTTGAAAAGAGAATTTCATAGCCAAGATGGCTCAATGGTTAGGTGCTCGTATCGTAATATGCGTATTTGCGTTTAGCGTTAGGGTTAGTGCGTTCGAATCTCAGTGTCGCTAGGATTTTTCAAAAATTTCGTATGTATGCGTTTAGTTGCGTTTAAGGTATAAATAAAATGTTAATTAATAATCAAATGTAATTTCAGCACAACACAACAATTGAATTAAATAAGTATGTAAAAACAAACCCAAATCCCATACTGTAAAATATAAATTTCCTTAATGTTTTAAATCTGTTGATTTGATTTTTATTATTGAATAATCAATGGGATTTTTTGTATCAGGATAAACATATTTCTTTATTACAACTGTACATGTAATGTTTCATATATGAGTTGGGTCAGGCCATATAATAGTCAACCACCCACTTTGGTTAGAAACGAATTTTCGTTTGTTTGTTAAACCCAACCCTTTTTTTCCGTGTACAAAATTTGAATAATTTCCGGTAATTTTGGAAAAAATTCCAACTTAATGTCAGGACAAATATCCGACGTATTCGGAAAAATGTCCAACTTCATATGCGGAAAAATTTCCGATAATTTCGGAAAAAATTCCTCTTCATCAGTAGGAAAAGTTTCCGAAAAAGTTGGAAATAAAACCAATTTTTTTTTCGGAAAAATTTCCACCGTCTGGGGTTCCGTGCTGTCCGAATTTTTTCGGAAAAATTTCCGAAAAATTTTTTACAGTGTAGGCGTAACCAAGTTCTCTCATAGATTTTTCTTGGTCCATTGCTTCTTGCAAAAATATCTTCTTTAAATGTTCTCTTCTTTTTGCCAATAATTCCCGATTTCCATTCAAAAGTTCGTCCCGCATTTTGTAACATTCCTTTTTCAAAAAAACGTTTCTCAAAGGATCACTTTTAAATTTCATGCGTGGATTTAATTCATTTACTTTCATTTGCCTGCGTTGAAAAAGAAAAATAATTTTTATATTTCACATATGACAAATTATACTTTAGGTATATATCTTATTTGATAATAATTAAATGTATCTGTTTACTGAGACGTGAAGTGGTCGATTAATAAAAAATAGAGGTTATTAATCCATTTTGATAATTATTTCGACATACATGTATGATAAGAGTTTTTCTTCTAATGGAGACATTTTCTAATTTTATCTATTCACGTTTATCTTGCTGATTAAACTCATTTTATAAAAGTTAATTCATCAAAATAATTTATGTAATCTTGTGAGATTTAACTGTCAATTTTTTCCAATCGAGATGAATGCGGATTAAAAAGGGTTAAGTAATTTTCGATATAGTAAATTTTCAAGTATGAAACAATTTTATAGGAAATTGGATATATTTATTCAGGTGGTTATTTAAATGTAAGAAAAATTGATATTAAAAACTTATTACTCTATTTTCAATTTAAATTATTTTCTTGGTATTAATATAAGATAACCTTTCACTAAATAGATGTATTTAATTATTATGATTATATTCCGAGAAAAAACCAATTTATTAGTTAAATATTTGAATAGTTGCATCAACTAATAAAATGACTGGCTTAAGTAATAAATTACCAGAGACATGTATACCTATACTAGAAACTAACCAGTTTTCTAAATTTTAAAAATGTTTGTTAATAAGCGCACACTGAAAGTTGCCTTTGAAATAATGAATGACTTGAATCAAGGAAAATGTGCAGAAAAAGTTATCAACTAATTCCTGAATGAAGTAATGAGAAAGTTATGCGTAAAATTCACATTGTTAAATGGAAAATTAATGCCTTCTTAAAAAGCGAAACTCAAGTTTAATTAGAATTTAAAACTCAAGGGAAAAAAATATTAAAACTTCAATGACAAAAAAAAAGTTAAAACTCGGGGAATAAAATAAAACTCAAAGCAAAAAAAAAAAAACATTCTTAATTTACAATTCTTAACGAGTCTTGAAAAATTTCCGATCATTGTTAGAAATAATTAAAAATGAATTACTTGCAAGTTAATTTTAATGTTGGCTAAATATGTTATATTCTCGAGATAAATAAACACATTTTAATCTAAATAGTAAAGAGAATATATACTTTTACTTTTTAAAAGAAAAACAGTTGAAAGTTGAAATAGAAAGTGGAATGACTTTCTTGCAGTTTTACTGCTTTTTGATTTGTTTGACCAATCACCGATATTCTCAATGATTTGCCGAGTGGATTAGTTGTTAATTTCTTGAAACAAGTCGAATCGAATTTATTTCTGAATTACTAATTACTTTACTCACGCTTATGCAATGGCCCTACAACTTTACTACTTGTAAATTCTTAATGAATCGTGTAATAAAATTATTACATGAAATCGTATTACGTAAGCCAGGCAATCCTATATAGAGTCTAATAATTTTACTCTTCAGGATGAAAACACACAGCTCTTCATTTTCTAAAAAGTGAAAGTGTAAGATTTTGAAATTGACTTCAAGAAAGTTCATCAATTGCAAAACTTCCAAAGTTAAAAGCATTCAAGTCTGAATGAGTTCATTTAAATTAATTTATTGACAATGGCAAACATGAGGTTTGTATATTTGGATTGTCATAATATCATATATAATAATCAAGAAAAAAAAAGGAATAATAATAAAATTTTAATAATTATTATATCTTTTAAACTTTTGTAGATATTTACTTATAACAAATAAGGTTAGTGTCAACTAACAGTAATAAAAAAAAAAAAAATATTTTGTGCCGTTTAAATCCAAACGGTTTTAAATAGTTTTTAACCAGTTATAAAAGATTTAAACATTCTCAAACAAGTTTTAAATAGTTTTAACTAGTTTTAAGCGATTTTAACTAGTTATGAATAATCCTAAATAATTCTAAATAAATTTGAACTAGTTAGAAATATCTTTAAACGAATTCTAAACAGTTTGAAACAAGTTTGAAATAGTATTATACAAGTTCCAAATAGTTTCAAGAAGTTATAGTTGGTTTTAAACAAATCTTAACAATTGTTAGTTAATATTTCAACTAGTTATAAATTGTTTTAAACAAATTTCAGGTAGTTTTATACAAAACAGTTTCAAACAAAGTTCCAAGCATTAAAAAACTAGTTTTTATCAGTTTTAGTTAGTTCTAAGTAATTTGAAATAATTGTAAATAAATTTGAACTAGTTATGAAGAGTTTTAAACAAGTTCTAAAACGGTTCAAACCAGTTTCAAGTACAAAAAATTCAATTTGTGTACATATCAATAAATTGAAAACAAATTCCAAATAATTTGAAACATATCCCAAGCAGTATAAACTAATTCTTAACAGTTTTAGTTAGCTCTAAATAATTTAAAATAATTCTAGATAAATTTGAACTAGTTATTAATAGTTTTAAACCAGTTCTAAAATAGTTGAAACCAGTTCCAAGTACAAAAAATTCAATTTGTGAATATATCAATAAATTAAAAACAAATTCCGAACAGTTTCAAACAAGTCCCAAACAGTATAAAATAATTCAAAAAATTTTTATTTTTTAAAAATTTTAATAAGATCTGAATAATTAAAAATAATTTTTATAAACATTTGAACTACTTATTAACAGTTTTGAACAAGTTATTAAAATTTTTAAGTCAGTTCGAAACAGATTTTGATTATTCTAAATAATTTTAATAAAATTTTCACACGTTATTAACCGCTTTACAGAGTTCTGAATTATTATTTTTGGAGTTTTAAACAAAAATAGTTTAAAATAACTTTTAACGATTTATAAACTGTTTAAAATAGTTTTACGATTTGAAACAATTTATAATTTGTTTTAAGCAATTTCTGAACAGTTTTAAACAAGTTTCAAACAGTTTTAGGTTGTTTTGAACAGTTATAAACAGTTTTAACTATAGTTCAAGATAATACTTCTTTGATTTTATTTTTAAATATAAATTTTAAGACAGTTTTAAACAGATTTATTTTAAGGGCATGTGATGGAGAGTGACGTCATTTGTGTAGGCAAAATTTGTCAGTAAACTTTCTCTTAAAATAATTAATACTTTGAAATCAAATTTTGTAATATTACTTAAAATTTGACTAAGAAGCTCTATCTGACCCAGACTTGTTAGAATTTTGCCAAAAATATAATTGTCCTCAATTTCCGAAAAAATGTTTAAAAATTAGTTTTAAGACAAAAGTCAATCAAAATAGAGTCAGGTAGACCTGCGTAATAATATTTTAAGTTTTTTTTACAGAATTTGATGTCAAAATACTTATTATTTTTAAATAAAGTTTGCAAACAAATTTTGCTTATACCAGTGACGTCATTTTGCACCATTTGCCCTTAATAGTTTTTTAAGAGTGTTATACAATTCTTAATTGTTTTAAATAATTTTATTAATTCATTTTAATAATTTTATTAATCTTATTAATTCTTAATTATTTTAAATAATTTTATTAATTCAGCTCTTTCACGTCACAGAACTTTATTAGAATCAAGAAAAGATAAATAAAATGAAAAATTCATTTGGATAAGAATAATTATTTTAAATTTCAAATTCAATTTAAAAATTAATTTACATTAAAAATGTTTATTGTTCTTAGCAATTTTAAACAAGTTATAAAAACTTTAAAATAAGTTTAAAATAAGTTTTTAATAACTTTTTTAAGGAAGTTATATCTAGATAGTTTTAAACAAGTTCTATCGAGCCAGTATCATTTTGACACATGACTTAATTTTAGATTGTTATATTGTACAGAATGGAAATGTTATTTTGTACAACTGCTAAATTATATTTTGTACAATTTTGAAAAATGAATTTGTTATTTTGTACAATTCTTTAAAAAAGCTAAAATATTGTACTTCCAATGTTTTATTGCTTTTTTAAAAAATTGTACAAAATAACAAATTAATTTTTCAAAACTGTACAAAATAACATTTAGCAGTTGTACAAAATAACATTTCCATTCTGTACAATATAACAATCTAAAATTAAGTCATGTGTCAAAATGATACTGGCTCGTTCTATCCAAAGTTTTAAATAATTAACCCAGGTAAAAAAAAATTTTTTGTCTGAGACACTACACTAGTGTATTTCGACGTATTTTTCTTCGCTAAAGCCGAATCCGAAGTCAGAGTAACCAGATAAGCTAAAATTTTTTAGATTATCTTACAAAAATGCTTAAAACACAGATAAAACAAAACAAAAAAAAAATTCTTTTGTCCAGAACATGTGTTGGGACAATTCTTACGTATTTTTCTCTGATAAATCCGAATCCGAAGTCAAAATGATTAGATTAGCTAAAATTTTTCAGATAATCTCAAAAAATTGATTTTTTCGCGTTTTTTAACAGTTTTTTAAGATTATCTCCAAAAGTTTCGACAATCCGTTTATTCTGACTTTAGATTTGGATTCAGCAGAGAAAAATACGTGAATAAACACTATCATATTGTCCCGGACAAAAAAAACTTTGTTTTGGTTTTTTCGTGTTTTTGAGCAATTTTTTGATATTATCTGAAAAATGTTGGACAATCTCGTTATTCTGACTTCGGATTCGGATTCAGCAGAGATAAATACGTAGAAATACACTAGCATATTGTCCCGCACAAAAAAAACCAATTTGGGTTTTTTTCGGGTTTTTCAGAAATTTTTTGAGATTATCTAAAATATTTTAATCAATCTGGTTATTCTGACTTTAGATTAAAATTCGGTAGAGAAAAATACGTAAGAATACACTAATATATTGTCCCGGACGAAAAATTTCTTTTTTTGGTTTTTTTTCGGGGTTTTGAACAATTTTTTAAGAGTTTCTTAAAAAGTTTCGACAATCCGGTTAATCTGACTTTGGATTTGGATTCAACGGAGAAAAATACGTAGAAAAAAACTCGCATATTGTCCCGGACAAAAAAAAACTTTGTTTTGGTTTTTTTTCGTGTTTTTGAGCAATTTTTTGAGATTATCTGAAAAATATTCGACAATCTGGTTATTTTGACTTCGTATTTGGATTCAGCGGAACAAAATATGTAGAAATACAATAGCATATTGTCCCGGACAAAAAAACTTTTTTTGGGTTTTTTTTTGTGTTTTTGAGAAATTTGTTGAGATTATCTGAAAAATGTTTTAATCAATCTGGTTATTCTGACTTTAGATTCGGATTTAGCAGAGAAAAATACGTAGGAATACACTAACATATTGTCCCGGACAAAAAAAAACTTTGTTTTGGGTTTTTTTTCGGGTTTTTGAGCAATTTCTTGAGATGATCTCAAATATTTTGATTAATCTGGTTATTCTGATTTTAGATTCAAATTCGGTAAAAAAAATTAGTAGGAATACACTAACATATTGTCCCGGGCGAAAAATAACTTTTTTGGGTTTTTTTTTCGGGGTTTTGAGCAATTTTGTGAGATTGTCTCAAAAACTTTAGCCAATTCGGTTATTTTGATTTCGGATCCGGATTCAGCGGAGAAAAAAACGTAGGAAAACACTAACATATTGTCCCGGACAAAAAAAATTTTTTTTTTTTGTTTTTTTCGGGTTTTTGAGACATTTTTTGAGATTATCTAAAAAATTTTTGCTCTTTCTGGTTATTCTGGCTTTGGATTCGGTGGAAAAAAAATACTTAGTTATACACTAGCATATTGTCCCGGACAAACAATTTTGGTTTTTTGATTTTATTTTTTAGGATTTTTGAGCAGTTTCTTGAGATTGTCTCAAAAACTTTAGACAATCCGGTTATTTTGACTTCGGATTCGGATTTAGAGAAGAAAAATACTTAGGAAGACACTAGCATATTGTCCCGGTCAAATACATTTTTTGTCGGGTTTTTCAAGCAATTTTTTGAGATTATCTTAAAAATTTTAGCCAATCTGGTTATTCTGAATTTTTCTTCGGATTCAGCGGAGAAAAATACAATAGAAATACACTGTAGTGTAATATCCCGAACAAAAAAAAATTTTTTTTTTAGCTTTGTTCGAGTTGTTAATAGTTTTAAACATTTTTAAATTATTCTTATAAGTTCTAAACAAGTTCTCAAAAGTTTTATGTTGTTGTAAACAGTTCTTAACAAATTTCAAACAGTTTTAAGTATTTTTAAATTATAGTTTTAAGTATTTTTAAATAGTTTTGAACTATTTACAAATACATTTAAAAAAAACTTTAAAAACAAATATATTAAGTAATTTAGAAACAGTTTTAATTAGTACTAATCAGCTTTGAATAGTTATTGACATAATATTAAATAGTTTTAATTAGTTTTAAACAGTTACAAGCAGTTTTAAATAGATTATATTTGAGTAGTTCTATACAATTTTAAACAAGGTCTAAGCGATTTTTTTTTTCAAAGTTCAGCATAATATTTGTTTATAAATCTCACAGATTTTAGTTTATTGCTTTGAAGCAAATTTGATTCTAACTCGTTTAAATATTAAAACACGAGACAAATAAATTTGAATGCAATTGATAAAAATTCTTTTAAGGTCACGTGATATTTCTCTACTGAATATTTTGACACTAAACTTCGAATCATTAAAAACATCATTATAAAGGTCTCTCTGAGCCAAGTTTGTTTAAATTTTGTAAATTAATTTATTTTAAAAATTCGCTGATTTTTCGAAATGTTAAACACTTAACTTTAAAGCAAAATTCAAACAAATTTGTGTTAGACAATGATATTTTAAGTAATTCAACAAAGTTCGGTGTCAAAATAATTTAGTTTTTGAAAAAAAAGTTTACGGAAAAAATTTTCCTATATACCAGTGACGTCATTCTCCATCACATGCCATTAATATATGTAACAGCTCCAAATTCTTCGATTGGAAGCGCGCCATAAATCTTCCGACTGATACTTTATTTTATTTTTCTTTTAAAATGAATAACCACAAACGAAGACGAAATGATATTAAAAACATTTGTACCCTCTTAAGGCGATAAAAAGAAAAGAGTGCCCCACCTCAAAAATGCATTTTATCCTGAGTAAATGCATTTTTTCCCAATTTGGAAACAAGATTGAATTCTGATGATGTCGAAAACCATAATCTAACTTGGTTTGCGGTTATTTCCTCATGGAAGAGGGAAACCAGGATTGGTAGTTCTCGGTCAGCAAATCGATCGATCTCGGTGGAGAGCAATCACTCGATTTGTCTATCGAATCGTCATTGATCGATCCGTCAGTATCGGTACATACGGAGCGATTCATTCATGGAATCTTGCGACACGCTCCAAGTTACACGCTCGATTACATAAAGGATTCTTAAGTTCGTCGCCGTGTTGGTAACTAAGTAGGACACCACTTTCCCTCAAGTTGCTTGCCTGAATATAATACAACACGACTGTATATGTATAAACAAATATATACAGATATATAACACACAGATATATATATATATATATATACAATAGTTACTTTGCTCCATGCATGGATCATGTACCTACACAATTTACATGTGCGTACCCAACTTATATATGCAAACACATTGATCTTCTTACAAGAGAGTCGATCGGATCATGAGCTTTCTACATGAATATATGTATAGATTCTTATTTTAATGCATATATGTTGTGCGCTCACATGTGTCTGCACTGTTTATGGTCCTTTTGTGTATTATTTCTTAACTATTCTTCAAATAAGTCCAAATTATACTTTCCGATAATCGGCCAATTTATTTAAATTGTTTATAGAATTGCGGGAGAACCGGACTAGAAATCTGTGTACAAGTTTAGGATAAAAAAAATTATTGATATTTTTGGAAAATATATTAAAATTAAAATAAACTAGGTGTGAATTCTGTCCATTTCATGGACACTTTGCTTCCAAGGAAGCAAAACAATTTGCTTCCTCATAGAGGAAGCAATAATTTAATAATATTTTAAATATTTTAAGTTAATAAAAACAAAAATTAAAAAAACATGAATTATTTTGATTAAAAAGACACTAAAACAATTTGATTAGTTAATTTCAAAAATCCCTAAGTTCAAATTTAGATATTTATGATTTTAATAACTAATTTAAATTTTATGGAAAATCCTCTACAAAATACTTTATGCACGCATACATACTTGGAATCATAAATAAATCATAAATAAACCATAAATAAATCACAAAGTTTTCGCAAAAAATTGTATGTTTTGGAAACAATGAAATATTGTATTCTTAATAATGTGGTTTCTCTTTATTTAAGGGGAGTCACCTGAAAAATTTCAACCCATCGAGATATGTTACTTATCGGTGCAAATTTTTTTCTAGGATTATTTTGGATGTAAAAGAATGACATATTATCAAGATTAACAAAAAAAATTTTTTTGAATAAAAAATTGTTTGAAAAAAAAAATTAAAAAAAATTTTTTTTTTGTTGAAAAAATTAAAAAATGTTAAAACCCATACGATATTTTGTTTGAAATCTTAAAAAAGGCATATAAAAAAATTGGCATTAAAAAAATATGAAAAATTGTAGGAGAAGATAGATTTTTACAAAAAAAAAAAAAAAAAAATCAACAAAAAGAAATTTTTTTTAATTTTTTTTTTTAATTTTGATAATATGGCATTCTTTTACATCCAAAATAGTCCCAGAAAAAAATTGGCACCGATAAGTAACATATATTTCGATGGGTTGAAATTTCTCAGGTGACTCCACTTAATGAACCAAATTTGATGATTTTCATTTCTCCCAAAAAATATGTTTTTTTCAGCCAATTAAAATAATGGCTTAAACAGACTTAAGGTACATGTTTAAAGCTTTAAAAAATTCACTTAGAAATTGTATTTATGTCTATTTTTGGTGTTACTATAGCTATTTGAAAAAAACGACTTTTTAAAAAAGTTTCTTTACATTTCTTAAAATATTTTAAAAAATATTAAAGACACATTAATTTAAGCTAGATATTCTTTTTCTACAGGTTCTGGCAATAAGTTTAAAAAAAAAAGACCTCCCGATATGTTCATTAGGCTCTGAGCAATCAGCGTTTGAAAATTGCTCGGGTCCCGTAGACCCAATTTAGCAGTTACGTTAAATCCCGATAGTCTAGCAGTTGAGGGTTTATATTATTAGTAATATTATTATTATTATTATTATTATCATTATTTTACTACGTGAAAATTATGTCCATTTCGTGGATAATTCGTTTTAAAGTTAGCAAACAAATTTGCTTTCTTATAGAAAAAGCAATATATTAATAATATAAAATTTAATTCGAGAAATTCTTTAAAAAAAGGAATTTTAAGTGCAAAAAAATGAAAAAACATCAATTAATTTACGAATTTTTGATCAATTATAAAAGTTATATAGGTCAATCGATTCGTTTTGAGATAAGGAATATGATTTTTTTATTCATTAAGTTGTATTTTTAGCTTGGAAAAAAATTTTGGCAAAAAACGATTTTTTTCGATGAAAAAAGGTGCTCAACAAAATTTGATTGGGTATTTTCAAAAATCCCTGTGTCTAAATTTAGATATTCACGAGCTTAAAAAGTCATCCAAATTTTATTGAAATCCGTTGAAGCGTTCTCGAGATATCCTGGCGACAAAAAACGCTATACACACACACGTACACACACACACACACACACACACACACACACACACATCTGGACATTTGCTTAGGAATCAAAATTTACGCTTTTTAGATGAAAATGAGTCGATTTAGACTATTTTTGGAAAATCGAAAATCTTAACGATCACAAAGCTTCCTATATGAGGAAGCAAAAACTTTGAGAATTAAATAAGATAGGGGAGAGTCGGCCAAAATGCCTATAGTAAAGTTTAGAGCAAAAAAAAAAGTATTTAATTATAGTTTTGAAAAATATAAACCATCAAATATTTAGAAAACATCCTTTAAGAATATAATAAGGTTGTCATTTTAAATGTTTATTTCAGAAAAAATAGAAAAAAGAATTATTTAAATATTGATGTCAAAATTCGCCATTTTGACACACGACTGGGCAAATCGCCTGTGCACAAAAATATGGAAAAATATGAATAAAAGTAAAAAAATTTTTTTTATATATTTTCTATAATCAATTATTTTGTTTATATTAAAAAAAGAACTAGCTGTGAATACAAAAATATAATCTTTTTGTCATAAAACTAAAATTTTAATCCAAAGCAGTCCGACAAAAAATGAAAATAAAGTCTATAACAAATAAATAAAGCTTCTACAATTATAAAAAATCATACAAAAGTAAATTAAACACTATAATAAATTACAAAAATACCTGCTCGATTGAAAACTGCGTGAGTTTTAGGAAGAAAACGAAAATTTTGGCATTCAATGCCAAATGTGACAAGTTAATCCGCCATGATTCTTTATAGTCACGTGACAACACGTATCTCTCGTAATCTTATGTATTTTTTCTGCGCATGCGCACTTTTTTTGATTCATCCCGCGCTTATTTAAAATCATGTTTTAAAAATATATTAAAAATGATTCTTCAATGCATAATTATTATAATTATTATTAATATAAATGCAATAATTAATATAATTAATTTGTTAAAACACTGATTTTTTATACAGAAGCAGTAACAACTTGATATTTAGTTTCTACATCAAAATATACGTGTAACCCGAGAGATTTTCCGTATCATACGTATCTTGTTTAGAAGTTTTACAGCATATAGGCAATTTAACCAAGGCAATTTAGCCAAAAACAGACGGTGTAGTTAAACTAATTATTTTCATTTTAGAACTCATTTTTATAAATTAAGTCAAAGTGATTAGATAGCTAAATATTCAAGGATTAATTAAAAAAAAAAATTATGTACGTATGTGAGATAGAAGTGCATGTTTTCTAATCTTTAAAAATGAAAAAATTATCGTTGGAAAGCATCATTTTCACAATTCTTTAATAAATTATTTAATAATAAACTGATAAACATGAAACTTTACAGAAATCATCTTCACCTTAATATACTTCATAATTAAAAACAATTATGATTAATATTTATTTTTGGCCAAGTTATTAACCATTGCCAATTTACCCAATTAGGCATTTTACCCGACTCTCCCCTACTTATTTAAGGGCATGTGATGGATTATGACGTCACTGGTATAGGCAAAATTTGTCCGTAACTTTTCTCTTAAAATATTGAATATTTTTTCATGAAACTTGGTAGAATTACTAAAAATGTAATTAAGAAGGTCTCTCAGACCCGAATTTGTTTAAATTTTGGCCCAAAGTTAATTTTTGGAAATTTTTTTAAAAATCAATTTTGAGACAAAATTCAAACGAACTCGGGTCTGAGAGAACTTCTTAATGACATTTTAAGTAATTCTACTAAGTTTCATAAAAAAATATTCAATATTTTAAGAGAAAAGTTGCGGACAAATTTTGCCTATACCAGTGACGTCATAATCCATCACATGCCCTTAAAGAATTTGGTTAAGATAACATAGAATAAATTACGTTTAAAATATCTTGATTGAGATACGACATTTTGGATAAGTCCCGGGTAAGTTGACAAGACTAAAAAAATAATCTATATAAATGGGGCCCGTATTATTTTGACACAAAATTGTTCGTAGTACATGTTATATTGTTCAAACTATAAAAATGTTATATGTGTACGTCCATATGAAAAGGGCCCACTTTGGACTTATCTATATGACCATATTCTTTATTAAATTTCGAACATTTCGAGAGGTCTTTGGACCCCTTTAGATGAAAAATTCACAAAGTTATAAGCATTCAAAGTTAAAAGTATCAAAATCCTAGTTTTGAGAAAAAAACGAGTTTAAAGTTCAAGATTTCCATTAGCGCCCATGCATTTTTAAAATTAAAAATAAGATTTCTTTGTGTTTTTAATTACTATAAAGTTATTGTAAATGCATGATTCGACGAAGGACATTACGTAGTTTGTTTTTCAGCAATAAAAAAAATTTCGAAAATCTGAATCTTCTTTAGAATAATGCGAATATCTCGATAAATAAAATCGACAACCTAGGCCCTTTTTATATGGACGTACACATATTATACTTAGCAATGTGCCGTTTCCGAAGTTTATAATTTTTGAAACTTTCAGTTCAAGTTAATTCTAATATTTTTAAGTAAGTGCATGAGTATTAAACTATTCTAAGTGTTTTAATTTTAATGTTTTATTTCTAAAAAAAATTTATTTCTTTAATTTTAATTGTTATAACATTAATTTTCCTTTATTTTTAATTAATAAAATAAGATCTTTAAATACTTGAATGATTATTTATTTAATATAATTGAAATAATTAATACAAATTTTTAAAATAATAAACATCGTATAAAACATCTTATAAGTTTGAGGTTTTAAATATGTTTTAATATTAATATAACTTACTTCCTATTAATATTTGGCGAAAACAAATTGCTTTATTTTGAAAAATTATATTTTTAATTATATTATTTTCTTAAAGTAAAGTATTTTTGTAAAATTTGAATCATTTAAATTAAGGATCAGTTAATTAATCAGCTCAATAAAGGAAACCATAAATTGTTTATTTTTCAAAAAAATAATTAAATTCAAACAATAAATAATAATAATAATAATTTGTAGGTTCATTCCCTGATTTTTGAAATTATTTTTTCACTCATAAAAGTTGTTTTAAAATTCAAATTTAATTTTTCAATTGTAAGACTATTTCTTTTAATTCTCCACTATTTCCTTCAAATTTCGATTCCATTTTTTAATTATTTTATTTATTATTAAAAATTTCTTGCTTTTTCCAATTATTTTTTCCGAGTACCAATAAATTTTTTTAATTTTATTTTCTTATACATTCAATAATTATTGTGCTTTTTCAATTTTTAGTTTTATTCGTAAAATTTCAATTCCTTTTTGCAATTTTTTATGATTTTCTTAATTTTTCAATCTAGTTGTTCAATTTTCAATTACTTCCAACAATTATTTCTATAGTTTTTATAATTTTCAAATTATTTTGTTTAAATTTAATATTATTGGTTTATTTTTTAAAATTATATTTTTTAAATTATGAATTAATTCACTTTTCAACTGTTTCTTACAATTATTATTTATTATTTATTTTTTGCTTAGTTTTGTATTAATCTAGCCATTGTTGGAATTTTGTTCTGAATTTTAATTTTTTTTTCGTTCGTTTATAATTTTTTTTCAATTATTATAATTATTTTTTCAAGTTTCAATTCAATTCTTAAATTTTCAATTTATTTCTTAAACTTTTTATTATTTTCTTCAATTTCAATTAATTAGACGATTTTCAAAACAGTTTTTCAATTTGCAATTATTTCCAACAGTTATTTTTATAATTTTCTTATTTTTTTTTAATTTTCTTGTTTAACTTTAATATTTTTTATTTTATTTTTTAAATTATTCTTTTTAAATTGTGTAATTATCTAGACATTTTTCGAGTTTTGTTTTCAATTTTAAATTATTATCGTTTTTTTCAGTTTCTATCTTAAATTTTGTAATAATTGTCCAATTTTCATTATTTGATTTGCAAAAATTTTTAGTTAAATTTAATTTTAAATTCTTTAAATTTCCTTAAAAAAAGGAGAAAAACTTTTTTCATAAAAAAAGGCCTCAAAAAATAGTGAAGAATAAGTTTTTCTAGAAGAATTATATTCATTAAATTTTTATAATAAATATTTTCGTGTAAATTAAAATGGAAATATCTCGCACAAAAGAGTAATTATTTTAATTTTTACAATTTTTATGTTCTCACTTTTAAGATAAAACCTTCAGGAAAAATATTGTCTACTTTAATTTTAATAATTTATAAATTTGATAAATTTCATGAAAAGTTTCATCGATCATAAGTTTCATGATTTGAAACTTTCAACGGCACATTCCTAATTATCCTCCAACTAAAATCAAAGTCTTATTTATTAAATAATTTATTTTAATTACATTAAATTAATAAAGGAAGACTCAATTAATTCAGCAAGTTCAATTATTGAATAATTAAAACTTAAAAATCTTTGATTTTAGTAGGAGTATATAATATAACATTTTCAGAAGTTGAACAATATAACCTGTACTACGAAAAATTTTGTTTCAATATGATACGGGCTCTAAAAATGCGGATAAAAGTAAAAAAGTTTCGTTTATTTGTTTTCGAAAATCAATTATCTTATTAATATTATTAACAGAATTACCTTTTAATTCAGGAAATATAGTTTTTCTCTAAAAATTGAAGTGACATTGAAAAGCGGTGATTCATAAAGGGAAAAAAGTACTATAAAAAATATATAAAGCTCCTGTGATTGAAATAACTTGTAAAGTTGAATTTCTAACACTTTAATGGATTATGTAAATACTTGCTTGCTTCGAAAAAGCGTGAGTTTTAGAAAGAAAACCTAAAATTTGATATTCAATGACAAATGTGACAGGTTATAATCCGCCATGATTCTTTACTTACTCACCGCATTTTTTCTGCACATGCGCATTTCTTTTGATAATTCCCGCGCTTATTTAAAATTATATTTTAAAAATATAGTAAAAATATTAGGGTTCCGCCGAACACCCAAGGTGTACGGAACTCTAAAAATGAAAAAATTATCGTTGGAAAGCGTCATTTTCATAATTCTTTAATAAATTCTTTAATAATATACTGATAAACACGTAACTTTATAGAAACTATATTTACCTTAATATACTTATTTAATAATCTTATTTATTAAAAACAATTATGTTTAATATTTATTTTTGGCTAAGTTATCAATGATTGTCAATTTACACAAATGGGCATTTTCCTCAGTTCTCCCCTACTGGATAAAAAAAAGTATTTTTTTCCTTTTTTAAGTCAATTTTAAATATTAAAAAAATATTATTTAAATACGTGTTAAACATATGTTTAATATGAAGTTTATTTCAACAAAGAAGAAATAAATTGTAATTAAAAATATTAACTTTATTGGGGTTAGATTTTTTTATTTTACAGTTTAAGATTTCAAACTTCTGAGAAGCTTTTTTCGAAACAGTAAAAATTAATTCCGACTGGAATTTAAAAAAAGAAACTTATCTTTCACTTTTAATTATTGAAGTTAAAACATTGTTTAAGATTTAGAAAATTTGATTTTAACGATTAATTAAATTTTTTTTTATTTGTATTTATTCAAACTTTACTTTATTCTACATTTTATTCATTTGCAATATAAATAATTTTAATTTCGAATTATTTTAATATTTAATTTTAATTATTTAATACATTGAAACTTAAAATTAGCTTAATTTCGATTTATTTAGATATTTGATTTGATTAGATTTTTATTTAGACATTTTATTTAGATATTTGATACACGATTCAAATTATAAATTATTCCAATTATGCAAATTTAAATTTATCAGTCAACTCGAAATTCAATTTATTTACATACATTCAAATTTACACGAATTTCAATCTACACAAATGTAATTTAATTTATTATTCAATTTATTTATTCAAATGTAAATCAATTTAAATCTCAATTAATCCAAATTTTAATCTATTTAAATTGTATTCCAATTTTCATCGATTCAAATTTCAAACTATCCAAGTTTTATTCAATCCTAATTTTTATTGACTAAAGAATGTAATAATTAAAATTTTTATCGGTTCTAAATTTAATTCAATTCAAAATTTAAATCCAAATTTTAATTTATCCGATTTCTATAATATAAAACTCCAATTCAATCTATAAAAAAGCATAAAATTTTCAAAATTGCAATATATTTAATAAGAGGATTCATTTAAGGGGATGGAGTTTTGATATCATATTGTAGAAGAAATACGCTTAAAAAAAAAAAATTTTTCGGTGTAATATAGTTTTAAATTATCATCTCTCTAAATCTGAATTAAGTGAAAAACTAATAAAAATAATGATGTAAAGTCGTCCTCAAAATGAATTAGTAAAGATTTCACTAATTCTTAGTAGAACTTTTTACTAATTAATTTTGTGAACAATTTTTCATCATTTCATTAGTAGTTTTTCACTAATTCAGATTAAGAGAAATTCGAATTCTTTTTTGAATTTTACTCGATTTAAATTTTAATTAATTCAAAATGTCATTATACTTATATTTTAATTTAATTTATTATACATACAATTGTAATATATTATATTATTGTATTACTTTTATGTTTATTGTATTTTTACGAATTACGTATAATTCACACATTTGCGTAATTTTGAAAAGAAATGTCCAAGAATCGTGGTTTCAATATTGACAGAGAGAGCTTCTTCGAAAGAACTTTTGCTTTCGAAACGCTGCTCAACTTTAGTGAAAACGAAAACTCACCGCGCGAGTTTTTAGACCGAGAAGTCATTTTTCTAAATTAATTGTTGGAATTCCGGAAAAATTGAATAGAGTTGGAAATAATCTGTTTTGAAATATATGGGTCAGGCGAGAAAGACTGCATCATTTTAATAAATGTATAATTTCATTTTTAAATTATGTAACGTGTGTACGGAAAGAAATACTTTCTTCGTTTTTATTTTATAATAAATTAATTAGTCTTTCTTTTATGAAACCTGTTGTAATTTTTAAGTAAAAAGTGCAATAAGAAACCAATTGGGATAAAATTTGGTGAAATTTTAAAAGTTTTACTTATTATATTAAAAAAATTTCTATAAATAAATATTCTCTTTTTCCAAATTTCACTACTTTGCGGTATAATTAAAACAATTATTATCAACAAGCAATTTGAGTATAGTGATATCAGAAATTAGCATGCTGAATATCCTTCGGTTTTAATTTCTTTTTATCAATAACGTAAGTGCTGTAATGGCGCCCTAGATTCATGTATGCCTTTATCGCTGACGCATTTAACAATCTTTTCATCAAAGGCGAGATAAATACTATCTTCAACTCCAATAGCCTTTCATTCTCCCGAAGGTGAAGAGATTCATAATTTTTACTCGTTTTTTACGTATGCATTCATGTAAACATATTCTACCTAAAAAAAAAAATCATTGTCTAAGCAAATCCACGCTTTTTTGCCTCTGAAAAGTTTTTTTCATATAAAGAATAGACTCGATTTCTGTATTTTCAATTGATAATTTAATTTTATTTTAATTATAAATTTAATTTAAGCTTATTATTTCAAACTAATTGGGAAATTTTAAAAGTTGTAAAATTGAGAAAAAAAAATTTTTAAATTTACAAAATTTTTTTTTTATTAAAGAAATAAAGAAAAAATTTGAAAACAACACAAAAATGAAACAGTGACATAAAAATATATATAAAAAAAGTAGAAACTCTTTTAAAAAAATTGAACTATTTACATCAGATATTTTTTTTAAATTGAAAAAATAAATAAGAAGATAATTAAAAAAACGTTAAAATATATTACTAAAGAGAGTAAAATTTTAAAATTAGGAAAATTAGAGACTTATTTTACAAATTGAAGAAAAGAAGAATTAATAAAATTTTAAAACATTTTAAAAGGAAAAAAATTCTATGAAATAGAAAAACGATGTTAAAATGAGAATATTTAGTTAAAGCTTTAATTTACAAAACATAAAATACAGGAATAAAAGTCTGCAAAAAAATAGAAAATTGGTAAATTTAAAAAATGATAAAAGCATTGAACAAATATTTTAAAAAATTCGTAATTACAAGATAAAAACTAAAAAATGTAAATAAAGGAAAAATGTTTCTAAGAAATGGAAAAATGGTGACAAAAATTACAAAATTAATTAAAACGCAAGGAAGAACTACGAAAATAGTGAAAAATCAAGAAAATTAAATAAATAGGAAGAAAATGGAGTAATATTATAATGATAATGATACTGATATAATAATGATAAATTTATCAAACCAAATAAAATGGAGTAATGCTTTTTTCCTTAATCTAAGATACTTAAAAAAATGTAAAAAGTACATAAAATAATAAAAAATATCAGAAACTCGGCTTACATCAGATGAATATTGAAGTCCCTTAAGCTAAATTATTCCCATATGTATCAGATCTTGAAATTTTCGTACAAGATTCAGATTAAGTTTATAGTCAGTTTTTGATAATTCATTCAAAAATATAAATAAATTGTTTAAACAAGTAAAAAATAAATAAGAAAGTAAGTAATTTTTTAATTAAAATAACTTTCGAGAATAAATATCAAATAATTTTATAAAAAACAAGCATTCAAATGTTTAAAAAAACTCTGGGTCGACACTTTACCGGGAAAATTTCTAAAACTTTTTCCATAATTTTCACCAGTTTTCAATTGCTAATTTATTATTCTTCTTCAATTTTATGATTATTCATTAGTTTTAAAAAAATTTTTGTTCCAATGCCAATTATTCTCTCCATTTTTCGATTTTTTTTTCATTTGTAAATTATTTCTTTTAAAGTTAATTATCTACACCAATATTTAATTACTCCTGTCACATTGTAATTTTGCGTTTAATTATTAATTATTTTCTTGAAATTTCCATTTAATTCTTTAGTTTGCAAATTTATTTCTTCAATTTTAAATTATTTTTATCGATTTTCAATTAATTCCTTAATATTCACTAATTCTCGAATTTTTTCAATTATTTTTATCACTCATAAAAATTGTTTTAAAATGTTAATTCAATTATTCAATTCTAGAACTAATCTCTTCAAATCTTACTCTCTAAATCTGAATTAGTAGTTTTCTACTAAGAATTAGTAGTTTTCTACTATGAATTAGTCAAATTCATGGCTCATTTTTCTCTAATTCATATAGTAGAAAACTACTAATTCTTAGTAGAAAACCATTAATTCTTAGTAGAAAATTACTAATTCTTAGTAGAAAACTACTAATTGAAATAGTGAAACTTTACTTTTCAAAAAAGTAGATTTTTTTACTAATTTAATTAGTAGTTTTCTACTACAAGATTAGTAGTTTTCTACTAATTCTTAGTAGTTTTCTACTAAAAATTAGTAAAATCCTTACTATTTTAATAGTAGCTCACTTTTCGCTAATTCATTAGTAGAAAACCACTAATTCAGATTTAGAGAGCAGTTATTTTCTTCATATTTAAATTCCGCTTTTCAATTTTCAATTATTTTCTTTAATATTAAAAAATTATGACATTTTTTCTATAATTTTTTGATGATCATTAAGTTTCTTTAATTTTAAATACAATTGTTTGATTATTTCCTTAATTTTTAATTGCATTCTTCAATTTCTATTTCTATTTCTATTTTTCAGTTTTCAATTGTTTTCTTCTATATTTATCTATTAATTCTCAGCTTTTTTCAATATTTAAATACATCCTTTAAATTTAAATTCCATTCTAAAATTTTTAATTCCTTTCTTCAATTTTCAATTATTTTTTCCAATTGTTAATTATTATTTTGTTTAATAATTTATTATCTACGCCGATAGTTAATTATTTTCATTACATAGTAATTTTTCTTTTCGTTATCAATTATTTTCTTAAAAATTTCCCTTTAATTGTTTAATTTCCAATTTATTTGTTCAATTTTAAATTATTTTCTTTAGTTCTGTTTTTTAATTTTCAATTATTTTTATCGATTTTCTATTAATTCCCTTAATATTCACTAATTCTCGGATTTTTTCAATTATTTTTATCACTCATAAAACTTGTTTTAAAATTTCAATTCAATTATTCAATTCTAGAACTATTCTCTTCAATTCTCAGTTATTTTCTTCATACTTAAATTCCACTTTCCAATTTTCAGTTGTTTTCATTAATATTAAAAAATTATTGCCTTTTTTCTAGTATTTTTTTGATTATGATTCAGTTTCTTTAATTTTAAATACAATTGTTTAATTATTTTCATTATTTTTAATTTAATTCTTCAATTTTTATTTCCATTCCTAAGCTTTCAATTATTTTCTATAATGTTAAAAAATAATCGCCTTTTTCTATTATTTCTTTCGATTTTCATTAAGTTTCTTTAATTTGAAATGCAATTGTTCAATTATTTTCTTTAATTTTTAATTCTATTCTTCAATTTTTATTTCCATCTTTCAGTTTTCAATTGTTTGCTTCTATATATATATTAATTTTCGTCTTTTTTCAATATTTAAATACATCCTTTAAATTTCAATTCCATTCTTTAATTTTTAATTGCTCTCTTTAATTTTCAATTTTTTTTTCCAATTGTTAATTATTATTTTGTTTAATAGTTTATTATCTACGCCGATAGTTAATTATTTTCGTCATATAGTAATTTTTCTTTTCGTTATGAATTATTTTCTTGAAATTTTTCTATAATTGTTTAATTTCCAATTTATTTGTTCAATTTTAAATTATTTTCTTTAGTTCTGTTTTTTAATTTTCAATTATTTTTATCGATTTTTAATTAATTCCTCAATATTCAATAATTCTCGGGTATTTTCTTTTTTTTTATAACTCATAAAAATTGTTTTAAAATTTAATTCAATTATTCAATTCCAGAACTATTCTCTTCAATTATCAGTTATTTTCTTAATATTTAAATTCCACTTTTTAATTTTCAATTATTTTCTTTATTATTAAAAAATTATGGCCTTTTTTTTATTTTTTTTCGATTATGATTAAGTTTTTATAATTTTAAAACAATTGTTTAATTATTTTCTTTAATTTTTAATTCCATTCTTCAATTTTTATTTCCATTCCTAAACTTTCAATTATTTTCTTTAATATTACAAAATTATCGCCTTTTTTCTATTATTTCTTTCGATTTTTATTAAGTTTCTTTAATTTTAAATACAATTGTTCAATTATTTTCTTTAATTTTTATTTTCATTCTTCAGTTTTCAATTGTTTTCTTCTATATTCATTAATTCTCGACTTTTTTAAATATATTTAAATACATTCTTTAAATTTCAATTCTATTCTTTAATTTTTATTGCTTTCTTCAATTTTTAATTATTTTTTCCAATTGTTAATTTTTATTTTTTTTAATAGTTAATTATCTACGCCAATAGTTAATTATTTTCGTCAAATATTAATTTTTCTTTTAGTTATCAATTATTATCTTGAAATTTCCATTTAATTCTTGAATTTCTAACTTAGTTTTTCAATTTTTAATAATTTTCTTTAATTCTTAAATATTCTTTTTAATTTTAAATTATTTTTATCGATTTTCAATTAATTCCTTAATATTCACTAATTCTCGAATTTTTTCAATTATTTTTATCACTCATAAAAATTGTTTTAAAATGTTAATTCAATTATTCAATTCTGGAACTAATCTCTTCAAATCTCAGGTATTTTCTTCATATTTAAATTCCGCTTTTCAATTTTCAATTATTTTCTTTAATATTAAAAAATTATGACATTTCTTTATATTTTTTTTGATGATCATTAAGTTTCTTTAATTTTAAATACAATTGTTTGATTATTTCCTTAATTTTTAATTGCATTTTTCAATTTCTATTTCTATTTCTATTTTTCAGTTTTCAATTGTTTTCTTCTATATTTATCTATTAATTCTCAGCTTTTTTCAATATTTAAATACATCCTTTAAATTTAAATTCCATTCTATAATTTTTAATTCCTTTCTTCAATTTTCAATTATTTTTTCCAATTGTTAATTATTATTTTGTTTAATAATTTATTATCTACGCCAATAGTTAATTATTTTCATTACATAGTAATTTTTCTTTTCGTTATCAATTATTTTCTTGAAATTTCCCTTTAATTGTTTAATTTCCAATTTATTTGTTCAATTTTAAATTATTTTCTTTAGTTCTGCTTTTTAATTTTCAATTATTTTTATCGATTTTTAATTAATTCCTCAATATTAAATAATTCTCGGGTTTTTTCCACTTTTTTTTATAACTCATAAAAATTGTTTTAAAATTTCAATTCAATTATTCAATTCTAGAACTATTCTCTTTCAATTCTCAGTTATTTTCTTAATATTTAAATTCCACTTTTCAATTTTCAATTATTTTCTTTAATATTAAAAAATTATCGCCTTTTTTCTATTATTTCTTTCGATTTTCATTAAGTTTCTTTAAAATTAAATAAAATTGTTCAATTATTTCCTTAATTTTTAATTCCAGTCTTCAATTTTTATTTCCATTCTTCAGTTTTGAATTATTTTCTTTCTCGGATGTATCAGAATTCCCGCCTATATCGGATATTTTTCCATGTTCCTTCAAATCCGATATATGTGTGTTTTACTGTATTTAAATTATAATGACTTAAGGGCATGTGATGGATTATGACGTCACTGGTATAGGCAAAATTTGTCCGCAACTTTGCTCTTAAAATATTGAATATTTTTTTATGGAACTTGGTAGAATTACTTAAAATATCATTAGGAAGGTCTCTCAGACCTTAGCTTGTTTGAATTTTGTCTCAAAATTGATTTTTATAAAAGTTTGCAATTTTTCGAAAATTTCCAAAAATTGATTTAGGGCCAAAATTTAAACAAATTCGGGTCTGAGAGACCTTCTTAATGACATTTTAAGAAATTCTACCAAGTTTCATGAAAAAATATTCAATATTTTAAGAGAAAAGTTACGGACAAATTTTGCCTATACCAGTGACGTCATAATCCATCACATGCCCTTAAAGATATATTTAAACTTTTACTTTAATACTATTTTGTGCTATATCTTCATTCTTCATACCAAAAATTTTTAGATCGCAGGTATTTTGATTATCAGTATTAGCACAATTTTTGAAATTTTCAAAGAATAAAATATTAAAATTGAAATTTTTAAGACTTATCCTCAAAATTCTGTTTTTTTTTTTAATGTCTTGCGATTTTTTATATGCAGTATTAGACGTCCGGATAATTGTAAAGTTTTTTATTTTATTTAAATCATAATTTTAATGCAAATATCCCTGTGATTTAAATCAATAACAGACCTGATTAAAACCTAATTTATTGAAACCCAATGTTTGAGTGTTCAGTAAATCTCACAAACTGTTTTCCCCTTTAAAAATCCTCTATACAAGAAATATATTTTCGTCACTTGTATTTTTAAAAATACCATTTTTTTATACTGAAAATTCAAAGATAACTTTGAATCATCGACTATAGAAAAAGAGTCGCTTAAAGACCTTTTTATAAAAGCTTGTCCTTAAAAAAAAAAATTCTCACATTCACCTATCCTTATTTGCATTTCTCTCCTTATAATTAGTGTCGAACGATTTTATTTGCACTTGCTTCGGTGGCAGAAACTCGTTAGTATGCTTGGCTGGACTTTTGTTCAATAAAATAAAACTATTGACAACTAAACATATGAACGTACTCATATATATTCTCCGTGAGGCCTTTCATTTAAGGGCCTTGAGCCTTTGGGGCCAGGATTTGTTAGTAAACAAAGAAGCGTGATTTCGGTGGCGATATAGCCAACGCCCTTAATGTCCGGCGAAATACAAGAAGGGATCAGGCTTGAGGTAGAAGATGGCATCATCGAAAGGGGGTTAAGAGGGGGGAGGGGGGGGCAAAAATGAGGGAGAGCAAGGAGAAGAGAGAAAAAGAAAAAAAGAAAAAAAAAAAGAACCTGGCATCGCTTCAAATCAAGGACCAGACGAACCGGTCTCCCCTCCTTTCCCAATTTTTTCCTCGAGATTTTTTTTTTTTTTGTTCTCTCAAAGATTTACCCTTCTTTTTCCAGTGAAGATCCTCTCAGGTGTCCATGCGATGCCTAAACCCACCCTTGGTGACTTGAGTGACCCCTGCGGTTTTCTTTAATCCGTGATACATCATCAAGGACGAAACCAATGTGCTATATAGACCCACGCAATATCCTCCTTTGGCATTCGATTATCGACCTTTTCATTTCATCATTAATAAGAGGTCAAATTTCTCGATTAGAGAAGGTCACGTTCAATCGATTGTGAGGCTCAGTTCTGCAAGCAGGTAGATCATAGAGATAGTTCGAGAATAAAATCTAGCTGAATGTTTTTCTTATATGAATACAAGCAATGGAAAAAAGACAGTTTTAAATGAGACAAAAAAGCAAGTTAAGTGCTATTCAAGAGTTGAAGAATCCATATTTTGCTTTTTCGAATACGCTGTTTTGAAGGGGCCCTGTGTCATTTTGACACAAAATTTTCCGCAGTACATGTTATATTGTCCACCTTATGGAAATGGTATAGTACTCCTACTAAAATAAAAGATTTTTAAATTTGAATTATTCAATATTTGAATTTTCTGGATTAATTGAGTCTTTTAATATTAATTTAATGCATTGCAATATATTATTTAATAAATAACACCTCGAATAAGACTTTAGAATCTTTGATTTTAGTAGGAGTACAATATAAATTTTTCATAGGTTGAACAATATAACAAGTGGATTCTCAAATAAAATTGTTTAACAAATCGAATTCTCTACAGAAAGTATTTAAACAAACAGATTGTCTATGAAAATTGTTTGAACAATCAAATTCTGAACAAAAATGTTTAAATAAGTAGATTCTTAACAAAAATTGTTTAAACAATCAAATTCTCAACAGGAACTTTTTAACAAAGAGATTCTCTATGAAAATTGTTTGAACAATCAGACTTTTTACAAAAATTCTTTGAAAATTCAAATTCTGAACAAAATTATTAAAAAAAGTTGATTCACAACAAAAATTGTTTAAACAATCGAATTCTCAAACAGAAGTATTTAAACAAAGAGATTCTCTATGAAAATTGTTTGAACAATCAGACTTTTTACCAAAATTCTTTAAACAAATAAATTCTGATCAAATTGTTTAAATAAGTAGATTCTCAACAAAAATTGTTTAAACAATCGAATTCCCAACAGGAAGAATTTAAAGAAACAGATTGCCTATTAAAATTGTTTGAACAATCAGACTTTTTACAAAAAATTCTTTGAAAATTCTAATTCTGAACAAAATTGTTTAAATAAGTGGATTCTCAACAAAAATTGTTTAAACAATCGAATTCTCAACAAGAAGTATTTAAACAATCATATTGTCTATGAAAATTGTTTGAATAATCAGACTTTTTACCAAAATTCTTTAAACAAATAAATTCTGAACAAAATTATTAAAAAAAGTTGATTCACAACAAAAATTGTTTGAACAATGGAATTCTCAACAAGAAGTATTTAAACAATCATATTGTCTATGAAAATTGTTTGAATAATCAGACTTTTTACCAAGATTCTTTAAACAAATAAATTCTGATCAAATTGTTTAAATAAGTAGATTCTCAACAAAAATTGTTTAAACAATCGAATTCCCAACAGAAAGAATTTAAAGAAACAGATTGCCTATTAAAATTGTTTGAACAATCAGACTTTTTACAAAAATTCTTTAAACAAATAAATTCTGAACAAAATTATTAAAAAAAAGTTGATTCGCAACAAAAATTGTTTAAACAATCAAATTCTCAACAGGAACTTTTTAACAAAGAGATTCTCTATGAAAATTGTTTGAACAATCAGACTTTTTACAAAAATTCTTTGAAAATTCAAATTCTGAACAAAATTGTTTAAATAAGTGGATTCTCAACAAAAATTGTTTAAACAATGGAATTCTCAACAAGAAGTATTTAAACAAACAAATTGTCTATGAATATTGTTTGATTAATCAGACTTTTTACAAAAATTCATTGAACAATAAAATTCTGAACAAAATTTTTTAAATAAGTGGATTCTTAACAAAAATTATTCAAACAATCGAATTGTCAACAAGACGTATTTATACAAAGAGATACATGTATATTGAATATTGTCTATGAATATTGTTTGAAAAATCAGATTTTTACAAAAATTCATTGAGCAATCAAATTCTGAACAAAATTTCAATTTAAACAAATAAGTGGATTCTCAACAGAAATTGTTTGAAAAATCGAATTCTCAAACAGAAGTATTTAAACGAACAGATTGTCAATGAAAATTGTTTGAACAATCAAATTTTGAGAAAAATTGTTTAAATAAGTAGATTCTTAGAGAAAATATGTTAAGTAATCGGATTATTAAAAAAAAATTTAAATAACCAAATTCCTGACAAATCCTGTTTAAACAATCAATTCCTCTCTGAATTTGTTTAAACAATCGAATTCTTACAGAAATAGTTTAAACCATCGAATTCTCAATAATTTTATGAAAATTGTGCGAACAATCAGACTTTTTACCAAAATTCTTTAAACAATCAAATTCTGAACAAAATTGTTTAAATAAGTAGATTCTCAACGGAAATGTTTTAAACAATCGAATTCTCAACAAGATGTATTCAAAATAAACAGTACAAAAAGCAGGCGCAATGCGCCTACAATTGAGGGTTTCGTGGCTTTTTATTATTGATTTCAAACAAGTCTTACCCACACCCAGAAAATGGTCTCAAATTCAATACAAAAATCTAAGGTATTAATGTATTAAATAATATTGTTTCCAGAACCAATCGGGTAATTCCGTAACCTTTCGGGTGTTTTTCGGAACTATTCGGGTGTTTTCGTAACCTTTCGAGTGTATTCGGAATCTTTCAGGTATTTTCGGAACCATTCGGGTGTTTCCGTAACCATTCGGGTGTTTTTCGGAACTATTCGGGTGTTTTCGTAACCTTTCGAGTGTATTCGGAATCTTTCAGGTATTTTCGGAACCATTCGGGTGTTTCCGTAACCATTCGGGTGTTTCCGTAACCACTCGGGTGTTTCCGTTACCATTCGGGTGTTTCCGTAACCACTCGGGTGTTTCCGTATTCACTCGGGTGTTTCCGTAATCATTCGGGTGTTGCCGGAACCTTTCGGGTGTTTCCGTTACCATTCGGGTGTTTCCGTAACCATTCGGGTGTTTCCGGAACCATTCGGGTGTTTCCGGAAACATTCGGGTGTTTCCGTAACCACTCGGGTGTTTCCGTTACCATTCGGGTGTTTCCGTAACCACTCGGGTGTTTCCGTATTCACTCGGGTGTTTCCGTTACCATTCGGGTGTTTCCGTAACCACTCGGATGTTTCCGGAACCATTCGGGTGTTTCCGTAACCACTCGGGTGTTTCCGTAATCATTCGGGTGTTTCCGGAACCACTCGAGTGTTTCCGTTACCATTCTGGTGTTTCCGGAACCATTCGGTTGTTTGCGTAACCACTTGAGGGTTTCCGTTATCATTCGGGAGTTTTCGGACCCCTTTGGGTGTTATCGGAAGCCTTTGGGTGTTTTCGGAACCATTCGGGTGTATCCGTAACCATCCAGTGTGTGAAATATCGTCTTAATCTATGAATTCAATTTAAAAGACGTCTTAAGGTAGCAATAATTAAAGAAAAAAACGTTAATGGTTTCAAAGATATTTTGGTCTCAGATTCAATAAAAAAATCTAAGGTATATCTACCTTACCAATATCAACATCAAAAACCACCCTTTAAAATTGCCCCTTAATCATTAATTATGTGTTGAACTCCCTCTAGCACACAACCTAAAATGACAGCTATTGGTTCGTGTGTTTCCGTCTCTGTCTCTCACTATCACCCTCTCTCTCGCACACAACCTAAAATTGACAGCTATTGGTTCGTGTGTTTCCGTCTCTGTCTCTCACTATCACCCTCTCTCTCGCGCACAACCTAAAATTGACAGCTATTGGTTCGTGTGTTTCCGTCTCTGTCTCTCACTATCACCCTCTCTCTTGCACACAACCTAAAATTGACAGCTATTGGTTCGTGTGTTTCCGTCTCTGTCTCTCACTATCACCCTCTCTCTCGCGCACAACCTAAAATTGACTACTATTGGCTGTGAACGACGGACGGACGGACGGACGACAAAGTCTCACTATAAGGGTTTCGGTCCCGAACCACGAAACCCTAAAAACAGATTCTCTATGAAAATTGTTTGAATAATCAAATTCTAGGCAAAATTTTATAAATAAGTGGATTTTTGTCAAAAAATGGTTAAATAATCAAATTCTCAAAAAATTCTTTAATTAATGATATTTTTTTGTTATTCTTTCTTTGATACTCAATAAAAAAAAATTAAATAATCAAATTCCCGACAAATACTGTTAACCAATCAATTCCTCACTGAATTCTTTTAATCAATCGAATTCTTACAGAAATTGTTCAAACCATCGAATTCTCAATAAGATGTTTTTAAACAAACTGATTGTCTATGAAAATTGTTTGAACAATCAGACTGTTTACCAAACTGGTTTAATCAATCAAATTCTGAACAAAATTGTTCAAATAATTGGATTCTCATCTAAAATTGTTTAAACAATCGAATTCTGAACAAGAAGATTTTAAACAAACAGTTTGTCTATGAAAATTGTTTAAACAATCAAATTCTAAGCGAAATTGTTTAAATAAGTGGATTTTTGTCAAAAATTTGTTAAATAAAAGGATTCTCTAAAAATTATTTTGTATTGAATTTTTTTTGTTATTATTTCTTCGATTCTCAATAAACAAATTTTAAAGAATCAAATTCCCCACAAATACTGTTTAATCGGATTTGCAATAAAAATTGTGTCAACAATAAGATTCTCATAAAAAATTATTTAAACAATTAATTCCCTAGCAAAAATTATATAAACAATTAATTTCGTTGCAAAAATTATTTTAAAAAAATAAAAAAAATAGCTTCAACAAAAGTTTTTTTAAAATTGTAAACAATCAGATTGTCATAAAGAAAAGTGTTTAAACAGTCAGTAAAAATTTTTGAAACAATCGGATTTTCAGCAAAAATTATTTAGACAATCAGATTTTCAACAAAAATTGTTTAAAACACCGTATTTTATTAACAAAAAATTTTTAAACAATCAAATTTAGCACGATTTGGTTTTAATTAAAGTCTCCTATAAGTACGGAAGTTAAAAGTTTTTGTAATTTTTGTTGTTAAAACAAAAATGAAAATTGTAAATCATTTTTAATCTAGATGTTTTAAAACTAAAAATTCTTTGTTAGTAAAATTTTTTGCTTCGAACTAACATTGACAAATTGATTTGTAAGATCCTTAAAATATATTAACTATGTGTTTATCTCTACTTTTGTGGAAAATGGATTTAAATAAAATTTTGAAAATTTGTTTTTCATTTATTTGAAACAATTATAATTTTTTATGTTTTTTTTTTCACGAAATCATTTATTATTCCTTTTAAGATTTCCATATGTAATTTCTTTTATTAGAATGAAAAAATCCGATAAATTCTAGAGAAAAAATTAAGTTTTAAATAAATATTTTATAAATATTGCATTATATTTAAAAACAAATTGCCGAAAATAAATTTAAAACAATCACAAAATATAATGGGCAATTAAAAGAAATAATTGAAAAAATTGAGAAACGTATTTGAAATTGAAGCAAATAATTAAAATCAAGAAAAATAATTGAATAGCTTAAAATTTAATAAAAAAAAAGAAGATTATATTTAAAATTGAAGTGAATAATTAAAAATTAAAAAATATAATTAAAATTTAAGAAAGGAATACAAAAAATTAATGAACATATTTAAAATAGAAGTAGATTATAATGGAAAAAATTAAAGAATATATTTGAAATTTTTAAAAAATTAAAAAAAAAGCATTGTAGAAATGGAAGAATATTTTGGAAATTAAAGAAAATAATTATTGAATTGAAACTAATTTTCAAAAATTGAAACAGGTAATTTTTTTTTAGATAAATATTTCAAATTTAAGAAAATAATTGAAAAATTGGAAAAGTTTATTTGAGATAAATTGTTTCTTGAAGAAAATGGAAATTTATGTTAAATTGAATAAAAAATTGAAAAATTATAAAAATATACTGAAGTAGATTAAAGAATATATTTTAAATTGAGAAAAGTAATTTAAAAATAAAGTAACATATTTGAATTTGAAGAAACATTAAAGAATACATTTGAAATTAAGGAAAGTAATTCAAAAATTGGTAGTATTTTTATGGAATTAAAAAAAATAATTCAGAAATGAATGAATTATCTCAAACTTAAGAAAAAATTTAAAGAATAAAAGTATTTACTTAATTTAAGAATTAAGAATATAATTTAACTATGTAGATTTGTAGAATATTTAAATATAGAATATTATTATAATTATATTATAATAATTTAAGATTTAAGAATTTAATAATTGGAAAAAAAAAGTTATTTTAAATAAAACAGAAAATTGGAAAATGAGAACAAGAACAGAAGAAAATAACCAAAAATGTTGAATAACTAATTTGAAATGAGGAAAATAATTGATAAATTGGAACTATTTATTTAAATTTAGAAAATTAATGAAATTGAGTAATTATTTCAAATTTAAGAAACTATTTTAAGAATTGATGAATTTATATGAGATTAAAGAAAATAATTGATAAAATAAATAAAGGAATATATTTAAATGTTAAGAAATTTAAAATTCTTGAAAAAATTAAAAAATATATAAGTAATAGAAAATTGGACGAAAATAAATTAATATTGAGTAAACTAGGTGAAAAAATTAAAATGTTACTTGGAAATTGAAGAAAACAATTAAAAATTGATGTAAATAGCAAAAAATTAAAAATATAATTTAATTTTGAAGAAAATAAATTATAGGATTGAACATTAAAATCGAAATCTGTAAAAGATAATTTAAAATTGAAGAAAATAATTGAAAAATGAAGAATATAAATGAAAATTAAAGTAAATAGTAGAAATTTAGAAATTTAATTGAATATTGAATAATATAATAGATAAAATTGAAAAATTGAAAATGATGAAATTCGAAGAAAATAATTAAAAATTGTAGAAGTGAATTGAAGGGTGACAAAAATAAGTAAAACATAAGAAAATAATTGAAAAAATAATGAAAATTGAAAAAAAAGTTCAAGGAATAACTAGTTTAAAATTAAAGAAAATAATTAAAAATAAGGAAATCCTTGATTGAATTGAAGATTATAATTGAAATATAAAGAAAATAATTAAAATTTCTTGAAATAAATTGAAAGCAAACGAAAATAATTGAAAATTAAAGAATATAATTAAAAACTGAGAGATACGATTAAAATTTGAAGAAAATAATTTTAAATCGACGTAAATAATTAAAAAATGATAAATAAAAAATAATCGATGACGCGACAAGCTCACGTGTTTTAAAAACAAGAAGTGTATCAGACGAAACGTGTCACTGTTCATGCATCACAATTTTCAGATTTGTCTCAAGTGGAAATATTTTAATTATTCACAGAAACGTAGTTATCTAATGGAAAAACAGTTAAAATTTTATCTTCACTAAAGATTTGTTGACAAAACGGAACAGTAAGTTTGACGTAAATTCGTGACATAGATTTTGAACTATACGTGTCTCGAAACATGTTCCGATAACAATATCTTTAATTATAATATATTTTTAAAAACTTCCATTATAGAAGTGAAAACAAAGAAAATAATTAATTGTCGGGGAATTTGTATCTCTTCAAAAAATTACCTATATATATATATATATATACATAGCTATTTTTTAACCCCTAGACAGAATATATTTACAAATTGATGCAATTTTAAGTCTTTCCTGTCTTTTGCAAGTAAACAACAATTTTCTGGTAGATTTAGCATGAAAGGATTTTATTTGGAAAAAAAATTCGAGGCCAAACTAAACACGAAGGAAATCCAAATCGCGCATATATAAAAGATGAGCGGAATTCTTAAAAAGACGCATTGCTGCACGAGTGCTCGTTTCGAATTCGAATAAAGTCTGCAAAAATGCAGAAACCGAGAATTTTATTGCCAATCTAAAAATATAAGCATGTTTAAGGCAGATCAGAACATTGAGAAATCACGTCATGTATAGCATAATCATTCAAAATTTTATTTTAACTCATTATTATTATTTTCCTTGTTTTTTTTTTTTTTGTTTTTGGACAGAGGGAAACTGTAAGTAATTATATTTTTACAAGCGCCAATAAACATTTAACAAGCAATTTAACTAAAAGAATTTCCCTTTCATGGAGATGAAAATAAAAACTGAAAATATCTCATTCAATTTGAAACTGCTGACGTGAAAAATATGCAATACACAGCCGCAACCTTGTTTGTCGTAAAATTTACTTCATAAAATAAGTATCCAATCACTGAAGCGAACAAGACACGCGAGTTAGTTTCACGGTTAACGATGACATTTATGCAACATTATTTTGTAAAAGCTCGTAACAAAGGAAGCAAAGTGACGACCAAAAGAAGTCGATGGCAATGACATGAAAGTGAAATTATATTTTTGTTGAAATTTTGCAGACAATTTCTATATATATATATATATTAATAAACAATTGCATATCTTTCCATCCACGCAATGCCTCAATAACGAACGGAGCCGGAAGGAAGCATTGCAATGCGACAGGAAGTCACTTCCGTGTTGTTGATAATAATTCTTACAAACATGCACAAATGACATGACCGATCACGTTAAAGGTCGAACTCAATCGGTCGTGCGCATCGATAAAAACAGGCCTCAAACTGAAATCATTTGTATTATTTTCATCGTTCTATTTCTCCCTTTTTCTTTTTTTTTTTTTTTTTATTTACAGATCGAATTTTACAGGCGACAGGCTTCAGATGAGAAGTATAATGAGAACGTAAATTGGCTGCGATAGAGAATAGAAACGATTTTGGAAAATTAGATGAGAAATTAAATATTGATGCTCTTTATACTCTGAGAGCTGGAATTGGGTCGGAGTTGAAAAATCTCGGATATGATTTTTGTATGTTCCATTAACACTTGAAACTTAAATATTGTTGGCTTTCAAACTATATTTTTTATATAAAACTAGCTTTTATGCCCGTCTTTTAAAGAAAAGTTTTTATTTTTATGATTAAGTCGTAATTATTAATTATTAATTAAATAATAATAATCTCCGTAAACTCCTGAAGTTAGTTACTTTTTATATTTATTCATTTTTTCTGTCCACGTTTTAAAGTCTGAAGTGAAGTTAGTTAGTATTAATATTTATTCATCTTTTTCTGTCCATGTTTTAAAAACTGAAATGAAGTTAGTCTTACTCCCTGTTATTTTATTGATTTTGACTCTATTTATCAGGAAATATTTTGAAATTTGAATTGAATGAATAAGGTAACCTGTTAATTATCATTTGTGTAAAAAAACAGTTTCGAAAAATGCTTTAAAAATTTATTATGGTTTTTGAAGAAGTTTAAAATATACACATGCAATTAATTACCTAAATTTTCAGTTATTATCTCAAATTTAGATTATTGTCATCAATTTTCCATTATATAACAATTTTTTAATTATTGTCTTATGCTTAAAAATAAATTCTGCAATTTTTCTTGATTTTCATCAATTTATAATTATATTCAGTATTTTGGCATTACTTTTAAAATTTTCAATTATTTATCCGATATTGCAATTATTTTCATCAATTTTCGATTATTTCTGCGGTTTTTAATTATTCAGTTTAATTAAAAATTGTTAAGTAACTTTGTAATTATTATTTTTTTAAACATATATTCTATGATTTTTTCAGTTATTTCTCTCAAATTTTATTGAATGTTCTCAATTTTTCATATTTCAATTATTTTCATCATAATTCAATTTTCTTTCTTAGTCTTAAATTATTTTCAGCATATTTCAATAATTTTTTTCAATTTTTAATTAATTTTATCATTTTTCAATTATTTTTCTCGATTGTTAATTATTATTCTCATTTTCTAAAATTATTTTCTAAGATCTTTATGTATTTTTCTGAAAATTCAAACATTTTCTTCAATTTCTAATTATTTTCATTTGTTATCAGAATTTCAAATTTTTTTTATTAATTATCATAAATTTCAATTATTTTTAATTTTCTTCCAGACTTTTCTCCAATTTTTAGTTTTCCTCATTTTATAAAATAAATTTCTAAAAATTTTTAAGTATTTTTCTCAAATTTCTATTATTTTCTTCAATTTTTAATTATTTTTCTTTGTTTTCATAATTTCCAAAAAATTTTATTAATTATCGTAAATTTCAATTATTTTTAGCATTCTTCCAGTCTTTTCTCCAATTTTTAGTTATTCTCATTTTCTAAAATTATTTTCTAAGATTTTTAAGAATTTTTCTAAAATTTCAATTGTTTTCTTTAATTTTTAATTATTTTTCTTTGTTTTCATAATTTTAAAATTTGTTTATTAATTATCGTAAATTCCAATTACTTTTAGCTTAGTTCTTCAATTCTTTTCTCCAATTTTAAGTTATTTTCTTTTTTTTTCATTGAATTCTAAGATCTTCATGTATTTTTTTCAAATTTCAATTATTTTTTTTCTTTATTTAAATAATTTAGAGGAATCATATTTTAATTATTTTCGGCAAGTTATAAAATTTAAAAACATTTCTCAATTATTTTCCAAAATTCATTTCCTTCAAATTTCAATCCTTTAAATTTGTTTCATTATTAAAAATATTTTTAACTATTTATCTGACTTTTCAATTATTTCATTATTTTTATTATTTTCTTCAATTTTCAATTACTTTCGTGCTTTTTCTCGTTCTTTTTCATAATTGCCAAAAAGTTTTTACTTATTTCTCTTTAATTAAAATTTGTTCTGTTCAATTTTAAATTATGTTTATCTTTTTTCATTTATTTTCTCTAATTTTTAATTATTTTTTTTTTTTTCAATGAACTTCTGAAAGTTTCAAGTATTTTTCTCAAATTTTGCTTAACTTTGCTTTATTTAAAATATTTTATGTAATTTGTTTAATTATTTTCCTAAATTTTAATTATTTCTTTTAGTTTTAATTTATTTATCTCAATTTTTAACCATGTTTCTTCAATTTTCAATTATTTTCTCTAATTTTTCATTATTTAATTTTGTTTTAATTTACTTTTAAGATTCTCAAGTACTTTTCTCAAATTTTAATTATTTTCATTATGTTTAAAACATTTTTACGATTGTTTAAAATACTTTCCCCAATTTTTAATTGTTTTCATTTTTTTTTCAATTAATTTGCAAAATTTGCAATTATTTTGTTTAATTTCAATTATTTTTTGCAATTTTTTTTAATTCTAAAATATTATAATTTTTGTCCTAAATAAATATTTATTTTATTTATATTAATTGATTTTTAAATATTATATTTAAAATATTTATTTCTTCGTATTAGATAAATATTATTTTCCGATTTGTTATATTTTTTATTGTATTTTAGAATTTCTAAAAGGTATGAAAAACTAATCGCGCGCTGGCGCGCGTTTTATTTTGCTAGTTAAATAATAATCTCCGTAAACTCCTGAAGTTAGTTACTTTTTATATTTATTCATTTTTTCTGTCCACGTTTTAAAGTCTGAAGTGAAGTTAGTTAGTATTAATATTTATTCATCATTTTCTGTCCATGTTTTAAAAACTGAAGTGAAGTTAGTCTTACTCCCCGTTATTTTATTGATTTTGACTCTCTTTATTAGGAAATATTTTGAAATTTGAATTGAAAGAATGAGGTAACCTTTTTCGTTAGTGTCGTGTTTTACTGGTTTTTAATTGTCATTTGTGTAAAAAAACAATTTCGAAAAATGCTTCAAAAATTTATTATGGTTTTTGAAGAAGTTTAAAATATACATAAAAACATGCAATTAATTTCCTAAATTTTCAGTTATCTCAAATTTAGATTATTGTCATCAATTTTCCATTATATAACAATTTTTTAATTATTGTCTTTTGCTTAAAAATAAATTCTGCAATTTTTCTTGATTTTCATAAATTTATAATTATATTCATTATTTTGGCATTACTTTTAAAATTTTCAATTATTTATCCGATATTGCAATTATTTTCATCAATTTTTGATTATTTCTGCGATTTTTTAATTATTCTCTTTAATTAAAAATTTTTAATTAATTTTCTAATAATTATTTTTTTTTTTTAAACATATATTCTATTTTTCAGTTATTTCAATTTTCTTTCTAAATCTTAAATTATTTTCAGCATATTTCAATTATTTTTGTCATTTTTTAATTAATTTTATCATTTTTCAATTATTTTTTTCGATTTTTAATTATTATACTCATTTTCTAAAATTATTTTCTAAGATTTTTAAGTATTTTTCTGAAAAATCAAACATTTTCTTCAATTTCTAATTATTTTCATTGGTTATCAGAATTTCAATTTTTTTTTATTAATTATCGTAAATTTCAATTATTTTTAGCTTTGTTCCAGACTTTTCTCCAATTTTTAGTTTTCCTCATTTTATAAAATAAATTTCTAAAATTTTTTAAGTATTTTTCTCAAATTTCTATTATTTTCTTCAATTTTTAATTATTTTTCTTTGTTTTCATAATTTCTAAAAAAATTTACTAATTATCGTAAATTTCAATTATTTTTAGCATTCTTCCAGTCTTTTTTCCAATTTTTAGTTATTCTCATTTTCTAAAATTATTTTCTAAGATTTTTAAGAATTTTTCTAAAATGTCAATTGTTTTTTTTAATTTTTAATTATTTTTCTTTGTTTTCATAATTTTAAAATTAGTTTATTAATTATCGTAAATTTCAAATACTTTTAGCTTAGTTCTTCAATTCTTTTCTCCAATTTTTAGTTATTTTCTTTTTTTTTCATTGAATTCTAAGATCTTCATGTATTTTTTTTCAAATTTCAATTATTTTTTTTTTATTTAGTTAAATAATTTAAATGAATCATATTTTAATTATTTTCGGCAAGTTATAAAATTTAAAAACATATTTCTATTATTTTCGAAAATTTATTTCCTTCAAATTTCAATTCTTCATATTTGTTTCATAATTAAAAATATTTTTAACTATTTATCTGACTTTTCAATTATTTCATTATTTTTATTATTTTCTTCAATTTTCAATTACTTTCGTTTTTTTTCTCGTTCTTTTTCATAATTGCCAAAAAGATTTACTTATTTCTCTTTAATTAAAATTTGTTCTGTTCAATTTTAAATTATGTTTATCTTTTTTCATTTATTTTATCTAATTTTGAATTATTCTCTTTTATTTCAATGAACTTCTGAAAGTTTTAAGTATTTTTCTCAAATTTTGCTTAACTTTCCTTTATTTAAAATATTTTATGTAATTTGTTTAATTATTTTCCTAAATTTTAATTATTTCTTTTAGTTTTAATTTATTTATCTCAATTTTTAACCATGTTTTTTCAATTTTCAATTATTTTCTCTAATTTTTCATTATTCAATTTTGTTTAAATTTACTTTTAAGATTCTCAAGTATTTTTCTCAAATTTAAATTATTTTCTTTATATTTAAAACATTTTTATGATTGTTTAAATTACTTTCCCCAATTTTTAAATATTTATTTTATTTATATTAATTGATTTTTAAATATTATATTTAAAATGTTTATTTCTTCGTATTAGATAAATATTATTTACCGATTTGTTATATTTTTTATTGTATTTTATAATTTCTAAAAGGTATGAAAAACTAATTGCGCGCTGGCGCGCGTTTTATTTTGCTAGTAATATAAAAATTGGTTTAACGTCTGCGAACAATATAAATTGTTCTATTTCTGATTCTCTATGAAAAATAAGGAAACACGTATTTTTTTATTTTTTTATTGAATGAAAATTGCAGAAGTTATGAATTTTTGAAATTTAACGTTGTTTTAAATAGAGCATTTTTAACCTTCGTTTTTCTCCGTTATTATTAGTAAATTGAAAATAATGCCTAACATAAAGTTTGTTCAATTTTTCTTAGATTTTTTAGACATGTAGTAAAAAATAATTAATTTGCAACAAAAATACATGAAAAATTGAATTTACGCCTAAAAAGTGACTTTTCTCAAAACCGAAGGTCTTGATTTTTTTCTTTCAATGCAGTTACTGATTAATAGAGAAATTTTTCTCGTAAGTCTAAAATTGGTGCTATTTAGCGTTTTAATCATATTTGCATTTATATAGTTTACTTTTATATTTTTTTAAATTTTAACCTTCTGTTACAAAACAAAAGATCTGCTACACACAGGAATTTGGAAGTTGAAGTTGTTTCATTTCTATAATTCATAATTTAAACTTTTTGCAGCAAGGAATTATTATAAATATCATTGAAACATTAAACAGCACCACTTTTAGACTTACGAGAAAAATTTCATTATTAATCAGTATCAACATGAAAAGAAAAAAATCGAAAATCGTGACCTTCGGTTTTGAGAAAAGTCACTTTTTAGTCGGAAATTCAATTTTTCATGTATTTTGTTGCAAATTCATTATTTTTTATTACATGTCTAAAAAATCAAAGAAAAATTGAACAAATTTTATGAAGGGTATTATTTTTAATTTACTAATAATAACGGAGAAAAACAAAGGTTAAAAATGCTCTATTTCAAAGAACGTTAAATTTCAAAAATTCATAACTACTGCAATTTTCATTCAATAAAAAAATAAAAAATAGGTGTTTTCTTATTTTTCATATAGAATCAGAAAACAATTATTCCAAACAAAAAAAAATTTTGAATGAAAATGTTACGTGGAATGACCCATATGTAGACATCCTCAGGACAATAAAAACTAAAATTACATAAACAATTTTAATATACAAAAAAAAAAAAATTAAAAAACATATACAATTTTGAGGTTATATACAAAAACATAAAAGATTAATTATCAATTTACAATAAATTATAAAACTTACATAATAGTCAAGAAACATAAACGTAAATCCATTGTTAATAAAATAAAATTTAATTTACATTTTGAAACTAGTAAAATATAAAGCGCGCAAGCGTGCGATTAGTTTTCCATACATTTTAGAAATTAAGCTAGAATAATAAATAAAACAAATCAATGAATAATATTTATCCAATAAGGGGGACTGCTAGTGGACTTGCAAATTGAAAATAGTGAAAAAAAGACATTTTAATTAAAAAAACTGAGTAAATAATGAGTTTTTAACTGAAAAAAGTGAATAAATAGTGAGCTTTTAAATAAAAAAAAAAAAGATTAAATAGTAAGTTTTTAAATAAAAAAAGTGAATAAGCAATATATTGAGTTTAATATTACTGATATATTAAATTGGGGGGCGCCAGTAGGAAAAACCATTCAAATTTGAAAAAAAACAATTCGAAAATCGCAAAAATAATTGAAATATGTAGAAAATAATTAAATAATGACAAAAATAGTTCAATTTGAAAAACATTTTGTAAATGATAAAACTAATTGAAAAATTGATTAAAAATAAAAAAATGATGACAAAAATGAAAACGAAATAATTGGAATTTGAAGTCAATAATTGAAAAGTTTAAAAATAATTGAAGTTACAAAAAAATAATTAGAGAATGACTAAAATAATAAAACTTTGAAACAAAAGTTTGAGGCTGTTGTGAAAAAAATTTAAATCTTCGCACAATCATTGAAATATTGAAGAAATAAGTAAAATGTAAATAGATTAATTAAATGATGACATAAATAATTATAAAATCTGATGTAAAAATTACACTTTTTAGACAATAGTTGGAAAATTGAAAAAAATAATAAAATTTTCAAGAAAATAATTGAAACTTGAGAAAAATAATTAAAAAATATAAAAAAAAATGTATACATATATGTAGAAAATAGTTGAATAATGACAAAAATAACTGAAATTTAGAAAAAAAATTAATGAAAAATGAGAAATATATTCAAAAATTAAGTAAAAAAAAAAAAATTTAATACATTAATTGAAAAATTGTATAAAATAATTGAAAAATTAAAGATATAATTAAAATGTGAAGAAACTAATTGAATATTAAAATAAATAATTAAAAACTGATCTTCAAAAGTTAATAAATTTATGACAATATTAAGAAGATTGAAAAAAATGACATTTGAAGAAAATAATTCCAAAATGTCAAAAATATTTGAATATTGACAAAAGTTGTTGTGACTTGAAAAAATAATTGAAAAAAGACAAAAATAATTGATAACTTTAAAAAAATTTTAAGAAAATACTTGAAAACTTGACAAAACGATTGAAATATTAAAAAAAATAATTCAAAACTGGTGTAAAAAATAAAAAATTATAGACAATAATTGTAAAGTTAAAAAAATATTTTAAGTTTGAGCAAAATAATTGAAAAAGGTAAAAAAAATTAATAAATTCGTGACAATAATAACAATGATGATGAAAATAATTGAAAATAGGTGCAAGGAATTTAAAAGTTCATGACAATAAAAAAAATGGAATAAAATAATTGCAATTTGTAAAAAATTATTCTAAAATGGCAAAAATAACAAAAATATGATAAAATAATTGGAAAATGACAAAAATAATTGATTAATGACAAAAATAATTGATTAATGACAAAAGTAATTGAAATTTGAAGAAAATAATTGAAAAATAACGAAAGTGAATTGAACTTTTATAGAAAATTTGGATATTCCTGACAATAATTTGAAGATTGAAAAACATAATTGAAATTTAAAAAAAATAATTGAAAAGTTTAAAAACAATTGAAATTACAAGAAGATAATTTGACAACAACAGAAATAATTGTAATTTAAAAAAAATAATTGATAACTGGTACATAAAATTAAAAATTTAAAGACAGTATTTGAAAAATTGACCAAACAATTGAAATTCTAAGAAACTGATTGAATAATGACAATAATAATTGAAAACTGGTGTATACCAAATATAAAATTTCTAGAAAATAATTGATATTTGAGGAAAATAATTCAAATTAGTTGAAATTAATAAATTAATTAATTAATTGAAAAAAATGTACAAATTTAATAAACTCATGACAATAATAAAAAGATTGAAGAAAATTACATTTAAAGAAAATAATTCAAAAATGTCAAAAATATTTGAATATTGACAAGAGTAGTTGTAATTTGAAAAAATAATTGAGAAATAACAAAAATAATTAATAGCTTAAAAAAATTAAAAATTTGAAGAAAATACTTGAAAACTTAACAAAACAATTGAAATATTAAAATAAATAATTTAAAATTGGTGTAAAAATTAAAAAATTATAGACAATAATATTAAATTAAAAAAAAATATTTTCAGTTTGAGGAAAATAATTGAAAGTTGTAGAAATTAATTGAAGTTTGTAAACAATAATTGAAATTTGAAGAGAATAATTCAAAAATGACAAACAAATTAAATTATGAAAAAAATAATTAAGGTTTGAAGAAAATAATTGAGAAAGGTGTAAAAAAATTAATAAATTCGTTACAATAATACAAATAATAATAAAAATAATTGAAAACAGATGTAAGAAATTGAAAAGTTAATGAAAATAAAAAAAATTGAATAAAATAATTGCAATTTGTAAAAAATTATTCTAAAATGTCGGAAATAACAGAAATATGAAAAAAATAATTGGAAAATGACAAAAATAATTGATTAATGACAAAATTAATTGAAATTTTAAGAAAATGATTAAATAATAATTGATAACTGGTGCACAAAATTAAAAATTTAAAGACAGTACTTGAAAAATTGACCAAACAATTGAAATTTTAAGAAACTGATTGAATAATGACAAATAATTGAAAGCTGGTGTATAAATAAAAAAATTATGGAGAATAATTGAAGTTTGAAGAAAATAATTGAAATTTGTTGAAATTAATTGATAAAAAATGTAAAAATTTAATAAACTCATGACAATAATAAAAATAATGAAGAAAATGATTGAAATTTGTAGAAAATAATTGAAAACTAATATAATAAATTTAAAAATCCATGTCAATAAAAAACATTGAATTTATTTAATTATTTATTTACGGGCAAAAGACCATTACAAAATAAAATTAAAAATTTTTTTTCAATTAACAATAAAATAAAAATTTCATATAACAATAATAATTACTATATTAAATATTAATAGGTCGCATTCAATAATTTGAATAAAATAATAATTGAAATTTGTAGAAAATAATTCTAAAATTGCAAAAATAATAAAAATATGAAGAAAATAATCGTAAAATGACAAAAATACTTGAAGAATGACAAAAGTAATTGAAATTTGAAGAAAATTATTGAAAATTAACAAAAGTAGAATAGAAACTGGTGTTGGAAATTTAAATATTTCTGGCAATAATTTGAAGATAAAAAAAAAGTAATTGAAATTTGAAGAAAATAATTGAAAAATGACAGAAGTAAATAAAAACTTGTGTAATAAATTTAAACTTTCATGACAATAATTTAAAGACTGAAGAGAATAATTGATATTTGAACAAATTAAATTCAGAAACCATTAACTTTTTAATAAAAAAAAGGCTCGTATTTTTTCATCACACAATTGAAAATTTATCCAATTAAAGTATAAATTCCAAACTTCTTAATTTTGTTTATGTACGCATAAATATTTTCTCTCAAATTATAGTTATTAATGATTTAAAAATAAAAACATATTTAACCTGCTATAATAAAGAAAAGACCAATCAAGGTGTTCTTTATTAAGCTGAGAAATAATTAACAATTTCCCGCTCATTTTAAAATTTGTCTTTGTTTTTTCAACTAATTTTCTTAAAATTTTTCTAATATCGACGTAAAATCTTATAATTTTGAATATATCTTGTTAATAAAGTATTTTTCTCGGAGCACATCAATACAAATTAAAATAATTTAAATTGATTTTCGCTAACTTAACGAATTATTGCGTTCATTAGTTTTGTTACAAGGTATTTTCAGTTTTTCAAATTATAATCATTTTAAAGAGATATAAGGCACACTTATTAATAATATCTTAAAATCTTAATAAAAACCTAAAGATTTAATTTCACTAAGGTTTTTTGATGCGTCACGAGTCTCCTTCAACACTGAAAGAAATACTCTAGCTTTATCAGCCATATGATTATTGTTGACAGTTTTTGTAGAACTTCGAATACTATATGAATGAATATCCCATAATGCATCGGTGCGCCACTGACAGTTCTTCTAACCTAAAAATATACATCGCAGTTTCACCAGTCATATGGCTAAAAGACAAATATATTATGGCAGTATCTATATTAGCAATATATTATGGGTGATTTATCCATAATTATGTCAGTACCGTGGAATTATTTCTTTCAGTGAAGTAAATAAATAAACAAAATGATTATGGTCAAAATGGTTTAAATGCCAATTTTTGAGAGTTCATCATTTCTAACATAATTAAAAATTTACATCTTCTTCTGTGCAAAATTAATCCTTATTTCATTAACTTTAAGTTCATCTGACACAGAGTCATTAATTTTTATTTTTTACGCTCAAATTTTGATTCTGACCTATTATTTACTAAATTTCTGACATTTCTCAAGATATTGTGAATAAAATAGCCTATTTGAAAATTTCAAACTCTTTATATTAATAAACTTAATTTTTTGATAATTATTATTTGACAAATCTTAAAAATACCATCGGATTTGCCTTAATCTATTTATTTTAAGTTTCAAGAGCACTCTGTTAACGAAATTGGAACCAGATTTCTAAAATTAAAAATGTCGGGTCCAATATGTCGACAAATCTATTTAAAAATGTTAAAGATTAAGTAAATAATTTATAAATCAACAAAATGTCATTGAATTCGGGTAAATCCTGTTACTCAGAGATTTTTCGGTCGCTGAAGAAAATGAAAAACAAATTTAAATAAAATGAAAAAATAACTTGTGCATTATTAAAAAAATGATATGCAAGCAAAGTTTTAATTCCGCGCAAAACAAACAATAAATTACAGTAGATTATTTTCTATCATTAGCAAAAACAAAAAGAAGACACACAATAACACATGTTGCAATAATAAATTGTGTCACTGAGTAAAAAAATGAGAATAAACATTGTTGAATTAAAAAGATAATCACGTCTGTTGGAACATGCTTTTATGAATGTCAACTAAATATATTTTTATTATCGACCGCGTTTGAGTCAATTTATGACAATTAATGAGCCCGTATTTCTGTAACACGCGACCTAGTACTGCACAAAGACCAATTTCTAAATCATATGGTTACCATATCGTACGATGCGGGTTCAGAAAATGACCCTTCGCCTTATGGCTATCAGTTTTAATTCTCACACAGAAAAAAGTAAATACAGCTAATTATATTAATTTCAATATTTCAAAGTCTATTTTCAACTTTAAAAACACAATTTCAAATATAACTTTGTATGAATAAAACGACACAAGGTTTTACATAACATCCGATATTTTTTCAGGCGTTACTTAACAATTACTCTGAATTTCATTCTATTATTTTTTCTAGATAATTATTCTGATTACAGACAAGATTAAATCGTGAACTGACAAAAAACTTATAATTATACGATTAAATCGCAGAAGCATTTGGCTTATAATACGGGCGAGCAAATTATCGATATAAATTTTATTTTTACAAAACTATATATATATGTTTCAGTACGCACATATGTGACAGTTTTATTTAAGGAAAATAGTCATTATCGTACATTGTTGTAAACTTACACTAATACTAGCAAAGATCATAAATTATTTCTTAGAAGCACACTTTTATATTGCGAGGGTGATGAACTTATTAAACATTATTTCTGCAAACGAGATAAACAAGCAAAAAATTCTATCTCTGTGAATTTTATTCGCAACTGTTATTCTGGTACTAAAATATTGATATTGTGATACTGGCATTTTTAACTTAAATTATGACATTTTTAACTTTTGTGATATTATCTATTTCCAGTTTTAACGCGTTTTGATTAAAAAAAAAGAAAATGTCGGATGAGAACGGTTTTATTCAATTTAACTTGTTATTTATAATATGTGTTAAATAACTGATAATTTAAATAGACTTGAATAAAGTGACGCGAAAACAACAATTCAAGGATGAGTGTGATTTTTATATAATTATGAAATGTTTGAAATTAGTTTTATTTTTGCACATACATTGTTAGATTTTATCTGTTGATATTATGATAATGTTGAAAATAACAAAATTAATGAAAACTCCAGTTGAATTGCTAGTATTAATATTTAATGTGCAGATGTAATTTTTTTTCACTTTTTAAAATAAATTTAAACTATTGAAAACAAATTATTTAAATTTAAATAAAACACAGGTTTAATAGAAAATTTGGGTATAATTAAGAAGAAAAAAGAATTTTTATGAAATTTGAATTAGTTATTTTATTACTCTTCGAGGTTTTAAAATTCTAAAAAATTAAATTAATTCCTTTTTTATCCAAATCTAAGTTTCATTTAATCCTACTTATTGGTCAAAACATTTATATTACTTTTATTGTTTCTAAAAAACATACATTCAAATATTAAGTAACCTAAATTTCAATTGATTTTAATTTAAATTCAAATCAAATTATCTATCACAACTTAAAATTATTAAAATCTTAAGCTACTATCTAAATAATAATAATAGTATAAAATTATCCAAAATTAAGATAATCTAGATATAAGTTTATATTAATTTTAAATAATATCGAATCTATCAAAACATAAGACTATTCGTGTCAAATTAATCCGAATTTTAATTTATTCAAATTTTTCTCAATTTAAATTTTAATCGATCCAAAATTCGCAGTTTATCAAATTTTAATTTTATTAAAATTTAATTATACCTAAATTTTAAAGACAAATTTCAATCTATTTAAATACCAATTTATTCAATTTTCTATTTATTTCAATTTTAATTCATCCATATTGTAATCTATTTGAGTTTTATTTGATTTAAATTTCAATTGATTCAACTTTTAGAGAATTCTAATTTTTATCGATCGAAACATTTATTAATTACAATTTTAATCAATTTTAACTTTAATTCATTCAAATTTTAAGTAATCTATGTCTATAAAATTTATACTCAAATTCAATGTATCATAGTATCTATAAAATTTTTGTAATTTTAATCCATTTAAAAATAATAATCATTTTAATGTCACCGAATTTTAATGTATCCAAAATTTCCTCGATTTAATTTGTAATCAATCCAATATTAAATTTATCAAAATTTAATTTTACCTAAATTTTAATTTACACAAATTGCAATCTATTTAAATAACAATTGATTTGAGTTTTTATTTATTTCAATTTTAATTAACCCAAATTGTAATATATTTGAATTTTATTTGATTTAAATTTTAATTGATTCAACTTTCAGAGAATTTTAATTTTTATACATTGATTAAAATGTATCAATTATTCTAAGTTTAATTTATTTAAATTTTAAGTAATCTATGTCTACAAATTTATATACTAATAAATAAAAACAGTTTTAAATACGCCGAATTTTAATGTATCAAAATTTTCCGTAATTTAATTTGTAATCAATCAAATATTTAATTTATCAAAATTTAATGTTACCTACATTTTAATTTACACAAACTTTAATCTAGAGACCAATTTATTTAAAAGTTTCTACATAGTTGTCTTAATTTTAATTAACCCTAATTGTAATATATTTGAATTTTAATTGTTTTAAATTTAAATTGATTCAACTTTTAGAGAATTACAACTTATATATTTTTATTAAATTTTATCAATTCTATGTTTAATTCATCCAAACTTTAAGTAATCTATATCTACAATAAATTTATCCCAATTTCAATTAAACTCAATTCTCAAATTCAATGTATCAATGTTTAAAATTTTCGCTATTTTAATCCATTTAAAAATAATAATCATTTTAATGTCACCGAATTTTAATGTATCCAAAATTTCCTCGATTTAATTTGTAATCAATCAAAAATTTAATTTTTCAAAATTTAATTTTTCCTAAATTTTAATTTTCACAAATTGCAATCCATTTAAATAACAATTGATTTGAGTTTTTATTTATTTCAATTTTAATTAATCCAAATTGTAATATATTTGAATTTTATTTGATTCAAATTTCAATTGATTCAACTTTCAGAGATTTCTAATTTTTATATATTTATTCAATTTTATCAATTCTAAGTTTAATTCATTCGAATTTTAAGTAATCTTTATCTACAATAAATATATCCCAATATCAATTAAACTCAAATTCAATGTATCACAGTTTAAAATTTTTGTTATTTTAATCCACCTATAAATAATAATCGTTTTAATTTCGCCAAATTTTAATGTATCCAAAATTTCCTCGATTTAATTTGTAATCAATCCAAAATTTAATTTATCAAAAATTAATTTTATTAAAATCTAATATATCAAAATTTAACTTCTCCTAAATTTTAATTTACACAAGTTGCAATCTATTTAAATACCACTTCATTCAAATTATTATTTATTTCAATTTTAATTAATCTAAATTATAATATATTTGAATTTTATTTGATCTAAATTCCAATTGATTCAACTTTCAGAGAATTCCAATTATTATATATTTATTAATTTGCATCGATTTTAAGTTTAATTCATCTAAATATATCTATATATATACAATAAATTTATCCATATTTCAATTAAACTCAAATTTAATGTATCATAATTTACAATTTTCGCTATTTTATTCAATTTATAAATAATAATAGTTTTACAGTCGCCGAATTTTCATGTACCCAAATTTTCCTAAATTTTATTTGTAAACAATCCAAAAATTAATTTTTCCTAAATATAATTTTTTCTAAATTTTAATTTACACAATTTGAAATATATTTAAATAACAATTAATTTTAGTTTTGATTTATTTCAATTTTAATAAACTCAATTTGTAATATATATTTGACTTTAATTTCAATTGATTTAACTTTCAGAGAATTCCAAGTTTTATACATATATACATATATATGTATTTATTAAATTTGGTCATTTCTTAATTCATCCAAATTTTTAGCAATCTATATCTACCATAAATTTATCCCAATTTGAATTAAACTCAAATTCAATGTGTTTAAGGAGGTTTATCCAAACAACCAATTTCTACAGATTCTTATAAAATTTTTATGACATATTAAATGCATTACTTTACATGTACTCTTACAATTTTATTGAATTTTACCGTTCCGTTTTTAAGATATAAATTTATAAAGTTGGTACTTTTACATGGAAACAGTAACAAATCGTGCAAAATAACTATATTTTAATTAATTATAAAAACACGGTTCTACAAATTTTTTAAAAAAACTAATATATTTTCAACTGTAATATAATACAACTTTTACAACAGTATTTTATTAATTTACCGTACCGTTGTTAAGAAAATGCTATTCAAGGGTAGTATTTCATCACTTTTTTGAAATAATCAGGAAGAAAAAATTTTAATAGCTTGAAATTTTTAACAGAAAAATTTTTTTTCAATAAAATTTTTTTGTGTAATGATTTTAACTACAAAATACTATTTAGAAACTAAATTATAAGAAAAAATAAAATTAAAAAAATATTGACTATCATGGTCCGATAGAATGAGAACCACTTGAGGGTATAAGCGTCCTTAAAATTGTTGAAATTAAATCCATCGATAAATAATAATCGTATTAAATTCGTCAAATTTTTATGTACCTAAAATTTCCTAAATTTAATTTGTAATCAATCAAAAATTTAATTTTTTCTAAATTTTAATTTACACAAATTGCAATCTATTCAAATGCCAATTGATTCGAGTTTCTATTTATTTCAATTTTAATTAACTCAATTTGTAAATTGTAATATATTTGAATTTTATTTGATTTAAATTCAAATTGATTCAACATTTAAAGAATTCCAATTTTTATATATTTATTAAATTTTATCGGTTCTAAGTTCAATTCATCTAAACTTTAAGTAATCTATATCTACAATAAATTTATCCCAATTTCAATTAAATTCGAATTCAATGTATCACATTTTAAAATGTTTATAATTTTAATTCATCTATAAATTAAAATCGTTTTAAATTCGCCGAATTTTAATGTATCCAAATTTTACTCAATTTAATTTGTAATCTATCCAAAATTAAATTTATCAAAATTTAATTTTCCCTGAATTTTAATTTACACATTGCAATCCATTTAAATACCAATTCATTCAAGTTTTTATTTATTTTAATTTTAATTAACCCAAATTGTAATATATTTGAATTCTATTTTATTTAAATTTGAATTGATTCAATTTTCAGTGAATTTCAATTTTTATATATTTATATTAAATTTGATCGATTCTAAGTTTAATTCATCCAAACTTTAAGTAATCTATATCTACAATAAATTTATCCCAATTTTAATTAAACTCAAATTCAATGTATCACATTTTAAAATTTTTATAATTTTAATTCATCTATAAATTAAAATCGTTTAAATTTCGCCGAATTTTAATGTATCTAAATTTTACTCAATTTAATTTGTAATCAATCCAAAATTAAATTTATCAAAATTTAATTTAACCTGAATTTTAATTTACATTTTACACATTGCAATCCATTTAAATACCAATTTATTCATTCTAGTTTTTATTTATTTTAATTTTAATTAACCCAAATTGTAAAATATTCGAATTTCATTTGATTTTAATTTGAATTGATTCAACCTGCAGAGAATTACCATTTTTATATATTTATTAGTTTTATTGATCTAAGTTTAATTCATCTAAATTTTAAGTAATCTATATTTATATAAATATTATAAATTTATCCTTATTCCAATTAAACTCATATTCAATGTATCACTTTTTAAAATTTTTGCTGATATTATATATACATATAATATAGGTATATAATAATATAATAAATGGTTTTAAATTTGCCGAACTTTAATATATCCAAATTTTTCTCAATTCAATTTTTCATCAATCCAAAATTCAATTTATCATATTTTAATTCATTCACTAGAATTTTCATTCATTACACAAATTTCAACACTTTAAAGTTAAAGATTTCTTATATTAAAGTTTCGCTTCGTAGCACTTGATCCCTAATTGTTAAATAATTTAGTAAAAGTTTTCAGCTAATTTTCTCTTCGTGTAAATATTGTTTCAAACATGAAAGTAATTAATAAATTGTATTCTTGACGATTTTCAGTGAAAACAAGACAACATTTTACAAAAAAAGTAATCAAATATTTTCATTGAATAACATTGTTTACTTATAAAAATAATTATTGCTCTTTTTTGAATTAAAAACTAAAATTGTAAATATATTTTTAAATTTATCAAAAAAAAATCTAATTGTTCTGAACTTTCAATCGATTATTTCTACAAGGGATAAATTTATTTATTTATTTATTTATAACACCAGCGCCCGCGGCCTAAAATATATATGCAAATTGGAAAAATCTGAATAGAAATTAAAAGTATATACAGAAGTCGGAAATAAAAAATAAAACAACACATTGTAATATCAGGACTAACTCATTTCTTCCCAAGGATAAATAAGTGATAGGGCCAACCATATATTTTATGGTTAAATATGGCTCGACCATATTTCCTTCAGTACAGTGAGGATAAGGTTGTATCCTCTCTTCTGAGAAAAATCTTGCATATATACGACTCGGGCAGCTTTTTCTCACTGATTTTTTGTCCTGACTCTTGTGAAACGAGATTACATGAGACGAAGCCAAAAAGTGTGATGACTATGGCTTGTACGCATAATTTCGAAAGGGATCGCTTAGCTTAGTCAGAAGATAAATTCTTATCGCGTTTCATTAAGAGTCTATGATGCTATTGGTGAGGATATATATATATATATATATATATATATATATATACACTTGAATACAAATATATATACAGACACACACATTGGTACGAGAGCGAAAAGCACAATCGAATGAGGCGAGAAGGTGGGGAATGAGGGGAGAAGAAGAGTGAGGGGAAGGGGAAAAGAACAAGAAAGGCATGAAAGGCGTGCAGCATTAAAATTAACCCTTTATGGCTCTCGGCGCTTCACGTGCATATAAAGATACAAGGATAAAGATGGAAATTAACCCTCGGCCCGATGAGTCCCTTTTCGGCCAAACTCGTTTCAGACAAAATGTATCAGCTGTGGTAATTGACGTTTGAACAGAGTTTTTATTCGAGCATCTTTTTATGGGACCAGTGTTTTAATTGATCTTGTTTTCGGGAGATTTGCAAATTTGGTGGTTTGTTAGCTCCCTAATGGTCCTGAAAACCTTGTCATTTTTAATTTTCGTGTTTGTACTTGGAAATTCAGAACCCGATTGAATTTATTCATGTTCAGTGTATAGCAAAAAAAAAAAAGGACTGACAAATTTTTAACAAAATACTCGATGGAAATTTTATCTGATTATCGAGCTGATTATAAAAATTAATACAGAAATTGTCGTAAAGTTGTGCAGTGAGAAAATTAAATGACTAAATATATGATTAATTTGTCAAGTTTTTAGGTTATGGTATCTAACTGTCAATTGGTTAAAAACATGCAAAGGTTGCTTACATTTTGTGAATCTCAACTCGATTGTGACGGCAAGTATTATTTATTTGCTTTTAACTATTTCTTATGCACTTTTAAATAATTTTAAGATTCATTGTCTCAGTGTAAGTTAGAATTTAACAGAGCAGAAATAATGTTGAAAAAAAAAATCAGAAAATGAAGAAAGTGAAGATAATTATTTGGAGTTAGAAAATGAAAAATAATATTGGGAATATTTAAGAAGAATTAAAAATGAACACACAAAAATAAAAAAAAAACAGGAAGCTAAAATTAATAACAGTTGACTTTTTATTTTCTTCGGTATCCATATCTCTTAATTAAATGAAAGATAAGTTATTAGTAAATAAAAAATAATCACTGAAGATTTGAGAAAATTAATTCAAGAATGAAGACAACAGTTGAGAATTCAAGATAAAACTGCAATTTTGTGTTTAAATTAACAGTTTTGTTTAAATTTAAAGCGTGCTATAAATTTATGAAAGTTACCAGGAAATTTTCCGCGGAAAATTAAAAGTAGAAATAATTAAAGAATTAAGTGAACATTTAAAAAATAAGTATATTGTTAAAAGATGGAAATAAGCTTAAAATAAAAAAATTAGAAATTCCATGAAACTAATGTGAAAAAGAAAATATATAATAGCTGAAAAAATAAAACGAAATGAAAACAAAAATTTTACGAACAGATAAAAATTTGTTAGCAAAATGTAATTTAAAACTTGAATTATAATTAAAGAAGATTTAAATAGGATTTATGTATTAAAAAAAAAGGGAAACAAACGAACTAAAGTTTTAAAGAAAATGAAGAGAATTTAGAGAATGCATAAAAATGAAACAAATCATTGAAAGAAAAATAGAAAAAGTTACTGAAAATTGAAGAAAATTACACTGGAAAAAATATATTTGATACAAAATAACCTTTTACTTACTTATTATCAAATAAATATTTATTCGAATCAAGATCATTATTATTTAAAAATTGGAGAAAAAACAGATAAACCAACTAAAAATGAAGAAATGATAAAAAAGCTAAAAAGTGAAGAAGAAACAGTAGAATATGGTTAAAATTTATTGATAAAAAATAATTGAAATCTTTGAAAAGGTGAAGAAAATAATTAAAATCAAGGAATGAAAAAGATTCTATTATACAAACCTAGAAAAAAATACGAGAGAATAATGCAAAATGGAAAAAAATTGTTTAAAAAAACTAAAAAAAATTAATAAAATATTTATAAATTAGAGGAATTTTTAAGAAAATGAGGATAAATCATAATTATTGAAGAATTAGGTATAATTGACTCAACATTAAAGCAAAGTACCAAGAACTGGAAAATAACAATTTAATTTGAAGAATTTTTTTTATACATTTTTTTAACATAATATTATATTTTAATATTTGGTCTATAAAACAATATTAATATTAATATTCAAATTCAAATTTTCAAATATATTGAATATTAGATCCAGCTTCTAAAAATGAAAAAAGAATATATTATAAAAAAATGTATAATAGGACAAAGTCACTGAAACTTCAGAAATTTTCTTGAAAATTAAAGAATTAAAAAACCGAAAAATTATCCAAATTTATCTAGCAAACAGATATTTTATTTTATCCAAATTCTAATGGAACATAACTTTGAATTATCCATTCATAGTTCATTCAGAAAAAGACTTATTTAATTTAAAAAAATCAAACAGTTTTTTAACTTTCTTTCATTAAGGTGGTTCTCTCGTGGTTTTTCACACCAAATAAAAATATTATAAAAATTGTTGTCACCAAAGTTTAAAAGCGCTAGTTGTGTATATTTAAAAAAAAAATTAGGTTGCACCAAAAATTGTTGTTAAATATTAATTATTTTACATTTTGTGTTTTTTCTATGATGAATCTGCTGAACTTCTGTAATTAAATAAATTCATTAAAATTATTTAATGTTGACAAATAATAGCTGATTTTACTTCTGGAAACATAGTCTACAATTTTGTTTTTTTTTTAAATATAATATTATGTCAAAAAAATGTGGAAAAATCAATTTTTTTTTGTTTAATATTTTTTAAGTAGAATATTATTGACTAAAGTCAACGAACACTGAAAAAACTGTTTTCTTATTTTAAGAATTATTCTTGGTAAAATTTTTAAGAACAAAAGATTCTGAAAATTGTTAAGAAAATATTGTTTATCTAAGACTTTATTCTTAATTTTAGAAAATTCTCCTAATCTAAGAATATTCTTCTTATTCTAAGAATATTTTATTTTTAAATAGGCTTTAAAAATAATTCTTAAAAGAAGAATACCGTTTTTTCAGTGATTTAGAGAGCGATCCTCTTTATGTATTTTCATTCTAAAAATCACAAACATAACCTAAAATTTTTTGCCTCTTTCTTTCTTCATATCGCGCTATACTTACACACAGTTAAAAATTTTGTGTATTTGTGTAACAATTGGTCCTTGTAAAATTTTTGGTGTTAAAATTTAACATTCTACTTGTGTTGCTTTAAAAACGGTCATTAGATTCTTGAACATAACCTCAATTTCTTAGTAATAAGACTGTAATTTATATGTAAAACGTTTTGTTGTAAAACGTAAATTTCGTTTTGAAAATTTATTTTAATAATCAAAAGGTAAAGTTCAATAGTAATTGAATAATATTGACTCCTTAACTCGACACGATTATATTTTACTTCTGTCAAGCAGACGATAAAGAAAACAACACAAATCTCTGTGTTAAAAGTTGACACAAATTTTGAGTGGACCGTTTTTGGGCCATGTCATTTATGTTAAATTTAACACTATTAAAAATTTTGTGTATTTGTGTAGAAAACAGTTCTTGTTTAATTGTTTGTGTTAAAATTTAACATTTTTCTCCAGTTGATTTTACACATTCTTCAAATGTCATTCGATTCTTGAACATAACCTCAAAGTTTTTAGCAATAACTTTGTAATTTACGTTTATTTTTTGGTTGTAAATCGTAAATTTCTTATTGAAAATTCATTTTAACTTCCAAAAGGTAAAATACAATTGTAATTGCGTAAAATATATACGCTTTAAATTATCACGATTATATTTGTCTTGTATATAGTTGATAGACAAAACAACACAAATCCTAATATTAATAATCAACACAAATTTTAAGTGGACCGTTTGGAAAATGTGACTATCATTAAATTTAAAACAAAATTTTCAACTTTTCAGAAATTACGACGTTTATTTAAATGTTAAGAACTTTTTAACTGTGTATAATATAAGGTAAACATAAAAAACAGTAAAAATTTCAATGAATCCAAAAAGTTATGCAAATTCATTGAATCTTTCATCGATTAAAAATATCGTAAACTGGAGAACCGTGAATATGATTGATGCTCAAAAGCAAGGATATTAATTTCAGTGTAATATATGTATTGCGTTTCATTCTTGAAAGGATTCATCGATGCTCTCGTGTTCACTATTCCTCATCAGGGTGGATGTTGGAAAATGGTCGGTTCTTGGACAACGTCCTTGCTCGTTAATTCACGGCTGCGTGTAAACCGAAGTAAAGAGAGAGAGAGAGAGAGAGAGAGAGAGAGAGAGAGAAACAAAAAAAAATAAGGGCCCAGTTAAAAGAAGGAGTAAAGCTGGCCCCCGGGGGTAGCAAAACCCGGTCCGACGACTCCTACTTCTTCCCTTCGGGCCTTATGCAGCCACTACTTTTTTTTGGCCTTTCGTTATGCCGGACATTTTCGAACGAGTGCTGCACACGAAATCGCTACTGACATTTTGATTAGAAACTCCCCTTTTTCGATGGAATCGCATTTTTCACCTAATTAGGAAACAATAATCACGACTTCTGTACAAAAAAAAAAAAACAGAAGCAAAAATGTTTCGTTTCACTTTTTAATACTCTCTTCTTTTTAAATTTAACATAAAGTAAATTTCTCAAACTGAAAATAGTAAATTAACAAACTAAAAATAGGTGTAATAAAATTCCAATAACTGCAAAAAAATTAAAGGTCAATTGAATTGTCTTGAGATAAGGAATATGACTTTTGTATTCATTAAATTGTATTTTTAGCCTGTAAAAAATTTTGTCAAAAAATGATTTTTTTTCTATGAAAAAAGGTGCTCAATAAATTTGATTGGGTATTTTCAAAAATCCCTGTGTCAAAATTTAGATATTTATGATCTTAATAGGCCATTTAAATTTTATTGAAATCTGTTCAAACGTTCTCGAGATATCCTAGCGAAAAAAAAAACATACATCTAGACATTTGATTAAAATTTACGTTCCTTAGATGAAAATGAGTCGATTTAGACTATTTTTGGAAAATCGAAAATCTTAACAATCACAAAGCTTCCTCTGTTAGAAAGAAAAAAAGAAAACAGACAAAAATGTCCGATTCTATAAATTGATATACATAACGAGTGTGCACAATGCAGGACTGATAAAAATTATAATTTCTTTTTAAAAAAATCCGACTTTCTTGATTGAAACCGGTTTTTTTTATTAAAATCAAAAATTGGTTTTTTTAAAATATAATCAGTATGTAAAATCTCCAAATGTTTATTTGAAAGTAGTTTATAAAGGTAATAAAGAAAAAGTTTAAAAAAACAACAAAAGAATGAAACAGTGACATAAAAATATATATAAAAAAGTAGAAACTCTTCAAAAAATTATGCTATTTACGAACATTTTTTTTATTTTAAAATAATAAAAAAGACTGTAATTAACAAAAACGTTCAAATATACCTATTACTAAAGAGGGCAAAATTTTAAAATTAGAAAAATTAGAGAATTATTTGACAAATTAGATAAAAAAAGAATAAATAAAATTTTGGAAGATTTAAAAAACAAAATTAAATTAAAAATTAAAATACAAAACTAAATAATTGAAAAGAAGGAAAAATGTTTCTGAGAAATGGAAAAATGATGACAAAAATTAAAAAATTAATTAAAACGCAAGGAAGGGCTAAAAGATAGTGGAAACATCAAGAAAATTAAATAAATAGGAAGAAAATGGAGAAATGTTTTTTTCCTTGATCTAAGAAACTGTAAAAAAATGTATAAAGTACAAAAAATAATAAAATTTGGTTAGAATCTACTAAAAAAAATAGAATTAATAAAAATAAAAAAAAATGTATAAATAGGTATCAAGGTAAATAAAAATTCCACAAAAGAAATTTAACAATTCTCTTAAAATAAAATAGTTTAAGTAAATTAAACCAAAAACATTTTTATAATATTATACACTTAAGACAAGTCCAACAGTAAATCAAGAAAAATAAAGAAAATCTAAACATTTTATTGAAGAATAAGTAAGTTTGCAAAAAATCTCGCAAGAAATAGGCAAGATGTGAAAACAAATTGAATAAATTTACAAATAATGAGCGTAGGTATTTATTCTTAAAAATATGGAAATAATTATGAAAATCAATGAAATAAAAAGTTTAGTAAATGTTACAAAACAAAAATTGTGTAAAATAATATTAAATAATTTGCTTAAAAAGAAGAAAATTAAAGAAAATCCTAAAATAAACAGACAAATATTACAAATAAATGTCAAAAATAAAAGAAGAAATAACCTTAAAATATTGTAAAAACAAGCTGTACCTCAAATATTTATTTGGTGTGAGTAATTTCTGGTATTCACACAAAAAAAAAAACTTTTTTGTCCGAGACACTACACTAGTGAATTCTTACGTCTTTTTTCCGGCTGAATCCAAATCTAAAGTCAGAATTGCTAGATTGGCTCAATTTTTTGAGATAATCTCAAAAAACAAAATCTCAAAAAATTTTAAACACCAAAAAAACCCAGAAAAATTTTTTTTTTATTGAGAACACTGCACTAATGCATTTTTATGTGTTTTTCTCTGACGAATATGAATCTGAAACTAAAATTAGCAGACTGGCTAAAATTTTGAAAATTATCTCAAAAAAGATGAAAAGAAAAACACCAATTAAAACCCAAAAAAATATTTTTTGTCCGGGACACTGTGCTAGTATTTTCTTACGTAATTTTCTCCGCTCAAATCGAATCCAAAGTCAGAATAACCAATTTGTCTAAAATTTTTTAGATAATTGCAAAAAACACGAGAAAATCGATTTTTTTGAAATTATCTCAAAAAATTTTGCCAATCTAGTAATTCTGCCTGTGTTATTATTCATAAAACTTATCTAAAAAGCTAAAAAACATAAAAAATTAACATAATTTTAATCACCTATATAATAATGAAAATATATTGAAGCTTGTAACAAAGCATATAAGAATAAAATTATTAAAAAACAATATTTTTTAAATGTTAATAACCTTAAATTAAATTACACTAGAGGGTTCGCTAATAGCTCGATCGATGCGTTTTCAAAAAATAAAACGAACAAAATACTTAGACTTTACCTTTTTTTTAAAAAAAATATACTATTTTGCAAAAAAACGAATTTTCAAAATTTTTAAATGCACACGGATATTTTTTAAAAACTTCATTTTCGATATCCTGAGGTCGAAATATGACGATTTATGTAAAAAAATTGCAATCGATAATTTAAGGGTAAAATAATACTTTCTCTATGAGGAAGCAATAAGAAATTATAAGATAAAGATTAAACTCAAAAAAAGAGAAATTTCTTAGAAATATTATAAGAATTAAAAAAAGGATTATTGTGAATATGGAAAATAATTAATATTATTTAATTATTTTGCATTGGGTAATTAATATGCATTTAAATTTGAATTAACTGAAATTGAAATTAAAAAGTTGGAACAAATTTAAATACAAATTAATTAACGTTTGGAATTTATTTAAATTATAATGATTTAAAGATATAAAAATTGAATACTATTTTTTTTTATCTTCATACAAAAAATTTGTGAATCGTAGGTATTTTGATCATCTGTATTAACATAATTTTTTAAATTTTATAAAAATCAAAATATTGAAATTTTAAAGATTTATCCTCAAATTTGTGGGTTTTGTTTTTAATGCAAATTTCCCAATGATTTAAATCTAGATTTAAATCAAAGTGATTTAAATTCATAACAGCCCTGACACAATGGCTTTTAAATAACTTTCATTATGCCTATTTTCTCTGAAAATCAATAATTAAAAAAATATTATCGCAAAACTCGAATTTTGTTTTCTCCCCTCGATAATTCCAATTAAATCGAGATTCCACTCTATTTGAAGCAGCTTCTTTGTATTTAATAGTTATCGCTGAACCATCGTTAATGTTGACAGATAATTCCTATTGCGGAACGATTTTTAAGACCAATTAAAATAAACATCTCTGAGAATGATCCACTGAAATACTTCAACTATCAGTGTGGTTAATGTTAAGTAGATATTTAAATTTATTTAAATCATATTCTTTTAATGCTTTCACAAAAAGATGCTAATTTATGTTGAGTGAAGTTTTCTAGGAGTGCGATTTTTTAAAATTATCTCACAGAGAAAAGTCGATTATTATACAGGCGGCTCAAAAATCTTATCTATATTTATTATAATATACAATTTTTTGTTTCATTGGTGAAAATAAAACAGTTAATGAGAACTTAGCACACATGATTGAGGTATTATTTCGCATCTCTTAACAACTGACGTCAGCAATCGGATTCCACATAAATCTTCGGCAATCAGCGGGAGTCAAGTCTATCAACAACCTTTTGTTGGGCTTCATTACAACTCAACACAAATTTATGCACTTTTTTACAATTAAAAATGTCTAATAACTCTTTTTGCCCTGAATATAGATGTATATTGTTTTCCAAATTATTTAGTTTATATATTGTTCTTGATAAAAAAAAAGATATGTCGTATAAAGGAAAACGATTCGAGAAGGATAAATCAGCCGGTTGTAAAAATCTTGATTAATTTAATTTTATCACACACTTAATCTTGCCTAATCATCAAATCATGCTGTAAATCTCGTTGGAAATTCTCTATCCATCAATCAATCTATTATTGACACAAGATATTTAGACAATTAATCTGATGGCACGTTTTATCTTTAATATTCTATTATTTCTTTTTAATTTAAAGAAGTAAATTATTTATATAAATAAATATAAATGTTTTCTTAAATATTCTTAAATTAATTAATTTATTTATTAAATAAATAAATAAACTTTAAATATTTTTAATGAAATGCAACAAAGATAAATTGTTGTATTAAAAAATAATTTTTTAAAACAAATTGGGGTATTAATAAATTTTGTTTTAAGCATAATAAGAAAAATCTCAGTTTCATGTAAAATTCTCAGCTGATTTCCGGTTGAATTTCATGAAATATTCTATTCTTGGAGTTTTAAATTGAATTTAAAAAAAAAAAAACCTTAGAAATCCATTATGTAAACAATAAATTTTCAAACGTCACATACCTTTAGGGTACGCTGTCGACTTTCATTCTGAAGAAGACTTCCTTGAAACTTAGACGAGCATCACATACAATAATTTTCCACACTGCCTATTGGTTCAAAGGCCTCTAAATCCATGCGTGCTGAAAAAGAATAATTTTGCATGTTAATTTCATCCAATTGGATAATTCTATTAATAAATTGAATAGTTCTACTTCGTTTACATAATATCGACAAATATTTTAACTCTTGCTAAAAATGTTTGTAAATTTTACGGGTATTTTTCAAATATAATTTCTGCTCAAACGGTCGTAAACCTCGACGCCATTTCAAAAGTAATATACATAATGTTTGGTCCAATGGCTAATGCATAAGTATAGGTGATAGGTATAGGAAAAAAGGTGTATATAAATGTAGATAAATACACATGCACATAACAAGGGACTTCATTTGTAATTCCGCAAAGCCAAGATATAATGACACCAGTTTAAATTTGAAAATGTGAAACCCATACTTTAAATTATCTTTCTATTTTTTTATACCGTCAACCGAGATAATTATACCCATCGCTTGTTTTTAATAAGTACAATTTTTTTTTTATTAAAATGTATGAATTTGACGCTAGGGGTAAATATTGTTTGATAGTTGTACTACAGATTAAATTTAATATAAATCATTTTCGAATTAGTTGAATAATTTCTACAACAAAAATTTCTTTTAGCTCTTTCTTTTTTATTAGACTCTAGACTATATGTACAGAAAAGATTTCATATAGTTAAAATGATCAAAACAAATTTTTAGGCTTTTTTATAAACAGGGCGACTTGTAAAATTTTGACATCTGCATACTTTATATTGACCGGGGGAGGGGGGAGAGAGAAATAAAACAATGTTAAATTAAAGAGTTTTTTAATTAGTGTAATTTATTTCATTTTGACTAAATTTTCCGAATTAATAAACAAATAATCAAAGTGATAAAAAAATTGTGAAAATCATTACAAATTAAAATAAACCAATTAAAAATTGACGAACTTGATTGAAATTTGAGAAAAATAATTGAAAAATGATTAAAACATTGAAAAGTGGATACAAAAGCTTAGATTTGAGATAATAAATGAACATTTAGGATATTAATTGAAAAATAATTAATATATCTAATTAAAATGTGGAAAAAATAATTGAAAAAAGATAAAAGAAACTGAAAATTGAAAAAAATAATTGTAAAATGAAATGTATAATTAAAAATGTAGGTGTTTAATTGAGAAATAGTAAAAATAATTAAAGATTGAAGAAATTGTTTGCAAATGATAACAATAATAATTGAAAATTGAAGAAAATTACTAAAATTTTAGAAAAAATTCTTTAAATTTACGAAATTAATTGAAGAATAGTGAAAATAGTTAAAAATTGGAGAAAATATTTACAAAGTATTTAATAAAAAAAATAAAAATTGAAGAACAGAATTTTAATTTGTGATAAATAATTGAAAAAATTACAACATATATTTGTAATGAAAATGACAAAAACTAATTAAAAAATTATAAAAATAATTGAAAATTAAAGAATTGAATAAAAATTTGTAAAAAACGATTATAAAAATTACAGATGAATACATCTGTAATTTTTATAATCGTTTTTTACAAATTTTCAATTTAATAATTTTACAATTTAAATTTAAATTTAAAATTTAATAAACAAATAATCAAAAAATAATTATTAATATAATAACAATAATATTTTTATAATAATATATATAATATTAACAATTATTATAACAATTTATAATTATTATTATAATTATAATTATAATAATATAATATAATATATAATATAATATAATATAATATATAATATATAATATATAATATATAATATAATATAATATAATATAATAATTATTATTGTAACAATTATTGTTATCATTTGCAAACAATTTCTTCAATCTTTAATTATTTTTACTATTTCTCAATTAAACACCTACATTTTTAATTATACATTTCATTTTACAATTATTTTTTTCAATTTTCAGTTTCTTTTATCTTTTTTCAATTATTTTTTCCACATTTTAATTAGATATATTAATTATTTTTCAATTAATATCCTAAATGTTCATTTAATTTAATAAACAAAAATTTTTTACAAATTAATAAATAATAAGTCTAATTGGATATTGAAGGAAATAATTAAAACTGCAAAAGTTTAATTTGAAAAAATTAAAGAAAATAATTTAAACTTGAGGAAACTTTGAATTTAAAATAAAGGGGAAAAATTGAAAAGTAATGAAAATCATTTAAGAAAATTCTTGAAAAATTTTAAAAATAGTTTACATTTGTAGATATTAATTGCAATTTTAAAGTAATAATTTTAAAAAATACAGAATATCTGAATCTGTGAAGTAAAAGAAAGTACCTTATTACAAAATGATTTAAAGAATTTTAAATTCAGGAAAATAATTACAACATTATAGAAACAACCGAAAATGTATTACAGAAAATAATGGAAATTTGAGGTAAATAATCGAAATTTTCGTAATTAATCAACAAATTAATATTCAAAATAATATAAAAATTATGAATATAATTGCAAATAAAAAAAGAAAATTAAAAATTGACAAAGTAATCAAAATTTGAGAAAAATAATTGAAGAATGGTTAAAACATTAAAAGAGAAATTACATAAAAATCATTGAAAAGGACAAAAACTAATTAAAAAATTACAGAAATAATTAAAAATTAAAGAATGTAATAAAAGTTTGTAAAAAATAATTGTAAAAATTACAGAATGTATTTGAGAGAAACAAGACTACTTGAAAAAGGATAAAAATAATTGGAAATTAAAGTAAATTATGGAAATTTAAGAACAAAATTCAGAAAATTACAGAATTTATTTGATATAAAAGAAGGTAATTAAAAATCGAAGAACATTATTTAAATATTTATAAAATATAACTAAAATATAAAAAGAATAAATAAAAGTTTAATACAAATTGATGGAGTATGAAACAAGTTTATAAATATTGAAAATTATTTGGAAAAAGCTTATAAAAAATAATGAAAATAGTGAAACTGATAATTAAATTAACAAATTTGATGAGTAATGTAATTTTATTATTTAACATTACAAATTGACATTTATAATTTGCTATTGAAGAAATTAATTATAATTTGAAAAAAAAATTACAATTTAAAAAACAAAAATCATATTTGGTAAAAATAATTGAAAAATGTTGAAAGAAATTGAAAATTAATTAATAAATAATAAGATTAATTTGATATTGAAGGAAATAATTAAAACTGCAAAAGTTTAATTTGAAAAAATTAAAGAAAATAATTTAAACTTGCAGAAATTTTGAATTTAAAATTAAGGGAAAAAATTGAAAAATAATGAAAATAATTCAAGAACATTTTTGAAAAATGATTAAAATAGTTTTAATTTGTAGATATTAATTGCAATTTTAAAGTAATAATTTTAAAAAATACAGAATATCTGAATCTGTGAAGTAAAAGAAAGTACCTTATTACAAAATGATTTCAAGAATTTTAAATTTAGGATAATAATTACAACATTATAGAAATAATCGAAAATTTATTAAAGAAAATAAATGGAAATTTGAGGTAAACAATGGAAATTTTCGGAGTTAATCAACAAATATTCAAAATAATATAAAAATTATGAATATCATTGCAAATGAAAAAAAATAATTAAAAATTGACAAAGAAATTGAAATTTGAGAAAAATAATTGAAGAATGATTAAAACATGAAAAAGAGGATGCAAAATGATAACAAGAATAATTGAAAATTGAAGAAAATTATTAAATTTTGATGTGATTATTTTAAAATCTAAGAAATTAAATAAAGAATAATTAAAGTAATAGAAAATTCGCGAAAAAATTTGCAAAGTAATAAAAAAAATTAAAAATGGAAAAAATAATTTTAGTTTGTTTAAAATAACGTAAAAAATTACAACATTATTTGTAATAAAAGAAAATAATTGCAGAAAGATGAAAATAATTGTAAATAGAAAAAATAACTGTAATTTGAGATAAATAATAAAAACATTTAGAGAATTTATTAAAAAATAATTGATAGTGACTAAAACTAATTGAAAAAATATACAAATAATTGAAAATTAAAGAATTTAATAAAAATTTGTAAAAAATAATTGTAAAATTTACAGAATATATTTGAGACAGATATTTGCAAAGTAATAAAAAAAAATTAAAAATTGAAGAAAATAATTTTAGTTTGTTTAAAATAACGTTAAAAATTACGATATATATTTGTAATAACAGAAAATAATTACAGAATAATGAAAATAATTGTAAATTTAAAAAATAACTGGAATTTGAGGTAAGTAATAACAAAAATTAGAGAATTTATTAAAAAATAATTGAAAATGACAAAAATTATAGAAATAATTGAAAATTAAAGAATTTAATAAAAATTTGTAAAAAATAATTGTAAAAATTTAAGAATATATTTGAGATAAACAAGAGTACAATTACAATTATATAGGGGAGAGTAGTCAGAGTTGGATATAGTTTTGACTTTTCTCTATTACTTCTCCTGTAGGCCGAATTTTGCAATGTCTCTTATATTATTGGAAAGTTCTACTAAAATGCAATGTTTTTGCTAAACATTGCAAAAAGTTTGGATTAAAAGTTTCGGAGTTATAGGCAATTAAAAAAAAAAAAGGTAGTCAGAGTTGAACATGGTAGTCAAAGTTGGGTCACTGTAGAAAATCAATGAAATATGAAGATAAATGATTAAAAATGACAATATCTTTGCCTTCGCATGATAGAATAACACTCAAATACATTTGGAAATGACAAAAGGAAACATGAAATTGAAATAAATCATATTTCCTCTTTTATCGCGAAATTTATCTGAAAGTGAAAAAGTATTACCAAAAATTTGAATTTTTTTTCTTTCAAATAGAAATGAAGTTGTTGACACCTTTTTAAGTTAACAAATTCATTTTCATTGCAAAAATGCTTCAGAATTGCAAAATTTTGTGTGTACCAACCTTGACTCAAGCGTCGTTTAGCTTCATATCACACACACACCATGAACGCTTTATACAAACACCAAATTACGTTCCACATTTTCGTATAACATCTTAATGAACAATTTTAGTCAACTTAATTTGTCTTTGGCATATTTCTTCTACATTTAATTATCTAATTTTGAAACTATAATAACGTTTTTTGTTGAGCGTATAACACGGACTCGCTTAATACGTCTATATAGTTCGCACACTTCACTGCAATCCATGTAAAAAGTTTGCTGGCATTGCTAACAAGTATTTACACACAACGACATATGGATCTACTGTGATAAAACAAAATAAACGCAATGATTCAACTCTGACCACTGTCCAACTCTGACTACTCTCCCCTATTATAATTCTTCTGAACTTCTTCGAACTGATTTCAATTATTTGCTACAATTTTCCTTTATTTTTATCATTTTTCAAAAATTTTCTTTAGTTTGTAATGATTTTCATTATTTTTCAATTTGTCCCACAAATTTTCAATTCAAAATTTCAGCAAGTTTCAATTATTTTCTTTAATTTTTTCAAATAAATCTTTTGCATTTTTAATTATTTCCTTCAATATCAAATTAATTTAATTATTTATTAATTAATTTTCAATTTCTTTCGTCACTTTTTAATTATGTTTGTAAAAAATGATTTTTTTTAAATTGTAATCTTTTTCTTCAAATTGTAAATTCATTTATCCTTATTCTTATTAAGAAATTTATTTTTTGTCTATTATTTTGCCATATGGAATTCCAGAAGACGATTTTTTTGCTCTATTTATAAATAAACAAACTTTGATGGGTACAATTACCCCAACCCCGGGGCAATTATACCAACAATTTTAAGTCTCTATAATTATATTTCGTCGTCTCGTTCTTCTAGATCATATTGTAGTAGTACTCTTTCTGCTAGATCTGGTCACAGTTTTTTAAAGCTTTTTTGAAAAAAAAGACTTTTTCGCGCCTATATTCCACGGACATCCGTAGATGGCGCTGCACATTTCCGGCTTGTCATTGTATTTTTCTGTGAGATCTGAAACAGTTTTGGACCTATTGTTTTTTCGTATTATTTAACTTAAATAATAGAATTTCTTCTTCGAAATTTGTCATTCTGTTAGCGATAAGTGAAGTGCAAAAAAGTGAAAAGTGATAAACTCGTTAGACACAAGAATAAAAGCGTGGCGTCAAAAAATGTCATACGTTAGCAAGGTTAGGACGCCTTCCCCAGAATTTACGTCAAGTAGTTCAACGATTCGGAAATATGGAAATCATGAAGAACAATCTCATGACAAGCTATGTCAAAAGGAGTCCGCAAAGATCGGACTCTTTCTCGGTCAAAGATACTCGAGAAGAGATTGAAAGGTTGACAACGTCTATTCCAGCCGGAATATTTAACTGAAAAAGTGGGCGAATTTTTTCATGATCAATCTCATGACAAACAATGTCAAAAGGAGTCCGCAAAGATCGGACTCCTTCTCGGTCAAAGATACTCGAGAGGAGATTCAAAAGTGGACAACGTCAACGCCAGTTGGAGTATATAACTTAAAAACTGGGCGCACTTATTAAGATCGCAAAGATCGATCAAGGTGCATAATATCTCAAATTAAATAGAGGGCGCAAAGATCGCCAGACTTTGTTAGGATTTCTTCTGTCTAATTCTAAAATTATGTTAATAAAGATCGCAAAGATCGATCAAATTAGACAGCATATATCAATAATGTAAGTCCAAACGATGGCTTCGTTAGATTGTCTGTTAAATAAATAATAAAAAATTGTATGTAAGTATAAAATATTACATAAATATATAAATTAATAAAAATAAAATAAATAAAAAATCGTCCGATTCAGATTATATTATTGGTCGCAAAGATCGATCCTATAGGAACAGCATTTGACAGAAGTAGAGGGCGCAAAGATCGCTCAATCTTTTCTGGCTCCGTTTATATGTGTTTATAATTTAATTTTTTGATACTACTGTATTAATTCAAAAATTATAATCTATAGTTAAAGTCGTAAAGATTGTTTAAATCGGGAAAAATCTTACAAAAATAGAGGGCGCGAAGATCGCTCAATGTCATCTGGTTCCGATTACATGTATATATTTATAACTTAATTCCTTATATTATTATTGTATTGATTCAAAAAATTACAATTGATAACAAGAATCGCAAAGATCGATTTAATCGGACAACATATCTTAGAAATAGAGGGCGTAAAGATTGCTTAAGTTTGTCTGGTTCTAATTATAATTATGTATTTATAATTTAACTTTTTATATAATTGTATTAATTCAAAAATTATAATTTATAGTATAAGTCGCAAAATTCGATTAAATCGGACAACATTTAATGGAAATAGAGAGCGCAATGATCGCTTTATTTAATCTATTTCAAATTATAATTTACGATCTAACAATCAATCGTAATTTATTGTCAAATATGACAATATTATTAAAATATATATATATATATATAAAATAAATAAAAATAAATAAATAAATAAATAAGTAAATATATAAATCAATTAATTTAATTATTAAAATGAGTGGAATTAAATGAAGTAAAATTGTTCAAAATTTCCAAATATTGATTGGAATATAAATATTCATATAACGCCAGTAGTGTTTCTGAAGTGAGTGGTCGTGATGTCCCAAAGTTTTAATAAAATATTTAAAATTTTTCTTAAACATTTTTCAATAATTTCACATAAATAAAAATAACAGTTAAATTCGGAATTAATCAACTTACATGGATTTCTATTTCTATTTTAATATTATTGCAAAATTAATTTTTATTACATTTTGATTTCTATCAATTATATAAAAAATTGTTTATACTCCCATAATATTTAAAATATTTACTGATTTAAACCCTGTTGTAAATAGTAAAGTCTATAATTTTGTTTTTTGACGATTTCCACAAATATGATTGAAATCAATACATTCTTCATTATGGCTGAAGCAATTTTACGAATATTTCGGAAAGTTTCCAAACAGTTAGCAATACTGCTGAATGAATTGATGTTGCAAAAATATCTAAAGATTGAGGAATATCACCTTAAGATTAAAGAAGAAGATACCTCTTCTTTTGCTTGACAATACTGAAAATGACGTCATTCAGTAAAACATTTCAAATTTCTCGTTGAAAAAATATTGAAAAGTAAACCCACCTTTTACAAGGACTAAAATATTTTAAATGAAAAATAGACAAAAATAGTAAAAGCAGGATTGAACAAAAATGTTCGCAACTAATTATGTTGTAAGTTTGGATGTAACCTCTATAATTACCCAATGGGAAATTGCCAATGATCACCATTGGCTAAATAATGGTCCCATGATTGGCGGCCAACAGTTTTTTCTTGGCAAACTATTGGAAACCAATATTGGACCACAGTTGGTCAATCCTTGAGATGATAACGGGTTTGCCAGTCAATGGCAGCCATCATTGGTTCAATATTGGTTGCCAATGATAATGCCAATAAATAAAATTTTTTAAATTAACAATATTAAAATTTATATTTTTATATTGTTAATTTATTTATTGTTTAAAAAAAATTTTTTTTAATAAATATTTTAATTTGTTTATTAATGCATGTCAAGTATTGGTACAATAATTGGCTTTCAATATTGGTCCATCCTTGGGAGCCAATGAATAACCAACAATCTTATTTTTACAACTCTATATGGAAATAGAGTTGTTAATTTAATCTTCAGCCAATATTTGGCAATGAAGATTTGAGTGTTGGACACATTAGAAATGTATTTTCAAAGGTACGGGATCAGGCCTTATATAAAAGAGCTGAAGAAACTCGATCGTGAGAGAGGCTGACCGATGCGCGCCCTATGCCAGTTTCCGAAACCACAAACGCGTGAGAATCCTCGGCGCGCAGACGCGGCATAGATGCGGCGGGAATCTTCCACTATTTGAATTTGAATTTTTGATGCATTTAATCAAAAACAAGAAAAGAAATATAATAATACAAAAATTATGCAAATTCTTAAATTTGTATAGTTTTCTGATTGTTATTAAAAAGTAATACGCTTAATTATAAAGAAATACTCATAATAAATATCCTCCATAAATAAGTCTTCAATTCTTGAAAATTTGAAAAACTCTTAAAGGTGTGTCCTAAGGTTAAAAATTATTGTTCCAAATCTACTTTAATCGATTTTCATGTTATAGAAATTATTTAAATAAATTAATTAGTTTTAAAGAAATCAGAAAGAAATTAAATTGATAAAAAATAAACATTTAATATTAAAAATAATATTAATAAAAATAATCACATTAAAACTTTGCTTGTAAAATAAACAGAACGAAAAATTTAAAATTAAAAAATTAATGAACAATTACAAAATATTAAAGAAGACTTTAATTTTATTAAAATGTAAACTTAAGTCACATAAATAAAAATATTCATGTAAGTATTTAAATTTTAAATTAACAATTTTTTCTGTTTAAATTTAAAGTAAAATTTAGAAATTGTAAAGAATGATAGGTAATAAATATTTAACTTTATTTGTTATTCTTTTCGTTTTTCACATGCAAAAAATAATCATTTTTTTTGATAAAACTAAGAAACAAATTCTCTAAATTTGAATACAAATTAAAAATGAAAAAAATTTAATATATGTAAAAAAATTTTTAATTTGAATCATTTAATTAAATAATTTATTTTAACAAAATGACTTTCTAAATATAACTATCCAGAATATATAAAAAATATGAGCACAAAAAATCAAAATTGGTTTTTAAAAATAAAAAAATAAACTTTTTAAAGTTCAAAATAAATTAAATTTTTTTAAAATTTTGTTATACTAAAATTAATATTAAGCTTGAATAATAATTTTCAATACAATTACTTAAAGTTAGTTTTTAAAAAATTCAATTATCATTAAAATGAATCTTTCCAAATAATAAAATTTAAACAGAAAGAATTAATGGTTTTTTTTAAATTAAAGAAATAATAGAGCATTAAACATAGTTAATTTAATATTTTGAATACTGTTAAAAAAAATTTAAGTTTAAAAAAATTAATGACATCAAAAATATTATTTTTCGATCGTAATTTAAAAAAAAAATTCATATTAATTTTGCTTTATTGAACAGTGTTGATTTTTAAATTTTAAAATTTGTGTCTAGGTATTAAGCTTTAAATTAGTTTACATCTTTTTTTTTCATGTCCATATATTTTATTAAAATTAAATTAAAATTTGTTTTTAAAAATAAAATATTAACTTTTTAAAGTTTAAAGTTGAATTGAAAATTTTTCAAAATTCGTTATATTAAAATCATATTAATCTTAAATAATAATTTCAAATATAATTACTTAAAGTTAGTTTCCAAAAACTTGAATTAATTTTAAAACGAATCTTTACAAATAGTAAAACTTGAACAGAAAAAATTAAAGGTTTCTTTAAAGTTAAAGAAATAATAAAGCATTAAACATGGTTAATTTATTTTTTTTGAATATTATTAAAAAAAATTTAAGTTTACAAAATTTAATGACATCAAAAATATTATTTTTCGATCTTAATTTAAAAAAAAAATTCATATTAATTTAACTTTATAAAACAGTGTTGATTTTTAAATTTAAAATTTTAAAATTTGTGTCTAGGTATTAAGCTTTAAATTAGTTTACATCTTATTTTCTTTTTTGTCCATATCTTCTATTAAAATTAAATTAAAATTTGTTTTTAAAAATAAAATATAAACTTTTTAAAGTTTAAAGTTGAATTGAAAATTATTTAAAATTCGTTATATTAAAATTAATATTAATCTTAAATAATACTTTCAAATATAATTACTTAAAGTTAGTTTCCAAAAACTTGAATTATTTTTAAAACGAATCTTTACAAATAGTAAAAGTTGAACAGAAAAAATTAAAGGTTTCTTTTAAATTTAAGAAATAATATAGCATTAAAATTTGTTAAATTAATGTTTTGAATACTATTAAAAAAAATTTAAGTTTAAAAAAATTAATGACATCAAAAATATTATTTTTCGATCTTAATTTAAAAAAAAATTCATATTAATTTAGCTTTATAAAACAGTATTGATTTTTAAATTTAAAATTTTAAAATTTGTGTCTAGGTATTAAGCTTTAAATTAGTTTACATCTTATTTTCTTTTATGTCCATATCTTTTATTAAAATTAAATTAAAATTTGTTTTTAAAAATAAAATATAAACTTTTTAAAGTTTAAAGTTGAATTAAAAATATTTTAAAATTCGTTATATTAAAATTAATAATAATCTTAAAATATATTTTCAAATATAATTACTTAAAGTTAGTTTCCAAAAACTTAAATTAATTTTAAAACGAATCTTTACAAATAGTAAAACTTGAACAGAAAAAATTAAAGGTTTCTTTTAAATTAAAGAAATAATAGAGCATTAAACATGGTTAATTAAAATTTTGGAATAAAATTAAAAAAAAATTAATGATATCAAAAATTTTAAAATTTTAAAGTAAACATTTCGAATATTATTAAAAATGTGCTCAGAAAGTAAAAACTTTGTTTAAAATTTTTTAAACTTTTAAGTTAAACTGTAAATAAGATGTGAACTAATTTAAACCTTTCTATACAAATTTAAATTTTAAAACTCAATGCCGTTTTGTAATAGCTAAATTAATATGAATTTATATTTTTTAATTAGAATCGAAAAATAATATTTTTGATGTCATTAAATTTTTTAAACTTCAATTTTTTTAATAATATTCTTAATATATAATTTTATAATAGCAATTTTATAATAGCAATTTTATAATAGCAATTTTATAATAGCAATTTTATAATAGCAATTTTATAATAGCAATTTTATAATAGCAATTTTATAATAGCAATTTTATAATAGCAATTTTATAATAGCAATTTTATAATAGCAATTTTATAATATCAATTTTATATTAGCAATTTTATAATAGCAATTTTATCTTTGAATCTTTGAATGTAATAACAACGCTGCCTAGCTTAAAACCATTCTTGTTTTTTTTTTGTTTTTTTTCTCCTAGTACTCTAAGTACGAAAGGGCGCATTTTTCATTACACTTTGTAAGCCCGTATACATGTAAATAAATAAATAAATATTCAAAAAAAATAAATTAACCATGTTTAATGCTTTATTATTTCTTTAACTTTAAAGAAACCTTTAATTTTTTCTGTTCAAGTTTTACTATTTGTAAAGATTCGTTTTAAAATTAATTCAAGTTTTTGGAAACTAACTTTAAGTAATTATATTTGAAATTATTATTTAAGATTAATATGATTTTAATATAACGAATTTTGAAAAATTTTCAATTCAACTTTAAACTTTAAAAAGTTAATATTTTATTTTTAAAAACAAATTTTAATTTAATTTTAATAAAATATATGGACATGAAAAAAAAAGATGTAAACTAATTTAAAGCTTAATACCTAGACACAAATTTTAAAATTTAAAAATCAACACTGTTCAATAAAGCAAAATTAATATGAATTTTTTTTTTAAATTACGATCGAAAAATAATATTTTTGATGTCATTAATTTTTTTAAACTTAAATTTTTTTTAACAGTATTCAAAATATTAAATTAACTATGTTTAATGCTCTATTATTTCTTTAATTTAAAAAAAACCATTAATTCTTTCTGTTTAAATTTTATTATTTGGAAAGATTCATTTTAATGATAATTGAATTTTTTAAAAACTAACTTTAAGTAATTGTATTGAAAATTATTATTCAAGCTTAATATTAATTTTAGTATAACAAAATTTTAAAAAAATTTAATTTATTTTGAACTTTAAAAAGTTTATTTTTTTATTTTTAAAAACCAATTTTGATTTTTTGTGCTCATATTTTTTATATATTCTGGATAGTTATATTTAGAAAGTCATTTTGTTAAAATAAATTATTTAATTAAATGATTCAAATTAAAAATTTTTTTACATATATTAAATTTTTTTCATTTTTAATTTGTATTCAAATTTAGAGAATTTGTTTCTTAGTTTTATCAAAAAAAATGATTATTTTTTGCATGTGAAAAACGAAAAGAATAACAAATAAAGTTAAATATTTATTACCTATCATTCTTTACAATTTGTTAAATTTTACTTTAAATTTAAACAGAAAAAATTGTTAATTTAAAATTTAAATACTTACATGAATATTTTTATTTATGTGACTTAAGTTTACATTTTAATAAAATTAAAGTCTTCTTTTCTTTTTGATTTCTTTAAAACTAATTAATTTATTTAAATAATTTCTATAACATGAAAATCGATTAAAGTAGATTTGGAACAATAATTTTTAACCTTAGGACACACCTTTAAGAGTTTTTCAAATTTTCAAGAATTGAAGACTTATTTATGGAGGATATTTATTATGAGTATTTCTTTATAATTAAGCGTATTACTTTTTAATAACAATCAGAAAACTATACAAATTTAAGAATTTGCATAATTTTTGTATTATTATATTTCTTTTCTTGTTTTTGATTAAATGCATCAAAAATTCAAATTCAAATAGTGGAAGATTCCCGCCGCATCTATGCCGCGTCTGCGCGCCGAGGATTCTCACGCGTTTGTGGTTTCGGAAACTGGCATAGGGCGCGCATCGGTCAGCCTCTCTCACGATCGAGTTTCTTCAGCTCTTTTATATAAGGCCTGATCCCGTACCTTTGAAAATACATTTCTAATGTTAGACGAGGCGCTGGGTGGACTTGAGTATGCAAAATATGAGGGCGGGTATTTGACAATTGGAATATGTAGAGGACATTCCCCCGAGTCAGAAAAGCCATGTTGCCCCAAAAAATTTTGGTCTGGTTCGCCGCCATTTTGATTTAAAGTTTGAAATTTGTTTTTTAAAATATTGCAGTAATTAACAATGTAACAAAATTTTTGTACAGACATTTTTTATAGAAAATAGTATGATCTACAACTTTTATTAAAAACTTTTTTCATAACTCGAATAATAAAAAAGTTATAAACAAAAAACAGGTTAAAAAAAAGGGATGAAATTGTTTAAACTTATTTTACGCTTTTATTAATAATTTTTATAGAAAAATAGTTCAGATAAACTTTAAAGAGTATTTTCTAACGATTCATTTGAGTGATATAGTTTTTAAATATCTTTATTTTTGTAGATTTTACAGAGCCGCAAAGGCAGTTAAGTTTGAAAAAAAAGGCTATCAAAGGCTCGCTTGCCCTGAAAGTCTGACAATACACAACGCTAAACGTACGAATATATTTTAATCAAAATATGAGGGCGGATATTTGACAATTGGAATATGTAGAGGACCTTCCCCTGAGTCAAAAAAGCCATGTTGCCCCAAAAAATTTTGGTCTGGTTCGCCGCCATTTTGATTTAAAGTTTGAAGTTTGTTTTTTAAAATATTTCAGTAATTAACAATATAACAAAATTTTTGTACAAACATTTTATGTAGATAATAATGTAATCTACAACTTTTATTTAAAACTTTTTTTCATAACTCGAATAATAAAAAAGTTATAAACAAAAAACAGGTAAAAAAAGAGGGATGAAAATTTTTAAACTTACTTTACGCATTTATTAATAATTTTAAAGAAAAATAGTTTAGATGAACTTTAAAGAGCATTTTCTAACGATTCATTTGAGTAGTATGGTTTTTATATATCTTTACTTTGGTACATTTTACAGAGCCGCATAGGCAGGTAAGTTTTCAAAAAACGGCTTTCAAAGACCCGTTTACACTGTAGTGTAAACTATATACAGTGTAAACGGGTCTTTGAAAGCCGTTTTTTGAAAACTTACCTGCCTATGCGGCTCTGTAAAATGTACCAAAGTAAAGATATATAAAAACCATACTACTCAAATGAATCGTTAGAAAATGCTCTTTAAAGTTCATCTAAACTATTTTTCTTTAAAATTATTAATAAATGCGTAAAGTAAGTTTAAACATTTTCATCCCTCTTTTTTTACCTGTTTTTTGTTTATAACTTTTTTATTATTCGAGTTATGAAAAAAAGTTTTAAATAAAAGTTGTAGATTACATTATTATCTACATAAAATGTTTGTACAAAAATTTTGTTATATTGTTAATTACTGAAATATTTTAAAAAACAAACTTCAAACTTTAAATCAAAATGGCGGCGAACCAGACCAAAATTTTTTGGGGCAACATGGCTTTTTTGACTCAGGGGAAGGTCCTCTACATATTCCAATTGTCAAATATCCGCCCTCATATTTTGATTAAAATATATTCGTACGTTTAGCGTTGTGTATTGTCAGACTTTCAGGGCAAGCGAGCCTTTGATAGCCTTTTTTTTCAAACTTAACTGCCTTTGCGGCTCTGTAAAATCTACAAAAATAAAGATATTTAAAATCTATATCACTCAAATGAATCGTTAGAAAATACTCTTTAAAGTTTATCTGAACTATTTTTTTATAAAAATTATTAATAAAAGCGTAAAATAAGTTTAAACAATTTCATCCCTTTTTTTTAACCTGTTTTTTGTTTATAACTTTTTTATTATTCGAGTTATGAAAAAAAGCTTTTTATAAAAGTTGTAGATCATACTATTTTCTATAAAAAATGTCTCTACAAAAATTTTGTTACATTGTTAATTACTGCAATATTTTAAAAAACAAATTTCAAACTTTAAATCAAAATGGCGGCTAACCCGACCAAAATTTTTAGGGGCAACATGGCTTTTCTGACTCGGGGGAATGTCCTCTACATATTCCAATTGTCAAATACCTGCCCTCATATTTTGCATACTCAAGTCCACCCAGCGCCTGCACTATGTGTCCAACACTCAAATCTTCATTGCCAAATATTGGCTGAAGATTAAATTAACAACTCTATTTCCATATAGAGTTGTAAAAATAAGATTGTTGGTTATTCATTGGCTCCCAAGGATGGACCAATATTGAAAGCCAATTATTGTACCAATACTTGACATGCATTAATAAACAAATTAAAATATTTATTAAAAAAAAATTTTTTTAAACAATAAATAAATTAACAATATAAAAATATAAATTTTAATATTGTTAATTTAAAAAATTTTATTTATCGGCATTATCATTTGCAACCAATATTGAACCAATGATGGCTGCCAATGACTGGCAAACCCGTTATCATCCCAAGGATTGACCAACTGTGGTCCAATATTGGTTTCCATTAATGCGCCAATATTGGCACCATTGGCTCCCAATACTGGTCCATTAATGCGCCAATCGTTAGTTTCCCATTGGGTAACAATGATAACGCTGCAAAACATAAAAATCCTATAAGCCATGCAACCTGTAAATAATACAACAGAATTCTATCTGCCACACATCATAATGTAGCGGTAATGAGAAAAACATATAATTCTTTAAGTTAATCAAAAGGTAAATACATTAAGGAGTATCTTCCCTTCGATAATATAATAATAGATTCCAACAAAATTAATATTATGGAAATAAAACGTACAAAGTCTCATTAAACTCCAAGCGTTCATTCAATAAATATAATAATAATAATAATAATAATAAAAAAAAAAAAAAAAAAAAAAGTTTTTAAATCCACAAGACATTGGGCCAAAAGGACCCACATTTTTTCAATCGTTTAAATCATTAAAACTTTTGAAAAATATGATGAATGATGTAGTTATGTAAAAATAGATAATAGAAAGCGAAGTTTCCTATTTTCAGTGAGTGTTTTCGAAGGTAAAAGCCTGCCATTACGATAAATGACTCGATTTTTAATCATTATTATACAATTTTTATTAATTTATTAAATTCACTATTGATTTCAAAAGAAAAATAATAATAATAATGAACTAATGTGAACATTGCAGTGGTTAATTTCTGTCGACAAAATCTTTAGTTTATAAATCAAATTGACGGCAATGGTTTATTTTTAAATTAAACACATAACATAATTTTACTTATTCTTGTTATTGTCGAATTTAAGGGGAAATTTTCCAAATTTAAATATAAATCTATGGGCTTTGCATCGCCTTCTTTGACTGTCAAAAATTATAAAAATCCATAATGTACCTTCTAAGCATTTATGTCGATTACATATCTGGACGTTATAGGTACTATAATCATAAACAAAACTAAAGTATAATGTCAGTCAAATATTTTACGAAAAAAGAAACTCAAAATTTTAGAATTTATTTTGAACAGAGAAAAATGGCCCCTAATCCAAGCACAAAAGCGGTAGTGTCCATAAAACTAGAAAATATTTAACTGAATTACTTTTCGAAAACGAAAAATTTTTAAACGCATTAAGTGTTTTGAATATAAAAACAAGAATAAAATTAGAAAAATTGCATAATTTATAGAAAATTTATGAATTTCTTGATTTTTTTTCCAATTATTAAAATTTTTGTCTATTTTAACATCGATTAATTCGTAACAAGTTTTTACTTTTATGCCTATGTTTATTCTAATTTCTCGTATTCTACGATTAATAAGAAAAATTATTCATGATAAGGCTGAAAGATTTTTAGTTTTCCTTTTATAGCCAAAATAAGTTTGATTTAAATCAATAACATTTAGTCCCTTGGAAAACTATAATTTAGTTTTGTAGGCAAAGAAATCTATTTTTATTTCTTTTTTCCATAGAGATCATTTGGTTTTTTTTTTAACATTCTTAGCCTGGTATCAGAAAAATTATCTAGGTGGCGTTTCTTGCAGGAAATCAGTTTAATATGCAGTTTATTTTCTGTTTAAAGACACAATTAAGCAGTATAAAAATCTTTTTCTATTATGATAACAATACTTTAACAGACATAATATTTCAATATATATAAAGCAAGTTTTCCTCAAATGATAGATTTGAAACCAATGTTAATATACATATGGTACCTTACAAATGTATTAGAATTTGTGACGACACTAAAGCCAAATCAAAGTGTTTAATTATAGGATGAAACTCTAATGTAAAATTCATGACATTCATAGCTTTAGTCACCTTTTAATAAGCAATACAAAATTTAACAATTAATAAGATAATGGTAAAAATACAATTTTTCCTTCATGAATTATTCTGCGGACTAGGATCCCAAATAAAATAAGAATGTTCTCTATTGAATAAAATACAGTAAATCCCAGATTATACATAAATATTGTATATATTTATTTGATTATTTCTAATGTAATAGTTTACAAATTTACAAATATTGAAAAATCAAAAATAATACAAATCGCAAAACGACTTTAAACATCTACAATATGATCTAGAAGAACGAGACGACGAAATATAATTAACCGATTAAACGAACTTACCTTAAGTGAAGTTCAATCGAAATTATATGAGTCGTCTCGTTCGAATAGATCACTCCCGCCCTTTATAACGAAAAAATTCGTTTTTTAGTTTTATAAAACCCTTCTTTTTCCAAAGAATACCCCAAATAAACGTTTGCGATTTGTCAAAACATCTTTAAAATAAATGACAAGCCGGAAATGTGCAGCGCCATCTACGGATGTCCGTGGAATATAGGCGCGAAAAAGTCTTTTTTTCAAAAAAGCTTTAAAAAACTGTGACCAGATCTAGCAGAAAGAGTACTACTACAATATGATCTATTCGAACGAGACGACTCATATAATTTCGATTGAACTTCACTTAAGGTAAGTTCGTTTAATCGGTTAATTTTACCAAAAAATTTTTTTACTTCTAACTTACAGGAATGTTTTAGTAGAATGTCCACAACAACACCCAATAGTCAAAAACTTTTTTTTTTCAATTCTGATTTTTAATTAAGTGTTTAGTAAAAAAGGAGCGTTCTATTGTATAATTACCACGGTTGACGGTATTGAAGAAATTTGACATTTTTTAACTACTGTGTTGGATAACCGATTTATGTAAAAATCATTAAAATTATGTGTTTTTTTTTTGTAAATGAAAAAAGGGGGCAATTTACATCATCACTTGCTTGAACTACTTAACACGCCTAGTTGTGCAAGAATTCCAGATGATAATTGCAAATTTTCTACGAAGCCTCATAATTATCAAGACATGGTTTTTGTCGGAAATAATCAAGCATTGAGGATTGTAGTAATGATACATTGTGATAAGTAATTGGCTTAATCACTAGCGGATAAGTAATTGATAAGGCCTAATACTGCCTTTTCTGCCACAAAGTCACTCGAGTGCAAAAGGTTATTGAGTAAAACATTCGAATCACGTAAAAAATCTGTTTACCACTTGAAGAACATATATATTTCCTTGGGTCGTAAATAAATTATTAATTGAATTAAGTCACACCGGAAAATATCTAACATTGATTAAATAAGTGTAAAAATGCACATTTTTATTGATTATGATATTGATTTAAAAAATTTGGATACACCTTTTTTTGTAAAAAAAAGAATAAGCCTATTAGTGAAATTCGTCAAGAAATTTTTGATTATTTACATTGAGTGTGTATAAATAATATTTTCAGTTCTGTAAAGTGAGGAATTTCTAATTAGTTTATAATTCGACACTCAATATTCATTGATATGGGAAAAGTTTATAGGATATGGAGGAACACATATTTATAGGCGATTTCATCAGGATTCATTCCCATTACTCATTTATAAATATGATTCGCCATATGCCTTCTTGATACATGGTACCAGTTCATTTGCACACCCACATTTCTTATACTTTTTATGTGTATATCCGTTAACACTATTTCTGTGTTAGGCATATATAGAGAAATGAAAAAGTGTGAGCAGCTAAATACATTGCCCTTTCGTGTTTTATTCAAGGTTAAGACTAGTCATTCACACGTCCAGTTTAGAAAAATAATTTATGAGATAAAACTGTCAGTTTTTACCTCCAGATTGAAAAAAAATTAATGCAATCTAAATACGGGAATGTTCACATCCTGGATTTGATTAATTTGACTATGAAAAAAATGAATATTAACACTTGTGTTTCAGGAATTTTAATTACAATATATTTATAATTGATTTTTTTAATAGAGCTTGTCATGAATTGGACAATTATTTATTGATTCGTTTTTGCTTCTAACGTTTCATTTTAATAAAGCCGATAAAAGCAAATTTACTAATTTCACTGTAAATTTTTTATTTTTCGACAAATTGATTTCGTACTTCAGGAAAAAGCTGCTTATTAATAATTTAAAAATTTTTTAGAAAGAAGTTTTCATGAGAATTCCTGGAAAATTCCAGGGGTTTTTACTAGCTACGTAAACCCCGTAAAAGTCCGTAAATTTACTTACGGTCCGTAAAAGTCCGTTTTTTTAAAAAAAAGGTCCGTAAAGTCCGTAATTTGTTTAGAAAAGTCCGCAAATTCCGTAAATTCTACGACAAGAGGCCCTAAGCAGTGTAAAAACTGTTACGTTTCAATTTTTCAATTCTTTTCTTCAATTTTTAATTATTTTATTTAATATTCAATAATACTCTCCTTTTTTCAATTATCAGTTATTTTCTTGAAAATTTAATATGTTCTTCCAGTTCCAATTAATTTATTCAATTTTCATTTATTTCCTAAAATTTTTCCTACAATTTTCTTTAGTTTAGATTATCAATTAATAAATTCATAATTTGAAAAAAGTTTTTTCAAATATAATTATTTTCATCCACTTTTATAATTACTCTTTAATTTTTAAAATTACTTTGTTCTAATAACGATTATTCTCGACACATTTTGAATTTTTTTCAACTGTCAATTATTTTCGTCAATTTGTAATTTTTCCTTCAATTATCAATTATTATCTTAAAACTTCAATTTAATTCCTTTACATTTAAAAATTCCCTGATTTTTTCAATTATTTGTTTCACTCATAAAAATTAAACTCAATAATATTAATAAAAATTTAAACTCAATTGTTCGATTCTAAAAATATCTCCTTCAATTCTCCATTATTTTCTTCAAATTTATCTTTGTGCCCGTAAAAGATCTTTATGATTGTGGGCTGTATACTCAGGCAAATAAAAAAAAACAAAATTGCATTTTTCAATTTTCAATTTTTTTCTTTATTATTAAAAATTCTTGCCTTTTGTCCATTTTTTTTATTATCAATAAGTTTCTATGACTATAATTCACGTGTTCAATTAGTTTCTTCAATTCTGAATTTTTTTTCAAATTTCAATTCTATTTTTCAGTTTTTAATTATTTTCTGCTATATTTAATAAATTACGGCATTTATAAATTACTTTTTTGAATTTTCAATTAAATTATATAAAATTTAATTCCATTCTTCAAGTTATAGTCATTTTTTCATTTTTAAATGATTTTTTGAATTATGTAATTATTTTAATAATTTAGCAATTTGTCTAAGTTTATTATCAGTTGTCAATTATTTGCGTTATTTTTAAGATATTTTTTTCAATTTTTTAATTATTCTCGTCATAAACTGTTTCTTTCAATTATTATTCATTTTCCGCAACTTTCAATTAATTTCAACAATGTTTTCAATTTTCATTCATTCTCTTGAAGTTTTATAATTATTCTTTAACTTTTTAAATTATTTTGTTCTCTTGTTGATTATTCTTGACAGTTTTCGAATTTTTTTCATTTGTCTATCTATTATTTTCTTTAATATTTGATAATTTTGTATTTTGTTATTTTCCTTTTAATTATCTATCTGTCTTATTCAAAATTTGATTTAATTCTTTAATTTTCAATTATTTTTAAAAAATTTAAATAATTTTTCCAGTTTACTTTCTTGTTTACAATTTTTCTTTAATTCTCGGTTTTTTCAATCATTTTTTTTCAATTATAAAAATTGTTTTAAAGTTAAATTCAGTTTTTCAATTCTACAACTATTTTCTTAAACTCTTAAGTATTTTCTTCAATTTTACATTTTTTATTCAAATTTCAATTTAAATTTTAACATTTAGTTGTTTAATTCAATTTGCAATTATTTTTTTCACTCATAAAAATTGTTTCAAAATTTCAATACAGTTGTTTAATTCTACAACTATTTTATTCAAGTTTCATTTTTCAATTTTAAATTATTGTCCTTAATATTAAAAAATTCTCGCCTTTTTTAAATTTGTTTTTTTTTTGAGTATCTCAATAAATTTTTTTAATTTTAAAAGCAGTTGTTTAATTATGTTATTCTATATTCAATAATTATCTTCTTTTTTCAATTTTAAGTTTATTCTTTGAAATTCAATTCCTTTTTGCAATTTCTAATTTTGAATATTAATTAATTATAATTTTATAATCAATAATAATAATTCATCAATTATTATTCAACAATTTTCATAAAATCACATTTTCTTCAATTTCAAATTATTTTCTACAATTTTTAATTAATTTCTTCAAATTACAATTACATTCTTAATTTTTTATTGTTTTTTTCAAATTCTATAATTTCTGTCTTGTTCAATTTCTTTTTTCTTCAATTATCACTTATTCTCTTCTACGTTCATCCCATTGTTCAATTCTGGAATTATTTTATTTAATTCTCAATTTTAATTTTCGACATTCAATTCCATTCTTTAATTTTCAATTTTTTTTAATTTTCAATAACTCTAGGCTTTTTACAATGATTTTTTTTTAAATTCTGAATTATTTTCTTCAAATTGCAATTTTTTTCATAAATTCCAATTACTTTCTTTAATTTCCAATTATTTTTCATATTTCATTCAGTTTCTCAATTTCTTCTCAATTTTTTTCAATATTTAACAATTCTCAGCTTTTTTAAATTATGTTTTTCTTTTAATTTTTATTTACAATTGAGAATTTTTTTTAAATTATTTTTATCAATTCGCAATTATTTCCGTCGATTTCTAAATTTTTCTGCTGTTTTCAAATATTGTATTTAATTTTTAAGTATTTCTTCAGTTTTTAATTATTTTTTTCAATTTTCATTTATTTTCTTTAATTTTTAATTATTTTGTTCAAATTTAAATTGTTTGTTTCAATCTTCAGTAATCTCGACTTTTTTCAATTATTTTTTTTTGAAGTATCAGTTACTTATTTCATGTTTCAAAACCTCCTTCAATTTTCAATAATTTTCTTTTATTTTCAATTTAATTGTTCAATTATTTTTTTCAATTCTCAATTAATTTCTTTAAATAACAATTCTATTTTTTAATTTTTAATGTTTTCTTCAATATTAAATAATTTCTGTCATTTTCCATTTTTTTTTTTCAATCCAATTGTTCAGTAATTTTTTTTTGATTTTCTATCTTGTTGACCAATTTTCAATTATATTCTTTAAATTTAATTACCATTGTTCAATTTTTTAAAATTATTGTTTAATTGTAGATTAACATTTACTTTTTTTAAATTTTGTTTCTAATTGTCAAATATCTTTGTCATTGTTCAATTATTTCTTTCCATTATTAATTATTTCTTTTCATTATTAATTGTTTCTTTTAATAGTTAATTATTATTTTTTCTAAAGTTTAATATTTAATTCTTTAATTCTCAATTATTTTCTTTAAATTTCAATTATTATCGTCAATTATCAACTGTTTTATTCAATTTTTGTAACAATTTGTAGGTCTATTTATACTTAAAATAAATTTTAAGTTAACAAGAGAAAAAACCGTGAAAAATAGGAACAAAAAACGGGAAATGACCGGGAATTTTGTGGGACGAAATTAGTAGACACCCTGTTTAGGGGAATTACATTTATATTTATTATAATATAAAATAAATAAATAAATAAGTAAACATTTAGGTAAATCGAAAGTTTAAAATTTCAATTAGTTTGAGTTAATTGATGTTTAGGAATTTATTATAATTGCAATATTGTTACTTCTAGCAAATTGACTGATCGTTTTGACAAATTTCCGGAAATTTTCAGGATTGCGAGACATCCTATAGTAAATTACCAAAATTACAACATTGTTATAACTTACTTTTTCTTTCAGAACGATACAGTTCCTGAAATGCGTGAAAATGCAAAATTAGAAGCGCATCTAATACGCTCTCACGTAGAATCATGAGATCACATATGATAAGACCAAGGCTGCTATTAATGAGTCTCGCTCGCGAGAAGATTTCAAGGAAAGAAAATTATTATTCTAAAGCTAAACGAAAGCCATGAGAAACTTACAAGGTCTTTTCACTTTTAAACCTAAAAGGTGTAATTTTCGGTGAATGAATCGTGTGTGAAAGAAAAGATGTAATTTTGTATGAAATTTGTACTTTTTATTACTTTTCCATTCTTACGAGATATTCACAATATTTATCATAATATGCACTGTAATAGCTTAATAATCAAATTTCGAATGTTTTCCATTAAAATAAATGAAAAACAAGTTATGCCCATAAATGTTGTATTTATTATTGATTAACGTTTATCGATTTCTTTTAAAAAGAATTATTTTTTTTAATCAATGAAACTTTTCCCGGCTGCTTGAAAGATAATATTGATAAAATATGGGTAAAAAGCTGCACGCAATGTACATGTGCATCAATAAATTCAAAGTTTGTCATTCAGCAGAAGTGACTCTTTAAGGCATCGTGATAATCAAGAGTTGATGTACGCAAGTGGTGTCACGTAGACGTAATATGAATGACGTTATTGCCAATTATGAAGAAAGCGGACAAATAAGAATTATTGTGTTCTATGGAGAAATCCGCGCGGAGATGAAACAATCTTGGAAATTTGCACGTGAGGCAAAATACTTGCGACACCAGACCAGAAAAAGAGAATAAATTGAAAAGCCGTCAATTCAAATTGAGAATGGTTTTTTCCCCCCTCAAATTTAGAATTCGATTTACAGTGTCTGCTTGAATCGTGAAACAAGTACGTGTTGGGTGGAGAGAAACATTGCAAAATACATGTGTGTATTTATGTTCTCATTGTTGCCATACAATCAACAAAGACGACCTTTTACCAATTTTTTAACAAATCTGTCGGGCAATTAATTTGGTATTGATACAATATCACAAGAGATAAATCAAGTAAAAAGTTCATTCTCAACTGAAAGCTGAATTAATTTATAATGCTTTATAAATTGTACCAGAAGTGTATAAACTTTGTTTTTATAATACAGTTGAGAAAACTATTTTTCATTTGATGAATTTATCAATTAAATTAAATTTTAATTCTAAATTTGATCAAGTCAGAATTTAATTAATTTATCGAAATTTGATGGTAATTTTAATCATTCGAATTTCTTTATCAATCCAGACTTTTTATTGATAGTTTTTGTCCAAAGAATTGGATTTTGTTGATGAGTGGTGTTTATTAAAATGGAGTGAAAAACCAAAGAGATTTTTTAATTTTTTAAAATGACAGATCAGTAGTTTCTTTACGCCTTGAGATTTAAGATCGGACTGACCCTTTTCATATTCAGAAGAGCATGCTAGGAAGTCTCCTACGTGACGTTGATGCCAACCAAAGGCACAAACAAGAAATAATGAAAAAAAAAATTCCTCCCCGACGCTCCATCTTCAGCATATGTAATGTGTATTGTCGTTACATGGTGTTTACTTGTCAAGTTACGTGCCTCCGTCTCGTAAAGACAGGACATTAGAATCGTGTGGAATTAGAATACCCAAACTTCCAGGAAAAATGGGAGTGTTTGATTCTAGGGTGAGAACTGACAGACGAGAAAGCAGCCGTTCTTATTCAAATTCTAGGTACTGTCTAAATCTCAATTAGTAACAAACTACTAATTTCATAGTTAAAATCTCACGCACAATATGAACTAGTACAGGATTGCCACAAAAACATGATTTGAAAATTTCATGACTTTTACAGGTTTTCCAGACCGCATTTTTACAAATATTCCAGGTCCAAAAATAAAATTATTTTAATAACTTTTTTGTCAGTTACAACGAAAAAAAGATAAAATATTCAAATTAAATGAATAATAAAATAGGAATCAGGGTATCAAGTGACTTTTGAAGAAAATTCGAGGCATTTTAAGGTTTCAAGGTTAAAAATAATTTTTTTTAAGTTTACTTTTGATGTAATATTTTTAATTTTGAGATTAAAGTTGAGAAACAATTTCGTACTAAAAGCGCAAAAAGAAATAATATATATAAGGGCGATTCCATGTCAAATTTACAGTCCACATTTTAAAATCGATTAAATCTATTTTTTATTTGTTCCTTATAAAAAAATATTACATAGTATTTTTTTATTTTTTTATAAGAGGCCAAATTTGCGAGTTATAAATTTTCAAAATTCTAGATTTTTAAAAATAGACCTTTTTTTAATGACATATAACTCTGAACCTATTGAATTTAAAAAATGTTTGCCAATACAAAAAAGTTAGGTTTTTCTTCAACTTTTAAATAGTGTTTTTAAAAAAAAGAAAATATTTATATTTTTAAGAAAAACACCATTTTTTTAAAATTCGGACCCGAATAACAAATTATTTTTTTTCATTTATACATACCTCGAAATGTCAAGAACATTTTACAAAAAGATTCCGGTTGGCTAGAAGAGTATTATTAGTTTAAATTAATTTTCAAACTCTAGCTGTTATATCTAAGTGTTGTACTGTGCCTATTTAAATTGAAAAAATTGTTTTAACTTGAATTTACCTGCATCTCTTCTTTTTTTTAATGTCAAATCAAATTAATATAACCAAAACAGGTACAGTATAGCACTTAGATATAACAGCTAGAGTTTGAAAATTAATTTAAACTAATAATACTCTTCTAGCCAACCGGAATCTTTTTGTAAAATGTTCTTGACATTTCGAGGTATGTATAAATGAAAAATAATAATTTGTGTCCGAATTTAAAAAATTTGATTTGTTTCTAAAAAATGGTGTTTTTTTTTAAAAATATATATATTTTATTTTTTTTTTTTGGAAACACTATTTAAAAGTTAAAGAAAAACCTAACTTTTTTTGTATTGGCAAAAATTTTCTAAATTCAATAGGTTCAGAGTTATATGTGATTAAAAAAGGTGTATTTTTAAAAATCTAGAATTTTGAAAATTTATAACTCGAAAATTTGGCCTCTTATAAAAAAATAAAAAAATACGTATCTAATATTTTTTTATAAGGAACAAGTAAAAAATAGATTTAATCGATTTTAAAATGTAGACTGTAAATTTTGAAGAAAATATCTGAAAAATGACAAACAAATTGACAATTAAAAAGAAAATTCGATAAATGATTAGATCAATCGGTAACTGAAAAAAATAATTGAAAAAATTAAACAAGAAATATTAAATTAAGAAATTTAGAAACAAGAAAAATTAAGAAAATTATAGGAATAATTGTTGTAAATAATTGCAAATTGAACAACTGGATAGAAAATCGAAAAAAATTGAAAATTGCAGAATGAAATTGAAATTAAAAGAATGTAGTTAAAAATTGAAAAAAGTAATTAAAAAAGCTGAGAATTATGGAATAGGTATAGAAGAAAATAATTAAAAACTGAACAATGGAATTGAAGTTTGAAGAAAATAATAAAAAAAAATGAAGAAATAATTGAAAAAGTTAAGAATTAAATTCAAATTTGAAAAAATAATTGATAAGTAAAAGAAGGTGAGAATTATTGAATATTGAATAAAATAATTGTAAATTAAAGACTGCAATTTCAAATTGAAAATAATAACTGAAAAGTGAAGAAAATAATTAAAACTTGAAGAATTAAGTTAAAGATTAAGAAATTAAATTTTAATCTTAGGAAAATAATTGATAAATGAAAAAAAATGAAAAAGCTGTCGCGAATAATCGACAACAGAATAAAATATTTTTAAAAATTAAAGAGTAATTATAAAATTTAAGAAAAATAATTGTACATTAAAAAATTTGTAGAAAATAATTGAAAATTGCGGAAAATATTAATAATTGAAAGAAATAATTGAAAAACGATCAGAATAAATGAAAAGTTGAAGAAAGTATTTGAAAAATGACGAAAATAATAGACGATTGAAAACAAAATTCGAAATATGTCTAGATTAATACACAACCGAACAAAATAATTTTAAAAATCAAAGAATAATTACAAGGGCATGTGATGGATTATGATGTCACTGGTATAGGCAAAATTTGTCCGTAACTTTTCTCTAAAAATATTAAATATTTTGTCATGAAACTTGGTAAAATTACTTAAAATGACATTAGAAAGGTCTCTGAGACCCAAGTTTGTTTGAATTTTGGACCAAAATTAATTTTGGGAACTTTTCGAAAAAATGCAATATTTTTTAAAAATCACTTTTGAGCTAAAATTCAAACAAACTTGGGTCTGAGAGACCTTCCTAATGACATTTTAAGTAATTCTACCAAGTTTCATGACAAAATATTCAATATTTTAAGAGAAAAGTTACGGACAAATTTTGCCTATACAAGTGACGTCATACTCCATCACATGCCCTTAAAAAAATAATTAAAAATTGAAAAAATTGCAGGAAATAATTGAAAATTGCTCAGAATAATTAATAATTGAAGGAAATAGTTGAAAATTACGAGAATAATTGAATAATTGAAGAAAATATGTGAAAAATGATGTAAATAATTGTCAATTGAAAACAAAATTCGAAAAATGATGTAAATAATTGTCAATTGAAAACAAAATTCGAAAATGACTAGATTAATAGACAACTCATAGAAATAATTGAAAAAATTTAACAGGAAATATCAAATTTAGAGAAAATAATTGCAAAATGAAAAACTAAGAAAATTATAGATATCATTGTTGGAAATAATTGCATATTTAACAACTATATTGAAAATTGAAAAAAATAATTAAAATTGAAGAAAATAAAAAAAAATTAAGAAACAAATTGAAAACTTAAGAATTAAAATGGAATTGGAGAAAATAATTGATAATTAAAAAAAATTACAAAATGACGAAAATAATTGACAATTAAAAAGAAAATTTTTTAATTTTTAATAACAAATGGCTAGATTAATAGACAACAAAATAAAAAAAAATTGAAAGAATTAAAAAATAATTATAAAAGTTTAAGAGATTAATGAAAAAAATGGTAAGAAATAATTATAAATTGTAGAAAATAATTAACTATTGAAAGAAATAATTGTGAAATGACGAGAATAATAATTGGAGAGAATATTAAAAATTGAAGAAATAAATGAAAAATTACGAATTAATTAATTAATTATAATATAATATATAATATAATAATAATAATTAATATAATATTAATTAATTAATTAATTATTTAATTAATAATTGATGGAAATAGTTGAAAATGACGAGAATAATTGAATAATTGAAGAAAATATTAAAAATTGAAGAAATAAATTGGAGATTAAAGAATTATATTTAAATTGTAAGAAAATAATTGATAATTAAAAGACAAAATTACTAAATGACTAAAATAATTAAATATTAAGGAAAATACTTGACAATTGAAAAAAAAAGTAAAAAAAGTTTGATAAATTGCGAGATTAATCGACAGTAGAACAAAGTTATTGAAAAAGTTGAAGAATAATTATAAAATTGAAGGAGAATTTTAAGTTGTCAATTAAAAACTGAAGAAAATTATGGGAAAAATTTTAGAAAATAAATGAAAATTGAAAAAGATTGTATTGAAAGTTCAAAAAAATGATTGATAATTGGAAAAAGATGAGAATTATTGAATATTGAATAAAATAATTGAAAATTGAATAAAATGGAGAAAATAAATTGAAAATTAAAAAATTAAATTGAAATGTGAAGAAAATAATTGAGAATTGAAAGAAAAATTACAAAATGACGAAAATATTTGAAAAATGAGGAAAATAATTGAAAATTGCCAAAACAATAATTCGAAAGAATTCTTTCGATTGTGAATTATTTTCCTCATCTCTGAATTTTTTTGTTTAATATTTAATAATTTTTGTCATTTTGTAATTTTTCTTTCAATTATCAACTATTTTCATAAATTCCAATTTAATTCTTTAATCTTCAATTTATTTCTTTAATTTTTAATTATTTTCTTCAATTCTCAATTATTTTCTTTAATTTTCAATTGCATTCTTCGTTTTTCAATTATTTTATTCAAAATTCAATAATTCTCGCATTTTCTCAATTATCAATTATTTTCTTGAAATTTCAATACAATTCTTCAGTTTTCATTTATTTTCTACAATTTCTACAATTTATTATTCTCCTTCAATTTTATGATTATTTATTAATTTAAAAAAAAAAAAATTTCGAATGCTGCTTATTCTCAATATTTTTTGGATTTTATTTTCAATTGTTATTTTTTTTTTAATATTGAATTATTTTTGTCAATATTTTATAATTTTAGTCATATTGTAATTTTTTTTTAATTATCAATTATTTTCTTGAAATTTCCACTTAATTCTTGAATTTCCAATTTATTTCTTCAAATTCTTCTCATAAAAATTGTTTTAAAATTTCAATTGAATTGTTCAATTCTAGAACTATTTTTTTCAATTCTCAGTTATTTTCTTCAAATTTAAATTCCAACTAAAATTTTCAGTGAAATTTCAATTGAATTAAAATTCTAGCCTAAATTTTATTATAATTACAAGCTGAATTTTTCGTAATTTTTCAAAGTAACTTTTGTGAAACGTTCGTAAAATTTCCGAAAAATTACAAATTCCAGGTGAATTTTTTCGTAATACTTCCATGTAATGTTTGTGGAAGTTTTAAGAAATTTCTATATAATTACACTCTAAATTTCACTCAATTTTTAAAAAACTTTCGCTGTTATTGCTGCCAATAGAAATTCTAGCTTGAATTTGGAAAAAAAAATTCATTAGTAATTTTGGTTGAATTTTGATTTAATATAAATTTAAGCTTAAATTTCCGTTGAATTCTTTTATAATTTCCACGAAATAGAAATTATAGCTACAAAACATGTGTAGAATTTTTTAGGAATTTGAAATTCCAGCTGAAATTTTTATATAGTTGTTCTACAACTTCTATAAAACATTCTTAAAATAAATTTTCGGAACTTTTCCAAAAGATTACCATCAATCTACCGTGTTCTTTTTTTAATTTGAAAAAATCCAAATTTCAGTTAAAAATTGTATTAAACCTTCGTAAAATTTCAATGGGTCATTTGAAAAATTATTATTAAATAGAAATTCCATGTTAAATTTTTGTAGAACATGCAGCTGTCATTTTTGTAATTTTCTCTTGCGAGTTTTTTGTAAAACTTTTATGAAATTTCCAAAGACCGTTAAATTTTCGAGTATTTTTGATAAAATTTGAGATAAAAATTCCAGCTGTAAGCTCCGTAATATTCTCTTATAATTTCCAATCTACTTAGAAATTTACTAAGAAATTAAATTTCTCGGTATTCTCTTGGAATTTTCGTGGAGCTTTGGTATAAAATTCATAAAAATTTCGTCCAATTTTCCTGGACCATTTAAAAAATTTAGATTTTTAATACAAAATTTTAACCTGAATTTCTGTAGAATTTTCGTGAATAAAAAATAAAAATTCCAGATGAAACATTTTCCTAGAAAGAGATTTTTTCTTTGTAACGAAAAAAAAATGTTTTAAGAAGCAATAAAATAAAAAGATCACCTCGATTATAAGCTGAATCATCAACACAAATTTCGTGAATTGCTTTAGTGCAAAATATATTTACAATTTTTAGTACACGTTTACTTTTGATGAATGAGCATTTCATAAAAAAAAAATCGTAGCCCTCTTATGAAGATAAGATTTGATATCGTAAATGTGAAACTCATTTAGCAAGTTGGTTTATTGTAAGAGATAATAAGATCTTCACCTTCTGAATCGGACTGTACGTAAATTTGTATCAATTGTCAGTACAGCTGCTTCAATTTATTGTGGGATTAGAAACAATGAGCAGGGTGCTGTTCATGTCGCCAATGACGTCATTCTCAAGTCCGAAATTATCAGGCGACTATCTTTGTCATCGAACTCTGCTTGTCTTCAGACAATTCGTCACCAAATTTTTTGTCAAATTAGAACTTTTTCTTTCTCCGATCCAATAATAAAATAAATCGATTGAATAATATTAAATAGATTCAACTTACATTATTAATAAATATTGTTATTATTAATTTTAACAGTATAAAGATCCATTATTTCAGCTCATTGTTTAATCTGAAACGAGTTAAAATTCGAAATAATAAAAAGAAAACTCAACTGAAAGTGAAACGATTTTCCTTTCATTTTTCTCTCAAGGGGAACAATGAGTTCTTTCTCTTCCTTCTCATTGTCTGCTCTATAATTATTGTAAGAGGCGATGGTGTGCCTGTAATCATCAGTGCCAATGACTCGTTATAAACTCGACTAAAAGCGAATTAAATTACACCCAGATAGTAATAATTTTATGCTCATTGGTAACATCAATTTTTTTTAATTCGTAAATTCCATAAAAAGAGTTTATAAACAAAAACTCGGAAGTTGTAAATATCATTTCCAATTTTAAACCTAATTAGCTTTCTATACAGCATTTTTCCACTGTTAACAATTTTCTTCACTTTCCTTTCTTTATACAAATTATGACAATATTTACAAACAAAAGCAGCTTAAAGTTAAATACAAAGTTAAGTTATTTAAATATCGTATATAAATAAGGAAACAGATCTTATGAATGTAAATATTATATAAATAAAAATATTCGAATAAAAATACAAACTGCATAGTTTCATGTTTAATTAATATTATACTTAGTACCTAATCACCCGTATCAAGCACTTTTTTGTAATTATTTATCATGTTCTCCTAGTTGAGATGTTAGTTACGAAGTCAAAGATTCTGCTTACTTGAACCGCCTACCATCCTTATAATATAGTTAGGCCTCAGGTAAAAGGTGAAAGGTCACTTATGTTTAATAAAAATTGCTAATAACGTGGCCATCATCCGGCCGACAATGAATTCCCACGAACCAGTATAAATAGATAAAGAAATTTTCAGGAAGTTACATCTCGTGAGCTCTAATATCTATAATCAAGAACTACACTAAAAAGTTTGACGGAAGAAACAGGATTCTCGTTAATAGTTGTGTAATTTCTATTCGATTTCATGCAAAAATTGCTTCTTTGCCACTCAAATGTGATACGAACCCAATCAAAGTTGTCAGAGGAGAGAGAAAGAAAGAAAAAAGAAATTTAATTGATATGAAAATATTGCGCGGAATGCCCCATGTGAGTACTTAATGGGTCGCTTGCACTTTTGTAGAAACTTAATTGTTATAGACTATTTATTTGACCGAATTATATTTATTTGAATGATGATACAATTCAGAATAGAAATGCAATTTGTATGAGATTTAATTTAGCAGAAACTTCACTTGTCAGAAATGTCTTGACAGAAATCTCGATTCTCAAAAACTTCATTTATCATAAATCATATTTATCCGAAATTGCATTTATCAGATATACCATTCATTAGAAATTTCTTTTAAAAATAAACTTAATTATGTTAGCAACTTAAATTTGACCGAATTTTATTTAACTGAATGATGACCAATCAGAAACAGAAATATTAAGTGAGATTACATTTATCCGAAACTTAAATTTGACCTAATTTTATTTAACCGAATGATAAAGCAATTCAGAACAGAAATACAATTTGTATGAAATTTTATTTATCAGCAACTTCACTCGTCAGAAATGTCTTATAAGAAAACTTAATTCTCAAAAACTTCATTTATCAGAAATCTACGATTTGTACGAAAAATCATTTATCAGAAATCTTATTTATGCAAAATTGCATTCATCAAAAATACCATTCATGAGAAATTTCTTTGAAAACAAGACTTAATTGTTAGAAACTTAAATTTGACCGAGTTTTATTTAATCGCATGATGATTGATCAGAAATAGAAATACAATTTGTATGAAATTCCATTTATTAGAAACTTCACTTGGCAGAAATATTTTAACAGAAATTTTAATTCTAAAAAACTGTCTTTGTCAGAAATCAACGATTTGTATGAAAATTTATTTATCAGAAATCTTATCTATCCAAAATTGCATTCATTAGAAATACCATTAGTGAGAAATTTCTTTCAAAAGAAAACTTAATTGTTAGAAACTTAAATTTGACCGAATTTTATTTGACCTAATGATGATTAATCAGAAACAGAAATACAATTTGTATGAGATTTCATTGATCAGAAATCTACGATTTATACAAAATTTCATTTATCATAAATCTTATTCATCCGAAATTTCATTCATCAGAAATACCATTCGTAATAAAAATTAATATTTTATTAAAATTCTTTTAAAAGCATTCCTAAGTAAGTATTAAAAGTATTCATATTATTTATTATTTTAAAATAAAGATTAATTGTTAGAAACTTAAATTTGACCGAATTTTATTTAACCGGATGATGATTGATCAAAAACAGAAATACAATTTGTATGTGATTTAATATTTATCAGAAACTTAAATTTGACCTAATTTTATAAAACCAAATAATGAAGTAATTTAGAACAGAAATACAATTTGTATGAGATTTTATTTATCAGAAACTTCACTCGTCAGAAATGTCTTAAAATAAATATTAATTCTGAAAAACTTAATTTATTAGAAATCTACGATTTATACGAAATTCAATTTATCAGGAAAATATTTATCCGAAATTTCATTCATCAGAAATACTATTCGTGTGAATTTTCTTTAAAAAGAAAACTCAATTGTTAGAAATTTAAATTTGACGCAATTTTATTTGACCGAATGATGATTAATCAGAAACAGAAATACTATTTGTATGAGATTTCATTGATCAGAAATCTACGATTTATACAAAATTTCATTTATCATAAATATTATTCATCCGAAATTGCATTCATCAGAAATACCATTCGTAATAAATATTAATATTTTATTAAAATTTTTTAAAAAGAATTCATAAGTAAGCATTAAAGTATTCATATATTATTTATTCTTTTAAAATAAAGATTAATTGTTAGAAACTTAAATTTGACCGAATTTTATTTAACCGGATGATGATTAATCAAAAACAGAAATACTATTTGTATGAGATTTCTTTTATCAGATGCTGCACTCGTCAGAAACTTCATTTATTAGAAATTTACGTTTTTTACGAAATTTCATTATCTAGAAATCTTATTTATCCGAAATTGCATTCATCAGAAATCGCAATAGTTAAAAATTTATTTTTAAAGAAAACTTAATTGTTAGTAATGTAAATTTGATCGAATTTTATTTATCCAACTGATAATTTTGTATAATTTGTATGAGATTTATTTTATCAGAAGCTGCACTCGTCAGAAATGTCTTAACAGAAATCTTAATTGTCAAAATCTTCATTTATCAGGAATCTACGATTTATACGAAACTTCATTCATCAGAAATCTTATTTACCCGAAATTGCATTCATAAGAAATACCATTCGTGTGAATTTTCTTTAAAAAGAAAACTGAATTGTTAGAACCTTAAATTTGACTGAATTTTATTTGACCGAATGATGATTAATCAGAAACAGAAATACAATATTTATGAGATTTCTATTATCAGAAACTTTATTTATCAAAAATCTACGTTTTTTACGAAATTTCATAAGTCAGAAATCTTATTTATTCGAAATTGCATTCATCAGAAATCTCAATCGTTAAAAATTTATCTTTAACAAAAACTTAATTGTTAGTAATGTACATTTGACCGAATTTTATTTATCCAACTGATGATTTTGCATGATTTGTATGAGATTTCATTTATCAAAAACTTCACTTGTCAGAAATGTCTCAACAGAAATCTTAATTCTCATAAACTTCATTTATCAGAAATCTACTATTTATACGAAATTTTATTTATCAGGAATCTTATTTATGCGAAAATCCATTCATTAAAAAAACCATTCGTAAAAAATTTCTTAAGAAGCAAATCTTAATTGTTAGAAATTTAAATTTGACCGATTTTTATTTAACCAAATGAAGAATAATCAAAACAAAAAATACAATTTGTATGAGATTCCATTTATTAGAAACTTCACTCGTAAGGAACTTCATGTATCAGAAATCTACGTTTTTTACAAAACTTCATTTGTCCGAAATCTTATTCATCCGAAACTGCATTCATCAGAAATTTCAATCGTTATAAATATATTTAGAAAGAAAACTTAATTGTTAGAAACTTCAATTTGACCGAGTTTTATTTAACCGAATGATGATTAATCAAAAGAAAAAATACAATTTGTATGAGATTCCATTTATTAGAAACTTCACTCGTAAGGAACTTCATGTATCAGAAATCTACGTTTTTTACAAAACTTCATTTGTCCGAAATTGCATTCATCAGAAATCTTAATCGTTATAAATATATTTTGAAAGAAAACCTAATTGTTAGAAACTTCAATTTGACTGAATTTTATGTAACCGAATGATGATTAATCAGAAACAAAAATACAATTTGTATGAGATTTAATTTATCCGAAACTTCACTTGTTAGAAATGTCTTAACAGAAATCTTAATTGTTATAAACTTCATTTATCAGAAATTTTATGTATCCGAAATTGCATTCATCAGAAATATTATGAGGCAGAAATCTTTTATAAAAGAAAACCTAATTGTTAGAAACTTAAATTTGACCGAATTTTATTTAACCGAATGATTATTGATCAGAAACAGAAATACAATTTGCATGAGATTTCATTTATCAGAAACTTCATTTATCAGAAATATACTATTTTTACCAAATTTCATTTATTAGAAATAGTATTTATCCGAAATTGCATTTGAAAGAAACCTTATTTGTCAGAAATGACATTTATCACAAATTCCATTAATCCAAAAATTCAGTGCAAAGAATGTAATGTTGACAGAAATTTTATTTAACAGGAAACTTATTTGTCAGAAATTATATTTTTCGGAAATTTCATTTACCCGAAACTTCTTTTAACAATAATCTTATTCATCCAAATTTGAGTTTATTCGAACTTTCGCTTGACAAAAATGTCCTATTATCAAATATCTTATATATCAGAAATTTCAATTAACAGTAATCTAACATTTACGAAACTTCATTTATCCGAAATTGCATTAATCTGAACTGTCAGCTCTCAGAAATGTATATTAATAGCAAATTTTAATTGTCAGAAATTTATAATTTATACAAAATTTCATTTATCAGCAATCTCATTTATCCGAAATTGCACTTGTCAAAAATTTCATTTGTCAGGAATGTTATTTATTAGAAATTTTGTATGCCAGAAATATCATTTATCCGAAATTGGATTTCTTCAGAAATTTCATACATCGAAAATCTTATTGATTTATTGATACTGCATTTGCCAGAAACTTCTTTGTTAAACATGTCATTTATCAGAAAACTTGAATATTAGAAATATAATTTATCTGAAATTTCATTAATCGAAAGATATAATATGTTGTCAGAAATCTTAATTATTATAAATAACAATCATTAGACATCACATTTATCCGAAACTTCTTTTATCAGGAATCTCATTTACCCGAAATTGAATTCATTTGAAATTTCATTTATCAGAAATGTCTTTTAACAGAAATGTTTGTTATCAGAAATTTTATTTACCAGAAATCTTATTTATTATTTAGAAATCGCTTCCATTTGTGCATAGAATTTTTTCATTTTTTGCTCAATCTCTAAACCTGAATTGGTGATTTTCTACTAATAAATTTGAGAAAAATCTGTTATTATTAAACAGTAAAAAATGCACTTACATTTAGTAGAAAACTTCTAATTTGAAGGTAATATATCTACTAATTGAAATATTAAAATTTTACTTTTTCAGTTAGTAAATATACCACTATTAAATTAGTACTTTTCTACTAAATATCAGTTAAATTTTTACTATTTAATAATAACTAATTTTTCTCTATTCGATTAGTAGAAAATCACTAATTTAGATATAGAGAGCACAAATCGGTGCGATATTTCTCAATTTAAAAAATGTTTTTGAGTGATGCAATTTTAAATAAATAAGATTTGTTAATAATACACTTTAGTAAAAATGGAATTTCTGGCAAATATTTCGAACAATTGAGATTTCTCATAAATGCAATATCGGCAAAATGAAATTTCCATTAAATACAATTTCTTACAAATTAGATTAACGATAATTGGCATTTCTTATAAAAAATACATTTCCTAAATTACTCTATTGCCAAGTAACATTTCTAAAAAAAAATACAATTTTACACAAAATAAAATTTCTAATAATCGCAATTTTCCCTAAATAATATTTTTGCAAAAAAAAATCTAATTCACAAAATTCTCTTTTCACGTAAGAAAGAAACACCTTATTCTCAAAATGAATTGTTCAAATTTGCCCTAATCTCGTCAATTTACAATAATAATTTATCGAGTTGAATAAATGATGTGATAAATTTTATTTAAAAGAGTGACAAACGTATAATGAGATGGGATCGTGTGGGTCATGGAGTTTTTGCTTAAGAGTTTGAGTAATATTAATCATTTCTTAAATTAAAGAATACACTGGAGTTTGAGGGTCGTACAGCAATGGGTCGTGTATTTTGATTGGTCAGACAACGGGAAGTTAACGTCACTGTTAATGAGAATCGTAAAAGGCAATTAAAGAGATAACGCGCCTCGATTGACGCAGGCCACCAGCTGATAAGTTAATTTTGATTTTTTTTTTTCTTACGAGGAATCGGCCACGACTTATCACTCAGGTCAGGGTTCGTTCGTCTTCCACCATTTTTCCGGACTGAAAGGAACCCTCTTAGCGCGATTATCTCGGTCCCCGTTCGTCTTCCTCTCAAGAAAAAAAGCGCCTCAAATGACGCACTTTGTTTTCGATAACCCAACATACTGTAAATCTCAGTAATGTATCGAGCAATTATCGTTCACTATAAATTTAGAGCTATTACTAAAATAGAAAATTTTGTGTACTTTTTATCCAAGTGCCTTTTAGTGATAAGATTATATCTTATCAAACTAGAATTTTTTTGGAAAATATTTTTAACCGTGCGTGAGTGAAGAATTTTAATGGAATTTTTAAAGAATAAATTTTCGGATATTTTTATGTTATTCAGTTTGTTTATTTATGCATCGTAAAAAAAAAACTTTCAAATTGACGAGAATTTTTAAAATGATTTGTGAATTTTGAAAACGATCGGCAAATTTTTAAGAAACTCTGGGAAGGTAGAGAAATCCTAAAAACTTCGATGTCAATCTTGTATTCTTTAATAATAATATAAAAAATTGGATTTAAAATTATCAGAATTTAATCTAAAAATTTTTTGATAGAAAGTCGAAAACTATATTAAACTTAATTAATTCCAAGCCATTATTACTTATATAAAACCCAAATGTCAATTAATTCAAACTTTAATTTTTTCAAACTTGTAAGTTTGAATTAATCAAAGTTGCAATTATTACATGTATATAGTAAAATATTAATTAACAGCAACATTAATGAGAAACTTTACATTTCGTCATTTAAAACTATAAATTTTTGGAAATGCAAATAATGAAAATTACGAGAATAATTACAAAATGGAAAAGAATATACATGAAAAATGACGAAAATAATTGACAATTAAAAACAAAATTTGAAAAATGGCTAGATAAATATACAATTGTTAAAAATAATCAAAAAAATTAAACAATATACTTACATTCAATTTAAAGTAATAAATTGAAAAATTAAGAAAATTATAGGAATAATTGCTGAAACCAATTGCAAATTGTACAACTGGATTGAAAATCAAAACAAAAAAAATTGAAATTGAAGAAAGTACTCTCTAAATCTGAATTAGTTAAAAATAACTAATTTGGAAGCAAAAACTCAGTCACTAATTCAAATAGTTATATTTCTACTAATCATTTAGTAAAAAATAACTAATTATTAGTCAAATTTATTTTTAGATGATGTCGAAATAACTAATATTTTAGTAAAATTCTGTTTACTAATTCAATTAGTCAAACTTTAACTATTTTGTAGTTATGTTTTTACTAACAATTAGTAATTTTTTTTTACTAATAATTAGTTATTTTTAACTAATTGCTGAAATAAAAACTCAGGCACGATGTGACTAACTATTAGTTATATTTTTAATTAATACAGATTTAGAGAGATAATTAAAAACTTTAGAAAATAATAAAAATTTGGAAAAAATAATAAAAACTTGAAGAAATAAATTCATAATTTAAAAATTAAACTGAAATTAAAAAAAAATGATAATAATGGAGAAAAATTACAGAACGTAAAAATAATTCACAATTGAAAACAAAATTTGAAAAATGGCTAGTTTAATACACAAAAAAAAAATAATTGAAAAACTCAAAGAATCATTATAAAACTTTAAGAGACTAATTGCTAATTGAAAATCTTGTAGGAAATAATTTTAAATCGCGAAAAATATTTAGTAATTAAAAGAGATAAATAAAAAATAAGAATAATTAAAAAATTAAAGAAAATATCTATAAAATGACTAGATTAATAGACTACAGAAAAAAAATTGATAAACTATAGCAAAAACTTTAAATTTAAAGAAAATAATTGAAAATTGAAAAATGAAGAAAATTATAGGAATAATTGTTGGAAATAATTGCGCATTAAACAAATGGATTAAAAATCGACAAAAATAATTAAAATTGAATAAAATAATTTAAAATTGAAAATTTAAATTCAAATTTAAAGAATATAATTAAAATTTGAAAAAAGCCGAAAGTTATTGAAAATAGAAGAAAACAGTTAAAAACTGAAAAATGGAATTGAAATTTGAAGAAAAAATTTGAAAATTGAAGAAAATAAAAATTTGAAATTAACGAATCTTATTAATAATGGAGTTAAACAATTTGCGAAAGGCGAGGATTTTAAAATATTAAAGAAAATAATTGACAATTAAAAAAAAATCAAAAAATGACTAGAATAATGCACAATTGAAAAAAATAATTGAAAACGTTGAAAAATAATTCTAAAATTTTAAGAGAATAAATACAAATTTTAAATACAAGAATAATAGCAAAGTTGAAGATAATGTCTGAAAAATGACGAAAATAATTGACAATTGAAAACAAAATTTGAAAAATGGCTAGATTAATACACAACTGGAAAAAATAATTTAAAAAACCAAACTATAAATATTTAATTTAAAAAAAAATTGAAAATTGAAAAAATTATAGAAATAATTGTTGGAAATAATTGCTAATTGAACAACTGGATTGAAAAAAATTAAATTGAACAAAATAATTGAAATTGAGGAAAAAATTTAAAATTGAAGAATGGAAATAAAATTTTTAAAACATAATTAAGAACTGAAGAGAATAATTAAACAATTGTACTTAAAATTAGAAAAGCATATTATATTCGAAAAAATTATTGAAAATTGAAAAATGTGATTGAAATTTGAAGAAAATAATCAAAAATTAAAGAAATAAATTGTAATTTGAAATAATGGTTTATAATTGAAAAAAGTCAAGGTTTTTTTGGAATATTGAATGAACTTAATTGAAAATTGTAGAATGGAATTGACTTTAGAAAATAATTCATAATTTAAAGAAAATTACAAAATGACGAAAATAATTTAATATTAAAGAAAATAATTGAGAAATGCGCAAAATAATTGACAATTGAAATAGAAATTCGAAAACTGTCGAGAATAATCTACAACAGAACAAAATAATTAAAAAAGTTAAAGAATAATTATAAAATTTAAGGAGAATAATTTTAAATTGAAAACGATTGAAAATTATAGAAAAAATTGTAGACTTACTTACACACTAATTTATTTCACTTTCTTGAAATATTTAATTATTCTTTCTTGCAATTTTATCTTTTTCAATTAATTTTTTTGGTAGGTTATTTTTATATTGCTTTTCTGTATTTTTAGAAAATCACTTAGGTAACTTTTATTTCTTTTTAAAAAAATTTCTTTTTTTATGCGTTTAATAATACTTTTTTATTTTTCAGATTTTTTTTAATTTTATTCTTTTTACAAAAATTACTTCAATTAATTTTATACAGTTTTATTTTAACAATATTTAGAAAATTTGATTTACTTTTCCAGTGATTAATTTTATTTATTTTTATAATTTGGAAGTTGTAAAATAATTTTTTTTCAATTTTATGATTTTTAAAATATTTATTTGGTTTTTTGTCATTTGTCATAACTTATAAATTTTTATAATTTTTAAAGCCTTTTCTTCTTTTATTTAATTTTTCGTATATTTGATCTTATAATAAATTTTCTCATTTGATCAGAATTTCTCTATTTCTTAGAAATATTGGATGTTTTTCTTGAAATTGTTTAATTGTTTTTACTTAATTCTTCATTTAAAAAAAATTATTGCTTTTTGCTTGATTTTCAAAACAAGTTTTTAAAGTATTTTTTTATCTTTAGTAACATTTTTCCGTTTTTTTAACTGATTATCTTATTTATTTTCTTAATTTAAAAAAACATGTCCGCAAATATTTTAACTTTTTGAAAATCATTTTTTCCTCTCTTTTGTAATTTCAATTTTTTGTTTTAAAAACTTTTACTGTTTATTGCGTACTATTTTGATTTTAAAAAAGCAATTTAATCAATCTTCCTTGAACTGTTTAATATTTCATAACGCATTATTACCATATTTCTTAATTTTCTTTCTTTGACTTTCATTGATTTTTTAAACTTTTTTATTTTTGAAGAATTTAATTATTTTTTGCAGGTTTTTTAATTAGTAAATTTTTTTGTTTTAATTTCCCCATTTCAATGTAAATTATCCATAACTTTCTTATCTGTTCATTCATAATACTGGTTTTAGTAAAATTTTGTAATTTTTGTAATTTATGTAAAATTTTATTTTTTTACATTTTGTTAAGATTCTTTGAACATTTTCTCCATTGTTTAAATGATTATTCGCTAGACACTCTGATAAGATATAAATGCAGAAACTTTTTTATTAGGGGTCCCTGAAATTTTTTGTGCTTCAGGCCCATGAAAACCTTGATCCGGCCCTTTGTTTATTTATAATTCGATTGTTATTTAGTTATAAATCGTTTGTTGTTAGAAAATAAACATAACCTCTCTCGTGGATTCTGCGCATGCGCAATTTTGACTGCATCACAAATTTTTGACACGATATCAGAAATTATTTTCAATACACCGAAATAATTATGTTTCTAGTGTAAAAATGTCAAAATAAAAACAACTAAGAAACTAAGAATCCTGTATAAAAATTAAATCCATTTCGATTCCACGAGCCGGTTGATAATAAGCCCACTTATTTAAAAACTAAAATATGACTCTTTAGCAAAAAGATATGAAAATTGCTACGCACAAAAAGTGATAACCTTTTCACTTACATTAAGAAGCAATTTGAGTTAATCGCAAAAGTGGCAAAAATAATGAATAGCGAGAATGAGCTTCTTTAATAAAATCTCGAATTAATAGAAATGAACGAAAATAGATTTTGTAACTTGTGCTTTAGCCTCCTAATCAATCATGTCTTCCTGGTTGATACGCGTATCTCCTAAAGTGTATATATATATATACTATCAAAGAAAGTTTTTTTTTATTTTTTTTTCCTCTCTCCATGATTTTGTACGTATTTTATGAGGAGGAGATTATGACTGGAAATGAAGGAAAATAAGCATTAAAGGCCGCGTCTACGCGATTGGTTTGCGCAATAAGAAAATAACTGATGATGGCAATAAATGAAAAAGACGATTGCGTATCAATGAATGTTCTCGACAAGCACTTCCACAGGTTATCTTAGTCGTACACAGCGAGTTCGAGAACCTGTCCATGGCTATTCAGGGACGGAGAAGACTCGAGATAATGGTACACGCGTCCATCACTACGCTTGTCAATTTAATGCAAATAAGATTTATTGTCCACACTGATACCCTCAAGGGATGAACAAATCACTGCCACCTTGTGCAACTCAATTATAATCCTATGCCTCTAAATGAAATTATAAAATCAATTTCATTTTCATTTAGGGTTTTAGACGTCTTTTTATTAGGCCTGAGACAATAATAAAGTCGAAAAGGAACAAACACGAAGTAGTAGTATAAGGAGCTCCCACTTCCCAAAAAACTTGAGGCAAGTTTTCCTTTTTTGTTTGGCATTTGCAGGGCTCGAACTAGCTCCGTAAATCCCGTAAAAGTCCGTAAATTTACTTACGGTCCGTAAAAGTCCGTTTTTTAAAAAAAGTTCCGTAAAGTCCGTAATTTGTTTAGAAAAGTCCGCAAATTCCGTAAATTCTACGACAAGAGCCCCTAAGCAGTGTAAAAACTGTTACGTTTCAATTTTTCAATTTTTAATTATTTTATTTAATATTCAATAATACTCGCCTTTTTTCAATTATCAGTTATTTTCTTGAAAATTTAATATGTTCTTCAAGTTCCAATTGATTTATTCAATTTTCATTTATTTCTTAAAATTTTTCCTACAATTTTCTTTAGTTTAGATTATCAATTAATAAATTCATAATTTGAAAAAAGTTTAATATAATTAAACTAAAATAAATTAATAAAATATAATTATTTTCATCCACTTTTATAATTACTCTTTAATTTTTAAAATTACTTTGTTCCAATAAACGATTATTCTCGACACATTTTGAATTTTTTTCAACTATCAATTATTTTCGTCAAATTGTAATTTTTCCTTCAATTATCAATTATTATCTTAAAACTTCAATTTAATTCCTTTACATTTAAAAATTCCCTGATTTTTTCAATTATTTGTATCACTCATAAAAATTGTTTTAAAATTTAAACTCAATCGTTCGATTCTAAAAATATCTCCTTCAATTCTCCATTATTTCCTTCAAATTTCAATTGCATTTTTCAATTTTCAATTTTTTTCTTTATTATTAAAAATTCTTGCCTTTTGTCAATTTTTTTTATTATCAATAAGTTTCCATGACTATAATTCACATGTTCAATTAGTTTCTTCAATTCTGAATTTTTTTTCAAATTTCAATTCTATTTTTCAGTTTTTAATTATTTTCTGCTATATTTAATAAATTACGGCATTTATAAATTACTTTTTTGAATTTTCAATTAAATTATATAAAATTTAATTCCGTTCTTCAACTTACAGTCATTTTTTCATTTTTAAATGATTTTTTGAATTATGAAATTGTTTTAATAATTTAGCAATTTGTCGAAGTTTATTATCAGTAGTCAATTATTTTCGTTATTTTTAAGATATTTTTTTCAATTCTTTAATTATTCTCGTCATAAACTGTTTCTTTCAATTATTATTCATTTTCCGCAACTTTCAATTAATTTCAACAATGTTTTCAATTTTCATTCATTCTCTTGAAGTTTTATAATTATTATTTAACTTTTTAAATTATTTTGTTCTCTTGTTGATTATTCTTGACAGTTTTAGAATTTCTTTCATTTGTCTATCTATTATTTTCTTTAATATTTGATAATTTTGAATTTTGTTATTTTCCTTTTAATTATTTAGCTGTCTCATTCAAAATTTGATTTAATTCTTTAATTTTCAATTATTTTTAAAAAATTTAAATAATTTTTCCAGTTTACTTTTTTGTTTATAATTTTTCTTTAATTCTCGGCTTTTTTCAATCATTTTTTGCTTCCTCATAGAGGAAGCGTTGTGATCGTTAAGATTTTCGATTTTCCAAAAATAGTGTAAATCGACTCAGTTTCATCTGAAAAGTTCAAATTTTCATTCCTGAGAAAATGTCCGGATGTGTGTGTGTGTGTGTGTGTATGTGTGTGTGCATGTGGTAAATTTTTTGTCGCCAGGATATCTCGAGAACGCTTCAACGGATTTTAATAAAATTTGGATGACATATGAAGCTCACAAATATCTAAATTTGGACACAGGGATTTTTGAAAATACCCAATCAAATTTTTTTGAGCACCTTTTTTCATCAAAAATTTCGTTTTTTGACAAAAAATTTTTTCATGCTGAAAATTCAGACAAATGAATGAAAAAATCATATTCCTTGTTTCAAAACGAATCGATTGACCTATATGAAGTATATAATTGACCAAAAACTCACGTAAAAAATCATGATTTTTCAGTTTTTTTCATCAAAAAATCTCGTTTTTGGAAATTTTTTTTAAAAAAAAAATTTTTTCATGCTGAAAATTCAACCAAACGAATTACAAAATCATATTCCTTGTCTCAAAACGAATCGATTGACCTATATGTATAAAGTATATAATTGACTAAAAACCCACGTCATAATTCATGATTTTTTTTTTCATCGAAAAATCTCGCGATTTGCCAAAAAAAATTTTCATGCTAAAAATTCAACCAAACGAATTACAAAATCATATTCCTTGTCTCAAAACAAATCGAGTGACCTATATAACTTTTATATTTGACTAAAAACTCACCTATTAATTCATAATTTTTAATTTTTTTTATTGAAAAATCTCGTATTTTTCCAAAAAAAAATTTCTTGCTAAAAATTCAGACAAATGAATTAAAAGAATCATATTCCTTGTCTCAAAACGAATTGTCTAAAAATAATTGACTAAAAACCCACGTAATAATTCATGATTTTTCATTTTTTTTCATCGAAAAATCTCTTTTTTTGCCAAAAAATTTCTAACAATTATTATTTTTTGACCACAGTTCCTTTTTAAAAAAAAATATTCTATTTTAAAAAACGAATATGCTATTCAAAATTAAGTAACTTACCTTTAATTTTTTAGAACATTATTGCTTTTTTTTCTTAAAAAATAATAAATTTCATTGATTCGTTATAATTTCTTAAATTTTTTCATTGTCCATTCATTTTCCTTCAACAAAAATGTAGTATAGTGGAAAAAATTAAATTAAATTAAATTAATTAAATTATTATTTTTTATATTATAAATAAATTTATTGCTTCCTCTATGAGGAAGCAAATTATCTTGCTTCCTTGGAAGCGAAGTGTCCATGAAATGGACAGAATTCACACTTAGTTTTCAATTATAAAAATTGTTTTAAATTTAAATTCAGTTTTTCAATTCTACAACTATTTTCTTAAACTCTTAAGTATTTTCTCACAAAAATTGTTTCAAAATTTCAATACAATTGTTTAATTCTACAACTATTTTCTTTAAGTTTCATTTTTCAATTTTAAATTATTGTCCTTAATATTAAAAAATTCTCGCCTTTTTTAAATTATTTTTTTTGTGAGTATCTCAATAAATTTTTTTGATTTTAAAAGCAGTTTTAAGTTTATTCTTTGAAATTCAATTACTTTTTGCAATTTCAAATTATTTTCTTAATTTTTCAATTTTTCCCCCCTTTTTTTTTAATTATTGCTTTCAATTTTCAATCTAGTTGTTCTATGTTTAATTATTTCCAATATTGTTCATATAATTTTCATATTTTTAAAGTATTTTTTTCCAATTGTCAATTAATATATTTTTTAACTATTTCTTGCAATTATTATTTATTTTACCCAATTTTCAATTGTTTGAACACTTTTTTCAATTATTCTCTAAAAATTTTATAATAATTCTTTAATTTTTTCAATTTTAATTTTTTTTCAGTCCTTTTGTAATTTTTTTTAAATTATTAATTATTTTTCTAATTTCAATTCAGTTCTTAAATTTTCAATTTATTTCTCGAAATTGTTATTATTTTCTTTAGTTTTCAATTATTTTCTTCAATTTTCCATTATTTTGTCGATTTTCAATTCAGTTTTTCAATTTGCAATTATTTCCAACAATTTATTTTTTAATTTTCTTGTTCAATTTGAATATTTATTGTTCAATTATTTAAATTATTCTTTTTCAATTGTATAATTATCTAAACATTTTTCGAGTTTTGTTTTCAATTGTCAATTATTTTCGTTATTTTTCAGTTAGTTTCTTCAATTTTGTAATTATTCCCCTAATTTTCATTATTTGAAGTTGCAAAAATTTATAGTTTTTAATAACAAATAACAATGCAAAGTTTCTGGCGCGCGTTAATGTTGCTAGTACTATAATAAGACTTATAGGTCTATTTGAATGCACAGAAAGCTTTTTTTTTGTGCCTATGTTATAAGTATACCTACAATAAGTGTTCTCTTATTTGCCTCAGACTCATTAATATTTTTCTATTTAATATTAATAAAATTTTCTATAATTTTCAAAGAAATAAATTATTTTAAACATAAAAAATACAATTTCTTTTTCTTTTTCTACTGTATTTTAATTCTATATAACACTCAAAATAGTCTTTCGGGATACAAAATGTTTATTCGTAACTAGTCCGTAAAAGTCCGTAATTTTGAAATTTTGGTCCGTAAAGTCCGTATTTTTAAGTACTTTTACCGGTTCGAGCACTGCATTTGTAGCAGTACTGCAGTAGGAACAACGACGAACCAGGCGAGAAAATGTGGCAACACGTGATTTTCCCTTTAATGTCGTCTGCTAAATTTTTAATGTCGCCCGCTAAAGCCCAAAGCACAATGAATTCGGTTACTGGAGCAGGGCATGAGATAATAAAGGACAGAAACTGTTTCTGTCCTTTTCTGTCTCATGCTCTGGACCCGTAAGCGTATTTCTATCTGCTTAGGCCTTAAATTTACAAAATTTAAATGGGCCAATCAGATGTAATTCCTAAAAGAAATAATTTCACTTTCCGAACAGTTGTACAGCTTTTCCCGTTGGAGGCGCTACGGGTTCACAACATTACACGGTTAAAAGGATGCGAAAAACTTGCCTCAATTATTTTTGAATGTAACATTAAAGTCGAAACTCTTTATACTACTTCGTGGGAACAAACTAAAAATATATATTCTGGTTTGTGGTGCACAGTTAAAAATTTTGTGTATTTCTGTAACAATCGGTCCTTGTTAAATTTTCTGTGTTAAAATTTAACATTTTTCGTGTGTTGATTTAATAGCTGTCATTAGATTCTTGAACATAACCTCAATTTCTTAGTATAATAACGATAATAACACTGTAATTTACCTAGATTTAATTATTTGTTGCAAAACGTAAATTTCGTTTTGAAAATTTATTTTAATAATCAAAAGGTAAAGTTCTATACTAATTGAATAATATTGACTCATTAACTCGACACGATTATATTATTTTTACTTTTGTCAAGCAGACAATAAAGAAATTAAATTAACAAAAATTTTGAGTGGACTGTTTAGGACATGTGATTTATGGTAAATTTAACACAAAATTTTTAACTGTGTGGAATTGTGTCAATTACGAAAGTGGTAAGTACCTTACTGGTAATTTCCGGTAATTAGTGGTAAATCCTTACAAAAATGGTAAAAATGCAAACTTGAAATATTTGGTGATTTATTTGCTGTAGTAAAAACAATTTTCTTTATTAGTATTAATATTATGTTACAATTTGGGTATATTATGAACGTGTAAAAATAAAAATAACAGAAAAGAGTGATTTTTATTACAGGTTTGTTTGTTTTTGGAAACATAACCTTACTTTTGCATTTGTTCCGTATGTTTAAAAATGAGAGTATTTTTATGTAACTATTTAGTTGAATATCAAACTTTCTTATAAAATATTATTTTGTTCAATTAATATTCTTTCTTTGCATTGAATGCTTAGTTCAACGAGTCAAGACCTGCTCTCAAGTGTCAAATTTCTAAACAAAACCGCGAGAGATTCTAAAACACATGGCTCTAGATTTCCAATGAAAATTTCTTTTTCTTTGTACTTTGTGTCACCCAGGGCCTTATGAGGTCATTCAAAATCAGTATATTTTTGACTTTTAACCAGTCAACATCTTACGAGTTTCGTTTCTGTCCGTAAAGTTTTTTAAAGATATTTTGAGTTCAGTTTCTTTCCATTAAAGGTTCTTTTTTCCAGAGGTTCCTTTTCTTTTCGAGAAGTCTCGTTCTTATGAGTTCAGTTTCTTTGAGTATTCACACCTTTCAAGATTTCAAGATTTCTGGATCCTTTAATTTATTTCAAACCTTTCCATTAAAAGATTCTCAGCATTAAAAAAAAGGAACGTAAGGTTACATATTTGTGATGAGATCATTTAAATCTCAATTATTCTAACTGTTTTAAACCCGTATAACATTTGGATGAAAATAAACTGCTAAATTCTAGTTTTTGATGTTCATAAATATTTGTGAAAATAACAATATCGAAATTATCTTCCGTTTGAGATCGGTTTCTTTAAAATAAAACATTTTGTGTGAACCTTTTTTAGTGCAAACTGAACGATTATTGGATTATTAATTATTATGATATCTTCATTGTGAATTTGAAATAAATATGATTATGTGAATCGTTGTTCTTTATAAAATAAATGAAAGTGTTTTTATAAATGTGAAAAGTTTCAATTCTTTTGACTTCGTCATTAACAGTGTCTTTTAACACCGTATATTTTTGTGTGGAGTTTTACTACATTTATCAGACAGAGAAATTTATAATTATGAAGCCTACGGAAATTTTAAAACAACATTTTGACAGAGAAAAAAAAATTTCAGGGCAAATATTGTAAAAAAATAACTGTTAAGCTCGTTTATGACAGAATTTCTGAAAGAATAACACACATAGGGCAAAATTCCCCAACTGCAATTACTGTCCAAGTCAAAAAATAAAATTTATTCAATTTAACTTAATCTTTGCTAGAGTGGAAGTAAAAATAACAAATATTTTTAAATTTAATAAAATAATTTCTTAGTAACGATTTATAATTTACGATTTTTTCCAAATAAAATTTTTTAAATTTAATACACTTCTAAGTTGATTGCATAAAGATTAACATATATATATTATATATATATATACATTGATTTTTAAAGCTCTTTTTACAGGTTATTCGATTTGCCCTGAATTCATTTTTCCCAAAATTATAAATAAAATAAGTATAAATATTTTCCTAAATTATAACTAACTAAATTAAAGAACGCGCGTTGTTACGCGATTAGTTTTTTATTAAAAAAAATTAGTTACTTATTACAATAGTTATTTTAAATATAATATTTAATAATAAATAAAACATGTTTTACTTACAAATGACGAAATTTATAAGATTTTAGAATTGAAAAAAGTTGCAAAAATAATAGCAAATTTTGCACAAAAAAAACATAGAAATGTTTTGAAAATAAAGCAAATAAATTAAATTAGGAAATATACTTAAAAATCTCAGAAATATAAATTGAAGAAAATTAGAATAAAGAAAAATTGGACAAAATAATTCAAAAAAATTACATAATATATTTTAAGTAAAGAAAAGTTCAAGAAAATTTCAGAAAAATACTTGAAACTTTTAGAAGTTCATTGAAAGAAATAGAAAACAATTAAAAATTAGAGAAAATAAATGAAAAAAGATAAATGTGATTTAAAATTAAGAACAATTTTTAATTTAAGAAAAATAATTGAAAAAATACAGAATATATATACATAAAGTACAAGAAAATCATACATGTAATTGAAAATTGAATTAAATAATGGAAATTTCAGATAAATAACTAAAAACTTTTTGGTAATTATAAAAAAATTAAAAATAATTAAAAATTGAAGAAAAATATTTTAAAATCTTAGAAAATAGTTTTAAAAATATGAATAATTAAAAATTGGGGAAAGTAATTGAAAAATGATTATAAAATTTGAAACTTGAAGAAAATAATTGAAATATGATAAAAACAATAAGTTGAAAGAAATTAATAAAATTTGAAATAAATAATTGAAAAAATTGCAGAATTTTTTTTTAAATAATATAAAAGAGAACTTCTATCTTTCTAATAAAAAAAAGAATAATTGAAATTTTTGACAATTATATGCTAAAAGAATGAAAATAATTAGAAATTGGAAAAAATAATAGAAAAAGTGCAAGATTTATTTTTAAGCAAGAGAAAATAATTAAACTGTGTGGAATTGTGTCAATTACGAAAGTGGTAAGTACCTTACTGGTAATTTCCGGTAATTAGTGGTAAATCCTTACAAAAATGGTAAAAATGCAAACTTGAAATATTTGGTGATTTATTTGCTGTAGTAAAAACAATTTTCTTTATTAGTATTAATATTATGTTACAATTTGGGTATATTATGAACGTGTAAAAATAAAAATAACAGAAAAGAGTGATTTTTATTACAGGTTTGTTTGTTTTTGGAAACATAACCTTACTTTTGCATTTGTTCCGTATGTTTAAAAATGAGAGTATTTTTATGTAACTATTTAGTTGAATATCAAACTTTCTTATAAAATATTATTTTGTTCAATTAATATTCTTTCTTTGCATTGAATGCTTAGTTCAACGAGTCAAGACCTGCTCTCAAGTGTCAAATTTCTAAACAAAACCGCGAGAGATTCTAAAACACATGGCTCTAGATTTCCAATGAAAATTTCTTTTTCTTTGTACTTTGTGTCACCCAGGGCCTTATGAGGTCATTCAAAATCAGTATATTTTTGACTTTTAACCAGTCAACATCTTACGAGTTTCGTTTCTGTCCGTAAAGTTTTTTAAAGATATTTTGAGTTCAGTTTCTTTCCATTAAAGGTTCTTTTTTCCAGAGGTTCCTTTTCTTTTCGAGAAGTCTCGTTCTTATGAGTTCAGTTTCTTTGAGTATTCACACCTTTCAAGATTTCAAGATTTCTGGATCCTTTAATTTATTTCAAACCTTTCCATTAAAAGATTCTCAGCATTAAAAAAAAGGAACGTAAGGTTACATATTTGTGATGAGATCATTTAAATCTCAATTATTCTAACTGTTTTAAACCCGTATAACATTTGGATGAAAATAAACTGCTAAATTCTAGTTTTTGATGTTCATAAATATTTGTGAAAATAACAATATCGAAATTATCTTCCGTTTGAGATCGGTTTCTTTAAAATAAAACATTTTGTGTGAACCTTTTTTAGTGCAAACTGAACGATTATTGGATTATTAATTATTATGATATCTTCATTGTGAATTTGAAATAAATATGATTATGTGAATCGTTGTTCTTTATAAAATAAATGAAAGTGTTTTTATAAATGTGAAAAGTTTCAATTCTTTTGACTTCGTCATTAACAGTGTCTTTTAACACCGTATATTTTTGTGTGGAGTTTTACTACATTTATCAGACAGAGAAATTTATAATTATGAAGCCTACGGAAATTTTAAAACAACATTTTGACAGAGAAAAAAAAATTTCAGGGCAAATATTGTAAAAAAATAACTGTTAAGCTCGTTTATGACAGAATTTCTGAAAGAATAACACACATAGGGCAAAATTCCCCAACTGCAATTACTGTCCAAGTCAAAAAATAAAATTTATTCAATTTAACTTAATCTTTGCTAGAGTGGAAGTAAAAATAACAAATATTTTTAAATTTAATAAAATAATTTCTTAGTAACGATTTATAATTTACGATTTTTTCCAAATAAAATTTTTTAAATTTAATACACTTCTAAGTTGATTGCATAAAGATTAACATATATATATTATATATATATATACATTGATTTTTAAAGCTCTTTTTACAGGTTATTCGATTTGCCCTGAATTCATTTTTCCCAAAATTATAAATAAAATAAGTATAAATATTTTCCTAAATTATAACTAACTAAATTAAAGAACGCGCGTTGTTACGCGATTAGTTTTTTATTAAAAAAAATTAGTTACTTATTACAATAGTTATTTTAAATATAATATTTAATAATAAATAAAACATGTTTTACTTACAAATGACGAAATTTATAAGATTTTAGAATTGAAAAAAGTTGCAAAAATAATAGCAAATTTTGCACAAAAAAAACATAGAAATGTTTTGAAAATAAAGCAAATAAATTAAATTAGGAAATATACTTAAAAATCTCAGAAATATAAATTGAAGAAAATTAGAATAAAGAAAAATTGGACAAAATAATTCAAAAAAATTACATAATATATTTTAAGTAAAGAAAAGTTCAAGAAAATTTCAGAAAAATACTTGAAACTTTTAGAAGTTCATTGAAAGAAATAGAAAACAATTAAAAATTAGAGAAAATAAATGAAAAAAGATAAATGTGATTTAAAATTAAGAACAATTTTTAATTTAAGAAAAATAATTGAAAAAATACAGAATATATATACATAAAGTACAAGAAAATCATACATGTAATTGAAAATTGAATTAAATAATGGAAATTTCAGATAAATAACTAAAAACTTTTTGGTAATTATAAAAAAATTAAAAATAATTAAAAATTGAAGAAAAATATTTTAAAATCTTAGAAAATAGTTTTAAAAATATGAATAATTAAAAATTGGGGAAAGTAATTGAAAAATGATTATAAAATTTGAAACTTGAAGAAAATAATTGAAATATGATAAAAACAATAAGTTGAAAGAAATTAATAAAATTTGAAATAAATAATTGAAAAAATTGCAGAATTTTTTTTTAAATAATATAAAAGAGAACTTCTATCTTTCTAATAAAAAAAAGAATAATTGAAATTTTTGACAATTATATGCTAAAAGAATGAAAATAATTAGAAATTGGAAAAAATAATAGAAAAAGTGCAAGATTTATTTTTAAGCAAGAGAAAATAATTAAAAAATTGAAAGTTGAAGACAATCTAAATTCGAGATAATAACTGAAAATTTAGGAAATTAATTTAAAAATAATTAAAATATGGAGAAAACAATTGCTAAATGAAAAAAAGATATGAATATATTGAACAAAATAATGGAAAATTGAGATATTTAAAAATTTAGGATATTAATTCAGAAATAATGAAAATAATTTAAAATTAAGATAATAATTGCAAAATGATAATAATAATGGAAAATTAAAAAATTGAATTAAAATTTTTTTTTATTGTCGAGGAGAAAATAATTAGAATTGAAAAAATTAAAGACAATAATTGAAATTTGCGGACATTAGATTTAAGATTTAGGGAAAAAGGGGAAAATAATTAAAATAATTAAAAATTAGAGAAAATAATTGAAAAACGATAAAAGTAGTTGACAATTGTAGTTTGAGTATAATTGAAATCTTAAGAGCAAAGCATTGATTTATGATTTTCATAATAATTGTTATAGGAAAATATTAAAATCTAATTTGAAATTTATTTTACAAGACATTTTATTATTTTGGGGATTTAAAATTATATTAAATTTAAATTAAGTAAACCGTAATTTAAAAATTAGGTTCGACCTTGAAATTCTAAAAGAAATACCTTTCGACAAACTTCAGACGTGTAAGATCTTTTTTCGATCTCTCATTGGTCAACAATATTTTCGATATTTATCGATAGTTTTTTGTTGTTATTTTTATAGGAAGTATAATTTTTTAGGTTAGTTCCTCACATTTAATTTTGTAATATATTATTAAAATCTTCTGGAGATTTATACGAGTGAGTAATAATAACAATGTTTTTCATTGCTTTCTTGTTATTTAATTAATTTAATTATATTTATTTTACCAAGTGACAAATTCTTATAATTATTAGATATATTTTATTATTAATATTATATTGAAACACGAACTTAAGTTAGTAATTTTGTACTTTCAATGGTAATGTTTAAGGTTAGAGTATTTTGTGTTATTATTTTGATTTAGTCACTTGACTACATATATTTGATGACAGTTAAATAATAAATAATAATAATAATTTTCATTAACTTCTTTTTATTTAATTGTACATTGAAAAATTACAAAGAATTTTATTATTTTTAATTATTATTTTTGTTTTTATTATAATCGTTTAATAGTTTTGCATTTTTAATGGTAACATAAAAGTTAAATTATTGTTGTTGTAATTTAGAAAAATACATGTGACAATTATTTATTGACAGGTAAAAAATAAAAATGTTTTTCATTAATTTATTTTTATTTAAATGCAAATTTAAAAGTTATAAATAATTTTATTATTTTTAATTATTATTATTATTATTAATATTTATATAAAACTAGATTAGTAATTTTACAGTTTCAATTAAAATAGTTGTTAATTGCCAATTTAATTTCGTTTTTGAATTTTCATGTTTTAAATAATATCTTTATTAATAGAAGTCTGTATCAATAAAAGAATTCAGAACCGACAAAATTAAGTATTAATTGTTTAAATTTTGAATTAAATTTAAGTTTGAATAGATTTGAAACTTCCAAATTTCTATAAATTGAAACAAATAGTTTTTTAATTTTCAAATGATTTTAAGTCCAATTGATTCCAATGTTTATTGATACTAATTTTAGTCTTTGATACTTGTAATTATAATCATAAAACTTGGATTGATTAAAGTTTTGATACAATGCAAATTTTTTATAATTTGAAGTTTTTATATAATGGTTAGAGTTTGAAAAATCTAAAACATATGTTTATGATAATTAAAAATTGAATTCATTAAAATTTGAACAATTAAAAGCTTTAAATACTTTCAATTTTATTATTATTGAAATTTGAATAATTTATAGTTCATACTCATTAAAGTTTGAAACAATTTAAATTCGTGTTAATAAAATCAAGTTTAAAATTGTTTATTTAATTTAAATTGTAAAGAAAGAAGATTGAAATAACTTTTGTTACCGCTTTTAATAATTAAAATAAAAATTAGTTATAAATCTTAAAACTTTGGTTATATTGTAATTTTGATTGATTGAAGTTTGAAATAATTCAAATTTCAATTGATAGAAGTTAGTAATTTTCAAATTTGTAAAAATTGAAATTTATATTAATAGAAGTTTTGAAGAACTGTTTGTTACCACTTGAATTTCGTATTGTTTAAAGAAATTTTGAGAATAAGGAATTCTTATCAATAGAAATTTGGAATAATTAAGTAATTAATGTATTTGTGAAGTTCATGAAGTTCAAGTTCATAAATTTTAATAAGTTTATAAAAAATACTGTTTTAATCTGAATTACTGATTTTTAGTCAGTTTTATCATTTAAATTAGTAGATTTAAAATTTTAAAGCTTTAGTGAAGAGTGATTAAAAAGTATTGGAAATTTGTACTAATTATAATGAGTTATCGATTTTTCATAATTTCAGACGACGAGAGCATACCTCCAAATTAATGAAATTCTATTTTTGCATTTCTACTTACTAAGTTTCATAATGAATGAAATTTTTCTTTCAATTTAAAAATATTTAAATAATTTTGTTCAATTTCAGTTGTTATTTTTCAATAAACAAGAAGCTGTCTAATTAAATGCAGTTCCTTTTTGTACACGAAGTACATTTAAAGACCTGAAAACCTTCTCTTAATCGTGCAATGACTTTATAAATAGAATAATGTGACGTTAGAGATCAGAATGCATTTGTTAAGTTTCTTAAACTTCTTTTCAGGTTCTATCAATAATTCTCAAACAGGAAAATTCTTTTTCTTAATATCAAAACTTTTATGTTCATACTTGGTAAATTTATAGAATTCTTTCAAGTTACGTATTTGATTCTAAAAAAAAAGTTTACTTTAAAAAAATTACACATATTATGCGTGAAGCAGTGATTCAAACAAGTACAGAATAGATTGTAATGTAAGTAATTTTTTTAATTTTCCTTGCGAGCAAGGCAGCGTGGCCGAGCGGTCTAAGGCGCTGGTTTTAGGCACCAGTCCGAAAGGGCGTGGGTTCGAATCCCACCGCTGTCAAATTATTTTTTTTGTAAACCACTTTCAAAGTGCAAAAAGTACTTTTAAAGTGGGAAAAGTATTTTTTAAAAACATTGATTACCTTTTAAAGTGAGTTAGTAGTTTTCAGGTATACGAAGCACGATAAAGTGAATAAAGTACATTCAAGTGCTATATCACGTTAAGTACGAAAATTGTAAATACAAAAAGTGATTTTTAAGTGTCCGAAGTACTTTAAGGGATAAGAAAGTACTTTACAACCACGCCGGGTACATGTGAAGTACATATAAACAAAAAGTATTTTTTTAAGGCCAAAGCATTTTTGAAGTACTCTTTAAAGCCAAATGTTCTTTTAAATGCAAAAGTACTTTTGAACTGTTTTACAAAGACAAAATCATGTTTGAAGTTATTTTCAAAGGAAATAGTACTTTCAAAGTATTTACAAAGACAAAAATACTTCAAAAGTACACTTCAAAAACTACTTGTGAAGTACTTTTAAAGAAAAAACTACTTGAGAAGTACTTTTCCAGGACAAAAATACTTGCGAAGTACTTTTCAAAAACAAAATTACCTTTGAAGTTCTTTTCCAAGACAACAAGATTAAAAACGTTTTTTAGTCGACAAAACTACTTGTGAAGTACTTTTTAAAGACAAATATACTTTTAAACATACGTTTCATTAACAAAAAATTCTTGTATAGAACTTTTCAAGGACAAAAATACTTTAAAAGTACTATTAAAAGACAACAGGACTAAAAAAGTACTTTACGAAGACAAAAACACTTCAAAAATACTTTTTAAAGACAAATATACTTTTAAAGTGAATTTCGCAGACAACAGAACTCAAAAAGTATGTTTCAAAGGCAAAAGTACCTTTTAAAAGTACTTTTCGAAGACATAAATACTTGTGACGTAGTTTTCATAGACAAGCAATCTTGTAAAGTACTTTTAAAAGAAAAAATACATTTCAATTACTTTTCAAAGACAATAATATTTTGGAAGTGCTTTTCACAGATAACAGGACACAAAAGTACTTTTCTTAGATGAAAATACTTGAGCAGTATTTTTCAAAGACAAAAATACTTTTGATGTACTTTTCGCAGAGTTCAGGACTCAAAAAGTACTATTCGAAGACAACAGGACTCAAAAAGTACTTTTCGAAGACAAAGATACTTGCGAAGTACTTTTTCAAGAGAAAAATATTTTTGACGTACTTTTCATAGACAAACATTCTTGTGAAGTACTTTTCAAAGAAAAAACTGCTTTTCAAGTACTTTTTAAAGACAATAATATTTTTGAAGTGCTTTTCACTTTTTAAGTACTTTACCAAGACAAAAATATTTTTAAAGTACATTTTAAAGACAAATATACTTTTAAACTGCTTTTCGCAGACAACAGGACTCAAAAAGTACTTTACGAAGACAAAACCACTTCAAAAATACTTTTTAAAGACAAATATACTTTTAAAGTGCTTTTCGCAGACAACAGAACTGAAAAAGTATGTTTCAAAGGCAAAGGTACCTTTTAAAAGTACTTTTCGAAGACATAAATACTTGTGACGTAGCTTTCATAGATAAGCAATCTTGTAAAGTACTTTTAAAAGAAAAAATACATTTCAAGTACTTTTCAAAGACAATAATATTTTGGAAGTGCTTTTCACAGATAACAGGACACAAAAGTACTTTTCTTAGATGAAAATACTTAAGCAGTATTTTTCAAAGAGAAAAATACTTTTGATGTGCTTTTCGCAGAGTTCGGGACTCAAAAAGTACTCTTCGAAGACAACAGGACTCAAAAAGTACTTTTGGAGACAAAAATACTTTAGAAGTACTTTTTAAATTTATAGAATTCTTTCAAGTTACGTATTTGATTCTAAAAAAAAAGTTTACTTTAGAAAAATTACACATATTATGCGTAAAGCAGTAATTCAAACAAGTCCCGAATAGATTGTAATTTGTAATGTAACAAGTAATTTTATTAATTTTCCTTGCGAGCAAGGTTTTTTTTTAAGTAGATTTATTTAAGAAAATATCAAAAAGTAATACATAAGGTAATAAACCTCCAAAAGACCTTAAACTATAAAATATTAAATAGGTATGCTATCAGTGATAGATCTCGCCTATTAGCTGTAATTAATGTAAGTATTGTTTTACAATCATTAAGAAAAATGCTATAGAGCAAGGCAGCGTGGCCGAGTGGTCTAAGACTCTAAGGCGCTGGTTTTAGGCACCAGTCCGAAAGGGCGTGGGTTCGAATCCCACCGCTGTCAAATTATTTTTTTGTAAACTACCTTTAAAATGCAAAAAGTATTTTTTAAGTGGAAAAAGTGTTTTTTAAATACATTGAGTACCTTTAAAATAGAGTTAGTAATTTTCAGGTATACGAGGCACGATAAAGTGAATAAAGTACATTCAAGTGCTATATCACGTTAAGTACGAAAATTAAAAAGTAATTTTTAAGTGTCCGAATTCCTTTAAGGGAGCAGAAAGTACTTTACAAGCCTGCCAGGTACATTTAAAGTACATATGAACAAAAAGTACTTTTTCAAGGCCAAAGCATTTTGAAAGTACTCTTTAAATGTTCTTTTAAATGCAAAAGTACTTTTGAAGTGTTTTACAAAGACAAAATCACGTTTCAAGTTATTTTCAAAGGAAATAGTACTTTCAAAGTATTTACAAAGACAAAAATACTTCAAAGGTACTCTTCAAAGACAAAACTACTTGTGAAGTACTTTTAAAGACAAAACTACTTGTGAAGTACTTTTAAAGACAAAACAACTTGAGAAGTACTTTTCCCGGACAAAAATACTTGTGAAGTACTTTCAAGGACAAAAGTACTATTTAAAGATAACAGTACTCAAAAAGTACATTACGAAGACAAAAACACTTCAAAAGAACTTTTTAAGACAAATATACTTTTAAAGTGTTTTTTGCAGACAACAGAACTCAAAAAGTACGTTTCAAAGGCAAAAGTACTTGTAAAAGTACTTTTTAAAGACATAAATACTTGTGACGTACTTTTCATATACAAACAATATTGTGAAGTACTTTTAAAAGAAAAAAATACTTTTCAAGTATTTTTCAAAGACAATAATATTTTGTAAGTGCTTTTCACAGATAACAGGACACAAAAGTATATTTCTGGGATAAAAATACTAGCGCAGTATTTTTCAAAGACAAAAATACTTTTGATGTGCTTTTCGCAGAGTTCAGGACTCAAAAAGTACTCTTCGATGACAACAGGGCTCAAACAGTACTTTTCGAAGACAAAAATACTTGTGAAGTTTTTACTGAAGTTTTTACCAATGAAAAAAATACTTGTGACGTAGTTTCTTAAGACAAAAATATTAATGAAGTACTTTTTAAAGGTACTTTTAAAATACTCTTGGAGTAATTTTCAAAGACAAAAAAACTTGTGCAAAGCTTTTCAAAGTCAAAAGTACTTGTGAAATGCATTTAAAATACCTGACTTCTGAAGTACTTTTTATTGACGAAATCAGTTTTAAAGTACTTTTCAACGACAAAAGTACTTTTATGTGGCTGGGAAAAATTTTCAGTCCATAAAGTGTGTTTGAAGTACTTTTGAATTTAATAAAGTAAAAATTCCCGTTTCCTAAAGTACTTTTCGGGTTCTTGAAGTGTTTTCAAGCCTTTGGAATATTTTTTAGTTTAAAGAGTTTTTATTAATTTAATTAAACTTAAACTTTTTTAATTCTTTGGAGTATTTTTACCGTATTTGAGTACTTTTTAAGTTTCTGCAATGCTTTTTAAGTTAAAAACCTACCCTTAACTTTTCCAGAACACTGTTTAAGTTAATAATCTAATTGTTTATTGTTGAATCTACACAGAGTTCTTCAACTTTTCAAAGTACTTTTAAAGTTTTCTATGTACATTTCAAGTTTCTAAAGTTAGTCTCAAAGTACTCTTTTATTTAAATTTTTTTTTTTATTTCTTTATGTATTGTTTCAGCTAATAAAAGGCTTTAAAAAAAACTTTTTCTAGACGAAAACTTGCTTTAAATAAGTAAATAAAAAGTTCCATTCATTTATAGAAGCAATTATAACTAAATAATGAATTGGAAATAAAAAGCGTTTCTAAGAAGCGTATAAATCTGTTGAAAAAATGTCGATATAGAATTGCCTGTTGGAAAACTAACAAAGAACCACGTTGTTTCTTTTTCAATTAAGTTACTGTATTTTCCCTCCTCTACGATATTTCACCTATTACGTCTTTTTTCCCTCGAGTTTTTTATCACCAAAACAGCCACCTCAACAACCTGAAACGCCATATCGAAAAAGAAAAAAAATTATCATGGAGTCCAAACGATTGCCAACTACCCTTTTCCTTTCCATGATAGTAAAATACAAAGCAAGAGTGGAATACAGATAATAAAATGACTTTCGTTCCGGTTTTTGCAGAGTCATATTTTTCTCAGAAATCGTGGGAATTCGCATTCATTCGAATCTTATCACCTTTATCAAATTGCATCCATAATTTCATAAATAAATGCAATAATTGCTTTTTTTTGGGTATCTTGAACTTTATCTTGTTTTCCTTTTGTGTTGTTAAATTAAAGTAAATTTAGAATTCGATTTATTGTTGAAATTTGACACAATTTAAAAGTTGTACAATACGAAACAATTTTGTAAATTTTTGTTCAATGAAACCGCGAGAAACAAAAAAGTAAGAAACAAGAATTATTAGGATCAATCCATTATATTTCACTTAAAGTCTTTGCGGACTATTTTTAGAGAAATTTGATAATTCGTAATAATGATTTTTAATATTACCTGATGGCTATGTAAATAAGTCCAAAATTTTACGTAAAAATTAGTTTTTAAACTTAAATGTCAAATGCCAAAATTTACCATTATTATGATTATATTTTTATAGTAAGTTTGTAAATATTTTGGCGACTGATTTCGAGCTTACTTCATATAATTTTATTCAGTTTAAAAAATCAGTTTCCAAAAACGAAATTGAAGGTTAAAAAAATATGGTTTTACGAAACTGACGTTAGCTGTTTCAATATCGTTTTATTTGTTTAAACTTAAATTTAAGTTGGTAAATAAGATTTAATCATTGGAATTCATTATAATATTATGATTGTCAACAATAATAACATAAATAATATAAATTTAAAAATGATTGTAAACAATACACTAATATAATTAATTTTCATGATTAAGTCTTATTTACAAACTTAAATTTGAATTTAAACAAATAAAATGATATTGAGTCAGCTAATTTTAGTTTCTTAAAACTACTTGCATTTGAACGAATTTTGTTTTTGGAAGCTGATTTTTCAAACTGAATAAAATTATATAAAGTAGCTTCAAACCCATCGCCAAAACTTGATAGGATGAAAAACAAGGTCTAATTTAAATATTAAGACCAAAATACTTAATATTATAATTGTAGTAATACATTTTTAAATATTAACAAACTTTCTAGAAAAATGTAATAAAATATGATGAATCTTGGCATTTAGCAGGTAAATTTAAAAATCAATTTTTATCAAATATTTGGACTTTTTGACATAGCAATCATTTAGCTTTCACAGCTGTCAAAATAACATTTTTTCGTGAACTTAAAAAGTCGCCCTGTGGAATTCCATATGGTAAAATTACAGACAAAAAATAAATTTCTTAATAAGAATGTGGATAAATGAATTTACATTTTGAAGAAAAAAATTAACATTTAAAAAAAAACATATTTTGCAAAAATAAATGAAAAATGACGAAAGAAATTGAGAGTTAGTTAATAAATCATGAAACTAATTTGATATTAACGTAAATAATTAAAACTGAAAAAGTTTTATTTGAAAAAATGAAAGAAAATATTTGAAACTTGCGGAAATTGAATTTAAAATTTAGGGGAAAAATTGAAAAATAATAAAAATCATTACAAATTGAAGATAATTTTTGAAAAATGATAAAAGTAGATGAAAATTGTAACAATTAATTGAAATCAGTTTGAAGAAGTTCAAAGAATTATAATATATAATTGTAATTGTAGTCTTGTTTATCTCAGATATATTCTGAAATTCTTTTAACCATTTTTTACAAATTTTTATTATTTTCTTCAATTTACAATTATTTCTATCAATTATTTTTTTAATAAATTTATTTTTTGATAAATTTTCTAATTTTTTTATTATTTATCTCAAATTTTAGTTACCTAATTTTTCAATTTATAATTATTTTCATCATTCTGCAATTATTTTCTAATATTACAAACTAAAATTATTTTCTTCAATTTTTAATTATGTTTATTACTTTGCAAATATTTTCTCGAATTTTCTATTACTTTAATTATTCTTCATATAATTTCCTAGATTTTAAAATATTTTTCTCAAATTTTAATAATTTTCTTCAATTTTCAATTATTATTGTGTTATTACTTTGCATCCTCTTTTTAATGCTTTAATCATTCTTCAATTATTTATCTTAAATTTTAATTACATCGTCAATTTTTAATTAATTTTTTTCATTTGAAATGATATTTACAATTTTTATATTATTTTAAATATTTGTTGATTAATTCCAAAAATTTCAATTATTTATCTCAAATTTACATTATTTTTTTAATAACTTTTCAATTATTTCTATCATGTTGTAATTATTTTCCTGAATTAAAATTCTTGATATCATTTTGTAATAAGGTACATTCTTTTACTTCACAAATATTCTATATTTTTAAAATTTTTTTTCTAAAATTGCAACTAATAGGCATCTACAAATTTCAACTACTTTTATCATTTTTCAAAAATTTTCTTTAAAGATTTTCATTATTTTTCAATTTTTTCCCTAAATTTTAAATTCAAAATTTTCGCATGTTTCAATAAATTTCTTTAGTTTTTTCAAATTAAACTTTGTCAGTTGTAATTATTTCCTCTCATATCAAATTAGTTTCATTATTTGTTAATTAACTTTTAATTTCTTTCGACAATTTTTAATTATTTTTACCAAATATGATTTTTGCTTTTTAAAATGTAATTCTTTTTTCAAATTTCAATTAAGTTCTTCAATATCGAATTATTAATGGCAATTTGTAATCTCAAATAATAGAAGGACCCAACTCATCAAATTTGTTAATTTAATTATCAGTTTCACTATTTTTATCGTTTTCTATGATCTTTTTCCAAATAATTTTCAATATTAAAAAACTTGTTTCATGCTCCATCAATTTTTTTAAAATTTTTATTTATTGTTTTTATATTTTAGTTGTATTTTTTAAGTATTTAAATAATGTTCTTCGATTTTTAATCTCTTTCTTTTATATCTATTAAATTCCGTAATTTTCTCAATTTTGTTCTAAAATCTCCACAATTAACTTTAATTTCCAATTACTTTTATTCTTTTTCAAGTAGTCTTGTTTCTCTTAAATATATTCTGTGATTTTTACAATTATTTTTTGCATTTTTTTAAAATTTTTTTTTTTAAATTCTTAAATTTTCAATTATTTGTATAATCTTCAATTAGTTTTTGTCATTTTCAATTATTTTTCAATAAATTCTCTAATTTTTTTGTTATTTATCTCAAATTCCAGTTATTTTTTTAATTTACAATTTTTTTTTATCATTTGACAATAATTTTCTTTTATTACAAATATATGTTGTAATTTTTTTCAATTTTTTTTCACAAATTAAAATTATGTTCTTTAATTTTTATTACATACTTTGCAAATATTTTCCCGAATTTTTAACTATTTTCAATATTCTTTAATTAGTTTCCTAGATTTTAAAATATTTTTCTCAAATTTTAGTAATTTTTTTTCAATTTTAAATTATTATTGTAATTATTTGCATTCAATTTTAAATTATTATTGTAATTATTTGCAATCAATTTTTAATTATTTTTACTATTCCTCATTTAAATTCCTTAATTTTCAACTATGTATTTCATTTTTCAATTTTTTTTTTAATGTTCGTTTTCTTTAATCTTTTTGCAATTATTTTGTCCAGCTTTTAATTAGATAAATTAATTATTTTTCAATTAATATCCTACATTTTCATTTATTATCTCAAATCTAAGTTATTGTATCCACTTTTCAATGTTTTAATCATTTTTCAATTATTTTTCTCAAATTTCAATCAAGTTTGTCAATTTTTAATTTCCTTTAATTTGTAATGATTTTCACAAATTTTTTTATTATTTTGATTATTTGGTTATTAATTTCAAAAATTTACTCGAAATTAAATAAATTACTCGAATTAAGAAACTATTAAATTAAAAGATCAGTATTATGAATCTCGTTATGATATTATTTTTTAAAAATAGGCTGCAACGAATTTACTTGAAATATAATGTTTTGAGAAATGGATTTTTAGAGAAAAGCTTTATATTTCCTGTTTTAAAAGGTAATTCTTTTTAAAAGGAATTCCAATAGAAAAAAACGATCACAGAAGGTAATTCTGTTTATAAAATTAATAAGATAATTGATTTTCGAAAACAAATAAACGAAACTTTTTTACTTTTATCCGCATTTTTATACATTATTTTTGTCTTTCCAACTTACCCGGGACTTATCGAAATATCCAAAATGTCAAATCTCCAATCAAGAAATTTTATAAATAATTTATTCCATGTTTATTTATTTAAAAATACATGTGGGTCAATAAACCCATTAAGAAAATACAAATAGCATGAAAAAAATTTTTTTTTTTTTAAATTTCCAAAAACGAGATTTTTTGATGAAAAAAACTGAAAAATCATGAATTATTACGTGAGTTTTTGGTCAATTATATACTTTATATAGGTCAATCGATTCGTTTTGAAACAAGGAATATGATTTTTTCACTTATTTGTCTGAATTTTTAGCATGAAAAAATTTTTTGCCAAAAAACGATATTTTTGATGAAAAAAGGTGCTCAAAAAAATTTGATTGGGTATTTTCAAAAATCCCTGTGTCCAAATTTAGATATTTGCGAGCTTCATATGTCATCCAAATTTTATTAAAATCCGTTAAAGCGTTCTCGAGATATCCTGACGATAAAAAATTTACCACATGCACACACACACATACACACACACACCCACACACACATCCGGACATTTTCTCAAGAATGAAAATTTGAACTTTTCAGATGAAACTGAGTCGATTTACACTATTTTTGGAAAATCGAAAATCTTAACGATTACAACGCTTCCTCTATGAGGAAGCAAAATTGTTTTAAACTTATAACATTAGGATCACGTTATTATTGGTATTGAAGAACAAATGTTATCCTAAATAAATTCTTTAAATAATTATCTTACTTAATTCTCAAAGGTTTTTATTTTAATGTGTTATGGTTTATATTATTCAAAAATGAGGAGCACTTTTTCAAAACTTGATAAATCCATTTTCCAAAAAAGTTGAGATAATCACAAATTTAATACATTAGGAACTTTACAAATCGATTTGTCATATGTTAAATTGAAGAAAAAAATTTATTATCAAAAAATTTTCAATTTAATAATAACTTGGACTGAACCAAGATGATTTAAAGTTTTAATTTTTTTCCTGGAATAAATTACAAAAACCTTTAAATTTCTTAATTACTATAAACTTTAATTAAAAATAAATCTCCTTAAGTGCAAAAAACATTCGTATATAAATAATTTCCTATATTTTTTCTAGTTTATAATTAAATCTAGGTGTTAGGTGCGAAACTGCATTTTTTTAATTTTCTCGAAATAACAAAATCTGGATTATTTATAAACTTTTGAAAAAGTACTTCTCAAATATCATTAAATAATTGTTGTTGTTTTTTTTTTTACTCTAAACTTAAAACACAGGCATTTTGTCCGGTTCTCGTCTAATTAAAATTTGAATTCTTTTTAAACTTATCTCTAACCCCCTCTTATTCTCATTCTGAAATGCACACATCGCGAAGAGAAAAGAATACCCTGAAATTGTAGTAGATAGCCTTTTGTTGAAGGCAGTCTGCAAAACATAAAATTCTAGAGATGTAGAGAGCGAGGACCAAGGTCGGAAAAAAGACAGAGAATCAAGACTGAAAAGGAATGAGAGAGAAGGATCGACAACCCCATAGGCGCACTCTGTCTGAGAAACACTGTCGGAGATAACCAATGGTCCAGACACACACACTCAGCATCTATCTCTCTTATAGGAGAACCGTGTAATTCCAAGAAGTGTACAGTCATTGGAAAAAGTGAAGGGGTTGCGGAGGAGTAAGAGGCAAGGAACCAAAGGGAAGTTATAGAACAAGAAGAAAGGGTGGAGAAGAGGTGGAAATACGTGTGTATTCATGACTGTAAGAAAATCCCGCTGAGTCCTTGTCCGATCATTTTGTCTTGTTTTCATTAACACTCTGTGTTCACGGCCGCTATCGTGATGACAAAGACCGCCGCGTGTGCAGTCAACGTTCGCAATAACCAGAGAAAGAACCTTTGTCACAACTCATATTTTCCCCAGAACTATTTACAAATGCAAATTTTCAGTTTTTTTATTTTTATTATTTTAATGCTTTTGTGCAAACTAAACGAAGGAAGAATTTCTTTTACGATAAAGATTGTAATATGTTTTTGAAAATATTAGATACGTTTTAGAATTTTTATTATGTGGGTCCACGTCGAGAACCTTTAACTTTGATGACCCTCAGATATATATCTGGGTGATTCTCCCGAAATATTTTCCTTTGTATGTCCTCAAGATTTTCTTAATAAATCATTTCTACGTCAATAGTTTAACACTTTTTTTTAAAAATCCTGTACAAGAATTTATTTATTTTATCATAGCCACAAACTAAAAAATTAGTTTCTATCATGAAAATAAAGTAAAACAAAAATTGCCTGTAATGAATTTTACAAGATCTACTTAAACAATTTTCAAATAACATTATTTTGGATTAAAATATTTTGTCATTTATGCAATTATTTAACACTAGCAAAAAAAAAAAGGCGCGCAAGTTCGCGATTAGTTTTTCGTACGTTTTAAAAATTATAAAATACAATAATAAATATAAAAAATCGGTAATACTATTTATCTAATAAGGAGAAATAAATATTTTAAATATAATATTTAAAAATCAATTAATATAAATACAATAAATATTTAGGGTAAATGCGGGTAATTTCGGACAGTACCGATAGTCGGACACTTTCAGTTTTGAAGTTAAATAAATAATTATTTACTATCGGAATCTTCTCACAAAGTTATTTTATCAAATTTGTCAGAATTATAGAATATAAAAATTACCTGCAATGCCCTCTGGTGATTGGTAAATTAGTTAAAATGCAACAATAATTTACTCAACCGCGTTGTTTTGACATTTTGTCTGATTTCTTATTCCAGCCGTTAAGGAGGTAGAGATTTTTATTAGTACGAAATAAGGTTTTGTAGGTTGTAATTATGTTTGAAAATGTTACAAAGTGATTATGAAAACTTCAATTTTATATTTAAAAGTGAAAATAACATTAAAATGACTTTAAATTTACAAATAATTGACGTAATTGACGTGTCCGACCTAACCTGTCAGATTTTAGAGTGTTTGTGTATAGTCGGACACTATATTACTTGTATTATATCTCGTATTATTTTAGATGCTGAAAAAGTAAATGTCATAAAAACAACTACTTATAACCTATAAATTTGTTAACTTTCTAACATTTTCTCCATCAAAAGAAAAATAACCTAAAATTTGATTTTATACGAATTCCTCCTTTTCACTGAAGGATCACAACAGAACTTAACAGATTGTCTTCAAAATGCCATAGTGAGGTATAAAATTTTAAAACTAAAAAACTTTCTTTTTTTATTTAAGATTCACCACATGGGTTTACAAATTAAAATCGTGCTGTCTAAGGATTATTTCTATAACTGAATTTGATAGATTTTATAACATAAAAGCAAAAAATATTTTATTATTTTAAAAAAGAAAAATGTCCGACTACTGATACAGTTGTGTCCGACTTTACAAGCAAGTGTCCGACTACTGCTGATATTCTGATTTTTTATTAAAATAGCTATATTTTATTAAATATTGACATGTTTGTGGCAAATTTATATGAAAATTAATCATGGATGACTCATTTAACGGTTCATGCAAAGCAATATGTTAAAATACTTTTCAATTTTAAGAAAAATATCATTATTTAAGATCGAATCCTTAAGTGTCCGACTACCCCCGCATTTACTCTATTTGGGACAATATTTAGAATATTTTAAAATTAACAAACAAAATTGAATAATGAAAAAATAGAGAAAATAATTGAACATTGAAAAAACATGGTTAAAAATTGAGATAAATAAATTAAAATTAAAAAAATAATTAAAATTTGAGAAACATACTTAAAACTTTCAGAAGTTCATTGAAATAAAAGAAAATAATTGAAAATTAGAGAAAATAAATGAAGAAAGATAAACTAGGTGTGAATTCTGTCCATTTCATGGACACTTCGCTTCCAAGAAAGCAAAATAATTTGCTTCCTCATAGAGGAAGCAATAAATTTATTTATAACATAAAAAATAATAATTCAATTTTAAATTAATTATTATTTATTTTTATGCAAATAAGTAATAATAATAAAATAATAATAAATCAATATATATATTTTTTTTCTATATTCCAAAACTTTATTTATTTATTTATTATAAATAAATAAAGTCAATTATTAGTCAATTATTTTTAGTCAATTCGTTTTGAGACAAGAAATATGATTCTTTTAATTCATTTGTTTGAATTTTTAGCAAGAAATTTTTTTTTGGCAAAACACGAGATTTTTCAATAAAAAAAAATTAAAAATTATGAATTATTACGTGAGTTTTTAGTCAAATATAAAATTTATATAGGTCACTCGATTTGTTTTGAGACAAGGAATATGATTTTGTAATTCGTTTGGTTGGTTTTTTAGCATGAAAATTTTTTTGGCAAATCGCGAGATTTTTCGATGAAAAAAAATGAAAAATCATGAATTATTACGTGGGTTTTTAGTCAATTATATAATTTATATAGGTCAATCAATTCGTTTTGAGACAAGGAATATGATTTTGTTTGGTTGAATTTTTAGCATGAAAAATTTTTTTTTTTTTTAAAATTTCCAAAAACGAGATTTTTGATGAAAAAACTGAAAAATCATGAATTATTACGTGAGTTTTTGGTCAATTATATACTTTATATAGGTCAATCGATTCGTTTTGAAACAAGGAACACGATTTTTTCATTCATTTGTCTGAATTTTTAGCATGAAAAAATTTTTTGCCAAAAAACGATATTTTTGATGAAAAAAGGTGATCAAAAAAATTTGATTGGGTATTTTCAAAAATCCCTGTGTCCAAATTTAGATATTTGTGAGCTTCATATGTCATCCAAATTTTATTAAAATCCGTTGAAGCGTTCTCGAGATATCCTGGCGACAAAAAATTTACCTCATACACACACACATACACACACACACATCTGGACATTTTCTGAGGAATGAAAATTTGAACTTTTCAGATGAAACTGAGTCGATTTACACTATTTTTGGAAAATCGAAAATCTTAACGATCACAACGCTTCCTCTATGAGGAAGAAAAATAATTTAAAATTGAACAGAACAAGTTTGAATTAAGGATGCTTATACCCTCAAGCGGTTCTCATTCTATCTTACCATATTAGTCAATATTTTTTTAATTTCATTTCGTCTTATAATTTGGTTTCTAAATAGTATTTTGTAGTTAAAATCATTACACAAACAAATTTTATTGAAAAAAAAAATTTCTGTTGAAAATTCCAACTTTTTAAATTTTTTTCTTTCTGATTATTTCAAAAAAGTGAAGGATTACTATCCTTAAATAATATTTTCTTAACAACGGAACGGTAAATTAATTAAATATTATTGTAAAAGTTGTATTCCATTACAGTTTAAAATATATTAGTTTTTTAAAAAAATCTGTAGAACCGTGTTTTTTTAATTAATTAAAATATAGTCATTTTGCGCGTTTTGTTACTTTTTCCATGTAAAAGTCCCAACTTTATAAATTTATATCTTAAAAACAAAACGGTAAAATTCAATAAAATTGTAACAGTACATGTAAAGTAATGTATTTAATATGTCATTAAAATTTTTTAAGAATCTGTAGAAAATGGTTTTTTGGATAAACATCCTTAAAGAGAAATAAGTACCTAAAAACTTTTTGGCAATATAAAAAAGAACAAGAAAAAGAACGAAAGTAATTGAAAATTGAAGAAAATAATATAAAAAATAATTTAAATAATGAAAGAATTGAAAAGTCAGATAAATAGTAAACAATTTTTGAAATTATGAAACAAATGTAAAGAATTAAGAATTAAACAAAATAAATTTTGGAAAATAATTGAAAAATGTTTTTAAATTTCAAAACTTGACGAAAATAATTAAAATATGATCCAAACAATGATAAGTTGTAAAAAATAAATGACATTTAAGTGCGATAATTGAAAAAACTCTAGAATTTTTTTTAAATAAAGAAAAAATAATTATAAATTGAAAAAAATACATGAAGATCTGAGAAATCAATTAAAAAAAAAGAAAATAACTAAAAGTTGGAGAAAAGAATTAAAGAAATAAGCTAAAAGTAATTGAAATTTACGATAATTAATAAACAAAATTTGAAATTATGAAAACAAATAAAAATAATTAAAAATTAAAAAAAACGATTGAAAATTTAGAAAAATTTTTAAAAATCTTAGAAAATAATTTTAGAAAATGAGAATGACCAAAAATTGGAGAAAAGACTAGAAGAATGCTAAAAATAATTGAAATTTACGATAATTAATAAAATTTTTTAGAAATTATAAAAACAAATAAAAATAATTAAAAATTGAAGAAAATAATAGAAATTTGAGAAAAATACTTTAAAATTTTAGAAATTAATTTTACAAAATGAGAAAAACTAAAAATTAGAGAAAAGTTTGGAAGAAAGCTAAAAATAATTGAAATTTACGATAATTAATAAAAAGAAAAAATTTGAAATTTTGATAACAAATGAAAATAATTAGAAATTGAAGAAAGCAATTGAAATTTTAGAAAAATTCTTAAAAATCTTAGAAATTAATTTTATAAAATGAGAAAAACTAAAAACTGGAGAAAAGTATGGAAGAAAGCTAAAAATAATTGAAATTTACGATAATTAATAAAAAAAAAATTTTGTAATTCTGATAAGAAATGAAAATAATTAGAATTTGAAGAAAATATTTGAATTTTCAGAAAAATACTTAAAAATCTTAGAAAATAATTTTAGAAAAAGAGAATAATAATTAACAATCGAGAAAAATAATTGAAAAATGATAAAATTAATTCAAAATTGAAAAAAATAATTGAAATATGCTGAAAATAATTTAAGATTGAGAAAGAAAATTGAATTATGATGAAAATAATTTAAATATGAAAAATTGAAAACATTCAATAATTACAAAATTACTTTAAAAATTATAATTAAAGAGAGTAATTAAAAAATTGCAGAAATAACGAAAATTGGTGAGAATACTTGCAATATCGGATAAATAATTGAAATTTTCAAAAGTAATGACCAAATAATGAATATAATTATAAATTGATGAAAATCAAGAAAAATTGCAGAATTTATTTTTAAGCAAAAGAAAATAATTAGAAAATCGTTATATCGTCGGCTCGGCTGGGAGCAAAACCATGCAATTTCAAAAAGAATAATGAAGAACGTACTTTTTCAATAATTTTATTTAAAAATGTACCATTTCAGAAAAACAAAACCAAAACGTGTCATTCTGCCCAAGCGATGTGAAAACGTGCTATTTCAGCTAACACTAAGAAAACGTTACCATTTCAGAAAATTATATAAATTTATGAAATTTTCAGTGGGTAATAATTTTAAAAATCTACAGAGGTTAAATGAACACTGAATTGAATTTTTCTAATGTAACTTTAGGTACTTAATAATAAATCAAAATATACTTTAAAACGAAAAAAAACCTACAAAGGTTAAATAAACACTGTATGAATTGAATTTTTTTAATATAAGTTTACTTAATAATAAATACAAAATTTATTTTAAAAACGAAAAATACAGATATGTTACAAGATTTTTAATCATATTTTGCAGAACATAAAACAAAAATGGTTAAAAATTAAAATTTAAAATAAGTAAATTCAAAAACCAGAAAAACTTTTTCTTCTAAAGTTAAAATTCATAATTTTTTTTCTTATGTAAAATTATTATTTCTTACTAATTATTTATTTTAACTCTTTTTAAAATTAATTTTATCGGAATTTAGTCACACACAGTTAATATAAAATTTAATTTAAGAAAACAAGTTATTTTGTAAATTATTGTAAGTCAGAATTTAAAAATGGAAAAATCTTAAAGATTCCTAATCACAGTTTGATTCCTGAAAAGTAACACATTTTTTATAACAGGTTAGTAAATTAACTTTTTGCTTCTTTTCAATTTATTGTAAAAAAAGTTTAAATGTTAATAAATTTTACCATTCTTAGCAATTCGATGGCTCCTAAATGAAAACACGTTACTCAGAAAGTCAAATGGAAAAGGTCTTATTCAAAATGACATTTTTTTAAGGCTATGTTTTGAATTTTAATTAAAAATTATTTTTAAAGACTAAAAATATGATGAAAATTTAGATCAATTTAATTGTTGATTTTATGTTAAATTTATTTTATACCAATAAAAGATTTCATTTTGACATATTTTTATAATGACTTAAAATTAATGCTGAAATTTAAGAAAATGTAAGGTTACAAAATTTATCAGATGATCTACGTGTTTTCTATTTGTTTTTCTGAATAACGTGTTTTCATTTAGGAGCCATCAAATTATTTTAATGTGTACTTTAATAATAAGAATATATACAATCTTCAGGATTTCTCGATTTTTAAATTCTGACATATACCTACATTTAATATAGTTTATTCTTTGACAAACATTTTTTAATGTTTTGCAAAATATAATAAAGTAATTAATTAATTTCAAAAGGAGATTAAATAAATAATCAGTTATAAATAAATAATAATTTTACATAAGAAAAAAAAATTATGAATTTTAACTTTAGAAGAAAAAGTTTTTCTGGTTTTTGAATTTACTTATTTTAAATTTTAATTTTTAACCATTTTTGTTTTATGTTCTGCAAAATATGATTAAAAATCTTGTAACATATCTGTATTTTTCGTTTTTAAAATAAATTTTGTATTTATTATTAAGTAAACTTATATTAAAAAAATTCAATTCATACAGTGTTTATTTAACCTTTGTAGGTTTTTTTTCGTTTTAAAGTATATTTTGATTTATTATTAAGTACCTAAAGTTACATTAGAAAAATTCAATTCAGTGTTCATTTAACCTCTGTAGATTTTTAAAATTATTACCCACTGAAAATTTCATAAATTTATATAATTTTTTGAAATGGTAACGTTTTCTTAGTGTTAGCTGAAATAGCACGTTTCCACATCGCTTGGACAGAATGACACGTTTTGGTTTTGTTTTTCTGAAATGGTACGTTTTTAAATAAAATTATTGAAAAAGTACGTTCTTCATTATTCTTTTTGAAATTGCATGGTTTTGCTCCCAGCCGACGATATAACACGACGATAACATGTTTCTAACTTGGTAGCATCTGCTTCGAGAGCTTTAGGATATCTCCTTAGAACCTCTAAACTGTTCTCCAATCAAAAAACTCTTATTATTTTATTTCATGCTTTGGTACGATCCAAGTTGGAATACGCTTCTATTATTTGGAACCCTCAATTTGATAAATATAATTTATGTTTGGAAAGTGTTCAAAAAAGATTTCTTAAATACTTGGCTTTTAAAGCGGATAAAGTTTATCCTAAAAGAGGACTCGATTATAAAGAATTATGTTTGCGATTTGATTTTATGTCTCTCGAACAACGAAGAATGTCTGCTGCGTGTATATTTTTATTTAAAATTATTTATTCTCAAGTTTATGCACCAGATATTCTTTGTATGATTGCATTTCGTTTGCCGAGACTTTCCTCTAGGCAAATTGATCCTTTTTTATTACCCGCTTTGAGGACAGATTTTGGTTCTGAGGCTCCGATTTATTTTGCGTGTTACCACATTAACAAAATGTTCAATTCTTTGAAACCGGATTTAGATTTATTTTATATTAAAAGCAGCCAATTTCTTAAGATCCTAAATTTATATTTGAAATCTTTATAATAACTGTACTGTTAAGACTTGAATTGTAGTTACCCTTATATGGTCCTTTTGGACTGCGGGTGTTTGTAATAAATAAATAAATAAATAAACAAATAATGGAAAATTGATGACAATAATCTAAATTTGAGATAATAACTGAAAATTTAGGAAATTAATTGCATGTGTATATATATTTTTTAAACTTCTTCAAAAACCATAATAAATTTTTAAAGCATTTGTCGAAACTTTTTTTTTACACAACTGACAATTAAAAACCAGCACAACAAAATAAAATAACAGGGACTAACTTCACTCTGGATTTTAAAACGTGGACAGAAAAAGATGAACAAATATATAAATACATACTAACTAACTTCAGGAGTTTACGGAGATTATTATTATTTAATTTTGTGTTTTTTCTTCAAATCTATAATGAAAAATTGCAATTTTAATCCAATTATGTCGAATAATGGCTCATTTTGTTTTTTGAAACATTGTATATAAATTTACTAACAGAATTTTATTACAATAATGTTTAGTTAAAAAATGTTTTCTATATTGTTTCTGAACAATACGTTTTTAATAAAATTCTATGAGTAAATTTATTTACAATGTTTCAAAGAACAAAATGAGCCATTATTCGACATAATTGGCTTAAAATTGCAATTTTTCATTAGATTTGAAGAAAAAACACTAAAACACAAAATATTCAATAATGCGTGAATGGCAAAATATTTTAATTTAAAATCATTTTATTTGAAAATTGTTTAAGAAGATCTTTTAAAATTTATTAAAAACAATTTTTATTTTATTTTATTTTCATGTTAAAAACTACTTTTCAGTTTGAGGTTATGTAGTAGGGTCAAACATCCTAAAGATATTTTTTTTTTGTAATTCCAACTACTAAAAGTTAGCTTTTTAATCTGTCCTATGTCAATTTTCCATTCTTTCAAAACGTAAAATAACTATTTAATATTTGAAAAACAATACTTTACAGATATTTTCTAGAAGTTAAGGGATTGTAGAATATTTGTATAAAATACGAATAAAATAGATCTTATAGATTTTCCAAAAATGCAATATAAATTTTGTCCTCTGGCTTTGTGTCACTCCTCTAGCTTGTCGAATATTAAAGTATAAATTAGTCACTAATAAATAATTTTTAGTCCTATATAGTATTTTTCGACCGAGTAATAAATTCATCTACATACTATTAAAAGTTTATTATTTCAAATTTAATTAGATAAATGAATAGTGTTCTAAAAAAAATTGCAATCTGTATTTTATTGAAAAGTTAAATGTTTCTGAGATGCGCCCATTTCGGAAAAAAAAAATTTCAAACAAAGTTTCAGGAAATTTTATTTTATAGAATATCCTCTATTAAACCAAATTTTTTCTATATACCTATTGGTAAACTACAAAGATAATTAATATCGTGCTTCGAATACAAAAATTTATTAAAGTTGTGAATGGATAATAAAAATGATAAACATGAATGAAGCATAATGCAACTTCTACGAAGGTATTGCTGAAAGGCAGTAGTTACAGTGCACAATAGTCAGCCAATTAAGACAGAGTGGTTGTTTTAGACTGGAATAAAAAGACAAAAAATCGTCTATTTCATTATAGATGTGCTTGTAACATTGTTAACTATTTTCCAAGTTATTTCCTATACAGAAAAATGATACAAGCAAACGAGAATTTCAATTTAATAAATCTTTTTCTTTACCTGTTAATTAATGAATTAAATGTTAATTCAGAACGATTTTATAAATAACTTTTTAAATACGACGAGTTTTTCTTGAAATTTGTGCAATTTTCTTTAAGTTAAATTTAAATTTAAATTCCCTATTTGGAGAAATTCAGAAAGTCAAAGAATTTAAAAAAGACAAAATATATTTAATTTTTCCGTAGAAAGTTAGGTAATTTTTCTTGATTAACAAAAATTTTTAAAAATTTAAAACAACTGTAAAATATAAAGAGAAAAACAATGATTTAGAAAGAAATCACCAAAAAATAGTAAGAAAATCATTTTTCACAAAACTTGAACCATTAACTAAAAGGACATTTTTAATTTATATGACAATCCTAAAAAATATGATTAAAAAATAGTGATTTTCGAAATATTGTTTGTAATTGCTTGTAAATATTTTATTTTTATATATTTTCTATATTTTCGACCGCCATATTAAATCCGACATTTTCAGTTTTTGAAACATTACATCAGATTTGTACTCGAGATCTTAAAATACATAGTATTTAATTTTATTAAGATCCGTCAATTTTTGAAAACTAGATTTGAACTAGTTCTAAAATTTTTTTAATTAATTCTGTATAATTGTAAACAAGTTTTAAAGAACTTTAAGCAGTTTAAAATATTTTTAAAGAGTTTCAAACAAATTCTAAATATTCTAATATCACAAGATATTAGATAATTTTTTTCCTTTTCTCATATATTATTAAATTTTCCTTAAAGATAACCTTTTGTGATTCGATATTTTTGTCTTACAATTATTTGTCACTTTTATTTTAGCATCGCATTAATTCTTCTTTTTTAATTTAAACATAGATTATCGACTAATTTCTTAATTTTTTTTACTTTAAATTTTTGAACTATTTCCTTAACGTTTGTAACATATATTTATTTTTTCGTCCTTTGTCGGTACTATTTTGATATTTTTTCTCCTTCCTCGTATTTTGAATAATTCCCTTATTTTTTTCATTTTGAAACCTTTTCTTCATTTCCTTTGCATTAGTGATTTTTCGCTTACCTTTTTCTATTTTTTAAATTATTATTTTTACGTTTTTCGAAATTTGTCTTACTTTTAATCAATTTCTTCTGTAGACTTTTCACTTATCTTTCTTTTATATTTTCTTATCTTATTTCTATATTTTTTAGTTATTAGTACATTTTTACCCATTTTTCTTACTATTGCATTTGTTCATAAAGTTTTAAATATTTTTTCGAATTTTCTTATTTTTTCATTATTTGTATTTTTTGTAATATTTTTTAAAACATTTTGTGTGTTTTTACATCAGTTTCTTTTCAGTATTTTTTATTAAATTTTCTCATTTCCTATAAAACTTTTTAAATTTTTAATTGATGTGAATGTTCGGAATAATATTGCCACCTATATTTGACTTATATTGACTAACGATTATGTTTTTAAAAGGTTATATTTTAAAACTATATTAATCATTTTAAAAAATCAGGTTTACAATCCGAGAATTCGAAAACGTCAGTTCGCTATGAACGTTTTTAAACTTAGATCTAAAAATACGTAGACTAGATTGGTCCATAAACTTCCTATTGTTTAAAAAAATAAATAAATAATTGTTAAAATTAACGAATTTTTAAAAAATTTTAGATTCGCCTGAAATTTGTTACTCAAGGGTTTTTGGGGTCTCTGATTACGAATCAAGTGTTAATTTTTAAAAATTCAAAATGTCGGACGAATTTTTAAGAAGTGTTTGAAATCCCTTGTTTACTCGAATTGGAATTTTCAAACAAAAATGTGATGAGCACTAGGCTTTTTTAATTGATTACTCACATTTAAAATCCGGATCTGAAAAACTCATTAACTAAAAAATTAAAGAAATGCAAAATCCGCTAAAAGTTACGATTCGTAAGAAAGAATAAGTTCATTGTGCGTCAGGTATCATTTGTGACTAAAACAGCATCCAGAATTTTGGACTTTTTTTTTTGCATATATAGCAGTCTATCCGTAAACTTCCTGCGCGTAAACACACGAACGAAGTCAGCTGAGAAAGAAAATATCAATGGAACCTTTTGACCCCCGTATATTTAGAACACACAAATAAAAGGGGGAGTAGGAATGACTAACTAAACTCAAATATACATGCATACTTCAATATACATACGAATATGGGAGGCCTTCTGTTTTCTGCTTATATGCAATCTTTCTCGTCCCTTCTCAATTCCATACCGCACAAACACGTTCGAGTTATACACTGTCTTGTCTGGATGTTTTTTTTTTCAACAAGTAACGATTTCTAGTGACGGAAGTAATTTTGAAGATTTTATTACTTGCGGGAAGTCGCCGTGGAAGAAATGAATGGGGAGATTTATTTAGAACAGGCTACAACTTGTTTTACTATTTGCATTCATGTGTGTACTTCTGTTATCTGTTTCTGGTGTGAATTTACTCTGATTTTTTATATTTACAAACTTTTTTCTATGTAGGGGAGAACCGGGTAAAATGCCTACTTGGGTAAATTGTCAATCGTTAATAACTTGGCAAAAAAAAATAAATGAATAAATAAAACCCAGAGAGGTCTGAACTTATTTTACAAATTTTCAATCTTTCTAATTAAAAAATTATTTTTAATAAAAAACGGGATTTTCAGAGTATGGGCCCTTGATCGGGAAACCGGGAAATGAACGGGAATTAAAAAATTGACCGTGGATCTATAATAATAATATATAATATATAATAATAATAATAATCCGCAAGTTCTTACATTCCTTCAGTGATTTTGTCTGTTCACACCTGAAGTTTGGTACTAAAATATAAATATTTTTTGTTTTAAATCGAATACTTTTTAAAAAATGCATTTAAATTGATGAAAATTCAAATTTATGAATAACAGTTCAATTAATTTTAATTTCGTTAATAAATAAATCTATAATTTTATCTATAATTTTTAACAATTTTCAATCAAAAATTATTCTTTTTAAATTTTATAATTAATCTCTAATTTTTTAAATTATTTTGTTCTGTTGTCGATTATTCTCGCCAGTATTCGAATTTTTCTTTTGATTCTCAATTATTTTCCTCATTTCCGAATTATTTTATTTAATATTTAATTATTTTTGTCATATTGTAATTTTCCTTTCAATTACCAACTATTTTCTTAAAATCCCAATTTACTTCTTTAATTTTTAATTATTTTCTTCAATTCTCAATCAATTTCTTCAATTTTCAATTGCATTCTTCGTTTTTTTTTTTCAATTGTTCTCGAATTTTTTCAATCTTTTTTTCCATTCATTAAAGTTGTTTTAAAATTTCAATTTAATTATTCAATTCTAGGACTATTCTCTTCAATTCTCAGTTACATTCTTCAAATTTAATTTCCACCTTACAATTTTTAATTATTTATTTAATATTGAAAAAGTATCGCTCTTTGTCTATTATTTTTTTCAATTTTCAATTCAGTTGTTAAATATGCAATTATTTCCAACAATTATTCCTATAATTTTCTTAATTTTTCAATTTGCAATTATTTTCTTAAATTCAATATTTCTTGTTTTATTTTTTCAATTTTTTTTTAGTTGTCTATTAATCTAGTCATTTTTCTAATTTTGCATTCAATTAACAATTATTTTCGTCATTTTTCAACTATTTTCTTCAATCATTAATTATTTTTCGCAGTTTTTAATTATTTCCTACAATTTTTTCAATTTTCAACTATTATCTTTAAATTCTGTAATATATTTTTTGATTCTTTGAATTATTTTGTTCTGTTGCGTATTAATCTATTTATTTATTTATTTAACAGGAAGCAATTTTTTAAATTTCATTTTTAATTGTCAATTATTTTCGTCATTTTGTAGTTTCTTTTTTTCAATTATCAATTATTTTTTCAAATTTTAAAATAATTCTTAAATTTTCTATTTATTTCCTTAGTTTTTTATTATTCTCTTTAATTTCAATTATTTTTTTCAACTTTCAATTCAATTGCTAAATATGCAATTTTTTCCGACAATTATTCCTATAATTTTCTTAATTTTTCAATTTGCAATTATCTTCTTTAAGTTTAATATTTTCTGTTCAAGTTTTTCAATTGTTTGTTTTAGTTGTCTATTAATCTAGTCATTTATCTAAATTCACATTCAATTAACAATTATTTTCTTCATTTTTCACTTATTTTTTACAATTTTTTAATTATTCTCGTCATTTTTCAACTATCAAATATCAACTTCAATTATCAAATATCTTTCGCAATTTTCAATTTTTTCCTACAATTTTTTCAATTTTTAATTATTATCTCAAAATTTTATAGAATTCTTCTTTGATTTTTTGAATTATTTTGTTTGCTTGCGTATTAATCTATTTATTTATTTATTTAACACAAAGCCATTTTTTAAATTTTATTTTTAATTGTCATTTATTTTCGTCATTTTGTAGTTTTTTTTCAATTATCAATTACTTTTTCAAATTGTAATTTAATTCTTAAATTTTCAATTTATTTCTGTAATTTTTTATTATTTTCTTCAATTGCTATTAGTTTTTTCAATTTTTAATTCAGTTGATAAATATGCAATTATTTCCAACAATTATTCCTATAATTCTCTTAATTTTTTTAATTTTCAATTATTATCTTAAAGTTTTATAATATTCTTCTTTGATTTTTTAAATTATTTTGTTTGGTTGGGTATTAATCTATTTATTTAATTATTTAACACAAAGCTATTTTATTGTTGCTTCCTATTGAATATAGTAATATTTTTAACCTATTTTTGTAAATATTTTTATAAAAATTATTATTTAATAAAAATTAAATAATTTTAATTATTTTTTTTAGATTATACTTTTTCCTAGTTTCATTTTCCTTTTAAAAAAAGCAATCTTTCCAGTTTTAAATAGTAAATTTTAATTTTAAAAAATATAAATATTAACTGTTAAAAAAGTATATTCTTCTAGTCCTGTAGTATAAAATACCATTTTACAGTTATATCCTGATTTACAATCGAAATTTTGTAAAAATACATATTATAATATTAACTATTAAAAATTTTTCACGTGTAGATTACAGAAAAATGGTAGAGAACATGATTGTAGAAGTTGATCATAGCGTTGTTGAGGAAATAAAATGATTTTTGAGTATTTTTTATGGATATTTGCTAAAATCTCTGTATTTTTCGTTGACAGCGCAATCGCCATCACGTTCTCTATAATTTTTATGTAATTTACACCTGAAAATACATTCCTCTACAAAATTTGAACTCTCTAAGTAAAATATTTTGGAAGATAGGGGGGGAAGTGGTCCATTTTTGATAAAAAATTCATTATATATTATATTTTATATATTATATTATATATAATATGTATAATATATTCATATATTTAATAGTATCAAATATATTAAAAATTATTTTGTTTTGCGTACGGAAACCTCGATTTTAGTGCGAGTGTAACTCGAACTTGCCCGATTTTTTGATTATTTTCTTTAATTTAACATAAATTTTTTTCAATTTTAATTCAGTTGTTAAATATGCAATTACTTCCAAGAATTATTCCTATAATTTTCTTAATTTTTCAATTTGCAATTATTTCCTTAAAATTTAATAATTCTTGTTTAATTTTTTTATTTGTTTGTTTTAGTTGTCTATTAATCTAATCATTTATCTAAATTTGCGTTCAATTAACATTTATTTTCATCATTTGTCACGTATTTTCTTGAATTTTTCAATTATTCTCATCATTTTTCAACTATTTCCTTCAATTATTAATTATTCTTCGCAATTTTTAATTTTTGCCTATAATTTTTTCAATTTTCAATTATTATTATCTTAAAATTCTATAACATTCTCTTTTTTGATTTTTTGAATTATTATGTTCGCTTGCGTGTTAATCTATTTATTTAACACAAAGCCATTTTTTAAATTTTATTTTTAATTGTCAATTATTTTCGTCATTTTGTATTTTTTTTTTAATTATCAATTATTTTTTCAAATTTTAATTTAATTCTTTAATTTTTAATGTATTTCCTGAATTTTTTATTATTTTCTTTAATTTCAATTATTTTTTTCGATTTTCAATCCAGTCGTTCAATTTGCAATTATTTTTAACAGTTATTCCTCTAATATCTAATTTTTCAACTAATTTGTTAAAATTTTATGTTTAATTTTTAATTTATCCTTTCAACTGTATGTAATTATGAAGCCATTTTTCGAATTTTGTTTTCAACTGTCAATTATTTTCGTCATTTTTTAGATATTTTCTTCAATTTCGTAATTTCCGTCATTTGAATTTTGAATTTGCAAAAGTTTATAGTTTTAAATATAAAGGCGAATTTCGTAAAATTAAAAATACTGTTTTAATTGTTTGAAAATTTGTGACCGGGCAAAACACAAGTTGTTACTGCTTCTGTATAAAAAATCAATGTTTAAACAAATTAATCATATTAATTATTCCATTTATATTAATAATAATTATAATAATTGCGCATTGAAGAATCATTTCTAATATATTTTTAAAACATAATTTTAAATAATCGCGGGGTGAATGAAAAGAAGTGCGCATGCGCAGAAAAAATACATTCGATTGCTAGAGTTACGTGAGTCACGTGACTATAAAAAGAATCATGGCGGAGTAACCTGTCACATTTGGCATTGAATGTCAAAATTTTCGTTTTCTTTCTAAAACTCACGCTATTTTGAAGGAAGTAGGTATTTTTGTAATTTATTACAACGTTTAATTTACTTTTGTAAGTTATTTTATAATTGTAGAAGCTTTATTTTTTTGTTCTAGACTATATTTCCATTTTTGTCGGACTGCTTTGGATTGAAACTTTATTTTTATGATAAAATATTATATTTTTGTTTTCTTGTTGCAAAATTGCAGCGGTCATAACAAAAGGACTGTTATAAAAATTTACTGATAAATGGCTTGCAACTGGACCGAAACTTTTTCAGGGTCCTTCCTCTTTTCGCACTGATTCTCAAGATCAGGTGTAATTTGCGACACGGTAATGTACACTTCCGCCCTGGAGCGATCATTATTCCTTCCAAAAACAGTGCAGCAAACGTTCTTTGTTCGTCAATGACGCCCACGTGCGTGATGCAGATGTATATAAATATGCGTAAGTTCAACCCAAGTGAAATAGTACCCTATAAATACTTGTGTGTATGTGTGTAGTCAACTTTTTTTATAAACGTATGAGAGCAACCTTCTCAACATGTGGACCAGCTTTTATACAAGGGAGCAAACTTGTATATACATGTATTTGCGTGAAGTTATATTGTATTGAAGTGCTCACGTTATTTTAACTAAGAAGGTAAACGTTGATTCATCAACCTCCTGAAGTAAACGAAAATTGTCTGCAACCGAGCGTCTACTGCTTTTTTGTTGCACTTTATGCTTCAGATCGTTATAAAAGATTCGTGCACTCAATTCTCCAACGATGGCGTCACACCATGTGAATTTAATCGTCAAGCTTTTTACCTTCGTTTTTAGTTGAGAAGAAGTTAATGACTCGAATGAATATGGAACTTTTAATAAATAATCAGGGACGCAATAAAGTTTATGGATTACGGGAAAAAAAGACATTTGTATCATTATTTCGGAAGACATTTTGAGTAATGAAGTTTTGTGATTTAATAATGATGAATTTAATGTTGGTAGATTATGAAACTTGTCTCTGGTTCACATTTCAGATTACACATTTCAAATTCCATATCCTATACTGGATTTCACATAACAGATTCCAGGGTGGACATTTTTTTTTTTTTTTAGTAATTCAATTCACGGTTTTTCCAAGTCAATTTTTCGGATTTTCCGGTTACAAATTTTTGAACAATTTAAACAGTATTTTTAATTTTGTTTCGCGTTTACATTTATAATAAAACTTTATACTTAAACTTAAAATTTACACATTCTTATAATATTATTTATAATTGAAACTTTAAAAGTTTTATTAGCACAAAATATTAAAAGCTAAATTTTTGGGCAATATTAAATTTAAACAAAATAGCTTCAAAATTATAGGAATAGGTGTTGGAAATAGTTGCGAATTGAACAACTGGATTGGACATCAAAAAAAATAATTGAAATTGTCGAAAATAATAAAAAATAAGTAAATAAAATGAAAATTTAAGAATTAAATTAAAATTTGGAATAATAATTGATAATTGAAAAAAAAATTACAAAATGACGAAAATAATTAACAATTGAAAACAAAATTCAAAAAATGGGTAGATTAATATACACAACCGAACAAAATAATTTAGAAACCAAAGAATAATTATAAAATTTTAAAATAATAATTGAAAATTGGACAAATTGTAGGAAATAATAATTAAAAATAATAATTAAGAAAATTATACGAATAATTTTTGGAAATACTTGCAATCTAAACAACTGGATTGAAAATCAAAACAATAATTAAAATTCAACAAATTATTGAAAATTGAAGAATGGAATTGAAATTTAAAGAATATACTTAAAAATGAAAAAAAAAAGTAATTAAAATAGCCGGGAATTAATAAATATAGAAAAAAATAATTGAAAACTGAAAAATGGAAATAAAAATTGAAGAATAGAATTAAAAATTAAAGAAAATAATTGAACAATTGTATTTAAAATTAAAGAAACTTAATGATAATCGAAAAAAATAATAGAAACAAGAAGATATTTTTTTAATATTAAAGATAAAATAATTGAATCAGACAAGCGAAATTTAAATTTGAAGAAAATAACTAAGAATTGAAGAGAATAGTTATATAATTGAATAACTGGATTGAAATTTTAAAACAATTTTTATAAGTAAAAAAAATAATCGAAAAAATATTATTATCAATTTTACGGCAATATGACGAAAATAATTAACTAAGAAAAAAAAAATAATAATAATTACCAATTGGAAAAAATTCGAAAAATGTGAGAATAATCTTAAAATTGAAGAAGAATAATAAATTGTCAATTAGAAAGTGATGAAAATAATGGGAGAAATTGTAGAAAATAATTGATAATTAAAACAAAAATTACAATATGACGAAAATAATTAAATGTTGACGTTAATAATTATTAACTAGTAAAAAAATAAATTAACAATTTAATAAAAATTCGCAAAATGGTGAGAATAATCGGCATTTATACAAAAAATTTTTATAATTAATTAATAATCATGAAACTGAAGTAGAATAATAATTTGTCAATTGCGAACTGATGAAAGTTATGGAAAAATTGTAGAAATTAAATTGAAAATTGAAGAAAATAATAAAAAATTAATGTAATAAAATCAAGAATTGAGGGTAAAAATTGAAACTTTAAGAATTAAATTAAAATTTGAAAAAATAATTGATAATTGAAAAAGAAACTACAAAATGACGAAAATAATTAACAATTGATATCAAAATTCAAAAAGTGGCTAGATTATTACACAAACGAACAAATTAATTTAAAAATCAAAAAATAATTATAAATTTTTAAGATAATAATTGAAAATTGAACAAATTGTAGGAAATAATAATTGAAGGAAATAGTTGAAAAATGACGAAAATAATTGCCAATTGGAAACTAAATTAAAAAAAATGACTAGATTAATAAACAACTGGAGAAAATAATTGAAAAAATTAAACAAGAAATATGAAATTTAAATAAAATAAATGAAAAATGAAAAATTAAGGAAATTATAGGAATAATTGTTGAAAATAATTGCACACTGGATTGAAAATCGAAAAAAATAATTAAAATTTAAAAAAATCATCGATAATATGAAGAAAGCAATTAAAAATTGAAGAATGGAATTGAAATTTAAAGAATATACTTAAAAATGGAAAAAAAAGTAATTGGAAAAAGCCGGGAATTAATTGATATACTCTCTAAAATTGAATTAGTTAAAAGTAACTTATTATTAATAAAATATGACTAATTATTATTAAAAATATAACGAAAAAATAGTTAAAATTTGACTCATTGAATTAGTAAACAGAATTTTTCTAAAATTTTAGTTTTTAGACATAATTTAGACAAAACCTAAAAATGAATTTGACTAATAATTATGTATTTTTTACTAAATGCTTAGTAGAAATATAACTATTTTAATTTGTGACTGAGTTTTTGCTTTCAAATTAGTTATTTTTAACTAATTCAGATTTAGAGAGATAGAAAAAAAAAAATAATTTAAAACTGAAAAATGGAAATAAAAATTATAGAAAATAATTGAACAATTGTATTTAAAATTAAAAAAACTTATGATAATAAAAAAAAAAAAAAATAATAGAAAAAAGTCGAAATTTTTTAATATTAAAGAAAATGATTGAAAATTGAAAAGTGAAATTTAAATTTGAAGAAAATAACAGAGAATTGAAGAGAATAGTTCTAGAATTGAATAACTGAATTGAAATTTTAAAACAATTTTTATGAGTGATAAAAATAATAATAGAAAAAATCCGAGAATAATTGAATATTAAGGAATGAATTGAAAAACGATAGAAATAATTGAAAATTCAAAAAATATTTGAGAAACATTTTTTTTAAAACAATTTTTATGAGTGAAAAAAATAATCGAAAAAATTATTATTATCAATTTTACGGCAATATAACGAAAATAATTAAATGTTGACAAAAATAATTAACCATTAAAAAAAAAAATTAACAATTGAAAAAAATGGTGAGAATAATCGGCATTTGTAAAAAAAAATGTTAAAATTGACGAATAATCATAAAATTGAAGGAGAATAATAAATTGTCAATTGTAAACTGATGAAAATTATGGAAAAAAATTGTACAAAATAAATAAAAAATTAAATAAATCAATTGGAAATTAAAGCATTGTATTGAAATTTCAAGAAAGTATTTGGTAATTGAAAAAATGCGAGATTTATTGAATTTTGAATAAAATAATTGAAAACAAAAGTTTGCAATTGAAAATTGAAGAAAATATTTATAAATTAAAGAAATTAATTGAAGATTAAAGATTTTTATTGAAATTTTAAAAAATAGTTGATAATTGAAAGGAAAATTACAAAATGATTAAAGTAATTAAATATTGAAGAAAATAATTGACAATTGAAAGAAAAATTCGAAAAGTGGCAAGAATCACCGATAACAGAACAAAATAATTTTGAAAAATTAAAAAACTATAAAATTTAAAGAGAATAATCGAGAGAATAATTGAATATAGGAAACTGTTGAAAATTATAGAAAACATTATAGATTTATTTATGAATGAAATTAAAATTATTTGAACTGATATTTATAAATTTTAATTCTTATCAATCTAAACGTATTTTCTAAAAAGTATCTGATTTAAAAAATTCGAAATGTAGAATTCGGAATATGGAATTTGAATTGCAAAACGTAGAATCTAGAACTTAAAAACTGTAATTTTGACTTGACAGGAATTTGAACAGATTTCATTTTCCAGATTCCAAATTTCAAGTTGAGGTTGAGTTCCAATTAAAGGTTAAATCTGGGTTGTGAAATTTTGAATCTGAGATGTGAAAATTGGACTTGGAATTGGGAATCTGGAATCTGGAATCTGAGAAGTTAAATCTGGATTGCGAAATAAGGAATCTAGAATCTAGAATGTAAAATTCTGAATCTAGGATATGGAATCTATAATATGAAATTCAGAATTTGGAATGTGAAATCTGGAATGGAATTCGAAATGTGAAAATTGATTTGCGGAATGTGGAATCCGGAATTTGGAATCGGGAATGTGTAATCTAAGATCTTAAATGTAGAGTGTAAAATTAAATTTGCGGAATGTGGAATTCGGAATCAGGGATGCAGAATCTGGAATGTGAAAAATGAACTCTAAAATGTGAAATTCGAAATCTAAGATACCGAATCTTGAATGAAGAATCAGGCATCTGAAATATGGAATTTGGACTTGGAATCCACAATCTAGAATCTTTATGTTAAATCTTGATTGCGGAATCAGAATCTAGAATTTGGAATGTTGAATCTGGAATATAGATTTTGAAACAAAAAACCTAAATATGGAATCCGGAATGTTTAATCTCGGATGTGAAAACACCTTACATAAACTACTAAACTTGAAAACCGGAACCTGGTATTTAAAATTTGAAATTTGGTATTTGTTACATAGAATGTAAAATTCGGAATATGGAATCCGGGATAAGTTTATAAACTATAAATTTCGCCAGCCAATTAACTTCATAATCGACTGCCTAAATTTCCAACAGCATTAAAATTCCCGTTATAAATAAATTCACATAAGTAAAGTTGTCATTGTTTTGTGATCAATCAGAATACTTAACAGAAGACGGATCAACAAATATTATACATATTTTTGTTTCTTTTTTTCGTTTAAATTTCAAAGGAAGGATGATCTTGAAATTTCATCTGTCTTTCCTTTGTCTCTGGGCTGAGATTGAAAGACATAGGACCGCTGAAGACACCTGCAGGAGAACAATAGTTGGCTCGATAAGAAATGCGTCGACTTCGCGAAGGCCAAATCACGAAAGGCACTGTCTAGAGATAAAAGTCGTCTATCTGTCGAAAAGGGACGTTGCCTTGAAATTTCACGATTCTGTCCTTTTAGCAGACAAAATATGGCAAAGGAGGCTTTCCTCTCTTTATACGACAAGATCACAAGCGACAAGTCGATAAAAATCGATCAAGTTCGAATTGAAGCAAAAGACCGAAAGATAAAACACAACCATATTGGCCATCGAAACAGAATAAAATATAAAAAAAAAAACAGTAATCTTTAGGTATTTAATGAGGATATTATTGAATACAAAATGTATTATAAATTAATTCTCAGGAATATTTGTCTGGATAAATTTATTAAAACTTAGCTCATAAGCCAAATTTTTCCGTCTACACGATGTTTCGATACCAACGTTGGCATCCTCTTCAGGTGTAAAATCTATTAATTTAATAACATAAAAGATTTTTTAATCTAATATAACTGTTTTAACAAATATTCTTTTCCTTAAGATATTTTTAACTTACCCTAATTAATGAATATCCTACTTTAACAATAAATTAATACTAACATTAATACTAAAATTGGAACATGTATCTCTAAATGTTAATGTTAGTATTAATTTATTGTTAAAGTAGGATATTCATTAATTAGGGTAAGTTAAAAATATCTTAAGGAAAAGAATATTTGTTAAAACAGTTATATTAGATTAAAAAATCTTTTATGTTATTAATAGATTTTACACCTGAAGAGGATGCCAACGTTGGTATCGAAACGTCGTGTAGACGGAAAAATTTGGCTTATGAGCTAAGTTTTAATAAATTTATCCAGGCAAATATTCCTGAGAATTAATTTATCATACAATGATTACTGGATGGAATTGTTTAAATTTAACAAAATGTATTGTTAGAACCAGGAACTGAGATAAAATTCTTAGCAGATATATACACATTACAACCACTCCAGGGTCGTTGTTCCATTTTCGTACAGCATAAAAGGTCCATTTACTTAAAGCAGTGGATATTCGACCATCGGGTTCTATTTAGAAGGAAGTAGAACACTTCTGGGCAGTTTTACCATTCTCAGAATACCAGACGAGAGATCCATAACATGACCCTCTACTCAGCTGAATTGTTTTATCGTGCTGTTCATTTTGCCTCCATTCCTTTCTAGAAGGAAGTATCCGATCCTTTCTAGAGAAATCGAATAACTTTGTTATCCTGTTGTGTTTTATGACAACGCGAAAAAAAATCCCCCCCTAGCCTCTTTTCTTTTAATAAAAAGAACTTTTCAGTCTCATTCTTGCTATATTTTATGTTTCATTGTCACACCCTGACAATAGAGCTACTTAAAAAAAAAAAAGAACCGAGGCATTATATTGTTATTGAAATGGAAAATAGTGAAACTTCTGTGTCGAGTTTTCAAGCAACATTTGCAAATTTCATAATCGGGTAATAGAAATTCAGCGATTGCAAAATGTCGCTTCACGTGTATGTTCTTGCTGCATCTATTTAGCCCAGATATCAAAGGTCAGAGGTTCCATTAAAATCTGTCGTTCTATTGCAACAAATTATTATTATTGCACATTTAATTATGGCTTATGTGAGAGAGAAAAATCTTTAATGTGAACAATATGAGCATAAATTACTGTGAGTTCGGTTGATGAAAGATAGAGGTGGTTTAGGGAAGTTGTTAGACAATATAGAATGGAGTGATAGTAATAGTGTGATAAAAAAGTATGATAAAAAATGTCGAATTTAATACAGAAAGTGAAGATAATTTATGGATGGTTATTCTTTGAGCTATTCTTTTTTAGCAGTAGCTAATGATACAGTCATACAAAATTTAGGAAGTTTTTTAATAGGATTGTAATAATTCTATGAAAAAGGATCCAAACAACATGATAGACTGGTAAAACATAATTTTACAGATATTCATGAGCCCCGAAATAAGTTCTTGGGAAAATTTGATCTAGTAAAATTCTGTCAAATGAAAATTTTTTGAAAGTTCTTTTAAATCTCGTTTTAAGTTAGCCTCTTTTAAAGATTAAAAGAAAAAACGATAGCTTCAACAATTTTTATTTATTCAGATGTTCATGGTGTCAACGTTTCGAAATCTAAATGACTTCCTCTTCAGGACAAATTATCAATTTCATTTTTCATATTAATATGGTCAAATCTACAATAAATTTACAAATTACATAAATAAAATGACCAAAATAAAAACTCCATTAGAATAGTTACTAGATTGTCAGTAAATTAATTAGATACAAAAAAATAATAATAAGAAAATAATCAATTAGGATCACATTCGTATCATCGTCAATTTTTTCAATAAAAGGCAAACATAATATCGACAATATATAAAATCTCTTCCAATTCCACTCTAAAATAAATTCATTACTATTTATTCACAATTTAAATTAAATTAAATTAAATTAAACTTCAGTCATTATAACAATTTTTTAATTATTAAAACACAACTAAAACAATTATCTCAAATTAAGAGATAAAAACATTTTTTTCAAAAACGTATTTAAAAATTATTACATATTTAATTTCTTTAATGTTTTTAATTATTTTGTTTTGTTGTCGATTATTCTCGTCAGTTTTAGAATTTTTTTTCAATATTGTCAATTATTTTCCTCAATTCTCAATTATTTTCTTTAATTTTCAATACATTTCTAAAATTTTCAATTGATTTCTACAATTTGGATTTATTTCCTACAATTTTTTCTTTAATTATTCAATTGATAATTTATTATTATCCCTCAATTTCATAGTTGTTCTATGTAATCTTTCAAATTATTTCTTTCTGATGCTCATTAATCTCGCGATTTAGGGAATTTTTTATCAATTGACAATTATTTTCCATAATATTTCATTATTTTCGTCAATTTGTATTTTTTCTTACAATTATCAATTATTATTATCATACGGCTTCAATTTAATTCTTTAATTTTCAATTTATTTGCACAATTTTAATTATTTTCCTTAATTTTTAGTTATTTCCTTTTTTTAATTATTATCATCGATTATTAATTAATTCCACAATATTTAACAATTCTCGGATGTTTTCAATTATTTTTTTCACCCATAAAAATTGTTTTAAAATTTCAATTAAATTGTTCATTTCTACAACTATATTTTCTTCAATTCTCAATTACTTTCTTCAAATTTCTATTCTATTCTTTAATTTTCAATTATTACTTTAATATTAAAAAATGCCCGTCTTTGATCAATTATTTTTTTTCAATTATCAATAAAATTATATAATATTAAATTCAATTGTACAAATATTTCCTTTAATTTTCATATTTTCTTTGAAATTTAATTCATGTTTCAGTTTTCAACTTTTTCTTCTATACATTCTATAATTTTCGCTTTTTATCAATAACTTTTTAATTTTTAATTATATTATTCTAATTTCAATCACATTCTTCAATTTTCAATTATTTGTACGATTTTCAACTAACTCTTCAATATTAAAAAATTGTTGGCTTTTTTCAATTAATTTTTTCAATCATAAAAATTGGTTAAAAATTTCGTTTCAACAATTTTCTTTAACTTTCTTCTTTCTTCAATTTTCTACAACTATTTTCTTTAATTCCTTATTATTCTCTGTTTAATAATAAAAAATTCTCGACTCATATCAATTATTTTTCTCTACACCAATAAGTTTTTTTAATTCTAGATACAGTCGTGTAATTATATTCTACAAATTTTAATTCCATTTTTCAAATTTAAATTATTTTCTTCAATTTCCAAATATTTTTTCATTTTTCAATCAATTCTTCAATATTTAATAATTCTCTGATTTAAAATTTTTTTTAACAAATATATAAAAATTGTTTTAAATTATCGATTCAATTGTTCGATTCTATAACTATTTTTTTAAATTCTTAATTATTTTTTTGAATTTTTAATTCAGTTCTTCATTTTTCAATTATTTTCTTTTGTATTTAATAATTATGTGATTTTTAAAATTAATTTAAAATTTTTTTTTATATTTCCAGTATTTCAATTTTCAATTCTTTTTTTCACTCATAAAAATTGTTTAAAATTTCAATTTATTCTTCAATTCCACAACTATTCCATTCAATTCTCAATTACTTTCTTCAAATTTCAATTTCATTTTTTAATTTTCAATTATTACTTTATAATTAAAAAATTTCCGCCTTTAGTCAATTATTTTTGTTGTCAATTAGTCAATTAGTTTATTTAATATTAAATTCAATAATTGTTCAAATATTTCCTACAATTCTCGATTTTTTTAAAAATTTAATTCCATTTTTCAGTTTTCAACCTTTTCTTTCACACTCAATAATTCTCGGGATTTATCAATAACTTTTTTAATTTTTAATTATATTCTTCTAATTTCAATCACATTCTTCAATTTTCAATTATTTTTACGATTTTCAACTAACTCTTCAATAGTAAAAAACTCTCGGATTTTTTCAATTAATTTTTTCTATCATGAAAATTGTTTTAAATTTTTGTTTCAACAATTTTCTTTAATTTTTTTCTTTCTTCAATTTCTCATTATTATCTTCAAATTTCATTTCGATTTTTAAATTTTTAATTATTTTTATAACAATAAAAATGTCTCACCTTATATTAATTATTTTTCTTTACATTAATAAATGTCTTCAATTTTAGATACAGGTGTTCAATTATATTCTACAAATTTTAAATCTATTCTTCAACTCAATTCTTCAATTTCAAATTATTTTTTTCCAATTTTAAATTACTTTCTTCAATAATTTCATAAATATTTTTAAATTCTCTTATTTGATTAATTTTTTTTTATTATTATTTATTAATAAGTTCCTTTAATTTTAAATTCAATTGTTTAAATATTTTCAGCAAATCTCAATTTTTTTTCAAATTTCAATTCCATTTTTTAGTTTGCAATAATTCTTTGCGATATTCAATAATTCTCGCCTTTTTCAGTTCCTTTTTTCAAGCTTTTATTATATTCTTTAAAGTTTAATTCCAATCTTCAATTTTTAATTATTTTCTTAAATTTTTAATTGTTTTCTTTAAGTTTCATTTATTTTCTTCAATTTCAGTTTTTTTTTTAACTTTCAATCCAGTTGTTCAATTTACAATTATTTTCAACAACTATTCCTATAATTTTTTGAATTTTTCTATTTGCAATTATTTTCTTTAAATTTAATTTTTATTGTTTCATTTGAAAAATTTTTTTAGTTGCGTATTAATTTATCCATTTTTGAAATTTTGTTTTCAATTGTCAATTATATTCGCCCTTGTTTTTGTAATTTTTTTTTCAATTATTAATAATTCAATTTTAATTATTTTCTTTGATTCTCAATCCAGTCTTTCAATCTTCAATTATTTCCAACAGATATTCCTATAATTTTCTTAATTTTTAAAAAATTTTGTTTGAATTTAATATTTCCTATTGTTTAATTTATTTTTTTCAATTGTGTAATTTTCTAGACATTTTTCGAATTTCATTTACAAATTTTCAATTTTCTTTTATTTTGCAAATTTTTTAAATTTTAACTTCAACAATTTTTTTATTAATTAAAAAAACTTTTTCACTTATTTATACAATTTTTCGTTTAATGAATAAATGAAACCACTCTAATCGATAAAAACGAGATGTTTATTAATACAAAAAGTGCTCGAAAAACTAAAATTCATGAGCGTAAAAATATTTTATAGTACTCCCTAGAGCCTAGACTGTTATCACTTTAAAAGATAACGAAAAAATCAAAAACTTTATCAGAAGTCTGAAGATTATTTGGGAATACTAAAGAATATTTCGGAATAAATAGGAATATCAGTAATAATCGAGAATATTGAATATATTGCTCGAGGTTGAATCCATTTCGAATCATGCAGGCTCCCTAACTTCAAGTTGTAGATTTAACTGCCGCTAAAATATGTTATTCTACATGAAAAATGAAAGGACACGTAGTTTTTTATTTTCGATAAAAGTTATTTTTAACGAAGTTACGAGCACTTGAATTTGGAATTCCACTTGTAATTTCTTTCCTAATTAATATAATCAAATGTTTTTTGGATCTATTAGGTGGTCTTTTTTTCTTTAAAATTTTGACCATAAATTCTAATTAACATAAGCAAATATTTCTATAAGTTTCAGGCATACTAAACCATACTGGCAGCCAGGAGAATTTTTTTTTTTAAAGTAATTTTTTGCTTAAAGTTTGAGATTGTTGGCATGCAAGTTTACGAACAAATGAAGTGCAAATTCAACCGAAGTAAGTCCTTTTATTTAAAATCAATAATTAATGCACACTAACAATCTCAAATTTTAAGCAAAAAATTATTTTAGAAAAAAAATTCTTCTGACTGCCAGTATGGTTCAGCAAGCTTGAAATTTATAGGAACATTTGCTTATGTTGATAAGAATTATGGTCAAAATATTAAAGAAAAAAAAGCTGGAGTTTTTGAGAAAATGGACCTTATTTATTTTTGGAAAATCATCATTAATTTTGTTAATTTTCAAGCTTTTTAAATTTTTCAAACGGCATTTTGAAGAAGAAAAGACCACCTAATAGATCCAAGAAACAAAATTTGATTATATTAATTAGGAAAGAAATTACAAGTGGAACCTCGAAATTAAAATTCAGGAATTTAAAAATATTTTATAGTACTCCCTAGTATTCTTACAAGGAATACCTGATTTGATTTTCCAACAAATAAAAAATCGGGAAAAATACAAAATCCAGACCAAATTCTTGCAATTAATCAAGAGTAAATTTTCCAGAGTCGTTATTTTACAATTACGTTTTCCAAATAAAGAATTTGAAGCGAGTGATGAACGAATCACGTAACATAAGTAAATACACCTTCTCTGTTTATTAACGTTTCTTGTCGACTCTTTTTTCGTTTCTTTGCCAGTTCACGGCCGCCCAAAACATAGTTTGACCATCAAAACACCCCAGGATCGTTAAGAGGTCTGGTTTGCATCATTCAAGCACGTTTTCATGTTAAGTCTCTCTCTCTCTCTTGCTCTCTGAGACTCGAAAGAGGGATCGAGAGTGAAATTGTAGTTTGTCGAGAGAAGTGAAAAAAAGGAAGGAAAAAGATTATTGAGGCATAACGAGGGGTCGAGTAAAGGTCTCTAGGTCTCCGAGTCTCGATAACAGTCGATCATTATTTTCAGTTGCTCAAATTTCAAGATTTCAACTAGGTTTAATGGTCAATATCCTCTGACAGGGCAAGATTGTTTTTGACCTGTTCAGTTTGGAGATTTGAGACAAACCTTGGTTTAGGACCAAATATCTGTGATCCTATCTTGGAACTATTTCAAGTTTAGGGTCCGGGTCCCTATCTTTCGTCTACAAAAAAGTTTCAAATGAGGAGATACCCCTGTTTGTTGTCTTAGTGTGTGTACATGTTTTTTAAGACACACAAAGCCAGAAACTAGTGAGCCTAGTTTACACTGTAAAATATTGAATTAAGAGAATACGAAAAAAAAAAAAAAAAAACTTGCAAGTATGATAATCAATGAGCAAATAATACCTATAGACCTTGGTTCTTGAGGCATTTTTCACTATTTTTTTTAAATTTCAATATTCGAAAATAGTCGTTTTTCAATTTTTTATTTCACCATCTGCAAGTTTATTCAAGCTTTTTTTTGTCTTAAAAATATTTGGAAAAATATCTTCATCTAAATTCAATATTGTCATAAATTACCTAATTTAATTAACATAGTTATACGTTTGTTTGTACACGTGGTTACTTTAATTCTAATACACCCAAGAAAAGTTAATATGTTAATGATTTTAAATTTAAAACGGGAGATAGTAAAAAAATTTCGTTTATTCAAGTGTTTAGAACTATACAAACACGCACTCTTGTTTCCAGGTTTTTTTTCTATCAGAGAATTAAGAAACAAGCTACTTTATTATTATTTTTATTTTGAAATGATATAAAATTTCAATTTGAAATCAGAAATCGATAATTTTATAGTAATATTAAATTACTGCGAGATTGAAATTGGTGAATTATAAAGTGAAAATTGTGTATTGTAAATGAAAAATGGTAAATTGAGAATACAATTTGACAGGGTGTCTACTAACCGGGAAATAACCGGGAATTTAAATTGACCGGGAAAAACCGTGAATTAACCAGGAATTTTCCGTCAAACCGGAAATTTTCTTTCTGAGCTAATAAATTTGACTAATATATCAATTTGTTTTATAAATAAAGATGGTAACTTTATGCATTTTGAACCAATCTGATTATGCGTTTTAATGTTGTGTAATTATGTGACAATTATGCAATTGAAAAAATAAAAAATATACATTAAAAATTAAAACATAATATATCAATATATTATTCAATTCTTCAATTATTCAACTATTTTCAAAAATTCACAATTATTCTCTTCAATTGCCAATTATTATTTTCAATTTTCAATTATGTTCTTCAACTCTCAATTATTTTCTTCAATTTACAATTATTTTCTACAATTCTCAATTATTTTCTTCCATTTTGAATTATTTTAATTAATTTCAAATTATTTATTCATTACTCAATTAATTTCTACTATTTTCTTCAATTAGCAACTATTTTCCTCAATTTTCAATTATTTTCTTCAATTTTCAATTATTTTCATCAATTTCTAGTTAATTTCTTTACTTCTGAAATATTTTCTACGATTTTCAATTATTTTCATCAATTTTTAATTATTTTCTTCAACTATAAATTATTTTTTTTTAATTGCCAATTATTTGATTCAATTTTCAATTATTTTCTTCAATTTTTAATTATTTTCATCAATTATCATTTACTTATTTCACATCTCAATAATTCCTCCAATTTTCAATTATTTTCTTCTATAATAATCTATAATCAATAATTCTCGGCTTTTTAAAATATTTTCTTTAATTCTCAATTATAATTTTCGACATTCAATTCCATTCTCCAATTTTCAATTGTTTTTTTTCAATATTCAATAACTCTAGGCTTTTTATAATGATTTTTTTAAAATTCTCAATTATTTTCTTCAATTTCCAAGTATTTTTTCATATTTTCTTTCAATTCCTCAATTTCTTTTCAATTTTCTTCAATATTCAACAGTTCTCAGCTTTTTTAAACTATGTTTTTCTTTCAATTTTAATGTAAATTGATAATTTTTAAATTATTTTCACCAATTTCACCGCGGGATATATTATTGAATAAATAAATAAATAAATAACAATTCGCATTTCTTTCCGTCGATTTCTCAATTTTTCTGCTTTTTTCAAATATTGTCTTCAATATTTTTAAGTACTTTCTTCAATTTTCAATTATATTCTTTAGTTTTTAATTATTTTGTTCAATTTTCAATTGTTTGTTTCAATATTCAGTAATCTCGACTTTTTTCAATTATCAGTTATTTATTTCATGTTTCAAATCCTCCTTCAATTTTCAATAATTTTCTTCTATTTTCAATTTAATTGTACATTTATTTTTTCAATTCTCAATTAAGTTCTTTAAATAACAATTCTCTTGTTTAATTTTTAATTTTTTCTTCAACAATTAATAATTCCTGGCATTTTCCATTTTTTTTAAATTATAAATTAATTTCTTCTTTTTTCAATACAGTTGTTCCATTCTTCAATTATTTTCTTTAATTTTCAATCGTAATTTTCGACATTCAATTCCATTCTTCAATTTTCAATATTCAATAACTCTAGGCTTTTTATAATGATTTCTTGTTAAATTCTCAATTATTTTCTTCAATTTCCAAGTATTTTTTCATATTTCTTTCAATTTCTCAATTTCTTTCAATTTTCAATTTCTTCTCAATTTTCTTCAATATTCAACAGTTCTCAGCTTTTTTAAATTATGTTTTTCTTTTAATTTTAATGTAAATTGATAATTTTTAAATTATTTTCACCAATTCGCAATTCTTTTCGTCGATTTCTAAATTTTTCTGCTGTTTTCAAATATTGTCTTCAATTTTTAAGCACTTTTTTCAACTTTCAATTATTTTCTTTAGTTTTTAATTATTTTGTTCAATTTTTAATTGTTTGTTTCAATATTCAGTAATCTCGTCTTTTTTGAATTATTTATTTTCAATTATCAGTTATTTATTTCATGTTTCAAAACCTCCTTCAATTTTCAACAATTTTCTTCTATTTTCAATTTAATTGTTCAATTATTTTTTCAATTCTCAATTAAGTTCTTTAAATAACAATTCTCTTGTTTAATTTTTAATTTTTTCTTCAACAATTAATAATTCCTGGCATTTTCCATTTTTTTTAAATTATAAATTAATTTCTTCTTTTTTCAATACAGTTGTTCCATTCTTCAATTATTTTCTTTAATTTTCAATCGTAATTTTCGACATTCAATTCCATTCTTCAATTTTCAATATTCAATAACTCTAGGCTTTTTATAATGATTTCTTGTTAAATTCTCAATTATTTTCTTCAATTTCCAAGTATTTTTTCATATTTCTTTCAATTTCTCAATTTCTTTCAATTTTCAATTTCTTCTCAATTTTCTTCAATATTCAACAGTTCTCAGCTTTTTTAAATTATGTTTTTCTTTTAATTTTAATGTAAATTGATAATTTTTAAATTATTTTCACCAATTCGCAATTCTTTTCGTCGATTTCTAAATTTTTCTGCTGTTTTCAAATATTGTCTTCAATTTTTAAGCACTTTTTTCAACTTTCAATTATTTTCTTTAGTTTTTAATTATTTTGTTCAATTTTTAATTGTTTGTTTCAATATTCAGTAATCTCGTCTTTTTTGAATTATTTATTTTCAATTATCAGTTATTTATTTCATGTTTCAAAACCTCCTTCAATTTTCAACAATTTTCTTCTATTTTCAATTTAATTGTTCAATTATTTTTTCAATTCACAATTAAGTTCTTTAAATAACAATTCTATTCTTCAATATTAAATAATTCCTGGCATTTTCCATTTTTTTTAAATTATAAATTATTTTCTTCTTTTTTCAATGCAATTGTTCCATTCTTCAATTATTTTCTTTAATTGTCAATTATAATTTTCGACATTCAATTCCATTCTTCAATTTTCAATATTCAATAACTCTAGGCTTTTTATAATGATTTCTTGTTAAATTCTCAATTATTTTCTTCAATTTCCAAGTATTTTTTCATATTTCTTTCAATTTCTCAATTTCTTTCAATTTTCAATTTCTTCTCAATTTTCTTCAATATTCAACAGTTCTCAGCTTTTTTAAATTATGTTTTTCTTTCAATTTTAATGTAAATTGATAATTTTTAAATTATTTTTACCAATTCGCAATTCTTTCCGTCGATTTCTCAATTTTTCTGCTGTTTTCAAATATTGTCTTTAATTTTTAAGTACTTTTTTCAATTTTCAATTATTTTCTTCAGTTTTTTTAAATTATTTTGTTCAATTTTCAATTGTTTGTTTCAATATTCAGTAATCTTGACTATTCAATTTTTTTTTTTTCAATTATCAGTTATTTATTTCATGTTTCAAAACCTCCTTCAATTTTAAATAATTTTCTTCTATTTTCAATTTAATTGTTCAATAATTTTTTCAATTCTCAATTAATTTATTTAAATAACAATTCTATTCTTCAATTTTTAAAGTTTTCTTCAATGTTAAATAATTCCTGGCATTTTCCATTATTTTTAATTATAAATTATTTTCTTCTTTTTTCAATCCACTTGTTCAGTTATTTTCTTTAATTCTCAATTATTGTATTCTAATTTCAATTTTATTTCTCAATTTTCAATTGTTTTTTTTTTAATATTCAATAGTTCTGTGTTTTTCCGATTTCAATTTCATTATTTAATTTTCAATTTATTTCTTCAGTTTTGAATTATTAACTTTAATTTTTAATTATTTTTTTAGATTTTCTATCTAGTTGACCAATTTTCAATTATATTCGTTGAATTTAAGAACCATTGTTCAATTTTTTCAATTATTGTTCAATTGTCGATTAATATTTCCTTTTTTTTTAATTTTGTTTCTAATTGTCAAATATATTTGTCATTGGTCAATTATTTCTTTCCATTACTAATTATTTCTTTTCGTTATTAATTGTTTCTTTTAATTCTTAATTATTATTTTTTGTAAAGTTTAATTTTTAATTCTTCAAATCTCAATTATTTTTTTTGAATTTCAATTATTTTCTTCAATTATCAACTGTTATCTTCACTTTTTTTTTAGCCATTTGTAGGTCTATTTATACTTAAAATATATTTTAAGTTAACAAGAGAAAAAACCGGGAAATGACCGGGAATTTTGTGGGACGAAATTAGTAGACACCCTGTTTGAGTAACAAATTGAATTAAGCATAGATAATAAATTACAAACATCACTTTTTTGTTTTTTCTCCTGAAAGTTATTTAAAAAAATATTTGAACAGTATAACAAAAAAAATTAATAGTTGACAAAATGAAAAATCGCCAAATAAAAAAGTGAACATTATAAAATTGAATTTCGGGATTAAAAAACCTTGCTCATGTTTGTTGACAAAAAATTAATTTCAATTGGTAAAAAAGAAGTTGACAATTGGACAATTGTTAAAAATGAGTTTTGATTGTTGAATTGAATGAATCTTGCTCTCCCTTTAAGAATAAGTGTTAAGTTATAAAGTGAAGATCCAATAGAGCGTTAAAATCAATTTTATTATCAAAATTGAGACTCGGAGCCTCAAGGGGTTAATAGTAACGACGTAGTCTAATAACATAAGCGAGAGATAGTGCCTGGGTTAACTCTCGTGATTCGCATCACGTGCCCTTAAGTATCAGAATGGCGTGCTAGGTGCTCGTATAATATACACTTACCAGTGGCGTAGCAAACAACTCAGCGCAATGTCAAGTGCTTTGTCTTTATCAAAACTCATATCTCTTTTACAAGAGATTATTATTATATTATATCATTCATAATAAACTCGTTAGTTTCTCACAATTTAGATAAGAACACTTATATATTACTCAAAAACATCACTGTAACAAATTGAGAATATTCTTATCAACTTCATTGAAATTTTATTAGCAACATTTGCAAGAAGAGAATTTAGTCGAGAGATTTTACCGAACAGTTTAGTAAATTAGAAAAAAGATGTCAATTATGTAATTATACAATTATGGCAATTACGTTATCGTGGATTAAAAATTCTGGTTTTAACATCTCAAATTACACATTCTGGATTTCATATCCATGATTCTACATTACATATTTTACATTCCGGATTCGGCCTTCCGGATTTTAGGTTTCAGATTCCAAAATCGAGACGACATATTCCGGATGAGAGAATCTACATTCCAGAAATCACATCTCAGATTTAAGATTTTAATTTTTAGGTTCCACATTCCGGATTTCTTTTTCTACATGAGAAATTCCAGGTTCAATATTACAGATTCCAAATCCAAGATTCTGAATTCCACATTTTACATTCCTAATTTCACATCCCACATTTTGAATTTCGCAAACCAGATTCCAGAATTCAACATTCGGGAAATCTCGTCTTAAATTCGAGTTTTCACAACTTCAGATTCCACGATCCAGATTCCACATTCTAGATTTCATATATCCGAGTCCAGATTCCACATTTCAGATTAAAAATCCCAGATACCACATTTCAGAATAAAAATTCCAGATTTCACACCCTAGAATTCCAAAAATCTTATATTTTTGAATAAAAATAACTTTTCCAGAATTCCAAATTTCCAACTTGTACATTCAGGATTCCATATTCCAAATGTCACAAATCAGATTTCGCGAAACAGTAGTAGAGTCAGAATTCGTGAAATCAGCATAAAAAATAAGATTTTTCTGTCTTATTAAATTATTAAAAAAGTCGAGGAAAAAGTTATTACGTTCGATCATAAAAATATTTCCACTAAACGAAAAGAAATTTAAACATTTTTTACAAAAGTCATTGCAAAATTAACATTTTTAACACTTTTTAATAAAAGCTCATATTTCATAAATGAGTTTATCGATTTAAGTGTACTTTGGATAGAAACAAAGAGCATAAAATAAACTTCCAGTTACAATTCAAAAATTAAAAAAAAAATTTCATAATTTGTTTATAAATTGTTTACAAACAATTAATTTTTTTTTAATGTTATGAACTTTTCAAAAATCGAGAAAATATAGTAAAATACACTTAAAACTCTAAGGAATCAAAAACCATTGAGAAAATTTATGAGCGATTATTTTTTTAGGCATTCCATGAATTGCATACATACTTCGTCATTTGGTGATATTTTGAGTGCTAAATAAGTGATTTAAAATGTTGCGAAACTTTTAGGCATACTTATTTATCACCTAGAATACTAGAGAAAAACAAAAAATTAAAAAATAGAATCTATATTCAATCGAACCAATTTCTCATGGAATGACCAAAAAAAAATCGATCGTCAATTTTCTCAATGGATTTCGATTTATTAAAGAATATTAAAAACCAATTAAATGTTTATAAACAATTTATAAACAAATTATGAGAAATTTTTTTTTTAATTTTTCGAACTGTAAGTGGAATTCTGTTTTATGCCTTTTGATTCAATTCAAGGTACACTTAAATCAGAAAACTAATTTAGTAAGAGATTTAAGCTTTTATTTAAAAAAGTGTTTAAAATTTTCATTTTGCAATAACTTTTGTAAACAAATTTTTAAAAATGTTTCGTTTTGTAGAAATTTTTTTAGAAACTAACAATTTTTTTAAAAAAAATGTATCTTTCAAAAAGATGATTCATATCCGAAAGCAATATTTTATATAGTTTTTTAATTATCACGAGAGAAGTGTTTTTTTTTTGTTTTTTTTTTGTTCTTTAATTTGTGCTTAATAAACTTCAAAAATGTCAACTAGTATTTGAGTTATGAACTAAAACAACGAGCTCCTATATTTTTTTCCTCCAACTGTTCTAGCTTAGGGATAGAGTTGAATTTGAAATTAAAAATTTTCAAAAATTGAAAGATTACCTAATATTTATCTCGTGATAATTAAAAAACTATTTAAGCTATTGCTTTCGGATATCGATCAACTTCTTAGAAATTTTATATTCTCTAAATTTCAGGCATCACAGACAGTCACCTTTTTTTTCACCTTTTTTCAATGTTGTCACCTCTTTCATCTTATTTGATGATTTGTCACCTTTTTACATTTTTTTTTTTCACCTTTTTTGGAATCAAAAATATATAATTTTTTGTAAATATTTCCAAGTATGTTCATAAAATTCAGATTTAATGTTTGAATTTAGTTTTATTGAAGATTGATAAAACAACAAAAAATTTGATTTACTAATAAAAAAGCCATAAAAAAGAATAGAGTCGAATAAACAGTTAACTAATCTTTTCTATGTTCTTGCTATTTATGTACACGGTAAAAAATTTATGAACGTGGATACAAAAAATTATTAATATAAGTAAATTAAGAAATTCAACGTTTATTATCTTTAAAGTACAAATGAACAACTTATAAAAAAGCAATACTCATTTATGAAATAGTTATACTATTTTTCGGTATATATAAATCAAATACCTAAAACAGTTATATTGAATATCAGTGCATATAGGTATTCACTTTTCACTTACTTCACAAGCAACAGAATAAGCTATAAGTCGATATATCCAATTTTCTAATATAAAAACATTTAATCCTGCAATTTATATGTTAATATATTTCCACTATTGTGGTTACAATAATTTTTGTCCATCCAATGTTTTGTTAATGTTGTCACGTGGTTTAGTCGGTTTAGTCTATAGCAGACAGTCGCAAGGGAGCAGTATATTAATTGCTAAATTTCTTTTTATTTATACAAGTCTATTAAGATTTAACTTATAATCTTCTTACTTATTTTATTGTTGGTACATTTTCAGAGGAAAAATGTGTTGCATTTGTACAATCTATTTGAATTAAATGGAATTAGAGGAAATACATAACCTCTTTTAAATCGATAATTTTTCTCGAATTTTAAAAATATACTTTATAACTTTCGATTTGAGGGTTGTTGTTGCTCCTAAAAACTGTAAATTAATTAATCCAGCATATAAGCAAGAATCTTTCTCTACTTTTCAAAAAAAACTTAATTCGTTATCATGAGTGCAAAAAAAGGTTTCGAATTTTTGGATGGTATAATAAGTACATCTGACGAAAATACATATATTTGTTCAAGTTATAAAAGTATTACAATATTTATGCTAGAGCACATACATTATTTAAGAAGTCCAGTTGTTAAAAATTTCTGATTTAAGTTTGAAATATATATGACAATCTAACCCCAAAATTTTGAATCCGATTCATAATTGTCAAAATAGAAACAATAAATATTTTATTAATCGGAAATATTTAAAACTATATTCAGAATTCCATTTCGTCAGTCAGCATTCTTAAAATTATGACTCTTGTTAAATAGGTTTTTTTTAAGATCTCAAATCTTAGATTTTCATGATAATTATCTTACTTCAGTTATATGTTGATAATGACTATTTCGATGATTCTCAATATCACTATTTCAGACATATCGAATTTATATCCTATTCATAATGCATCTATAATATAGTTAAATATCTTAAGAAATGTCATTTTCACTATTGTAGCGAATTTGGATTATCCATGGATCCATTCTAGCTATAAGTTTACCTATTACAGTGAATACTTTTGATAGTTCATAAGAACTTTTTTTACCGTGTAAATAGAATTAACATTACCATAACATACCATTTTTATCATTTTGTAATTTTTTTTTCAAATCTTAATTATTTTATTTATATTTCAATGTATTTCCTCCATTTTTAATTATTTTCTACAATTCTCAATTATTTTCTTCAATTTTCAATTATTTTATTCAATATTCAACAATCCTCGACTCTTTTCAATTGTCAATTATTTTTTTGAACTTTCAATATAATTCTTTAATTATCTTTTTCAATTTTCAATTGATTACATAAATTTTAATTTATTTCCTAAAATTTTTACTATAATTTTCTTCAGTTTCTAATAGACAACTTAAAATTCTTCTTCAATTTTGGACCTAATTATCCTTTAAATTTTTTTAAATTATTTTTTCCTGTTGTCGATTATTCTCGATAAATTTCGATTTTTTTTCACTTTTTTCTCAATTTTGAAGTATTTTTCTTAATATTGAATTAATTTAGTAATTTAGTAATTTTTCTTTTAATTATCAATTATTTTCTTACAAATTTAATTTAATTCTTTAATCTTCAAATTTCTTCAATTTTTAATATTTTCTCCAATTATAATTCTTGTCATTTTACAATTTTTTCTTTCAATTATTATATATTTTCCACAATTTATAATTATTTTTGACAATTTTTTCAATTATTCCCTTAAAATTGTATAATTATTCTTTTTTTTCAATTTTTTTGTTTTGCTGTCTATTAATCTAGCCATTTTTCGAAATTTGTTTCTATTATTTTTGTCATCTTTTAGATATTTTCTTCAATTATTCCGCAATTTTCAATTATTTTCTACAAATTTTTCAATTTACAATTATTCTTGAAGTTTATAATTATTCTTTAATATTTTGTTCTATTGACAAATATTCTCGACAGCATCTAATTTTTTTCAATTGTTAATTACTTTCTTAAAATTTTAATTTAACTCCTTAATCTTTAATTTATTTCTTCAATTCTTAATTATTTTCTTTTCTCAATTTTTATTTTTAATTAAAAACCCAGTCTTCAATTTTCAATTATTTTAATCAATATTCAGTCATTTGTACCTTCCTTTAATTATCAATTACTTTTTTCAAATTTGAATTTAATTCTTAATTTTTTTTATTATTTTCTTCAAATATTAATTTTTCAGTTATCAATTATTTTTTTCTATATTCTACAATTTTCAGCTTTTTTAATTACTTTTTTTTAATTTTTAATTATATTCTTAAAATTTCAATTCCATTTTTCAATTTTAAATTTTTTTCGATTTTCAATCCAGTGGTTCAATTTGTAATTATTTCTAACAATTATTCCTATAATTTTCTTAATTTCTTAATTTAATATTTCTTGCATAAATTTTTCAATTATTTCTTTTAGTTGTCTATTAATCTAATTATTTTTCGAATTTTGTTTTTAATTGTCAATTTTTTTGGTCAGTTTTCAGATATTTTCTTCAATTTTTCAATTATTCTCGTCATTTTTCTATTATTTCTTACAATTAGCAACCCTGTTTTAAACACATTCTAGTTTGTTGTTTATTATATTTTTTGTCACTTTTCTGTCACCTTTTTCAAGGAAAAAATTCACTTTTTCACCTCTTTTGAAGATAAAAGGTACTGTTATGCCTGTGAATGTGAAAACTCAAATATGGAATCTGAAATCTTGAATGTAAAATCTGTAATTCGGAATCTGAGATGTGGAACCTGGAATGTGGAATCTAAAATGTGGAATCTGGAATGTGAAATATGGGGAGTAGAATATCTACGATATGGTATCTGGGATTTGGAATCTGGAATGTGGAATCCGAGATTTGAAATGCGGAATTTAATATTTGAGATGCAGAATCTGGAATCTGGAATTTGGAATACGGAATAAATTACAGATAAGATGAAAATGTGGATTCTGAAATATGGATTCTGGAATGTGAAAATTGAAATCTGGAATATAGAATATGGGATGTAGAATATCTACAATATTGTATCTGGGATTTGAAATCTGGAATGTGGAATCCGAAATGTGAAATCCGGAATTTAATATTTGAGATGCAGAATTTAGAATTTGGAATACGGGATAAATTACAGATAAAATTAAAATCTTTAGTCTGAAAACTGGATTTTGGAATGTAGAAATTCAAATGTGAAATCTGAAACGTGGAATGTAAAATCTGTAATTCGGAATCTGAAATATGGAATCTGAAATGTCAAATCTGGAACGGGAATGTAGAATATAGGATGTAAAATATCTACGACATAGTATCTGGAATTTGGAATCTGGAATGTGGAATCCGGAATTTAATATTCGAGATGCAAAATCTGGAATTTGGAATACATGATAAATTACAAATAAGATTCTAAATTTAAAAACTAAATGAAAATAAATATGCTTCAAATCTTTTTTTTTTTAATTTTAATCGATTTTAATGGTATTGTTTTGAATAAGGTTTGCGACAGTGTGGAACGTTCTTTTCACTTGTTTCTCAGCATGGGGCGTGTACAAATGTAAAAAGGTTTCTTGCGCCCTTGAGAGGTGGTCCATGGGGCGATGTTTTGAAAGATCTGTAAGGTTAGTATAGCCCAAATGGTTTTTAGCACGATGCGAATATACTGAGTAAAGAAAATAGCATTGCCCCACACGAGCTTCTAGCATGGAAGCTTATAGAAATAATTACCTCCTCCGTTTGTGTTTTTTATTACGCACATTCATTTCTATTAATAAAAGACAATTTAGACAACATACCCAGTTCCATTTCATTGTACAAAAATTCACCTAAAACTCCAAATATTCTCTTTAATTATACTTTTCTAAAGTAAAACTAGTTTAATCTTAATTTTTAGATTTTTACTACAATACAATATACCTAAAAATCTATAATAATAATCCGCAAGATTCATTCATTCATTCATTCTTGTCTGTCCTCACCTGAAATTTGTCACTTAGATATTTTTTTGTTTTAAATCTTGTACGTTTGAAAAAATGTATCTTTAAATTAAAATTAGAGACTACTTTCATAAGAGTTAATTTAACTGCATTGACAGAAAATAAATTAATTAAAATATAGTTTACTCTAAATTAAAATATTGAACTGAAATTTCCATACACTCAAGTTTTTAGTAAATTAAAATTTAATTCTATCAATATAAATTAACTTAAAATGTTCTTGTGATTAAATTAATTAATATTTAGATCATTGAAAATTGAGATTATTAAAATTTTGAAATAAATATTTTTAATGAAAATCTAAATGAGTAATTAAGAATCAATATATATTTAAGTTTTAATTTATTCAAGTTTGAATTGATCTAAATTTTTATTGGTTATTAGGCTTTAAATTATCTAAATTTTAATCAATCCTTGTATTTTTATTATTCTGATTATTAATAACTAATCATTTAAACTTTTCACAATTTTAATTTTTTTTTTTTATATATAAATTTCACTTAATTTCAAATTCCTTTAGACCCAATTTTCATTGATTCAAATTATGGTCTAAATTATTATTTTCAAAACTTTGACTGATTAAAGCTTTAATATACAATTAAATTTTTTAGTATAATTAGAAATTTTTCTATAATGATTAATGTTAAAAATAATTTAAATATGCATTATTTAACAAACAAAAAGTTGAATTTTCTCCTTTTATTTATTTTTCTTATTATTTTTTCTTTTCTAAATATAAAATTGGAAAATTCGTCCTCTTTTAAAATATTTTTTATTTACTTTCACTTATTTGTTTATTTCTTGAAGTCGGCAACAATTTTAATTTGCATAAAATAAAAGTTATATTTATCTAGAATATTAAGTTTATTTAAATTACAAATTTCATTAAATTATTTATCTTATTTGTACTTGCAAAAATTTATAGTTGTAAATGACCAGAAAGAATTCAATGTTTTTCAATTCTTATGTTGTTATTATTTTCAACAGTTTTCAATGTACAATTATTCTCTTTAAATTTTATAATTATTCTTTAATTTTTTTAGATATTTTGTTCTATTGTCGATTATTCTCGACAGATTTTAAATTTTTCTTTCGATTGGCAATTATTTTCCTCATTTCTGAATTATTTTCTTTAATATTTAATTTTTTTAGTCATTTTGTAAATTTTCTTTCAATTATCAATTATTTTATTGAAATTTCAATACAATTCTTCACTTTTAATTTATTTTTACAATTTTATCCATAATTTTCTTCAGTTTTTAATTAACAATTTATTATTCTCCTTCAATTTTATGATTATTCATTAAATTAAAAAAAAAATTTTAATCCCGATTATCCTCACCACTCTTCGGTTTTTTTTTCAATTGTTAATTATTTTTTTTAATAGTTAATTATTTTCGTTAAATTGTAATTTTATTTTAAATTTTATAATTATTCTTTAATTTCTTTAGATATTTTGATCTGCTGTCGATTATTCTCGACAGATTAAAATTTTTTCTTTGAATTATAATTATTTTCCTCATTTCTAAATTATTGTCTTTAATATTTAACTATTTTAATCATTTTGTAAACTTCTTTTCAATTATCAATTATTTTATTGAAATATCAATACAATTCTTCAATTTTCAATTGTTTTCTACAATTTTATTTATAATTTTTATCAGTTTTTAATTTACAATTTATTATTCACTTCCAATTTTATGATTATTCATTAATTAAAAATAAAGCATTTCCTAATCTCGATTATTCTCACCATTCTTCAATTTTTTTCAATTGTTAATTATTTTTTTAAATATTTTTTACTTTTGTTAATATTTCATTAATTTCGTCATATTGTAATTTTTCTTTTAATTATCTATTATTTTTTTTAAATTTCCAATTAATTTCTTCAATTTTTAATTACTGTCTTCAATTCTCAAATATTTTCTTTAATTTTCAATTATTCTTATCGATTTTCCATTAATTTCTCAATATTCAATAATTCTTGGATTTTTTCAATTACTTTTTTCACTCATCAAAATCGTTTTAAAATTTCAATGCAATTGTTATTATTATTATTATTATTATAGCCTACTTTATATTATTATTTTGATTATAATTAAAATTCTTTATTTTTTAAGTTAATTGTTCAATTATTTTCTTTAATTTTTAATTCCATTCTTCAATTTTTAAGTATATTCCACAAATTTAATTTCGAATCTTTAATTTTTAATTGCTTTTTTCAATTTTTAATTATTTTTTTCGATTTTTAATCCGGTTGTTAAATGTGCAATTATTTCCAACAATTATTCCTTCAATTCCCTTAATTTTTCAATTTGCAATTATTTTCTTTAAATTTAATATTTCTTGTTTAATTTTTTGAATTATTTTTCTCAGTAGTCTATTACTCTAGTTTTTTTTAATTAAACTTGTCATTTTTCAACTATTTCTTTCAATTATTGATTATTTTCCGCAATTTTCAATTATTTTCTACAATTTTTTCAATGTTCAATTATTATCTTAAAATTTTATAATTATTTTTCGATTATTCAAATTATTTTGTTTGGTTGTATATTAATCTAGACATGTTTTTAATTTTGTTTTCAATTGTTGAATATTTTCGTCATTTTGTAATTTTTGTTCCAGTTATCAATTATTTTTTTCAAATTTTAATTTAATTCTTAAATTGTCAATTTATTTCCTCGACTTATTATTATTTTTTTTCAATTTAAACTTTTTTTTTGGATTTCCAATCCAATTGTTCAATTTGCAATTATTTCGAACAGTTATATTCCTATAATTTTTCAACTATTTTGTTTAAATTTAATATTCATGTTTTAATTTTTTAAACTATTCATTTCAATTATGTAATTGTGTAGTCATTTATCGTATTTTTTTCAGCTGTCAATTATTTTCTTCATTTGTCAGATATATTCTTCAATTTCGTAATTTCCATTAATTGTATTTGCAAAAATTTATAGTTTTAAATGACCAATAACAATGGAAATTTTGTCGCGCACCAGGGCGCGCGTTAATGTTGCTGGTATTATAATAATTTGTTACTATTTCACATATTTACATCCGTCATTTCTGCATTCATACGATATTTAACTTCTTTTCACAACTCTCATTACTTAAATCTCATATTTAAAAAGAAAAAACCATAAAATCCCAAATTGTATAAATGAAGTGTAATAATTCCCATCAAATGTTTTGTAAAACCCTGACAGATTTCGAAGGCTGTGAAAGAAGCTAAAGTTGATGAATGAGAGACAAGGGGATATTATTTTCGAGAGAAGAGGTTCGCCTTGCTCCTTTTTTTTTTTTTTGTTATTTTCTTTTTTACCCAAGATGCGGTTCTGAGCCGCGGGTGCTGAAATAAAATTTGAAGTTATTACACCGCGCAATATAGGGACCTTACCCGATAATTATTTTTGTAGTCGGCACGAACGTGCCATCAACAATAAGTGAAGACCATAAACGTAAAGCGTTCTTTGGGAATAGAGCAAGGTAAAGTAAAGAAAAATAGTAAAAACCCCTCAGCAATCATGCGAGAAAACACAATATTTGCTTAGGACGTGCAAAACACACGAAAATCTTTTGTACAGGATGGTAGCGACCAAAGAGGTGTGAAAATATTCCCTCTCAGTTTAAAAAGTTTACGTTGTCTTATTTAATCGAACAAACACCAAATTCTTTTCTCGTTTTTTTTTCACCCCCAAAATAACTTGACAACAATTTTTAAAACAATGCGCACCAGCTTTTAAAACCTTTTTTGGAAAGCGTTGCGAATCAGTTCCCCGGGACATTAGCAGTCTATTGTAAAGATACGTAATTTAGATGACCAAAAAAAAAACTCGCTTTTGAAAAGATACAAAGGGTGAAAAGTGGGGGTTGTCCGAAAGATTTTTTTTTTTTTGTGAGGTGTACCGTAAATTTGGCATAGGGATCACTTTGGTGAACAAGAAAGTAGAGAATACAGGTATAAAAAAAAAGAGGAGGTAAGAGGCATAACTCTAAAAGTTTAAAAGGATAATCCCGAATAACGCGTCAGATCTCTCATGTCATGTTTTGGAGGGAGTGACAGTTGACTTTTGAATTTTCCATTCTCTACGAATCTTCTTTGTCCTTTCATTGTTATACCTGTCTTTCTCTGCTTTTGATCTAGACGAATAGCAACAGGTGAAAATCCATAGTAATCAGCACTGAACCACATATACACCTATACATTTTTTGAAACTCCCTACTGACTTTAAAAAAAAAACTATCTAAATTACATAATACCAAAATTACTGCTAAACATCGGTACAAATGATTTATATCCATTCAAAAAGAGATTTCGTTAGACCGTCATCAGTTTAGAACCCAAAAGTCATTATTTAAATCAGATTCTCATCTTTTGCAGCAGGTACCACGAACCAAGAGGAACAGGGAATTAGTGAAGTTTGAATTCTAATTAAAAATGGCGACTTAAGTGAGGATAAGTAGGTACATAATGAAAAAAAAAAACATCTTTTGAGAATTATTTTCTATAATAGTGTCTTTTAATATATCCTCGATAAAAATGAGTTATTCGTTTGGTGAAATTTCTAATACAAATTAAGGCTGAGCGTTAGAGGTGAAATTGTCTTCAAAAAAAGAAAGAGAAAGTGAAGATTCCAAGGAGGAATAATTTAAACTAATTTCGCTGAAATTTCGTAACAAATTGGGCAGCACGAATCGGACGCGAATAAAATATTGAACAAGGTTTAAGTAAGCCGAGTGAAATGGCAAAAGTTGACATTCAATATGTTTGAGCAGGAAAAATTGGTCGAGGGGAAAAGTCAGGGTGAGAAAAGTGAGAAAAATCTGAAATTGTAAATGCTCCAGACCTGCGACCTGTTTGCTCAATGAATCAAGTAATTGAGTCAGAGTCGCGGTTCAATGGCGGCAAATCTATCCAAATAATATTCAAACCGGTATCACAGTTCCTAATCTCGGATAGATGAGGTTTTTTTAAAAAGATAAATCAACGAGTAATTTCAACAAAAAGGAAAGGATTGATATAGAATTACACTCATTCGTTATCAACTGAAACTGATTTCGCGAATTTTATTGTGAAAGATTAAAGGGAATTTTTATAAATAGTTATAAAAGTAAAGTTCTACTTGTGGATTTAAAAAATGTTTTTAAAATAGAAAAAACGGATTTTGTTGTCATTTTGCTGCAATTTTATCTGCTTTATCAATTTTATTAGAATTCTTCGATTCTAATTTATCATTTTTATTTATTACAGATTATTATGGTTTTTCTTCAATTGTTAAGGGTAAAATTAAGAAAAGTCGTCAATATTTGACTAAATTTATTAATTGAAGCGAAAGTTTTGAAATGTTAAATAATTTTTTTTTGTTAAAGGACATTTTACGAGGCTTTTTATTTTTCGAAGTAATAACGAAATGTCATTTTTGAAGCAGATTTTAAAAGATTTTGAATAACAATTTTTAAGAATAACATTGATTAAGGAGACCTGGAAAATTAATTAAATAAATACATCTAAAATATATATCTAAAAATGTTACATCTGAAATTGTTATACATAAACTTACTTACCTCCTTAAAGAGGTTCCTTCTAATTATTTTTTACATTACTTTAAAATTATAAATCATAGATCAAGATATGAGATGTGACTTTTTAATTATAGGTTATGTATTTTCTCAAATAATCGAAATAAACAGATAATCGATATTTATCGAACAATCAAGAAATCGGAAATTTAAAAAAAAAGGGAATTATTTGTGGAACAATTTGTGGAACATTTAATATTAAAATTTATTTGTTTGTATTAAATATGAATATGCCTAATTTAACCTTTTGATATCATTATTAAAATTTACTGTTGACGAAATATGTTTTTGGTTATAAATCATTTCAACATATTTTCTTTTAAATTCATTGTAAACTTTAGCAATAATTTTGTTTGTTATTTTTATTTGAAAATATACCAAAAATACCTTTTTTCAGGTAAAGAATAATTTATTAATTTACTGTAAAAATAAGATTATAATAATTAAATAGATATTTTTAATTTGCATTTATTAAATTTATATTCTTGAATCATAACATTATTTAATGCGTTGAACATATTAACATAAATATTTAAGAAAGTTGTTTGATATAGTTGATACAGTTTTTCAGTGTATAAACTATAATTTTATTTTTGAAAATTGTCTTAATGATTATAAAATCTCTTAAAATGTAAATGGGGACATAGGACACGATGACATTTTTTATTAATTTATAGATTGTAAACCTGATTTAATAAAAATAAAATCAACTTACATCATCGTGTTTTGTCGACAAAATAATCATGCTCTTTAGGATGGTAATAATTAAAATTATCAGTTTTTAAAAACTTGTGTTATTTATTTAGGACCAGAGTTTAACGTTTTTTTTTATTTTCACCCTTAAATGTTTTTCAATTTAAATTCTATTTTTTAATTATTTTACAATGGCTTACAATTTTTCTCTTCACTTTTTAGTTTTCAATTTAATTTGAATTTATCATTCGGCTGAATTTAATATTGTAGTTTTAATAATATTTTTAATATTTTTAGTTTTTAATTCTTGTCTTCAATTTGAAATATTGTCCTTGATTTTCGATTATTTTCTTCTATTAATGACACTTTTTTACAATATTAGCTGCTTTTTTAATCTTTCAATTTTTCTTACAATCAAAATCACTGGTTGATTTTCAAGTCATTTTCTTCAATCGTAATTACTTTCTTTAATTTCAAATTTATTATTTCTTTTTTATCTGTTCTTGGTTCTTCAAATAAAATAATAATCTATTTCTTCAATTTTTCAAATTTTATCATTTTTGTCCATATTTACTACACTTCTTCGATTAAATTTTTTGTTAATTTTCAATTATTTTAATCAATTATTAAATATTTTCTCCATTATTTTTCTCCGATTTCAATTTTGTTCTCCAATTCTTAAATTATTTACTTTGGTTTTCAAATTTCAATGACCTTCGCCATTTTAAAATTATTTTCTTCCAATTACGATTAAATTCTTGAATTTCAAAATCATTTTTTTCAGTTTTCAATTATTTTCTTAATTTTTCAAATAATTTTCTTCAACTTTGTATTATAATCTTGATTATTTTCTTTGTGACGTCCCGAGATGTCCAGGGTTCAAACTTCTTTCTTATTGAATTTATCATAGGACAGAGGATGCAGAATGTCCCTTTTAATTTTATTTAATTATCCTTTAATTGTATGTATATTTTTATTGTATGTTGTAAATGTATTTTAATGTATTATTAATTAGTCGTCTATTGATATATTTTTTTTAATTTCATTTACTTTATTTTCAATATTATGACATTTATATATTTTCATACAAAAGGATAAAGGATCGACAATCTGGTTCCTCGGGGTTTTCCTCTCACCTTTCGAGATGATTAGCGGAAATTCCTCTTTTTCCAATTTATAAAAATTCTCAAAAAACCATAAATTCAGTTATAAAGTAAAATGGACCCTTGAACCGAAAATAACGTCGAAACATTTTAGGGATCTTAATCCTTAAAATAACATATGAATGAATTGAAAGAAAGTGCAATAAAATTATCTTTCTGGGGAAGATCGACACTCGTCGAAACGGCAAGAGTTGACCCTGCAATAAAATGCAATTAGGATTAGTCCTAGGGTCTCAACTTATTGCGGGTGGCACCCCCCCCCCCCCCCCCCATTTATCATACCTGGTCCACGTGGACCACGACTAAAATTTTCGAGTTTTAAAGGCGTCAATCTATTTCTTTTCTCGACAAATTGGAAACCCTAATTTCCCTCTTTTCCAAATTTTTTCCACTTCCTAAAATTTTCGCAAATCTTCTTAGAGAGTGGGAACGAACGACGTGGGTACCCGGAGTGTCGTCCATCATCAAAAAGTCAGTTCCTTTTCGGTCCCTGTTCGGGAAATTTGGAAGCTGGTTCCTTCCTTGTTTTCAAGTTCTTCCTTCGAGGTTCGACTTTAAAATTTCGCAGTCTTAATTGCTGAAAACGCGACTTTTTATAACTGTATAATTTCCTCAGGATAATTGATTTCAAGTTAGGAACCGGGGACCATTTTTCTTGAACATACCGTTTTAACAAATAATTTTCGTAAACTATTGTAATGTGTTTTCCTAAAATTCTTTATATTTTGCCAATTGTAAATTCCAAAATAACCATTCTAACCGTGTTAATAAATAGAAGTTTAATTTTAAATTATCTCCTATTTCTTTTCCTTTCAAATTTTTCCAAAATAACAATAAGGTGAATTTCAATTCTTTAAAAGTTAACAAGATCCCACAACATCTATTTTCTTAGCCGCTCGGGAAAATAGATAAAAATATAAGTTTTATTTAAGTATAATTTCACTGGTTTTATTTAATTAAATTAGTAGTTATATTTATTATTTATATTCTTGTTTTGCGTTATTTCTCATGACGTAACATCTTCAATTGTTATAATTTTTGTCCTTCAATTTTAGAACTTTTATCCATTTTAACTTATTTATTTCATTTTTCGAATATCTTTGACATTTTTTAATTATTTTCATCAAATTTCCATTATATTCTTTACTTCCTCAATGTTTTTTGTTTACTTTTCAATTATCTTAATGATATTTTAATTTTTTCTCAACTCGGTAATATTTTCTTCAAAGTTAAATTCTATTCTTAGATATTTTCTTCATTTTCTTCAATTATCAATTATCCTTCTCATTTTCTTGATACTTTCTTCAAATTTAGATTATATTCTCTAATTTCAAATATCTGGTTAAATATTTTTTTTAAATAAACGTTTTTTTAAGACACATAGTTTATCATTCATAGAGTTTAATATGATTCATTTTCTTCATATTTCACAATTACTTTCTATAATTTCAATTAAAGTTATGCATTTTTAATTTTTTATTTTAAATTTCAACATTATTTTTTGTTTGTTTCATTTATGTTTCCAATTTTTAGTTATTTTCTTCAGTTTCAATTATATTAATTAATTTTCTGTAGTTGCCAATTAATTTCTTTATTTTTTTATTCTTTTCTTTAATCATTCGCATTCTTTTCAGTACGTATTTTTTATCAGAATTAAAATTTTTTAAAGTATTTTTATCAATTTCAATTACTCTTCCACTTTCTGAGTAATTCCTTCGCTTTATACTATTTTCTTCAATTTTCAACTATTTTCTTTAATTTTAATACTATTCTACTATTTTTTCCAATCTTATTTTAATTTTAAATTACACTATTTAATTAAACTGTTCATCACTTTTTTCAATGTTTTTCTTGTATTTTTCATTACTATTTTATTTTTCAATTATTTTCCTGTTCTTCTATTATATATTCTCTTCTACTTAAAATATATTCTTAAATTTTTTCTTTTACTTTCTTCATCTCCTGATATTCTCTTCTATATGAAGTTATTTCCTTAAATCCTCAATTTCATATTTTTCTTTTTTCTTTTCCTAGTGAAGAAGCAAAAGCTATTTTATTTTAGCTATTTTTTTGTATCATTGTAAAAGATAAAAGATAATTTTTACAAATGTAGAAAAAGATCTAATCATCGATTTAAAAAAACGTCATTCCTAAAAATCAAAAAACGGTTTTTTACAAGATCCTGTGTGGAATATAGAAACGATTTAGCCTCGGATTTAGCTTTGGAAATAATATCTTTACTAATAATAGTGAATATTTTATTCTGCCTCTAACCACAATTCTGAATCTACACAGGTGTTGTTTCCTCAATATAAAATCTTGTCACGAATTACCAGCGACTATGCCGAGAGAATATTCTTTTTAAAAAATAAAAAATAAAAAGATCTTCGCATAGAAATGTTTATTATATTGTAACGAATATGATGAAAATTTGTGCTTGCTATCTTTTTGCATACCGAACGCTCATATTTTGCACCTGAGTCTATACTGACATCACCTGAGTTTCAAATTCGAGTCTAAAACACACACACACACAATTTTATTATTCTTGTTTTTTCACGATAGAATGAAAATGCCTGTTGTATTAACAATTATTGCCTATTACGGAAATAGGCGTTTGAGGAGATAAGAAAGTTCAAAAAAATCACATTAGCATATGTAAATAATAGTGGTATGAGTTTATAATCTGATAAATATTTATAAATTTAAGCGATCTATAGATCTACAAGGATATTTATTTTTACAACTTTTCACAAAGAATACATTATACAAAACTTAATCTCGTAAAAGGGACAAATTTATTCATATAACCTTTTCATTTTGTTTTGTACACTTAACTTTGAAAAAATATATAATGTAGAAATAGTAATATGAATTGCAGAATTGTATAATTCTTGACAATTCATTCTCATTAGCATTCATAAGGGCTCTTTCTTCCATTTGTAATTTTCAAAAGCAGTTACATGAAAAATGCATAATGTTCGACACCCTGAAGAGCAATTGTTAGTCCTAATTTGTACCTTTCAAAAGTTACAAATTACTGACAACAGTTGACTTAAAATATTGTACTAAATATTTTATGGTTATTAATATGCATGAAAATTGCCTTTAGTGTATATTAAAAATAGATGTTTTTTCGACTCTTATCAGATTAACAAGTGTAAACAATATTTGATGTTGAGGCAAAATACATGTTGAGCAATGTGTACATTTTTTTACGAATAAATTCTTTGTGGAAAATTATTTTTGGATAATGTGTCTTTAGATAAACAGGAAATACAAATAGAAGGAAAATATACATTGGAATGGAAAATTTGATCAAGATGATAATTTTTGTTTTTTAATCAAAAAATACAAATATCAAAAATTAGAATTAAAAGTACAAATAAGGAAAATAAATAAAAATAAAATGACAATTTTGTTGTGTAAAAATTTTACTACATCACATTTCGGTTAAATTGCAATTCTGTGACAATATTGTCAAATAAAAATTCAGTTAAATCCTTAAATCACAATAATTCTGTTAAATGGAATTTTTTTAATGACAATTCAGTAAAATGTTAAATAGAAATTTTGTTCGTTGCATTGAAATTTTGTTAAAGCCTCTTTTTAAATAGAATATTAGTTAAATCGCAATTCTGTTAAAAGGAATTCTATTTGATGATAATTCGGTTAAATGGCATTTCTTTTAAAAAGAAATTCTGCTATACATGACAGTTCTCTCATATTTAACGTATTTCCTTCAATTTTCAATTTATTTTGTGTTTTATCGCTTTTTTTCAAAATTTCAATTATTTTCTTCGATTTTCAATTATTTACCTCAAATTTTAATTATTTATTCAATTTTAAAATATTTTTACTATTTTGCAATATATTGCTTTCTCAAATTTTAAATTATATTCAATATTTTTTTTAATTTCCTAAATATTTTAATTATTTATCTTAAATTTCAATATTTTTTATCAATGCTAAATTCTTAAAATTAATGTTCTATTGATTTCTTGAATTTTAAATTATTTATCACAAATTTCAAGTATATTTTTTTATTTTAAATTATTTTCATTAATTTGCAATTCTTTTCTCCGATTTGTGAGAATTTTTAATATTTTTTAGTCAATTGCCTTAATTTGCAATTATTTATCTCATATTTCAATAATTTTTAATGATGTTTAATTTTCCAAATTATTTTTTAACCTTTTTTAAATATTTTAAATATATTTTGTAATTTAATAAATACAGTTTTCTGCAATTTTAATTAATTCTTGGACATTCAATTACTTTTATCATTTTAAAATTATTTTCTCTAATTTTTTGATATTTTAATTATTTTTTAACTAATTTACCAAACTTTTCTATTATTTTTCAATTAATTTAAGAAATTTTCAATTATTATTTTTACAAATTTTAATTATTTTCTTTTGTTTCATTTCAATTACTTTCTTCAATTTCAAATTCATTTTGTAATTTTATCACTTTTTTCAATAAATCAATCTTCAATCTTTACCTCAGATTTTAATCATTTCTTTCAATTTTTAAATGTTTTCAACATTTTGCAATTGTTTTCTCAAATTTCAAATTATTTTTTAGTGAGTTTTCCAAATTTCCAATTATTTATCTCAAATTACAATTAATTCTTTAAATATCAATTACTTTCTTTATATTTTTCATTGTTTTTATCATTTTCCAATTTTTTTCTTTAATTTCGATTAAACCTTTTGTTTTATCTTCCTCATAAGGGAAGTATTATCACTTTTTTTTCAAAATTGTAATTATTTTCTTCAAATTTAAATTATTTATTTTAAATTTAATTCATAATTATTTTCATGATTTTACAATCATTTTCTCCAAATTTTAAAGATTTTAATTCGATTTTCAATTCATTTTCTAAATTTTCTAAATATTTATCTCAATTTTTACTTATTTACTTTAATTTTTTATTGCCTTTATTACTTTTTAATTATGTTTTTATATTTCAAATTATTTTTATCATTTTGCAATTCTTTTCTCCGTTTTGTGAGAATTTTCAATATTTTTTAGTTAATTACCTTAATTTACAATTATTTATCTCATTTTATAATAGTTTTTATTATTCTTTATTTTTTCAAATTATTTTTTAATTCTTTTGTTATATTTTAAATATATTTTGTATACATTTTTCAGAAATTTTAATTATTTGTTAGACTTTCAATTACTTTTACTATTTTAAAATTATTTTCTCTAATTTTTTTATATTTAAATTATTTTTTAATCAATTTATCAAACTTTGCTATTATTTTTTAATTATTATTTTTACAAATTTTAATTATTTTCTTCTATTTTTAACCATTATTATTATTATTATTATTATTATTATTATTATTATTATTATTATACCTACTATTTTACCCCACTTTTAACTAATTCTTTAAATTGCAAATATTTTCTACAATTTTTAATTCCTTTGATAATTTTTCAACTTCTTATCTTACAATTTCTATTATACTGTTTCAATTTTTTATTAATTTCCCTAAATTTTCAATTAAATATTTGTATTTTATTTTGCAATTGTTTTCTGAAGTTTTAAATTATTTTTTAGTGAATTTTCCAAATTTCCAATTATTTATCTCAAATTTCAATTAATTCTTTAAATATCAATTACTTTCTATAATACTACCGTCAAACGGGGCTATTATGGTACAAAAACTGCATTTTTTTGTATTCTATGCTTCACCAAAAATCAGAATTTTATACAAAAATGTTTTTAACTAACTAGTCACGTTGTTTACATCCTTCTGAAAGTTTACTGTAAGTTTTACCATAACAAAACATTTTTTCTTCGAGTTATAAGAACTCAAAGTTTGTATTATAACAATTTCGCAGTCGGGGCTATTATGGTACAAAATTTATTTTTGTTTATAAAATAAAGAAAACATTTTATTTTTTGAATTAAACTATGTAGTAACCTTTTAATAGATATCTCAGAGACAAATTTTTTATAAAACGCCAAATAGTAATTATTATTATGGAAATTATTTATGAAAATATAAAGTTAAATAATGAAATTTGTCAAAACTTGTATTTTATGTTATTTTAATAATTAAACGACTTAATATGGTCCATAATAACGTTTTGAGCTATTTTATGTCAAGCAATATTGAAATTAACTTAAAACCCTTGTAAATAATATGATATTAATATAAGTGGTTTTTGAGGTTATGATGCACTCGTTGTCAAGTTTGACAAATTTGAGTTATTTCTAATTTTCTGACAAATAATGAAACATTTACTTAATAAAAACAATTAAACCAAAGCCCAGAAATCTTTTTCACTTTTTTAATAAAACGAATTTTCATAAAATAATTAAAATAGTTTTGTACCAGAATAGTCCCGCCATATGCTGAACTTTTAGTTTTTAACCATTTTTTTCTTAAATTCTTAATAAAAAGTTAGCCCATCACGTGAATATAGTCCCAACTAAATTCTCAACACGTACCTTAAGTATCTTTTACATTGAATTTGGCAATATTAAGATCGAAGCAGATTTTTAGAGAACTTCCAATTTTTTAATGAAATTTGTATGTATATATATATGAATTTTTTCCAGATTTTTGACAAAGAATTTATTAAAAACAATACTGTTACTTTGTTTGCAAAATATCACACTGTATTTACAAATAAAAATCATATTTATAAATTTCAAAATAAATATTTTAGAAATAAAAAATTAGCTTGTACCATAATAGCCCCGTTCGACGGTAGTGGTTTTTACCATTTTTCAATTATTTTCTTTAATTTTAAATAAATCTTTTGATTTTGCTTTCTCATATAGAAAGTAAAGTATTATCATTTATTTTTCTTAAATTTCAATTATTTACCTGAAATCTCAATTATTTTATTCAATTTTAACATATTTTTATTATTTTGCAATTGTTTTTACGATTTTTTCATTATTTTTTTATTAATTTCCTAAATTTCTAATTGTTTATCACTAATTCCTTCATCAATTTTTCAATTATGGTTTTTAATTTTAAATTCTATTTTATACTTTCATCACTTATTTTTCTCAAAGTGCAATTATTTTCTTTAGTTTTGCATTATTATTATTATTATTATTTTTGTTCATTTTCTCCAATTTTTATTTTTCAATTAATTTTATAGATTTGGCTTTCTTCTAGAGGAAGCTTTGTGATCGTTAAGATTTTCGATTTTCCAAAAATAGTCTAAATTGACTCATTTTCATCTGAAATGCAAAATTTTTCATTCTTGAGCCAATCTCCAGAAATGTGTGTGTGTGTGTGTGTCATATTATTTTTAGAAAAAAGTCTATGTGGACATTTTAGAGGGGGGCAGGGGTGATCAAAAAGTGATTAAAAGTGATTCTAAGTGATTACTTATAAAAAATTTGTTAAATCTATAGATAATTTTAGTAACTTTAACTGCAACTTTACCATTAACTTGATTACAAAATGTTATTTTATTGAACTAAGAAAAGTAGTAAACTTTACTAAGAAAGTTTCACTTGCTTTTACTTTATTAACTTAGTAAAATCAATTGGAGAAAAATAGTTGTATAACGCAATTGTATTAGTATTTCAATTAACTACTTAAGTAGTATATTTTGTATATTTATGTAACAATCGGTCCTTGTTAAATTTTTTGTGTAAAAATTTAACATTCTTAGTGTGTTGATTTAATAGCTGTCATTAGATTCTTGAACAAAACCTCAATTTCTTAGTAATAACACTGTAATTTACATTTAATTTTTTGTTGTAAAACGTAAATTTCGTTTTGAAAATTCATTTTAAATATCCAAAAGGTAAAGTTCAATACTAATTGAAAAATATTGACTCCTTAACTTGACACGATTATATTTTACTTGTGTCAAGCAGACGATATAAGAAAACAACACAATTCCCTGTGTTAAAAATTAACACAAATTTTGAGTGGACACGTTATTTATGTTAAATTTAACACAAAATTTTTAACTGTGATAGTAAAATCTACTAAGAATTTTTTTCAGTGACGTTAGATCTAAAGAGTCACGAAAAATAGCAAGGTTATTTCGAATCAGAATGAAAAGATGATAAACATGTTATTAAAAAGTGATCCAATCTAAAATTACCCGGTACTTCTGAAATTGCTGTTGAGCTATTTCATAGGTTATTAAAGTCCAAGATTCCTAGCATATATGAGTGCAAGCACAGTGCAGGTAACTTTGGTCATGGTTGGATAAGGACCTTCGGAAATGGGTGAACAGGACACGAGGTCTGTTACGTGAGAAAAAAGGAAGGATAGATCGGCTTTACAGTGCCGTTGAGATTTTTTTCAACTGTATAGCGAAGCACGAGCCGTCTAATAAACCTGCTACCCGCTGAGCAGAACTATTGCTATTACTATTACAAGGAAACGCACGATGCGTTACTCCAGCAATAAGCGTTCACTTAGTATATGAATATGCATAATTGCATAAGCAATCGGAAATAGCAAAGGGCAGCTGCTGGAAACCTGGCTTATATTGCGAGGACCGAATAATTCCTATTAATGAGCATGCACTTTGCTATATTCACTGTAAAATTATTTTTACTTTGGAAAACTCGCCTCGAGTTACGATCAAGGATTCGTGTTCATTGTACACATGTATATATGGCTCTTAATATTTATTAATCAAGGCCTCTCGGTTAATTGCGATTTTACATTAATTGAGTTCCTCGAATGTTTTTCATTGTTGTCTTTTTGCATTTTTTATGCTTTTGGAAAAGTAAGAGGTGGAGGGGGAGGGGTAAGTTTTTACGAGTGAAAAAAAGATTTTGATTTTTTTTGTAAGCAATGGTAAAAGTTTAAATACTAACTTCTTTTGCACACTCTCTAAATTTGAATTAGTGGTTTTCTACTAATGAATTAGCGAAAAGTGAGCTACTATTAAAATAGTAAGAATTTTACTAATTTTTAGTAGAAAAATACTAAGAATTAGTAGTTTTCTACTATATGAATTAGAGAAAAATGAGCCATGAATTTGACTAATTCATAGTAGAAAACTACTAATTCAGATTTAGAGAGCATTGTTAATAAGTACCTAGTATTATTTAAAAGGGTAGGGGAGAGTGGCCATCAATGTACCGGGTTTTTTTCAAGGTCATAGTACTTATTCAAGTTCACCAATTTCAAGCACTTCTTTGCATCAATATAAAACTACAACACTTCTCTAGGTAATGCACACATATTATACACGATTTATTTTGATTAAATAATAAAATTTAGGATCTTTCTAAACTAACAAGCTATTTTCATTTTCAACAACCTGGGTACACAATGAACCACCTCTATAAAAACACTAAAAATGTTCAACAATAATAATATTGCAATTTTCACTTTGTAAAAAAACTTATTTTCTATCAAATACTATAAAAAAATATTACTTAACACTTTTTAATTGATAATGTATAACATAAATATACCTCAACTTTAAGTTAACTAGCTAAAATGGCATTTTAGTTTTGCTATGTTGAGAAAAGAACTGATAACAATCGCTGTAACATGCTGTACGCATGTCTAGTTTTATAATCAGGCATACCACTCTAGAAATCGAAAATACACTGAAATTCCAGGTGGTTCATTGTTCCCCGGTACATTGAATCAACATGACATTTGCAACAAAAATGGTTTTTTATAACTTAATCCAATATTTCAAAATCTTTATCTCATTAGAATATTGTAGTTAAGGCCCAAAACAAAATAAATCGTAAGTACATTTATTTTTAAATTGCCTTATTTCAATTAAAAAACGTGTCTGTATTTTAGGTAAATTTTTTCTTCAGTGCATCAAAAACAGTTTTTTTCAGTTTTCTCTGTAAAGAATAAATCCACACGTCTCAAATTTATGGACGTAGTGTGATTACGCAAACTTCATTTATATTTAAAATTAGGAGAATTTTTATTTAATTGTTTCTGAGAAAATTGGAATGGTTCATTGAAAAAACTGGTACATTGATGGCCACTCTCCCCTAATTATTGTTAGCCCGTATATTATTGTAAATAAAAAATAAATAAAATGTATTTATAAAATTACAAAATATATTAAAATATAAGAAAAGAATTTTAAACAAATTTTAAAAATTAAACGTTAATGAAAATTATTAAAATATAAGATAAATAATTGTAAATTGACTAAAAAATATTGAAAACTCTCACAAATCGGAGAAAAATTGCAAATTGATGAAAATAGTTTAAAATAAAAAAACATAATTGGAAAATGGTGAAAATAAGTAAAATTTGATATAAATATTTAGAAAATTTAGAAAATTAATTGAAAAAGATATTGAAGTGTTAAAATTTGGAGAAAATGATTGTAAAATAATGAAAATAATTATAAATTAAATTTAAGATAAATAATTTAAAAATGAAGGAACTAATTACAATTTTGAAAAAAATAAGTGATAATACTTCTTATATGAGAAAGAAAAAACAAAAACTTTAATCGAAATTAAAGAAAATAATTGGAAAATGGTAAAAACAATGAAAAATATACAAAGGTTTTGATATTTAAAGAATTAGATGAAATTAGTGATAAACAATTGGAAATTTAGGAAAGTAATAATAAAATAATGAAAAAATGAAGAAAACAATTATTGACAAATAATAAAAATATTTAAAAATTGAATAAAATAATTGTGATTTTATGTAAAAAACTTCCTATATGAGAAAGCAAAATCAAAAAATTTATTTAAAATTAAAGAAAATAATTGAAAAATGGTAAAAACAATTAGTACTGAAGAAAGTAATTGATATTTAAAGAATTAATTGACATTTGAGATAAATAATTGGAAATTTGGAAATATCACTAAAAAATAATTTAGATTTTGAGAAACCAATTGCAAAATAATGAAAACATTTAATTGAAAATTTAGGAAATTAATAAAAAATTGAAAAAGTATAATAGAAACTGTAAGGAAAGTAGTTGAAAAATTATAAAAGCAATTTAAATCTGTAGAAAATATTTGCAATTTAAAGAATTAATTAAAAGTGGGGTAAACTAGTAGGTAGAATAATAATAATACTTAAAAATAAAAGAAAATTATTTGTAAATATAATAATTGAAAATTTCTTTAATTAATTAAAAAATAATAGAAAAGTTTGGTAAATTAGTTAAAAAATAATTAAAATATCAAAAAATAAGAGAAAATAGTTTTATAATGATAAAAGCAATTGAAAGTCTAAGAAATAATTAAATATCAGAAAAATGTATTTATAAAATTACAAAATATATTTAAAATATAAGAAAAGAATTAAAAAATAATTTAAAAAATTAAACATTAATAGAAATTGTTGAAATATGAGATAAATAATTGTAAATTAAGGTAATTGACTAAAAAATATTGAAAAGTCTCACAAACCGGAGAAAAAAATTGCAAATCGATGAAAATAGTTTAAAATAAACAAACATAATTGAAAAATGATGAAGCGAGGGGGTATTTTCTTGCGTATTGGAGTGTACACCTCTCTGGTAATAGCCATGTATTACTCGAAATATCACGTAATAATGCGTAATAGTCAGTAATATTGCGTATTGATAGGTAATATTTATGTAATAGTAAGTAATATCGTGTAATAGCCCCGTAATAGTGCGTAATAGTAACTGTTCTTTGCATACCTTAAGTCATTAAATGATTAATTAATTAGAAAAGAATATATTGCACTTCCAATTGCTTGTATTTGGATTTGAATTAGGCGCCAATACAAGCTAATACTACTACACTGTAAAAAAATTCGTGGTATTTTTCTCGTTCGTTTTATACATTTTTATTCTTGTAGGGTAAGTCCGGGAGAGTTGGAACACTGGTAGAGATGGTACGCTTGCTTTATCTTGAAAAATAATTTGTTAAATATAATTTTAATTTTGCATGTAAGTATCTAACAGTACATAAACAAAATATAAAATGTATATTTGTCACTAATAAAATTACAAACAAATTTATAACCCATCGTTATAATGAGATCGAGCGTAGCGAGAACTCAAAGTTTTTTATATTAATATTATATGTATGTGCTTTTTTTTAATTAACAGATTTTAATTCAGTTCGTGTGAATTTAGGCAAGTTTGGACATCTGTCTATGCGTGTGTAAAAGTTGCAATTTTTATTGAAACTGAGAATTTATTCTTTTTAGTTTTATTTTCCTTTGACAATCGGAGAGATGGAACGATTTTTTTCTGGTGAGATGGAACAGTTATATATATAAAAAAGCATCAAGCTATATAATTTAGGGATTAAAATTGAATTACGCAAAATTTTACGCACAAGTAATCATCCCTCTCGAAATTATCTTTTTTTAATAATTTTTTTTAAACTGAGAAAAAATGAAAGAAAATTAAAACGGCTTCACAAGTCAATGTATGGATTTTAATTAATATTAAAGTATTTTACAAAATATAGGTTTTTTTATCTGATTCCTTAGAATTTGCAGTTGTTTCAAAAAAGGTATTCCAACTCTCCCGGACTTACTCTAAATTAAGTTTATTTCGTTCTATATGTGAGTTATTTATTATATATTTAAGTAAATATGTTCTTATGACTGAATTTTTAGCATTTATTTATTTATTTCATTCAAAATATTGAATATTACACCTGTAATATTGTGTAATACTCCTGTTATGTACCGTAATATACAGTAATATATCGTATTATTTTCGTAATATAGCGTATTGGCGTAATACTAGCGTAATAGGCGTATTAGTTACGTATTAGTCGTAATATACGTAATAGGGATTACTCTGTACGTCTTTTTTTAAAGAAAATACCCCCTCGTGATGAAGGCAGTATAAAATTAAAGTAAATAAGTAAAATTTGAGATCAATATTTAGAAAATTAAGTGCAAAAGAAATTAAAATCTTTTAAATTTGGCGAGAAAATGATTGTAAAATAATGAATATAATTATAAATTAAATTTAAGAGAAATAATTTAAAATTGAAGAAAATAATTACAATTTTGAAAAAATAAGTTATAATACTTCCCATATGAGAAAGAAAAAAACAAAAAGTTTAATCGAAATTAAAGAAAATAATTTGAAAATGGTAAAAACAATGGAAAATATAAAGAAATTAATTGATATTTAAAGAATTAATTGAAATTAGTAATAAACAATTGGAAATTTAGGAAATTAATAAACAAATTATTAAAGAATGGAAAAAACAATTGCAAAATAATGAAAATATTTTAGAATTGAATAAAATAATTGAGATTTCAGGTGAATAATTGAAATTTGAAGAAACTAATTGAAATTTAAGAAAAATAAGTGATAATACTTTCTACATGAGGAAGCAAAATCAAAAAATTTATTTAAAATTAAAGAAAATAATTTAAAAATGGTAAAAACAATTAGTACTGAACAAAGTAATTGATATTTAAAGAATTAATTGAAATTTGAGATAAATAATTGGAAATTTGGAAAATTCACTAAAAAATAGTTTAGAATGATTATTCTTATTTCCATTTTTTGTCGGGCAGCTTTGAATAAAAAATTTAGTTTTATGATAAAAAGATTATATTTTTGTATTCAAAGCTGGTTCTTTTTCTAATATCAACAAGATAATTGATTATAGAAAACATATAAAAATTTTTTTTTTTTACTTTTATTCATATATTTTTCCATATTTTTGTGCACAGGCAATTTACCCAGTCGTGAGTAAAAATAGCGAATTTTAACATCAATATTTAAATAATTATTTTTTGCTATTTTTTCTGAAATAAGTACTTAAAATGACTATCTTATTAAATTTTTATAAAGGTTGTTTTCTAAACATTTGATGGTTAATATTTTTAAAACTTTAATTAAATACTTTTTTTTGTCCTAACTTTACTATAATCATTTTGTCCCACTCTCCACTAATTAGAATTACAATTAATTCTACCCCCGAATTCTAGTTAATTTTACTAAAATTCTACACTGAAAAAATGTTTTGGGAAAAATCCAACTACTTTCCCTTAGTAGAATGAAAACCAATTAATTGAACTACTTTTGTAGTAAAGTGAGACATTTTAACTTACTAAAATGAACTACTTTTTCTTAGTTGTAAAAATATCATTAAAACACTTGTAAAAAGTAGTAGAATTAACTACAATACAATAGTTAATTGGTGAAAGTAGTAAAATCAATGACAAAGAATAGTTCCATTAATGGTATTCTTAGTTCACTTAGGTAAGATTTCATATTTAACGTAATTACAAAAAAATAATTGGGGACTTATTGAACTAAGAATCTTAGTTAAAAAGTAGTCAAATCTACTAAGAATTTTTTCAGTGTAGTTAACTTTATTAAATTTCTAGTTAGCTTAACTAAAATACAACATTCCAAGGAATTTACAATTCCAAATTACAACATTCTACGTAAAATTTTTCAGAAATTTTCTAAAGAAAATTCCCAGGTAATTTCCAATACAGTTTTCCAAGAAATTTGCATGACAATTTTCTAAGAAGTTTCCAAGAAAATAGCGAGAACATTTAAAGCTCGATTTAAAAGAAAACCTTTTCTCGATAATTTCCGAACTTTTCACAGACGAATTCCTAGAACTTTCTATAAAAATGCATTACTATATGATTTGACATTTAATCTGATTATGTATTAAAATGAAATGTTGAATTGTTAAAAACTCTAGTGATTGAAATTAGATTTTAAAAATTCTTAAACAGATTTTACTTTACTTAAAACTGTCAAGTTTAAGATTAGTTAAACTAGATTGCTTACTGCAAATAAAAATTAAATTTCAGATTGCTTTTAAAATTTTTACTATATTTATGTGCGCAAAACAATTATAAATTAACAAAAAACGAAATGATCGTGATGTGGCAATAAAATTTGAGAAATGCAATTCGCAATGATTGTTATAATTGCTTTTTCGTATTGAAAACCGGTTTATAATGTGAATGCGATACTGACAATTCATGTTGTCAAAATGTCCCTTTTCAGTATCATATTTCAGAAAAATTGTGAGCATAACTTTCAACTTACATCACTCTGTAATGCTGGCACATTCAATCTTTTATGGTTCATGATTAACCGTCAACAATATGTCGAAAAATGTGTTTTTAATGGAAATGGAGAATAATGTTGGACAAATTATTACTATTATCAATATTATCACCATTATAATAATTATTTGTTTAAAACCTGTAGCTTTTCATAATTTTTATTTTTTTTACAATGGAAGAATTTTTAGCATAGATTTGTCTACTTTTCAAGTACCCCGTGTAGTTCGATAGATCCTTAACTAAATTTAAAAAATTGTATTGACTATGAAAAAGTAATTATTATTATTACATCATTATTACAAAAGTATTATTACATGAGAAATAGTCAAATTAACTACACAAAGAGGGTTAGTTCAACCAGGCCCGTGCGCCCGTGCCCTTGGGGGGGGGGGGGGTTTAAAAAATTGTGAAAACAGGGTGACCACTTTTTTTATGAAATTAAATTCCCGGTTTTTCCCGGTCAATTGATTTTTCTTGCCTGGTCACAAATTTTCAAACGTATTTTTAATTTTGCGAAATTCGCCATTATATTTAAAATAGAAATTTATACTAAAATTTAAAATTTATACATTCTTATAATCTTATTAATTATAATTAGAGCTTAAAAAGTTTTATTATTACAAAATATTAAAATCTAAATTTTTGGACAATAATTTATTTTAAATTTCATATGTAAATAAATAATTTGAAAATTGAAAAGTGGAATTTAAATTTGAAGAAAATAACTAAAAATTAAAGAGAATAGTTCTAGATTTGAATAATTGAATTGAAATTTTAAAACAATTTTTATGCGTGGAAAAAATAATAATATATATAATATATTATATATAATATATTAAATATTAAATATAATCAAATATTGAGAAATTAATTAAAAATCGATAACAATAATTGAAAATTAAAGAAAATATTTGAGAATCGAAAAAAATATCAATATTGAAAATCAATATTGACAATTATAATTAACTATTAAAAAAAATAATTAACAATTGAAAACAAAATTCAAAAAGTAGGAAGAATAAGCAACATTCAAACAAAATTTTTTTCAAATTAATAAATAATCATAATATTGAAAGTAAATAATAAATTGTTAATTGAAAACTGATGAAAATTATGGAAAAAGTGTAAAATATAAATTAAAATTAAAGAATTGGATTTAAATTTCAAGAAAATAATTGTTATTTGAGAAAATTTGAGAATTATTGAATATTGAATTAAATAATTGAAAAACGAAGAATGCCATAATTGAAAATTAAAGAGAATAATTGAAAATTGAAGGAAATAATAAAAAATTGAAGAAAATAATTGAAAGTTTAAGAAATGAATTCAAGATTAAAGGATTAAATTGAAATTTATAAAAATAGTTGATAATTTAACAGTTTCTAAAATAGTTAATAAAATAGTTAGTAATCGAAAGAAAAATTACAAAATGACAAAAAAATTAAATATTAAAAAAAATAATTGCAAATTGAAAAACTAAGAAAATTATAGAAATAATTGTTGGAAGTAATTGCATATTTAACAACTAAATAAAAAATTGAAAAAAATAATAGAAATTAAAGAAAATAATAGAAAAATTAAGGAAATAAATTGAAAATTTAATTAAAATTTGAAACAATAAGTGATAATAATTGAAAAAAAAATTACAAAATGAGGAAAATAATTGACAATTTAAAATAAATATTGAAAAATTGCTTTGTGTCAAATAAAAAAATAAATAAATAAATAAATAAATTAATACATAACCCAACAAAATATTTTTAAAAAACAAAGAATAATTATAAAATATTAAGATAATAATTTAAAAATTGAAAAAATTGTAGGAAGTAATTGAAAATTGTGAAAAATAATTAATAATTGAAGGAAATAGTTGAAAAATGACGAAAATAATTAAAAAATTGAAGGAAATATGTGAAAAATGACAAAAATAATTGTCAATTAAAAACATAATTCGAAAAATGACTAGATTAATAGACAACTAGTAAAAATAATTGTAAAAATTAAACAAGAAATATTAAAATTAAAGAAAATAATTGCAAATTAAAAAATTAAGAAAATTATAGGCATAATTTTTGGAAATAATTGCACATTTAATAACTGGATTAAAAATCGAAAAAACTAATTAAAATAGAAAAAAATATTTTAAAAGTAAAGAAAACATTTAAAAATTGAAGAATGGAATTGAAATTAATGGAATATACTTAAAATTTCAAAAAAATTAATTGACAAAAGCCAGAGGGAGTTTTGGGGGTTCACTCCCCCCCCCCCCGCCCGAAATCAGAAAATTCGATTGAAAAAGAAGTCTTTGGACGCAAGATTTTTTTCAGAACAACCCCTAAAATGTGAAAAAATTTAAACCCCCCCCCCCGAAATTTTTTTCTGGCTACGCCCCTGAAAGAAGCCGAAAATTAATGAATATAGAAAAAAACATTTGAAAATTGAAAAATGGAAATAAAAATTGAAGAATGAAATTAAAAATTGAAGACAATAATTCAACAATTGTATTTAAAAGTAAAGAAACTTAATGACATTAAAAAAAATAATAGAAAATTGGCGATAACTTTTTAATATGAAAATAAGTAATTGAAAATTGAAAAATGAAAAATGGAATTTAAATTTGAAGAAAATAACTGAGAATTAAGGAGAATAGTTTTATAGATTTAAATAATTTAATTGAAATTTTAAAACAATTTTTATTATTGAAAAAAATACTTGAAAAAATCCGAGAACTATTGAATGTTGAGAAATTAATTGAAAATCGATAAAAATAATTGAAAATAAAAGAAAATACACAATGAGACAATGAGACCAAATTAATTCAATATTAATAAAAATAATTAACTATTAAAAAAAATAATTAACAATCAATAAAATTCGAAATAATAAATGGAAAAAGTGTACAAAATAAATGAAATTTAAAGAATTGCATTATAATTTCAAGAAAATAATTGATGATTGAGAAAATGCGAAAATTATTGAATATTGAATAAAATAATTGAAAAGCGAAAAATGGAATTGAAAATTGAAGAAACTAATTGAGAATTGAAGAAAATAATTAAAAATTAAATAAATAAAGTCAAGATTAAAGAATTAAATTGAAATTTATGAAAATAGTTGATAATTGAAAGAAAAATTACAATATGACAAAAATAATTAAATATTTAAAACAATAATTAAGAAAAATAATTGACAATTGAAAAAAAATCGAAAACTGTCGAGAATAGTTGACAACAGAACAAAATAATAAAAAAAATTAAAGATTAATTATAAAATTTACAGAGAATAATTGTATATTGAAAATTGCTAAAAATTACAGAAAAATTTTAGATTTAGGGGAGAGTGGCCATCAACGTACCGGGGTTTTTTCAAGGTCATATTATTTATTCAATTTCACTAATTTCAATCACTTCTTTGCATCAATATAAAACTACAACACTTCTCTAGGTAATGCACACATATTATACCCGATTTATTTTGATTAAATAATAAAATTTAGGATTTTTCTAAACTAACAAGCTATTTTCATTTTCAACAACCTGGGTACACAATGAACCACCTCTATAAAAACACTAAAAATGTTCAACAATAATAATATTGCATTTTCATTTTGTAAAAAAACTTATTTTCTATCAAATACTATAAAAAATTATTACTTAACACTTTTTAATTTATAATGTATAACATAAATATGCCTCAAATTTAAGTTAACGAGCTAAAATGGCATTTTAGTTTTGCTATGTTGAGAAGAGTACTGATAACAATCGCTGTCACATGCTGTACGCATGCCTAGTTTTATAATCAGGCATACCACTCTGGAAATCGAAAATACACTGAAATTCCAGGTGGTTCATTGTTCCCTGGTACATTGAATCAACATGACATTTGCAACAAAAATGGTTTTTATAACTTAATGCAATATTTCCAAATCTTTTTCTCATTAGAATATTGTAGTTCAGGCCCGATACAAAATAAATCGTAAGTTTTTTTATTTTTAAATTGCCTTATTTCAATTAAAAAACGTGTTTGTATTTTAGGTAAATTTTTTCTTCAGAGCATCAAAAACAGTTTTTTTCAGTTTTCTCTATAAAGAATAAATCCACATGTCTCAAATTTATGGACGTAGTGTGTTTATGCAAACTTCATTTATATTTAAAATTAGGAGAATTTTTATTTAATTGTTTCTGAGAAAATTGAAATGGTTCATTCAAAAAACTGGTACATTGATGGCCACTCTCCCCTATATTTATTAACGAAAGTAAAATTATTTGAAATTTTGAACTGATAATTTCTAAATTTAAATTTTCATCAATTTGAATGCATTTTTTAAAAGTATCTGATTTAAAACAAAAAATATCTGTTTTTTTAGTTCCAAACTTTAGGTGTGAACAGGCAAAAAATGAATTAAGGAATGATAATAATAATAATTATTATTATTGTTATTACAGATTTGCAATATATTAAAAACAATTGATTTTCGATAAAAATTTCTCAGAACTTTTAGATTCACGAACAAATTTTCAGTTTAGTAACAATTTTCATTTTCCGGTCTATTTCCGGTTTTTGTCGATTCCCCGTTCAAGTGGACACTCTAGAAAACCCCGTTTTTTATTAAAAATAAGTTTTTAATCAGAAAGATTGAAATTTTTAAAAATAGTTTCAGACCTTTCTGGGAGGGGGGGGGATTTGAACCCCCAGCCCCCCCTTTGCGCACGGGCCTGAGTTCAACTAAAGAAGTTAATTACTTTTTACTTAATTGCCCAATTACTGAAAAAATGATATTCTTCTTTAAAGAATAATTCTTGCATCCTATTTGACGGAGCTATTTGAGGATACTCGATCCTACTTAAGAATATTCTTATTTTAAAAATATAATTTTCTTAAAATAAGAAACATATTCTTTAATCAAACCTTTCTTCTCAAGTACATGAGAAAATATCCTTAATTTAAGAATACGCTTCTCATTTAAGATTATTATATTCTTAAATAAGAATACCATTCTTTCTTTATTAATAATAGAGAATCTTCTTTTCAAAAATCTGCACTTTTTTTTGTTTCTTTTTCTTTTTACATTTTAAAAACTATGAAGTTTTCATTGTTTATCAAATTATGCGGTTGATAAAATTTCATTTGAGAATGAAAGAGTGAAGGTCGAGGATAAAAGAAAAAAAGGGTGAGTCAAATTGAGTTGGTATTAAATTTTACACTTCTATAGTAACTAGCAACGTATGTGTAAGGGGAGCCGGATATGATAAGTTCTTATCGTTCAACAACACACGAACCCACGCAAGTAGAATCCTTATCGTCTCTCCAGTACACCCGATATACTTTACTTGGGAAACTCTAAAGTTCGAGTTTCTCGCTCTGAGAATCTGAAAACCTAGAATAACTTAAGAAAAAAAAAAAAAAAGAAATAGTTTCCATTTCACACTCAAACAAGACTATCAGCTTAAAAGTTCATTGAATCAACAAACCAGCACTTTCAGCCAACTCATTTTTATTCAATTTATCTATTCAAATTTATGCAAATTTGCTACAATTACTTGGATGATACTATCCACTAATAAATGAAACTTAATCGAATTTTAACCTCTCTTATAAATTTAACTCGGAATTTATTTAGTTATAGAGTAAATTTAAAAGTTATATTAACTGTATAGATATTATTTTTTGTTATTTTAATTTATACTATATTTTTTATATTTATTTTATATTATACAATATTTTCTTTGTATACTAATTTTTTTCTTTTAATTTAATACAAAAAAAACAATGGTCGACTCGAGAAGAAAAATAACGAATACTATACCTTCGGAAGATAATTCTAACTTTTGTGTCACAGAGTCACGAGAGATGAAATTTAATTGGAATTTTTTGTCTTTTTTGAAATGAGTGGCCGATCAAGATTATGGGGATGGCGAATTAAATCGGGGTCCAAACATTAATGGGAAATGCTTAACGCGACTCAAGCAACAGGTCTTTAGACTTGGCAACGCTGCCACCAGTTAAAATGTAAACAACTGAGCCGCGTACAGTCCAACACAAAAATTTACTCAAGACAGTAATGTTGCTTTATATTATTTTCCTACTTTTCTGTACCTTAATGCTTTTCCCATAAACGTTTTAATTATGGATCTAAAGTGCTTTAACATAATTGCACACAAGAAAATTTTTAACAATTATTATAAAATAATGTAATATAATATCTCGTATAAAATAATACAATACAATATAAATAATATAAAATGATAAACAAATCAAAACGTCGTGAAGACGATTATTTTAAAACAAATTATTATTACACTTCCGGTCTTCTCATGAATATACTCCCCCAAAAAATATCCGATATTTTATATATTTTTTTCAAGTTTTCAAATTACCTTTCAACAGAGATTTATAAAAAATGTGCATAAATTTATAATGTCCGGAAATTATTTTACGTTGAGAAAATCGTTAACTTACAGACCACGAAATTATTCGTAAAAGAAGATAAAAAATGAAGTAATAGGGGAAACTCGATAGTCGTGAGCAAAGGCGAAAAAAAAGATTGCTGAATTATATTAAACATCTGAACAACAAGTGAAACTTTCATATCACTGAGAATAAAAAATTTCCCCTAGAATGAACTAATCATTTCATAATATTTTTCACACATCGACCATTTTCTGATAAATTGCTCATATTTCCCAGTTATGATTATCTTATTAAAAAAAAAAGAAAGAGAGAAAGAATAATTTACAATTCTCATTACTTTCGCTTACTTACATTTTTCCTTTTACATAATATTCCATTTTATGCTTTCAGTGATTTGATGCAGTTAGAATTTTCAATAAAACGGTTACCTAATTATTTTAACAGAAATTTGAATAATTTTCAATTACTATAGAATCTTGGCGACTAGTTTTACTTTCCAATTGGCCAATAATTTTCGTGCTAAAATAGCAAAAAGCTTTTATAAAGGGTTTTTCATTTTTAAATTGTTTTGTTTATTTTTTTTTCCCCGACGTCTGTGTTCTATTCATTAATGAATTGCACTTGTGCATAGAAAATGGTTACGAAAGCAAGGGCTGCTTAGAATTCTTTTCTCGACGAATTCTTTGTAATAAAAGTTCACAAAGAGAGTCGAGGACACTTCATGCATCGATTACGAGGCGACTTTTGAGTTCCCGAGTGGCGGGCTGTTTTGACAGGACCATTTTTTCTGGTCATCATCAGTTGGCACAGTCGATTATCAAAGCAAAAATTTTACCCAAAGCTCCAATTCATAACAAAACAGTATTTTTTCAATCCTTCTAAAAGTCAGTCCCAGGTTATATTCAAAATCAACTGAGAAAATAACAGAGAAATTAGTTTATTTAATAAAAAAAAAAAAAATTGCAGCAGGTAAATAAATGTTTTTCACCTTGTATAAAAATTAACTTGATTTTTTAATTAGTTCTAATTTGCAGGATTTGGATTTTTGTTAAATTTTGAAAAGGGGATTTTTAAAGAAATGAATTTTAAAAATAAAGAAAATTTCAAGGTAGGTGATGAGTGAGATTTACAAAAAATATGAAAACACTTTGAAAGAGCAAATTGAATTTTTAATATTAGACAATTTAAGAATAAATCTTCTTATGATTTTTTGAAAAACTAAATCAAGAAACAGTAGAAATTTTATGAAAGTAAATTGTAAGTAAAAGTAAAAGAAATAAGTAAATTCGAGATAAAAATAAAAAATGATAAAAAAGTAGAGAAAATCGTCAAAAATATGGGCAAATTTAAAAGGAATTTGAAAAATTGTGCTGGATACCAAATTTAAAAAAAATAACCCTTCCCGAAAAATATTCAGAAAAATAAAAAAGTTACAAACAGAGTGAGAATTTAAAAAGTTTTGATAAGATTGAGAAAAATTAGAAAAAAAATTTTAGAAGGAAAAAAAATGGGACAAGTTTTTATAAAATAAAAGAAATTATAAGAACAAAATAAACAGTTTCGATGACGAAAATTGTTTTTAAAAATAGAAAAATAATTATTGTAAAATTAATAAGATTTAAGAAATTATTTTTAAAAGTAGAAAAAAAGTATACTGAAGGAATTTTTTGAAAAAATAAGACATGAGAAAAAATATTATAGTTTAAAAAAATGAAAAAAATATTTGAGAAATAACAAAATGATCAAAATTTTTAAAAATAAAGAAATTATTAAGTAATTAAATTATAAACAAAAAGAGAAGAAAAATATGCGGAGAGTAGATTTAAACAAATGAGAAGTTATACGAGCAAAGAATAAACAATTTAGAAAAAGAAAAAAATGTTTTTAAAAAATAGTTAATTGAAGGTAAAATTGATAAGAATTAACAAATTATTTCAAAAAGTAGGTGAAGAAATTTTGCTAAAAAGTCGAGGAAAAAGTGGATTATTTAAGAAATAAAAAAACAATTTAAAGCAATAAAAATTGAAAATATAAAAACGGTAAAAAATTGTGGGAGGAAAAATTAATCGGTTAAAAAAAAGGGTCAGAATTTGTTAAAAGCTAAAAAATATTGGGAAAATGAAGAAAATATAAGAAATTTAAACAATTAAAATGATAAATAAATTTGAACTAATCTTGAAGAAAAAATAGAAAAGTGATAATAAAATAAGAAAATTGAGTAAATTTTGAGAAAACTTACAAACAAAAAAACAGGCTTAACAAATTGTTTGAAAAATAAGAAACTATGAGAAAAAATTCAAATTTAAGAAAAATAAACAGATTTTAACCCACCTTTTAATTTGTTCATTAATCAACTAATTATTTAATTGTGATAATAATATTATTATAATAATATAATAATATAATAATAATATATTAATTATTATTTTATAATAATTATTTTATTGTTATGAGAATTAAAAGATTGGAAGAATAAACGATTTTTAAGGAAGCGACAAATGATGATAAAGTCAAGAATGAAATTTAGGTACATCTACGGCTAAACGAAAAGTTTTTGGAATTAACATAAACATGATACAAATAATAAAAACAATAACAATATATTAATAGTAATAATATAATAATATTAATTATATTAGTATTAATAATAATAGTAATAATAATAAATAAATTACCTAGAAACGAAAATTAAACGAAAAATTGTGAAAATTTACTAAAATTCGAAAAAATGATAAAATGGACATAAATTATAATTTTTTAATTTAATATTTAAAATTTAATATTTTGTAATTGTTGAAATTTGGATGAATTGAATTTTAAAAAATTTGAGTGTATTAAAATGTGAAATGATTGATGTTTAAGGTTTATTATAATAAAGGTAAAGTATTAAAATGAATCAAAGATTTAATAGAAAACAAAGGAAAAAAATACAACAATTCTTTATATTTTAAAAGTAATCTATAATCCTTGTAATTCAATGTTTTAATTTGTATCAATTTAGTTTTAGATTATGAAAAAATTAAAGTAGCTTTTAACATCTCTTTGATCAATAAAAAATTGACATATTGTTCTAAATTCAATTTTTTTAAAAATATTTATAAAAGAACATGAGTGTTTAAATGATAAAAATATTTGAAACTGCATACTTTTCTTCATCTCAATAGAACTATTTTTTTACAGTTTTACAACCAAATAAATATGGCAAACAGTATTTTCATTCTTTCGAATTTCTATAGTTCATTAAAAATATAAAAATTAATTGATTTTGTTCTGTTATCGATTATTCTCGACATTTTTCGAATTTTTCTTTTGATTGTCAAATATTTTCCTCATTTCTTAATTATTTTCATTATTATTTAATTATTTTTGTCATTTTGTAATTATACTTTAAATTATCAACTATTTTAAAATGTCAATTCAACACTTTAATCTTTAATTAAATTCTTTAATCTTCAATTTATTTCTTTAATTTTTAATTATTTTCTTTAGTATTAAATTTCATTAATCGTTTTTCAATTATTTTATTTAAAACTAAATAATTCTCGCATTTTTTGAATTATCAAATATTTTCTTGAATATTTAATTATTAATTATTTTTGACATATAGTAATTTTTCTTTTAATTATCAATTATTTTCTTGAAATTTCCATTTAATTACTTAATTTTAGATTTATTTTTTCAATTTTTAATTATTTTCTTCAATTGTCAAAAATGTTTTTATTTATTTATTTAAATATAAACGGGCCATATACAAAAAAGACCCTTTAATACAAAAGTATTCAGTAAACAATTATAAAGATGTAGACAAAAGTAAAATAGGCTGAAATTTGATTGTCATTCAAAAATACGCAAATCAGAAATGAATAAATAATTTTCTTTAATTTACAATTATTTTTATCGATTTTCAATTAATTCCTCAATATTTAATATTTCTCGTATTTTTTTCAATTAGTTTTTTCACTCATAAAAATTGTTTTAAAATTTAAATTCAATTATTGAATTTTAGAACTATTCTCTTCAATTCTAAATCATTTTCTTCATATTTAAATTCCACTTTTCAATTTTCAATTATTTTCTTTAACATTAAAAAGTTATCGACTTTTTTTATTATTAAGTTAAGTTAATTTTAAATACAATTGTTTAATTATATTCTTTAATTTTTAATTCCATTCTTAAATTTTTAATTGTTTTCTTCAATTTTCAATTATATTATTCAAATTTTAATTCAATTCTTAAATTTTCAATCTATTTTCTTAATTTTTTATTATTTACTTTAATTTCTATTATTTTTTTAATAATTTTTTATTTAGCTGGTAAATATGCAATTATTTCCAACAATTATTCCTATAATTTTCTTAATTTTTCAATTTGCAATTTAATTTTTAAATTCAATATTTCTTGTTTAATTTTTTCAATTTTTTTTTAGTTGTCTATTTATCTAGTCATTTTTCTAAGTTTGCATTAAATTAACAATTATTTTCGTAATTTTTCACATATTTTCTTTAATTTTTTAATTACTCTCGTCATTTTTGAACTATTTCTTTCAATTATTAATTATTTTTCGGAATTTTTAACTATTTCCTACAATGTAAAAAATTTTTAAATTATTTTTTTAAAATTTTATATTTTATATACATTTTTTATATATTTTTTTTTTTATTTTTAGAATTATTTTGTTTGGTTGCGTATTAATCTATTTATTTATTTATTTATTTCACACAAAGACATTTTTTAAATTTTAATTTTAATTGTCAATTATTTTCGTGATTTTGTAATTTTTTTCAATTATCAATTTTTTTCAAATTTTAATTTAATTCTTAAATTTTCAATTTATTTCCTTAATTTTTTATTATTTTCTTTATTTTCTATAATTTTTTTTAATTTTCAATTTAGTTGGTAAATATGCAATTATGTCCAACAATTATTCCTATAATTTTCTTAATTTTTTAATTTGCAATTATTTTCTTTAAATTAAATATTTCTTGTTTAATCTTTTTTAATTGATGTTTTAGTTGTCTATTAATCTAGTCATTTTTCTAATTTTTCACATATTTTATTAAAATTTTCAATTATTCTCGTCATTTTTCAACTATTTCCTTCAATTATTAATTATTTTTCACAATTTTCAATTATTTTCTACAATTTTTTCAATTTACAATTATTATCTTAAAATTTTATAATATTCTTCTTTGATTTTTTGAATTATTTTGTTGGTTTGCGTATTAATCTATTTATTTTTTTTAACACAAAGCCATTTTTTAAATTTTATTTTTAATTGTCAATTAGTTTCGTCATTTTGTAATTTATTTTCAATTATCAATTATTTTTTCAAGTTTTAATTTAATTCTTAAATTTTCAGTTAATTTCCTCAATTTTTTTCTTCAATTTCAATTTTTATTTTCGATTTTCAATCCAGTTGTTCAATTTGCAATTATTTGCAACATCCTTTATAATTTTTCAACTATTTTGTTTAAATTTAATATTTGTTGTTTAACTTCTTAAACTATTCTTTTTAATCGTTTAATTATGTATCCATTTTTTGAATTTTGTTTGCAACTGTCAATTATTTTCGTCATTTCTCTAATCCTTCAAATCCTTCAATTTTGTAATTTTCATTATTAGAATTTGCAAAAATTTATAGTTTTAAATGACCAAAAACAATGCAAAGTTATCGCTATCTATAATAATCATCGAAAAATATTTTCTTGTTTTTTTTTTTTTTTTTAATAAATCCATCATTTACTTTTTCCAAACAAAACCAAACATCATCTCCTCAAAACTTACTTCCACTTTGTCATATTACAATAATCCAGAGAAAAATGCTAAATAAAATCTGTCGAGTTTGAAAAAAGGAAGAAAAGCATTAAAATAACATAAAGAGAAAAAAAAAGATATAACTGTTAGAGTAAAATGAAAATGAGAGAGAATGGAGCCGAAGGCCAGTGCAAAATTTGGGACTGAAAAAACTACTTTAAAAAAGGTACTAGTTATAAGTCGTGTCTGAGATGAAATCTGGCAACATGAGTGGCCCTTGGAGAGGAACGAACCAAAATAAGAAAGCATTTGGGATAGCCCTGGCTGGAGGAGGGACCCGGGAGAGAAGGGGCCCAAAGAGCAGGTCCTTTAGTTAGTAGACCCCTTGAAAAATGAAACTCGAATAGGTCCAGGGCCGCCAACTGAGTTCTGGACTCACCGCAGAGAACCCATCTCCAATTCTTTAAAGGCATATAACCCAAGAAGAAGAGGAGAGCTCGAAAAGGCAAATTTCGCATCTTGATCCATCGCAGACGCATGGGGTCTGACACCGATCTGGGGATTCATGGGGACCATTGAAAGACGAGACTTTTCTTTTCAAAAATCCATTGGCTTGGCCCATGTGACGGCCAGAAATGCATTTCTCCTCAAACATATGCGAGAGAACATCAAAACAAAACGAGAGGAAAGGGCAAAAAATAGAATTACTGCGCAGCTGTACATTTCTACAAGACCAATAACAATAGCTCTTACTTCGATGTAAATCTAAAATTAAGATCTCCGTGGCATTTCACAATAAGGCTAATTCAAGTTTTATTCATTAGTAAACTTCGATTGCAAGGGGAAAATTGAGAGGGTTCATTTTAATCATTAATTATAAATCGGATAAATTTCTCTATTATATATAATGTCTATTGGGTAAATTGGCAATCGCTAATAACTTTGCCAAAAATAAATATTAATCATAATTGTTTTTGTTAAAACGTTTTTTACACTTGGCTTTTGTTAATTTGTTCAAAATTTTACGAGGCTTTCTTTAGAAGTAAAAGCAAATCTCTTTTTGAAAAAACTCTCCTGTTTATTTGGACTACATGTTTCGACACATTTGTGTCCTCTTTAGGTTAATATATAAACAACTTAAAAATAACGGTTAAGAATTTGTAAAGGAGACCTAGAAATCAATTAAATATATCAATAATTAAATACATACATGCAAAGATGTTACATCACAGAATATTATAAGAATATTATGAGCACTCACCTCCATTAGGAGGTTCCTTTTTAAACGTATTTTTACATTTTATATTTTATATTTTCGAGTTAAAAACAATAAACCTGTCATTTGGCAGTTAAAGGTTATGCCATGATAATATCAAAGACTAACGATAAATGAAAAGTCAATAGTCGATGAAAGTTGAAAGTCGATAGTCGATGAAAGTCGATAATCGAAGATTTAAATTAATTTTATGGAGATCTATTTGCTGGATAGTAAAAATATATTAAAATTTATTTGTGTGTATAAAATATGAGTATGTCTGACTTAACCTTAATATATCATTATTAAAGTTAACTGCTGATGAAAGATAATTGTTTTTATTAATCAAGTATATTAAGGTAAAGATGATTTCTATAAAGGTTCAATGTTTATCAGTTTATTATTAAAGAATTTATTAAAGAATTGTGAAAATTATAAAAGTGAGTTCTAAAATAAAATTAGTTATATTAATTATTGGATTTATATTAATAATAATTATAATAATTATGCATTGAAGAAATATTTTTAATATATTTTTAAAACATGATTTTAAATAAGCGCGGGATGAATGAAAAGAAGTGCGCATGCACAGAACAAATACGTACGATTGCGAAAGATACGTGTTGTCACGTGACTATAAAGAATCATGGCGGATTAACCTGTCACATTTGGCATTGAATAACAAAATTTTCGTTTTCTTTCTAAAACTCACGCTATTTTGAAGCAAGCAGGTATTTTTGTAATTCATTACAGTGTTTAATTTACTTTTGTAAGTTATTATATAATTGTAGAAGCTTTATTTATTTGTTATAGACTATATTTCCATTCTTTGTCAGACAGCTTTGAAACTTTAGCTTTATGATAAAAGGATTATATTTTTGTATTCAAAGCAAGTTCTTTTTTTAATATTAACAAGATAATTGATTATAGAAAACATACAAAATGGGTCAAATCTATACACCTTCCTCATATATTTTTTCCAAATAAATCTTGACGTTTTAAATATGTGACGCGGCGCTAAGAAAAGCACCTAAGCAGCCAAAAATGTTAGGTTATATTTGTAATTTTTGAAATGAAAATGTGCAAAAGGGATCAATTATCAATATAAACTATTAATGTTTAAATCTTCATTATATCCAAAGTATTTAATAAAAACTGATGTTACTGTTACAGAATCAATAAAAAAACGTTAAATCAACGCAAAACTGACACAAACATAACCCTAAAATGATTTGCTTCATAGGTGCTTTTCTTCGCGACGCGTCACATATCTTTTTTCTGAATACTATTATACGGATCGTGGTTAAATGTTAAATTTAAAAATTCATAATATTTAAAATACGCAGATAAAAATTCCGAAATTTGGTGCATAATATTTTATTATATTAAAGTTAATAATTTTCCAAAATTTCAATAAAATCCTGACGTTTTAAATGTGTGTACCATTCCAAATTAAAAAAAAAAAATTCCGAAGAAACTAATTTTCATTATTTCGCAAGGATACGAGTTCAGGGTCAAATTTAAAGTGCCATTATCTCATAGAGGTTTAAGGAAGTGTATTGAAAGGGAAATATAAAAGGCCCGAACTTTTACGTTCTTGGGGATTGAAATTTATTTTTTTTTTCAAGTTGAGGCAACCGGACCCTTAACTAGAATAATAATTGCTGACCTGGGACAAGAAGGGCTGCGAGGGGAGGGTTAAGGATGGTGTATGGCCACATGTGTTACTTTCACGATATTCAGCGTGTCCAATGGTCAACCGGATTTAACCGTGTCGCAGTTCTGCGACGTTAATTTTTGTTTATCTAAACGGACCCTGGGGGCGTGCTCGGATAAATGGAAAAACGAGAATCGATACTCAGAAACGAGTAGTATAAGAGAAAAAAAAAGAAGAAAAAAAAAACGTAACGAAACCAGAAACATTCAAAAAACAGGTTTCGAGTCCAATTCTTCTCAAAATTGTATGTAGATAAAAAAGTTATGTCACTGGTAACCAAGAGGGAGATTTAATCGGATGTGGAGTCACATGAAACGCTTTTTTCCAAATGCTTCTTCTTGAAATACGTTCTTTTGGATTTATTTTAATTATAATATTTTACTTTAATTACCCTCATTATTTCTAATTTATTATTGTAATATTTCTAAAACTGTGAAAAATTTGAAACCTCGGTCGGGGATCGAAAACCAGAATCAATCATACTCAAGTTGACTTCTCTCCCACTGAGCTACACAGGTCCAGATTAAATTTACATTTTTTTTAAAGAAAAGAACGAAGGTATCAACTTCTGTTAATTTTAAGAAATGTAAAAAAAAGTATATATTTACTTAAACATATACTGAAAAAAAGATTTGGAATCCATAACAAACATTTTGTTGGTTGTAGATATAAAACAATTCAGGGGCGGCGACTTGTGCATGGTACGTCTACAAATTCCATAGAGCAAAAAAGCCGCCCTGTGGAATTCCATATGGCAAAATTACAGACAAAAAATAAATTTCTTAATAAGAATGTGGATAAATGAATTTACAATTTGAAGAAAAAGATTGAAATTTTAAAAAAAATCATATTTTGCAAAAATAATTGAAAAATGTCGAAAGAAATTGAAAGATGATTAATAAATAATGAAACTAATTTGGTATTGAAGGAAATAATTAAAACTGAAAAAGTTTTATATAAAAAAATTAAAGAAACTAATTAAAACTTGCGGAAATTAAATTTAAAATTCAGGGTAAAGATTGAAAAAAAATGAAAATTGAAGCAACTCATTGAAATCAGTTCGAAGAAGTTCTAATTCTAAGAGTTATAATATATATAATTAAAAATGTAGTCTTGTTTATCTCAAATATATTCTGAAATTCTTCGACTATTTTTTACAAATTTTTTATATTTTCTTCAATTTACAATTATTTCTATCAATTATTTTTTTAATAAATTTATTTTCTGATTTATTTTCTTCTTTTTTTTTAGTATTTATCTCAAATTCTAGTTTATTTTTAAATTTACAATTATTTTCATCATTCTCCAATTATTTTCTTTTATTACAAATATATGTTGTAATTTTTTTAATTATTTTTAACAAACTAAAATTATTTTCTTCAATTTTTAATTATTTTTATTACTTTGCAAATATTTTCTCAAATTTTCTATTACTTTAATTATTCTTAAATTAATTTCCTAGATTTTAAAATATTTTTCTTAAATTTTAATAATTTTCTTAAATTTTTAATTATTATTGTTATCATTTTGCATCCTCTTCTTAATGCTTTAATCATTCTTCTATTATTTTTCTCAAACTTCAATTACTTCCTCAATTTTTAATAATTTTTTTGTTAATTTGCAATGACTTGCACAAATTCTATATAATATTTTGAATAATTGTTGATTAATTCCAAAAAGTTCAATTATTTATCTCAAATTTCCATAACTTCCTTCAATTTTCAATTACTTCTTTTATTTGTCAATTACTTTTTATCATTTTTAATTATTTTTTAATTCATTTTCTAATTTTTTTTTTTAATTATTTATCTCTAATTTAAGTTTTCTAAATTATTTTTCACAAACTAAAATTATTTTCTTCAATTTTTAATTATTTTCCAAATATTTTCTCGAATTTTTTACTATCTTCATTATTCTTCAATTAATTTCCTAGATTTTAAAATATTTTTCTCAATTTTTAATAATTATCTTCAATTTTTAATTATTTTTACTATTCCTAAATTAAATCCCTAAAATTTCAATTATTTATTTTATATTACAATTTATTTTTTTCAATTTTTATTTTCATAAAAATTTGCAACTATTTTCTGAATTTAAAATTCTTGAAATCATTTTGTAATAAGATACTTTCTATTATTTCACAAATATTCTGTGTTTTTTAAAATTATGTTTCTAAAATTGCTATTAATATCTACAAATTTCAACTATTTTTATCATTTTTTAAAAAATGTCTTCAAAGATTTTAATTATTTTTTAATTTTTCCCCTAAATTTTAAATTCATTTTCTGCAAGTTTCAATAATTTTCTTAAATTTTTTTAAATCAAACTTTTTCAGTTGTAATTATTCCCTTCAATATCAAATTATTTTTATTATTTATTAATTAACTTTCAACTTCTTTTGACAGTTTTCAATTATTTTTACCAAATATGATTTTTGTTTTTTAAATTGTAATTTTTTCTTCAAATTACAATTAATTTGCCAAATAACTTTCAATATTAAAAAACTTGTTTCATGCTCCATGAATTTTTATTAAATTTGTTTTTATTGTTTTTATATTTTAGATGTATTTTTCAAGTATTTAAATAATGTTCTTCGATTTTCAATCACTTTCTTTTATATCAAATACATTCTGTAATTTTCTCAGTTTTGTTCTGAAATTTCCATAATTAACTTTAATTTTTAATTATTTTTATCCTTTTTCAAGTAGTCTTGTTTCTCTCAAATACATTCTGTAAATTTTAAACAATTATTTTTTACAAATTTTTATTAAATTCTTTAATTTTCAATTATTTTTATAATTTTTCAATCAGTTTTTATCATTTTTAATTATTTTTTAATAAATTCTCTAATTTTTTTATTATTTATCTCAAATTTCAGTTTTTTTTTCAATTCACAATTACTTTTATCATTCTACAATATTTTTCTTTTATAACAAATATTTGTTGTAATTTTTTCAATTATTTTTCACAAATTAAAATTATCTTCTTCAATTTTTATTATTTTTATTACATACTTTGGAAATATTTTCACGAATTTTTAACTATTTTCAATATTCTTCAACTAATTTCCTAGATTTTAAAATATTTTTCTCAAATTTTAGTAATTTTCTGTAATTTTCAATTATTATTGTTATCATTAGAAATCAATTTCTTCAATTTTTAATTATTTTTACTATTCCTCAATGAAATTTCTAAATTTTCAATTATGTATTTCATTTTACAATTATTTTTTTTTTAATTTGCATTTTCTTTTATCTTTTTGCTATTATTTTGTTCACCTTTTAATTAGATATAATCATCATTTTTTAATTAATATCCTAAATTTTCATTTATTATGTCAAATCTAAGTTATTTTATCCACTTTTCAATGTTTTAATTATTTTTCTATTATTTTTTTCAAATTTCAATCAAGTTCGTCAATTTTCAACTTTTTTTTTAATTGGTAATGATTTTCACAAATTTTTTATTATTTTGATTATTTGTTTATTAATTCCTAAAATTTACTCGAAATCAAATAAATTACGCTAATTAAGAAACTCTTTAATTTTAGGTTTTGGTTAGATTTTTAGGTTAGATGAGAGTATTTGAGGAGCAAGTTTTCAGAAGTAAATAAATCCATTTTTTGTTATTCCGAAAAAAGAAGGTTCTTGTGGATTTCAGACGATTTGTTTTTAATTAAAGTCTGACTATCATAATTAGGGGCGATTTAAAGGTTTTGTTAATTTTATTTAGTAAACAAAATTAAATTTATAAATGGTCTTGATTATGACCAGATATTTTTAGGTTAGGTTATAGACTTTTGTTTGATTTTTCTTTTTTATGAATAAGTTTAATAACTTCAATACGATTTATTATTGAACTTTCACAGTTTTAAAATATCCTTACTTACCATATTTTATTAATTTTATTATAAAACTTGTCTTGTATAAACAGAAAAAAAAACATGCATCATATTTATGACTTTATCGATAAACTTGTGTTGGTCAAAATCGCACTGACCGCGCATGCGCCTACATATTTGGTACTGCGAACAAAACAATTGAATAAACTCAAATAAAATTAACAATTATAATTACTCAACAAAACTATTTTGCTGTGATTGCATTGTAAATTTTTTTCAGTGTAAGTACAACAATAATAAACGAGAAAACCTATAGTAAAATTAAAAAAAGAAAAAAATCTTCTGCGTAAATAGATTCTCGCAATTGATTGAAGAAGAATGATGAATTTTTTTTCTTAATGAATGACCCAATTTGAGTGTTTTTGAAGCAGTGAGTAATAAAGGGACGTCAAGTCAAATCAGTGGACCATTTAATAGGAGCAATTGTGACAGGAGGGCTTATTTGACATCAATTGGTTGGTTAATTGGTTACAAAATATATTTGACTAGCGAAAGTAAAGAGACCAATAAGAGCAGAAGACTAAACAGAAACAACTCTTTGCTCTTCGGACCATAAGTTCTGTTATTGCAGAGAAATTGATATAACCCCGCTGGCACACACATGCCACATATTACGTGCGTGTAACTGAGTCCCCCTTGCGAAAGGCTCGATGGGTATCGCCAAGAACAGAGCGAGTCCAAGATAAGAAACTAACGAGAAAGACCGAGACAGTCGCAAAACTCTGCTGATGCAGAATCAGGGCTGTACCCTTTAATGTTGTTAAATTCATGTTTTTCAAAATGCCAAAAATCGGTAATTTTTTATTATTTATTTTAAAGTAAGTCGTGCACAAAATTATATAATTTTTTTTTAATTCTCTGATATTTTCAAGTTTTCCATCAGGGTATTTTTCATTTTCCTGATAATTGCAAGTTTTTTCATGTTTCCCAAATGTCAAATTAAACGTCAAACATAAACTAACTACAGTATTTGTTTATCTTACAAAAATTATAATTAAATCATCCAAAACTAAGTCCCGAAATCTTTTATTACACTGCTCCACAAAAACATTGGTCCAGAGAATCTGAGTTTGTTCCTAACCTCAAAAATACCGAAAAGGTAATAAAGTGTCACATTTGATTAGTTATAATCTGAGCTCGAATTAATATTAATACATGTCTATATAGGGTCAATACAAAGCTTGAATTATCACCTTTAAAACACTTTTTTAAAAATTGTTCTACGGTGATTTTTAACAAAGATATGAGGTTTTACTTAAAATCATTTTTTTCCACAATTCACTATTCTCGGTTTTTTAACATTTGAAAAAATCATATCTTAAAAGTAAAACATAACATATCTTCGTTAAAACCATTGTAGAACAATTTCTAAAAAAAAAACGTTTTAAAGGTCATAATTCAAGATTTCCATTGATTCCAAATGTGTATTATATTAATATTAATTCAGGTTCAGTTTTTAACAAACGAAAAAAGATTTTTTTTTGCTATAATATTCAGCCCACAGTCAGTTGGATCATTTACGGGCACTAAGTTACAAAGGTTTAATTACTAATATAAAAATATTAATTTAATTACAATTTCTTAAATAAGTGAAAAATTCAATTAACAATTCAATTTCTCACTTTGAGGTTAGGTCCAAACTTAAATCCTCTGAACCGATTCTGATCTTTTTTTTGTTGTGTTTCCAGTTTTTTTCCTACTGACATAGAAATTATTTAAAATGTAAAATAAAATAAATTTAAATAGATAATAGGAGGACATTAAAAGAAAAATAATTAATAACAAATAATACTACATACCACAAAAAGAAGATGTAAAAATATTATAAAATTAAAGTTTTACAACAAAACAAAAGAGAAAATACTAGAATATAAAAAAAAAGAATAAGAAAGTATTATTGTTTATTTACTTATTATTTTTAAAATTTATTGGGAGATATGAAAATAAAGTGGAAAAATTAAAAAATTAAAAAAGATAAATACTACAGTAGAAGGAAATAAAAGTTACGAAAAATTTAACTTTCAACAGAAGAAGAGAGGAATTCATGGTAACATAAGAAAAGAACAATAATCTTAAGAAAAGAACGCTATAATGGAAGAAAATAAAAATTATAGTAGAATTATAAATACTACAAAGTAATAAAATGAAAAATAAAACTACTACAAAATAGTAAAAAATTTTATTTATTACTATGATAACAGAAATATTACCTATTATATTTAACTCTTAATGAATTGTCATTAAAATTAATTGAAATTTGCAAAAACTATAATGAAATATTCGTCCTTGAAAATTTTTATTTGTAAAAACTGGAAAAACTACGAACAATTAAATTTGAAGATTATTCAGATTATACTAAAATGAAAATATTTGACAATTTATATCGTTTCAATTTTTAATGAATTGACGGTAATAGCAGAAAAAGCCTGATTAAAATTTGAATCAATTAAATTTAGAATTGAATGCAATTTTTACGAATAGAAATTGAAATTGGACGAAATTTGAATTTTTGGATTAGGTAATTGAGACCAATTTAAAATTGGGGCTAAATAGAATTGTAATGAATAAAAATTAAAATCTGATTGAAATTTGTATAAACTAAATTTATAGAATTAATTAAAATTTTCACGAATAAAAATGACAAAGATTTAAAATCGATTAAAATTTGGATAAATTCAAATTTGAATTTATTGAATTTAAGAGCGATTAATAATAGAGTAAACTAAAAGTATGATAGTTCAAAACTTGAATAAAATTAATTTCCACCGACTCGAGTTTGGATTAATTAAATTTAGAGTTCTAAAATTTGTATTAATAAATGTTGTGATAAATTAAAATCTAGATTTATTAAAATTTTTATTAATTACAATTTTGGTAAATTAAAGTTTGGATTAAAAAACTGAAAAGTTAAAAAAAAGTGAAGAAATTAAAAGAATTTTAGGTGAAATATGTGAAAAAGGTGACAAAAATATGGGGAATTAAAAATATTAATTTCATAAAAAAAGATCATAAAAAGTTATTCAAAATAGAGAGAGAAAGAATTAAGAATATCTTAAAAAACAGGATAAATCAGAAGTACATTTTTAAATCAAAATCAAAGTTTGAAATTTATAATTCACTAAAAGGAAAAAATAATAATCTTTATTTTATAAGATTGTACCTCGAATTATGTATATTCTAATTATATTCAAAAAGTCTTCAAAACGAAGGTGGTAATTTCGGTTGCCACTGTGCCTGAAAGGGTTAAACGAATTTAAATTAACATTCTTGGAAGAGAGTATTATAAATGGAAAATTTTTTAAACGAGTTGATTAGAATTGAATGGATTAAAATAAACCAGTTAATCAAAAATTGTTAGTATCATGACCAAAATTATTCAAAATAAAACTTACTATATTCAATATTATCATTAAGAATTTCAAAATATTCATTGACATATGCAAATCTTTTACTTAAATTTCTTAATTTCAAACTAGACATTTTTAAATAATTGACATTTATCGAGGTGTTATTTTCACTTCTTAAAATAGCAAGAATTAAGTATAGAATACCTATAGACTTAACAATTAATACATTTTCGAAAAAAGTTTCCATCAAACAAAAATTTGGATCTGAAAGTGTTAATAAATCGACATTAGTACATTTTTAAAAATCGCTATATAATAATAATGAATGATAATAAATAAATCAAATAAATGGTTTGATAAAAAATTCCAACAAACACTTGTCAATTAATTTTAAAAATATTTTCTAAAAATACCTTTAGCGTTATATTACAAACTGTACAAATTATTATTTATCTAAAATTAATCGCTCTCTGCTCATAATTATAAATTACATAAAAAAAATAATAATCATAATAATGTCTGACATGTGCAATAAAAACTAACACGATTCATAAAAAATGAAAAATTTAAAATCGTTTGTGATTCCACTACAGCCCTGTAAAGAAAGAGAGAGTGATACTCACGAGAGTGAGAGGACGAGACGCTCGTTAAAAAAGAAAAAAAAACAACTTGGAGAAGAGTGCGAGAGAGTAGGAGAGGAATAGAGATAGAATAAGAAAGAGGGCGCCCCAAGCCTCGTCTTGGAGATTTTTTATCCCTTCAAGGTCAGAAATATGGCCGTGCCTGGTCCACGCTCGCCTCAAGCCAAAGAGTTAAGAGCCAGAGTTTAAGAGGCCTTTGGTTGTATCACCGATCCTGTGTACACTTTACTCTTAACGTATTATGTATGTACAATTCGCCAAACTTTAAACGTCATACGTTCCTGACGACCCTTCATATAAATAAAGCAATATATTTTTACAATGTAACAATAAAAAAAAAAACTTATAAGGATGTAAAAAGTTTCACTTTTAAATTCAATACAAGGGATTTTTTCTTTTTTTTTGAAGATTTTATGATCTCTTTGAAGTAACGCGGTTATAAACTTTTAGGGCACCAAATGGCATCTGTTCTTTTTTTTCAGGAAAAAGAAACTTTGGGGCTGTAAAATTTTAAGGATTTTCAAGAGATACACGCTCCCTAGATATAGATATCCTTTGAGAATTATCTGCAGATTGTATTTGAAGATCTGGGCGTTCTTGTATATATGTTTGGGCAAAAGTCCCTTAAAGCCGGAAATACATTTTCAAATATCGGCTTTTTCATTAACTCCGGATTTTAAGCACAAAGAAGGTGCTGTATTTCAAAAATCTGTTTTTAAAGTTGCACAGTGTTTCATCGAATAGATAAGAGGGAAAAACTGCTATCATTTTGTTGTTTTATATACTGTTGTGCTAATAAAAAAAGAAAAATTTTATGGTGGTTTTATTTATTACATTAAATTAAAAATTAAACCTTAGAGTCACACAATTTAAATAGAACAGCGAGATAATTTTCTTTATTACCATCACATAATACTTTATGATCAAAAGAAACAAAAAATCAAAATCGAGAAAATTTTTAACTCAAAAACTAAAAATAATTACTGGTCAGAAAATAACACTTTGGAATCAAAGATTTACTGGATTAAAAGAAGTCACTCTCTAAATCTGAATTAGTGGTTTTCTACTAATGAATTAGCGAAAAGTGAGCTACTATTAAATTAGTAAAATTCTTGGCTCGCTTTTCGCTAATTCATAGCAAAGCTACTAATTCATAGTAGAAAACTACTAACTCAGATTTAGAGATTAAGACGCTTTATAATTATCTTATGTCTTAAAGTAAGACACTTGTATAAGACACCTGTTTAAATTAGTAAAAAATCGGTTACAAATTCAAATCAGTGAAAAATTTCTACTAATTTTTGGTCTCAAAAAATAGTAAAAATTTGTAATCTACTAAGTCGAATAGTAAAATTTGACTCAAAATTAGTGGAAATTTCTACTAATTTAAATTAGTAACCGATTTTACACTAGTTCAGATTTAGAAAATGAAGAAAATTGAAAAATTGGAATTTTTGAAAATTGATGTTAACAAAAAATAAATAAAGATAAAAAATGCAATAACTCCGCCAGTTTTTTACCAATTTAATTTTGAAAAAATCGCATTCGACGCAGAATTGAATACACTTTTTAATAATTTAGCACAGAAAAAGACATTCTAAATAAAATTAGTCCGTAATTTGAATAGTAAAATTAGACTCAAAATTAATGAAAATTTTTACTAATATGAATTAGTAACCGCTTTTACACTAGTTCAGACGAGAGTTCAGATTTAGAGATTCAGCAAATATTAAAATTTTTATTAAATCCTTCTTTGCTTGAAATTTGAAATATCAGGTAATAATATATTACTTGCATTTTCATATAATAATTCCTTATTTAATTTGTTCCTTACTTTTCATATTTCTTTTTAGTTCTTAACTTAAACGACTTATTTTAATACGTCTTTAGCGAATTTATCTATATCATCATATTCTTTAATAAATTTCGAACATTTTAAGAGGTCTTAGACCCTTTAAGATAAAAAATTCACAAAGTTACAAGCATTCAAAGTTAGAAGTGTCAAAACCCTAGTTTTGAGAAAAATGAGTTTAAAGTTAAAAATTACCATTATCGCCCATGCAATTTACAATTTAAAAATAATACTATTTTGTGTTTTTAATTACAATAAAGTTATGACAAATGCATAATTCGACGTGGTACATTCAGTAGTTTGTTTTTCATCAATAAAAAAAAAATTTGAAAATCTGAACCTCCTTTAGAAAAATGCTAATATTTCGGAAAATAAAATCAACAAAATAGGCCCTTTTCATGTAAATTTGAATTAGTTAAAAATTACAATTTTAAAGTGCGAAAACTCGTTTACCATGTCAAATAGTAATTATTTACTAATAATTTAGTAAAAAACTACTAATTTAATTAGTCAAAGTAATTTTTAGGTTATGTTAAATTACTAAAAGAATTAGTAGATTTTTATTTACTAATTACATTAGTTATTTTTTACTATTTAATTAGTTAAATTTAACTACTGAGTTATTAGTCTTCTGCTAATAATTAGTTATTTTTCACTAATTGAAAAAGAGAAAACTCGTTCACGTTTTTAACCCCTAAACAGTAGTTTTTTACTAATTCAGATTTAGAGAGTACACATATTTGAAATTTACTGCTAACTCTCTAAATCTAAATTAGTGATTTTCTACTAATGAATTGGAGAAAAATCGGTTACTATTAAATAGTGCAAATTTCCACTATTTTTTAGTATAAAACTACTAAATTATTAGTACAAAGCTACTTATTTGACAGTAAAATATCTATTAATTGAAATAGTGAGAGTTTACTTTTTTAAATAATAAATATTTCACTTTGAAATTAGTAGTTTTCTACTACATTTTAGTAATTTTCTACTAAAAAATAGTGGACATTTTCACTAATTAATAGTAAACGATTTTTCGCTAAGTTATTATTAGAAAATCACTAATTCAGATGAAAAACTAAAAAATATGGTATTATATGAAATTTCCCTCCCACCCCAAAATTTCATTTTAGAGCTAAAAATAGTTTTTCTGAAGTTTTTATATAAAATATACTGTTACTTCGTCATTTTTGGTCCGATTTAAAAAATGTTTTACTAAAAAACAAGGCTTTCTATACTTAAAAGAGGTTTTATATTTCAAGTAAAATTTGCCGTAAAAAAGAGTAAAAAATTTGAAAATTGTCAATTTTTTTAACTTTGGCAATGATTTACGGTCCAAATTTTATTGAGAATATTTTTTTCTGTGTAAAATTATTTAAAGTGTATTTAATTCTGCGTTGACTGAGCTTTTCTTAAATTAAATTAGTAAAAAATTAGCTGAGTTATTGCATTTTTTGTCTTTAAAGTCACAGTATTTTATTTAAGTAAAAAACAGTTCTTTCTTTTTTTTTTTTTTTCTTTAATTTTTGCAGGTGGTACTTATTCATCTTTTAACAACTTTTTTATATGTAATTTTGTACATTTCGAATAATATTAAAAATTAAGAATGGCGCCAAAATGTTTGAAAATTGATTTTCCCGAAAAATACTGTAATTATAAAGACAAAAAAAAGCAGTAACTAAGCCATTTTTTCACCATTAAATTCAAAAAAATATCATTCGACGCAGAATTGAATACACTTTAAATAATTTGGCACAGAAAAAACATTCTATATAAAATTGGTCCATAAATCATTGACAAATTAAAAAAAAAATTTTTAAATTGCCAATTTTCAAACTTTTTTACTTTTTTTCTACCATAAATTTTGTTTATTACATAAAACCTCTATTAGGTATAAAAAGTCTCATTTTTCAGCTTTAAAATAAATAATCAAATTTTTAATCGGATCAAAAATAACGAAGTAATAGTATGTTTTATACAAAAACACAGTGTTATACAGTGTTATAAACATTATAAATATATTTGTTGATTTATGTAGCACAAAATAAAATTAAAAAAAAAATTTAATTTAATCACTTTAGTTGAAAAAGTTTACTGTGAGTTTTAAAATATTGTACACTGATATTTACAAGCTTTTTTTTAGCAAAAATCTTATAATTTGTATGAAATATTAACCTGAAAAAATGCACATTAAGTAGGCCATTTTAGACAAGTATATGTGTGTCTAATATGGCCAAAATGCAATTCTTTAATTTATCTTATTTTTCAAATATTTAACTGTTTCTTAATCGAATTTAATTGTATACAATCAATTAATTAATTATCAAAGTATATTTTAGCATAATTATTTAGATTGAAGATTATATACTAAATATTTTTCGCGAAAGTTGGCACGTTTATTTAAAATATCATTTAGAAGGTTTCTCTGGTCTAAATTTGTTTGGATTTTAGTTTAAAATAGATTTTTTAGATTTCCCGAAAATAGGCATTTTTTTAAAAAATTAATTTTATTTCAAAATACAAACAAATTTGGGTCAGAGATACCTTTTTAATGATATTTTACTCTCTAAATCTGAATTAGTAGTGTTTTACTATGAATTAGTGAAAATTGAGCTACTATTAAATAGTAAGAATTTTACAATTTTTTAGTAGAAAACTACTAATTTTTAGTAGAAAATTACTAATTTTTAGTAGAAAACTACTAATTAAATTTGTAAACAAATCTACTTATTTTAAAAGTAAAGTTTTACTATTTTAATTAGTAGTTTTCTACTATGAATTAGCGGCAAGTGAGCCAAGAATTTTACTAATTCATAGTAGAAAACTACTATTTGGGTCAGAGAGACCTTCTTAATGATATTTTACTCTCTAAATCTGAATTAGTAGTTTTCTACTAGGAATTAGTGACAAGTGAGCTACTATTAAATAGTAAGAATTTTACTATTTTTTAGTAGAAAACTACTAATTTTTAGTAGAAAATTACTAATTTTTAGTAAAAAACTACTAATTAAATTAGTAAAAAATCTACTCATTTTAAAAGTAAAGTTTCATTATTTTAATTAGTAGTTTTCTACTATGAATTAGCGGCAAGTGAGCCAAGAATTTTACTAATTCATAGTAGAAAACTACTATTTGGGTCAGAGAGACCTTCTTAATGATATTTTACTCTCTAAATCTGAATTAGTAGTTTTCTACTAGGAATTAGTGACAAGTGAGCTACTATTAAATAGTAAGAATTTTACTAATTTATAGTAGAAAACTACTAATTTATAGTGAAATTTATTGGTGAAAAGTAAGCCAAGAATTTTACTAATTCATAGTAGAAAACTACTAATTTATAGTAGAAAACTACTAATTAAAATAGTGAAACTTTACTTTTAAAATAAGTAGATTCTTTTACTAATTTAAATAGTAGTTTTCTACTAAAAATCAGTAATTTTCTACTAAAAATTACTAGTTTTCTACTAAAAAATAGTAAAATTATTACTATTTAATAGTAACTCACTTTTCACTGTTTGCCTATACCAGTGACGTCATACTCCATCACATACCCTTAAGTAGGCCGTTTTAGACACACTTCACCTATTCATTAAATATCATCCAATTAGTTATTGTTGACAAATTGTTTTTCTCATTAGATGAATCGTGAAATAAATATTTTAGTTAAAACGCATTCATTACACTTTAAATTTAAACAGTCGACTACACGGGGAAAACGTTTGAGGTAATCTTTCCCATATTATATGCAGGACCTCGGATCAAAGTTACAATTGAGATATTGTGTTCAAAATTCTGATAGTTATTTTCAAAAAATAAGAAAAATTTTCCCATATACGTGGTACTTGAGAGTCAAAAGTAGACTGAAAAAGACTACTCGCTTAAAGCTGTAAAATGTGCATTAAAGTTGAAAAGAGTTTGCCGAGAAATGTGCAGAAGTTTACCATGCTACGGGTAATCGGAGTTCGGGCTCAGCGTCAAGTCCAATCACTCTCCAGCATGGTAAACTCTCCTGAAAGCTCGGAATTTATTCCTATCGCATGATAAATCAAACTTTCTCCCTCTTTTTCCATTTTTAATTTGCAGATGCGATCACATATTATTTGTCTGTTAATTCCACAAGAACTCTTTCTATTAAAAGGAAAAAGAATGATCTTTAAATTATTAATTTTAATACTTATATTAGAGGCTAGCCTAGCTTACGTTGAATTATATAACATGCAACTATGACAAACAAATTTTAAACGAAAACTTGTTAGATATTTCATATTTTACTGACTACTCTTTCAATTAGTTTATTTTTTAAATTCTTATAATATTTTGATTCTTTAATTGTGTATTTCTGTAAATAGTTTAATTCTTAATATTTATTTACATTTAATACTAAAATAATAAATTTTATAATAAATTAAACAATATTTGTATTTTACATTAATTAAAAAGAAAATTACCTAAAATATTTCAGATATGATGCTTTTCTTGGTTTTTTTATCATTGTAAAATTAAACTATCAAACATATATTTTACAACTTCTAAACTTCTATGTTTGTAAATTTTTTTAAAAAAAAATTTCTTGTAATTTAAAGGCAGATTTTTTATATTTTAAAGTTTCTTTCTTGCTTTGAAAATTTTCAATTATGGTAATTTTTACTCTTTACTATTTTTAAATAGCTAAATGTCATTTTTTAAAATTATTATTTTTCTTACTTTTTATTTATTATACCTTTATAAGATCTACTTAATTCATTACTTTCAATTTTTAGTTGTAATAACTTTTATTTATTCAAATTCTTATTCAAAATAATATTTATTTTCGTAAATAACGTTTGACAAATTCTCTAAATCTGAGTTAGTTAAAAATAACTAGCTTGAAATCAAAAAGTTAGCTATTAATTCAAATAGCTATATTTCTACTAATCATTTAGTAAAAAATAAATAATTATTAGTTTAGTTTATTTTTAAGTTATATCAAAATAGATAATATTTTAGTAAAATTCTGATTATTATTAATAATTAATTATTTTTAACTAATTCAGATTAAAAGAACAGATAGGATTTTCTAGGTTATTAAACTTTTAATGCAGAAAATACAAATTTGTTTCTATAAAAATTATTATATTAAATAACATTTATATTAATATTTTTATATATAATACATATAATATATTTTTAATAAATGAATATTTGGTTTTTTAAACATTGTAAGAATTAAAATTTTAATAAATAAGAATTTTCTGTCTAATTATTAAATTACTTTATTTAAAAATTATATAATACAGGAGTCTCGGAAATCGAAATTAACACAAGTGAAATTGATCTAAAGTGAATAAAAGATAAAGTCAAAGATTTTGTTAATTACACCTATTTTTAATATTTAGATAATTGTTAAATTTGTACACATTATAAAAAATATTTTTTAAAATATCTACAAGTTATTTTTATAACAAGACCTTTAAGTTTTATTTAATTAATGAACTGCATAATTATAACTTTATACATTAAATAAAACTTTTTTTTAAATTAAAAAACTATTTGACATTAATATAATATTGTGGTCGTACTTTTTAGAATTTAAAATACAAAATAAGTTCTAAATTAACATTTTGAATTTGATTCACAGATTATTGCAAGACAAAAAAGAAAGATTTAATAGAAATTACCAAAATTTTGAAACTTGATTTATATAAAAAATTGATAAAGGAAGGAAGCAATAATTAACACATAATTGTTTTAAATTAAAATTATTCAGTCTAAAGATATAAGAATTAAAACCGTTTCTCATAAAGGGATACAATTCTACTCAGTTAGTATATAAGGAAAGTTTGAATCTCTAATTCCAAATGTATTCGAGCGTGTTCGGTGTGCGTGAATGTGTATTTAGATATTTGTATATTGCGGCGTAAGTTTAGTTTAGGTAAATCGCGTCTTGTATATAGTTGAAAAGAATATTAAATTAATCTTAAGGTTAAAACTATGATCGTGATTGTATCGTTAAATGTAATTATAATTAGCGAAATAAGTAATCTCTATAGGAAATAAATCTGTAATTAATATGAAGGAAATCTTTTTATTTTTTGGTTGAATAGAAAAGATCATCTAGTTGGCAAAACTTTACCATGCTGGTGAGCAGGAGCCTTGACAAGAACATTGTCAAGAATTCGAGCTCAGCGCCTTGTCATCCAGCATGGTAAAGTTTTCCCACGTGCTGTGTATAATACTACTCAACTTTCTGGCAATCGAGGAATCGCCTTCCGACCATCAAATTACCATGCTGGAGAGTGATGTGTATCCATATTTTTGTATAAAACATTTCTAATTCTTGAATAATTTCTATTATAAATTGAATGGTAAAGTTTTCTAAAAATCACTTTGATCCGAGGTGTATCATGCTAACATGGTAAACTTTATCTGAAACATTTTCTCCGTGTAGGTCGATTTGAATTTTTTAAATTATTATACCTTTTTTAAATCTTTTTCCAATACTCAATTTTTTTACGAATTATATCATTTTTGCAAATAATAAAAAAAAAGTGCAAGACACTAATCTAGAAAAGTGGAGAACTCGATGGGATGGGGTTCAGGTTCAATAACTCAGATTCCATATGAAAACGGACATGACGACGCCTCTGACCGGTTCTCAGGGAGCTTAATGTAGTCAAATTTGCACCAAGTCATTCACAAACCAATATGTGCAACCAGTATCCGGTTTTATGGAAAAATTTTCATGCAACGGCCTCTGGGAACAAAACTGGTTTCAGGATCTTTTACATTTTTCTGGCTCATTATTAGATACATCATTTCCATAACAATCACTAGCCACTGCAGTTCCTGACAAAATATTTTGCACTTTTTCACGCAAACTGTCTTATTTTACCCTTCTTTTTTTTTATCTTCATTTTCTCGTTCTATTTCATCGGCAATTTGTAAAACGTAACTTGTGGTTATTATTTACAAACTAGCGAGTTAGTTAAGTAAGAAGTCGAGAATTTAAAAATGGTCAAAAATTGAAAGGTTTCAAAATAAGTTTAATTGACCCACTTATGTTTTTAAATCAAACAGAGGCTTTGTCTTGAAATTTTGTAAATTATTTTTCGTTTCCATGTTGAAATTTAAATTTGCAGATATTATTTGCTTTTTGTCGAAAAAAAACTTATCTTGTTTGTCAAATGATAACATCTGCAGTGTCAAATTCTAATCCGTAAAATTTTGATGTAAAAAATTGGGAAAATTAGAAAAAGGATTTAATAATGTATGATTGCACTGAAAAAAATGGTTTTTTAAAAAGAATTGTTCTTTGTAACTTTTTAAGTAGGTAAGAATAAAATATTTTTCAAAATTTTCAGAATTATTTTTTATAGTGACAGTTTTATCCGACAGGCTTGTTTTTAATATATTTACGTTTTTTAATAATATAAAGTAAACATTATTAAAATTTCAATTATTTCCATCAATTTTCGTTATTTTTGCGATTTTTTAATTATTTTCTTTAATTAAATATTTTCAAGTAATTTTGTCATTATTTCATTTTTTAAACCTATATTCAATGATTTTTTCAATTATTTCTCTCGAATTTTCTTTACTGTTTTCAATTTTTCATATTTTAATTATTTTCATCATATTTCAATTTTTTTTCTCAATCTTAAATTATCTTCCGTTTATTTTAATTATTTTTTTCAATTTTGAATTAATTTTATCATTCTTCAATTATTTTCCTCGATTGTTAATTATTTTTCTCATTTTCTAAAATTATTTTATAAGATTTTTGAGTATTTTTATAAAATCTCAAATTCTAATTATCTTCAATTGAATTCATAATTTCCAAAATTTTTTATTAATTATAGCAAATTTTAATTACTTTTTTCAATTATCTCACTTAAATGTCATTTATTTTTTACAACTTATCATTGTTTGTATTATATTTCAATTATTTTCTTCAAATTTCAAAATTGAAAATCTTTTTTCATTTATTTCTTTCAGTTCTCAAGTCTTTACATTTGTTTTATAATTTCTACAATTTTAAACTATTTATCTAACATTTTAATTATTTCATTCAAATTTCAATTATTTATATTATTTTTTATATTACTTTCTTCAATTTTCAACTACTTTCGTTCTTTTTCATAATTTCCAAAAAGTTTTCACTTATTTCTCTTTGATTAAAACTTTTTCCTTTAAATTTTAAATTACTTCTAACTTTTTTCATTTATTTTCTCTCATTTTTAATTATTTTCTTTTATTTCAATGAATTTCTGAAAGTTTTAAGTATTTTTCTAAAATTATCTTTAACTTTCCTTTATTTAAAATATTTTATATAATTTTTTCAATTATTTTCTCAAATTTTAATTATTTATTTTAATTTTAATTTATTTATCTTAATTTTTAATAATTTTCTGTAATCAATTATTCATTCTTAATTTTTTTTCAATTTTCAATTTAAGATTTTCAAATATTTTTCTCAAATATCAATTATTTTCTTTATGTTTAAAACATCTCTACGATTGTTTAAATTACTTTCACTAACTTTCAATTGATTTTTTTTTAAATTAAAAAATTCATGACATCAAAAAAATTCTAGGACAATTTTCAAAAAAGATTAATTGTTTTCGTATAAATCTGAAAATTCTTTAATAATCGCTAATTAATTAATAATTCTAGTTAATTCAATTGACTAATTGAATAATGACACAAATAAATGAAAACTGGTGTAAAAATAAAAATTAACAAACTATAATTAAAAAATTGAAATTAATAATAATAATAATAATAATAATAATAATAATATGAAAAAAAATAAAATATGAAGAAACTAATTAACTTTTGATGAAATTTGCTTAAAAATGACAAAAATAATTCAAATTTGAAAATAAATTGCAAAATGACAACACTAAATAAAAAATTGATTAAAAATTAAAAAATGAAAATAGAATTTGAAAAATTTGAACAAAATAATTGAAATATGAAGGAAATAATTGAAAATTTTTAAAAATAATTAAAATTGCAAGGAAACAATTGATACTTCCCAATTATTTTCTAACAAATTTAATTTAATTCTTTTATCTTCAATTTATTTCTTCAATTTTTAATATTTTCTCCAATTATAATTCTCGTCATTTTTCAATTATTTCTTTCAATTCTTAATTATTTTCCACAATTTATAATTATTTTCGACAACTTTTTCAATTATTCTCTTAAAATTTTATAATTATTCTTTTTTAAATTTTTTTGTTTTGCTGTCTATTAATCTAACAATTTTTTGAATTTTGTTTCCAATTGTCTATTATTTTCATCATATTTCAGATATTTTCTTGAATTTTTCAATTATTCTCGTTATTTTTCAATTACTTCTTTCAATTATTAATTTTTTCCGCAATTTTCAATTATTTTCTACAAATTTTTCAATTTACAATTATTCTTCAAGTTTATAATTATTCTTTAATATTTTATTTTAATAGATTTACAGGCTTAAGAAAACTTTTTACATTAGTATAAAAAAAATTGTTTTGGCAATAATGTTTTGTTCAGTTGACAATTATTCTCAACATCTATTTTTTTCAATTGTCAATTACTTTCTTAAAATTTTAATTTAATTCCTTAATCTTTAATTTATTTCTTCAATTCTTAATTATTTTCTTTTCTCAATTTATTATTTTTAATTTGAAATCCCAGTCTTCAATTTTCAATTATTTTATTCAATATTCAGTCATTTTTACCTTTCTTCAGTTATCAATTATTATTATTTTTTTTTTAATTTAATTCTTAAATTTTCAATTTATTTCTTAATTTTTTTATTATTTTCTTCAAATTTTAATTCTTTAGTTTTCAATTATTTTTTTCTATATTCTACAATTTTCAGCTTTTTTAATGACTTTTTTCAATTTTTTAATTATAATCTTAAAATTTTAATTCCATTTTTCAATTTTAAATTTTTTTCAATTTTTAATCCAGTTGTTCAATTTGTAATTATTTCCAACAATTATTCCTATAATTTTCTTAATTTCCTAATTTAATATTTCTTGCATAAATTTTTCAATTATGTCTTTTAGTTGTCTATTACTCTAATCATTTTTTGAATTTTGTTTTTAATTGTCAATTTTTTTGGTCAGTTTTCAGATATTTTCCTCAATTTTTCAATTATTCTTGTCATTTTTCTATTATTTCGTACAATTAGCAACCCTGTTTTAAACACATTCCAGTTTGTTGTTTATTATATTTTTTGTCACCTTTCTGTCACCTTTCTGTCACCTTTTTCAAGGAAAAAGTTCACCTTTTTTGAAGATAAAAGGTACTGTGATGCCTGTGAATATGAAAACTCAAATATGGAATCTGAAATCTTGAATGTAAAATCTGTAATTCGGAATCTGAGATGTGGAACCTGGAATGTGGAATCTAAAATGTGGAATCTGGGATGTAAAATCCTAAATATAATATTTGAGATGCAGAATCTGGAATTTCGAATACGAGATAAATTACAGAGTGAAATGTGGATTCTGGAATTTGGAAACTCAAATATAGAATCTGAAATGTGGAATGTAAAATCTGTAATTCTGAATCTGAGATGTGGAACCTGAAATGTGGAGTCTAAAATGTGAGAATCTGGAATGGAATCTGGAATGTGGAATTTGGGATTTGGAATATATACAATATAGTATCTGCGATTTGGAAACTGCAATGTGGAATCCGGAATATAATATTTGAGATGCAGAATCTAGAATTTGAAGTACGGGATAAATTACAGATAAGATTAAAAAGTGGATTCTGGAATGTGGAAACTCAAATGTGGAATCTGGAAAGTGGAACGTAGAATATAAGATGTAGAATATCAACGACATAGTATCTGGAATTTGGAATCTGGAATGTGGAATCCGAGATGTAAAATCCGGAATTTAATATTCTAGATGCAGAGTCTAGAATTTTGAATACGGGATAAATTACAGATAAGATTCTCCCTGTGATGCCTGATGATTTAGAAGACTGTTGTCTTCCAAATGTCTTATTTTAAGACATTTTGGAATCTTTTCTATATCTAAGTCGCAAAAAACGTCTCATTTTAAGATGTTTATTGCGTTTCAGACACAATAAAGATGTCTTAGTTTAAAGCACTTGCGAAACACTTGATCTTAGGGTGCTCAAAATCTTCTTTTTTTCAAAAATACTAAACAAATAACGTACATATTCACTCTTATGTCGGCCATATTTGATAGTTCCAAAAGCAACCGATAGGGGCGTTTCGTAAATTTAAACTGCCAATTGTTAAAAAATCATGAATTAGTGGTTACACTGACCAAAATGGTATTAGTCAAACTGACTAATTGTAAGAATGGTAATTATATTCGGATGGAGATAAAACGATGGGACATAAGACTCATTTCAATAAAAACTATATATATGTATGTATCGACTGGAATATTTTTTATAGCAAAGAAGTAAATGCCACTTTTCTTGGCACGATGACATCGTCTTGTTCAGCGATTGGCGAAGAAACCGGTCGACTCTCGACAATTTCCTCAGGTCGCTCCCAGTTCATTGGATGCTGCGGCTTGCCTTCGCAGAAAGTTGTTCACGTTTACCTTTTGCTCCTCGAGTCTCCAATATATAAGTATATATGTATAAAGTACGAGTGTACCTGTACACTTATAAAAGGATTGACTGACTGTCTTCTTTTTCTTTCATCGTATATATATATATCCAAAAGCACTTTCTTTCTCCGTCTTGGATTCTCACCTGATGATCTCTCGCTGCTATACAGCGACCAAACGAAAGTCGGAAGCCAGTCTTCACTCTTCCCGAGAGTTTCTAAGTCTAACCTCGAGATTGTGTTATAATGCTTCTTCCAAATCATTGTGCAGCTCAAAATTTCACTTTCCAACCAACAGCTGATGACTATACTTGAGAGAAATTTGTTCCCTGTTGAGAATTTAATATTACTGAGTAATTGCTGATAAGGTATTATTAATAGACGAGAGATTGATGTATTCGCGCAGCCAAGCTAATAGGCAAATTTCTATCGATATTTTTAGACAAAAAAAATAATAAAATAATCGTCACGATTGATAATAATTTTAATAGAAAGCAAAAAAGTCATGGATTTGGTTGTTTTATAATATAGAAAGCCATGAAAAGGAAACGATTAATCATTTTAAAAGATGGGGAAAATATTAATATGGCGGTGAAAAAAGTTTATATGCTTGAAAAGGAAATGATATGATTTTCATTGGTAGAATCGAGGGTAGGATTTTTAGAATTTTTAAATTAGTATCTCGCGAGAATTTGAATTTCACTTTTGTATTCTTTAATAATTCAGAATAATTAGGAATTAATTCGACAAAATAATATTTACTTTATAAATAATAATAAGATAAGTAAATTTCTTTGTTAAGGTTATAGAAATAATTCAAGAACAATCAAAGAAACATTTAACTCCAGAATTTTTCATAGATCAATTAGACATAAAAACAGGATAAATAAAAAACAAGTTTTAGGCCATTAATTCCACATTTCTTTTAAAATTTACAATATTTTATAACGATGTTTCGACAGCTACCACTACCCTTATCAAGTTTTTTATTATTATTTTTTCCTTTCATAAAATGCTAAAAATGAAAATAAAATTTTTTATAAATTAAATTTACATAAGTGTATATGTGTAATTTTGCCACCTTAAATCAAAATGCAGGAAAAGCCGTACTTACATTTTAAAAATCACTAAAGCTGTCATATCAAAAAGATTCTTATCTTTCATTTTTTTTTTTTATATTAAAAATCATAAAATAAATCAATTAAAAGATTTTTATACATGATGACGATTTTATTCATCATCATGTCTCAATATTTAACATACACAAATCCACAAAAACTGACACTTAATAATAAAAACAGGATTTTATCTGAATATTATTATTAAGTCCTGTTTTTATAACTGATTTTATAATTCTTTAATTTTTAAATAAATTTTGTAATTTTAACAAAATTTTTGTATTTTTTCTCAATTTTACATAAAGTATTTTTACTCATTTGGTAAATTTTTGTTTTTGTAACATATAGAAGAATTGTAAGTTTTTTTCTTGGTTTTCTCTATTATTTAACCATACTGAAGTGGGAAACGTTTCTGAGTAACGAATGAAAATTTTTTTTTTTTTTTTCTTTCTTGTTTCAAATTCTTTTTATTACAAAGACACAATTCAGTTCAAAAACGCTTAAAAAAACATTCAATAGTACATTTAAGAGTTGCAACCACTAAAAAAAATTGTTTAAAAAAATAAATTTTCATTCGTTACTCAGAAACGTTTCCCACTTCAGTCTGGTATTATTTATTGAGTTATTTGTTTTTCTAAAAAATAGAAAAATGTTCACGTTGTTTTGTTAATTTTCTCTTTTAATTTCAAATTTTAAAATGTTTCCAAAATTTTCTTAAGTCTTTCTCTCCTTTATACTGCACGTTTTGTTTTTAGTTTTTTTATTTTTGTAATTTTTTTCATTGTTGCAAAGTTTAAATTTTACTACTAATAAAGGGTAAGTATCATTTTGACTGTTATATTGTACAGACATAGGTAAATGTTACTTTTTACAACAAATTAAAAAAAATCTAGGTTCTAATTATTATAAACATTTAATTCTTATGAATTAATTGAAGTGTTTATGATTTGTTAAATACATTTATTTAATTGATAAATTAATGTTAAAACATTTAATTTATGGTTTTGTGCAAAGTAACAATTTTCAAAGTAAGTTTTGTGTCAAAATGATACTTACTTCTATCGCATAGTAAGAATTTTACAAATTTTTTAGGAGAAAACTATTCTGTAATTGAAAAAGTGAAACTTCAGTATTTCAATATTAGTAGTTTTCTTCTATTTCAGTTAGTAGTTTTCTACCAAAAAATTAGTAAAATTCTTACTATTTAATAGTAGCTTTACGTTGCCTCAATTTTTGGAATATTTTCACTCTCGATTTCAGTTTTTGTATGTACTTATAAGATTTTGGGGGTTTTTTGGAAATTTTTCATTTTCTCATATTTTGTTAAATACTTTTTAAAGATTTGTTTATTTAACGTTTTTTTTAATCTTCTAATTTTTTATTATTAACCTAATCCATTTTTTTCCTTCTTCTGGGTTTTTAATTTAATTTTTTATAATTTTTTTAATTTTTCTTAGAATATCACATGATTTCTTGATTTTCTTGTAAAATTTTTAAAAATTGTTTTAGATATTTTTTGGTTTTCATTCATAAAATTTAAATATTTTTCTTATTTCTTCAAAATTTATGAGCTTCTTTAAAACAGTTTTTCTGTTTTGTCAATTTTTGTTCAATAGTTTTTATTCATTGTTCTTTTTATCTTCTTCTTTTTTAAGACTTGCTTTTAAGACTTGGTGGACTTCTTTTAACTTTATAATAACTATTCTATCGCAAGTTAATACACTTAAAAAGTAACTCTTATTTAAATCTAAATTAATGGTTTTCAACTAATAAATTATTAAAAACTGAGCTGCTATTAAATAATAAGAATTTTAATAATCTTTAGTTAGAAAACTACTAATTAAAATAGTGAAAAAATTTTATTTCAATTAGTACTTTTTCAAAAATTGATAAAATCACATTTTGTTATTTCGAGAAAAATAAACAAACGCAGTTTTGCACATAACCCCTAGAGTTAATTATAAAGCAGAAAAACTACAAAAAATTATTAATACAAGCTGGTTTTTTGGACTTCAGTCGATTTATTTTTAATTAAATTTTATCATAATTAGGGTATTTAAAGGGTTTTGCAACTTTTACTAGAAAAACAATTAAAGTTTTGAATCATCTTATGGTTAAGTCTAGACTTTTTAAAATTGAATTAAAAGTTTTTCATTGATTAAAAGTTTAATTAATCCACGGTTAAAATATACTAAAATAAAATTAATTTTTTTAATTCACTATTATTATTTTTATTTTGTAATTATTATCTTCAATTTTTAATCATTTGCATTATTAGTGAATTAATATCCTGAACTTTCAAATATATATCTCAATTAGCAATTATTTTCTTCAATATTCATTTCTTTTTATCATTTTGAAATTATTTTCTCTATCCTTTCATTATTTTAATTATTTTTCAATTAATTTTCTAAATTTTCAGTTATTATCCCAAATTTAGAAATTTTTAACATTTTAAACGATTTTCTAATTATTTTCATTTGCTTAAAAATAAATTCTGTAATTTTTCTTTTCTTTTCTCTAATTTCTTATTATTTTCATCCTTTTGGCATCATTTTCTAAAACTTTGATTATTTATCTGAAATTTTAATTATTTTTTTCATATTTCATTTATTTTTGAAATATTTCCCTAAATTCTTAATTATTATTCTCATTTTGTAAAATTATTTTTAAAGACTTTTAACTATTTTTCTCAAATTATTTTCTTCAATTTTTAATCATTTTCATTATTTCTGATTTAATATCCTGAACTTTTAAATATATATCTCAATTTTGAATTTTTTTCTTTAATATTCATTTCTTTTTATCATTTTGCAATTATTTTCTCCATCTTTTAATTATTTTTCAATTAATTTCCTAAATTTTTAGTTATTATCACAAATTTAGATTATTGTTTTCAATTTTCAACTTTTTAAACAATTTTTCAATTATTTTCTTTTGTTTAAAAATAATTTCTGTGCTTTTTCTATTATTTTCTCCAATTTCAATGTATTTATTTTAATTTTTCATTATTTTCTTAATTTTTTAATTATTTTCATTATTTTTCAATTATTTTTTTCTATTTGAAATTATTTTTATTATTTTTCAATTATTTCCCTAAATTCTTAATTATTATTCTCATTTTGTAAAAATATTTTTCAAGACTTTAAAGTATTTTTCTCAAATTTTAATTATTTTCTTTAATTTTTAATTATTTTCTTTAATTTTTAATTATTTTCATTTGTTTTTTAATTTACAAAATTTTTTATTAAATTAGTATCTTGAGTTTTAACTATTTTCAGCCTTCTTTAATTCTTTTCCCTCAATTTTTAATTATTCTTATTTTTTCAAATTATTTTATAAAATTTTATGGTATTTTTCTCAAATTGCCCATTATTTTATTTATTTATTTTCTTTTAGTTTTAATCATTTTCAATTCTTTTCATAATTCCCAAATTTTAAACTATTTATCTGATATTTAAATTATTTAATTAAATTCTATGTACCTATATTCTGTATTTTTTGCAATTATTTCTCTTAAATTAAAAATTGTTCTTTTCAATTTTAAATTATGTTTATTATTTTTCGTTTATTTTCTCTAATTTTTTATTATTTTCTTCTTTTTATCTGTAGTTAACTTTTAAAAGTTTCAAGTATTTTTTTAAAATTTTCTTTAATTTTCCTTTCGTTAATCAATAAATGTATAATTTTTTCTATAATTTTTAACCATTTTCAATATTCAATTATTCTTTTTAAATTTTATAATTAATCTTTAATTTTTTTTTAATTATTTTGTTCTGTTGTCGATTATCTTCACCAGTTTGCGAATTTTTCTTTTGATTGTCCATTATTTTCTTCATTTCTGAATTTTTTTTTGTCATTTTGTAATTTTTCTTTTAATTATCAATTATTTTCATAAATTGGAATTTAATTCTTTAATCTTCAATTTATTTCTTTAAGCTTTAATTATTTTCTTCAATTATTAATTATTTTCATTAATTTCCAATTGCATTCTTCGCTTTTTATTATTTTATTCAATATTCCATTATTCTCGCATTTTCTCAATTATCAGTTGTTTTCTTAAAATTTTAATACTATTCTTCGATTTTTATTTATTTTCTACATATTTTCCATAATTTTCATCAGTTTTCAATTGAGACTTTATTATTCTCCTTCAATTTTATGATTATTCATTTATTTAAAAAAAATTTGCTCGAATGCTGCTTATTCTCACCATTTTTCGAATTTTGTTTCCAATTGTTAATTATTTTTTTAATAGTTAATTATTTTTATTATTATTTAAAAATTGTAGTCATATTGTGATTTTTCTTTTAATTATCAATTGTCATCTTGAAATTTCCACTTAATTCTTCAATTTCGAATTTATTTCTTCAATTTTTAATTATTTTCTTCAATTCTCAAATATTTTCTTTAATTTTTAATTACTTTTTATCGATTTTCAATTAATTTCTCAATATTCAATAGTTCTCAGATTTTTTCAAGTAATTTTTTCACTCATAAAAACCGTTTTAAATTTTCAATTAAATTCTTCAATTCTAGAACTATTTTCTTCAATTCTCAGTTATTTTCTTCAAATTTAAATTCCACTTTTCAATTGTCAATTATTTATTTTCATATTAAAAAATTATCGCCTTTTTTCTATTATTTTTTTCAATTATCTCTAAGTTTCTTTAATTTTAAATACATTTGCTCAATTATTGTCTTCAATTTTCAATTCAGTTGTTAAATGTGCAATTATTTCCAACAATTATTTTTATAATTTTCTTAATTTTACAATTTGAAATTATTTTTTTTAAATTCAATATTTCTTGTTTAATTTTTTAATCTATTCTTTTGAATTGTGTAATCTTAAAGCCAATGTTTCGAATTTTGTTTTTTACTGTCAATTATTTTCGTTATTTTCCAGATATATATTCTTCAATTTCGTAATTTTCAGCATTTGAATTTGCAAAAGTTTATAGTTTTAAATGACTAACAACAATGCCAAGATTGTCGTTAATGTTGCTAGTGGAATTATAATACGTAATTCATTTTAAATGTTTAAGATAAATTATTGTCCAAAAATTTAGATTGTAATATTTTGTGATAATAAAACTTTTTAATCTTCAATTATAATTAATAAGATTACAAGAATGTGTAAATTTTGAATTTTAGTATAAAGTTCTATTTTAAATGCGAATTTCGCAAAATTAAAAATGCTGCTTTAATTGTTTGAAAATTTGTGACCGGTCAACAAAAAACAATCGACCGGTAATTTAATTTCATAAAAAAAAAGTGGTCATACTCTCATCTGGAAAAAAAAAAATTATTGAGTAAAACCTCTAGTGAATCTGAGTTTTTAAGAAAGCAGATTAATGATTGACATTCTGAAGAGTTTTAAATCGGAGTTATTTTTAATAACTGATTTCTTATGAGTACAAAATTTATTGAATCGGTTTTGAAATTTTGAGGTTAAATTGGCATATTTTACACAAAATTTGGAATTTTTGATTAATTGAGCTACTTAAATAAATTATGTGCAGGGCTGTTAGATTTGATAATACTTTCTAATAATAAAATTGAACAAATGTAATAAATTTTTGTTCAACATATTTCTAAAAAATAAACAAAAACACTTGAAAAATTAAAATGATTTGAATCGGAGTTAATCGGAAATTTCCTTATTTAAGAAAGCAGATTCACTTGAGCTTATAACCGATTCGGAAAAAAGTGAATAGGTTTTTTTTCCTGGGCTGATTTCACAAATTTTTTTTAAAACTCCCTCGCCCCCACCCCTTCCCAAGAAGCAAATCTTGCGCACTGGCCTGATATTAATAATAATTTAAAGCAACCCTGGGAAAAACGTCAACAATAATTCAAAATTTTCTCTTCTCAACCTGTCATTGGTAAAGTCAGTCTAATTAATAAAGTAGACGAGAAATGCAAAAACGGAAGAAAGGACCTATTGTGAGTGAAAAATGTTGATTTGTGGCAAGTCTTTTGGTCTCGAGTCAGGTATGAGGGTGACGTTACGTCTGCATAGTTATGAATCAGAAAGGTGCATATAAATTCAAGATCAGAAGTTTCTATCGAATATCAAGGCACAACTATAACTGTAGGAATATATATATATATATAGAGAAAGGTCACGGTGAATTTTCACCCCTCTTACGATTTCCTCTAAAAATTCAGAACCATCTTTGAAGTGGATTCGGGTGCATTCACAGCCTTCACAACGCCTTGCCAGGTAGATGTGTGCATTCGATTCCCCGTGGATAAATAAATATACGGGTCGGGCTCACAGGTGTCTCATAGAATAATAAAGGAGGGACACGTGAGTAAAATACAGGGCTCCCCTAACTGCAAAGATGAAATGGGCCTAAAGCTAGGTCCCCCTTCTCGGGGTCCAGAGAACGAGAGACGCTTCTATAATCTATATCTTTTTATCTTCAAATTCCCCCTTCTCAGTTTTTTTTTTGTCGTGACCTGCCGTTATACACCCCCGTTTTATATACCCTTATAACTAAACGGGGATGAAAGCAGGTGCTGCCTCCTACGAAAAGGAGCTCAAAAGAAGAGTCCCAGTGGCGTAAAAATTATTTATTTTCTCAATTGAATTTTTTCTTGACATAAAAAAAAAAAACAAGAAAGAAAAAAAGAAGCTTTGAATCTATAGAATTTAGCACACAAAGAAGTAATTGTTTTCTGAATGAAGAAATTCATTTTTCTCGACTCATGAAAAACTGCTTTGAAATTAATTCATTATTGTTGTTGGTTGTACAAAAAAAAACATTAATTCTACAGTTAATTTTAATACAGATATAAATAAATGTTATTTAATTCAAACTGGTAGAATTTTAGCTATTAAATATTAAAAAACTTATTTTAAATTCGATCTGTTTCGATTTAGATCGCTTGAAGATAACCTCAAAATGTAAATGTTTATACAATTTATATAAAATTTGTCGTGGTTTTTAATTCTTAATATTATATTATATTACAGATTTAAATATATATGTTTCATGGAAAAATTTTAATGGAATACTGATGAGGACATTAAATGTCGAAACATATTGTCAAATAAATAAAAACTAACCAAATAATTTGAGGTGCAAAATTCGTTATAAGGCCTAACAAATGAGAAAATGCGAATTGTAAAATTTAACTATAAAATAATAAAAATTCTTTTTGTGAATAAACGCAGAGTGTATTAAAAAGAGAAAAAAAAGTTTTGTGGTTAATTTACATATACTATAAAGTTGCATCTTGGATTGAAGAAAAAAAAACACAAAAGGTGAGTCATCACAAACTGAATCATGTTAAAATCATCCTATACCATCAATATCCAACATTATAATATCATTGTTAAAGATGAAAAATGTCTAGGAAGAAAGAAATCAACTCGAATCATCCTCTGACAAGAAAAAAAAGCAAATCCTAGAGATATACCAAAATTAGAATCATTTAAAATTAGAGAAGAAAACATTTTGATTATTATACAAAAATCCATGATTCATTCACTTGACTCACTCAAAATTAAGAACAAAGAATATTAATGACTTGCCAAATTAGATATTAACGTCTATTTTAAAAATAGACTTTTAAAATCTTGGCTCATTTTAACAAGTTTGAGAACATCAATTTATATATATATAAATGTTTTTCTCCATTTTGTCTGCTACCAAAATCCGATGATATATTCAAATCAGGATCCGGATTTGAAGTTTTATTCTGAATAGAATCTACGATTTATGTTTAAGAAACCTGTAGCAATTGGTGAGTTGGGTTATAAAATATGATACATATATAAATTCCAAAAGAGATTTTCAACGGATATGCTGGAAGAATATATTTTCAGGTATAGTGCTGTGGTAATCCCAGTGGGACTCGAATCGAAAAGCGACTCGTTTTTTCACATTATAATATTGACAAAATTTCAAAATCTAAAAATACATTATGTAACTCATGTTTGTTTACTGTTTACTGCTGATAAATTATTAATGACTACTGAATTATTATTAATGCGTACAGACTAGTATATCTTCACTTTGGAAAATAAACAAGTTATAATAATTTATCTTTAATTTTGTGATTTGAAATATTTTCATATCTGTCATAATGTATTTTTATCGGAAAATTCCACGTCATTAATATTACTATTTTTGAAATGTTACTTAATATTTTTATCAAACTTTCTTGTTTACTTTCTGCTCGACTTTCTGCGTATATGCATATACGTATATTTTATTTGTGTTTATGAAACATTAACAGATTTTCAAAATTAAATAATAATAATCTTCGTAAACTCCTGAAGTTAGTTAGTATGTATTTATATTTATTCATCTTTTTCTGTCCACGTTTTAAAGTCTGAAGTGAAGTTAGTTAGTATTAATATTTATTCATCTTTTTTTGTCCACGTTTTAAAATCCAGAGTGAAGTTAGTCCATGTTATTTTATTTTGTTGTGCAGGATTTTAATTGTCATTTGTGTAAAGAAAAAGTTTCGAAAAATGCTTTAAAAATTTATTATGGTTTTTAAAGAAGTTTAAAATATATACACATGCAATTAATTTCCTAAATTTTCAGTTATTATCTCAAATTTGGATTATTGTCATCAATTTTCCATTATATAACGATTTTTTAATTATTTTCTTTTGCTTAAAAATAAATTCTGCAATTTTTCTTGATTTTCATCAATTTATAATTATATTTATTATTTTGTCATTACTTTTTAAAATTTCAATTATTTATCCGATATTGCAATTATTCTCATCAATTTTCGTTATTTCTGCAATTTTTTAATTATTCTCTTTGATTAAAATTTTTTAAGTAATTTTGTAATTATTATTTTTTTCTAAACATATAATCTATGATTTTTTCAGTTATTTCTCTCAAATTTTATTGAATGTTTTCAATTTTTCATATTTGAATCAAATCCAATCAAATTTTATTCAGAATTTCTTACCTCGATTGAGGTTTTAGAAATACCAACATATAAATAGTATCTTCGTGTTTCCTAAATCTATTTAAATCTACTTTATAAAATATCTACTTAACTTCGACGTATGCAATCTAATATTCTTTTAATACAAATGAAATAAACTCATATTTAAATTATTTTTATCATAATTCAATTTTCTTTCTCAATCTTAAATTATTTTCAGCATATTTCAATTATTTTTTTCAATTTTGAATTAATTTTATCATTTTTAAATTATTTTTCTCGATTGTTAATTATTATTCTCTTTTTCTAAAATTATTTTCTAAGATTTTTAAGTATTTTTCTGAGAATTCAAATATTTTCTTCAATTTCTAATTATTTTCATTTGTTATCAGAATTTAAAACTTTATTTTTTATTAATTATCGTAAATTTTAATTATTTTTAGCTTTCTTCCAGACTTTTATCAAATTTTTAGTTTTTCTCATTTTATAAAATTAATTTCTAAAATTTATTTAAAAATTTGTCTCAAATTTCTATTAATTTTATAAAATTAATTTCTAAAATTTTAAAGTATTTTTCTTAAATTTCTATTATTTTCTTCAGTTTTTAATTATTTTTATTTGTTTTTATAATTTTCAAAAAATGTTATTAATTGTCGTAAATTTAAATTATTTTTATCATTCTTTCAGTATTTCTCCAGTTTTTAGTCATTCTCATTTTCTAAAATTATTTTCTAAGATTTTTAAGAATTTTTTTACTAAAATTTCAATCGTTTTCTTCAATTTTTAATTATTTTTACTTCTTTTCATAATTTCAAATTTTGTTTATTAATTATCGTAAATTTCAATTATTTTTAGCTTTCTTCCAGATTTATCTCTAATTTTTAGTTTTTCTCATTTTATAAAATTAATTTCTAAAATTTTTTTAAAAATTTGTCTCAAATTTCTATTATTTTCTTCAATTCTTAATTATTTTTATTTGTTTTCATAATTTCCAAAAAGTTTAATTAATTATTGTAAATTTTAATTATTTTTAGCATTCTTCCAGTCTTTTCTTCAATTTTTTTTAGTCATTCTCATTTTTTAAAATTATTTTCTAAGATTTTTAAGAATTTTTCTAAAATTTCAAATATTTTCTTCAATTTCTAATTATTTTCATTTGTTATCAGAATTTCAAACTTTTTTTTTTATTAATTATAGCAAATTTCAATTATTTTTAGCTTTCTTCTAGACTTTTCTTAAATTTTTAGTTTTTATCATTTTATAAAATTAATTTCTAAATGTTTTTTTAAAAATTTGTCTCAAATATCTATTATTTTCTTCAATATTTAATTATTTTTATTTGTTTTCATAATTTTCAAAAAATTTAATTAACTATCGTAAATTTCAATTATTTTTAGGCTTTTAGCATTGTTTCAGTCTTTTCTCCAATTTTTAGTCATTCTCATTTTCTAAAATTATTTTCTAAGATTTTTAAGAATTTTTCTAAAATTTCAATTGTTTTCTTCAATTTTTAATTATTTTTATTTGTTTTCATAATTTCAAATTTTGTTTATTAATTATCGTAAATTTCAATTACTTTTAGCTTATTTCTTCAATTCTTTTCTCCAATTTTTAGTTATTTTCTTTTTTTTAAATGAACGTCTGAAAGTTTTAAGTATTTTTCTCAAATTTTGTTTAACTTTCCTTTATTTAAAATATTTTATGTAATTTGTTTAATTATTTTCTCAAATTTTAATTATTTTTTTTAATTTTAATTTATTTATCTCAATTTCTAACCATGTTTTTTCAATTTTCAATTATTTTCTCTAATTTTTCATTATTCAATTTTGTTTTAATTTACTTTTAAGATTCTCAAGTATTTTTCTCAAATTTTAATTATTTTCTTTATGTTTAAAACATTTTAATGGTTGTTTAAATTAGTTTTTCCAATTTTTAATTAATTTCATTTTTTTTCAATTAATTTGCAAAATTTGCAATTATTTTGTTTAATTTCAATTATTTTTTGCAATTCTTTTTAATTCTAAAATATTATAAATTTTGTCCTAAATAAATATTTATTTTATTTATATTAATTGATTTTTAAATATTATATTTAAAATATTTATTTCTTCTTATTAGATAAATAGCATTTACCGATTTTTTATATTTATTATTGTATTTTATAATTTTCAAAATGTACGAAAACTAATCGCGCGTTTTATTTTCCTAGTTCAAAATAATGAATCAAACATGGCGGATCGAAATGGGAAAAATTGACAAATCTTCAAGAAATTTAGGAAGTTTTTGGAGGCCGTGAATACAAATTTAATATGACCGATTTTCAATTATTCCATTAATTTTCTCCTAATTCAGACGAAATTAAAAAAAAAAAATAATAATTCTCTTTCATAAATATTTTCCAACCGGAAAAACTGTTCTACTTTTCCACTGTTTTGGAGATCTGATAAATTTATTTCTTCTTCTGTTTTTCTGCCTGCTTATTTTCAACCGTTTGTTTATTTTCCTCGTCAGTTTCTTGGAAAGGGATTTAAAATGATTCTACGCCCTTGAGGGGAGAGAGACGAGCGTCTTAGGGATGCTGCACACATGGACTCTTACCAAGCAGAAAAAGTTTTGTCCGCCAGTCCTTGGCAAACCTGATCGATTCTTGCAGATCTCGTTTTCTTAATGGACCCCGACAACAGCGGCAAAAATGATGGAATGATCTCTTTTTTCAAAAAAGACACTTTCTCCACACTCAAAATCAAGAATATGACGCTATTCTTGTCATTGAATTTTTGATCTGGATTCAAAAGATTTCAAGTCAGATTCGTCTTTCCCACGAACCCACAACACACCCCAATTGACGGTTAGAATTGGTGGATCTGTGATGCTCTTTATGGGGGTGTTGGAGCCTGTTTCCACACATGGGGCTCTGGTTAGCAAAAAAAAATGGACCTCCTTGGAAATAGGCATTTCAAATTTCAGGGTCAAGGGTCGTCTTGAAGAATGACTTACGGCTTCTGGTTTCTCGAAAAATTTTGTCTCCCTAATTAGACACAGAAATTTGTCCCCTTGTTAATGGAGTTTGAATGAAGAATCAACACATTTACGATTTTTCTTATTTTTCACGTCTCCAATTTCTCACGACAACTTTCAGGGAAAACTCGTAAAATGCTTTTTTTTTTTTTTTTTGAAGAAAGAAAAAAAATTAATGTGAAAACCATAAGAGAAAGCGAAAAATGTAATTAATTTTTTATGTATTAGCCTCAGGGGGAGAAGACTTGTAAATTTTTGCCATATGCAGACTTAATATTGACCGGGAAGAGGAATAAAACAATATTAAATTAGAGAGGTACTTAATTAGCGTAATTTATTTAATTTTGAGTAAATCTTCGGAATTAATAAACAAATAATCAAAATGATAAAAAATTTATGAAAATCATTACAAAATGAAAAAAGAAATTTTAAATTGACGAACTTGATTGAAATTTGAGAAAAGTAATTGAAAAATGATTAAAACATTGAAAAGTGAATACAACAACTTAGATTTGTGATAATAAATGAAAATTCAGGATATTAATTGAAAAATAATTAATATATCTAATTAAAAGGTGGACAGAATAATTGCAAAAAGATAGCAGAAAATGAAAATTGAAAAAAATAATTGAAAAATAAAATATATAATTGACAATTTAGGAATTTAATTGAGGTACAGTAAAAATAATTACAAAGGAAAATTTTCCAGGGCAACACTTGTATGGACGTAAGGCCGAAGAACGAGTGTATGATTAAATAGTAAAAATAATTAAAAACTGAAAAAATTGATTGCAAATGATAAAAATAATAATTGAAAATTGATGAAAATTATTAAAATTTGAGAAAAATATTTTAAAATATAGGAAATTAATTGAAGAATATTGAAAATAGTTACAAATTCAAGAAAATATTTGCAAAGTATGGAATAAAAATTGTAGAACATAATATTAATTTGTGAAAAAGAAACAACATATATTTGTAATAAAAGAAGACAATTACAGAATGATAAAAATAATTGTAAATTTAAAAATTAGCTAGAATTTGAGATAAATAATAAAAAAAATTAGTGAATTTATTAAAAAATATTTGAAAATGACAAAAACTAATTGAAAAATTAAAGAAATAAATGAAAATTAAAGAATTTAATAAACATTTGTAAAAAATTATTGTAAAAATTACAGAATATATTTAAGATAAAAAAGAATACTTGAAAAAGGATACAAATAATTGAAAATAAAGTTAATTATGGAAATTTAAGAACAAAATTTAGAAAATTACAGAATTTATTTGATATAAAAGAAGATAACTGAAAATCGAAGAACATTATTTAAATACTTGAAAAATACAACTAAAATATAAGAACAATAAATAAATTGTTAATTGATTATAAATTGTTAATAAATAATTGATGAGGCATGAAACAAGTATTCTAATATTGAAAATTAGTTGGAAAAAGATTTTGTAAAACATTGAAAAAAGTGAAACTGTTAATTAAATTAACTAATTTGATGAGTTGTACACTTACATTATTTGACATTACAAATTGACATTAATAATTGGATATTGAAAAAATTAACTGTAATTTGAAGAGAAAATTACAATTTAAAAAAAAATCATATGTTGTAAAAATAAGTAATTGATAAATGATGAAAAACTTTAAAGTTAATTAATAAAAATGAAACTAATTTGATATTAAAGAAAATAATTAAAACTTACCTCCTTTTTTTCTTTTTCTAATGGGTTCTTGTTAACCCGTATATACTTATACTTAAATAAATAAATAAATAAAAACTAAAAAAGTTTTATTTAAAAAAATAAACAAAAATAATTGGAACTTGCGGCAATTTTGAATTTAAAATTTAGGGGAAAAACTTTAAAATAATGAAAATCATTGAAGAACATTTTTGAGAAATGATAAAAATAGTTGAAATTTGTAGATATTAAATGCAATTTTAGAAAAGTACTTTTAAAAAATACAGAATATTTGTGAAGTAAAAGAAAATAGCTTATTACAAAATGATTTCAAGAATTTTAAATTCAGAAAATAATTGCAAATTTTTATGAAAATGAAAATTGAAGAAAATAAATTGTAATATAGGATAAATAATTGAAATTTTAGGGATTTAATTGAAGAATAGTAAAAATAATTAAAAATTGAAGAATAAATTATTAAAACTTGAGAAAAGAATTTTTAGAGAAAAATATTTTAAAACCTAGGAAATTAATTGAAGAATATTGAAAATAGTTAAAAATTCGAATAAATATTTGCAAAGTATGTAATAAACATAATAAAAATTGAAGAAAATATTTTTAATTTATAAAAAATAATTGAAAAAACTACAAAATATATATTTAAAATAAAAGAACATTATTGCAGAATAATAAAAGTAATTGTAAATTGAAAAAATAACTGGAATTTGAGATAAATAATTAAAAAATTAGAGAATTTATTAGAAAATAATTGAAAATGACAAAAACTAATTGAAAAATTATAGAAATAATTGAAAATTAAAACATTTAATAAGAATTGGTAAAAAATAATTGTAAAAATTACAGAATTTATTTGAGAGAAACAAGACTACTTGAAAACGGATAAAAATAATTAATTTATTATTATTATTATTATGGAAAACGTTGAAAATAGTGAAACTGATCATTGAATTAACAAATTTGATGAGTATATACTTCCATTATATGACATTACAAATTATATTTTGATATTGAAGATATGAATTGTAATTTGAAGAAAAAATTATAATTTAAAAAACAAAAATCATATTTTGTAAAAATAATTGAAAAACGTTGATAGAAATTGAAAGTCAATTAATAAATAATTAAACTAATTTGATATTGAAGGAAATAATTAAAACTGAAAAAGTTTAATTTTAAAAAAAAATAAAGAAAATAATTGGAACTTGCGGAAATTTTGAATTTAAAATTTAGGGGGAAAATTAAAAAATTATGAAATCTTTGAAGAAAATTTTTAAAGAATTATAATTATAGTTGAAATTTGTAGATATTAATTGCAATTTTTGAAAAATAGTTTTAAAAAACAGTATATTTGTGAAGTAAAGGATTCTGTACCTTAGTCCAAAATGATTTCAAGAATTTTAAATTCAGAAAAATAATTACAACATTATAGAAATAATCGAAAATTTATTGAATAAAATTATAGAAATTTGAGATAAATAATTTAAATTTTCGGAATTAACAAATATTCAAAGTGATATAAAAATTGTGAATATCATTGCAAATAAAAAAAAAAATAATTAAAAACTGACGAAGTAATTGAAATTTAAGAAAAATAATTGAAGAATGATCAAAACATTAAAAAGAGGATAAAAAATGATAACAATAATAATTGAAAATTGAAGAAAATTATTAAAATTTGAGAAAAATATTTTAAAATCTAGGAAATTAATTGAAGAATAATTAAAGTAATAGAAAATTCGAGAGAATATTTGCAAAGTAATAAAAATAATTTAAAATTGAAGAAAATAATTTTAGTTTGTTAAAAAGAATTGAAAAAATTACAACATATATTTGTAATAAAAGAAAACAATTGCAGAATGATGGAAATAATTGTAAATTTCAAAATTAACTAGAATTTAAGATAAATACTAAAAAAAAAGTAGAAAATTAATCAGAAAACAAATTTATTAACAAAATAATTGATAGAAATAATTAAAGCAATTTGTGGAGAAACCGCACAAATCCATTTTTTTCGAAAATCACTTTTTTATGAAAAATATATCTTTAAATGAAGCTCTACGCTACGATCTAATAAATAATATAAATCTAATTTTCTGTGTTTTCCATTTCATTTTGTGCAGAAACCGCACTAGTCCAAAAGTTAATTTTTTTTTATACCTTATATTAATTAAAACATAAATTAATCATATTGAATTTATAAACTTATAGGTTAGTAGAAAATAATACAAAACGCAGAATTTAAAAAAATTCTCACATTTACAAGAAAAACAGTTTTTGTTGATTCCTGAACAATTTTGATTTATGGACTTGTGCGGTTTCTGCACAAACTGCCTGAATTGTAAATGGAAGAAAATAATAGAAATTTGTAAAAAATAGTTAAAAGAATTTCAGAATATATTTGAGATAAACAAGACTACAATTACAATTATATATTATAATTCTTAAATTCTTTGAACTTCTTCGAACTGATTTAAACTATTTGGTACAATTTCCATCTATTTTTATCATCTTTCAAAAATTTACTTCAATTTCTAATGAATTTCATTATTTTTCAATTTTTCCCCTAAATTTTAAATTCAAAATTTCCGCAAGTTTAAATTATTTTCTTTAATTTTTTCAAATAAAACTTTTGCATTTTTAATTATTTCCTTCAATATCAAATTAGTTTCAATTATTTATTAATTAATTTTCAATTTCTTTCGTCATTTTTCAATTATGTTTGCAAAATATGATTTTTTTTTAAATTTTAATCTTCTTCTTTTAATTCTAAATTTATGTATCCACATTCTTATCAAGAAATTTATTTTTTGTCTGTTATTTTACCATATGGAATTCCATAGGGCGACTTTTTTGCTCTATTCAATTTGATGCAGAAGTACCCATACACAAGTCCCTAAAATACATTAGCCCCTAAAATAATTCCTTGTGAACAAAAAGTTTCTTTTTTTGGACAAAAGTGACACTTGACTCCTTTTATTCTTGATGGATGGAAATGTATTTCTTGGAAAAAGATTTTCCTTTTCGTGCGTCGTTAAAGCCAGCAATTTCTTTGTCTATGGCTATTTTTTGTCTGTTTCTAACTTTCTCTGGTTGGCAGCAATTGCTTGTAGTGTGAAAAAATAAAATTGCCACTGAACAAGTAATTGGAGTGTATTAACCGCTTTTCACAAAGGTCAATTCTTCTTATCGACATGAGGATGGGGAATTTAACACTCTTAATAACCAAAGCTTTGTAACTCTCGAGTTATATAACAAGTAATTTACGATCAACGTCTATTAATTGCCCATTCAATTTTCTACGGTCAGCCTGTAAACTTTTCTTAGTTGCAAGCTCGTTGGATTTTTTCTCACTATTTTTACATGCCAGATAATGTATTTAATTTTTTTTTTTTTTGCCCCGGGTAAATTAACATTTTCTTTTTATACACTTGATTGTAAAAGATTATAATTACTGTCGTATAAAAGTTTATGATGTGCTCAGAGTTTATTAGGGAAAATAATAAGGACATTAAATTATAATGTTCAGAATTTCGAAGAATATTAAATTGCTTTTTTTTTGTAAATAAATCCACTGTATATTATACAATCTGTGACATTTGCTTTGCCTGTTAAATTATTAAAATTAAGCATTTTAGAAATTGAAAGCATCAATATTTCGAAATGTCCGAAAGTGTGACTTACTAATATTGGGAATTTCAAATAAACGAAAACTGCGCAGTTTATAGAGAATTTTCCAGCCATATCAAGAGATTTTCAAAGTACCCTCGTATAAATAATTTATAATTCTTTTGAATTTTGATGCCACGCTTCGTGGTGAAAATATCGCTCGTGTCTCGGGAATATCGTTGTCCCATTATTTATAACAGGCTGAAAAGTAGGTTTTATCTGTTTCCTCTCAGCTTCGAGTCTGTATGAAAATTTGAGTGACAGAGATTACGTCCAACTATTCTTCATGACCAAGAGGTCAGGAAACTTTCGACGAATGCAACACGGTCGTACCTACTGAATTTGAAACGGGAAAAAAAACAGATCGCTCAGATCTTATGTACATATGGAAGTATAAGAATATGGGTTAAGGGAACCGTCATATACATATGGATCGTGGAATACGATGTCAGTTAATGACTCCTATAACAGAAAAAAGGCTATAGCAATTCTTGTATGATTTATTTTATATCTATTGGCACAAAATATTTTTTATGAATCAATGTATAAGGAATATTTTAATATCCTCCTTCAAAAGTAATTTGTGCCCATCAGATCTTCTCTCCGAGTCAAGTGATTTTAAGCAAAATGTTTGATTTGGTAAGCAAAATGTTGCAGATGAAGGACTTTTTTTTAAGTTTGTAAATTAGTGCAGTTTAGAATTAATTCTTGGAATGGTATACATAGAAGTACTGAAGGGAAAATGGGTTGGGAAAAGAGGAATCGAAAAAAGTGATCAGACCAGAACGAAGTTGAACTGTTTTAAGAACAAGAGTTGTGTAAAGTTGTGTGCAAAATGGTTTATATAGTGTATAGCACAGCTACTGATGCTATTCTTTGCGCACCATATATACCTAGAAACGCGTGAGTGGACATTGGCAAACCCACTAGGGTGTATCCCAAGTGCACCGCGACCATAACATTCTCCAGTGGCAACCATAAAGGACCTAACCCTCCAACAAGGATCTCACAAGAAGCCTGATGCGAACAAAAATCTACACGCTTCACTGCCACTAAACATGTTACCAATGTTATGACGCCCATATACTTCTGTATTACCTATCAAGAAACTAAACAAAACTATTTTTGCCGGAACTAAGACACCCACTGTTGCACTTCTAATGTACCTGAAACTCCCATTCAGCCTCTATTTTGTGCACATTTTAAAGACTCAATCATTAGAAAGGAAATATCTTTCTGAAAATCGACAGATTTTTAAAATCCTCTAGGAGAAAAATAATCTGCTGTAGTTAAGAGATTTTTGCACTGGGATAATGATATATACTTTTCTAAAAATTCAAGTTTTTTCTTGCGTTTGTAAAATTGGAGATTATTTTTATGTTTGTATTTATTGTTATGTTGGTATTTATTTGTACATTTGGCCAATACTTTTGTCAATTTTGTGTAACTAATCCGCTCTGTAAATATATACAAGATACAAAGGAATCCTTTTGGTGTAAAGAAAAACAATTGCTTAAAAATAAATGTTTGTAAGGTTTCATTTGTTTGGAAATTGCTAGAGCACATATCTGCGGTGAATTTTTTGTTTTTTGATTGCAAAGAAGAATTCCGTTATTGCAGTGCGCATAAATTTATATTAAATCAAAATTTCACTAAAATTGTTAATGGAATATTTCTTTCAAAAATTTTTCGAAATATCCATGGAAATTTTATAAAGCTCTTCGATTAAGAATCTTTAGCTTTCTTCAATCTATTGTCTACAATTAAATATTGCGTGCTGTTATTTCCGCGAAGAAAACTACCTGTACGAAATCACCGGAATTGAATAAACTACTTTTTTGTTTGTTCTCTAAATCTGAATAAGTGAATATTCACTTATTGTAAGTGTATAAACACTTATTGGGATAAAAGGACGAATTTTCACTTATTCAGATTTATGTGTTCTCAATCATTTATCGAAACCTTGAATTCTAGTCTGCTATGAATTTGTGAATTTTATACCTTCCTCTCAACAGCATTCTTTCATAAAAAAAAACTTGTCTAGAAACAGTTTTTTCATAGGAAAAAAACTGTCACTCATTTGCACTGATACTCGTTTTAAATTCCGCTTCAAAATCAGACTCATATTTTTCAAAATGAGACTAATGTTACTCAAATTGAACCTCTCTATCTCAAATGTCAATTTAGGTTAGGTTTATATCGTAGAAAAATATTTTAATGAATTTAAGTTTATTATGTTGGTAGCATCTGCTGCAGAGTTGTAAAAATTCTCGGTAATTTAAAATTCGGTTAGATTCTTGAGAATATAACCGAGAATATTCTCCTTCCGGAGAATTTATGAGAATTTTCTGTGTTTTAATGAGCTTCACTATTTTGAAACACAAACAATTTATTGAAATAAAACTGCATAAATAACAAAATAATTTTGCAAATTAATTGAAAAAAAAGGAAAACAATTAACATTGTCGAAAGTAATTTAAAAAATCATAGATATGTTTTAAAATTAAAGAAAATAATTTAAATTTGGGATAAATACTTGAAAATCTTAGAAATAATTGAAAAAAATTAGAATGATGAAAAATTGGAGAAAATAATTGAAAATTGAAAAAAAGCTTGAAATTAAGGTAAATAATTAAAAATTTAGAGAATGAATTAAAAAATTATGCAAATGATTAAAAATTTAAGAAAATAATAAAAATTTATTTATTTATTTATTTATTTATTTAAGACAAATATACGGGTAAATACCCTTTACAAATAATTAACAGCATTAAGTTTAAAAAAGCAATCAAATTTAATACATAGATTTTTTTTTTTTTTTTTTAAATAAATTAAATTATCTTTGATGAAATATCAAATTACGTAGCGCTGTGACAAATCCGCTAAGTCCATACAAAATTAAAATAAATAAATTAAAATTTGAGAAAATAATTGAAAAAATTACATAATATATATTTTAAATAAAGGAAAATTAAAAAAAAATTCAGAAAAATAGTTGAAACTTTTAGAAGTACATTCAAAACAAAAAAAATAAAAAAAAATTTAGAGAAATTAAATGAAAACAGATAAAAATAATTTTAAATTGAAAAGAACACTTTTTAATTTAAAAGAAATAATGGCAAAAAACAGAATATAGGAACATAAAATACAAGAAAATAGAATGTATAATTTATTGAAAATTGAATAGAAAAATGAAAATTTCAGATAAATAATTAAAAACTTTTTGGAAATTATGTAAAAAAGAACGTAAGTAATTGAAAATTGAATTAAATAATTGAAATATCAGATAAATAGTCTAAAGTTTGGAAATTATGAAAAGAATTGAAACTGATTAGAATGGAAGAAAATAATGGAAATTCGAGAAAAATACTTGCAAATTTCAGAAAAATATTTTTTAAAAATAAAAATAATTAAAAATTGGTGGAAATAATTAAAAAATGATTTTTATTTTTGAGACTTGAAGAAAATAATTGAAATATGATAAAAAGAATGATAAATTGAAAAAAATTAATGTAATTTGAAATAAATAATTGAAAAAATTGCAGAATTTTTTGAAAATTTTTAAAAGATCTGTTTGTCAGTTTTCACGCCTAAGTTTACGATGCGTGTAACCTAATTAATAAAATGTTATGAAATAAATAAAAATAAATAATTAAAATAGAAAAAAATTAAAATTTTAGAAAAATACTTGAAAATCTGAGAAATTAATGGAAAAAATGATAATAATTAAAAATTGAAGAAGAAAATTGATTAAGGCTAAAAATAATTAAAAGTCAAGATAATTAAAAAAAAATTTGTAAATTATGAAAACAAATGGAAATAATTAAAAATTGAAGGAAATAATTGAAATTCGAGAAAGATACTTAAACATCTTGAAAAACAATTTTACATAATGAGAATAATAATTAAGAATTTAGGGTAATAATTTAAAAAAGAATAAAAAATAAATTAAAATTGAAAAAAATTAATGAAATATGATGAAAACAATCTAAATTTTATAAAAATAATTAAACTATGACGAATAAAATTTAATATTTTAAAAAATAATTGAAATATGATGAAAATAATTGAAATTTCAGATAAATAATTCATAATTTTGTAAAAAGAATGATTAATATTTGAGATAACTGAAAATTTAAGAAATTGATTGAAAAATAATTAAAGGATGGAGTAAATAATTGCAAAATTATAAAAAGAAATGAATATTGAACAAAATAATTGAAAATTGAGATATATATTTGAAAGTTCAGGATATTAATTCAAAAATAATGAAAATGATTGAAAAGTGAATATAATCATTGCGAAATGCAAAAAAATGGTGAATTAAAAAAATTAATTTTATTCTGCAATAAATAATATGAAATTTTGCAATAAATAATGAAATTGTTTTATTGTCGAAGAAAAAGTAATTAAAATTAAAAAAAAAATTGAAAAAATTTTATAAATTAAAATGTGCGGAAAGTAGATTTAAGATTTAGGGAAAAAAGTAAAAAACCATGAAATATTTCAAAAATTGCAGAAAATAATTGGAAAATGATCAAAACAGTTGAAAAATGTAGTTTAAGTAATAAAAATCATAAATTTTCCGCCATATGTCTTTGATTTTATGACGTTGGCGCCGTTCATTTTTGCTGTTTTATGTTGGACATAAAACATTTCATTATCTGAAATTTTAATTATTTCCATCATTTGTAAATTATTTTAATTATTTTTTAATTAATTTTCTGAATTTTGAGTTATTACCTCAAATTCAGATTTTTGTCTTCAATTTTCAACTTTTTAAACGAATTTATCAATTATTTTCTTCTGCTTAAAAATAAATTCTGTAATTTTTTTCTTATTTTCTCCAATTTCTAATTATTTGCATCCTTTTTGCATAATTTTCTAAAACTTTAAGTATTTACCTGAAATTTTAATTATTTCCATCATTTTTAAATTATTTTTTTCAATATTATATTATTTTGATCATTTTTCAATTATTTCCCTAAAATTTTAATTATTATTCTCATTTTGTAAAATTATTTTTTAAGACTTTTAAGTACTTTTCTCAAATTTCAATTATTTTCTTCGATTTTTAATTATTTTCATTTGTTTTCATAATTTCCAAATTTTAAACTATTTATCTGGTATTTCAATTATTTTATTAAATTTAATAACCTATGTTCTGTATTTTTTGCAAATACTTCTCTTCAATTAAAAATTGTTCTTTTCAATTTTAAATTATATGTTTATCTTTTTTCGTTTATTTTTTCTAATTTTTTATTATTTATCTTTTTTTGCAATGAACTTTATAAAGTTTCAAGTTTTCATTTTCAAATTTCTTTAATTTTCATTTATTTAAAATATATAACTTATGTAATTTTTTCAATTATTTTCTCAAATTCTAATTATTTTTTTCAATTTTAAATTATCTATATATTATTTTTTATTATTTTCTCAATTTATAATCATTTTTATTATTTCTGAATTAATTTCCTTTATTTTTAACTATATATTTATCTAAATTTCAATCACTGGTTTTTTCAATTTTCAATTATTTTTTCCAATTTTTCATTACTCTGACTTTTTTAATTTATTTCTAAGATTTTGAGGTATTTTTCCGAAATTTAAAATTATTTTCTTTATTTTCAAAACATTTCTAGGATTTTGTAGATTACTTTTGACAATTTTAATCGCTTTCATTTTTTTTTTCAATTAATTTGCAAAATTCGATATAATTTTTTTAAATATTATATTTGAAATATTTACAATTCTTGATAACATAAGGTGTAGAAAATAATACCTAGCGCGCCTTGTTTAATCTAGTTAGGTAAAAGAAATTATAATTTTTATTATTCTTATAAAACACTGTTCATAATTGTTATACTTAATAATAATTTTTACACTTTACTGACTTGTAGTTAATTTGTAACAATATTTATTTTGTTATTTATCCATTTTTATTTCAATAAATTGTTTATGTTTCAAAATAGTGAATCTCATTAAAACATAGAAAATTCTCATAAATTCTCCGGGAAGAGAATATTCTTGGTTATATTCTCGAGAATATAACCAGATTTTAAATTACCGAAAATTTTGTAACTCTACTCTTGCGTGTCAGTTCACAGCTTTTCTAACCTAAAAATGTGTTTTATTTAATTTTTCAAATACATAAAATTAACTTGGAGAACTAAAATATCCTTTTGTTGTAAGGTTTCTATAGTAAAAGCAATTGTTTTAATAGTATTGTTTTATGATAGTTATTTGTTATTAGTTAATAATTCTCAAACTCAAAATGAGTCAAGACCTTTCGCTGCATCTCAGAATGAGGAATAAAAGGGACTCATTATAATATCAGGTTTTTTCTGCGGAAAATGATTATTTTCAATTGCTCCATCTGGACACACTGAAAAAAATACTCTAGTTGTATTAGCTGTATGATTATTGTTGACAGTTTTACTAGATCTTCGAATACAATATGAATGAATATCTCATAATGCATTCGTGTGCCACTGACAGTTCTACCTAACCTAAAAATATACATCGCAGTTTCACCAGTCATATGGCTAAAAAACGAATATCGTATAGCAGTATCTATATTAGCAATATATTACGGGTGATTTATCCATAATTATGGCAGTACCGTGGAATTATTCTTTTCAGTGCACAAAATAATAGAAAACAAATTATATTAATAAAAAAAGTGTTTCAACAAAAAAAAGGAACCAAATTTATTTAGGTACACACTCTGTACAAAATCTTTCGTATTTTTGCCTCACTCTATACAAACTACAATACCATATATACAATAATAATCCTGAAAAGTATCAATTTCATTAAAAATCCAGAATCTATATATTAACTTCATCTTTGTCCGATATAGCTTTTTAACAATCATTTAACGACCCATTGTCTTGGCGCATAGTCGATGACTGACACAATAACTACTTTTTCAAGTATTGTGCACTCGATGTATATAATTAAAAGTAGTTTCTTGCTTCTGCAAATGGTGGCGTCGCGCTCACTTTCAAGTTAGAATATATAAGTGACTAATTTATTGCACTCATACACTGTCATTGCATCACGATGCACGAGAGCGGTGATTACGAGTTTAAAATACGATGCGAGTGTGTTACAGAAAGTTGGGCTTTTCGCTGCTCACATGAAAACATGACACCACCATAAACGTGGCGCATATATAAATACATATATCTTTGTATGTAAACTAAACCGTATAGGTTTATTTACGTAGAAGAAGCGTGCATATAAAGCCTATAAGAATGTAGATGTAAATGGAAACAGCAAAAGAGCGTCACCTCGTCTGTCCCTTATTGCGCGATGTCGTTAATTAGGCGTTTCGTTTACTTAGATGAACGCGCAGCTGTATTTGATTCCCTTTTCCTGCTCCTTATCCTCTCGCCTGCATCTCCGACTCGATGTTTGTCTTCGCACTCGCCGTCCTTATCCACCATCGTGCTTGCTCCAGAGACCAAGAAAACTTCTAATTGAGTCGACCAGAAATTAACATTTGACATATTGATGCGACGGGGTGATCCTTAAATTTACATACACGTCTCTCGTTCGTTAAAACCAAGCGAAAAAAAAAAGAAAAACAACCAGAATGATTTATCATCCTGCGGGACAAATTATTAACCCTTTGTCAAATTTTAAAAAGAAAGAAAACTTGTATACACTGTCGGAAAAATGTTTTGGGAATGGCTAAAGTTTGATACGTTATCTGGTGGTGTAAATTTAAATTAAAAGATGTAGGTAAAAAAATAAACAAATTGTAAAATTCTCGGTAGGTGAGAGTCGGCCAAAATGCCTATAGTAAAGTTTGGAGCAAAAAAGACAGTATTTAATTATAGTTTTGAAAAATATAAACCATCAAATATTTAGAAAACAACCTTCAAGAATATAATAAGGTAGTCATTTTAAATACTTATTTAAGAAAAAATAGATAAAATAATTATTTACATATTGATGTCAAAATTTGCCATTTTCACTCACGACTGGGTAAATCACCTGTGCACAAAAATATGGAAAAATATGAATAAAAGTAAAAAAAAAAACTTTTTATATGTTTTCTATAATCAATTATCTTGTTAATATTAAAGAAAGAATACAAAAATATAATATTTTATCATAAAACTAAAGTTTCAATCCAAAGCTGCCCGACAAAAAATGGAAATAAAGTTTATATCAAATAAATAACCTTTCTACAAACACGACTGGGTAAATCACCTGTGCACAAAAATATGGAAAAATATGAATAAAAGTAAAAAAAAACTTTTTATATGTTTTCTATAATCAATTATCTTGTTAATATTAAAGAAAGAATACAAAAATATAATATTTTATCATAAAACTAAAGTTTCAATCCAAAGCTGTCCGACAAAAAATGGAAATAAAGTTTATATCAAATAAATAACCCTTCTACAATTATGAAATAACTTACAAAAGTAAATTAAACACTGTAATAAATTAAAAGAATACCTGCTTGCTTCAAAATAGCGTAAGTTTTAGAAAGAAAACGACAATTTTGATATTCAATGCCAAATGTGACAGGTTAATCCGCCATGATAGTTGTTTATAGTCACGTGACAACACGTAGCTTTCGCAATCGTACATATTTTTTCTGCGCATGCGCACTTTGTTTGATTCATCCCGCGCTTATTTAAAATCATGTTTTAAAAATATATTAAAAATGATTCTTCAATGCATAATTATTATAATTAATATTAATATAAATGCAATAATTAACATAATTAATTTGTTTAAGAACTGATTTTTTATACAGAAGCAGTAACACACGATATAATTAAACTAATTATTTTCATTTTAGAACTCATTTTTATAAATTAAAGCAAAGATGGCTAAATGCTTAAGGATTAATTTTAAAAAAAATATGTACGTCTGTGAGATAGAAGTGCACATTTTCTAAAATTAAAAAATTAAAAATTTATCGTTGGAAAGCATCATTTTCACAATTCTTTAATAAATTCTTTATTAATAAACTGATAAACATGAAACTTTATAGAAATCATCTTTACCTTAATATACTTCATTAATAAAAACAATTATGATTAATATTTATTTTTGGCCAAATTATTAACGATTGCCAATTTACCAAATTAGACATTTTACCCGACTCTCCCCTACTTCATTAATAAAAATAATTGTGATTAATATTTATTTTTGGCCAAGTTATTAACGATTGCCAATTTACCCAATTAGTCATTTTACCCGACTCTCCCATAATTTGAAATGTGGTTACTAACTCGAGAATATTCTCCTTCCGGGGAATTTATGAGAATTTTTTATGTTTTCTGTCAAAAGTAATCTACAAAATCATAGAAATGTTTTAAAAATAAAGAAAATAATTTAAATTTGGGAAAAATACTTCAAAATCTTAGAAATAAATTAAAAAAGTGAGAGTAATGAAAAATTGGAAAAAATAAATGAAAATTGAAAAAATCAGTGATTGAAATTTAGATAAATAGTTAAAAATAAAGAAAAATTAATTGAGAAATAATGAAAAAATAATATATAGATAATTTAAAATTGAAGAAAATAATTAGAATTTGATAAAATAATTGAAAAAATTACTCAATATATTTTAAATAAAGGAAAATTAAAGAAAATATTTAAAAATTTTATAAAATAATTTTAAAAAATAAGAATAATTGAAAATTGGGGAAAAGAATTTAAGAAGGCTAAAAAATAATTAAAAATTGAAGAAAATAATTGAAATTTGAGAAAAATACTTAAAAGTCTTAAAAAATATATTTACAAAATGAGAATAATAATTAAAATTTTAGGGAAATAATAGAAAAATGATCAAAATAATATAAAATTGAAAAAAATAATTGAAATATGATGAAAATAATTAAAGTTTTAGAAAAATTATGCAAAAACGATAAAAATAATTAGAAATTGGAGAGAATAGTTCTAAAATTGAATAATTGAATTGAAAATTTTAAACACTTTTTATAAGTAAAAAAAAATAATTAAAAAAATCCGAGAACTATTGAATATTGTGAATTTAATTTGAAAATCGATGAAAATAATTGAAAATTAAAGAAAATATTTGAGAATACTTGAATATTGAATAAAATAATTAAAAACCGAAGATTTCAATTGAAAATTGAAAAAAATAATTAAAAATTGAAAAAAAATTGAAGATTAAAGAATTAAATTAAAATTTATGAAAATAGTTTAGAATTAAAAGAAAAATTAGAAAATGACAAAAACAATTAAATATTATAAAAAATAATTCAGAAATGAAAAAAATAATTGACAATCGAAAGAAAAATGCGAAAACTGACGAAGATAATCGACAGCAGAACAAAATAATTTAAAAAATTAAAGATTAATTATAAAATTTGAAGGTAATAATTGTTAAAAATTATAGAAAAGATTGTAGATTTATTTATTAACGAAATTAAAATTATATGAACTGATATTTATAAATTTGAATTTTCATCAATTTGAATGTATTTTTTAAAAAGTATCTGATTTAAAAAAATATATCTGTATTTTTAGTACCAAACTTCAAGTGTGAACAGACAAATAATTAATGAAAGGAATGAAAAGAATTGAAAATGATTAAAAATAGAAGAAAATAATGGGAAATTTGAGAAAAATATTTAATAATTTTAGAAAATAATTTAAAAAAATAAGAATAATTAAAACTTGGGGAAAAGAATTAAAGAAGGATGAAAATAGTTAAAGCTCAAGATACTTAATTAATAAAAATTTTTGTAGATTCTGAAAACAAATGAAAATAATTAAAAATTGAAGAAAATAGTTGAAATTTGAGAAAAATACATAAAAGTCTTAAAAAATAACTTTACAAAATGAGAATAATAATTAAGAATTTAGAGAAATAATTGAAAAATGATAAAAATAATTTAAAATTGAAAAAAATAATTGAAAAATGATGGAAATAATTAAAATTTTAGATAAATAATTGTAATTTTAGAAAATTATCTAAAAAGAATGAAAATAATTAGAAATTGGAGAAAATAATAGAAAAATTACAGAATTTATTTTTAAGCAAAAGAAAATAATTGAAAAATCGTTTAAAAAGTTGAAAATTGAAGACAATAATCTAAATTTGAGGTAATAGCTGAAAATTTAGGAAATTAATTGAAAAATAATTAAAATAATATAAAGATGGAGAAAATAATTGCAAAATGATAAAAAGAAAGGAATATTGAACAAAATAATTGAAAATTGAGATATATTTTTGAAAGTTCAGGATATTAATTCAGAAATAATGAAAATGTTTCAAAATTGAAGATAATAATTGCAAAATGAAAATAATTATGTTGAATTGAACAAATTAATTTCATTTTAGTATATTTTAACCCTGGATTCATTCAACTCTTAATCAATGCAAAACTTTTAATTAAATTTCAAAAAATCTAGACTTAACCAAGATGACTCAAAACTTTAATTCTTTTTCTAGTAAAAGTTGCAAAACCCTTTAAATTCCCCAATTATGATAAACTTTAATTAAAAACAAATCGACTAAAGTCCAAAAAACTATTTTTGTATCAATAATTTTGTTTAGTTTTTGAGTTATGAGTTCAGCAAATTTGAAAAAGATCGTTTTACGAAAAACGCATTTAAAGTTGTAATTATCGAATTCTTAATAATAAAATTATATTTACCATAAACTAGGTTAATCGGCTATTCTCGGTTATTCCCACAAATTTTCTGTTTCAATATTTTTAACTATGCAAAAAATACTCGTGAATTTTTTGTGGCTTTCCAAAAATTTTTTTCTAAGTTTCACATTGGTATAATAGCCCCTTAAAGCGACACCGCATCTTTTTCCTAAACTCTATTCAAACTAATTCGAATATTGTAATATTCATCCGTATAATCCTCTTAGGTTATATTAAAATTAGAAGTTTTTCGTCGAATTCAGTTTTCATTGTAGGAACACATTTTATTGGTAGGCTTGCATTATATTTTTGAACGGGTTGAGTCACGAATAAAAAGAGAAGAAAAGAGGCTTCTGTACAGTACCAGCACTTGGTCAAACAACGAAGTCTCTACAACAGACCTCCTTTTATTGGCACTTCTAATTCCGGACCGGAAGTGGTCGAAAAGCAGCCGCAAAACAGACCTCAGGGATTAAAATAGTTCGCTATAGCACTTCGGTTTATATAGGATCTTTGTGTTGATAATTATCATGTTCTATGAGCTCCTTACTCGATCCCGAATTCCCCCGTTCTAACATTAGCACCTTCTCTCGCTTTTTAATACATTTGCTCTTAATCGAATTTACACTTCTTTGTCTGGAATATATCGTCTTTAGTAAAGTTAACTTCAGATATTTTAAACTAATGTTCTACTACTGGCAAAATATAATGCGCGCTATTAGTTTTCCATTAATTTTAGAAATTAAACTATGATAATAAATAAAACAAATCGATGAATAATATTTATCTGCGGACTTGCAGATTGAAAATAGTGAAAAAAATGACTTCTTAATTTAAAAAACTGAGTAAATAATTAGTTTTTAAGTGAAAAAAGTGATTAAAAAAAGTGAATGAGACAGCAATAATGAGTTTGATATTACTGATATTAAATTGGATATTAAATTTTCAATTTGAAAAAAGTTGTAAATGACAAAACTAATTGAAATTTGAAGTAAATAATAACTGAAGTTACAAGAAAATAATTGAAGAATAACAAAAATAGTTAAAATTTGGAACAGAAGCTTGAGACTGGTGTAAAAAATTTAAATTTTGCGCACAATAATTGAGATATGGACGTAATAATTAAAATGTAAAGAAATTAAATGAATTATAACATAAATAATTAAAAGCTGGCATAAACATACACTTATTAGACAATAATTGAAAAATTGAAAAAAATAATAGAAGTTTCAAGAAAATAATTAAAACTTAAAAAAAATAATTTAAAAATATCAAAAAAATGTTTATGCGTAGGAAACAGTTGAAAAATGACGAAAATAAGTAAAATTTAAAGAAAAATTAATAGAAAATGAGAAATATATACAAAATTGAAGAAAATTACATTTAAAGAAAATAATTCCAAAATGTCAAAAATATTTGAATATTGACAAAAATAATTGTAATTTGAAAAACTAATTAATAATTGATTTAAAAAATTTGAAGACAATACTTGAAAACTTGACGAAACAATTTAATTAAGAAAATAATTGAATCGTCAAAGAAAACTACCAACGTGGGCAGTGAGGCGCCACCTGTTCAAAACAAATATGGCCGCTGACAGAAAGTTAATTCAAAGACAGTCGAATTTGGTTTTACAATAAAAGTTTGTTTCGGAAGTGTTGTTACGATTAAAAGTGTGTTAGTTTCAAGCTTAAACAATTTATTTTCACTCGCTAAAGCTACTCATCATATAGAAATATGATGAAGGGTCAAAATCTTGTTATTCACAATATAAATAATTTTCACTATTATAAAATTATAATTCACTTTCACGAACATTTAAACATTTTGTTTTTAAAATAAATATCGAATTTTTATTTACTAAATATGTCAATTTTCTCTCTGTCGACGGCCATATTGGATAGTTCCTAAAGTAACCGATAGAGGCGTTTCGTAAATTTAAACTACCATAATGACATAAATAATTGAAAACTGGTATAAAAATTAAAAATTTACAGACAATAATTGAAAATTTGATAAAAATATTAGAAGTTTCAGGAAAATAATTGAAATTTGAAGAGAATAATTCAAAAATGGCAAAAAAATAATAAAAGTTTGAAGAAAATAATTGAAAAAGGCGTAAAAAATTAATAAATTTGTGACAATAATAAAAATAATGATGAAAATAATTAAAAACAGGTGTAAGAAATTTAAAAATTCATGACAATAAAAAAAATTAAATAAAATAATTAAAATTTGTAAAAAATAATTTTAAAATGCCAAAAATATGACGAAAATAATTGGAAAATGACAAAAATAATTAAATAATGACAAAAGTAATTAAAAGTTGAAGTAAATAATTGAAAAATAAAAAAAGTGAATTGAAACTTGTGTAGAAAATTTGGATATTTCTAACAATAATTGGAAGATTGAAGAACATAATTGAAATTCTAAAAAAATAATTGAAAAGTTACAAAAATAATTGAAATTACAAAATAATATAATTGAACAATAACAAAAATAATTGAAATTTGAAAAAAATAATTAATAACTGCTGCATAAAATTAAAAATTTGAAGATAATACTTAAAAAATTGACCAAACAATTGAAATTTTAAGAAAATAATTGAATAATGATATAAATAATTGAAAGCTGGTGTATAAATAAAAGATTTATAGAGAATAATTGAAGTTTGAAGAAAATAATTGAAATTTGTTTAACAAAATTAAAAATTACAAAATAATTGCAAAAAGGTGTAGAAATTACGTATTTTTGTAAACTGTAATTAAAAAATTGACGATTTCATATAAATTAAAATAACGTAATTTGAATTTTTAATAAATCCGACTATTCGACACTTTAAATTAGTCTAAATTATTATTAAAATTCATATAATTATATAATTTATAAATTAGTTTTATTTATAATCAATATCTCGTCATTTAGGCTACCTCATCTGCACATTTTTTCTGTAAACTAAAACAATTTAAAAATTTTCTGATAAAGAGAATCGAAATTAATAAAAAAAAAACAGGGACTAACTTCACTCTGGATTTTAAAACGCGGACAGAAAAAGATAAATAAATATAATACTAACCAACTTCACTTCAGATTACAGAAAAAAATGAATAAATATAAATACACTAACTAACTTTAGAAGTTTACGGAGATTATTAAATAAAGAAAAGTTAAACAAAATTTGAGAAAAATACTTAAAACTTTTGGAAGTTCATTAAAATAAGAGAAAGTAATTAAAAATTAGAGAAAATAAATGAAAAAAGATAAAAATAATTTAAAAGTGAACAGAACAGAGTTTTAATTAAAGAGAAATAAGTAAAAACTTTTTGGCAATTATGAAAAAGAATGAAAGTAATTGAAAATTAAAGAAAATAATATAAAAAATAATATAAATAATGAAAGAATTGGAAAGTCAGATAAATAGTAAACATTTTTTGAAATTATGAAACAAATGTAAAGAATTGAAAATTGAAAAAAATAAATTTTCGAAAATAATTGAAAAATGTTTTTAAATTTTTAAACTTGACGAATATAATTAAAATATGATACAAACAATGATAAGCTGTAAAAAATAAATGACATTTAAGTGTGATAATTGAAAAAACTACAGAATTTTTTTTAAATAAAGAAAAAATAATTAAAATTTGAAAAAAAATACATGAAGATCTTAGAAATCAATTTAAAAAAAAGAAAATAACTAAAAATTGGATAAAAGAATTGAAGAAATAAGCTAAAAGTAATTGAAATTTACGATAATTAATAAACAAAATTTGAAATCATGATAACAAATAAAAATAATTAAAAATTGAAGAAAACAAATGAAATTTTAGAAAAATTCTTAAAAATCTTAGAAAATAATTTTAGAAAATGAGAATAACTAAAAATTGGAGAAAAGATTGGAAGAATGTTAAAAATAATTGAAATTTACGATAATTAATAAAATTTTTTGGAAATTATGAAAACAAATAAAAATAATTAAAAATTGATGAAAATAATAGAAATTTGAGAAAAATACTTAACCCTAGAAGGACTAACTGGGGTCGTTTTGTACCCCACGCGAAGTTTGAAGCAGGCTCCTGACCCATACAGTGTCAATTTCGGTTGGGGATCCTAACCATAATTCAATTTAGTAACCTGAAAGTTGATTTTAGTAGGTTAGTGCGAATTGTGTGCGCAAGTCTCTCTTCAGTATGCAGTTAAAGTAAGTCTGGGGTCCCTAAATACCCCAGTTAGTCCTTTACGTTTCAAAAAAGTCAGGATAATAAATTTCTGTTTTTTTATTAAAACGGTTTAATCAAACCTACAAAGCAAAAATGTAATGACTATACTTGTAAAAAAAAGTTTTTTTAAAAAACAAAAATATTTTGAGTATAAATAAAATTTTTTTATAGTTGATTTTGGTAAATTTCACGTGCGTAATTGTTTATTAATTATTAAAATTTCATCTATTCAAATAAATATACTTTTTTCAAATAATTCAAAGGTCCATAAAAATTTCTTCAAATATGTCTATTCAGCTTCTAAAATCCACAGGATTTTTCTAAATTGGTCAATTTGTTGAAAAACTACAATATTTTTTCTAAAAAATGCCAATTTTGAGAAAATTTGGTTCTTTTTTTTTGTTTTTACAATATTTTGTTTTTGGTAAAATATAAATCTTATATACACGTTTAAAATCTGGGGGAACAAAGGACCCCAGTTAGTCCTTAGAGGGTGAGAAAAGTAGGTTAGTCCTTCTAGGGTTAAAAATCTTAGAAAATAAATTTAGAAAAAAAGAATAATAATTAACAATCGAGAAAAATAATTGAAAAATGATAAAATTAATTCAAAATTGAAAAAAATAATTGAAATATGCTGAAAATAATTTAAGATTGAGAAAGAAAATTGAATTATGATGAAAATAATTTAAATATGAAAAATTAAAAGCATTCAATAAAATTTGAGAGAAATAACTGAAAAAATCATAGAGTATATGTTTAAAAAGTAATAATAATTACAAAATTACCTAAAAAATTTTAATTAAAGAAAATAATTAAAAAATTGCAGAAATAACGAAAATAGATGAGAATAATTGCAATATCGGATAAATAATTGAAATTTTTAAAAGTAATGACAAAATAATGAATATAATTATAAATTGATGAAAATCAAGAAAAATTGCAGAATTTAGTTTTAAGCAAAAGAAAATAATTAAAAAATCGTTATATACTGGAAAATTGATGACAATAATCTAAATTTGAGATAATAACTGAAAATTTAGGAAATTAATTGCATGTGTATATATTTTAAACTTCTTCAAAAACCATAATAAATTTTTAAAGCATTTTCGAAACTTTTTTTTTGCACAAATGACAATTAAAAACCTGCACAACAAAATAAAATAACATGGACTAACTTCACTCTGGATTTTAAAACGTGGTCAGAAAAAGATGAATAAATATATTAATACTAACTAACTTCACTTCAGACTTTAAAACGAGGACAGAAAAAGATGAATAAATATAAATACATACTAACTAATTTCAGGAGTTTACGGAGATTATTATTATTTAATTAATTATTTAATAATTAATAATAATTATTATTATTATTAAAAAAAAAAGCATACGAGAAATTTCTATTTTTATTTCGAACACTTTTGTGTTGTCCTTTTACCAAAATATTTTACTTTAAAAGACTGACATTTGTTACTCGAAGTTGTAATTGGACTGAATTTTGTGGTGCTTGAGAGTTGGTATACGGCACTGTAATAAAAAAGTCGAGTCTACGATCCCTTGGTCGTTCGGCATTATCGTCTCTGGCTCTTCGAGATGGGTTATCTCGCATACAGAGAGGTTGAGATCCCAAAGAACACTTTTCTCTGCATCTATACAACGTTCTCTTCTTGCCATTTTTAAAAACTTATCTCTCCCCGAATATTTCTATTTTTTAATTCTTTTGCCATTAAATTATTTCAATGGATATAATTTTACTCATCCCTCATATATTAGTGATAAATTCCAAATTATTATAATAATCTATAGTTTCATTAATTTATTCTTTCTCTCACTAGGCACTCGATAATTTATTTCAGTTACCATGTCGTATGTTTTTTAAAAATTGCTATCCTACACGGAAAAAATAATTCAATAATAATTAATGAATTAGCTCAAAAACGGTGGATATTATTCGGGAGATTTGATTAGCAATTCGTTAAGAAAACTCGGAATAATTTTTTTTAAATTATTCAAATGATTTATAATTTAGGGAAAAAGTGCCAGGAAGCGAAATTTTCATACAAGGAAATTTAAGCTTTAGAAAAAACCATTCGAATCATTGCTAAGTTATTTTAAATTTTAATATAGTCTGTAGCAAATTTATTATAATTTTTTTAAAGTTTGAAATTATCAATTTAAACTTTTCTCTTTTTAGAATCAATAAATTAAAATTATAATTATTTGAAGTTTGAACTAAATATAAATTTCCAAATTTCAATCAATTAAAATTGTTGCGAATTTAAATTAATTTCGAATTCCATTAACCTCAATTTTTGTCGATTCAAATTTTAGGCGAAACTTTAGAATAGTTAAAATTTCATATAATTTGGATTGATGAAGGTTTAATAGAATGCAAATTTTTTATAATTTGAAGTTTATATAATATATTGGTGAAAGCTTGAAATAATTTAAAAATCCATTGTTATAGTTTGAAAATGTTAAAAGTTTAAAACAATTAAAAATTCGAAAAATTAAAGTTATAAATAAATTGTAATTTGAATCATTAAAAGTTTAAAATAACTGAAGATTATTGTTATTAAAATTTTTAATAATTCGTAGTTCCCATAAAAGAAAATTCGAAATAATTTAAAAAATCTTATTAAAATAATATCAAGTTTAAAATGTTTAATTTGTATTTTGTAAGTATTGAAATAACCTATAGCGCACAGTTTTGTTTACAATAATAATAATTTAATATAATTTGAAACTTTTTAAGTCCAGAACATAATCGGAAATTTGTTCGTTTTGTTTGCAATATAAGAGAAAATTTATCCTCTCAATTATTTCAGAAACAAAGCAATGATAATTAAATTACTGTATTATCTTAATTTTGGAACGAGTCGGTATTTTTGTGAATTCTGAAAGAAATGCAATTTTCGAAGATCAGTCTCGATACCCTCTTGTATTTAAAGACCGGTCTTGGCTTTTCTGAGGTGTAGGCTATAAGCACAAGGATATAAGATATAAGCCTATAAAGTGTATGAGAAATAAGAATAAGCTCCTCCACTGAGCGCTATCGTGCTGCAAATGTCATATATGAAAGAAGTATGATAATAGCGTTGGAAAATTCCACTATAGTGAGTGCTAGTGACAAGAAAGAGACAACATAAATTAACAACGTTCTCGGAGCTAGTGTGTAAAACATCTATCCTTCTCGGACAGATCATTTTATCATACTAGAGAAATGAAAACGTGAAAATGCTGCACGTTTTTCTACTCAATAAATGCGATATCGACGTCAGATAGTTTAAAAAAAATCCCATTGATTAAAAAGTTAAGGCAGTCCAGTAGCAATATTAATAAATGACTTTTTAAATAATATATTTTTTTAATAATAATGAATTTCTAAACATTAATAATGTATAATTGTGATTGATTGTAATTATTAATATTAATATACTGTTTTTACTTTCAATTGTAATAAACACTCATTTTAATTTTAGACTATTATTACCACGTTTTCGTAAAAAATACATAAACACTGTCATTTCGGACAAAGAATAGAAAACAAATATAAGCAAGTACAATATTTGTGAACAGTCTTAATCGGCATTGCATGTCGTTTTCCAGAAAACCTATTTGATCAAGATAAGCGCCATAAACATATTTGCTTTTACATCAACGATGTTATAAAAATATATATTTTTCTATTTGCACAAAAATAAAAAGTGTCAGTGTAAAAGAAGCGATAAAAGGTCCTTAAGAAAAACAGCTAAAACAACAGTTATTCGTTTTATATTTAATTGCAAAGATAAAAATAGTATTTGAGAATAAATATAATTGTCCACGAAAAACAGAAAAATTTTATTTTTAACACAAAATTAAGAAAAACCTATTAGGGAAAAACCGGGCAAAATAAAACTAAAGATTTAATCCGAAGTCCTACAAAAAAAGGAAATAAATTCTGTAACAAATAAATAAAGCTTCTATAATTATAAAATAAATTACAAAAGTAAATTAAACACTCTAATAAATTACAAAAAATACCTGCTTGCTTCAAAATAGCGTGAGTTTTAGAGAGAAAACGAAAATTTTGTTATTCAATGCCAAATGTGACAGGTTAGTCCGCCATGATTCTTTATAGTCACGTGACAATACGTATCTTTCGCAATCGTACGTATTTTTTCTGCGCAAGCGCACTTCGTTTGATTTATCCCGCGGTTATTTAAAATCATGTTTTAATAATATATTAAAAATGTTTCTTCAATGTATAATTATTATAATTATTATTAATATAAATTCAATAATCAATTTGATAAAACACTAATTTTCTATGCAGAAGCAGTAACAACTTGATATTTAATTTCTACATCTATTTACGAATATTTTTTTTTTACATTAAAATAATAAAAAAGATGAGAATTAACAAAACGTTCAAATATACCTATTACTAAAGAGAGCAAAATTTTTAAATTAGAAAAATTAGAGAATTATTTGACAAATTGAATAAAACAAAGAATTACTAAAATTTAGAAAAAATTAAAAAAAAATGTAAAAGAAAATAAATTCTATGAAAAAGAAGAACGATGTTAAAATGATTAAATTTACATAACATAAAATAAAAGAATAAAAACTTTCATAAAAGCATAAAATTGAGAAATTTAAAAAATGTAGTTAGAAGCATAAAATAAATGTTTTAACAAAATCGTAATTATAAGATCAAAACTAGACAATTGAAAAGAAGGAAAAATGTTTTTAAGAAATGGAATAATATTTATAGTTAATTAATAAAAACATTTATGTTTAATATTTATTTCTGTCCAAGTTATTAACGATTGCCAATTTACCCCAGAAGTCATTTTACCCGGTTCTCCTCTATCTTGAAAAGAAAAATTGAACATTGTGCCGGAAATACATAAAACGTGAAATGATAACAATGTGATATTCTATTTTTCAAACGATTTTAAGAAACTGACTATAATATTGGCTTGGCAGATAAGAATTTTCGATAAAGCAGTGCGTGATTATTTGCAAACGTGTACTAACAATTTTTCACAACTCGGGCAAATCTGTTTCTTCGTGACTCTTACAAGGACTGCAAATCAATGGTGATAGTGGCAATACTTTTATGATCAGAAATACGTGAGGGAATGTGTATTAAAAGTTGCAAGTAACCAGTTACCACGACGCTAGTGACCGAGTTGAATATGAGGGTTTAGGATTCAAGCAAAAAGGGAGAGATAATACTTAATTGACCTTAGATATCGCTACTCTTTGCCTCGATCGAGGTACACGATTCCTACAATCAAAAGTGCCCATTACAAGACTCAGACATAGTTCAGATATACATACTTTTAATTAGAAGAAAATTGGATTTCCTAGTAGTAATAACATTCCCTTTTTACGTAACTTTATAACCAATTTTTATTTGATCGTATTTCGTTCATTATCATAATGCAAATTCTCGATACCAAGAATATATTCCAAGTGAGATTTACCTATCAAAAATTAAATTAAGTTTAATGTATATTTTTCAATTCTAGGGTGAAAAATATTGTATACGTAATGTTTTATTTGGATTTTGAAGGCCAAGTTTTTGAGTTACGAATTTTCAAAATTTTGATTTTGCAAATTTTGACCTTTTTTCAATTGTTTATAGTTTGCAAAATATTGAAGATACAAAATTTATGTAAAAAGATAGAATACTTATTTTCTTGTTAACTTTACAATTATTTTAGCAAGAAAATTAATCCGTGTTTTTTTTAATAACAAAATAACAATTTTTTGTAAACAAATTAATTTTTTTCAAATTTGGGCGTGAAAAAATAAATATATTTTTTTCTTTAAATAAACTTAAAAATGTTACAAATAAAATGCAACAAGTCCCATAATGATCCGACTCTTAGTTTGATTTAAATAAATTTTATAAGTTCGTCGTGCAACTGGGTAGATAAATTTTTAATACTAAGTGTAAAAAATATGTGTATATTAATATATGTATTAATAAATACATTTTTAATTTCATCACTGAATTGCTTTGAACAGTTCGAATTATTGTACGTGCGAATTGCGTCAAATTTATAGAGCTGGCACGACGAACTTATAGAATTTATTTAAATCAAACTAAGAGTCGGATCATTATGGGACTTGTTGCATTTTATTTGTAACATTTTTAAGTTTATTTAAAGAACAAAATATATTTATTTTTTCACGTCCAAATTTGAAAAAAATTAATTTGTTTATAAAAAATTGTTATTTTGTTATTAAAAAAACGCGAATCAATTTTCTTGCTAAAATAATTGTAAAGTTGACAAGAAAATAAGTATTTTATCTCTGTATATAAATTTTGTATCTTCAATATTTTGCAAACTATAAACAATTGAAAAAAGGTCTAAATTTGCAAAATCAAAATTTTAAAAATTCGTAACTCAAAAACTTGGCCTTCAAAATTCAAATAAAAAATTACGTATATATAAAATACTTTTCACCCTAGAATTGAAAAATATACATTAAACTTAATTTAATTTTTGATAGGTAAATCTCACTTGGAAATGCCCATATATAATGACACAAATATTTTTCTTTACTTCACGGAAAAAAAATAATAATTTAAGAAATATTGTAATCAATTGTTAACCATTTTAAATTATCCTTCCTCTTCACACTCAGTTATTTTAGACACAAAATGTTTTGGGGCAACGAAGAAAATAAAGTATCAATTTAAATCTACTCTCTAAATCTGAATTAGATAAAAATAACTAATTTGAAAGCAAAAAATCAGTCACTAATTTAAATAGTTATATTTCTAGTAATCATTCAGTGAAAAATAGCTAATTATTAGTCAAATTCATTTTTAGGTTATATGTCAAAATAACTAATATTTTAGTAAAATTCTGTTTACTGATTCAATTAGTTAAATTTTAACTATCTTTTAGTTATGTTTTTACTAGCAATTAGTCATTTTTTTACTAATAATTAGTTATTTTTTAACTAATTGGTGAAATAAAAACTCAGGCACGATTTTACTAATTATTAGTTATTTTTAACTAATTCAAATTTAGAGAGATATCTATTTTAAGTATAGATCCTGAAAAATACCTACAGATCAGATAGAAAATAAAATTTATGTTTTGACTCTTGTCCGTCTGGTTTCAAACTTAGAGGAGAGTCGGGTAAAATGCCTAATTGGGTAAATTGACAATCGTTAATAACTTGACCAAAAATAAATATTAAACATAATTGTTTTTATTAATTAAGTGTATGAAACTAAAGATGATTTCTCTAAAGTTTCATGTTTATAAGTTTATTATTAAAGAATTTATTAAAAAAATTGTGAAATTGATGCTTTCCAACGATAATTTTTTCAATTTTAAATTTCAGAAAATACGTACTTCTACCTCATAAACGTGTATAATTTTTTTTTTCAATTAAATCCTTAAATATTTAGCTTTCTAAACACATTGATTTAATTTATAAAAATGAGTTCTAAAATAAAAATAATTAGTTTAATTACATCGTGTTTTTTGGGTAAATTGCCTACTTACGTATATTTTGATGTAAAAACTAAATATCAAGTTGTTACTACTTCTGCATAAAAAGTCGTGTTTAAACGAATTAATTATATTAATTAATGCATTTGTATTAATATTAATTATAATAATTGTGCATTGAAGAATCATTTTTAACATATTTTTAAAACATGATTTTAAATAAGCGCGGGATGAATCAAAAGAAGTGCGCATGCGCAGAAAAAGTTTTCACGTGATTATAAAGAATCATGGCGGATTAACCTGTCACATTTGTCATTAAATGTCAAATTTTAGGTTTTCTTTCTGAAACTCACGCTATTTGGAAGCAAGCAGGTATTTTTGTAATTTATTAGAGTGTTTAATTTACTTTAGGTAAGTTATTTTATAATCGTAGAAGCTTTATTTATTTGTTATAGATTTTATTTCCATTTTTGGTCGGACTGCTCTGGATTGAAACTTTAGTTTTACGATAAAAAAAATTATATTTTTTTATTCTAAGCTCCTTCCTAAATTTTGTATTATTCATTGGGAATTTAAACAAAGTTTTTTAATTATACCATTATTTTTGTAATTTTGCAATTATTATTTACAAAATTTAATTATTTTCATAATATCTTAATTAATTTCCCGAATTTTCAAATATATATCTCAATATTCAATTATTTTCTTTACTTTTTATTTTTTATTACTATTTTGCAATTATTTTCTCCATCTTTAAATATTTTTATTATTTTTCAATTAATTTCCTAAATTTTCAGTTATTATCTGAAATTTAGATTATAGTCATAAAGTTTTCATAATATAAAGATTAATAAATTTTTTTTTTTTGCTTAAAAATAACTTCTGCAGTTTTTCTTTTAATGTCTTCAATTTATTATTATTTTCATTATTTTGGTACGATTTTTAAAAATTTCAATTGTTTATCTGAAACTACAATTATTTTCATCAAATTTCGTTTTTTCTGCAATTTTTTAATTACGCTCTTTAATTAAAATTATTTAAACAATTTTGTAACTTTCTTTTAAACATATATTCTATGGTTTTTTCAATTATTTCTCTCGAATTTTATTTATACTGTTTTCAATTTTTCATATTTATATTATTTTCATATTTTAATTTTTTTTCTCAATCTTAAATTATTTTCAGCATATTTCAATTACTCTTTTCGATTTTAAATTAATTTTATCATTTTTCAATTATTTTCTTAGATTGTTAATTATTATTCTTATTTTCTAAGATTTTTAAGTATCTTTCTAAAATTTCAATTTTCTTCATTTTTTAATTATTTTCATTTGTTTTTATAATTCCCAACAAATTTTATAAATTGTCGTAAATTTTATTTATTTTTAGCTTTCTTCAACTCTTTCCACCAATTTTTGGTTATTCTCTTTTTTTCAAATGATTTCTAAGATCTTTATGTTTTTTTTTCTTAAAATTTAATTATTTTTTCGATTTAATATTAATTATTTTTCTTTATTTAAAAAAAATGCTGTAATTTTTTTAATTATTACACATAAATGTAATTTATTTTTTACAACTTATCATTGTTTGTATCATATTTCAATTATTTTTTTCCAAGTTTCAAAGTCGAAAATCCTTTTTCAATTCTTTCCCAAAATGTATTTCCTTCAATTTTTAATTTTTTACATTTAATTTATAATTTCCAAAATTTTAATCTATTTATTTGAAATTTCAATTGTTTCATTTAATTTTAAATTATTTATATTATTTTCTTCAACTATCAGTTAATTTCGTTCATTTTCACAATTTCCAAAAAGGTTTTACTTATTTCTCTTTAATTAAAACTTGTTCATCTTAATTTAAAATTATGTTTATCTTTTTTCATTTTATTCATCTAATTTTTAATTATTTTATATTATTTCAATAAACTCCTGAAAGTTCTAATTCTTTTCTGGAATTTTTTATTACTTTCCTTTTTTAAAATATTTTTTGCAATTTTTTCAATTATTTTCTCAAATTTTAATTATTTTTTTCAATTTTAATTTATAAATCTTAATTTTTAATTATTTTTGTTTCAATTTTCAATTATTTTCTCCAATTTTTAGTTATTTTCTTCTTTTCAAATGTTTTCTAAGATCTTCATGTATTTTTCTTTTAAATTTCAATTATTTTTTGCTTCATTTAAAAAAAAAATCTGTAATTTGTTCAATTATCTCACTTAAATGTCATTTATTTTTTACAACTTATCACTGTTTGTATCATATTTCAATTATTTTCTTCCAAGTTTCAAAATTTAAAATCATTTTTCAATTATTTTCCAAATTTTATTTCCTTCAATTTTCAATTCTTTAATTTAATTGATAATTTTTAAAATTTTAATCTATTTATTTGACATTTCAATGGTTTCATTCAATTTTCAATTATTTATATTATTTTTTATACTATTTTCTTCAATTTTTAATTACTTTCGTTCTTTTTCATAATTTCCAAAAAGTTTTTACTTATTTCTCTTTAATTAAAACTACTTGTCCTCATCAATTTTAAATTATGTTTATCTTTTTTCATTGATTTCCTCTAATTTTTAATTATTTTCTTATATTTCAATTAACTTCTGAAAGTTTTAAGTATTTTTCTGAAATTTTCGTTAACTTTCCTTTATTTAAAATATTTTATGTAATTTTTTAAATTATTTTCTCAAATTTTAATTATCTTTTTCAATTTTAATTTATTTATCACAATTTTAAATCAGTTTTTTTTTCATTTTTCAATTACTTTCTCTAATTTTTCATTATTTTTTTTTCAATTTACTTTTAAGAGTTTCAAGTATTTTTCTTAAATTTAAATTATTTTCTTTATGTGTAAAACATTTCTATGATTGTTCAAATTACTTTCCCCAATTTTTAATTGATGTCATTATTTTTTTAAAATTAATTTGCAAAATTTCCAATTATTTTGTTTACTTTCAATTATTTTTTTGCAATTCTTTTTAATTCTAAATTATTATAAAGTTTTTCCTAAATAATCCTTTTTTTTTTATTTATATAAATTGATTTTGAAATATTTTATTTAGAATATTTACAAGAATCATGGAATTTTCTCTATTGTCCCAAATTTAGGAAAAAGTTCTGGACCTATTCAAGAATATTTTTTCCCAATTCTTGTCAATTCAAATTAATTGATTTTAATTTGAGATTGTTGGGTAAAATTCAATATATATAACACTACTTGTTTTTGCACAAAATTAATCGATTCTGATTCGCAAAAATAATGGAATCAGGTTTTGAACAATCAAAGCAATTAAAAAATCAAGAAATTTATTTGCTGCCACAGAAGATACTTGATATGACTGAGTACACAAAGAGACAATATTGCGAGGCTAATTAATGTTTTATGATTGATGCAGAAATACTGCTAATGTCGATTTAAAAGATCAAAAATGAGATTGGTTGATTTGAGAACGACTTTGTGCGTGGGAGTCGAGGCTTATCGGCCTGGCTAGAGCACTTTGAGCACTAGATAGTTTATCAATGCAAAAGTCAATGACTCGTTTATGTAGAGCAAAATGATAGGTGTGTATTCGCACTTATCGTCGTTCAGTAACAACAACTAACAATAAGTACATTGAACGAAAGCAGGCATGTAACAAGAAAACACTTGGGATGACTAAAATAGAGCATTATAAACCATCAGCGAGATAATAATGTTATAAACACTCCAGACGATTACTAATATTTTTTCAATGTATCACTCTCCATAGTACTTTTAATGTCACTCGTTCTATTTTTGACGGTAAGTTTTCTTTCAATTAAATTATTGTTGTACTATTTTTAATTGCAATACTTAAATACGTTATATTATAATATAGGAACACAACAATAAATGCAAGTCATGAGGTTATGATAATATAAAGTTCACTTAAAGACGAACTTAAAGATATAGGGATCTGAAATACTACGATACGACATCTGGTGTCAGATTTTCAAACTAAACCAACGGGGTCAGATTCAAAAATTAACGTTTGTTTACATGTATGTGTAACTCTCAACTTTCTCAATTTTGTGTTTTAAAATGTTATTATCTTGGAATGTTTATTAAATAATAAGGGGTTTCAATAAAGGGAAAACTATTTAGAAAATTAAATTCAGTCTAAATAAATTAAAAAACAAATTGTCACGTTTCGGTATTTGACAAATCATGAATCTTTTAAAAATAAACACACAGATTTATATCGATTTTCTACCTAAAAAATGTCGCATAGAAAATTTAATTAAAATACGAAGTTTAAAAATTAATAAAATACTTAATTTAAATATATTTAATATATTTTTTACTATCAAATATGTATATTGCATGTTCCTAACCTCTAATCGAATTAATAAAAATTATTTCCAAAGTTTTCTCATCATGTAATATACTATTTTAAATTAAAAACATTGAATTACATACAATATTACATGATTATTTCATGTAATATTGTTGATATTTCTAAATAAAACGTTATTACATTTATAGATTTTCAATCACCGGTGTTCACTTTTTACAAAATATTATTTGTTTCGCACGTAATAACTTTTCTTTTTTGGTAAAATTCTGCAATAAGGTGTAAATTAGTTAACAATTTAAACTTCAACTACGCTAATTCTAATTCTGTGATTCTTTGAAACAGTTTGTTTAAAAATACTGACAATTTACATGTGTTTTCTGAAATCTGACCCCGTTGTTGACGGCCATATTGCTTTGTGACGTCATGATTTCAGATCCCTATAGATGGTAAAAAAGCGTCATTTACATGATGGAAAAAATTTGTTGGTAAAAAAATCTTGATTTGAACGTGAGTTTTGGATACAAAAGAATAAAGAGAAATGATTCAAAACTAATTATTTCTGATAAAGATATATAATTTTGATAAAGTAGTTTAAAGAAATATTTAGAACTTATTATTTATACTAATACATATATGGTATTTTTAAGGAGATTCATTCAACTCTGAGGAATTCAAAAAAAAAGTTCCTGACAAATTTTTATAACAAGAAATTTTCTTTTACAAGAAATAGAAAAAAATGCACTTATTACTTTAGAAACTTTCCTGAATTTTTAATTGTTTCACTGAAAAAAAACTTTTCTTGCACCAATGCAAACATGAATTAGATCAAGTATGAATTATGCTTATAATCGGTACTAGTATAAAATATTATAGACTCAACAATTTGGGGTTATGTTTAACTCTTGTGCGCATGACAGAAGCAGACGAAAGTTATTACATAAGTAGGATTTCTTTCAAGGCAATCAGTGTAAACATATTTTTATTCTTGTCAAAAGAAATCTTTTTTCTCAGTGTTTCTTCAAATTTCAATTATATTCTAAAATTTTTTTCAAGTGTTAATCCTCAATTTTCAATTATTTTCTTTTATTTTTAATATTTTCTTCAATTGTTTTAAGTATTATCTTCAATTTTAAATTATTTCAGTCAATTTAAAGCAAAGGTTTGAATTTTTTCATTGATTTTCTCCGTACTTTAACCATTTTCTTCAATTTTAAAACCCCTTTTTACTTTTTTAAAATACTTTTCTTTGATTTTCAATTATTTTTGTCACTATTCAATTGTTTTTTTTCAATTTCAAACCTTTACTTTAACTTTCGAATTACATTCTTCAATTTGTTTAATTATTCTCTACGATTTCTTAAACTTACATTTTTTCAATTGTTGTCTTGAACTTTCAAATTTTTTCTTCTGCAATTATTTTCTTGCTATTTAAATATTTTCTACAATTTTTTCAATTATACTTTTCAGTCTTTAATTATTTTTTTCAATTTTCAATAATGTTCAATTTGTCAAATATTCATCGATTTGAAATAATTCCTTTTACATTTTTTTTTTAAATTCTCAATTTTATTATTTTCTTTCATTTCTATAATATTTTTCACTCTCTTTACTGATAAGCTTCGTTAATAATAACTTAGATTTTTTCTTTTTAATTACCTATTTACTATTGACCTATATTCTTTAATTTTGTTAAATAATATTTGCAATTTTCAATTTTATTTTCGTAAATTTCATTTATAAATTTCATTTTGTAAATTTTTATCAATAAGTTTTCTCTGTTTTCAACGACATTTTCAATTATTTTTCTCTTTCAAATATAGAAATAAGTATTCAATAATTTTCTTTAACTTCATATATTTATATTCTTTGATATCTTCAATAGTATACTTTGATTTTCAATAAATATTTTATTTTTCAATATGCAATTGTTTACTTCAATTTTAAAGTTTTCTCTTTTAAACCATTTTCTTCAAACTTCAAATACATTCATTCTTCCAGTTTCTTGATTATCTTCAATTTCAATAAACTCTTTAAATTTTTTTAATTATTAATTTTTTGGTTATATAATTTAAACTAATAATATATGGTATATTTAAAGAGATTCCTTCAGCACTGAGAAATTAAAAAAAAAATGCCTGAAAAATTTTTATAGACTTTAAAGGAATAGAAAAAATGCACTTATTACTAAAAAAATTTTCCTGAATTTTTAATGGTTTTTTTTTCAAATTTCTGTTAAAATTTTTTCAAGTGTTAATCCTCAATTTTCAATGATTTTTCCTTAATTTTCAATGCTTTTTCCTCAATTTTCAATTATTTTCTCTTATTTTTATTATTTTCTTCAATTGTTTTAAGTATTATGATCTTTAAATTTAAATGATTTTAGTCTATTTTAAGTAAAGGTTTAAATTTTTTCAATGATTTTCTTCATATTTCAACCATTTCCTTTAACTTTTAAAACACTTATCATTTTTTTAAAATAATTATCTTTGAGTTTCAATTATTTTTGTCACTATTGAATTGTTTTCTTTAAGTTGAAATTTTTCTTTAAAATTAAAATTACACTTTTCAATTGTTTAATTATTTTATACAACTTTTTAAACTTAAATGTATTCAATAGTTTTTTTGAACTTTCAGATTTTTTATTCTGAAATTATTATCTTTTTATTTAAATATTTTCTTTAATTTTTTCAATTATATTTTTCAATCTTTAATTATTTTCTTTAATTTCCAATAATGATTAATTTTTCAATTATTCGTCAATTTTAAATATTTTTTTTCAAATTTTAATTATATTCTGCCATTTTCTCAATTTTTTTATTTTCTTTAATTTCTATAATATTTTTCACTTTCTTCACTGATAAGCTTCGTTAATAATCACTTAGATTTTTTCTTTTTAATTACCTATTTACTATTGACCTATATTCTTTAATTTTGTTAAATAATATCTGCAATTTTCAATTTTATTTTCGTAAATTTCATTTATAAATTTCATTTTGTAAATTTTTATCAATAATTTTTCTCTGTTTTCAACGACGTTTTCAATTATTTTTTTCTCTTTCAAATATAGAAATAAGTGTTCAATAATTTTCTTTTACTTCATATATTTATATTCTTTAATATCTTCAATAGTATACTTTCAGTTTCAATAAATATTTTATTCTTCACTATGCAATTGTTTACTTCAATATTGTCTATTTTACAACATTTTCTTCAAACTTCAAATACATTGATCCTTCCAGTTTCTTGATTATTTTTAATTTTAAAAAACTCTTTAAATTTTTCCAATTATTAATTTTTTTCTTCTTATTCAAATATAGTCTTCAATTTTTCACTGTATTCTTCAATTTTTTTCTTGGTTGTATAATTTTATACTAATAATAGGGTATTTTTAAGGAGATTCATTTAGCACTAAGAAATTCAAAAATTAAGTTCCTGAAAAATTTTTATAGACTTTAAAATAATAGAAAAAAATGCAATTATTACTTCAAAAATTTTCCTGAATTTTTAATTGTTCTCTTCAAATTTCAGTTAAAATTTTTTCAATTTTCTCTTTGTTTTACTATTTTCATCAAATGTTTTAAGTATTACCTTTAATTTAAAATTATTTTAGTCAATTTTAAGTATAGGTTTAAATTTTTTCAATTATTTTCTTCGTACTTTAACCATTTTCTTCATTTTTAAAAACACTTTTCACTTTTTTTTAATAATTTTCTTTGATTTTAAATTATTTTTGTCACTATTCAATTGTTTTCTTGAATTTCTAAACTTTTCTTTTAATTTCAAATTACATTCCTCAATTTATTTAATTATTTTCTACGACTTCTTTAACTTAAATTTATTCAATTGATTTCTTGAACTTTCAATTTTTTTCTTCTGCATTTATTTTCTTTTTATTTAAATATTTTCTTCAATTTTTTTAATTATATTTTTCAATCTTTAATATTATTTTCTATAATTTCCAATAATGTTCCATTTTTCAATTATTCATCAATTTTAAATAATTCTTTTTAAATTTTTTTTATATTCTGTCATTTTCTCAATTTTATTATTATCTTTAATTTCTATTATATTTCTTAATTTCTTCACGGATAAACTTCTTTAATAATTTTGTTTTAATTGGCTATTTATTATTCACCTATAATCTTTAATTTTGTTAAATAATATCTGCAATTTTCAATTCTATATTCGTAAATTTCATTTTGTAAATTTTTATCAATAATTTTTCTCTGTTTTCAACGAAGTTTTGAATTATTTTTTTCCTCTTTCAAATATACAAATAAGTATTCAATAATTTTCTTTAATTTTATATATAATCTTTAATATCTTCAATATTATACTTTGATTTTCAATACATATTTTATTCTTCACTGTGCAATTGTTTTCTTCAATTTTAAAGTTTTCTATTTTAAATCATTATCTTTAAACTTTAAATACATTCTTTCAGTTCCTTAATTATCTTCAAATTTAAAAAACTCTTTAAATTTTTGCAATTATTAATTTTTTACTATCGTAAATATATTTTTCAAATTTTCACGGTATTCTTTAATTTTTTTCTTGATTGTATAAATCATTCCATTCTTTTTTTTGTTTTGCATATATTATCAAATTTTCATGTTCCTTCCTTCAAATTTCATTTTTATATTCTTTGCTTCTTTTAATTTGTTTTCTTTCTATGATTGAAAACTAATATTTATCCATTCAACATTAAACTATATTAAATTCTTAATTGTAAATTACTCTTTTTATTTCTTGTAATTAAATTAAAAGTAAACAAATAATAACATTAAATAGTTTGATTTTTTTTCTGCGTGAATATAATAAAAATGAACATAATTGATTATTTTTAATTTCATGAAATACGAAATAAAACATTTAATTTAACAGATACGGGGAATAAATTTACTTAAATGTTTTTTGAAGTTAATAAAAAAGGTTTTGCACGTCCTTCAGATAAATATTTCCGTCACGTTGCAGTTAAATGATCGATTGTTTAGACACGTTTTCGCGCCAGTTGGTTTTTTTTTTTTTTTTGTGGAAAAATCTAGAGAATTAAGTACGAAAAAGCTCCTTGTTCAGTTTGCACAAGTGTGAAATTTTAAAGCATTAAACTGTGGATAATTATTATTAACATTATCATATTTAATAATTTCTGAATATACGTATTAATTTTCATAAATTCATGATAATAAGTATTTAGCCAAGGAATAATGAATAAGTAAATATCTTCTATACCCAGAAATTGCTTATATTTTAAATATTCCAAATATCATAGAATATTGTTTATTTTAAATGATAATGATGCTCTGAATTTATATTATCTTGTGATAAAGGCATAGAGTACATATATCTTTACACATATAGAAATATAAAAATTTGTAAAAGGTAAAGAAAACATGTCTTTTAATATTTATAAGAAATTATAAGGATAAATAATATTTATAGGTATAAAAATATACATCTTTAAATTTTTTTTTAATATGCAAACTGATACAAAAAACAACACAATCATCAATATCAATAATGACCTGCTTTCTAAAATTGGATAAAGAACTCTGAATTTGAAGAAAATAATCTTACGTAAGGCGTATACACAGTGAAAGTGAAAATATAGACACACATTTCATATACAATATTCTGTTCAAATTGTCTATTACGCATGAAGTAACATTCTCAAGGAAATTAGAAACTCTTCTGAATCTGAAACCATAAAAAATAGGTTAATGTCAGACGGTGACACGACACACGACCATGCAAGCATGAAGGTACGTTGGAGGGTTCCTTGAGGAGGTACCGGAAGTGAATTGACTTCACAACACCGAAGTTCCGGCATTCGAGAAGAGAACATTGCTCGCTAATGCTGGCAATATTAAGACTCATTCCTCTTCTCACAGAGAAAGGGAAAGTTACTCTGACGGTGAAAGTTCTCGAGAGGATAAGACACTTTTGTCTGTATTTATCTCCGATTGGCAGTTACGTCTCGAGAGGTGAGACTCTCCAAGCCCAGTAGCTCAAGAACTCTGTCTACTCCCAGGTAATATATGTTTCACTGAGACAGATATTTTTCAAAACCCAAGTCTATCTTTTACACGTAGACACCCATAAATTATCATGCTATCTTCTCGCACTCAAAAGATCCTGTTTGAAAGTAAAATTTCTCAAAATTACTTCCTTTTTAGAAATTTGGATACCTGAAGAGTCGGACTGGATTCAAATTTTATCTATACCCTGTATTGCTTCTGGAATTAGTCAGGGTGTCTACTAACCGGAAAATAACCGGGAATTTAAATTGACCGGGAAAAACTGGGAATTAAGGAGGTTTATCCAAAAAACCAATTTCCACAGATTCTTATAAAATTTTAATGACACATTAAATGCATTACTTTACATGTACTGTTACAATTTTATTGAATTTTACCATTCCGTTTTTAAGATATAAATTTATAAAGTTGGGACTTTTACATGGAAACAGCAACAAAACGCGCAAAAATGACTATATTTTAATTAATTATAAGAACACGGTTCTACAAATTTTAAAAATAAACTAATATATTTTAAACTGCAATATAATACAACTTTTACAACAATATTTAATTAATTTACCGTACCGTTGTTAAGAGAATGTTGAATCTTCACTTTTTTGAAATAATCAGAAAGACAAAATTTAAATAGCTTGAAATTTTCAACGGAAAATTTTTTTTTTTCAATAAAATTTTTTTGTGTAATGATTTTAACTACAAAATACTATTTAGAAACCAAATTATAAGAATAAATAAAATAAAAAAAATATATACTATCATTGTCTGATAGAGTGAGAACCGCTTGAGGGTATAAGCGTCCTTAAGGAGGTTTATAAAAAACCAATTTCTACAGATTCTTATAAAATTTTAATGACATATTAAATGCATTACTTTACATGTACTGTTACAATTTTATTGAATTTTACCGTTCCGTTTTTAAGATATAAATTTATAAAGTTGAGACTTTTACATGGAAACAGTAACGAAACGCGCAAAATGACTATATTTTAATTAATTATAAAAACACGGTTCTACAATTTTTTTAAAAAAACTAATATATTTTAAACTGCAATATAATACAACTTTTACAACAATATTTAATTAATTTACCGTACCGTTGTTGAGAAAATGTTATTCAAGGGTAGTATTTCTTCACTTTTTTGAAATAATCAGAAAGAACAAATTTAAATAGCTTGAAATTTTCAACGGAAAATTTTTTTGTGTAATGATTTGAAACTACAAAATACTATTTAGAAACCAAATTATAAGAAGAAGTAAAATAAAAAAAATATTTACTATCATTGTCTGATAGAATGAGAACCGCTTGAGGGTATAAGCGTCCTTAACCAGAAATTTTCCGTAAAACCGGGAATTTTCTTTCTGAGCTAATAAATTTGACTAATAATATATCAATTTGTTTTATAAATAAAATGGTAACTTTATGCACTTTTAATCAATCTGATTATGCGTTTTAATTTTGTCTAATTATGCGACAATTATGCAATTGAAAAATAAAAAATATACATTAAAAATTAATATATTAAAATATAACAATATACATTAAAATCAATATTTTATTCAATTCTTCAATTATTCAACTATTTTCAGAAATTTACAATTATTTTCTTCAATTGACAATTATTATTTTCAATTTTCAGTTATTTTCTTCAACTCTCAATTGTTTTATTCCATTTTGAATTATTTTTCATTAATTTCAAATTATTTCTTCATTTCTTAATTATTTTCTACTACTAGCAAAATAAAACGCGCGCAAGCGCGCGATTAGTTTTCGTACATTTTAAAAATTATAAAATACAATAATAAATATAAAAAATCGGTAAATACTATTTATCTAATAAGAAGAAATAAATATTTTGAATATAGTATTTAAAAATCAATTAATATAAATAAAATAAATATTTATTTAGGACAAAATTTATAATATTTTAGAATTAAAAAGAATTGCAAAAAATAATTTAAATTAAACAAAAGCAATTGGAAATTTTGCAAATTAATTGAAAAAAAAATTAAATCAATTAAAAATTGGGGAAAGTAATTTAAACTATCATAAAAATGTTTTAAACATGAAGAAAATAATTTAAATTTGAAAAAAATACTTGAGAATCTTAAAAGTAAATTAAAACAAAATTGAATAATGCAAAATTAGAGCAAATAATTGAAAATTAAAAAAACATGATTAAAAATTGAGATAAATAAATTAAAATTAAAAAAAATAATTAAAATTTAAGAAAATAATTAGACAAATTACATAAAATATTTTAAATAAAGGAAATTTAAACAAGATTTGAGAAAAATACTTAAAACTTTTAGAAGTTCTTTGAAATAAAAGAAAATAAAAATTAGAGAAAATAAATGAAAAAAGATAAACATAATTTAAAATTGAACAGAACAAGTTTTAATTAAAGAGAATTTAGTAAAAACTTTTTGTCAATTATGAAAAAGAACGAGAAAAAGAACGAAAGTAATTAAAAATTGAAGAAAATAATATAAAAAATAATATAAACAATTAAATAATTGAAAAGTCAGATAAATAGTTAACAATTTTTGAAATTATGAAACAAATGTAAAGAATTGAAAATTGAAGGAAATAAATTTTGAAAAATAATTGAAAAATGTTTTTAAAATTTAAAACTTGACGAAAATAATTATAATATTATACAAACAATGATAAGTTGTAAAAAATAAATGACATTTAAGTGTGATAATTGAAAAAAATACAGAATTTTTTTTAAATAAAGAAAAAATAATTGAAATTTGAAAAAAATACATGAAGATCTTAGAAATCAATTAAAAAAAAAAGAAAATAACTAAAAATTTGAGAAAAGAATTAAAGAAATAAGCTAAAAGTAATTGAACTTTACGATAATTAATAAACAAAAATTGAAATTATAAAAACAAATAAAAATAATCGTTAATTGAAGAAAACAATTGAAATTTTAGTAAAATTCTTAAAAATCTTAGAAAATAATTTTAGAAAATGAGAATAACTAAAAATTGGAGAAAAGACTGGAAGAATGCTAAAAATAATTAAAATTTACGGTAATTAATAAAAATTTTTGGAAACTATGAAAACAAATAAAAACAATTAAAAATGTGAAGAAAATAATAGAAATTTGAGAAAAATACTTAAAAATTTTAGAAATTAATTTGGGCCCGTATAATTTTTACACAAATTTTTTCGTGCAACTTGTTATATTGTACTCCCGACGATGAATGTTATATTTTACTCCTACTAAAATCAAAGATTTTTAAGTTTTAATTATTCAATAATTGAACTTACTGGATTAATTAAGTCTTTTAATATCAATTTAATGTATTAAAATCAATTATTTAATAAATAAGACTTAAAAATCTTTGATTTCAGAAGGAGTAAAATATAACATTTATCTTCCGAAGTACAATATAACAAGTTCCCCAAAAAAATTTGTGTTAAAATGATACGGGCCCATTAATTTTATAAAATGAGAAAAACTAAAAATTGGAGAAAAGTCTGGAAGAAAGCTAAAAATAATTGAAATTTACGATAATTAATAAAAAAAATTGAAATTCTGATAAGAAATGAAAATAATTAAAAATTGAAGGAAATATTTGAATTTTCAGAAACATACTTAAAAATCTTAGAAAATGAGAATAATAATTAACAATCGAGAAAAATAATTGAAAAATGATAAAATTAATTAAAAATTGAAAAAAATACTTGAAATATGCTGAAAATAATTTAAGATTGAGAAAGAAAATTGAATTATGATGAAAATAATTTAAATATGAAAAATTGAAAACATTTAATAAAATTTGAGAGAATTAACTGAAAAAATCATAGAATATATGTTAAAAAAAAAAATTACAAAATTACTTTAAAAATTTCAATTAAAGAAAATAATTAAAAAATCGCAGAAATAACGAAAATTGATGAAAATAATTGCAATATCGAAGAAATAATTAAAATTTTCAAAAGTAATGACAAAGTATTGAAGATAATTATAAAGTGATGAAAATCAAGAAAAATTGCAAAATTTATTTTTAAGCAAAAGAAAATAATTAAAAAGTCGTTATATAATGGAAAATTGATGACAATAATCTAAATTTGAGATAATAAATGAAAATTTAGGAAATTAATTGCATGTGTATATATTTAAAACGTGGACAGAAAAAGATGAATAAATATAAATACTAACTAACTTCAGGAGTTTACGGAGATTATTATTATTTAAGTTTCTTCAATTGACAATTAATATTTTCTTCAATTTTCTATTATTTTTATCAATTTCCAATTAATTTCTTTACTTCTGAAATATTTTCTACAATTTTCAATTATTTTCATCAATGTTTAATTATTTTCTTCAGATCTCAATTATTTCCTTCAATTTTTAATTATTTAATTTAATATTCAATCATTCTCGACTTTTTTTAACTATTTTTTTCAATTATCATTTATTTATTTCACATCTTAATAACTCCTCCAATTTTCAATTATTTTCTTCTATAATCAATCATTTTCGGCTTTTTTAATATTTTTTTTTCAATTATCAGTTATGTTTTTGAAACATGAACTCAATTCATTAATTATTATTCAACAATTTTCATGAAATCACATTTTCCTCTATTTAAAATTATTTTCTACAATTTTTAATTAATTTCTTCAAAATTACAATTACATTCTTCATTTTTTATTGTTTTCTTCAAATTCTATAATTCCTGGTTGTTCAATTTCTTTTTTCTTTAATTATCACTTACTTTAAAATAAATTAGAAAAGATATCGATCTATCCTAGTCACTTTGACTTGGATAGATCGATATCTTCTCTAATTTATTTTAAAGTTATTTACCAAGTGATAAATTCATACTACTGTTAAATATCACTTATTTTCTTCTACTTTCAATCTAATTGTTCAATTCTTCAATTATTTTCTTTAATTCTCAAATATAATTTTCGACATTCAATTCCATTCTTCAATTTTCAATTGTTTTTTTTCAATATTCAATAACTCTAGGCTTTTTATAATGATTTTTTTTTAAATTCTCAATTATTTTCTTCAATTTCCAATTTTTTTCTTCAATTTCAATTTTTTTCTTCAATTTTCAATTATTTTTTCATATTTCTTTCAATTTTCAATTTCTTCTCAATTTTCTTCAATATTCAACGATTCTCAGCTTTTTTAAATTATGTTTTTCTTTCAATTTTAATGTAAATTGATAATTTTTAAATTATTTTCACCAATTCGCAATTCTTTCCGTCAATTTCTAAATTTTTCTGCTGTTTTCAAATATTGTCTTCAATTTTTAATTATTTTCTTTAGTTTTTCATTATTTTGTTCAATTTTCAATTGTTTGTTTCAATATTCAGTAATCTCGACTTTATCAATTTTTTTTTCAATTATTTATTAGTTATTTATTTAATGTTTCAAAACCTCCTTCAATTTTCAATAATTTTCTTCTATTTTCAATTTAATTGTTCAATTTTTTTTTTCAATTCTCAATTAAGTTCTTTAAATAACAATTCTATTCTTCAATTTTTTATGTCTTCAATATTAAATAATTCCTGGCATTTTCCATTTTTTTTAATTATAAATTATTTTCTTCTTTTATCAATCCAATTGTTCAGTAATTTTCTTTAATTCTTAATTATTGTAATCGAATTTCAATTTTATTTCTCAATTTTTAATTGTTTTTTTTTAATATTCAATAATTCTGTGTTTTTCCGATTTCAATTTCATTATTTAATTTTCAATTTATTTCTTCAGTTTTGAATTATTAACTTAAATTTTGAATTATTTTTTTTTATTTTTGATCTAGTTGACCAATTTTCAATTATATTTGTTGAATTTAATAACCATTGTTCAATTTTTTCAATTACTATTCAATTGTCGATTAAAATTTCCTTTTTTTTTAATTTTGTTTCTAATTGTCAAATATCCTTGTCATTGTTCAATTATTTCTTTCTATTACTAATTATTTTTTTTTATTATTAATTGTTTCTTTTAATTCTTAATTATTAATTTTTGTAAAGTTTAATATTTAATTCTTCAAATCTCAATTATTTTCTTCAATTATCAACTGTTATCTTCAATTTTTTAGCCATTTGTAGGTCTATTTATACTTATAATATATTTTAAGTTAACAAGATAAAAAAAAACCGGGAAAAATAGAAACAAAAACCGGGAAATGACCGGGAATTTTGTGGGACGAAATTAGTAGACACCCTGAATTAGGTAAATTAGTTTTCTTTTTCAAATTTTCAACCACAAAGGAGAGTATAAATTTATTTTCTCAAGAGCGTTTTTGTTTAAGATAAGAAGAAGTAGAAGGAGGAGGAAATAATAATTGCAGCTGGTAGGGAATCAATTGAAAAAGAATAATTACGAGCGTTGAGTCATCCCACGTGCACGTCATGTGTGATCGAAAATGTGCCTAATACAAGAGGGAATGGCAACATAAGAACATAACGATGCTCGAATGAGCCTCTATCAATTCGCCAATGCATAACGCAAAGCGCAAGCGTTAAATGAACGATATATGTATGGACGCAGACGCACCCTTCGACCTATAGGAATGACTCCATAAATACACGCTGCTACGCCTACCAACATCATATACAACCAGGATCTAAACCCTCGCATTTATTTCAATTCAATTTTCATTAAGTCATTTCACATATACGTCAACATATTAATGTAATGTTAATTCAGTTTATTATCAAGATATATACTCTATTGATGACACTCTCTAAATCTGAATCAGTGAAATTTCACTGATTTGTATCGCGAGGAAAACAGTCACTGAAAATAGGTGAAATTTTAACTGATTCAGATTTAAAGAGCGAGATTGATGATTTTATAAAGAACAAGAAAAACAAACAAAAAAACATTTTTAAATTGTTCCTAAAGCAAGAAATTTAAGGAATATATTGTCCATTATCACAAATTATATCTTATTTGAAAAAAAATATATATTTAGACCGATTTTTGAAATGATGATTTTGTCGAAAAGAAAGTGAGGCGCATGAATATTCCCTAAAACCCATTTGGCATAAATCCTATTTAACCTCAAAACTATTTGGCCTAAAGCTCATTTAGTCTGAAACTCATTTAGCCTAAATCCTATTAAACCTAAAACCCATTTAGCCTAAAACTCATTGAGCCTAAATCCCATTAAACCTAATACACATTTTGCCTAAAACCCATTTGACCTAAAACTCATTTGACATAAATCCTATTTAACCTAAAAACGATTTGGCTCGTTTAGTCTAAAACTCATTTAGCCTAAATACTATTAAACCTAAAACTCATTTAGCCTAAAACTCATTGAACCTAAATCTCATTAAACCTAAAACTCATTTGTCCTAAAACTCGTTTAGCCTAAAACCCATTTGACCTAAAACTCATTTGGCATAAATCCTATTTAATCTAAAAACGATTTGGCTCGTTTAGTCTAAAACTCATTTAGCCTAAATCCTATTAAACCTAAAACTCATTTAGCCTAAAACTCATTGAGCCTAAATCCCATTAAACCTAAAACTCATTTGTCCTAAAACTCGTTTGGCCTAAAACCCATTTGACCTAAAACTCATTTGGCATACAGGTTATTTAACCTGAAAACTATTTGGCCTAAAATTCATTCAGTCTAGAGTTGCAAAATTCTCGGTAATTTAAAATCTGGTTACATGCTCGAGAATATAACCGAGAATATTCGCCTTCCGGAGAATTTATGAAAATTTTGTATATTTGAATGAGCTCCACTATTTTGAAACACAAACAATTTATTGAAATGAAAATGGATAAATAACAAAATAATTTTTTAAATTAATTGAAAAACAAAAGGAAAACAATTAAAATTGTCGAAAGTAATTTCAAAAATCATAGAAATGTTTTAAAAATAGAAAATAATTTAAATTTGGGATAAATACTTGAAAATCTTAGAAATAATTGAAAAATATTAGAATAATAAAAAATTAGACAAATAATTAAAAATTGAAGAAAAAAAATGCTTGAAATTGAGATAAATAATTAAAAATTTAGAGAATTAATTCAAAAATGATGAAAATTATTAAAAATTTAAGAAAATAATGAAAAATTAAAATAAATAAATTAAAATTTGAGAAAATAAGTGAAAAAATTACATAGTATATAATATATAATATATATTTTATTTAAAATTTTTAAATATAAGTCAGTAAAGTGTAAATATTGTTGTTAAATATAACAATTATGAACAGTGTTTTATATGAATTATAAAAATTATAATTTACTTTACCTAACACCTTATGTTATCAATAATTATTGTAAATATTTCAAATATAATATTTAACAAAAGAATGTCAAATTTGGCAAATTAATTGAAAAAAAAAATGTGAAAACGATTAAAATTGTCAAAAGTAATCTACAAAATCATAGAAATGTTTTAAAAATAAAGAAAATAATTTAAATTTGGGAAAATTACTTCAAAATCTTAGAAATAAATGGAAAAAGTGAGAGTAATGAAAAATTGGAAAAAATAATTGAAAATTGACAAAATCAGATATTCCAATTTAGATAAATAGTTAAAAATAAAGGAAATTAATTAAGAAATAATGAAAATGATTATAAATTGAGAAAATAATGAAAAAATAATATATAAATAATTTAAAATTGAAGAAAATAATTAGAATTTGAGAAAATAATTCAAAAAATTACATACCTAATATATTTTAAATAAAGAAAACTTAAGGAAGATTTAAAAATAATACTTGAAAATTTTAGAAGTTCATTGCAAAGAAAAGGAAAATAATAATAAATTAGAGAAAATAAACGAAAAAAGATAAACATAATTCAAAATTTAAAAGAGCAATTTATAATTTAAGAGAAATAATTGCAAAAAATACAGAACATAGGTACATAAAATTTAATTAAATAATCGAAATATCTGATAAATAGTTTAGAATTTAAAACTTATGAAAAGAATTGAAAATGATTAAAAATAGAAGAAAATAATGGGAAATTTCAGAATAATATTTACAAATTTTATAAAATAATTTCAAGAAATAAGAATAATTAAAAATTGGGAAAAAGAATTAAAGAAGGGTAAAAATAATTAAAACTCAAGATACCTACTTAATTAATAAAAAATTTTGTAAATTATGAAAACAAATGAAATTAATTAAAAATTGAAGACAATAATTGAAATTTGAGAAAAATACTTAAATGTCTTAAAAATAATTTTACGAAATGAGAATAATAATAAAGAATTTAGGGAAATAATTGAAAAATGATAAAAATAATTTAAAATTGAAAAAAATAATTGAAAAATTATGAAAATGATTAATTTAAGAGAAATAATTGCAACAAATACAGAACACAGGGACATAAAATTTAATTAAATAATTGAAATATCAGATAAATAGTTTAAAATTTGGAAATTATGAAAAGAATTGAAAATGATTAAAAATAGAAGAAAATAATGGGAAATTCGAGAATAATATTTACAAATTTTATAAAATAATTTTAAAAAATAAGAATAATTTAATTCGTATAATAATTTTAATAATTTAAAAGAATACCTTTAAGTTTAAAATTTATGGTGGCCATATTCGTGTTTAAAATGTATTTTTTATCTATTGTAACTAATATCTTTCAATTTTTCATGTTTAGTACTTTTGTGCGAAAGGGCTGTTTTTTAAGCCCGTTTGTGTATTAAATAAATAAATACAATAAAAATTAGGGAAAAGAATTAAAGAAGGCTAAAAATAATTAAAACTCAAGATACTTAATTAATAAAAAAATTTGTAAATTATGAAAAAAAATGAAAATAATTAAAAATTGAAGAAAATAATAAAAATTTGAGAAAAATACTTAAAAGTCTTGAAAAATAATTTTACAAAATGAGAATAATAATTAAGAATTTAGGGAAATAATTGAAAAATGATAAAAATAATATAAAATTAAGAATAATAATTAAAAAATGATGGAAATAATTAAAATTGCAGATAAATAATTAAAGTTTTAGAAAATAATGCAAAAATGATGAAAATAATCAGAAATTGGAGAAAATACAAGAAAAATTACAGAATTTATTTTTAAGCAAAAGAAAATAATTGAAAAATCGTTTAAAAAGTTGAAAATTAAAGACAATAATCTATATTTGAGATAACAATTGAATATTTAGGAAATTAATTGAAAAATAATTAATATAATTAAAAGATGGAGAAAATAATTGCAAAATGATAAAAAGAAATGAATATTGAACAAAATAATTGAAAATTGAAATAAATATTTAAAAGTTCAAGATATTAATTCAGAAATAATAAAAATAATTAAAAATTGAAGATAATAATTACAAAACGATAATAATAATAGTGAATTAAAAAAATTAATTTTATTTTAGTATATTTTAACCGTGGATGAATTAAACTTTTAATCAATGCAAAACTTTTACCTTAATTTTGACAAATCTAAACTTAACCAAGATGATTCAAAACTTTAATTGTTTTTCTAGAAAAAGTTGCAAAACCCTTTAAATTCCCTAATTATGATAAACTATAAGTAAAAGCAAATCGACTTAATTCCAACAAATCATTTTGTATCAATAATTTTGTGTAGTTTTTCTGCTTTATAATTAACTCTAGGGGTTGAGTGCAAAATTGCATTTGTTTAATTTTCTCGAAATAACGAAATGTGGATTTATCAACTTTTGAAAAAATACTCCGCAAATATGATGTAAAAATTAAAAGAACACAAAAAAATCTAGTTTTGGACACTCTCTAAATCTGAATTAGTAGTTTTCTACTATGAATTAGTCAAATTCATGGCTCATTTTTCTCTAATTCATATAGTAGAAAACTACTAATTCTTAGTAGAAAACTACCAATTCTTAGTAAAAAAACTACTAATTCTTAGTAGAAAACTACTAGTTGAAATAGTGAAACTTTACTTTTAAAAATAGTAGATTTTTTTACTAATTTAATTACTAGTTTTCTACTACAAAATTATAGTAGTTTTCTACTAATTCTTAGTAAAATTCTTACTATTTTAATAGTAGCTCACTTTTCGCTAATTCATTAGTAGAAAACCACTAATTCAGATTTAAAGAGCAGAATGAAAGAATTAATAAATGAAAGAAACTTGTACATTATTAAATATAATTCTTACTTTTAACATTGAAATTCAAATCATTACTAATCAGAATGACATTCCGTTTTCGTACATTGATTGAGTAAATTTGACTTAATTTGATAAATAAATAAAAAACATAAATTCTCACAAATTCTCGATTAGAATTTTGGTCGGTTATACTCCCGGTTATATTCTCGTTCTCCATAGGTAATTTTACGTCTTCGCAACCCTAATTTAGTCTAAAACTCATTTAGCCTAAATTCCGTAAAACCTAAAACCCATTTGGCCTAAAACCCATTTATCCTACGAGCTAGTTTGCTTACATTCAGATATTTGCTTAAAAATGAAAATTTATGCATTTCAGACGAAAATAAGTCGACTAAATCTATTTTTGGAAAATCTTATCGTTCACAAAGCTTCCTATGTGAGAAAAAAATAATTAATAATAATTAATAATTAAAATTAAGTTCTTTTAACAAAAATTTTTGACTCACGTAAGAAAAATAATTATACTCAGATATTCTACAACACGGAGTTTCTCAAATATTTTTCGGTAATCAATGGAATAAGGTATGTATATTTATGACTAATGTGCGTTAATTAATGTTAATTGACTACAATTTGTAATTTAAAGACGCGTAATAAGTGTAATCTTACTTAACTATTAACATTTACGTGAACAGATTACGAAACATTTTATAATACATTATTTTATATTTACAAAAAATTAATAACTTAATGTGACATGTACTTTTGACGTGATAGTTTAACGTAATCTTACCAAAGGTAAATAATTACATACCGTTATTTGTGATTTTAGGAATTACACAAATGTAAAACCGAAGAATAAAAATCCATTTTTTTTGTAAATGAAGATCTCCTTGTTTTTATTTCGGGATGATTTAAATCTGAATGTTTTAGAACAAATTGGAATTTGTATCAAACCGAGTATCAAACAAATTAAACTCATCATTAATTAAAAGCAATTTAATTTTTGGATTTATTAAAGTTTCCATTAAGGAAATTTAAATCAATCTAAAGTCACTATCTTTATGAGACTCTGGAAAAATATGAAATTCGACAAATTTAAATATTACTTTAACCGAAACTAAATCATTGAATTTCACCCAGCTGTTAAAAAATTATCCAATTATTATTGAATATTTTAGCTTGAAATTTATTTATTTATTCACATACATAATTAAAACATAATTTAAAACATAATTATTCAACTTAAAAAAATCCCTTATTTTGAAGTTTTAACCAAGAATAATAAAAATCGGTTACTAGTTTTTAAAAAAAAAGTAATAAATATTGGTTATTTACAGGAATAAAATCAAAGTACAAAAAGTCGTAAGAAGATTTGTTACATAAGCGAGGATTATTATTAATTTAAAATTAACGTGAAATGTGAAAGTGCCAAGCAATTGCTCAGCCTTCGGGGCTTCGTGAGAGAAAGAAAGTGAGAGCAAGTGTAATAAGACGTAAACAAGTACATGCACGAGGCGTGAATGGAGGTACCACATTTCACCCAATAAGCATCAGCAATCGACAAAATTGGTAATCATTAAAGTAAACTCGACTTATCCAAATTAAACTCGATTTTTGCTATTCAGAATCGACTACATTTTCTGCCTGCAAAAGGCAGACTCCTACTTTATAAAATTAGTTTCACTATTTTTTATTTTTTTTTTTTTTCCATTAATACCAAACTTTCTATACATTTGTATTTAACAGAATGTCAAATAATGTCTTCAAGTCAACATAAAAATTATTGAAAATGTAAAGCCTATATGAAAATAAAATAATTAGCTTTCACAACAGATTTCATGCTTTCCCCAACTGCCAGTTATTCAAAATTAAAAAGTACAAATTTCTCTCATTCATTATTTTGTTTATTTTGTTTAACAAAATTTATCGCTTGAAGTTGTTTTTAGAGATAAAAAATAAAAGGTATATACTTAAAAATTATTAAACTTTGTAAATGAGCAAGTCTTGAATAGAAAGAAAATTTGATTTCTCTATACAAAAAAAATTATTTAGCATTTCACAATTTTCAGAAAACTTATTCATTAAAATTAAATTTCAAAAATTCTGCATTTATAATGAAAGACTAAGGTCCCTTTTTTTTGAATAACCCAAATGATAATTTTTACGATTGCAAAAGCTAGAAAATGAGTCACCAAACTCATTAGAATTAAAATTCAGGTAAACTTTTTTTTTTCTCCAGATTATTGGACCTTTTTTGGAGCCCGAAGCAAAAGTCCGGTTTTTGTAGTAACAATAATTATCAGATTCGTAACTGAGAAGTACTTACGTAGTACTTAGATACACATTACACATATACCTGGCATCACCTTGGCCTTTAAGATTCGTGGAAAGATCTCGACTTGATCTAACGATTCTTGATCTGAGATCAACTTACGATACAAATCTCGAAAGTAACCTGAACCAAGACTATTTTATCATAAAATATACATAGAAAACAGACTCGTGAAATAAAAAAAAAAGTTTTCAATATTGCAATTATAATTTAAACGATATAATCATCATTTATCTGTACCAATTATCTCTATTTAAATATCACGATATTACAATTGACTCTAATTTATATTTATAATTCCTGTGCACTTTTCTTATGCATGCGAGAGAGTGATAAGAAAACATCAGTGTGGATAAACTTTTAGTATATACAAAGTGGCGTGAATAAAAACATAGAGAAGAATATATAAATAAAAAATGATCCAAGTTTTACATAACATGTGGGACACTCTGGAAGAAAATACCGTTACCTGATTTTGTGATCAGATTCAGTTGTATTTGAAATCATTACCTTGCGTGAATCGAGAAAAACAAATTGGGAATAAATATATATATATATATGTGTGTGTTTAAATGTAAAATGAGGACTCGATGAATAATGCACTGCACTAAAGCATCAGGTAATGAGTCGTGAAGTCAATGAAAATAACAATTCCGTTAATCACTACGTATTTTCTATCTTCAATAAAATTGCGAAATTTATCATCCTTTTCTCGATCCTCTTATTTATTTACTTCATATTTACCATCATTTTACAAAAGTTGCCACATCTTTTCACTTAATGGGGGAAAAAAAAACGGCAACTTTCATTGAGGTGCAGTTTTGTGAAAATTGAAATCAACTTTCATAATGCGCATTTTTTTTTAAAATTAAACACCAATGAATGGAATATTTTACTCGAAAGTGGATTGAAAGTTTTTCACTATATATATTCCGAGTGAAATTCCATTCCAATCATCCAAGAGGTTCAGGGAAAATTGATATAGGGTTCGTCTATAAATTACGTCACACATTAATGGGGGAAGGAGAAGGGGTTAAAGATTTTGTGATATATTTTACAAAAATTTTAATATTCAAACTAAATTCTTATGAAAAAATTTGCATCCTTAATTATACAAATAAAGATTCAAGATTACATAATATGTTAATATTGATATCTTCTTCTAATTTTTGTAGAATTTCAATGTCATTTTATAATACTGCTCAGATGTCTTTTTTCAAAACTAAAAAAATCTTTATAACCGGATCTAGGCAATATTTTTAGAATGGCCCTAAAAGTAATTTCAAATTGTCGAAAGTAATTGAAAAATGATAAAAATAATTAACATTTCGTAAAAGTAATGAAAAAATAATTGAAATATGAAAAATTGGTGATAATGATTGAAAAAAAGATTAAAATAATGGATAAAATTGGAGAAAATAATTAAAATTTGATAAAAATAATTAAAAATTAAAGATATATTAATTGAAATTACAATACTGCTCAAATGCCATTTTTTAAACTAAAAAAATCTTTATAATATATTTTCTTTTAAATTAAAAGCTATTTTACTGAATAAAACCCTAAATATTAACCGAATCTAGGCGATTATTTTTAGAATGACCCTAAAAGTAATTTCAAATTGTAGAAAGTAATTGAAAAATGATAAAAATAATTAAAATTTCATAAAATTAATAAAAAAATTGAAAATTGCAGAAAAAAATTGAAAAAAGATTAAAACAGTGGAAAAAATTGGAGAAAATAATAGAAAGCTGACAAAAATAATTTAAAATTAAAGAAAACAATTGAAAAATAATGAAAATAATTAACAATTCATGAAATTAATTTAAAAATAACGAAAAAATTGAAAAATGAAAAATGATAAAAATGGTTAACATTTCATAAAAGTAATGAAAAAATAATTAAAATATGAAAAATTGGTGATAATAATTGAAAAAAGATTAAAATAATGGAAAAAATTGGAAAAAATAATTGAAATCTGATAAAAATAATTTAAAACTGAAGAAAACAATTGAAAAATAATAAAAATAATTAAAAATTCATAAAATTAATTTAAAAATAACGAAAAAATTGAAAATTGGAGAATAAAATTTAAAAATGATAAAAATAATTAACGTTTCATAAAAGTAATGAAAAAATAATTAAAATATGAAAAATTGGTGATAATAATTGAAAAAAGATTAAAATAATGGAAAAAATTGGTGAAAATAATTGAAATCTGATAAAAATAATTTAAAATTAAATAAAACAATTGAAAAATAATGAAAATAATTAACAATTCATAAAATTAATTTAAAAATAACGAAAAATTTTTAAATTGGAGAAAAAAATTGAATAATGATAAAAATAATTAACATTTCATAAAAGTAATGAAAAAATAATTAAAATATGAAAAATTTGTGATAATAATTGAAAAAAGATTAAAATAATGGAAAAAATTGGAAAAAATAATTGAAATCTGATAAAAATAATTTAAAACTGAAGAAAACAATTGAAAAATAATAAAAATAATTAAAAATTCATAAAATTAATTTAAAAATAACGAAAAAATTGAAGAATAAGATTGAAAAATGATAAAAATAATTAACATTTCATAAAATTAATAAAAAATTTTAATATTGCAGAAAAAAATTGAAAAAATATTAAAATGATGGAAAAAATTGGTGAAAAAAATTGAAAAATGATCTTAGAATATGAAATTTAAAGAAACTATAATTGAAATTCGAAGAAAATTATTGGAATTATATAACATTAATTCAAAAATAATAAAAATAGATAATATAAAATTGGAGGAGAAATTGAGTTGAAAATGATAAAAACAATTGAATATTGAAGAAAATAATTAAGAAACTTGAAAATGGGTCAATTAATTGAAAAATGATTAAAATAATTGAGAATTGGAGAAAACAATAATTTATAAATGATAAAAATAATTAACAATTCATGAAATTAAAAAAAAAATGTTTCAATAATGAAAAAGTTAAAAATTGAAACAAATATCCGAAAAATGATAAATATTATTAACAAACCTTGAAATTAATAGAAATATAATGAAAAAATTAAAAATTGGAAAAATTAATTGAAAAATTATGTTCAAAATTAAAAATTGAAGTAAATAATTGATATTTGACATAAATAATTTGAAGTTTAAGAAATTAATAAAAAAATAATGAACATAATTTAATATTGGAGAAAAATTGAATATAATAAAAATATAAATTTCCAATTGATGATTTTAATGAAAAAATTATGGACAAGATTAAAATTGAAGGCAAATAATTGAAAAATTCTTTTAAAAAATGAGAATTAAAGAAAATAATTGAAATTTGACGTAAATAATTGGAAGTTTATGACATTAATGGAAAAATAGTGAAATTAAATTAAAATTGGAAAAACTAATTAAGAAAAAAAAGGATAAAAACAATGCGAAATTGAAAAAATAATTTAAAAATGAAAAAAAAATGAGCAATTTATGAAATTATTTTTAAAATAATTTAAAATTGAGGCAACTAATTGGAAAATAATAAAAATAATTGAAAAATCAGAAAATAATTAAAATCTGACAAAAGTAATGGGAAAATACTATTAATTATTAAGTTTTGATTATGTTAATCAAATCTGTGGAAGAATATAATTGTAATTTAAAGAAATTATTTTTCAGTTTATGAAAATAATTGATAAATGGAAAAAGAAACTGAAAATAATCGAAAATAATTCTAATAAATAAAAGAAGGATTCTAATTCATTATTGAGGATAATAATGTAATAGTAAAAACAATAATTTAAGAAGAATATAATTCTAATTAGAGTTTTAATGAAAATAATGATTAAAAATTAAGAAAATAGTTTAAAAATATTTTAAAAAATTGAAAATTATTATAAATAATAGAAATGACAATATAAAATAATTGAAATTTCCAAAAGATTATTAAGATTTAATAAATTTTATTTAAAGATTTTTGCTTTAAAAATCCTCAATCTTGTCAATTTTCTAATATATTAAAAAATTTAAATCTTATTTCACAAAGTATTTTTTATGTTTCTTGAAAAAGGAGTCATTTTTAAGAGTTCAAAATACAAAAATTCCAATACTTTAAAGTGTAGAATAAAAAAATGTCAATAATAATTTTTCAACACAATTTTTTAGGGGTGAGGGAGGGGGTCAAGAAAATGTGACGTAATTTTAAAGGGGAAGTTGAAAAAAGGAAAAAAGGTGTGTCATAATTTATAGACGACCGCATATTTAAAAAATGGAAAATATTTCATTAAAAAAATAAATATTATTAAGATAATTTTTAAAAAAAAATTAAGAAAACATTTTCAAAATTGTTTTAATATTAAATATCTATCGTAAGAATTAATAAAGTGCTTAAAAACATTTAAAATTAAGTGGAAACGAATTGAAACCTAAGTTTATGTCATTAGAGGATGCCAGGACTGCAAAACGTAACTAAATGACATCATCATTTCATGAGTATACTTGATGCACGTAACAGATTACATGCTCGAACCTTATCAAACATTTTTTTATGCACTGTTCATTGAAACCCTTGCTGAATATTTAGTCTGAAAAAGAGACTTGAAAATTAATCCGTTTAAACTATAGGCTAATAATGTTGATTTTATAATCATCCGAGAGGCCAGAATTTATCACAGATGTTTTAATTACATATAAAGATTATGTTATCGTTTGCTATCTAATCGCACCTACACTTCTTTGGTCAAACGTGTTTCATCAATCCACTCAGAGAGAAACATCATATAATATTTTACATCAGCATTTTAAGATTTCATCATTAAATATCATTTATTCTCAATGAACCGATCCTGTCATTGATTTCAGCAGTCTCTGTTCTCATCCACACATTCTTGTAAACAGATAATTGAATTAAAATTTCTGGATGCAATTTTACATTGTTTATAAAAATAGATAAATAGTAAAATTGGCAAAATTGAAATATATCTATGACACTAATTCAAAAATATACAAAATTCAAGGATTAGACATAATACGGACTTTTTTATTAATGAAAAAAAAAACGGAAATAAAAGTGATTTAATGTAGAAACAGGTTATGTTGCTATAATTGTAGGATTCTTCTGTTGGAATTAAAATTACGATTGTTCATCAAAAGTGCTTTGTTGATGAAGGAAGTTACATCAGCTTTTTATTTTTCATTTTCATTGAAACTTTGTCTTTCAATCTTTGTTATTTAATCTGTTCTTTATTTTTCGTTTTTCGCACCTTTTTTAATTACATGCATATTTAATTTAATTTTAATAATGTCTCATATGCTGAAAAAACAAAATTTATTACTGTTTATATTCTGGTTATGTTAGCCAGGAAAAATGGTTAATTTCACCGTAGATATGGTAAAGTTAACTAGTTTTATAATTACTATATCCTAAAAAAAAGTAGTCATCATTTTAACAAAACATTTTTTTCATACTCTTATTATTATTTTGAATCGTTATATTAATTTAGCAAAAATTAATTTTAAATATAAGCTGTATTTTCTTCAGAAGAAATATGAATAATTACATTTTTCAGAAAATGAGTCATTATAAGAATTGCAATATTGGATAAACAATTATTTAAACTGAAATTTAGAAATGCTTATTCTCTGAAAAAAAATACACTTTTGCTTTAATAAAGCAATTTATTATCATTTTTATTTTCTGTATTTTACGTAACCACAAAAAGAGATAAAAACTTCAAGTTTTTCCAGGAACCAACATTATACTAATTCAGGAAAGCCGTAACGACCCATGTCGCCAGGAACCCCAAAATCATTTAAATTTAAAACTAAAGATCTTGGAAGATCTTATATAGGTTCAACGTGTTTGGGTTTAAGTGTTAATCCCTCAAATCCCAAAATAAATTAGTCAAAATCCCCAATTTTTCGGCAATCAGCGACAAATGTTGTTTTGTCAAAATTAGAACAACCCTTTTTCAAAAAGTGCTAAAAATATTTCCAAAAAACGCCTATACCGAATTTCTATTCTGGAACTTTAAAATCATCGAATTTGCATTTTTCCGAACTTTGAAATCGCCGAATTTTAGTTTAGCAGAATATTCAACTCCCCAAATTTGAAATTTGAAATATTTCCAAAAAGCGCTGACAATATTTCCAAAAGACGCCTATACCGAATTTCTATTCTGGAACTTTAAAATCATCGAATTTGCATTTGTCCGAAATTTGAAATCACGGAACTTACATTTGGCCGAACTCGTAAGTCCCTGAAGAATGAAATTTAACAAAATTCAACAAATAAAATGTGAATTATGTTTTAAATGAGAAAAATAAGCTATATATTATATGTCAGAATTGGAAGAAAATTACATTTTTTTATTAAATTTAAAGAGAAAACAATATTTGGGATGAAATTTTAAATGTAAAAATATGAATTATTTTACGAATTCTGGATCAATTATAAACTTTATATAGGTCAATCAATTCGTTTTGAGATAAGGAATATGATTTTTGCATTCATTAAGTTGTATTTTTATCATGAAAATTTTTTTTGACAAAAAATGATTTTTTTCGATAAAAAAAGGTGTTTAAAAAATTTAGTTGGGTATTTTCAAAAATCCTTGTGTACAAATTAAGATATTCATGAGCTTAATAAGTCATCCAAATTTTATTGGAATCCGTTGAAGCGTTCTCGAGATATCTTGTACACAATAAACGCTATACACACACACACGCGCCCATAAATACACACACACATACATCTAGATATTTGCTGAGGAATACAAATTTACGCTTTTTAGATGAAAATAAGTCGATTTAGTCTATTTTTGGAAAATCGAAAATCTTAACGATCACAAAGCTTCCTTTACGAGGAAGCAAAATTAATTAAAATTGAAAACTAATAAAAAAATAATGAAATTAATTTCCTATTGAAGAAAATAATTAAAAATAAAAAAGTTTTATTTGGAAAAATTAAAGAAAATAATTGAAACTTGCGGAATTTTTGAATTTAAAGTTTAGGGAAAAATTGAAAAATAATGAAACTTCATTAGAAATTGAAGAAAATTTTGGAAAAATGATAAAAATAGATGAAAATTGTCGCAAATAATTAAAATCATAATAGAAAAGAATTATTAAAAATTGAATTAATATACTAGATTTTAAAATATTTTTCTCAAATTTTAATAATTTTTTTCAATTTTCAATTATTATTGCTATTATTTTGCAATTAATATCTTCAATTTTTAATTATTCTCAAACATCATTTCTCAATTAATTTCCTAAATCTTCAATTACTTTCCAATTTTCATTTTCTTTTATCTTTTTGCAATTATCTTCTCCACCGTTTAATTAGATATATTAATTATTTTTAAATTAACTTCCTCATAGAGGAAGCTTTGTGATAGTTAAGATTTTCGATTTTCCAAAAATATTCTAAATCGACTCATTTTTGAAAATACCCAATCAAATTTTTTTCAGCACTTTTTTCATCGAAAAAAATCGTTTTTTGACAAAATTTTTTTCCATGCTAAAAATACAACTTAATGAATACAAAAATCATATTCCTTATCTCAAGACGAATAGATTGATCTATAGACCTTTTATAATTGATCAAAAATTCGTAAAATAATTCATGTTTTTTCATTTTTTTGCATTTAAAATTATTTTTTTTAATAAATTCTCCAATTAACTGTTATATTATATTAATTTATTGCTTCCTCTATGAGATAGCAAATTATTTTGTTTACTTGGAAGCGAAATGTTCATGAAATAGACCAAATTTTCACCTAATTTATTTATTATCTCAAATCTGAGTTACTGAATCCACTTTTCAATGTTTTAGTCATTCTTCAATTATGTTTCTCAAATTTCAAATACATTCTTGAATTTTCAATTATTTTTTTTTAATTTGCAATAATTTTCACAAATTCTATATTATTTTGATTACAATTATTTTTTACAAATTTGTATTAAATTGTTTAATTTTCAATTATTTCTATAATTTTTCAACTAGTTTTTGTCATTTTCAATAATTTTTAAATAAATTCTGTATTTTTTTTTATTATTTATCTCTAATTTTGGTTATTTTTTCAATTCAAAATTATTTTTATCATTCTACAATAGTTTTCTTTTATTACAAATTTATGTAGTAATTTTTTCAATTTTTTTTCACAAATTCAAATTATTTTCTTGAAATTTTTAATTATTTTATTACTTTGCAAATATTTTTTCTCGAATTTTTTATTATTTTCATTATTCTTCAACTCATTTCCTAGATTTTAAAATATTTTTCTCAAATTTTAATAATTTTCTTCAGTTTTTAATTCTTTATACTGTTCTTCAGTTACCTAAACCCCTTAAATTTTAATTATTTATCTTATATTACAATTGATTTTTTCCAATTTTCATTTTCATAAAAATTTGCAATTATTTTGTGTATTTAAAATTCTTGAAATCATTTTGTAATAAGCTATTTTTTCTTTTACTTCACAAATATTCGGTATTTTTTAAAATTATTTTTATAAAATTGCAATTAATATTTACAAATTTCAACTATTTTTATCATTTCTCAACAATGTTCTCTAAAGATTTTCATTATTTTAAAATTCTTCCCCTAAATTATAAATTCAATTGAAATCGCAAGTTTCAATTATTGTCTTTAACTTTCTTAAATAAAACTTTTTCAGTTTTAATTATTTCCTTCAATAAATTACATTAATTTTAATTTAATTTCTTCAATATTAAATTATTAATGTCAATTTTTTAAATTTTAGTTGTATTATTTAAGTATTTGAATGATTTTCTTCGATTTTCATTTTTTCAATCACTTTCTTTTACATCATATAAATTCTGTAATTTTCTCAATTTTGTTCTTAAATTTCCATAATTAACTTTAATTTCCAATTATTTTTATCCTTTTTCAAGTATTCTTATTTTTCTCAAATACAATTTGTAATTTTTACAATAGTTTTTACAAGTTTTTATTAAGTTCTTTAATTTTCAATTAGTTTTTGTCATTTTCAATTATTTTTCAATAAATTCTCTAATTTTTTTATTATATATCTCAAATTCCAGTTATTTTTTCAATTCACAATTATTTCTATCAATGTGCAAGAATTATCTTTTATTACAAATATATATAGTAAATTTTTCAATTATTTTTCACAAATTAAAACTATATTCTTCAATTTTTATTATTTTATTACATACTTTGCAAATATTTTCTCGAATTTTTAACTATTTTCAATATTCTTCAATTAATTTCCTAGATTTTAAAATATTTTTCTCAAATTTTAGTAATTTTCTTCAATTTGCAATTATTATTGTTATCATTTGCAATTAATTTCTTAAATTTTAAATTAGTTTTACTATTCATCAATTAAATTCCTAAATTTTTAATTATGTATTTCTTTTCTGAATTATTTTTTTCAATTTTCACTTTCTTTTATATTTTTACAATTATTTTTCAATTTTAAAAATCAAAAATTTTGAAATTTTTTTTATTTAAATTTTTTTATGTTTTATTACAAGCTTCAATATATTTTCATTATTATGTAGGTAATTAAAAAAAACATCGAATGAGCTATTTGCGAACCTTCTACTGTAATCCTGTTCCGAGTTATCAAGGTTCAAAAAATAAAAAATTTTTATAAAACTGAACTTTTTATGTTTTTTTTGCGTTTTAGATAAAGTTTACAAAGAATAATTTTTGCTCGTTTTGTAGACGATTCAAGAATGCATCAATTGGCCTATTTATAATTTTTTTGCGAGCTATTAATTAAAACTTAGTGATGTTTGTAGTAATCTCTATGAGGAAGCAATCTTTTCAAAAAATGAATACCAAAAATTTCTCACACCAAATAAATACCTAGGGTATAACTTGGCAGCGATTTTCAATTATTTTTCTCAAATTTCAATCAAGTGCATCAATTTTTAATTTTTCTTTTTTTAATCTGTAATGATTTTCACAAATTTTTTATTATTTTGATTATTTGCTTATTAATTCCGAAAATTTACTCGAAATAAAATTAATGACGCTAATTAAGAAACTCTTTAATTTAACATTGTTTTATTTCTTCCCCCCTCCACCCCCAAATGTGAGTTCGGAAAAATGCAAATTCGGTGATTTCAAAGTTCGGACAAGTGCAAGTTCGGGAGATTAGACAAATTAAGACAAATGCCATTTCGGAAAATTACAAATTCGAACAATTAAATTTCGGACAATTGGACCTTCGGTCAGTTTTGGGTTTTGGAGAAAATGCACGTGACCCAAAGTTGAAAGCTTGACCGCTGTGAAAGATATCAAGGAAACATCTGCGAAGTGAATTGAATATTTTGTACCTAAAATTTGTACCTAATGCCCAAATGTCCGGCAGATGTAGAAAAAAGACGTAACTGGTATTATAATGTGAAAACAACGTAGGACACGGTACTATTCAGAATTGGAAGTATGCACATGGGAGTAGCTCAGTCAGGGGTCTGATCGTTGTTTCTTGCGTCCTCACGTTTTGCGTTGCACCATGCGTATTTACCAATGCTGAGTGAATGTTCAAGAGAGAACGAAAGATGTAAATAAAAAAGGCGAGAGAGGGAGGGAAGACAAAGAATATACTGAACTCCAACCGCGAATGCAGTTAACGCGAAACACCCATGCTGAAAATGTCGCACGCCAAGCCAATGACGTCACGAATCCTTTACTCTGACTTTTTTTTTATATAAACAGTAAAACACATCATATGATAACAAAGAACATCACTTCACTATATATTTTTACGAGATCGACCTGCGCGCTTGTTATTTTTTTCTTAATGAAAGTTAGTAACGATTAACACATGAATTAGAATAGAAACAAACATTCTAACCTTAAACTACTCATATAATAATAATTTAAAAGAATTAATAAAATATTATTTTCAATACAATAATAAATAATTCAATATATTAATTAAAAGTAATGAATTGTTATTAGTTTTAATTTCATGAATAAAAAATGTAAATAATAAACAACACAATTGTTTCAAGTGTAAATAAATTAGAAATTTAGAAACAAAATAAATTTTAAAAAGTTATTATTCACTATACTTACAATTATTTTATGATTATCTTTATTATAACTACTAGCAAAATAAAACGCGCGCCAGCGCGCGATTAGTTTTTCATGCATTTTAGAAATTATAAAATACAATAATACATATAACAAATTGGTAAATAATCTTTATCTAATAAAAAGAAATAAATATTTTAAATATAATATTTAAAAATCAATTAATATGAATAAAATAAATATTTATTTAGGACAAAATTTATAATATTTTAGAATTAAAGAGAATTGCAAAAAATAATTGAAATTAAACATAATAATTGAAAATTTTGCAAAATAATTGAAAAAAAATAATGAAATCAATTAAAAATTGGGGAAAGTAATTTATTTTCAGAAATTTACAATTATTTTCTTCAATTGACAATTATTATTTTTAATTTTCAATTATTTTCTTCATTTTTCAATTATTTTCTACTACTAGCAACATAAAACGAGCGCAAGCGCTCGATTAGTTTTTCATACATTTAAGAAATTATAAAATACAATAATAAATATAACAAATCGGTAAATAATATTTATCTAATAAGAAGAAATAAATATTTTAAATATATAATATTTAAAAATCAATTAATATAAATAAAATAAATATTTAGTTAGGACAAAATTTATAATATTTTAGAATTAAAAAGAATTGCAAAAAATAATTTAAATTAAATAAAAATTGAAAATTTTGCAAATTAATTAAAAAAAAATAATGAAATCAATTAAAAATTGGGGAAAGTAATTTAAACAATTATAAAAATGTTTTAAACATAAAAAAAATAATTTAAATTTGAGAAAAATATACTTGAGAATCTTAAAAGTAAATTAAAACAAAATTGAATAATGAAAAATTAGAGAAAATAATTGAAAATTGAAAAAACATGGTTAAAAATTGAGATAAATAAATTAAACTTAAAAAAAATAATTAAAATTTGAGAAAAATACTGAAAACTTTCAGAAGTTCATTGAAATGAAAGAAAATCATTAAAAATTAGAGAAAATAAATGAAAAAAGATAAACATAATTTAAAATTGAACAGAACAAGTTTTAACTAAAGAGAAATAAGTAAAAACTTTTTTTCAATTATGAAAAAGAACGAGAAAAAGAACGAAAGTAATTGAAACTTAAATAATATAAAAAATATTATAAATAATGAAATAATTGAAAAGTCAGATAAATAGATAAAAATTTTTGAAATTATGAAACAAATGTAAAGAATTGAAAATTGAAGGAAATAAATTTTGGAAAATAATTGAAAAATGTTTTTAAATTTTGTAACTTGCCGAAAATAATTAAAATATAATACAAACAGTGATAAGTTGTAAAAAAATAAATGACATTTAAGTGTGATAATTGAAAAATTACATAATTTTTTTTAAATAAAGAAAAAATAATTGAAATTTGAAAAAATACATGAAGATCTCAGAAATCAATTTAAAAAAAAGAAAATAACTAAAAATTGGAGAAAAGAATTGAAGAAATAAGCTAAAAGTAATTGAAATTTACGATAATTAATAAACAAAATTTGAAATTATGAAAACAAATAAAAATAATTAAAAATTGAAGAAAACAATTGAAATTTTAGTAAAATTCTTAAAAATCTTAGAAAATAATTTTAGAAAATGAGAATGACTAAAAATTGGAGAAAAGACTGGAAGAATGCTAAAAATAATTGAAATTTACGATAATTAATTAAACTTTTTGGAAATTATGAAAACAAATAAAAATAATTAAAAATTCAAAACAAAAATAAATAGAAATTTGAGAAAAATACTTAACAAATTTTAGAAATTTTTTTTATAAAATGAGAATAACTAAAAATTGGAGAAAAGACTCGAAGAATGCTAAAAATTATTGAAATTTACGATAATTAATAAAATCTTTTGGAAATTATGAAAACAAAGAAAAATAATTAAAAATTCAAGAAAATAATAGAAATTTGAGAAAAATACTTAAAAAATTTTAGAAATTTATTTTATAAAATGAGAATAACTAAAAATTGGAGAAAAAACTGGAAAAATGCTAAAAATAATTGAAATTACGATAATTAATAAAAAAATTTGAAATTCTGATAACAAATGAAAATAATTAGAAATTGAAGAAAATATTTGAATTTTCAGAAAAATACTTAAAATTTTTAGAAAATGAGAATATTAATTAACAATCGACAACAAAAATAATTGGAAAATGATAAAATTAAGTAAAAATTGAAAATAATAATTCAAATATGCTGAAAATAATTTAAGGTTGATAAAGAAAATTGAATTATAATGAAAATAATTTAAATATGAAAAATTGAAAACATTAAATAAAAGAGAGAAATAACTGAAAAAAGCATAGAATATATGTTTAAAAAAAATAATAATTACAAAATTACTTGAAAAATTGTATTTAAATAGAATAATTAAAAAATCGCAGAAATAACGAAAATTGATGAGAATAATTGCAATATCGGATAAATAATTAAAAATTTTAAAAGTAATGCCAAAATAATGAATATAATTATAAATTGATGAAAATCAAGAATAATTGCATAATTTATGTTTAGGCAAAAGAAAATAATTAAAAAATCGTTATATAATGTAAAATTGATTAAAATAATCTAAATTTGAGATAATAAATTAAAATTTAGAAAATTAATTGCATGTGTATATATTTTAAACTTCTTCAAAAACCATAATACATTTTTAAAGCATTTTTTTCGAAACTTTTTTTTTACACAAATGACAATTAAAAACCAGCACAACAAAATAAAATAGTAGGGACTAACTTCACTTCAGTTTTTAAAACGTGGACAGAAAAATATAAATAAATATTAATACTAACTAACTTCACTTCAGACTTTAAAACGTGGACAGAAAAGATGAATAAATATAAATACTAACTAACTTCAGGAGTTTACGGAGATTGTTATTATTTAATACTCATTTTATAAATTTAAAATTATTATTTAATAAACTTATGTTTTAAGTAAACTTAATAAAATGAATTACCTGTCAAAAAACTTCAATGATAATTATCGCATAATGTAATTATTGAATTACAATAGAAACAAACATCCTAACCGCAAATGACATTTCAATATGATACTTTAATCAAGAAAATACAACTGTTGAATTAATGTAATAAGAAAAAAGATGAATAAATTAGAAGCTTACAATAAAATACAATAAAATTATTGAAAATTATTATTATTACTTGCCTGTCACTAACCATTACTATGACTGAAGAATGATAACAAAAAACATAACTTTAAACATGGAAGTATAATATTTTTTATTTTACAGAAACTTAAAGAGTTAATGAATTATAAATATACAATAAAACAAAATAAAGAACTGAAAATTATTATAACTTACCAGTTTCACAATTTCCAGGTGACCGAAAAGATATCCGATGATACATCACCAAGTGCATTAGAATAAAAAGAAATATCAAAACATTAAATGACATAAATAATTATGATACTTTTAGGGAAAAAAACATTTAATAATAGAACTAAAAAACAGATAAATAAGTTACAAATAAAATAAAAAGAAATAATAAAATATTATTAATATTATTATCATTACTCACCTGTCAGAAACGAATGCCAATGTAAACAAAACATTATTTCACTCAAAACACTATAACCTTAACAACTTCACTAAAATCACTGTCACTTCTTAAACTATCACTCCTTAATTATTAGAATTTAATTTATTTTTAATTTATTATTATTTAATAAAATGCAATTATTTATTAAACGAAGATTTTAAATAAATTGAAAAATACTCCAAATAAACGTCTAAACTGTGATGTTATTGTTGACAAAAAATATCGAAAATCTCTAGCCAATCAGAAGCCCGATAAAACGTGTTACACCTCTGAAGTTGGGCGAAAGGGTTCTCGTATAGGGAAGTCAAGGTCAAAGCTAATTTCTATGTATTAACTATTTTTATAAATTTTTTTGTTATTTTAGATTGCTAACATTATAAGAAATTTTATAAAATAAACTTGAAGTTACAATATTTAATATTAAAAGATTTTAATTCGTCTCCAAAACAAAAAATCGAAACTGAAAACTATCGATAGTGAGGTTTGATATGTACTGACCAATGGGAGACTCGGAAATGGAGTTACACGTCTGAAGTTAACCACAACGTCTGTTCTTTTTAGAATAGGATTTTTGAGTTCAGCTAAATCTTCTGTAGTAAAACTTTTAACACAAGTAATCCAAAAGAAAAGTAATAAAATTCTCAATTATCAACGTTTAAACGTGTAACCAATATTCGAGACAAAATTAATCCAAGTAACAATTTATTCAAGTTTAATTTGTTCAAAATATAAATTTATCCAACTTTCAGTTTCCAAATGTAATATTACATACAATAAATAAATAAAGTAAAATTTTTATTATTATCAAAAACATCATGGCAAATGAAAGTTTGAATACAAAGAAACTTACGTTCTATAAAAATGTTATTAAATAAAATTGTGTCAACTAATAATTATACACTAAGAAAAAATTTTCGTAAAAATTCCTGTACTGTTCACTATAAAAGAGTCATAATTGACAGTCTCCGAAATTTTACCGTGCTGTCTTATAATTTTTACCGGATTTTCTAGTAAAAATTGTGGGAAATCCGGTAAAAATTATAAGACAGCACGGTAAAATTTCGGAGACTGTCAATTATGACTCTTCTATAGTGAACAGCACAGGAATTTTTTCTCAGTGTACTCGGAGAGAAAAACTATATTAACTCAGAGCCTACTAACTTTTTTATTTGTGTCAAATAACTTCTTTATTTGAAACAAATAAAAAATAAATTAGGTTCGGAGGCAAAGATATTTTTACTTGGCTCAATTAACCTATATATTTACTCCAAATGTATCACTGCTCTGGATGTTGACGAAAGCAAAATCGTTTTGAATAATGAAAATTATGTAAAAGTAAAATTATAATAAAGAATAAATACACTGAGAAAACGGAATTCTTATATAAAGTAACTTTTATTATTTAAAAGTAAAACCTAAACTGACTGGAATTTCTGCGCATGTCAGGCAATTTTTACTATTTCCGGAGTAAATTTTACTATTTCTGAAGTAACTTTTAGTAAAATAATTAAAATTTACTTCGGAAATTGTAAAAATTGCCAGATATGCGCAGAAATTCCGGTCAGTTTAGGTTTTACTTTTAAATAGTAGAAGTTACTTTATCTTTTTTTTCAGTGTAGTTTTGATGATGTCATTAAAATTGTAAATCATGCTCATTATAATAAAAAAGAAATTTTATGTAAGTTGACGAATCGGAATAATAAAAATTATGTTAATTAGTTATTCAATTAATAGATTATCAGTTAATTGTAATTTATGCATGAAATTCGTTCTACCAATAAAGAATTCAAGAAAATTACATTTTTTAATTTATTCGAACCCTTAAGTATATAGAGAAATATTATTCAGAGTTATTAACATTTTAAAAATTAACGATTTTGTAAAACACGAGGTAAAACATTAATTTTTGTGGTTTTTGATATCCAATTGTTAATTACGTTTCAATATATATTGTAACGCATTAATAAATGTAGTCTCTTAAAAAAAAATTAAATACAATTTTTTACAGTTTTACTTTTTATATAGTTCTTATCTAATATATCGTGACTTCATTACAGATGCTTTAAAAACGCATCGAATAATCTATTTGAAACCTTCTGGTCTGTGAGAAACTATTGGCATTTAAGTAATAGAAATTTAAGTAACCACTTTTATTTGTTTTAAACTTTTTGACTTTTCATTCCGGTTCTAAAACATCACTAATTTTTCAATTTAAAAAAGCGTTAATCTATCAACTTTTTACATCCTATTAAAAAAAAAAGTTTTTTTCTCTATAAGGAAACAAATTATTGCTTTTATTTTTTTAAGAATTCATGATATATTTTTATTGTTTATTTAAATAAAGTGGCATTTTTCTTTGTCGTCTTCACAGATAATTTTACATATATTACAAAGAATAAAAAAGAATGTGAAATAACTGATAAGTGTTTATAGTATAGTATAAAGAGTGAAAAGAAAGCGCACTAGTAATTTCCTTAAGCACATTTTTAAAATCTGACAAAATAATTGAAAAAAGATAGAGGGTCATAATCTTTTGAAAAATATGTGATAAGTTTATACAAAGTGAGCAAAAAGTTTAAAGCTAGGAAGGAGAGCAAACATGGTATTTGCAAGACACTGTCTACTCAATTTTATTAAAATAGCGTCTTATCAATTTCTTATCGTTGAGCAGCTGTCGATCGTCAAGAGACACACTGGAAAATAGAATTTTTTTTCCTTATCACTTGGCGGGTCAGATGAATAGAAAAGATTTCACTAGGAAAAAAGTATTTTGCAATGGTTGCAGTTCTTTCAAAATATGTATTGGAATATTTGGATTTTCTAAGAAATAACATAGTGTAAAAAATAGACAAATTTCTATATAAGTAACAAAATTGAATAAAATCGAGGATAAAATGACTATTATCAAAATTAGATATTACAACAAACGAGAGATTAAGAAGTAAATTAGTATGATGAAAAATTAAACATTAAAAAAACGTGTTTATAATATTTTCATGGAAAATATTTTGTATGTCACTGATAACATTTTAAAAATGATTAAAAACCTATATTTATCCTAATATTTATAATTATTATACATTGCGTCTTTTAATTTAACAAAATGATACAATATTTCCAAGAACTTTCAACATTGCTTTACTTTTCATTTAAAGGTAATTTAAAATTAATTTTTCCTCCGAACAATTAGACTTTGAAACTAATTGAAGTGCGCAACTTTCCAAAAATCGTGTTAAAAATCGATTTCTTTGTTTAAAATCTATACCAATCTTGCCTGAATGTCACAAGGGAAAATTATAATAATTTCTTGACGACAGTCGAAATATTCTGTATAAATATATGTACAGCTGAATCGTCCCATTTCTTGATAAATTTATTTATACTGCGATTAAAAAAATTAATTTGCATAATTAAGAATTTTTCGTTAAATAAATTCGACTAATTAATCGCTAAAAAAAACTATAGAATTAATATATTATCTAATTATCTATGTAAAAATTCACTTTCCATTTACTTTTTATGACTTTTCGCGTCTTCTCGCTATTGAGGCAAAGACATAAATCTTCATTTGTTGTCAGCGAATGGTCTTCCATTAAAACGAATTAAAAAAAGACAGAGTCTCCCGTTAGTTTATTATTTACCACAAAACCAATAGGAGACTTGGGAAGAAAAGGGTTAAGACCCCCGCAAAATAGAATGCATAAACCCCAAGAATTACAGCACAGTGAAAAAATAAATATCAAATTTTACGTCTCGCATTCACAGAGACGCATTCATTCTGTCGGATCAGATTCTACTTCAAGGCTTAGGTTTTAATTTTTCTGTTTTGCATTTTAGAGTCGACTTTTAAACTTGAAAACGTCGCGAAGGTCTCGATTTCTTTTATTTTTGCAAGGGAAAGCCGGAAGCTTGGTCTCGAGGTTGCAAGTGTAGGAAGCGAATCTCCTGCCTGTTTCATGGAGGTCCAATGTCAGGTGTTACCAAAAGGTCACGTGCATCGAGGGCCATATTATAAACTTGGCCTACGGTCAACAGCTGTCGTTTATTGGAAACTTCGATTTAAGTGTCCTCCAAGTCTTTTCAGCTTGCCATGATTATTTATTTTTAAACTGCTTCGCATTTCCGGACTTTATGATTAAAGGGTACTCCTTATAGGTTAGATTTTGCACCTTTAGGCGATAACTCGCCTAAAGAGTTAAGAGGGATAATCAAATACGTTTGTCTCCATAATAATGGTAAAAAAAATTTTTTTTTTTCAAAGAGGGGTGGAGAAATATTGACGGATATAAGATAAATGCATCAGTACTCGCGTCACTTCAAGCTTTAGTAATCGGCAAGTGTTTGGTCTTAGTTTTTATTATACTTACTTTTTCAATTAATAAACAATTTTTTTATTTCCACTGAGAGAAAACTTTTCTTGTGCTAATGCAAAAATGCATTGGATCAAGTATGAATTATGGTTATAATCGGTTCTAGTATAAAATAGTATATAGACTCAAGAATTTGAGGTTATGTTAAACTGTTTTGCGCATGTCAGAAGCAGACGAAAGTTTACGCCAAATATCTTATTCTTGGAACAAGAAAAAAAACGATTTATTTTAAATCCAATCATTGTAAACATAATTTTATTCTTGTCAAAAGAAATCTTTTTTCTCAGTGAATAGAAAATAAACGAGATAATTTTCAAAGTAACTTTTTTGATAATAAAATTTTCAATTGGCAAAACATTAAATTTCTTTTTGTGGAACGATCATTTATTAACAAATTGAGAGTCATAAAACACTCGGTTTGTAAAGACAAGAAGTCCAAATCTAATACATCAAAAAACTGAAGTTTCGGCTACTTTTGTGTTTCATATTCAAAGTTAAATCTACAAAAAACGTAAAAAACAAACATAGAAACAATTTTTTAAAATGTGTTTTTAATCAATAACAATTAAGATCAAATTTTTAAATCTAAATACACTGACAAATTAGTCACTTTTAACAACACGTAGAGTCTTCAAATATTACATATAATTATCATACGTAAAAAACGCTTTTATAAGAAAAAAAAATAAAATAAAATAAAAAAAATCTATTTTACTTCCTCATGGAGGAAACTTTGTATTCGTTCAAATTTATAAATTTTTTAAAATTCTTCTAAGCAACTTTCCTCTATCTGCAGGGTGGTCACTTTTCTTATAAAGTTAAATTCCCGGTTTTCCCCGGTCAATTAATTAAGAATTAAATTAAAATTTGAAAAAAATAATTGATAATTGAAAAAGAATTACAAAATGAAGAAAATAATTGACAATTGAAAAGGCAATTTAAAAATGGATAGATTAATACACAAGCGAACGAATGAATTTTGAAAATCAAAGAATAATTATAAAATTTTAAGATAATAATGGAAAATTGAAAAAATTGTAGGAAATAATTGAAAATTAAAGGAAAATGTTGAAAAATGACGAGAATAATTGAAAAATTGATGAAAATATGTGAAAAATTACGAAAAAAAATTGTCAATTGAAAACGAAATTCGAAAAATAACTAGATTAATAAACAACTGAAACAATTGATAAAATTAAACAAGAAATATTAAATTTAAAGAAAATAATTTCAAATTGAAAAATGAAGAAAATTATAGGAATAATTGTTGGAAATAATTGCACATTTAACAACTGGATTGAAAATCGAAAAAAATATTTTAAATTAAGAAAAAATTGAAGATTGAAGAGAATAGTTTTAGAATTGAATAATTGAATTGAAATTTTAAAATAATTTTTATGAGTGAAAAAAATAATAGAAAAAATCCGATAATGATTGAATATTGTGAGATTAATTAAAAAAACCATAAAAATAATTGAAAATTGAAGAAAATATTTGAGAATTGAAGAAAATAATTAAAATTGTTGAAATAAATTGGAAATTGAAGAATTAAGTGAAAATTTTAAGAATATAAATGATAATTAAAAGAAATATTACAATATGACGAAAATAATTAACTTCTATTAAAAGAGAAATTTATAATTGAAAGGAAATTCGAAAAATGATGAGAATAATCGGTATTCGAAGAAACTTTTTTTTAAAATTGATGAATAAAAATAAAATTGAAGAAGAGGAATAAATTGTGGATTGAAATATTGATTAAAATAATTGAAAAACGAAGAATGCAATTATTGAAAATTGAAGAAATTAATTAAAATTGAAGAAAATAACAAAAAATTGAGGTAATCAATTGAAAATTTAAGAAATATATAAAAATTTAAGAAAGAAATTGAAAATTTAAGGAGTAAATTAAAAAACTAAGAAGTAAATTAAAAATTTAAGAAGTAAATTAAAAATTTAAGAATTAAATTAAAATTTGAACAAATAATTGATAACTAAAAAAAATTACAAAATGACGAAAATAATTGAAAACATTAAAAATAATTTATAAATTAATAAACATTGAAACATTTATAAAACATAAATTTATAAAACATTTATAAAATAATAAACATTGAAAATAATTAAAAACAAAATTTAACAGAAGGCTAGATTAATACAAAATTGAAGAAAATAATTTTAAAAATCTAAGAATAATCAGCATCGAAAAAAATTTTTTTTTTAAATTAACGAATACTCATAAAATTGAAGGAAAATAATAAATTGTCAATTGAAAACTGATGAAAATTATGGAAAAAATTGTAGAAAATAAATAAAAACTGAAGAATTGTATTGAAATTTCAAGAAAAAACTTGATAATTAAGAAAATACAAGAATTATTGAATATTGAATAAAATAATTAAAAAACGAAGAATGCAATTGAAAATTGAAGAAAATAATTGAAATTAAAGAATGTAACATAAAATTGAGGTAATAAATTAAAAATTTAAGAAAGAATTTGAAAATTAAAAAATTAAATTAAAATTTGAAAAAATAATGAATACACAACCGAACAAAATGATTTCAAAAATCAAAGAATAATTATAAAATTTGAAGATTATAAATGAAAATTTAAAAAAATTGTAGGAAATAATTGAAAAATGCGGAAAAAATTAATTAATTGAAGGAAATAGTTAAAAAATGACGAAAATAGTTATCTATTGAAAACAAAATTTGAAAAATGTCTAGATTAATAGACAACTGAAAAAAAAATAATTGAAAAAATTAACCAAGAAATATTAAATTTAAAGAAAATAATTGCAAATTGAAAAATTAAGAAAAGTGTAGGAAATAACTCCACATTTATCAACTGGATTAAAAATCGAAAAATATAATTAAAATTGAAAAAAAATAATTTAAAATTGAAGAAATCCATTAAAAATTGAAGATTGTAATTGAAATTTAAAAATATGGAAAAAAGTAATTGAAAAAAAGCCGGGAATTAATTAATATAGAAGAAAACAATTGAAAACTGAAGAATGGAAATAAAAGTTGAAGAAAGTTATTAAAAATTAAGGAAAATAATTGAACAATTGTAGGCATTTAAAATTAAATTGAAGATTAAAAAAGTAGGTATATTATATTTTTAAGAAAATAGTTGCTAATTGAAAGAAAAATTACAAAATAACTAAAATAATTAAATATTAAAGAAATTAATTGAGAAGTGAGGAAAATAATTGACAATTGAAAGAAAGATTCAAAAACTGTCGAGAATAATCGACAAAATTTCGCCTAAAGTATTAAATATTACTGTGACAAAATTTTAAAGAATAAATCGCAAATTTCAAATTTTTCATTTTAAAAAAATTATCTTATTGCTTCCTTCATGAGGAAGCAAAATTTTTGCTGACGAGGAACTAAAATGTTCATGAATTGAACATAATCCTCGGCTTGTTTTTTTTCTTAGGTAAAAATTGCCTGAAGCTGAAACATTTAAAAACTAGTTTTTAAAAAATACTATGTTAAATTTTTTAAACAGTGCCCATATTACGTGCCAAATTCAGTTACTTTATTCTTATATTTTTAATAATTTTCTTCAAACAAAAAAGAATCTCTTTCTTCGTTTTGTTATTCAAAAATAATAATTCAATTTATAATAAATTTCGTTGAATTGCAAATGTAATATAAATTCTTTTCCAAGCAAAACATTTCTTATCCAAAGAAATTATTCATATACTAGCAAAATAAAACGCGCGCCAGCGCGCGATTAGTTTTTCATACATTTTAGAAATTATAAAATACAATAATAAGCATTACAAATCGGTAAATAATATTTTATAATTAAAAAGAATTGCAAAAAATAATTGAAAATTTTGCAAATTAATTGAAAAAAAAAATAAAATCAATTAAAAATTGGGGAAAGTAGTTTAAACAATCAAAAAATGTTTTAAATATAAAGAAAATAATTTAAATTTGAGAAATTAATTAAACGAATTACATAAAATATTTTAAATAAAGGAATGTTAAACAAAATTTGAGGAAATACTGAAAACTTTCAGAAGTTCATTGAAATAAAAAAAAAATAATTAAAAATTAGAGAAAATAAATGAAAAAAGATAAACATAATTTAAAATAGAACAGAACAAGTTTTAATTAAAGAGAAATAAATAAAAACTTTTTGACAATTATGAAAAAGAACGAAAGTAATTAAAAATTGAAGAAAATAATATAAAAAATATTATAAATAATGAAATGATTGGAAAGTCAGATAAATGGTTAAAAATTTTTGAAATTATGAAACAAATGTAAAGAATTAAAAATTGAAGGAAATAAATTTTGGAAAATAATTGGAAAATGTTTTTAAATTTTAAAAACTTGACGAATATAATTAAAATATGATACAAACAATGACAAGTTGTAAAAAATAAATGACATTTAAGTGTGATAATTGAAAAAACTACAGAATTTTTTTTATTTAAAGAAAAAATAATTGAAATTTGAAAAAAATACATAAACATCTTAGAAATCAATTAAAAAAAAGAAAATAACTAAAAATTGGAGAAAAGGATTAAAGAAATAAACAAATAAACAAATTTTAAAATTCTGATAACAAATGAAAATAATTAGAAATTGAAGAAAACAATTGAAGTTTTAGAAAAATTCTTAAAAACTTAGAAAATAATTTTAGAAAATGAGAATAACTAAAAATTGGAGAAAAAACTGGAAGAATGCTAACAATAATTAAAATTTACGATAATTAATAAAATCTTTTGGAAATTATGAAAACAAAGAAAAATAATTTAAAATTGAAGAAAATACTAGAAAATTGAGAAAAATACTTAAAAATTTTTAGAAATTTATTTTATAAAATGAGAAAAACTAAAAATTGGAGAAAAGTCTGGAAGAAAGATAAAAATAATTGAAATTTACATTATTTAATAAAAAGAAAGTTTGAAATTCTGATAACAAATGAAAATAATTAGAAATTGAAAAAAATATTTGAATTTTCAGAAAAATACTTAAAAATCTTGGAAAATAATTTTAGAAAATGAGAATAATAATTAACAATCGAGAAAAATAATTGAAAAATGGTAAAATTAATTAAAAATTGAAAAAAGTAATCGAAATATGCTGAAAATAATTTAAGATTGAGGAAGAAAATTGAATTATGATGAAAATAAATTAAATATGAAAAATTGAAAACATTCAATAAAATTTGAGATAAATAACTGAAAAAATCATAGAATATATGTTTAAAAAAAATAATAATTACAAAATTTTTTAAAAAATTTTAATTAAAGCGAATATTTAAAAAATCGCAGACATAACGAAAATTGATAAAAATAATTGCAATATCGAATAAATAATTGAAATTTTTAAAAGTAATGCAAAAATAATTAATATAATTATAAATTGATGAAAATCAAGAAAAAATGCAGAATTTATTTTTAAAGAAAATAATTCAAAAATCGTTATATAATGGAAAATTGATGACAATAATTTAAATTTAAGATAATAACTGAAAATTTAGGAAATTAATTGCACTTGTATATATTTTAAACTTCTTCAAAAACCATAATAAATTTTTAAAACATTTTTCGAAACTTTATTTTTACACAAATAACAATTAAAAACCAGCACAACACTACACTAATGAAAAAGGTTACCTTATTCTTTCAATTCAAGTTTCAAAATATTTCCTGATAAAGAAAGTCAAAATCAATAAAATAACAGGGACTATAACAGGGACTTCATTTTTTAAATGTGGACAGAAAAAGATGAATAAATATTAATACTAACTAACTTCACTTCAGACTTTAAAACGTGGACAGAAAAAATGAATAATTATAAATAGTAACTAACTTCAGGAGTTTACGGAGATTATTATTATTCATATATATTAAAAAAATTAATTTCCTCGAACAAAATTTTGTCGAATTCTAGTTTTAAATCAAAATTTCTAAATTTCATTTCAGAAAAAAAAACTATAAATTTGTTTCTGTTGAACTAAATGAAAACTTTGTTTAGCCAAAAGATACAAAATTGGCAAAATAGTTTATAAAATGAAAGTTAAAATTGAAATACAAATAATTCTAATTGTTAAAATAAAGTAATAAACTAAATAAACATTTCAGAATTCTGTAAACAATTATTAAAATATAAATCGACATAATTTATTATTTAACATTACATCTTCTAATATAAAATATATTTTATTAACAATTTCTAATTTACGTTCAACTTTCATGTGCTTTTCTACAGTTCCACGGCTTATTCCAGACAGGAAGAAAAATATTAATTTTTATTGCAGTAAACTTTATAATTTATAAATTGGATTTCACAAAGAAAAATAAATTATCGTAGAAAAAGTTCATTGCAATTACATAAGTATAATAAAGTTCAGAAAGAATTAGTGAAACTTTCACAAAATTTGCAATAGAATGCATTATTATACTGAGGAAATTATCTTTTATAAAAAAAAATATATATTAATAATTGTTCGCAAATACAATTTTATTAAAGGATACGTTTAAACTTCTCAACTTTTAATTTTTTAATTTTCAAATTAACTTTTCTTGTCAAACTTTTTTAATACTATTTCCAAATATACAAAAAATTTCTACTCGTGTTTTTCAATTTCCCTTCTAAAATATTGTTTCGTAAACAAAATAATAAGGTTTATCTTGTCATTAACCTAAATTTACATAAAAAATGTCGTATTTCTTTGCTTTTTATTTCAAATAGTTCCAAATTTTAAATCAAGTAAACTCAATTATGAAATAATTAAATTAATAATAATTATTAAATTACCTACTAATCCAATAAAATACTAAATAAACTAAAATTTCCAAAAATCTAAAATTCTAAATTAACCAAATGTTTGAAAACACGATATATTTCCGAAGCATTAGAAATTCGTTTAAAATTAATTAGGGACCTTTTGTAGCAGGAGGGATGTTTTTCACAATATAATAAATATCAGAACTAACACAGCTCGAATGAGATTTTGTTCCGAAAATTAGGGCCAAGTTTCTGACATAGAAAAGAGATCGAATTCAGGATAAGACTCAGGCCAGGATTTTTCCACTTTCTAATAGGGAAAAAGTGGGTCTGAAAAAATCTGAAGGACTTGACTTTCCGTGCAATTAGGACTGCCGTGATATTTCCCATCGGGAGGCATAGGGGCGAATGGGGGACTCCGGACAAAACCACTCATGGGGGTGTTTTCAACCCTCTAAAAGAGTAATAGATTCTCAAGCTGCTAAATATATATAACGGTAGGGGGAGTCAATTCAGGCTCACTTTAACAAAGTGTAACCCTCTAAAATGCCACGTGATATATACATGCGGGTGGTTGTATTCAAACTTGTAACGACATTCTGAAAATAGGTTTTTCATGAAAATTTCCATTCACAAAACGTGCCAATTGAAATTCTTGACAAGAATAGACGTTTTTTTTTTGACCGGTTTTAACTGAAAAATTTATTTCTTTCAGATTTTTATATTTTACATTCAATTATTTATTTATTTATTGACACGGACCGACAAATATAAATAAGACACCCTTTTACACTAAATGTGCTAAAAACAATAATGATTAAATTAAAAATCAGAATTAAAAAATTTTTTTTTACTATTAGGTGTTGTGGACATCCTTCTAAAAAAAAATTTTTGGTGAAATTATAGAGGCTTAAAGTTGAGGGTATAATTACCCAGAGTTTGGGGCAAGTTTGTTTATTTATAAAATAGCCTAAAAAATTTTTTGATCGTTTTAACTAAATGAAATTTTTTTTGTAGATAGTCTGGAGTCGGATAAAAAAAGAAAGAGCTAAAAAAATTATTCAATTAATTCGAAAGTAAAACACTGAAATTTTACTGAAATCTATATTTATTAAAAGATTAAAATTAATAACATTTTTGAGGTTAAGTATATAACTTAATACCTATAATTCCTAATAAGGTTTCTAAATTATTTTAAAACAAGTTTAAATATTAACTTGAAAAACATATAAATATTAATGACAGTTACTTTTTGAGGTTATGTTGCACCCCTTGTAAATTTTCTAGGCTTTTGACACAAAAATAAGTCAAAAATGTATAAAAACGATGCACTGTACATTTATTTACTTACTGAGAAGCAAATTTTTGAAAACAGGGTGTCTACCAAAACATGATTTTCAAATTCTCGGTTTTTCCGGATCTAAAATCACATTTTCCCGAATTTCTTTTATGTATGATTAATATCTATAATATTAAAATAGTGAAAAAAGTAAGTGCGTAATACATAAGTTTTTAAGGTAAAATTGATCTCTGAAGAAAATAATTCCAAAATGGCAAAAATAATAGAAATTTGAAGAAAGTAATTGGAAAATGATAAAAATAATTGAAATTTGGAGAAACAAAATGAAAGGAGACAAAACAAATTAAAAATTAAGAAAATAATTAAAATTTTGAAGAAAAGGCTTGAAAAATGACAAAAATAATTGAAAACTGGAAAAACAAAATAAAAATTCCATGTCAATACATAATTAAAAAATTGGAGAAAAAAATTGACCATTAAAGAAAATAATTAAATAATTGAAAAATCATAAAATTGATAGAAAATACTTGAAAAATGATAAAAATAATTAAAATTAAAAAAAAAAAACAATTGAGAAATGACAAAATTAATTTAAAATTACAAAAATATTTAAAAAATGAAAGAAATAGTCGAGAAATGACAAAAATAATTGAACCTTGAAAAAAAAAATGAAAGATGATACAACTAGTTTAAAATTATGTAAAAAATGTATGATTTGGAAAAAAAGACGTAAAAATGACATAAATAATTGAAAAATGGGGAACAAAATAAAACTTAGAAATCAATAACTGAAAAATTGGAGATAAAAATTGACGCTTAGATAAAATAATTGAATGATGACAAAATAATTGCATAATCACAAAAAATTTGAAATTTGAAGAAAATACTTGAAAAATGATAAAAATAATTAAAATTAAAAATAAAAAGCAATTGACAAATGACAAAAATAATTGAAAAATGAAAAAATTAAATGTATAAATTGAAGTAAGAAATTAAAGAATCCGTGACAATAATTTAAGATATAAGAAAATAATTAAAATTTGGAGAAAGTAATAAAAAAATGTCGAAAATATTGATAATACTTGAGAAATGACTAAATTAATTGAAAATTTTAAAAGCAATTAAAAAATGAGAAAAATAATTTAAAATAAGAAAAAATAATCGAGAAATAACAAAAATAACAGAAATTTGAAAAAAATAATTGAGAAATCACAAAAAATTTAAATTTGAAGATAATACGTGAAAAATAAGAAACATAATAAAAATTTGAGACAAATAATTGAAAGATGACAAAACTAATTAAAAATTAGGTAAAAAAGAAAAAATTAAAAGAAAAGATTTTAAAAATGATACAAATAATTAAAATTTGAAAAGAAATTGAGAAATGCCCAAAATAAATGAAAATTGAAGAAATTAAAAAATTCATGACAATAATTTAAAGATATAAGAAAATAAGTATAAAATTTTGAGAAAATAATAAAACAAAGTCGAAAATATTGACAATAATTGAGAAATTACTAAATTAATTGAAAATTTTAAAAAACAATTAAAAAAATTACAAAAATAATTAAAAACAGGAAAAAAATAGTCGAGAAATGAAAAATAATTGAAATTTGAAGAAAATAAATTGAGAAATCACAAAAAATTTAAATTTGAAGGTAATACATGAAAAATAACAAAAATCATAAAAATTTAAGATAAATAATTTAATAATGACATGAATAATTGATAACTGGTGTTTAGAAGAAGTTTAGAATTTATGTTTAAGTTAAAAGAATGTAAGAATGAAAAAAATAACAGAAATTTGAAAAAAAAATAAAACTTGTAAAAAATAATTGGTAATTGGTGTAAAGTATTTAAAAATGATTGAAGAAAATTGCTGAAATTTGAAGAAAATAATTGACTTCGTAGAAAAAAAACTGAAAACTGTGTAATAAATTGAGAAATTGATGAAAATAACTGTTAAAACTAATAGAAATATGCAGAAAATAATTGAAAAATTATAAAAATAATTGGAATTTGATGGAAAAATTGAAAGACGACAAAAGTAATTGACAATACTGATTAAAAAATTTTAAATTTGTAGACATTAATTAAAAAATTATAAATTATAAAAAATATGGAGGTGTTCTCTAGTTTAAACAATTTTATTTTTCTAAAAAAAGTTAAATTACAATTTAAAAACAAAAGATTTTTTTTAGAAATTCCCGGATATATTTTTTTCCCCGGCAAATTTCCGGTTTTCCCGGAATCCCCGGTAAGTAGACACCCTGTGAAAAATAATTAGTATAATAACCCAGGAACAAATTCATACATTTCAATATAAAAATTTTACTTATTAAAAATTGTCGATGGGTATAATTGCCCCTGGCTGGGTATAATTACCCCGGTATTACTTTTATTTGTGTACTTAGCCCAATTTCACAAATTTTTTTCCGTGTGCTCGAAACAAATAGTGTCACATTTTCCTACTTCTCCAGGACAAATAAAGGAGATAAGAAATTTTTAAAAATAAAATTGGCGATCTGACTCGTGAAAATGCGTATTTGACAATTATTTTTGTGTTTGCTTTTCATTTCATAAGATTTATAATAGATGTTATAAAATAAATCTAAATAAATACGGTGACTTAGAAAAATACACTTTTTCATTACAATCAGTTTATAAATGATGAAATTTTGTTTATTTATAACCGAGGTATAATATACTTGGTTTGTGGAAAATATTTGTTTTTTAAACGAATTCTGATTCATTCAAACAAACTTTGTTCAATTCAAATATAAAGAGTTTGTTTAAACCGACTTCCGCTGGAAAGTGTTTTCATAATTGACGCTACAGTGTTAAAATTTCTTTTCTTAAACTTATGTAATCGCCATTAAGTGATGTGCTTTCTGTACAAAATACCGGATTTTTATTATACGAGTTACACAACTTTTTTCGACCAATTGAAGCTTGTTTATATTGCATCTATAATTACGTAGAAATATTTAAATTTAGCCTTAACTTTTTGTTCAGACTATCCTTCAGTAGACACCTTAATCCAGAATATTTTACATCTAAAAATAAACTGTTTTCGTATATCCAAAACCATTGAGAAGTTAAAACAAAAAAGTATTAAATCCTAGACAAAAGAAATTAAGGCTCGAATTTGCTAAAGGCCTATAATAGTGTTTGTGCTTAGAGATTAAAATCTAGTACTCATTTGCTAAGTACTATATAGGTATTTAAAATTCGACTAGCAATAGTCTCGTCTTTTTTAAGCCCAGTAAATGATTACCTTAGCTCTTAAGATTCAAAAATAATTTTTTTGGTGCAAATTTGTTTTCTTTTAGTATTAGTAAAGGCTATTTTACTTCACACACAAAATACGCAATTCTCGTTCGATGCTATGCACATTTAAAATAATGCGTTCCTAAAAAAAAACATAATCTATATTTAATTCGTTTACGATAACTTTTATTACAACAGTCTAGCTTCTTTCTACAAATTCATCAACCAAATATGATTATTTAACAATCTTATAATTAACCTTCAATTTCTCTGCATGATGTTGCAGATATCTATAATATGGGTGATTCTCTAGAAATATTCCTTTTTGTGCATCGGAAATGAAAATTTATTAAATACATTTTAGAACCTCTAAAATTTATAAACATGTTAAGCAATTAAAGATTTAACACCTTCATAACTTGATCATGCTAATTTGTAGCATTTAAATTTATTTTAAACAATATTTTTTATAGTCAGAAAGCTATTTAATATTATTAATTTATTATTAATTATAATTTAAAAAAATTGTAGATTTTAAAACACTTACCAAAATATGAAATCTTTTGACCACCAATAATTATTTGTCAAGATTTGAAGGTTTATTTTTTGTTGACAGTTCAAAAACAATTGATATTCATATTAATTTTTAATATGAGCCAGAGGAATGATGATTTCAACATTTTTTACAGTTTATTTAAAATTAAGCATTTTTTCTTAAACTTAAAATAGTTTAGCATGTTTGTATAAGTTAACTTTATTGTAGAAAAATTGCAAAAATATTTTATCTACTGTCATTCTATTTTTAATTTGAGCCAGAGGAATGACGCTTCAGGTTGTGAATCGTTGTAAAAGCTTCAATTTATATATTTTTAACTTTAAATAATGATTTTTTTACAAAACCCACTTGACAAATTATTATTAGGGATGTCAATGTATTTAATAAGTATGAAAACAAATAAATAACTCAACTAATATAAAAAATATTCAATAATATACAACAAGCCAGAGGAATGATGCAAAACCAGAGGACAAAATTCATTTTCCATTTATGGAAAATCTATAAGATCTATTTTATTTATACTTTGTACAAATATTCTACAATCCCTTAGCTTCTAGAAAATATCTGTAAAGTATTGTTTTTCAAATATTAAATAGTTGTTTTACGTTTTGAAAGAATGAAAAATTGACATAGGACAGGTTAAAAAGCTCACTTTTAGTAGTTAAAATTACAAAAAAAGGTACTTTAAAGTTATAAAATAAATAAATTCTTTTGCAGGATTTTTAGAAAAAGTGGTAAACTATTGACATATAGAGAGAAATTGTCATAAATTATTATTATTATTGAGAAAATCTTGAGGACATACAAAAGTAATATTTCGGGGGAATCATCCATATATATTCATTAAAAATCTAGTTTCTAAATTCTAGAATTTCTATTCTTTCTAGCAAAATTTGTTTTTATTTGAAAAGATTTTATAAGTCATCTGCAAAATTTTGTGAATTCTTTGCAAGAAGAGATTGTAAGACGTAAAGTATTGAATCATAGATCTATAGAGTCTGGAGACCCCAGAGAAGTATAATAACAATATAACAGAAACGACAATTGCTATTTAGAAACGGCGGTCTACCCAGAGCATGAATAGAAGACTCCATTCAGAACTACGAGACCGACCGCATTCGATCTATGTGTATGTGTTCATGACTCTATACACACAACATATAGATATAAGGTATACATTATACAATTATACGTATGCCCGCAGCGAGAGACCATATAATTTACTTTAATTTTAATAGTAAGTAACTTGATGATTCTTATGCAGGCACTTGAAATGCTGAGATCACTTTAACCGAAATTACGAAACCAAATCTTTATCGTCTATTGATATTACCCATTACCAAAAAATACTTTATTCTTATTTATTTACTTTATTTTTCTACATTAGTATACTGAAAAAAATTAACAATGTTATCATGACAAAATAGTTTTGTTGAGTAATTAATCTCTAAAAGTTTTATTATAAAATTATTGAAATATGTTAAATGAGGATATTTTAAAACTGTAAAAGTTCATTAATAAATCGTATTGAATAAAGTTTTTTGAGCAACTGACATCTGACACAAAACAGATTCTTATAAAAAGTTAATTTATTCTTATTTAATCAGTAGTTTAAGCAAATAATAAACTTTTTTTACTTAATAATGTTTTAGTTTTTTGAGTAAAAGCTATATTTGTAAAATAGTTATTAAACTTATTCATAAAAAAGCGAAATCGAACTAAAATCTGTAACCTAACCTCGAAATCGATATGTCGTATTGCTGATTATAAGAACAAAAATTTATTAACGAAGAATTTTCAATTTACAAATATCTGGATTTAACCAAGATGATTTATAAATTTAATTTTGTTTACTAGAATAAATTACAAAAACGTTTAAATCCCCTAATTTAATAGATAGACTTTAAAAAACATATCTTCATTAATCCAAAAAAAAATTCTTTTATAAATAACTCATTACAATTTTTCTACATCTTAAAAATGAATTTAGTGGTTATTTGAGAAATGTCAGTAGCTTAAATTTGTCAAAATAACAAAAAAAGGTTTATAATTTTTGAAAACTTACTCCTCAAAAACTCTTTATCTAACCTAGAAACATGAAAAATTTAATATAAATTAATTTAACAATTACAAAGCAAATTATACTTGAAAATATTATTTATATATTTGAAGAAGTTTTTTTTTATTATTTATATACTTTGTATTTAATTTTTTTCTTCATTTATTGGTTTTTATTTCTATAACCAACATATTTAACAATACTTAAAAAAATTTTGTTGGTACTACTAAATTTTGTTGTTAAAGTTACAAAAAAATTCACCAAAATTGCATGTAAAGAAAACTAATTATAAATTTTTTTAAAATGTTTTATAATTTAGGAAAAACGTGACAAAAAGTATAGAAACTAACTTTTAATGTAAAAGTATTTAGACAAAATGTTGCAAATTTACTTTACAACAAAATAAATTGGACAAAAATTAAAGATTTCTGAGATTCAGAAACATTTTAGAGAATTGAGAGAAATTATAAATTTGTTTTTAATCTCAAAAGTCCTTCATTTTTATCCAATAATGAGTTTTAACCGTGTATTTAGTTTTAAATTAAATTTTTCACCTTGTGTATAAAAAAATTACAGTAAAAGATATTTTTTCTATTTTAAAATGCAAATTAATAACATCAAACATAACCTCTTCTCGAGAATGTATCTAATTTCTCTTTAAGAAGGTCCTCTCCATTTTCTTAACCTCAAACCAAACAATCGTTTTTCACCAATTCTGACAAATAATAACTCATTCTTCTCGTTAAAATATTATCTCCAATTCTAATTGTTGGGTTTTGTTACATAGTATTTTGTTTAAAAAAATACGTAAAGAACAAATTTTATTTGTTTAATAACTTCTAAACAAAATATTATTTAACAAAACCCAACAAATAAAATTATAGAGAATGTTTCAACGAGAAAAATGAGCTATTGTCAAAATTTGTCAAAACTGGATGAAAATTGCAGTTAATTGAATTTAAAGAAAAAACATAAAATGTTAAATAATTCTTATTATTTCATAACACATTTTAGCTGAACCTAATTTTTTCTCAAAAATATACAACTGGATCTTTCAAAATTTAGTGAAATTAATTTTAATCATAGTTTTATTTGGGGTAAAAAAAGACTTTCTAGTTTGAGGTTATGTAAATAGAGAGAGTTTTTATTTACAATTGTTAAAATTATTATTAATCTATTTCTATTTTATTTATATTATCCGCTTAATCCAAATCAGTAGTTTTCGACTAATAAAAACAAAGAATATCACTTAAACTATTACTTAATGAATTAGTTAATGATAAATAAAATAGCAAACCCTAATAATCCAATTGTATAGTACATCTCTACTATTAATTAATAGTTTAAACCTAATTATCTCATGACTATCATTTTCTTTATTATTTCCAACATTTTACAATTTCATATTCTTATTTTAAAATTTATATACTCTTTTAAAAATAATTCAATATCTGTCAAAAGTTTGATATAAGAGCCAGCAAACTTTTGATTACGAGAACTTTTTGTTTTAACGTAAAAAAGAAAAACTTTATTTAAATGGTGTGGAATTTTATCGAAAAAAGGTCATTTGATAAATTTTTTTTCAACAAAGAAATATTTCTTTGTTTCTTTTATTCAGAAAATATTATGGAAAATCTTTATCTACGTACTCCAATGAACAGTTTCTTTCAGTAAGCTAACAAAGATAAATTCAAGTACAAAAAATAATAGCAAATTCTAATCTAACTTCTAACAACTTTTTGGACTATTTTCCAATACTCAGAACGTTCCAAAAATAAAATATCCACAAGCTGCTTACTTTCAATTGTAGGAACTATTTCTTATTTTTGAGAAACGAGTGAAAAAAAACCCCGAAAAAAATGTACACATAAATGATAAATCATTACGTTTATATTTAGAGTTAGAAACATTTCGAGAAAAATTGAATCATTCACTATTAAACCTTTTACGAATTATTCGTTAATTTTGAGAGTAACAAAAATGTTTTACGAAAAACTACAATAATGTATGAAGAAAACAAAACAATCTTTTAAAAATAAACAATACTTAAAACGAAGAGAAAAAATACTTTCGTCTCTGGAGAATTAAGAAAAGAAAATAATGATTATTATCGCACAAGAAAGAAAGAGCTGCAAGTCCGGGATTGAAAAACCGCAAGAACCAATTTCATGAAGACAAAACAGACCAAAATGTAATTAATCCTCCCGGAGATCACCAAGTTTCAATCCACCACATTAGAATCCTCAACTTTCTTCCAAAACATTTCGACGAGCCGACACAAAATCATCCGTCTCTGTCTAGTTTTTCTCTCGAACCTGCTCAGCAGGCAGTGGATTGTCGAGTGGGGACTGTGCGAGAGCGACGAGAAAAAAAAAATAAATACAAAAAAAAAGAGAAACCCCGAGTCTCGGGACGAGGAATCGCAGTGGGAGAGCGCAAAGGGATGCGGCGAAAATTTTGACCAGAGCCTCCGCCAATCGCTCAGCGTCCAAGCCTCGAGGGTTGGAAAATCGCGTGCTTCGAAATTCGCGGGGTTTCTGTTTCGTTCTCAGTCGAGGGGAATGTTTTTACCAGCGTCGCGATGCCTTCGAGTTGCTTGGAAAAAATGGTAGGGATTGCTCGTGTCTGATTGGCTGGTCTAGTGGCGCCGCCTTTCCCTCGCACCAGTTTGCTTAACTCGAAATCAGCTTAAGATCCTTCAACACAGTCAGTCTGTTTGGTTGCTGCAACGCTGGTCTGTCTCCAGGTTGCTTTCGGGAGTCCAACAAGACACTGCTTTTTTTTTCTTATTAAAAAATTAGAAACCGGCTTCTCGAAACCAACCCTCGCTCACTCCGACCAAAAGACCACGAGTGAGAGAGACAATAAACAAAACAAAGAAAAAACAATTATTTAAACAAAAGAGAGTAGTGCGTCGATAAAACAAAAGTGCACAGTTCATTTTAATTATTCAACGTAGACTCTTCTTTTACTTGGTATCAAAAATAGTAATACTTATCACGTACGATAACACGGGCTCAGAGTAACCGACAACAAAGGCCAATTCTGAGAATTGGTTTGCATCGTTTTAAATACGTGTTTCACGTTTTTTTTTATTATTATTGTCGGCGTAAGCAGCGTGTGTGCTTTTTTTTTATTTACCCGCATAAATGTAACCACAGACCGAGTGTCAGTTTTTCTATTTGTGTTTGGAAGTTTATCGCGCAGAAAAGCTGATTATTCAGACGATCTTCAGGTTTGTCCTGGCTTAGCAAAGGAGAAACCGAAGAAACGGCACAACACACGAAACTGACGAGAGACTTGAGGAGAAAGAAGAAAAAAAACTAGTGAAGAAAACTTGTGTTTTTGTGCAAATTGTGGAAACATGTCGGCTGCTGTAATGAGCACACCTATGTTCGAGTGCAATGAGCTTTTTAAGGTAATTAATCTAATTTGTGGCTTTTTCCAGTGTATTTTCATAATTTTTTTAACATAGTGGTTCAAATTAATTAAATTACAAAAACAATCGGGTACCTATTGTCGTATTTGTGCATTCTTTTGTCAAATTAAATGTAAACATTGTAGAGGTTAGATTTTTCAACAGTTGCAAACAATGACAGACCTGTCTCAACACGACTAAATTTAAATTATTAACGTTTTCATTCGCGTCAGCTGTTTCCGATTGAAGTTGAATCTTTTTTCAATCAAATTATGATTAGTGGGTGGAATATAATTAACGTATTTAAATTCAAGACTACGTTTTAAAAGAAATTTTTTTTTTAAATTGAATATTTATTTTTTAATGCTAAACAGATGAAAATTAAACTTTTTAAAGCAGATTATAACCTTTATAAAACAAAAGTTTGCGTGTTTAAAATAAGACTTTTAAAGAGATTCCCCTTTTCAAACTATAGATTACATGTTAAATGTAAGAATTTACCATTTTTAATCACAAGGTTGCAATTTTAAAGTAAGAGATTACCCATTTACGATAGCCTATTTAAAGTCACAGATAACTTTTTAAAAGGACAATTATTCTTTTTAACGAATTTAAATAAAAATAAAAGACTCGATAATTAATAAATAATAACAGATAAAATGAGTAATAATAGGGAACGGAAGACGGTTAATTTACAAATAAAAAATGTGCGTAAAGGCAAATTTAAAAAGGGAATTCCAGCGTCAAACAGGACAAAATAATATGAGGATCATTTTATATTCATGATAGACGGATTAGCTACATCCTTACATATAAATAAGTCCACGCTTACCTGCGTTTTACCCACGGTAAAATCACACCCACCGTTTCGACATTCTTACACGAGATTATTTTCACATTTTGATTATACAATAATTTGTGAATTGTGGTAAATAAATGCTATAAAAATGATAATTGCAGTGGCTATGAAAGAAAATCAATTTAATGGATGTTGCACAATATTTCTTTCAACAATTGTTATCATTGTATAGTATTTTAAAATAATCTTTTAATGCCGGATAATAAAATAATTCTACTTGCAAGTATAAGTAGTAAACGACCAACTAATTCCACGCTTAAAAAGTTATTAACAGACAACAAAATAATGTTAGTGAATTAAAAATAATCTTGTAAATTAAAATAACTTTAATAAATAATAATTAATTTCGTTAAAATTAATTTTTCACGTAATAGTATTAAATTGAAATTGCTTCTAATCGCTTTTCGAGAAACATAAAACAGAAGCGGTTTTTTTTAATATTACGCGATATTTTATGATGGTAAAAAACGCTTCTGTTAATATTCTCTTGTTACCGGTCTCTTATTTCTCCTTTAAAGAACGATAGTTCGATTTTTCTTAAAGTCGATCAAATTTCGCTTTCTGTATTTTTTCGATTCGCATTTTGCTACTGAAATGTTAATAAAACTTCGTCTAAAATACTCGAACTGGTTTTTTGTTTTGTTTAATTTTTCATTTCATCGTTGAATACTTTTGTTCGATTCTATTCTATTTAAAACTTTTACGTAATTATTTCGTTTATTTTATTTACCAATTTTATTTAAAAATAAACCAAATGTATTTAATTATTTTGTTTATTTTATTTAAATATTTCTCTAATTTCATTTAATTACTTTGTTTACTTTATTCAACTATTTTTTTTTCTCCAATTTCCCTCACTATTTCTTTCAATTGACAAATTAATTTTATAAATATTATTGCCCAGCATTTATTGACAATTCTCGCAACCGAAATGCATCATACAAATGTTGATTTATTGCTTTATTGTACCAGTTGAATGTCAGGAATATAAATTGACGATTTTTGCTGTTGTGCTTGTCTCTTTTCCTTTTTAAATTTGACTGGTCGTTCCACTCGATGAATTTTTGTTATTGCACACCCACTGATTTCGTCTGAAAAGGTGCATAACAATGAGAATAAAATCAAGAGAAAGAGAGAGCGAAAGCGGGCAAAGACACGCGACTAAATAAGACAAAACGAAAGGAACAACTCTCGCCTTTCAGAGCAAAGTCTTTCAGTTTCTCCACCTTGTGAGTTTCACCAGTAGATCAAATGAATCTTATTCAACTAACAATCAAGACGAATGTCAACTTTTCACCTTTTCAATTAAAATTAATGGCCTGCTATAAACGGCTAATTAAAAATAAATCCAATTATCAGACGGAATAATTTAAACACATTTTATCGCTGTTATTAAAGAATTATTCCTTAATGCATTCTCTATTAAGTAAATGCCTTTTTGAAAAAGTATTAATGACATTTTCGATTAAGTCAATGTTAATCTTGATTACGTAAATTACATTTTCGATCAAGTTAATTTCAATCTTGATTATGCAAATTGCATTTTTGATTGGTTTATTCTTTTTTTTTTTTTTTGTCAAAACAAAAAAATTAACTTATTTTTCAATTTTCGGGAAATATTTAAAAAGACGTTAGTTTGAAAATTTATATTTGCAGGAAAGAATTATTTTATTATCTGTCGTTAGTTGATGATTATTCGAAAGTGAACTTTCAGTGATTTTTTTTTCTTCTTAAATTATGAATTTAATTAACACTGGTACTACGTGGTACGGATTCTCAGTGTGTTGTGGAAGATTAAGTTGTTGCAAAACAATCGGAAGGTGATATTAACGTCACGATGACACGAAGCTAATCGACTTTACTGAAAAGTTGGTAAACAAATTTGCTAGACACCTTGTTTGAAAACACTTGCTCCGTCCATTAATTCAATATTTCATTCTCTTTTGAATCATTCATGCGAATTTTAATCCACGATGATGACAATAATTATAATTCTTCAATTGTATATCTGAGTGAAGTAAAAAAAAGAAAATTGAATGAAAGAAAAAGTTAAGTTGACAGGGAAATTGGATAATTTTAAATTTCAAAAATACAAAGATTAAAAACGTGTAATAATAAAAAAAAATGTTAATTATCAACTATCAGGCTCAGAAGATACTTGATACGGCCCTAAGTTCGTCTCGCTCTCGAAAGTAATGATGCGTGTCAGGGAATAAGCAACAGGCTTGTTTGATACTTCATAATTTTATTTCTTTCTGTTTTTCCAATGGCTCGAACCGAGATGAAAATATTGAAGGAAAAAAAAGGAAGTTGAACAATCGGAAACCACAGTAGTCTAATAGAGCGTAACATTATAGTCTCGTTTGTCTCACAAAACTTGATTAAAACTTTTTCTGCGGTCATTACACTATAAAATATTCTTGACTTATTGGAATCTCGTAAATGGAAGTCAAATGAAAAATGCTCCTTTTTTCCAATTAGTGCAAGTCAATCAGAGTTAAGCATCGCAATTTCATTGATAATTTCTTTTTCTCTCGTTTATTTGTATTTTATATATTTTATATATATAACTTACCCACAAGTAATGTAAATTAAAATTACTAATGACCAGATTAAAACGACTGGTTGACTTTACATTACTCCAAATAACTTTGTCTCCTCATTTTTATTAGTTTTGAATATCTTATATTCCCAATTTACTTTTCTCACGCCAATTATTTCTTTCATGAAAAATTGATTTCAATCACTTCCTGTTGGAAAAATTTTAAATTTTCTTTATTATAATTTTGTTATTTCTTTTTTTTTTTATTTACAATTAAGTAAATACAAAGACTTAATGAAATAAAAGTTTTGTTCTTTAAAATAATAGTTCGTAAACGGCGTACATTTTATAAAGGAAATGTCTGAATCATTTTGAATCATTCTTTTCATTTCTGCTGAAATGTAAACCAATGTGTTTACTTTTGTTATCACATGGTTAATACATATGTTACTCTTCCTTATGAAAGTCTGTTTCAACATTTTAATTCATTTTTCTTTGTCCTTTTCTTCTTTTTCAAAATTTAAATTAAATTTTTCTCTTTATACTAAAATTCTAAGGAAACAAAAAAAAATGTGGATGATTTTAAATAGTTTTTACTGTATTCTTGTAATGTTAATCTAGTTCTATTTATTTTAAATTAATTTTTGTATTTTAAACAATTTTCGATAAAATTTCGACACATTGTAGAGAAAGAGAGAAAAAGCTGATAAAAATCAGTTTCTTTTTTGTTCGCCTTGACTTTTGTTACGAGATCGGAGGATTTTTCCATTTCCGCAAAAATAGATGGCTCGACCTTTGCCACAAACTAGAGTTGGCTCATTTGCTTTTCTGAGAGACGACCCTCCGTTTCATGTAGGTTTCACCTCGTCTCGTACAAGAAAGAAATATTTGTATACAAAACTTTTTCTTTGTGCGACGACCTTTCACACCACACAAGAAATAAAAACGTTCCACGAAATGAGTCATGCTTGCACGATTTATTCACTTTGTTACTCTCAGACCATTGTTTTACACAGTCATAATTCAGTATCTATATATATATACTCATTCAAAGTTTGCAAAAATAGTTTTTTACTTTTTAAATCTGTAATATATTTTCGAATTAGTATCTAGTTTTTTTAAAATTATGATGATAATATCAGGGTAAACACATACTTTTTAGGAAAATTTAAATGATTTTCTCATAAAATGTAATGATTGTTTCATAAAATTAATTAGTTAAAATTTTCATTTTAGGGAATTTCATTAGAATTAATTAATTCAATTTATCAGAATTATTAAATAGAATTTTAAGTGAATCTTTAATTTTTTTTAGATTTAGAATTTTTATTTGTTCGAATTTTTACTTGCGTGAATATAGATATTTAATAGAATTATTTGAAACGTCGAGTTTTAATTTGACCGAAATTGCAAATAGCCGAACATGCATTCAACAGAAAAATTTTTGGCGCTAATTTAAAAATGTAAATACGATTAAAATATTAAAAACAAACTCTAATAATAAAAATTCGATTAAATGAAGAATCTGTCTGATCAAAGGTACAATTTGGGGACAAAATACAACAAAGCAAAACTTCAAAATTGGAAATATTAAAAATTAAAAAAAAATGTATGTAAGTTTTTTTCGCACATTGTTTTTAAATTGTAAAAATGGTAAAAAACAGTACACTACTCAGCAAATATTTTAGTTTTTTTAACTATTAATTAGATTTAGATTTGAGTTCAACGACAAAAAGATTTTCTCATATTTAGAATCTATTTTTTGCGAGATTTTTTTTGCAAATTTACTTGTTCTTTCATAAAGTTTTTAGATTTTCTTTATTTTTCTAAATTTTTTGTTGTACTTATTTTAAATAAAATAATATAAAAATGTGTTTGGTTTAATTTGCTTAAACTTTTTTATTTTTAAAGGATTTTTAAGTTTCTTTTGTGGAATTTCTTTTTATTTATCTTGATATATACATTTTTAATTTTATTTTTTGTACTTTTTACATTTTTTTAGTCTGCTAGATTAAGGGAAAAAACATTTCTCTATTTTAATTCTCTTCCTATTTATGTTTCACTATTTTTTTAGTTCTTCCTTGAGTTTTAATTAATTCTTTAATTTTTGTCATAATTTTTCCATTTCTAAGAAGTATTTTTCCTTCTTTTCAATTGTTTAGTTTGTATTTTATAATTATGAATTTTTGAAGACATTTCTTTGGTGCTTTTATCTACATTTTTTAAATTTTCTACTTTTTTGAAAGTTTTTACAGTCATCACAGACAGTCACTTTTTCACCTTTTTTCAATTTTGTCACCTTTTTTGATGATTTGTCCCCTTTTTTACCTTTTTTGATGACTTGTCACCTTTATACATATTTTTTCACCTTTTTTGGGGTCTAAATTTATAATTTTTTGTAAATATTTCGATGAATGTTCATAAAATTCAGATTCAATGTTTGAATTTAGTTTTATTGATGATTGAAACAATAACAAAAAATCCGATTTACTAATATAAAAAAGGTAAAAATGGTTCAACAACCATCGCCTTTTTCAAATTGCCAATTATTATTTTGAAATTTCAATATAATTCTTTAATTATCTTCTTCAATTTTCAATTGTATTCATTAATTTTCATTTATTTTCTAAAATTTTTACTATAATTTTCTTCAGTTTTTAATTGTCAACTTAATATTCTTCTTCAATTTTGTAATTATTGTTTAATTTTTTTTTAATTATTTTGTTCTGTTGTCGATTATTCTCGACAGCTTTCGATTTTTTTTACTTTTTTTTTTATTTTTAAGTATTTTTCTTAGTATTTAATTAATTTAGTAATTTACTAATTTTTTCTTTAATTATTTTATTAAATTATTTTGTTCAATTTTTCTTGTTTTGTTGTCTATTAATCTAGCCATTTTTCGATTTTTTTTCCAATTGTCTATTATTTTCCCCATTTTTCAGATATTTTCTTCAATTTTTCATTTATTCTCGTCATTTTTCAATTATTAATTTTTTTCGCAATTTTCAATTATTTTCTACAAATTTTCCAATTTACAATTATTCTTAAAGTTTATAATAATTATTCTTTAATATTTTGTTCCGTTAACAATTATTCTCGACAAATTTCTAATTTTTTTTTCAATTGTCAATTACTTTCTTAGAATTTTTAATTAATTCCTCAATCTTTAATTTATTTCTTCAATTCTTAATTATTTTCTTTTCTCAATTATTATTTTTAATTTGAAATCTCAGTCTTCAATTTTCAATTATTTTATTCAATATTCAGTAATTCTGACCTTTTTTCAATTATCAATTATTTTTATCAAATTTGAATTTATTCTTAAATTTCCAATTTGTTTCTTAATTTTTTTATTTTCTTCAAATTTTAATTTTTCAATTATTTTCTTCTATATTCCACAATTTTCAGCTTTTTTAGTTACTTTTTTCAATTTTTAATTATATTCTTTAAATTTCAATTCCATACTTCAATTTTTCAATTATTTCCTGCAATTTTGTCAATTTTTAGTTATTTTCTGAAAATTTTATAATTATTCTTCGATTTTTTCAATTTTTTTGGGCTGTGTATTAGTCTAGCCATTTTTTGAATTTTATTTTCAATTGTTCATTATTTTAGTCATTTTTAAGATATTGTCTTTAATTTTGTAATTATTCTCGTAATTTTAATTATTTATTGCTGTTGTAAATATTTAGTTTTAAATGACTAAAAACAATGCAAAGTTTTTCGAGACCTTGGGCGCGTGTTAATATTACTACTTATTTTATATTTGGTCATAGAATTTGATGAAAAATGGCCTGGAAAACCTGTAAGTCATTGAATATTGAAATATTGAAAACGTAGCAACCCTGTTTTAAACACATTCCAGTTTGTTGTTTGTTATATTTTTTGTCACCTTTTCACCTTTTTTGAAGATAAAAGATACTGTAATGCCTGCTTTTATTTTATATTATGTGAATTTAATCGTGTACTAATTATTCTAATTTGAACATCGTTCTTTTATTTCATTTTCTTTTCTTTTAAATTGTTTTTAAATTTTACAATTTTTCAGTAATGAATATAAAGCGTTAACCTTAAAAATTAATAACATCACTCACACAGTTCTTGTAAAAATATCTTTCCTCAATGTCAAATTTCTCTTTTATTTTTCAAAAATCCATCCCTCGTAATTTTTAGCAAAAATCAGCTGTAAATCCTAAACCCAAAAACTGCAAAGAATAGATTTATTTTCCAATAGGCGAGGAGGGAAAATTTCCTTTTAAAGTGTGATCTTCGGACCGGAAATGAGACCACGTGTTTTCCCCTGGGGGCAAAGAGGGGTAAGGATATTTAAAATTTCACGACCTCTTAATCGTGATTCGAGTGGTTCCCTAATTTCTGTTTTGATGCATATGTATGCCGGAAGCACTGGTTTAGTATCTCAGTCACGTTTTGCCGAGGAGTCATAGGGTCGTAAGTGCGAACCTGTTGCTTCTTTCTGGTTGTGTTTACGATGTTCCCTTTGTACGAAACTGCCAGCAGCCACGCTCTTGCACACTTTTATGCACTTGCAGCAGGCCAGCCTCCTTCCCATTGTCCAAGTATCGACCACTCGGAGCTTTACTTTTGGATTGCTTTGCTTGAAAAATTTTCCCATATTCCTGAAAAGAAACGAGACGCATAAAAGGGGAGGATTTCCGTGCACCTTGCTTTTTCACTCGTCGTTTCTTCGTCTTGTTAGTTGTTGTTATGCTTGTACGTGTGTGCAGTTGTAGTTCCAAGCGAACGACGAGGGTTGGCCTGCCTCTCTCGTTTTGTCCTATGAAGCCCGTTTCACACCAGTCACAACTCATACCAAGTCTTCACTTTCACTCTCGTAACTTACTTTCTGAAGAATAACAAAGGCCAAATGAAATGTCGTTAAAAACACGGCTTTTATTAATTTCTCGGAAAAAAAGAACCTTTTTCTCATCTGTTATAACATCACTGTTGAACAAGATTTGAAAATACAATAAGTTTTCAATTACAGGAGTTATTGATTTTTAATTCAATACAGGTTTGAATGAAAATTCAAAACTGGGTTCAAAATTGCTGCGGGCGTGTACCATATGACATTAGGGAGGTTCTTGTGAAAAAATACCAAAAAGTATTTTTCTAAATTAATTGTTGGAGTTATTTTAAGTGTAATATTATAAAAATGTGTTTGGTTTAATTTGCTTAAGCTTTTTTATTTTTAAAGAATATTTAAGTAGGTAAAAAACATTTCTCTATTTACTTCCTATTTTAAATTTTAAATTTTATTCCTATTTTTTTTTTAAATTTCTCTATTTTCTACTTTTTTTGAAAGATTTTATTCTTAAATTTTTTATTATGTGAATTTAATCTTGTACTAAAAATTTCATTTGAACATCGCTCTTGTACTTCATAGAATTTCTTTAAATTTTACAAAATTATATTAATTCTTTTTTTATTCAATTTGTAAAATAATTATCTAATCTTTCTAATTTTAAAATGTTGTTCTCTTTAGTAATGTATTTAAACGTTTTGTTAATTATCATCTTATTTATTATTTTAATTTAAAAAAAAATATATATTAAATAGTTTAGTTTTTTGAAAAGAGTTTCTACTATTTTATATATTTTTATGTCATTGTTTCATTTCTTGTGTTGTTTTTTAAATCTTTTCTTTATTTCTTTAATTAACTACTTACAAATAAACATTTGGAGATTTTATATACTGATAATATTAAAAAAAAATCAATTATTGATTTAAATCAAAAAAATCATGATTTTTAACAGCCCTGAAAAATACAATTGTTTAATTATATATTCGTAAAATTAAATTTAAACCTAACCTCAAAATAATGGTCTCTGTTTTGACTAGTACCGTCATACCATAGAACCTCCTTAAGTGTTGTGAGAAAGATCTTATTTTAAATTAAAACAAAATGTAGTACATTATCATATCAAATCTTTGTTTCTATTAATCAAAAAAGGTTCAAGCTGGGACTGTTTAAAGCAAATTTTATGACCTTTCAAATGATGTATAAACAATTTGATTTTGCTAATTTCTAAAGAGTTATCAACATTTAAAGACGTTTATCTTTTTAATACGATTTTTGTAAGTGGTCCCACAATTTTGGCCGATTGTGTAATTCTATAAAAATGTGAATTTTATTGTTATGTGTCTTAAATGAGTTTTTAATAAGAGAAACATAACCTAAAGATTTGTAGAGTCTTCAATTATCTGAATTTTCAATAACATGATATTAAATTTTCAACAATAGCACGAATTGTAAAAAAAAATTTCTTGTCCAAGTTAGTGAAGCATCATATACAAGGTTAATACGGTTCTGGGAAAACTGGAATTGTCATGGAATATTTTTGTAGTTAGGAAAAAACTCGGAAAGTCAGGGAATTTTATAAAATGTTGTTTTAGGAAATTAATTTAATTAACTTCTCTTTTTATGATTTCAATCAGTGATATTTTATTTGAAAAGTCAATTTTCAAAAAAAAGTGTCAATTTTCAATGCTGTTACTGAAATTGAAAATTATTTCCATTTATCAATCAGTAAACATTTACTGACAATTTAGTCATTCTCAACTGATTTCCTGTGAAATTCCATTGATTGAAATCATGAATAAAGAGTGATTTTCAATATAAAAGTATTCTCCTTAAATTATATAATTATTCTTTAATTTTTTTTATTATTTTGTTCTGTTGTCTATTTTTCTCGACAGCTTTCGAATTTTTTTATCAATTGTCAATTATATTCCTCATTTCTCAATTATTTTTTTAAATACATATTTAATTATTGTCGGCATTTAAAATTGTTTTTTTTTTAACTAACAATTATTTTCTTCACATTTTAATTTAATTATTTAATTTTATATTTATTTCCTCTATTTTTACATTTTCTTCAATTCTCAACTATTTTCTTCAATTTTCAATTATCTTATTCAATGTTCAATAAATTCTCGTCTTTCTTCAATTATCAATAATTTTTTGAACTTTCAATATAATTCTTTAATTGCCATCTTCAATTTTCACTTATTTCCTAAAATTTTTTTTATAATTTTCTTCAGTTTTTAATTGGCAACTGAATATACTCCTTCAATTCTATAATTATTCTTTAATATTTTTTCAATAATTCTCTTGCATTGTCGATCATTTTCGACATTGCTCGAACTTTTTTACTGTTTTTTTAATTGTCAAGTATTTTCCTTAATATTTCATTATTTTAGTCATTTAGTAATTTTTCTTTTAATTATCAATTATTTTCTTACAATTTCAATTTTATTTTTTAATATTCAATTTATTTCTTCAATTTTTAATATTTTCTCTTATTATTTTCGTAATTTTTCAATTATTTCATTCAATTATTAATTATTTTCCACAATTTACAATTATTTCCTACAATTTTTTCAATTATTCTCTTAAAATTTTATAATTCATTTTTAATCTTAATTATTTTCTTTTTTTGTCTATTAATACAGTCATTTCTCGTATTTTGTTTTAAATTGTCTATTATTTTCCTCATTTTTCAGATATTTTCTTCAAATTTTCATTTATTCTCGTCATTTTTCAATTATTTTTTTCAATTATATTAACTTTTTTCCGCTATTTTCAATTATTTTTTACAAATTTTCTATTTTTTAATTATTTTGTTCTGTTGTCGATTATTCTTGCCATTTTTCAAACTTTTTTTTTAATTGTCAAGTATTTTCCGTAATATTGAATTATTTTAGTCATTTAGTAATTTTTCTTTAAATGATTAATTATATTCTTACAATTGCAATTTAATTTTTTAATCTGCAGTTTATTTCTTCAATTTTTAATATTTTCTCCAATTTAATCTCGTTATTTTTTAATTATTTCCTTCGATTATTAATTATTTTCCACAATTTACAATTATTTCCTACAATTTTTTCAATTATTCTCTTAAAATTTTATAATTCACCTTTAATCTTAATTATTTTGTTTTATTGTCTATTAATATAGTCATTTTTCGAGTTCTGTTTTCAATTGTCTATTATTTTCTTCTTTTTGCAGATATTTTCTTCAAATTTTTATTGAAGAATTTATTTTTTACAAATTTTCTATTTTTTAATTATTTTGTTCTGTTGTCGATTATTCTCGCCATTTTTCGAACTCTTTTTTTAATTGTCAAGTATTTTCCTTAATATTTCATTATTTTAGTCATTTAGTAATTTTGCTTTTAATTATCAATTATCTTCTTACAATTTCAATTTAATTCTTTAATCTTCAATTTATTTCTTTAATCTTTAATATTTTCTCCAATTATTATTCTCGTCATTTTTCAATTATTTCTTTCAATTATTAATTATTTTCCACAATTTACAATTATTTCCAACAACTTTTTCAATTAATTTCTTAATTTAATTTTCTTAATTTCTTCTAATTAATAATATTTAGTTCGAACCAAAATCGAAAATTGTGAATTAGAACTTTTATTGACATTTGATGCTTGTTCGTTTTATTACTGAAAATAGCCTTATTAACCTACTAAGCTTTTGTTTTCTCAAGATTAGCATTCAATATAAAAGTGACGCATTAAAACTGCAGTTCAATATACTCTTGCATTTAAAAACTTTGATCTTGAGCTGATGAGTGGACTGGAATTATCATATCTATTTTTATACATCAAATGACAACGGATTAATCTACTATTGCAATTTTTACACATATTTTGTAAATCACTTTTTCCTTTGATCTCATCTGGAAAAAATCCAACCTCAAATACTATATTAAAGATGATAATATTCCTCTCGGAAAAACTCAAGTTGGCAAAAAGAAAAAAAGCTTGTCATCCTTTATAAAAATAGGAGTTATTTTAACGAAACTGACAACCTCGTTCGAAACCAGAAACACGTGGTGAAGGGTTAAAGACACTTTTATGATGACTAAAAAACAAAACTCGTGACAGATTCATCCGAGGACTTATCATGATTTTTTTTTTCTCAAATTTAAAAATTGCACGTTTTTTTAATATAATTTTCATTTTATAACTCTATTCTGTTGAAAATGTTTAATCTATAAATCTTTTGTTCTCGTTAAAATCTAACGATAAAACATAATCAACTTGAGTTATTTTTTTTTTTTTTTTTTTTAATATAAAAAGACTTGAGACGTGCTGGAACAGTGAAAAACACTTGAGTGATATCTCGATCGTGTAATGACTTTATTACTCGTATATATTGTATGTTCAATTTATTGACTTGTGAGGCAAACAGAATGACGTCAACAGTGATGAGTAGAGTATAATAAACGATTCTGGAAAATGTTCATCTGGCAGAGTGCCAACCGTCCAAAAAAAAAAGCGTGGGAGGATGCCTTTTGCGCTTTTCCTTTGTCCTCACCCTCGCAAATGTCGCAAAAAATATCTTCTCGGAAAAAGAATTGACAAAAGTGTGAACCCTTGGCATGAAATTTACAACCTTTAAATTTAGATTTGCCGAGACATTGAATTTTTTGTCAAGTTTATTTAAATTTAGACTGATTGATTTCTTTTTTTTTTTTTTTTAATTCAATATTGTTAGTCTTTAAACATGAATGAATTTATTTTCCTATTAAATTGGTTTTTCAAAGTTAACTAGTAATGTATTAAAATTAAATAAAATATTTGCATTTGAATAATTAATACAACACTCTGATAAGATAAGTGCTGCTCATTTGAAAAATATCAATTAACCGAAATGTCTATTTTTTAGAAAAAGAAAAAAAATGTTTATACAGATTTTCAGACATATATTTTTAATTCAAATAGTCTTATACTCAACTGATATGAAAAAAAAAATTTAAAGGCTGTATTTCACGAGACCACTCGAGATAAAACACTTGTGGAAAAATACCACGAAAATTAACAGGCTTTGAAGTACAGTATATAATATAAGGTTGTGAGAAGGAAGATTGGGGATGAATTAAGATACAGAAAAGTAATTATAAAAGCTAATTCTCCGATATTAAATTGTGTATTTAATGTTAAAATAGCTGAAGTGAATTGAAAATAATAGTAAATTACGTAAAGCAATTTACGATTTCTAAAACAATGAAATTGAATCTGTTATTTTTGAACCTCTCCGATGCTGTAATCTAACGGGACGATATTTTCTTCAATTTAGTATTTTGCCATTTTTTTTCCATGAAAGCAACAACAATACATTGTACTCCGTGTATTATATTCATCACAGAGTGCAATTATGTTCGCAGGATAGCAACCGAGGGTCAAACGAGTTAATTCGTGTCTGGTTGAAATTTCCGAAGCGTGACAGCGACTTTAGACTGCACGCGAGTTAGAGTTCGGAGTCGAGAGATACTTTAAAAGTTGATGGACGAGAGCGAGAGAGAAAGAGAGAGAGAGAGAGAGAGAAAAGGTGGGAGAGAGACAGAAAAGCTGGGTCAACGGGTAGGCCTACGCACAGTGTACGGCATTAAAACACACGTGTATATATGAACACGTGAATCACATACGTGAACGTAACAAGTCTCATACACTTGGTTTTCTTCGTTGAGAGCATAAAGTCGCTTTGTGCCCGCAGAAAAGTCGTCGCGGTCATGTAGCAAAGCCTGACGCATACCCAAGTCTTATACTCGCAACAACCAGCAGTTCTTAACTCCAAGTCTTGCGTGCAAAGACTCGCTCACAAAGGGAAAAAACTCACTTGCCCAGGGAAAAAGAGAAGACACGCTCTTTTGCGCCGGAAAGGGAAACCTTCCCTGCTTCCTGCAATAGGTGCCTTTTTATCTTCAAATATGTTTATTTCTACCCAAGATTCTCAATATTTTAATTATTCCCTATAAAGCCTCCTGACGACTTATTTCGCAGCTGTGCGTTTTAATAATATAATTAATAAAGTCACTACTCCTTTTTGTAGCTTTCATTAACTGACAAGTTTGTTAATTTTACCAGTTTTTAAACTTACGTCTACTAAAATGTTGTTGGTGATCTCTTTTCTCTTCTAGGAGATATTTTCAATGTTTAAATAGTCGTGCGTAGGGTTAAAATTGAAGATTTTAAACATCAAAACATACTTTACGTTCCAGTTGTTTATATCCAAAAAGAAAAAAATGGTTTAGTCTGTAAACTTGTTCAAGATTTGACAAATTCTAGGTTGTTTAAATAAGTAGTGAAGACAGTCAATCAGCTGTTTCATACTGAGCATGCGCGAACACTATTAAGCCTTCCGCGCACGCGCAAAATCAAACAGCTGATTTCCCATCTTCAGATACGCTCTCAAACGGTTTAAAACTTTACAAACTAAACCACTTTTTTCTTTTTGGATACAATTCACTGCAATATAAGGAATATTTTAATCTTTAAACGATTCACTTTCTAATAGGCGCTTCAAAATTACCGAATTTTTACTACCAAAATATACCCACAATTCTAATAACTCATTTCAATCGTCTTTTGTTTTTCCATCAATTTCAAATTCAAGGAATAAAAACTCTTTTGTTGGTATGAAATTTTTACGAGGCTTTATTTTGGTTAATTTAGTTTGAAAAGTTTCAAATTCTATCCTTTCGATCATTTTATTATAATCGAATAAGTCAATATTGGAGCAGATGGTGTGTTTTCTCTAAATATATAACCGAGTTAGATATAAGCATCGAATGAATATGAATAGGAAATGAGTCATGGAACCTTTTTTTAACAAATCTAATCTACTCGTGATGAAAAATTGGATCATTTTTTTTCTGTCCATATGTATACCAACTGCTGCTAAAGAATTGTCTCGATAAGCTGAAACGAAACAGAATTCTTATCGGAGTATTTAGCGTTCTGAATAGAAGCTTTTGAAAAATTAAAATATTCAATACTTGTGTAGGTGTGGGTGAAAATTTTAAATGATAAGTTATCATCCGACAAATAGATAATAATAGTCTCGTAATCGAGTTGTCGACCTGCCGTTGTTAATCACGTGCAAAATGCATTATGAGACACGACGACCGGAAACGACTACCTGTCCTCAGTTACGCAAACCTGCAATTATTCACGAGAGAGAAGAAAATCTGTCTTGTTCTTCAAAAAACAACATTTTCGTTAATTGTATTCAATTTCGTCTTTAAATGATTTATAATGTTTCAAATATATAAGATTTAAATTTACTACATATATAGAAAGTTTTAATAAAAGTTTCACTTTTCGTAAAGGCAATTTTCTGCATTATTTAAAGAAATGGAGTGACTTTGTTGAAAAAGATGCGCAAGATGGAGTAAAACGATAGTAATAATTGTCGTAATTAGAATTTCAGTGGAGAATGATTATGTAAGAGATTGAGGCAACGACACCACGTTCTTGGGACAAAGCCGTGACTCAATTTTGTGTCGCTTCTGCTTTTCACCTCTGACCTTCCGAGATCGTAATAGTGACGGTGAAAGTTGTCTGCTTACCGTTGACATTTATCACCCGCTTCTCAACAAATTAACGGTGTCTTCAAGAAGGCTAATTCCCCCCCTCCCCCACCCAAAAGGTTAAACTCTAATTGAATTATATATGGCAAAGCGTGGCTAAACTTTTATCGCAATTGCGCCGAAGTCTTTAAAAAAGAAACTACTAAAAAGGCTTTCAAGGCTTCTTTTTTTATAATCCGAGAAACCTGTGACGAATTTGGGAAAATGGTTCCTTCTAGTGTAGCATGTCGAATTGAAAGATGGTACTGCCAGATAATTGGCCCATTAGACCGGAGCTGGAACCCTTGGAAATTTTCAAAAGAAGCCTCCAGTCACTTTTGAAAACGATTTTTCACGTTGCGAATCGGACAAACGAGATCTCTGTCGGAAAATCTTGAAAGGCACCGAGAGAGCATTGCGCAATTATTAAAGTGCTGTTTACGAAATGTAAAATTTGAAGATAGATTTTTGTGTGTGTGTGTGTGTGTAAAAATAATTTGCAATATTCTCAAGTTGTAGAAAATAGTTATTTTTACTAACGCGATTCGGAGTTTCTTGGAATAGAAAGAACAAATTGTGGTTTAACATCTAGAAATCCTGGGTGATTATGCATTATATAAGAATTAACGAGTGGCTCGTGAAGCGAGGAACGATAATTGGAAAAAAAGCACAAGTTTTAAAATTTACCTGTACACTTAGTATTCACTGTATGCAGAATATCCGATTTCTAATGACTGAAAAGTAATGAGAATTTTTTTCACGATATTTACATAATTGCTACAATTTACATCTTGGAAATACAAAACCAAGACTCTGATTGTATCTGTGTCTTCTAAATTACGGAATGAAATGAAGAATTGACAATACGAGATATGATAACCTTGTGTGAATGTGATACTCTTTATTTTTTTGAGTGTGGGTTGACATTTCATAATCAGATGGATGAAGTGGTATTTTACTATAGCCCATTGAATTCATGACACAAGTGGATTTTAATCTCATTCCAGGCAAATTTATCAATTATTTAGTTTTATAATTTTTCCATTAACAAAAGAGAGATTCCAATCTACTTGTGCTTTTTTTTTTTTTTTTTTTCTTTATTCGAATGAGAATCAATTATTACGAGAATGGAAATCGGTTCTTTATTCCAAGAACGAAACAAGTCGACTTAATCTATTCATATATAAATGAATGAGACACTTTAATTAGCATTCTTAATTCATCAAGGTTTGTATACAAATCCGAGAGATGAAAGTAACAATTTCTAATTCCCTCTTTTTATACACGCACTCGTGCACTTTCTGTTTCACTTTCTTTTGTTCCAGTCCCAATGTTCAATTTGGTGAAGGTTGAATATCCGGTTTTAGAATCTCGTAATGAGATATCCAGCTGTGTCAGTCTTAAACTTCACTATTCGATAACAGAAGTTGACATTTATTGGAAACAGGCCTTGGGCAGATTTTGAATTTTCTTTTTACAAAAGGACTGAAGTGAAAACTAATTTTGGAAGCAAACAGCTGTGACAACGCTCTTTGAAAATTTTCTTCACTTCCAACGAGAGCATCCCTTGTCATTCGATTTTGAGAGCTCTAATTTATTTCAACAGTATCATTTTCTCAAAATAGCCTCGTTATTTTGACACCAATTGTTTTTTCAGCGAAGAACATCTTTTTACGCATAAATAAAATGTAGTGTCTGTTTTTCGGTCTTGTAAAAGTTTCCAAAACCAAGTGTTCCGGCTCTTGACTTTCTCGAATTGGCGCCAACAAGTTCGTTTGGTCGTATATTAAAAAGCCGAGAAAGCGATTTCGTTCCTCGCAACTCACCCGGATCTTTGAAGACCTTGAGATGGACCAAAGATCAGAATTTGTCATGATTTTCGACACTTGTCTCTGTTACGAGAAACACGTCACGGAAGTAAAAGTCCGAGTTGTTTCAACAAGGGCGGAAATGACTTTGAATGTCAGAGCAATTAGTCACTTATGTAAACGTCAATTTTGCATTTTAACAAAGTTTTGTCTGTCTTTGGACTGTAAGTAAAACAACTTCTATTTGCTTTTTTTTTCTTTTTTTTAAATGATAAAAATGTTTCGTAATTAATTGACAAGAATGAATAAATGGTTTCATTGTGTTGTAAACTTGGCCGATAGTTCAAGGCCGAGCGATCTTTAGATAGTGTAATGACTTTTGAGAAGATGACTACACTTCCGGCTTTATTTGACCTTTGTTAGAATGCAAAATCCGGTTTGTTCGTCTTAGAACAGAGTTCATTGACAGACCTCAAGGCACACTGATCTAACAACCAATTATCAATTGCTTCAATCATACTCCATTATTTTCATATTCAGACTCTTCATCGTCTTTAAAGCCCTTCAAAGAGATTTGAAGGGGGGCTCTGATTGACTGAAAGTGTTCCTTGATTGTTTCAAATGAAGGGCGACATCTGTAAAATGCACAAAACCTTCAAATTTTTGTCACACTTTGCAAGCAGTTGTATAGAATGTAAATTTTTGGTATCCTTATTTTTAAATACCCTTCGGCATCTTTTATTTTTGGATATCATGTTAATCCTTTCATTTGACACATCATGTCCTTTTATATGGTATCTCTAATTTTGAGATACCCTCTCATTTGACATATTCAATTTATTAAATAATTCATTTTAACGATACAACTCTAATTCTCTCAAGGGAATAAAAATCACGCTGAATGACAGAATTGAAAGATGGCCGCCTGAAATAGCTATAAACCCAAGGGATTTATGGTTTCAGTTCCAACGATAGGTCTCGGGTACCATACGACCATTTTTTTATCCTTCTGCCTCGAATGCTTTAACGATCACTCCCATCCAATGCTTTTTCTTTTCTTTTTTAGTATCTTGAACCTTCTTGATTCTAAAATCTAGGGTTCTTTAGATCATGTTCTTTTTTTTCATCTTTTTCAATCAGACCCAAGGCTTCCTTAATTTTCTTTAAAGCGTAACAATTCTACCTGTTTCATAAAACTCGTATATAAGTTATATTAGCAATAGCGAAAAACTCGTAAAGCCGGCATTATACTACTTTGCATTTATGACAAATGGCTTTGTTGTTGCAACTCGTTCGCGGAAAAGAATTATAAATCAAAGGGAAATCGCTCTGAAAACAAATAGTAAATAGTGTATAATTATTAAGATTTCTTTTGAAGTATTAGAATAATTACAATTACGTGAATTCGAATTGGAACAATTGCACTTGGAATAGTTGTTTACGAACTTTTATGAACCTTATATGACAAGTTTTTGGTTCCATCAATCTTTTGTGCATAGCTTAATAACCTATTATTCTTTAATCCCATACATTTTTTGGCTCAACCATTTTGCAATTTATTTTATCTCGATTCCTTAACTCAATTAAAAATTGTTTTGTACACCCCTTAGTCTAACTAAATGTTCTAGGGCAATTAATCCTCTCTTTTAGTAGAAGAATGTCGCCATAAGTGGACCATCTTTTTATTACATACTTAAAGTTTGTTTAGCCAAAGAATTTTAAGGACTCACATATACAGTTAGGTAGCTATTGTCTAGACCTATAAATTATGCTCTTGTCGAAAACTTTTTAATTTCAGACAACAGTTTTTAGATCGATTTTGTAAAGGGATAATATTTTAGCAAAAACCAATATCTATGGATGAGTGGACCATCTTCTAAATCTGTCTAAAAATGATTTCTTTCACTTCTTCGTTTATTTTTATAACAACTAACAACAATCAGGGATCAAAGTTCCTTCCCTTTTCAACTAATCTTCTTTTTTCTTCCTTTTTTAACAAAAATCACCTAAAACACCTAAAATTAAGATTTTTCACCTAATCACCATTTTTCCCCCTTTTTTAACAAAAACCACATAAAATACCTAAAATCCAGATTTTTCTCCTTTCCCCCTTATTCCCCCCCCCTTTTTTAAAAATAAAATCACCTAAAACACTAAAAAAAACGGTATTATTTATTTGAAAATTGTTCTTGGTGCCTATTCAAATAATTTTAAATAAATAAGGCCTATATTTCTTAAAATAAGAAGCATATCAATATTATTAAGTAAGAAGTCATTTTTTGACGACCCCCCCCCCCCCTCCTAAAGGCGTTACGTAATTATTTATTGTCGCTAATCAATTGAAAAAAAAGGATTTATGATGAAAATAAAGTTTGTCTTTATTAAAAATGCTTCTCTCTATAATTTATATAATTAATAATTTTACATTAATCTTTAAACAGCCAACATTCTTTAGGCATTAATTTTTACAATAAAAGCTTTTAATCTGGAACAATTGTGTAAAACGAAAAAATTTCCCAGTTAAGATAGTAAAGCTTTCATTCGAAGAGAGGAATATTTACATTTTTTTGAAGATAAATTTCTTTTCATGATTTGAAAATATACAATCTACAATGGAAAAAACTCACGTTTTACGTGAGTATCCCAGATTAAAAATCAGGGCAGTGAAAATTAATTCCTAATGTTTTTCAGTGTACTATTCTTAATAAATAGAAAAGGGAATGTTACGTAAAAAATCTCTTGGAGCCCCCCCCCCCCCTCCACCATAAAGGAGTTAAGTATTTTTTTAACGGCCCCTAAGCATTTTTTTAAATTAATGCATTTTAACAACAAAAACAAGTTTCTATTAATCGTAAATTCTCCACGAGATCTTGAAGGAAGAAAACTCAAGAACATATCTTTAAAACATAACTTTTTATCATAACTTATCATTTTTAGACGACCCTCCCCCCATTGTAAGACACCGTAAGACTTTTATAGACCCCCCCACTCCCCTCTAAAATCTTACTAAAATATATTTTTTCCTTATTTTGTGTAAAAAAATTCTTTTATAAGCATTTTCTTAATCTAATTGAAGTAAAAATTTTTATTAGATACTATATTTACAGTATTTTTAAAAGTAGATAATATAGATTATTAATTTATAGTAACTTTTATTACAGTTTTAAAGGCATACACTGAAAGAATTTAGTAAATAATTTTTACTATCAGGTTTGTAATCTAGGATAATCATGGAAAATATAAATTTTCCATAGTGAAGATAATAAAAATGCATGAAAGGAAAATTTTCTAAAAAAATATAAATATTCCTATTCTGGATTGAAACTTTACTATCTTCGATGGGAAAAATGTTCTTTTAGCACGATTATTCCAGATTAATAGTTTTTACAGTAAAAATTAATGGATAAACTATAATACTTAATGTCTAAAGTCTTTAAGTGTATCAGTTAAATCCCTCTTCAAATTTTTTTCAAAAAACGTATTTTCTTTTAATTAAAAAAATATTACGTAAGATTTCGCAGAAACCCCCCTCCCCCTATGTAAGATGCCGTAAAATTTCATTAAACTCTCCCCACCCCCTAATAGCTTACGTAATTTTTGTACTGACCCTAAGGGAACAATCAAATTTCGTAAGAAAAACCTTGAAATAGAATTATTTTTTTACTAATTTTAAAAACCCCCTTCTTTAATAAGAGAAATCCCCTTTTTTACCTAACATTGAACAAAGAAACAGCAGTGATCCCTACAACATGTAAAAAGTTATATCCATTATCTTATTATCCTCTATCCGTTAGTTTAATAAAAATCAGAATGGTGGTTCACTCACGAATCCAATGGTCTATAATCAAGCATAAAATGTGAGGCGCTCCTTTTTTCATGATCAAAAGTCAAAAAATGAGGCAGGTTACACCGTCTAGCTTATGATACGCTACTTCCAAAAAATCTCCTTATGATAAGCTACCTTATATTACTGCGACTGCGCATTAGTTCGTCGCCATGACAACTAACATCTGCGCAGGCGCCAACATAGGGAAAGAGCGTATCATAAGGTGATTTTTCGAAAGTAGCGTATCTTAAGCTAGACGGTGTAACCTGCCTCAATGTTTTTATTGCATATTTTTTAAGTTACCTTTCTTCAGAGCGCGTCACAAATAATACTCAAATAGAGAGAAAACACTCTGTTTTTTGGCCTGAACGGCTTTTTTCAAATAAGTCAATACATAGTCCTTACTTTTTATTGACGCGTTTCAATGCAATATATTACATCCTCATCAGAGCTGTAAACACACAATCATTCAATAAAATGATATTGATTCTTTTTTAAAGCTAAACGTTAAACAAGATTATTAACAAGTCATTTTTATCTCTGTTACAGAATTCTGCTCCATCGAAGAAGGATCCTTCGACGGTGACAGGCACCAATGGCAACGGTCACGCGCCCCTGCGTCGCAGTTACACATCTCTAGTGAATCTGATGGAGCAGCACAGGAAGCTGGACCGCAGTGTGAGTGAACCCACCTCCCGCTACAAGACCGAGCTCTGTCGACCCTTTGAGGAGAGTGGCGTCTGCAAGTACGGCGACAAGTGTCAATTTGCCCACGGCTACAACGAGCTACGAAATCTCGCCCGTCATCCCAAATACAAGACCGAGCTCTGTCGCACTTTTCACACGATAGGATTCTGCCCCTACGGACCGCGCTGTCACTTTGTGCACAACTTTGAGGAGGCCAGAATTCACAATCAGAAGGTGAGCGCACAGCTTGGCTCCGCACAACCCAACATAATGGGCCTCAATCCACTCATAACCGGCAACAGTCCAGCCGCCAATATCAGTGTCAGTCTTCTCGAGCAGATCGCCACATCGCCCCAGGTTGCCGCTGCAGCAGCAGCCGCCGCCGCAGCAGCAGCCGCCGCAACCACACCACTCATGAGAGCAAACTCACTCAGTCTCGGAACCCCTGCTGCCACCTCCTACAATCAGCCTCTGCTCAGGACCAACTCCTTGACCCTGGCAAACATCACCCACCATCACCTCCATCAGCAGCAGCACCATCACCAGCACCACCAGCATCATCCACACTCGACGGGTTCCGTGATTGGCGCACCGAGACCAAAGCCGTTGAACCTCAGCCCCACCTTCTCCCTCGGAAGCACCGCTGACTCAATCTCGCCGTCCTCCAGTCTCAGCCAATCACCCACCAACTCGATGGCCAGTTTCTTCAGTGACGATCAAGCCGGTCTCTCGGCCACGACGCCCTTCACCTTCGGCCAAGACTTTGGACTCCTCACCACCAGACACAGCCCCAGTCCACCACACGGCATCAACAGCCCCATCTCCGACGATCTCACACCACGAACACCCTCACCTCTATCCTCCAATGGCGAGTCCAGACTCCCCGTCTTCAACAGGATCAGCAGCACTCTCTCCGACTTTGAGAATCTTAAAATTTAACATTTCTACTGTATATTAAAAAAAGAAAAAAAAAACAACAACAACAATAACCCGAGAACACTGGGCGATATCTCGGAGAAAGAGCTGGTGAACAAACAAAGAGGAAAAAGTTATCTGTAGTCTTGAGCTTTCCTCCGATCTCGTTTCTACCTTCTCCAATTCTCTCTCCGACGACTCCCTCTGCCAAACTCGGGGCAGGTGAAACGTTGCAATATTCCAGAGAGCGTTCGCTGAATTTTTTTTTCAAATTACAAAGATTAAATAAATGAAAATGAGTTTTGTGCGACTAGTAGCAAACTCCGATTGTCTTCCAAATGCGAGAGAGTGTCGAGTGTGAATGAATCGCGTGAATGATGATCACGAGGCGAGCGAGAATGCGCGAGTTGCTGACAGAGAGAGAGTGAGAGAGAGAGTAAGAAAAAAGAATTTTAAAAATGCGACTCCCAACGTACAACGTCGGGAGAACTTTTTGGTGACCTGAGGCCATGTCGTCGCGCATTCTCAACACGTTAAACGCCATAGAGTGCGAAAGGGGAGGTCATTAATAACCGTTCTTTCCCATGAAAAATAAAAAAAATGTGATATGTAACTATTGCAATAGAAATATTTACTTTAACGAGAAAGAAAAAAAAAAATATTCTATTTCTAGCATGATAAAAAAAAACGTGGCTCACGGGGGAGACTTTTATTCTGTATATTATTTTCCGAAAAAAAAAATCACCAATTGTGTGCTGTTTAAAATTAAATTAACCAATATTAATTATAAATTAACTCTAGCGGCACACTTAATTAAATTTTTTAAACAAATAGAAAGTCTCCCGCAGCGTCACGGAGAATATTAAAAGTGCCTAAGTGACGTGGTTTTCGAAAATCGAATACATTTTGTAAATATACTCTTTTCTTAAGATACGAAGAAAAAGTGTTTTTCGTTTAAATTATATACATGATGATGCAAATGTTATTATAGATTTAGTTTATTAATATTATTTTCACGATTAACAATTATTATTATTATTATTATTATTATATTATTAATTATTGTATTCGCATCGAGCCTCGGGGTTTAAAAAAAAAAGCGCGGCATACTCTATTTATAATAACCCGTATTTTGCAAGCGCTTTTTTTTCCGATGGGGCGGGTTCTTTTTGATTCTTAACGAGCCACCTTGTCGGAAAAGAAAATCAAGTCAGTCCAATCATCCGTTTCCTCATTAGCAACATTGCTATTGTAACCATTACTATTACTCTAGGTGTACTGTTACGCTATTGCACTATTACTTTCTATTATTACCATACGCCATTGTCACACATCCATAACGGGTTAAATGTTTCTTCAAACATTTTCTCATGCATTTCTTAAATATTTTTTTTTTTTTATATAAACATTTTCGCAATTGCAAAAGTGAAAAAAAAAATCTCCCACTGACAAATATCTTTGAAGTTATTAACTTTACGTAGATCATTATTATTATTATTATTATATTATTATTTTATTATTATTATATTATTATTATTATTATTATATTATATTATTTAATTATTTAATTTTTTCTATGTTATAATCCGTCTGTCTATATTCTCTTGTTTATTCCTTGGTTCGATTTGCACTTTTACCAAAAGAATTTACTTTTAACGCTTTTATATAGTATTTAAGAGGTCAGTTTTCATTTTTTTCTCAAACGTTTGTGATAAAACGTGTTCAAAGTTTTTAATTCGAGTCGATGCAACGCGGGCAAAGAATGAAGGGAAATAGACAGACGGCCACAAAGAATTGGGAGAATGGAATGTTTTATTTTCTTCTTGCGCACGTGAAAGTGTCTCAGAAATATTATTTAAGCGGAAAGAACTGATTCGCAATTCGTTAGAATTTTTTTTTTTGTTTTTTTTTTTTGTTTTCTTCGACTCGTCGAGTATCAAATGCCAGATTTATTTATGCCATGTCGAGACAGAAAAAGATAGAAAAATGGCGCCCCAGTACACTCTGAGCGCGCGGGCTTGATTGCATTTCCCTTGCGAATTTTTCCTTTTTTAATTTCAACTTTATTTAAATTCACTTTATTTATTAACTTACACTAAACTAGGCTTAATTTAATTAATTTACTCTAAGTCAGGACGAAATTAATTAATTTAAAGCCACTGATATTTAAACAAAAACAAAAAAATTGAATTTAGTTTTGACAGATGCAAAATTCTATAAAAAGATTGTGTATTCGGAATATTATATTTATATAGTATATTTTATCCGTTGATTCTAATTTTTAGAGTAGACTCGGATTTCTTTCTTTTTTTTTTTTTTGCATGCATCTGATTAATTTTAAATGCGCGCTTCTTTTTCTTTATTTATTTTTTATTATTTATTTATTGTTTTTTTTCTTTATCTACTGTTTATGCGGAAAAAAACACAAGGGTCACGGCACAAGCTGTGCGCTTTCCTGTTATAGACTTGACCACTTCTATATTATAAATATATATAATATTATTATTAATAAATAATATACTTTACGTGTACGTCTCTTTTTTAATTTAATATATTTATTTTTTCAAACGTATTTATATATTTATACAATATTTTATACTGCGTTCTTCACAGATATACACGAGCAAACTGAAAATAAAGAAAGAAAGAAAAAAAAGTAAACACAAAAAAAAAACACTACGCGCATGTTATGTGCAGGTCGATCTCTTGGCTCTCAGAGGAACCGGATGTTCTTTAGCTATTCTCGGAAGCCCTTTGTCGAGACAGAATAATCATCCCTGCATTTCTTTTTTGCCTGTTAATTAATATTAATCAACCAACTGACAATCTTCTCTTTTTTTTTCCTCCGTTTTCGTTCGTGCCTCGAAAAATAATTGTGTTTAATCAAACTGTGATCAATGATAGGGATGATGCTTCTTTCACGAAAATCTCTCCCCGTTTTGCTCTAGTTTTGTGGCCTCTAGTTTATATTTAAAGAAAAGAAAAAAAGCGAAGAATTTAACGTAAAGATGATATACTTAATTTCCCTTTGTGATATTTGTAGATCGCGTATGCGTCGATCGACCACGATTTTGAGCGAGTATGTGAGAGAAACGAGATAACAAAAAAAAGAAAATGGAATACGTTAACAGGTGTATTGTGCAAAAAAAAAAAAACAAATCGAAACGATTGTAAAAATTTCGTGCTTCCTTCGACGAATGAAAAAAACACTTCAAACGTACGATGCTAATGTTATAAAACGCATATGGGAGCCAACTGATAGGCTGGCGGAAGTCGTTCGAATCCAAAGTCAAGTTTAGTTGTGTATGAAGATCATATTTATTTCTGTATTCTGTGATAGGACTCGGTTGCTCTTTCCCAAGTTCCCGGATGCGAGATTATTTTTTGGAAGAGTCGAAATTATTTTATTATCTTAGCCAAAACGATTTTGGAAATTTCTTTTCCATTGAAGGAGTAAGTTTTATTTATTTTTTTTGTTTATTTGCAATTAATTTCCGAAATTAATTAGTTGATATTCAAAATTGATATTATTTAATATCGTTATTAAATAATATTTTTATTCTATATTAATATTATTCAATGTTGATATTATTCAATTGCATTAATTTTGAATTTTAACGAAATTAATCTCTTGGAGAAATTAAACAATGTTTAAAGTAAAAGCGTGAGGTTCGAACGGCTTCTTCCTAAATCGCAATGGGACCACAAACGTGATAAAAGAACATAGATTTTTTTTCGTTGTCAAAGGAGAAAAGTCAAGCCAGAGAAATGAAAAGAATAATTTGCTGAGATTTGAGAGAATTGGTTCAAAATTATTGTGATTACTTGTTTTTAAAAAAAAAAGAAATTTTTTTTTTTTTAATTGTTGAACGAAAGCCTTATGACGGTGCCTTAGCTTTTTTGAGTTTTGAAAATAGTTTCCGCATTCTCAGCAGGATTTCTTCTTGAATATACATTTGACTTGGGGGAATATGTTTTTATCGTATTTTTCTCACGGCTGATGTCAGTTTAATGAGAATTACTGCTAAGAATCAAACTATTCATGACCTTAGTCTCTCTCGGCAGAATTTTTTTCATTGCATTTCTCAAAACAAACACATAAGTCTCATGTATGTATGTAGTTTGATAAGTATTGCCAACAATACATTACCTATTTAATACATTTTATTATTACAAAATATTCCATCATGTGTTTTTATTTCCTCCTTATCCTTTCATAATGTTAGAAAAAAATTTAATTTCATAAGGTTTTTATGATGAAAATTCTTATTATTGATATGTGATTTTAACGAGGTTTTTAAGAGATTTTAATTAGTTTAGTTTTATTTTATTTTGATATTATATGGAATAGTGATTAAATTTAGTTTTCTATATAGATTATTTTAAAATAGAGAATTTGGTAAATTTGTCTCTTTTTATGAACGAAAAAATTCAAAAAGATTTTTTAAATTATAGAATCAGTTTTTTAAAATAAGAAATCAAAGATGAGAAGATGGAATAAAAGCGGGAAATGCTGTTATGAAAAATAGTAAGTATATAGTTACAGTTTTTTCTTAATCGAAAATCAATTAATTAGTTCTAGTAATTAACATGAAAAAAAATTAATTATTGAAAGTTTTAAAGGATTGATAAATGTTGAAAATAATTTTTAATTGAAAACAAAAAAGTATCAAAATTTGTGAAGTATTTTATCAAAAAATTTAAATTTATAATACTCTTTATTAAAATTAATAAAACTCAATACTTGGGGTTTATTGGAGTCGCTGATTATGAATTCGTTAATGTTGTTTTAAAATTAAAAATGGCGAACAGAATTTTAAGATTTTGCCAAATTTAACGTATTTAAGGTTTTTTTGGGTCCGTTCATGATTTTTAAAATTCCATACGGAAGACAAAAATTTAAAATCATTGAAATAATAATGAAAATCAGTATAAAATAATTCTTTAGTATTCATGAGACTAATTAACCATCCAAATCTGTGAAACTTAACTTTAAAACTAACCTTAAAAAGTGCGTAAGATTGATTAATTTTCTTAAAATTATTTCATTTCTGTAATACATTTTTTATTCGCCATTTAAAATTTTTTTAAGGATAGGATTCGTTACCAGCGACCCTAAAAGCCACTTAATTTAAAAATTGAATTTCATTATTTTGTCAAAAATTGGATATTATCCGCCATTTTGAATTTTGAAAAATCATGAAGAAATTTTTAATCATTCTTAAAATTCTCTGAAAAAATAAATTATTTGAAAATTAAAGTTTCCGTACTTAAATTGAAAATAGTTTTAATTAAATTAAATTTTAATTAATTTTAAAAGTTTAATCTTTTAATTTCGAAAAATGTAACTATTTTTTGAGATTTGATATTTTAATTTAACTTGCAAAATAACCCTAGATTATTTTTTATTTAGAAATTGATTACATTAATCTCATATTCAGTGCTTTTTTCTTTCTAAGCTAATTAATTAATTTATTCACTTATAAAAAATACATAAATGTTAGATTCTTCTGCTTGAATAGAGAACTAAAATAAATAGATAAATAAATTTTCTGTTACATAATTTACTTGCTCACAAATTAGTGAAAGATTCAACAATTTTTTGAAATTAATATTAAAAATAAATAATAAGAAAAAAATCATTTTTAAAAATATCTTTTCAAAAAAATTAACGTTTGATTTTACAAAAAAAGAATGAAACCATAAAAATAATATACCCAAAACAAAAATAAAAAAACATAACCAGAAATTGTCAACTAAACCGCATAAATTGTTTAGAATTTAAAAAAATATTTCTTATAATTACTATTAATTTTGAAAACGCTTTTCTTCATTTTTGCGTATTAAAACTCGTGAATAAAATGAAATTGTGTAAATGGAAGTAATGAATAAACTCTGAAGTGGTACAGTTAGAAGGCGCGCAAACTTAGACTTTTTTATGCGTAATCTTGGTAGTTATGCCAAGATATCAGTCGATAGTAATCAATATACATGTTGATCAATTTTATTAGCACAGCGAGTTGTGTGAGAAAGCCTCACGAATGGAAATCGTCTCTATAGAAGTTGCCAACTCTATTTGTTTCTAATGCAAATGTCTTGCCCTTTGGGATTGAGTAACTTGGTATAAGAACAGGTTCTCAAATTTACTTCAAGCCCATTTTCTTCTTTTGCTGCTTTCAAATCAAAATTACTTCTCTTCAGATATTTATAAGATTTTACCTGATAAGATTAATTATAAAAACTTGTTTTCAATTAAATACATACTCATTTCTTTTTCTTTTTCTCATCCTCTCTTTTTTTTTTCGTTTCATTTTTGACATATTCGTATAATAAAGTGTACAGCAATATTTTGTAATAAACGAAAGAAGAAAAGTAATAAAAGTAAATAATAATAATGAATAAAAAAAATTTATGAAACAAAATAAGTATATCTAAAATAAATGTATAGTAACAAACATATTTATAAAGATTATTATGAAATTTGTACTACAGTAGATTAATAAGTCATTTTTATCTAAAAAATTATCTTCAGTTTTAATAATTTTTTATTTTTAACTCAAATGCGTTTTTCAACTTTAATTGGTTTCAGACATTGTTTTCATTCTAAAGTAATTTCTATATAATTTAGTTTTAAGATTTTTTGTAGATTCTGAGACGGGCGTAATGTATTGCGTATATAGAAATAGGTAAAAGCAATTTTAAGAACTATTAAAATTTAATTAATAAAATGTAACTTTAGTCGAAAAAAAAAGATAATACATATTTTCCAAATTAAATTTTGTTTATTTTATTCTTGGCATATTTCTAAGGAATTTTTGTTTTATTTGAATTATTTTCTCGATTTTTCCTGCTTTATAAAGTAATTTTATAATAAAAATTTGTGAAATATCCAGTTTCTACTTATTTTCTTCAATTGAAATCAGTTATACTTCAACCTTTCTCACAAATGAGATGAGCTACTAAAGGTCAATATTGGGCTGTTCATAAACTGCGTCACACTATTTTTAAGATTATTTCCGACCCCCCCCCCCCAGATAATTTTTTTTATAATTATTTGAGTAAATTACTTTAAGTAGATCGCATTCAAGATTTTTTTTTGTTCAAAACAGACATGACTTGCAAACTTCTGTTTACACATTTTTAAAATAAAAATAACGGTAATAAATATATACATTAGGGCAGTCCAAAAATATTTTAAATATGTGAATAAAAAATTTTTTCCTAGACATGATATAAAATCTTCGAAAATCAATATTTTTAATTGGCAAACCTTGTTTCTTTACAGGAGACTTCAAAGAATAATGCTAAATTGTTTATTTTATTAGTTTTTAATATTAAGTGATTTTTATGGGTCCTCCAAGAACTCACAAAAAAGAAAAAATACAAAAAAAGCGTTAAAAAATATTTCTTACTATTTTCTTGATAATTTTTTGCACTATTTTCAGTAAATAGCATAAATACAGACTTAACAATTGTTTAATGTAATTGCTAATTTATTTAAACAAATTATATTTATTTACAGTTATTTATTAGATTTAGCTATAAAATTGCAACTTTTTAAGCTTAATAAACCGAATTATTAACAACAAAATAAAAGCAACAGTTTTACTAATTGTTTAAACAAATTTTTACTGTACAATTTCAACGTTTTATCATATATAATTTGCAACTTTTCAAGCTTAATGATATAAATTACTAACAAGTACTAAAAATAACAATTCTCTCAATTGTTTAAACAAATTATTAATATTTAATATAAACTTTTTATCAATGTTTAAACAAATTATTATTGTATAATTTCACAATTTTATCAAAGTAAGCTACAGAGTTAACTTTTTAAACACTTTTTCTCAGTTTTGCAACTTTTTAAGCTGAATGATATTAATTACTGACAATAAACTAATAATAACAATTTTAAAAACTGATTAAACAAATTATTATTTTTATAATAATAATTTTTTTTTTTAATTTTATTTAATTAAGCTACAAAGTTGCAACGTTTTCTCAGTATCAGAAGTAATGATTGTAATAAACAAATTTTATCAGAAATGATAATGTAAAAATAAAAAACTCTATTGAACATTTGATAATAATAAATTGTTGAAAGTTTTAACTCGATAATTACGTCTTAAACAGTCAGTCTTACCTTTCCAAAAATAAAAACATGTTTAATAGAGAAAAAATTGCAACTCTAAATTTGATGAAAAATTGTAACTAAACAGATATTATTTGTTTAAACAATTTGAAGCATTGTTATTTTTAGTTCGTTGTTAGCAATTGGTACCTTTCAGCATGAAAGTTGCTAAATTGAGAAAAAATTACAACTCTAAAGCTTAATTTGATAAAAAAGTTGAAATGAAATGACCATTCTCAATTTGTTTATAATAATTTTGTAAACAAAATACTAATCGTTAAAAAAAACCGATATAAACAATTGTATAAAATAAAAAAAATGCAGAAAAATGATTATTTTTCATTTGCCTATGAATCCAATAGACAGTTTTATTCAATATGCAGCAGCAGAATTTTAGACTAAACCCTATTTTGATCAAACGACCATTTGCAATTTGTTTATAATTTTTTTATAAACAAAATACTAATCGTAGGAAAAAACAATAGATAGAAAAGTTTCCTATATTTTTCCCGTACTATCGATAAATTGTAACTGTTTTTCAAAAAAGCGAACTTTAGAAAAATTTCTTTAAACAAATTAGTTTGTTTAAAATCTTCATTTATTCTGTTTTAATAAAATATATTAATAGTTAACTGTCTGTTTAATAACTAAAGTGGTACAAAAAATTATTGACTTACTTTTCATTTATTTAAACAATTAAAATTGTTTAAAATCAATTTTTCATGAAATTGACCTAGAAACTTGTGATTTTTTGAATAATTTATTTTATAACTGGTATATTCATCTCTAATTGGAAACAAAATTTTCAATTGTTTTAATATTTTTAATTTGTTTATTTTGCATTTTATTCGTTTCCCATAAAATATTTTATTACCTTACGATCTTTTTAGATCTTCATACCTTTTTAGTATCTAAAGAGATACAAAAAATTAGTGAATTACTGTTTATTTGTTTAAACAATTAAAATCGTTTAAAATCAGTTTCTCGTGAAATCTACCTATAGCGGTGTATTTTTTTACATAAATTATTCAAAAAATGTAACTGGTTTATTTATCATCAATTTGCAAGATATTTTCAATTGCCTAAATAATAATTCTTATTTGTCTAAACAATATTTCTCTCAAATTTTTAAAAGTAAGCAAGTTTTTCTATAGTAGAAAATTCTTTAAACAACAGCTTCATGAGAAGCTGATTTTAAACAATTTTCATTGTTTAAACAAATAAACAGTAAGTCACTAATTGTTTGTACCACTTTAGTTACTAAAAAGATCGTAAGGTAATAAAATATTTTATGTAAAACGAAAAAAATACAAAAAATTATTTGTTTAAACAAATTAAAATTATTTAAACAAATTAAAAATATTCAAACAATTGAAAATTTGTTTCCAATTGCAGATGAATATACCAGTTATAAAATAAATTATGCAAGAAACTACAAGTTTCTAGGAAAATTTTATGAAAAATTGATTTGAAACAATTTGAATTGTTTAAACAAATGAGAAGTCAATAATTTTTTTCGATACCTTCAGTTATTAAACAGACAGTTAGCTATTAATATATTTTATTAAAACAGAATAAATGAAGATTTTAAACAAACTTATTCGTTCAAACAATTGAAAATTGTTTAAACAATTAAAAATGAATTAACAATCATTTGAGTGCGGCAATTTAATAATCTTCAGGTTTGAACATTTTGCAAGAGCTCATAAACTTCTTAGCCTTTTTTAATAATATTTTCATTATTTTTTTAAAATTTTAAAAAAATCAATTTTTCCCTATGCATTTTCAATGGGAAAATCGGAAAATTTCGGATTAAAAATTATGCAGAAGCAATGCAGAAGTTGATTTCTTAAATGTGAAGTCACATTTTATTTACACCCCTCTCCAGTGAAGCGCCACCTGTTCAAAACAAATATGGCCGCTGACGTAGAGTTTATACAAATACAGTCGAATTTGGTTTTAGAATAAAAGTTTGTTTTGGAAGTGTTGTTACGATTAAAAGTGTATTAGCTTCAAGCTTAAACAAAATATTTTCACTCACTAAAGCTCCTCCGTCGTCTAGAAATATGATAGAGGGTCAAAATGTTGTCAATTCTGGTATCCAATAAAACTAGAGAAAAAATCGAGAATTCCATTATATATTCACAAAATAAATAATTCTCACTATTATAAAATTATAATTCACTTTCACAAACACTTTAAAATTTAGTTTTTAAAATAAATATCCAATTTTTATGTATAGAGTATTTTAATGTGACGTCACAAATCAAGAAGGTTAGGTCATTTTGTCAGGAAGGTTAGGCGCAGACCCAAATTTAGATTGAGCTATAAAGGGATTTCTAATATAAAAGGTATTTTAGACTAATTTATTTAGAAATTGCATAAATTGTTGCTATTAGAAGATGGAAAATGTTTTTTTTTACATTTTTATAATGTATTCATATTCCTTGTCAATTAATTACATTTGTTTTTAGAAGCCAAAAAAACAATCACACTGACAGAACTTTCTAACCTATTTTGAATTTTTCACTATTTTTTTGCATTTAAAAATAAAGCAGATAACCAATAAAAAGTATGATTATACTACAAAAACGTAAAAAAATATGTTTTATCTTTTGCCTTTAATAATTTTAAAAGTTTTTTATTGAATTGTCATAAAAATCACTTTTTATTAAAAATTCCATTATAAAGTAATGTAAATTTGGGTCCGAGCCTAACCTTCTTGACAAAAATGACCTAATCTTCTTGACTAGTGACGTCACATTAAAATACTCTATACCAAATTCGTCAATTTTCTCTCTATCGGCTGCCATATTGAATGGTTCCTAAACTAACCGATAGGGGCGTTTTGTAAATTTAAACTACCACTATAAGAATCTCGTATATAGATTTAGAAGTACATTTCACTTGTGAGGCAGGTAAAATTAAAATCAATATTGACCGATTGTCCATATTTGGAAAAATATTGATATTAGCTTCACTTATATTAATTTTCTCATCATTGATCGTCTATATCTATATCTAAAATAGTGTTAAAATAAAAGTTTTAACCCTTGTTTCTTTCAGATCTCAATGTTTGGAATTCTAGTTAACTTTTGGATTTTCGCTTGCTTTCGAACTTTTTTGGCTGAAAAAAATGTGCTACCGTTCTTCCTTCTCTCACGCAGATCCGTTTAACGACTTGCCCCAACAGCCTCCACTTTAACTTTTGCTTTACGACGGTTTCGCCAAGAAGCTGGGTCTTTGACCTCTCGGCGATTGTGTGGACATTCGAAAACGTTAGAGATTGGCCAGCACAACTGAGAAAAGAGGAAACTTGGCTCCAAGTCCGCGCACCTTGACTTGTGTTCATTCAAGAGGACCTAAAATTAGCGAGGGAGTAAAGCGTCAAGATATTTGGCAGCGTTCAACGACATTAATTCACATATATATATATAGCATATATATACCAAAAAACAAACCCCACAATCACAAACATTTTCTGCTTTTCAATTATTTTCCAAATTGACAAAAATATTTCTAAAAATCTCAATTTACACTGAAAAAAATATTTCCGTGGAACTGCGATAATTATGGGCAGATTGGCAATATTTTATTGTCGTTTTACGTATTTGTGTTTTAGCCATACGACTGTCGTAAAACTGCGAGTGACATTGTAAGGTTAGGTACAATCGTCAGTGGCGCACCAATGCATTATGGGTAATTCACACATATAGAACGTTGTCAAATTTCTAGATAACCTGTTAACCATAATCAAATGTCTAATCTGAACCAAGTATTTTTTCAGTATACAAGTTTTTTTTTCTCAAATATTATTTGAAAAATTCTTACTCTTCATTACAAAAAAAAAAAAAGGAAAACGGTACAATTACTTAAGAAAAAAAAATGATACTATATTTTTCGCTCGAACTAATAGATTATAAAAATGCAATGAATATGTATTTTGCATATATTTTAGAAAAAATGACTCATATCAAAGCGAGTAAAAAGTATTTAAAAATGCTGAATGACACATTAAAAAGTAAATCCAGTTTGTTGATACACGTTGGTAGATTTGTTGAAAAAAAAGGAAGAAAATGGTTTTCGAGATGAGGAATGGACGTAAATTATTGAAGGAAACTGATTCATACGTGCATATAAATGCAGTTAAGCGTATATAACACCCTTGAGTTGACCGTTGGAATACATGGACTTTGCTATTCAATCAGTGCGCGATGGAAAGTCATTTAAATCGGAGTCACTTCACTTCCTGTACCAGAAAAGGATTTCCTTACAAGCTCTTGAGTCTATTAACAGTCGACATTAAAAAAAAAATTCTGAAAAATTGTATTCCTTTCACGAGTTGCATTCATTGACGCTTTATTTAATTCTGCGCAAAGACAAACTTAAAAATGAATTTTATAATTCAATTTTTCGTGATAAAGTTGAAAATTCTTTCATAAAGAAGCTTTGAAAAATTAATTTTATTATTTTCGAACTTCAGTGTCTTTTTATTAAAATCTATAAAAAGGATTTCTTTTCTCCTCTTTTAACTGCATTTATTTTTGTTTTTGTTTAATTTATATTCAGTTAATTTTTTTTAAATGTTCGTTAAAAAAAGACTAAATTTTTATAAATTAAAGCATTTAAATAAATAAATTTTTCTACCTTCTGAACAGCTGAACCAATTTTGTTAATTTCAAAATAAAAATAATCCACAGGAACTCCTGTTTAATATTTCATAAAAAAATTTGAGTCACCTTCATAAAATCGGCTTATTGAGTTCCACGCGTCATTTTCGAACTATACAAATTATTAAAAATCTACCGATTTTATGAAGGTGACTAAAATTTTTTTGTGGAATTTTAAAAAGGAGTTTCTGTGTATTATTTTTATTTTGGAATCAACAAAATTGGTTCAGCTGCTCCAAGGTAGAACAATTTATTTATTTAAAAGGTTTAATTTATAGAAAGTTGTATTTAGTGTTAAAACAAAAAAATTTTAGTATTTTTTTTAACTAACATTTTTAAAACAAAATTAATTCTATAAGTTGAATAGAACAGAAGATGTCTGTACTATGAATTTCCAAAGTTTCATCTTATTCGGATTGCTTTCTCCCAAATAATGTAAAAGAGTTGTGGAATCGCTTATTTTTAAAATGTATATGTTTTGATTGTTTATTATTCTAGTTTGATCAAAATTTAGTTGTAAAAAACATTAATTCTTGTAAGGCAAATTTTCCTTCAAGTGACGAAAATTGTTTTTATCACTAGTGAAAGAATAGTCTTTTTCCCACTGGTGACGAAAATGGTAATTTTCTCCACTAGTGATGGAAAGAGACATTTTTCTCACTGGAAGTGAAAATAGCCATTTTCCCAACTAATAAAAAAATAATAATTTTTAAATTGTAAATTTTTAATGAAAAACTTCTAAATTTATTGAAATTATTTTTATTTAAAAAATTAAAATTTTAGTGACTTTAGGCACTTTAGTGACGAAAACGATAATATTTTCCACTAGTAGATATTGTTTAATTTTCTTTTAATTTGATTTCTTATTTATATATTATTCTTATTTATATCAACTATGTAATTATTTTTAACAATTGAGTAATTATTTTAATTGTAAAAACTCCAATTTTTGTTTCCAGCTCTTACCCAAATTATTTTGGTTTCTTTCATACATTTTCGCTTTTATGTCATTTAGTAAAATTCCCTTCTTGATTATCTCATTTATGGTCACTCGTATTTTCATAATTCTATTTAAATTCAATTTTTAAAATTCTTAATTTTATAAAAACATTCATGTAAATCTTTTCATTTATTTATTTATTTTCCTGTTTTCTTTGTACGTGTAATATATACTTTTTGGCATTTATTTCATTTTTATAAGTAATTTTAATACCTGTGGTGTTTTATTAAAAAATTGTTAGACATTATTTTTCTACATTTTAATATAAATAATTATTTGCAAAATAGTTATATTAAATTCATAATAAAATCTTTATCCACATCAACTTTTATCACTAAACGGTATATATATGTTGTGGGCAAAGCCCGGAGTGCGGGCAATCCGCGAAATGCCCGGCCACTCCGCAGTTTGCCCGAGCGTTTTTGGGCAAAGTCAGAAGTACCACTTTTATCTCGAGCTTTGCCCAATATCTGGCGGGCAAACTGCGGAGTGCCCAAGCTGCCTTGGGCAATGTTCGAAATCAAAAATTTGAATAACGAATTATGTTTCATGATTATTTATATTATTTTGTATGTTCTATTATTTATTATTATAATATTATATTTCATTATATACTCATGAAAACTGTTTAGAAATACCACATTAATAAGAATTAATAAATAAAAACTAATAGTTATTGGTAAGTTTATATTTATTTCTTTTAATTTGTTTAGTTTCATAAGATGAAATTAATAAATTATTGTAGGGTAAACCAGACAGTTGTTGGCCACCCTATAGTTGTCGGCCACCTTACAGTAACCGAGAATTTGTACTTTACTTGAAGAACCTTTGCGTGTACAAGACAACTTTAATACTGAGGACAATTAACAGAAATGACTAATACCAATCAAATACCATTCATAACGTTATTAGACAAACTGACGGTCTTCTAATACATTTTGTAAACAATACATCACAATCAAACAGATTTTACGTTAAAAGAAATAAATATAAACTTACCAATAACTATTAGTTTTTATTTATTAATTCTTATTAATGTGGTATTTCTAAACAGTTTTCATGAGTATATAATGAAATACAATATTATAATAATAAATAATAGAACATACAAAATAATATAAATAATCATGAAACATAATTCGTTATTCAAATATTTGATTTCGAACATTGCCCAAGGCAGCTTGGGCACTCCGCAGTTTGCCCGCCAGATATTGGGCAAAGCTCGAGATAAAAGTGGTACTTCTGACTTTGCCCAAAAACGCTCGGGCAAACTGCGGAGTGGCCGGGCATTTCGCGGATTGCCCGCACTCCGGGCTTTGCCCACAACATATATATATATATATATATATATATACTTTAAACCGCTTTTATAGATACACGCAAAAACAATCAGAAAAAATTGCCAGCATCAAATGTTCCATTGTATTTTTTCTGTGTTATGAGTAGTACTGTAAATGAGATAAATTGTGAGATAACTGTTTAATAATAATCAATTCAGAAAGAAAAAAGATAAGCGATCAAATTGTGTACAGAGAATTGGAAAAAAATGGTGTAAATATAAAAAAAAATACATATAAAAAGGATTAATAGCAGTGACTCAATTAATTTACGATTCAAAAGGGGGGAAAAAAATGGAAAGAAATTATAAATGAGATGAGGTAACCTTGATTCTAAAAAAGGACATATTTTGGCCTTGTGAAGATAGAATGGACATTATTATTATTATTATTATCAGAGATGCGAGGTGTAGATGAAGAAAAAGGTTCGTAGATCCCAAAGAGAATAAGGCGAGGAGAAAAATATTTTTGCCCCAATGGAAAGGAGAACAGATCAGGGATCGAGGAGCAAAGGCACTCTCTGATGGTCGCTGTGTTTTTTGGCGGGCTCGAAAAATAGATAAAAATGTGCAAATAAACGCCGGTCGCTTCTCAGGGACAACCAGTTGCCATCTTGCTTTCTTATATAAGTCCCTCCTTAGTCTTCTCTCCTCTTCATCCTCAACCTCATCCTCCCTCTTATCCAATATACCTTCTCCTCTCCACCAACCTCCAACAACTCCACGTCATCCTTCGTCTTTTTCTCCACATATGGCTGTCACTGTCTTCTCCACATCTTCAATTGGTCGCATTTTCAAACATCTAGACTGACCAGTAAAAGATATTATATAGAATGGAAATTTGTGTTTCAATGTTGGTACACTGAAAAAAAAATTATTTAAATCAAATAAAAATTATTTGATCCAAGTAAATCATTTACTTGTCTATTATCCATTAAATATATATTTGACTCAAATAAATATTTACTGGTCCTAAGTATTTTATTTTATCGCATAAAATAAACAGTAATTTGCGTCAAATAAAAATTACTTTAACCAAATAAATGGAATACTTAAAACTAATAAATAGTGGTTTAAATCAAGTATGAAAATTACTAAATTCAATAATTCATGTTATTTAATTCAAATAAATATTTATTTGCATGGAAAAAATGTTTTTCTTGAATCAACTAAACATTTTTTTGTATCAAGTATTTAATTATTTATCACGAATAATTGTTTTAATTCTGACTAAAATCCCTTTAATTCTGTTGAATATTTTTTTATAAAGCCCAAATATGAAATCTATTTGCATCAAGTGAAAAAATTATTAGATTCAAATAAATTTAAATTTGACTTAAATCAAGAATTACTTATCTCAAGTAAATGTCTAATTGCATTAAGTGAATAAATTATTTGTAACTAATTAGAAATTATCTAATTCAAGTAAACTTCTTATTTAATTCAAAATTCTCGAGTGCCAGAATGTTAGGAAACTAAAAAAATATTTTAAAATAATTTTAAAATCATAAAATTAATTCTAAATTATTATTCATACTTGAGTTCTACTTTATTTGTAACTGGTTTTCTATTTTTTTAAGGTATTATTCTAGTATTTGTGTTATTTATTCCTTTAAACGAATGAATTCATTGTTTATAAAGGTTTTTACAATTTTTACACAACATATTTCGCACATATAAACAATTATATAAACAATAATTAAAAATCGCACCTACAGAGGATTCGAACCCTCAACGCTACGCACGCAAATCAAACGCTTAGGCACTAGTACACGCAAGCTCTGGTGAGAAATATCAAAATCTTCTACTGGTACGTCAGGTCTGTAAGGGGTGCTTCTTTTTTTAATTTTTGATATGTTTAGTACCATATTAAACTTTTTATAAATAGTAATTTATGAAGAAACCATTAAATACTATTATTTACAAATTAAACAATTCTTTCTAATATTAATGTGACCGAAATTAATAAAAGATGAGAAATAACTAATTTAATAAAAAATACTTTATCAGAATATTAAATATTTAAATCAAAATTGAACAATAACAATTCAATTCATTAAGTAATTTAATTTACTCGAATCATAAAATGAAGTTATTGTATTAAATAATTTTTATTTGTATTAAACAAACAAATATTCGGCTGAAATAAATAAATTAATGGTTACAAATAACTCACTATTATAGTTTCAATTAAATATTTATTTGATCGAAGTATTTTTTATTTGTTTTCATAAAATAAAGTATTAGCATTAAATAAATCATTATTCGCATTAAATAATTAAAGTTACTTGAATCCATAAAATGAAGTTATTATCTTAAATAATTTGTATTTGTATTAAACAAAAAAATATTTGGCTGAAATAAATAAATTAATGGTTACAAATAAATCACTATTATAGTTTCAATTAAATATTTATTTGATCGAAGTATTTTTTATTTGTTTTCATACAATAAAGTATTAGCATTAAATAAATCATTATTCGCATTAAATAATTAAAGTTACTTGAATCCATAAAATGAAGTTATTATCTTAAATAATTTGTATTTGTATTAAACAAAAAAATATTTGGCTGAAATAAATAAATTAATGGTTACAAATAACTCACTATTATAGTTTCAATTAAATATTTATTTGATCGAAGTATTTTTTATTTATTTTCATAAAATAAAGTATTAGCATTAAATAAATCATTATTCGCATTAAATAATTAAAGTTACTTGAATCCATAAAATGAAGTTATTATCTTAAATAATTTGTATTTGTATTAAACAAAAAAATATTTGGCTGAAATAAATAAACAACATTTTTAGCAGTTCAATATAAAGACATTTTTTTTTATAAAACCCCAGCCCAATTGATTTATATATTAACCTGTATCAGCAATCGATAGAAAATCCCCATTAAAAATACATGGGGAAAAAATAAACTTTTAAAAAAAAAATCCCAACTTTTTTAATTTATAAGCTAAAAATATTTTAGGTCATAAATTTTTTCATTTTTAGCTATAATTTAAGATATGATGTTTAAAGAAATTAAATTTTAAAAATTTCGGATGTTACGAAAAATATGTAGAAATAATACATTGCAATATGTGCAATCTTCTATCACATAAATATTCAAGGAAATTCAACAAGTCTTATTTGGAGATTTTTGAGGTCGCAAATAATAATTCCGATGTCAAAAATTAATTTTTCAAAATTTTGAATATGCATTCAAAATTGTGAATTTCCATATTTTTGAATTAATCGTCTTGAATCATCGATTTTCAAATACAGTCTACAAATATTTAATTTCTACATCTCTTTTCAATTATCTGTTTCATTTTTAAAGTACTTTTGTCAATTTTCAAGTATTTCTAAGATATTGAACTTCATTTTTTCGAATATCAATTATTTTCTTTAGTCTTTTAATTCTTGTCAGGAATATTTAAATTTATTACACAAGTTTTTATTTATTTTTGTCATTTTTAAATTATTTCCTTAAAAATTCAATTATATTCTAAAAATCTATAAATTATTGCCAAGAATGTTTAAATTTTCTACACAAGTTTCAATTTACTTTTGTCATTTTTTAATTATTTGCTTAAAAATTTCAATTACTTTTGTCATATTTCTTAGTATTTTCGTCATTTTCAATTTTTTTTTTTCATATTTCTATTATTTTTGTCTTTTTAGAATTGTTTTCCACAAATTTTAATTATTATATTTAATTTTTTTTTCATGAATTTTTAAATTTTATACCAGCTTTTATTTATTTTCTTCAAATTTTAAAAATTGTTTTCATTCTTTTTATTATTGTCACGAATTTATTAATTTTATAAAACTTTTTCAAATATGTTTTTAATCCTTATCTTATTGTCAGAAATATTTACATTTTCTACACAAATTTCAATTTAGTTTTGTTACTTTTTAATTATTTTCTTCAAATTTCAATTACTTTTGACATTATTCAATTATTATTGTCATTTTCCAATTATTTTCTTCATATTTTTATTATTTATGACGTATTAAAATTATTTTTAACAAATTTCAATTATTTTATTCAATTTTGTTTATTGTCAAGAAATTAACAAAATTTTTCACCAGTTTTAAATAAATTTCTTCATATTACAATAATTTTCTTCATCCTTTTTATTATTTTCATAAATTTATTAAAGTTTTACAACTCTTTCAATTATTTTTTCAATTATTTCTACAAATTTCAATTACTTTCCTTATATTTAAATTTTATGACATTTTTGAATTATTGTCTTCAAATTTCAATTTTTTTCAGACTTCAATTAATTTTTTAAACTTTCAATTATTTTCCTCAAACTTCCAATATTTTTTTCAATTGATCAATTATGGTCTATAAATTTTTAATTTTTAAACCAGCTTTCAATTATTTATCTCATTATTCAATTATAGTTTCTTAATATTTCAATTGTTTAGTCAATTTTTCAAATATTGTCTTCAAATTTTTAATTTTTTTCACTTTGTTCAATTATTTTCTACAAATTTCAATTCATCTTTTCCTCATATTTAATTTTTGTTGTTGACATTTTTGAATTATTCTCTTTAAATTCCGATTATTTTCTTCAAACCTCAACCTTCAACCTCTTTTCCTCAAACTTCTAATATTTTTTTCAATTTTTCAATAAATAATGTCTATAACTCCATCCGCAAGTTCCAATTATTTTTTATAATTTTTTCAATCACTTTTTTAATTTTTATTATTTTCTCTTCGACAATAAAACAATTTTATTATTTATTACTAAATTTCATATTATTTATCGCAGAATGAAATTAATCTTTCATTATTGTTTTCATTTTGAAATTATTATCTTCAATTTTTAATCATTTTCATTATCTCTGAATTAATATTCTGAACTTTCAAATATATATCTCAATTTTCAATTACTTTGTTCAATATTCATTTCTTTTTATCATAATTATTTTCTCCATGTTTTAATTTTTTAATACTAATTTCCTAAATTTTCAGTTATTATCTCAAATATAGTTTTTTCATTGTCATCAATTTTCAACTTTTTAAACGATTTCTTAATTATTTTCTTTTGATTAAAAATAAATTATGTAATTTTTCTATTATTTTCATTCTTTATGCATAATTTTAAAAAATGTCAATTACTTATCTGAAATTTTAATTATTTTTATCATATTTCAGTTATTTTTTAAAATTTTTATTTTTTTTCATCAAATTTCAATTATTTTTTAAAATTTTAAATTATTTTCATCATATTTAATTTATTTTTTTCATTTTTAAATTCTTTTTATCATTTTTTAAATTATTTCCCTAAATTCCTAATTATTATTCTCATTTTATTGTAAATTATTTTTTTTTCAAGAGTTTTAAGTATTTTTCTCAAATTTCAATTAATTTCTTCAATTTTTAATTATTTTCATTTCTTTTCATAATTTATAAAATTTTAGATTAATCATCTTGAGTTTAATTATTTTTAGTCTTCTTCAATTCTTTTCATCAATTTTTAATTATTCTAATTTTTTTCAATTAATTTATCAGATTTTCAAGTTTTTTTTCTCAATTTTCAATTCTTTTCTATTTTAATTATTAATTTTTATTTATTTCATAACATTTTCATCAATTTTTAATTATTCTAATTTTTTTAAGTAAATTAATTTTCAATCAGATTTTCAAGTTTTTTTTCTCAATTTTCAATTTTTTTTGTATTTTAATTATTAATTTTTATTTATTTCATAACATTTTATTAATTAGGTTACCTGTATCATAAATTTTGGCGTTGAAATCGACAAATAGATGTTTTAAAAATTTGGAAAAAATTCTGCAATTTTTTCAATTATTTATTTCAAATTCCATTAATTTTCTTCAACTTATCATTGTTTTGATCATATTTCAATTATTTTTTTTAAATTTCAACTTGGCAGCGGTTTTTTCATTATTTTAATTTTTTTCAATTTATTTCTAAGATTTTGAAGTATTTTCCCCAAATTTAAATTATTTTCTTTAACTTAAAAACATATCTATGATTTTTTAAATTACTTTCGACAATTTTAATTGTTTTTATTATTTTTTTTCCAATTAATTTGCAAAATTTGACATTATTTTTTTAAATATTTACTACATATAAATAGGTATTAATAGGTATCTATAATTATAATCGATGGGTTTTATCGATAATTCTGTCATTTTTCCAAAACTAATGGTTCGCTCTCATTTGCTTTTAGCAATATTTTGATAATAATTATATCCAGATTTTAATAACTATTGATACTAGAATTAATATTATTATTAGAAATAGTATAATATATATTATTTTAATCAAATCAAATTATTGTTCGATTAAAATAGGAATCAATATTATATCACCAGATCTATTAAATTTGTATAAACTAAATAGTTAAATAATCAATCATTTAGATAACTTAAATCGATTAAAATTTTTAATATTTTGATAAATTGAAATTGGAATAATTTGAAATTTGAATCGATTATAAATTAGAAAGACTAAAACTTAGATCATTTTTAAGTTTACTTGCGGTTTAAACTATAATTTAAATTTAGATTATTTAAAATTTCGATGAATAAAATTTAGAATCAATTAAAATTTAAATTAATATGTTTTGACCAAACAGAATTAGGATTCGTTGAAGGTTAAATCGTTCTAAGTTTGAATTAGTTAATATTAAAATTTAAAATAGAATACTATTTGGATAAATTAACACTTTAATTTTTGATTCATTGAATTGAAGATTTTGTATGGATTTAAGTTATTGAAGATTTAGTCACAAACGCAAAGTTTATAAATATTTTATAGAAACATTCGAAAAATTCGATTTTTCAAAGCATTCTCGCTCAAAATCGAATTAAACAATCGAAAATATCGGATGAATGATTCGCAAAAATAATCAACAATTTCTGATTTTTGCGGTTCTTTTCAATTACATACACGTTGTTAAATCAACAAGTTAAATCAACAGGTTTATTGTGTCGTGAATCAGAAACCAGTCTCGCTTCGAATAGCTTTATTTCCTCTTTGGAAAAAATGTTCCATGGATCAAATAAATTGTAAACTTTATATTCGAATATAAATCTTAATGCGTCAAGTGGTAACGTTTCCTCCTAATAAGTGCTTTCGCAATGCAATTTCACGATTTTGACATTTTATACGAAATTACTTTAGGAGCTGAGATTTTCTATGCAGCATAAAGAAAATTACTCGCAGATAAATGTTCCTCGAAATGTTCGCCCAGAAGTACTCAACTGATTGTTATTTAATTATTAGTTATAATAATTTTATCTTATTTTAACTTCTCAAGTGTTTTTGATGTTCAAAACCTGTAGTTTTTTTTTTTTTTACAACCAAAACAAAGTTGTGAAGTTTTTATTTCATGTTAATTTATGCTTGCTATTGGATTATAAATATTGACATTAACTACTTGTTGATTTAATTGACTAACATTTATATTCCTGAATAAAGTAACTTTTTAAACGAATCCTATCTTTTCTTTAATAGCGTCTCGATAATTGTTTCGTAATGTTAAATATTTTATTTTCAAATATACCAAAAGGAACTCTTTTTCGAACTAAACAACAACTTTTTAATTCACATACGTACAAGGTTATATAACATCATTTATTTATTTATTATTGTCGAATTAAACTTTTATTATTTTTACATAAAAAATGCGAGTAGAATTTTATTTGACTAAAATGATTCATCGAAACTTCTGTCCTCAGTATCTTCTTTGTTTCGATTTTTAATTAATTCCAATCAATTAGAATTTTAAGCGCCAAGTATAATTGAAATTCTAAGCTGCTTGAAATTAAAATTCTAAATTTTATGACTCTGGAAATAATTTGAAGCACTGGATGTATCTGCCGTTGTTTTCAAAGTTTGAAGTTGTATTCATTAGAGAATGAAAATTAACGTGAACTTAAGTGAAACTGCTATTTGATGCGAAATAAAACCCCTTGCTCGGATCAAATTACACACTAACTAAAGTTTCTCGTTTAAAGGACGAGAGTGCGCAAAAGTGACGGAACGAAAACTGAGTGCGATGCACTTAACAAGGACGAGAGACTTGTTTTCATATATTGCATTTATAAAAACTCTAAGAAGTTGACATGTCCCCTTTGAGTACTAATGAGGAAAAAATGATAAAATAGATAAATTTAATTGAGAAAAAAAAAACAAAAAAGCGAATGTCACTGTTCCATAGGAAAAAATACTTTAGTGACCTACTGACACGGGGAAATCTACTTCCGCTCTTTTATTCAAGTCACAACCTAATTATTATAAATTTCCATTTTGATTAAATTGTGAAATTCGAATTTCACAAGAACATTGTTATTATGAATTTTAAATTTCCGTTTTTGTCATTTGTGAATTTGTAAGCACTTTTTTTTAGAACGGGTACAGTAAAGGAATAAAATATAAACTAGCAAAATATAACGCGCGCAAGCGCGATTAGTTTTCCTTATGTTTTAGAAATTAAACTATATAATAATAAATAAACCAAAACGATGAAAAATATTTATCTAATAAGGAGGGCTGCCAGTGGATTTGCAGATTGAAAATAGTGAAAAAAAGACTTATTATTAATTTAAAAAAGTGAGTAAATAATGAATTTTTAAGTGAAAAAAGTGAGTAAATAGTAAGCTTTTAAATGAAAAATGTGATTAAATAGTAAGTTTTTAAATAAAAAAAAGTGAATAAGCAATATAGAGTTTGATATTACTAATATTAAATTGGCGGCCGCCAGCAGGAAAAGCTATTCAAATTTGAAAAAAAAAATCGAAAATCGCAAAAATAATTGAAAGAAGTAGAAAATAATTGAATAATGACAAAAATAATTCAATTTGAAAAAGAAGTTGTAAATGACAAAACTAACTGAAAAATTGATTAAAAATATAAAAATGATGACAAAAATTGAAACGAAATAATTGTAATTTGAAGTAAATAATTAAAAAGTTTCACAAATAATTGAAGTTACCAAAAAATAATTAAAGAATGACAAAAATAATTAAAATTTGAAACAAAAGTTAGAGACTGGTGTAAAAGATTTAAATTTTCACACAATAATTGAGATATTGAAGAAATAAGTAAAATGTAAAGAAACTAATTGAATAATGACATAAATAATTATAAAAACTGGTGTAAAAAATGACAAAAATAACTGAAATTTAGAAAAAAAAATTACTGAAAAATGAGAAATACATTCAAAAATGAAGTAAAAAATTTAAAATTTAAAACATTATTTGAAAAATTGTTTAAAATAATTGAAAAATTAACGATATAATTAAAATGTGAAGAAACTAATTGAATAATGACATAAATAATTGGAAATTGATCTTCAAAAGTTAATAAATTCATGACAATAATAAAAAGATTGAAGAAAATGACATTTAAAGAAAATAATTCCAAAATGTCAAAAATATTTAAATTTTCCCAAAAATAGTTGTAACTTGAAAAAATAATTGTAAAATGACAAAAATAATTGATATTTTAAAAAAAAAAAATTTGAAGAAAATACTTGAAAACTTGACAAAACAATTGAAATATTAAAATAAATATAATTCGAAACTGGTGTGAAAATTAAAAAATTATGCAAATTATACAAATTATAGTAAAGTTAAAAAAAGTATAAGTTTGAAGAAAATTATTTAAAGTTGAAGTAATTAATTGAAGTTTGAAGACAATAATTGCAATTTGAAGAGAATAATTCAAAACTGTCAAAAATATTTGAATATTCCCAAAAATAGTTGCAACTTAAAAATAATTGAGATATGACAAAAATAATTGTTAATTTAAAAAAACAATTTTTTGAAGAAAATACTTGAAAACTTGACAAAATAATTGAAATATTAAAAAAAAAAAAAAATTATATAGATACAATTGTGAAAAAAAAATATTATAAGTTTGAGGAAAATAGTTAAAAGCTGAAGAAATTAATTGAAGTTTGAAGACAATAATTGAAATTTGAAGAGAATAATTCAAAAAATGGCAAAAAAATTCAAATATGAAAAAAATAATTAAAGTTTGAAGAAAATAATTAAAAGAGAGGTAAAAAATCAATAAATTAGTAACAATAATAAAAACAATGATAAAAATAATTTTAAAAACAGGTGTAAGAAATTTAAAAGTTCATGACAATAAAAAAAATTGAATAAAATAATTGCAATTTGCAAAAAAATAATTCTAAAATGGCAAAAATAAGAATAATTTATAAAAAATATTTGATAACAGGTGCATAAAATTAAAAATTTTAAGACAATACTTGAAAAATTGAATAAACCATTAAAATCTTAAGAAACTGATTGAATAATGACATAAATAATTGAAAGCTGGCGTATAAATAAAAAAATTTACAGAGAATAATTGAAGTTTGAAGAAAATAATTGAAATTTGTTGAAATTAATTTAAAAACAATGTACAAATTTAATAAACTCATGACAATAATAAAAATATTAAAGAAATTGATTGAAATTTGTAGAAAATAATTGAAAACTAATATAATAAATTTAGAAATTCATGTCAATAAAAATTTATTTACTTATTTCTTTACGGACAAAAGCCCATTACAATATGAAATTTAAAAATTTATTTTAAGTAACAATAAAATTAAAATTTGATGTAACAATAATTATTACTATATTAAATATTAATAGGTCGCATTCAATAATTTGAATAAAATAATAATTAAATGACATAAATATAATTAAAAACTGGTATAAAAATAAAAAATTTATAGACAATAATTGAAAATTTGATAAAAATATTAGAAATTTGAGGAAAATAATTGAAATTTGAAGAGAATAATTTAAAAATGACAAAAAAATTTGAATATGAGAAAAGTAACTAAAGTTTCAATAAAATAATTGAAAAAAGCGTAAAAAATTAAAAAATTCGTGAAAATAATAAAAATAATGATGAAAATAATTAAAAACAGGTGTATGAAATTTAAAAATTCATGACAATAAAAAAAATTGAATAAAATAATTAAAATTTGTAAAAAATGACGTTAAAATGGCAAAAATAACAAAGATATGAAGAAAATAAGTGGAAAATGACAAAAATAATGAAATAATGACAAGAGTATTTGAAAGTTGAAGAGAATAATTGAAAAATAACAAAAGTGAATTGAACTTGTGTAGAAAATTTGGATATTCCTGACAATAATTTAAAGATTCAAGAACACAATTCAAATTGAAAAAAATAAATGAAAAGTTTTAAAAAAAATTGAAATCACAAGAAGATAATTGAACAATAACAAAAATAAAAGTAATTCGAAAAAAATTATTGATAACTGGTTCATAAAATTAAAAATTTAAATACAGTACTTGAAAAATTGATCAAACAATTGAAATTTTAAGAAACTGATTAAATAATTTATTTATTTATTTAATACCATTATTTATTTAATAATGACATAAATAATTGAAAGCTGGTGTATAAATAAAACATTTATCGAGAATAATTGAAGTTTAAAGAAAATAATTTAAATTTGTTAAAATTATGTGAAAAAAATGTACAAATTTAATACTCATGACAATAATATAAATAATAAAGAAAATGATTGAAATTTGTAGAAAATAATTGAAAACTAATATAATAAATTTAAAAATTCATGGCAATAAAAAACGTTGAATTTATTTATTTATTTACATGCAAAAGCGCATTATAATATAAAATTTAAAAATTTGTTTCAAATAACAATAGAAGTAAAATTTGATATAACAATAATAATTACGATATTAAATATTAATAGGTCGCATTCAATAATTTGAATAAAATAATAATTGAAATTTGTAGAAAATAATTGAAAACTAATATAATAAATTTAAAAATTCATGGCAATAAAAAACATTGAATTTATTTATTTATTTATTTACGGGCAAAAGCTCATTACAATATAAAATTTAAAAATGTATTTAAAGTAACAATAAAATAAAAATTTAATATAACAATAATAATTACTATATTAAATATTAATAGATTGCATTCTATAATTTGAATAAAATAATAATTGAAATTTGTAGAAAATAATTCTAAAATTTCAGAAATAATAGAAATATAAAGAAAATAATCGTAAAATGAGAAAAATACCTGAATAATGACAAAAGTAATTGAAATTTGAAGAAAATTGTTGAAAATTAACAGAAGTAGAATAGAAACTGATGTTGAAAATTTAAACAATCCTGGCAATAATTTAAGGATAGAAAAAAATAATTAAAATGTTGAGAAAATAATTGGAAAATGACAGAAGTAAATGAAAACTTGTGTTTATAAATTTAAATATTCATGACAATAATTTAAAGACTGAAGAGAATAATTGATATTTGAAATAATTAAATTCAGAATCGCAACCTTTCTAGAAGTTTTCAAACTTGTAGCAAACTTGATGAAAGTTTCGGAACTTCAAAAATGGTTAAAAAAGTTACAGAATAATAAATTTAAACTGTATTTAATTTTAATTTTTTCCAATAAAGTAAGATAACGTCATTTGGATTTTTAATAAGTTCGATTATTCGACACTTTAAATTAATCTATAAATTATTATTAAAATTTATATAAGTGTGTAATATATAAAAACGTGGACAGAAAAAAATGAATAAATATATAAATAGTAACTAACTTCAGGAGTTTACGGAGATTATTATTATTACTGTGCTGATAAAACAAATGCCCATCAGTTGGAGAAAATCAGGAAAAGTCAGTTCTTATATTGTGGAATAAGTTTTAATTTATATTGTACAATTTTCTCGTAGGAAATAGTTTATGATATTTTCAAGAATTTAGTATTTTTTCTTATATTTTTTAATGTTTCAAGATTTTTCCGTTCTCTTAAAGTTCCCTGAATATTTTCTTTTTATTTCAACATTTTAAAAATAAAATCTTTACCTTCTTTATTTTTAAAAAATTTTCTATTTCTTTTTGCTCTTAAATAGAGTTTCACTGATTTTCTTATTTCTGCCTATTTTATATTTATGGGCGATTCCATGTCACAGTCCACATTTTAAAATCGATTAAAACTATTTTTTATTTGTTCCTTATAAAAAAATATTAGATACGTATTTTTTTATTTTTTTATAAGAGGCCAAATTTTCGAGTTATAAATTTTCAAAATTCTAGATTTTTAAAAATAGACCTTTTTTTAATCACATATAACTCTGAACCTATTGACTTTAGAAAATTTTTGCCAATACAAAAAAAGTTAGGTTTTTCTTCAACTTTTAAATAGTGCTTACAAAAAAAAGAAAAAATATATATTTTTAAAAAAAAACACCATTTTTTAGAAACAAATCAATTTTTTTTAAATTCGGACCCGAATAACAAATTATTATTATTCATTTATACATACCTCGAAATGTCAAGAACATTTTACAAAAAGATTCCCGTCGGCTAGAAGAGTATTATTAGTTTAAATTAATTTTCAAATTCTAACTGTTATATCTAAGTGCTGTACTGTGCCTATTTAAATTGAAAAAATTGTTTTAACTTGAATTTAGCTGCATATCTTCTTTTTTTAAATGTCAAATCAAATTCATATAACCAAAACAGGTACAGAATAGCACTTAGATATAACAGCTAGAGTTTGAAAATTAATTTAAACTAATAATACTCTTCTAGCCGACGGGAATCTTTTTGTAAAATGTTCTTGACATTTCGAGGTATGTATAAATGAATAATAATAATTTGTTATTCGGGTCCGAATTTAAAAAAAATTGATTTGTTTCTAAAAAATGGTGTTTTTTTAAAAAATATGTATTTTATATGTGATTAAAAAAAGGTCTATTTTTAAAAATCTAGAATTTTGAAAATTTATAACTCGAAAATTTGGCCTCTTATAAAAAAATAAAAAAGTACGTATCTAATATTTTTTTATAAGGAACAAATAAAAAATAGTTTTAATCGATTTTAAAATGTGGACTGTAAATTTGACATGGAATCGCCCTTATTTTCATTTTCATTAAATACCATTTTCACTTGCTATAATTAAATATTCAGCTCAATTCCGATAGCGCATTATTCGCCAATAATGTTGTCCTCTTATCTGGACGGAAGAAATCGAACAAACTATTAGAAGCGATAGATCGTTAAAATAGCGGTTATTAATGGCAATCGACTAAAAAGTGAGCAATCAACGGTAATTGGTTTGCTGTCACTACATCTGAATTTATTTGCTACTCATCTGGAATTCTAGACCGTTCTTATGTAATTATTGCTATCAAATATGAAATCTGTCTCGCGTACGTACGTGCAACGTTTAATTATAGCTCTTAATTGAAAACTATCACCGAACCTGAAACTTCCATTTGTCTCTGTCGAAAAGTATAAATAAAACGAAATCACTTTTTTTGAAGGGAGAGAGAGAGAGAGAGAGAGAAATTTTTTTTAAAATCTCAAAGTATAGACATAGGGTTTTCTACCCTCTTGAATTCTTCATTTTCTTCAAGATGTATAACCTTCGTGCACACAAAGATGTCTGAGAAGTATGTCCTTGGCGGCTCAAAATGACTTGGAGCTTTAAGTGACATTTTTGTGTATTTTACGCCCAGTCATCTGCAAATAACAATAAGCCAACCTCAGAAATGCTGATCCTTTAAGAACATTTAAGCAAATAGCCACTGAATAATCATATAAAAAGTTTAATGGAAGCGTCTTGTTTTCTTTCAAGATCCTCGGCCAATAAGATATTATTAAGCAAAGTTCCATTATACCTCAGCTGTAAATATTTTTATTCTTATATAGTATGACGAATATATATATTTATATTTATATATTTATATATATATATACTTTCAATGTGAAAAAAAAGATGAAAAATACTCAACTATACATAATATAGCACGAAATCATTTGTGAAATGTTGTTGATAAAAATGCACTTGATATGTGAAATAAATTGAATTGGCAGAAAGTATAGATGGTAATTAAAATAGTTCATGTGGAGGTCTATAATACGCATTCACATGGTGCGTATGAAGCGAGAAAGGAGAGCGAAAAATAATGTTGTTAACCCTACGCGTAACTCGCAACAACCTCGCTCAGAATTGAATTGAATTAAAAAAAAAAAAAAACGTTGATAAGCTTGTTTTGAAAGTTGAGAAAAATTAGACATGAAAGAGAAATTATTTCGTAAGAAATATTGTACTTGTATAATTTAGGGTTAATAAATAAATAAAATAATATTCAATAAATTTCAAAAAGAAAATTATATTTATATTTAGATTTTTAAACAAAATTATACAAATAGTAAATAAAAGCATTTCACGTCTGCGAATTCTATAGAGCAAAAAAATCGCCCTGTGGAATTCCATATGGCAAAAATACAGACAAAAAATAAATTTCTTAATAAGAATGTAGATAAATGAATTTGCAACAAAATAAAAAAAAAAGAAGAAGAAAAAGATAAAAATTTTCAAAAAAAAAATCAAATTTTGCAAAAATAATTGAAAAATAATGTATAAATAATTAAACTAATTTGATATTGAAGGAAATATTATTAAAAATGCAAAAGTTTTATTTGAAAAAATTAAAGAAAATAATTGAAAAGTGATAAAAATAGATAAAAATTGTAGCTAATAATTGAAATCAGTTCGACAAAGTTTAAAGAATTATAATATATAATTGTAATTGTAGTCTTGTTCATCTCAAATATATTCTGAAATTCTTTCAAATATTTTTTATAAATCTTTATTACTTTCTTCAATTTACAATTATTTCTATCAATTATTTTTTTAATAAATTTATTTTTTGATTATTATTCTAATTTTTTTTAGTATTTATCTCAAATTCTAGTGAATTTTTCAATTTACAATTATTTTCATCATTTTGCAATTATATTCTTTTATTACAAATATATGTTGTAATTTTATCAATTATTTTCAACAAACTAAATTTATTTTCTTCAATTTTTAATTATTTTTATACTTTGCAAATATTTTCTCGAATTTTCTATTACTTTAATTATTCTTCAATTAATTTTCTAGATTTCAAAATAGTTTTCTGAAATTTTAATAATTTTTCTTCAATTTTTAATTATTACACTGTGTTACAAAAAATTGTGATGAAAAATTACTTTGAATCGGATCTAGCCTAAGTTGTACGTCATGAAAAACTAAAAAAAAATGTGTATGAAATCCCCCCCCCCCCCCACCCAAATTTTATTTTAGAACTAAAAAACAGTTTTTTTGCAATTTTTGTATAAAATATACTCTTATTTCGTCATTTTTAGTCTGAGTTAAATTTTTTTTTTAATTTATAGCTGAAAAACAAGGCTTTTTATGCCGAATAAAGGTTTTATGTTTCAATTGTAATTTACTTTAAAAAAAAGAGTAAAAAATTTCGAAATTTGTCAATTTTTTTTAATTTTTTAACTTTGTCAACGATTAACGAACCAATTTTATTTCGAATGTTTTTTTCTGTGCTGAATTATTTAAAGTGTGTTTAATTCTGCGCCGAATGAGCTTATTTTTAAATTTTATTTTAGTATTTTATTAAACAAAAAACAGTATTTTCTTTTTTTTGCCTTTTTTAATTGTTGCAAGTGGTATTTATCATCTTCTGACAACTTTTTTATACTTATTTTAGTAAATTTTGAAAAAATTTTGAAAATTAAGAATGTCACGAAAATGTTTGAACATTGATTTTCCCAAAAAATACTGTGATTATAAAGACAAAAAATGCAATAACTCAGCCAGATTTTCACCAATTGATTTAAAAAAAAACTCAATAGACGCAGAATTCAATAAAATTTAAATAATTTAGCACAAAAAAAAACATTCTAAATAAAATTGGATCTTAAATCATTGCCAAATTTAAAAAAAATTCAAAAAAGTTGGCAATTTTCGAACTTTTTTACTCATTTTCTACTGTAATTTTTACTTGAAACATAAAACCTCTATTAGATATAGAAGACTTGTTTTTAGCTTTAAATTAAAAAAAAAAAAATTAAATCGGACGAAAACTGACGAAGTAATAGTATATTTTATACAAAAATTGCAGAACAACTGTTTTTTAGCTCTAAAATAAAATTTCGTGGATTAGGGGGGGGGGGGGATTTCATATACGTTTTTTTAGTTTTTTATGACGAAAAACTTAGGCTAGGTTACTCAAATTTCAATTACTTCGTCAATTTTTAATTATTTTTTTTATTTAGAATGATATTCACAATTTTTATATTTTTTTGAATATTTGTTGATTAATTCCGAAAAGTTCAATGATTTATCTTAAATTTACATTATTTTCTTCAATAACTTTTCAATTATTTCTATAATGTTGTAATTACCTATTTTCCAAAATTTAAAATTAATTCATAAATACAGAATAAATATTCTGTATTTTTTAAACTTATTTTTCTGAAATTCCAATTAATATCTACAAATTTAAACTATTTTAATTTTTTTTGAAAATTTTCTTCAATGATTTTCATTATTTTTCAATTTTTTCCCTAAATGTTAAATTCAAAATTTAATTATCAGTTTCACTATTTTTATTGTTTTCTATAATCATTTTCGAAATATTTTTCAATATTAAAAAAAAAAAATTATTCAATTTTTTATTATTTTGCTTTAAAATTTTAATTGCATTTTTCTAGATTTTAAATGATCTTCGATTTTCAATCACTTTCTTTTATATCAAATAAATTCTGTAATTTTCTGAATTTTGTTCTTAAATTTCCATAATTTACTTTAATTTCCAATTATTTTTATCATTTTTTAAGTACTCTTGTTTATCTCAAATATATTCTGTAATTTTCTCAATTTTTCTTTACAAATTTTTATTATTTTCTTCAATTTTCAATTATTTTTATCAATATTCAATTACTTTTTGTAATTTTTAATTAATTTTGTAATTTTTTTATTATTTATCTCAAATTACAGTTAATTTTTCAATTTACAATTATTTTCAAAATTTTGCAATAATTTTCTTTTATTACAAATATATGTTGCAATTTTTTCAATTATTTTTAACAAACTAAAACTATTTTCTACTATTATTAATTTTTTTTATTACTTTGCAAATATTTTCTCGAATTTTTTATTACTTTAATTATTCTTCAATAAATTTCCTAAATTTTAAAATTTTTTTCTCAAATTTTAATAATTTTCTTCAATTTTTAATTTTTTTTTTTCTTTTGCAAATGATTTTCACAATTTTTATATTTTTTTGAATATTTGTTGATTAATTATTTATTATTTATCTCAAATTTCCATTATTTTCTTCAATTTACAATTCTTTCTATCAATTATCTTTTTAATAAATTTATTTTTTGATTAATTTTCTAATTTTTTTATTATTTATCTCAAATTCTAGTTAATTTTTCAATTTTCAATTTATTATTTTCATCATTCTGCAATAATTTTCTTTTATTACAAATATATGTTGTAAGTTTTTCAATTATTTTAAACACACTAAAATTATTTTCTTTTATTTTTAATTATTTTTATTACTTTGCAAATATTTTCTCCAATTTTTTATTACTTTAATTATTCTTCAATTAATTTCCTAGGTTTAAAAATATTTTTCTCAAATTTTAATAATTTGAACTATTTTCATCGTTTTCCATAATCTTTTTACAAATAATTTTCAATATTAACTAACATGTTTCTTGATCCATCAATTTTTATTAAATTTTTATATATTGTTTTTAAATTTTAGTTGTATTTTTCAAGTATTTAAATAATGTTCCTCGATTTTTAATCACTTTATATCAAAAAAATCTGTAATTTTCTCAATTTTGTTCTTAAATTTCCATAATTAACTTTAATTTCCAATTATTTTTGTTCTTTTTTAAGTAGTCTTAAATCACTCAAATATATTTTGCAATTTGTACAATTATTTTTTACAAATTTTCATTAAATTCTTTAATTTTCAATTATTTCTATAATTTTTTAAATAGTTTTTGTTATTTTCAATTATTTTTTAATAAATTCTGTAATTTTTTTATTATTTATTCCAAATTCCAGTTATTTTTCCAATTCACAATTACTTTTATCATTCTGCAATAATTTTCTTTTATTACAAATATATGTTGTAATATTTTTTTAATTATTTTTCACAAATTAAAATTATGTTCTTCAATTTTTATTATTTTTATTATATACTTAGCAAATATTTTCTCGATTTTTAAACTATTTTCAATATTCTTCAATTAATTTCCTAGATTTTAAAATATTTTTCTCAAATTTTAGTAATTTTTTTCAATTTTCATTTATTATTGTTATCATTTGCAATCAATTTCTTCAGTTTTTATTTATTTTTACTATTCCTCAATTAAATTCCGAAATTGTCAATTAAGTATTTCATTTTTCAAATACGTTTTTCAATTTTCATTTTTTTATCTTTTTGCAATTATTTTGTTCACCTTTTAATTAGATATATTAATTATTTTTCAAATTAATATCCTAAATTTTCACTCATTATCTCAAATCTAAATTATTGTATCCAGTTTTCAATGTTTTAATCACTTTTCAATTATTTTCCTCAAATTTCAATCAAGTTCGTCAATTTTTAATTTTTTTTTTAATTGGTAACGATTTTCACAAATTTTTTATTATTTTAATTATTTGTTTATTAATTCCGAAAAATTACTCGAAATCAAATAATCTATGCTTCTTAAGGGCATGTGATGGAGAATGACGTCACGAGTATAGGCAAAATTTGTCCGTAAACTTTCTCTTAAAATAATAAATATTTTGACACAAAACTTTGTAGAATTACTTAAAATATCATTAAGAAGGTCTCTCAGACCCAAGTTTGTCTAATTTTTTCCTTATAGTTAAGTTTTTAAAAAATTACCTGATTTTCGTAAAATCAAAAAAATTAGTTTTAGGACAAAATTTAGACAAACTTGGGTCTAAGAGACCTTCTTAATGATATTTTAAGTAATTCTACAAAGTTTTGTGTCCAAATATTTATTATTTTAAGAGAAAGTTTACGGGCAAATTTTGCCTATACTCGTGACGTCATTCTCCATCACATGCCCTTAAGAAACTCTTTAATTTAACATTATTTTATTTCTCTTTTCTCCCCCTCCCCCCGGTCAATATTAAGTATGCAGATGGCAAAAATTTACAAGTCGCCGCCCCTGAGGTTAGATAAAAATTGTTATCCACTTTTTCCAATACTTTGTGTACCCGCATTTTTTTCTCTTATGTAAGAAAGATATACCGGCGCTTATATATATATATACCAGAAAGATCAATTTTTGTTTTTTTTTCGATATTTTATGAGTGGAGATGCTGTTTTGTAATCTGTTGGAGTTTGTCCATTGATATCAAATCCTAAACTCACAATTTCTTTGGAAAATTCCAGAAACATCGATGCGACCAATAACGTTCCTCTTGGTAAAAGTCAATATTCTTTTGATAAAAAGTAACCGTTGACGAAGGTAAAAAAGGAAAGAAGAGAACGATACTTAAGATAAGACAAGATAAGTGCTTCAGATAAAATTTCATTATGACTAAAACCCGACGTGATTTATGATGTATTTTCTTCCCTGTTGCGTGAATAATTGGTGTAGGTACATATTTGATAACGCACCATGTTATAGTGTGGTTTCATTTTTTATATTAAATCGTCTCGGTTATTCTAGTAGTAACATTAAAAAACTTTTTTGAGTATTACCTAAATTTTTTTAATGATTTAAAATGATGATTTGAAATGGATTCAACCTATAACCATTTTTTAAATAATTTTCAATCCAAATATTGAGGTTCGTTCTTCGATTAGACAACTATTTTTACAATCCGATACTAATCGGGTATTTTTATTTTTATTGATAGCTTTTTATTTTAGAAAGAATGGCCAATTAAAAAATCAGTGATTCAGGTACTTTCTGAAGTGTGCAGAATCGATATGGATCAGCAACGTGTAGTCGATGAGGACATGCGCTTCGTTAAAAATAACCCGACCATTACGCCGAAAGAAAGTTAAAGAAGACGAAGTGATTTTTTTGAAAGTGAAAGTCCATTTTATGGGGATATGTTAACATTAAAAATCAGAAGAAGAATTGGTATAGATCTGACACATTTTAAAATGTTCCTTCTACTCGCACTTTTCCAATATGGCTCTTCATTGTTATTATGACTTATTACCACCCATTTCGTTATCGTATCACGTAATTTTCTGTAGGTTGGGTAACAATGTAGGTCAGTGATGACTACAAGAATACCAATAAAGATAAATAATACCTAACCAAATTTTACACACACTTTTTTTTTTTAAATTTACACATTTTCGTAATCTTTGGCCGTAAATTAAAAAATTCGTAAAATCCGGTTTTAAGTTTAAGACTGTTATAAATTTCTTATTAAATCGTAACTTGTACTAATTCAAATTTTAATTATTTATAACTCTGATTGAATTTGTATAACTTCGTTCAAATTTCAATTGCTTCAAATTTAAACTTCATATTCACATAATTCAAATTTTAATTTTAAAAATTTTAATTCCCTCTATCTTTGATCAAACAAACATAGAATGATACAGACTTCGATTTAACTAAACATAAATTTTTTAATTTCGATTAATCGAAACTTCCACTCGATCAAATTTTGAATAATCAAAATTTCAGTTGATCAAAAACTTCTATTCTTTCAAACTTGATTAATCGCAATTACAATTATTAATTCAAACTTCTCCTGAGACAAACTTTAGTTAATTCAATCTTTGAATAATTCTCTACAATTTTAAAAGTTATTAGACAAATAAAATTTGTTTTTTATTTATTGTTTAAACAAAATAATGTTTAATAATGTTAAACAAAATTGTAGAGAATGTTTCAACGAGAAAATAATAATAAATTTTCTTTAAATGTCATTTTCTTCAATCTTTTTATTATTGTCATGAATTTATTGACTTTTGAAGACCAGTTTTCAATTATATATGCCATTATTCAATTAGTTTCTTCATATTTTAATTAAGTCGTTAATTTTTTTATTATTTTCTACAATTTTTCAACGAGAAAAATGAGCTATTATTTGTCAAAATTAGATGAAAATTACAGATTTTAATTGGATTGAAAGAAAAAACATAAAATGTAAAATAATTATTATGTGACAACAAATTTTATATCATCTTAATTTTTTCTAGAAAATATATAACTGGATCTTTCAAAATTTGGTGAAATTGATTGCAATAATATTTGTATTCGAGATGAAAAACGACTTTGTTTAAGGTTATATAAATGGAGAGAACCTTCTTAAGTATTTTTTAAATGAAAAATATTTTATAAATTTACGATTGCATAAAAAATTAAATAATAATAATCTCCGTAAACTCCTGAAGTTTCATTTCTTTATCAGAACATTTTAAAATTGTTTTAGTTTACAGACAAAATATGCAGATGAGGTAGTCTTAATGACGAAATATTGATTATAAATAATACTAATTTATATATTACACAATTATATGAATTTTAATAATAATAATTTAGACTAATTTAAAGTGTCGAATAGTCGGATTTATTAAAAATTCAAAATACGTTATTTTACTTTATTGGAACAAATTAAATACAGTTTAAATTATTCTGTAACTTTTTAAACCATTTCTGGAATTTCGAAATTTTTATCAAATTTGCTGCATTGCCTGATTAAAAATTTATTACTTTATAAATCAATTCGTTTGTTCATATTTCAATTAAATCGTCAATTTTTTTATTTCAGTTTACAAATACGTAATTTCTACACCTCTTTTCAATTATTTTAGTCATTTTTAAAGTACTTTTGTCAACTCTAAAGTATTTCTGTCAATTTTCAAGTATTTTTGCGATTCTGAATTTAATTTTTTCAAATATCAATTATTCTTTTTAGTCTTTAAATTATTGTCATGAATATTTAAATTTATTGCACAAGTTTTCATTTACTTCTATCATTTTTCAATTATTTACTTAACAATTTAATTATTTTTTTCTATCTTTAAATTATTGCCAGGAATATTTAAATTTTCAACGCTAGTTTCTGTTCTACTTTTGTTAATTTTCAATCATTTTCTTCAAATTTCAATTACTTTTGTCATTATTCAATTATTTTTGTCATTTTATGATTATTTTGTTCATATTTCTATTATTATTGCCAATTTAGAATCATTTTCTACAAATTTCAATTTTTATTTTATTCAAATTATTGAATGCGACCTATTAATTATTAATATAGTATTTATTCTTATTGTATTAAAATTTAATTTTATTGTTACTTGAAATACATTTTTAAATTTTATACTGTAATGGGCTTTCACCCGTAAATAAATAAATACATAAATAAATTCAATTTTTTTTATAACCATAAGTTTCTAAATTTATTATACTAGTTTTCAATTATTTTTTACAAATTTCAATCATTTTTTTTATTATTATTGTCATGAATTTATTAAATTTGGACATATATTTTCATTTAATTTTAACAAATTTCAATTAATTTTTTCAAACTTTAGTTATTCTCTATAAATCTTTTATCTATACACCAACTTTCAATTATTTATGTTATTATTCAATTAGTTTCTTGAAATTTTAATTGTTTGATCAATTTTTTAAGTATTGCCTTCAATTTTTTAATTTTATGCGACAGTTATCAATTATTTTTTTTCAAATTACAATTATTTTTGAAACTTTTCAATTATTTTTTTAAAATTTCAGTTATGTTCTTCAATCTTCAAATTATTGTCAGGAATATCCAAATTTTCAACAGAAGTTTAAATTCACAATTGTTATTTTTCAATTATTTTCTTCAACTTTAAATTACATTTGTTATTATTTGATTATTTTTGTCATTTTCCAATTATATTTTCTTCATATTTTGGTTATTTTTGACATTTTAAAATTATTTTTTACAAATTTTAGTTATTTTATTCAATTCTTTCTTATTGGCATGAATTTTTAAATTTCTTACACTTGTTTTTAATTATTTTCATCATTATTTTTATTATTGTTACGAATTAATTAATTTTTTACGCCTTTTTCAATTATTTTTTTCAAACTTTAATTACTGTTTTCATATTCAAATTTTTTTGCCATTTTTGAATTATTCACTTCAAATTTCAATTATTTTCCTCAAACTTCTAATATTTTTATCAAATTTTCAATTATTGTCTATAAATTTTTAATTTTTACACCAGTTTTTAATTATTTTCTTAATGTTTAAATTGTTTCGTCAAGTTTTCAAGTATTGTATTCAAATTTTTAATTTTTTATACCAATTATCAATTATTTTTTCAAACTTTTTTTTATTTATTTTTTACATTTTGTAATTAATTCCAATAATAAATTTTCTTTAAATGTCATTTTCTTCAATCTTTTTATTATTGTCATGAATTTATTAACTTTTGAAGATCAATTTTCAATTATTTATGTCATTATTCAATTAGTTTCTTCACATTTTAATTATATCGTTAATTTTTCAATTATTTTAAACAATTTTTCAAATAATGTTTTAAATTAAAATTTTTTTTGCTTCATTTTTGAATGTATTTCTCATTTTTCAGTAATCTTTTTTTCTAAATTTCAGTTATTTTTGTCATTATTCAACCATTTTCTACACATATACATTTTTTGATATTTTTTAATAATTTTTTTCAAATTTCAATTTTTTTTGAAAATTCTATTTTTTTTCAATTTTTCAAATATTGTCTAAAAAGTGTAATTTTTACACCAGCTTTTATAATTATTTATGTCATTATTCAATTAGTTTCTTCATATTTTAATTAAGTCGTTAATTTTTTTATTATTTTCTACAATTTTTCAATATTTATTTATTTATTTGAAAATACATACGGGTAGATAAAACCTATTAATTAAAACCCATTATAACCCATTAACCCATTAATATTAATGTTTATTTTTTTTTGTTCCTCAATTTTTGTATATATTTCTCATTTTTAACTATTTTTTCTCTAAATTTTAGTTATTTTTGTAACTTTCAACTGTTTTCTACACATAAACATCAATTCTTTTTTTCAAATTTTTATTATTTTTGCCATTTTAGAATTATTTTTTCCAAATTGCAATTATGTTATTCAATATTTTTTATTGTCATGAACTTTTTGTGAACTTTTGTGAAAAAAAAACTTTTTTTTTTATTGTCAGGAACCTGTTTTTAATTATTTTCATCATTATTTTTATTATTGTTACGAATTTATTAACTTTTTACCTCTTTTTCAATTATTTTCTTCAAACTTTAATTATTTTTTTTCATATTTGGATTTTTTGCCATTTTTGAATTAATCTCTTCAAATTTCAATTATTGTTTTCAAACTTCAATTAATTTCTACAGCTTTCAACTATTTTCCTCAAACCTAAAATATTTTCTTTTTTCACAATTATTGTCTATATAATTTTTTAATTTTTACACCAGTTTTGAATTATTTATTTTAATATTTCAATTGTTTTGTCAAGTTTTCAAGTATTTTCTTCAAATTTTTTTTTTTAATTATTAATTATTTTTGTCATTTCTCAATTATTTTTTCAATTTACAACTACTTTTGTCAATATTCAAATATTTTTGACATTTTGGAATTTTTATTTTTTTTAAATGTCATTTTCTTTAATCTTTTTATTATTTGTCCTGAATTTATTAACTTTTGAAGATTAGTTTTCAATTATTTATGTCATTGTTCAATTTCTTTCTTCACATTTTAATTATATCGTTAATTTTTCAATTATTTTAAACAATTTTTCAAATAATGTTTTAAATTTTACATTTTTTACGTTCTTTTTGAATATATTTCTCATTTTTCATTAATTTTTTTTTCTAAATTTCAGTTATTTTTGTCATTATTCAACCATTTTCTACGCATATACATTTTTTTGATATTTTTTTCAAGTTTCAATTATTTTCTTGAAAATTCTATTATTTTTTCAAATTTTTCAACTATTGTCTATAAGTGTAATTTTTACGCCAGCTTTTATAATTATTTATGTCATTATTCAATTAGTTTCTTTACATTTTACTTATTTCTTCAATATCTCAATTATTGTGTGAAAATTTAAATTTTTTACACCAGTCTCTAACTTTTGTTTCAAATTTTAATTATTTTTGTCATTCTTTAATTATTTTTTTGTAACTTCAATTATTTGTGAAACTTTTTATTTATTTACTTCAAATTCCAATTATTCCGTTTCAATTTTCGTCATAATTTTTTGATTTTAATCATTTTTTCAATTATTTTTGAAATTTTTTTTTTTTACTCCAGTCTCAAACTTTTGTTTCAAATTTTAATTATCTTTGTGATTCTTCAATTATTTTCTTGTAACTTCAATTATTTTTAAAACTTTTCAATTATTTACTTCAAATTCCAATTATTTCGTTTCAATCTTTGTCTTCATTTTTTGATTTTTAATCAATTTTTTTTATTAGTTTTGTCATTTACAACTTTTTTTTCAAATTTAATTACTATTCATTATTCACTCACTGTTTTTAATCACTTTTTTCACTTAAAAACTAATTATTTACTCAGTTTTTTTTTAATAGAAAAGTAATTTTTTTTACTATTTTCAATCTGCAAGTTCGCAGGCAGCCCTGCTTATTGGATAAATATTATTCATCGATTTGTTTTATTAATTATTTATAGTTTAATTCCTAAAATGTATGGAAAATAATTATATTTTGCTAAGTACAAAGAAATAAACATTATCCACTCTTTTTTGTCTGTTGAAATTTTTCACCACCCAGTATATGATTGCAGTGTCTATACCTCTCATTTTGAGCTGAAGATCCCATGAAAATTCGTAGTGTCTTGCTCTTGGTCTTGCCCCAGGCCTTGAGAGCCTATTTTGAAATCCCCCCACGTGTAATGGTCAATCCGCCATTTCTCCTCGTGCACACGAACAACACATTTATATACACGGGCATAAACATTAAAGTGATTTTCACTCAAATTGAACGGATAATTATAGTATATTATGTATGGAAGTAAATAATATGTGTTAGAAGATGTTAAATGTGCCTCTCGCTTATTTTTAATGTGGGAGAGTCGATTTTTTCACAGGTCAGACTCTTCAAATCCAAAAGGCAAAAAATTATTAATAGGAAAGTAATTATCTGGTATTAATTATATTTAATAGGCAAAAAAGGGCACGGCCTTTTTCATACATAAAAGCATTACCTTGGTCTCAATATAAAACAACTAATAACTCATTTACAATATGTCATTTATACAGTAAAAAAAAAGCGCAAATACAGGACAATTTTTACTCATGATATAATATAAATTTTCACTCACAATATGCGGATTTGTAAATGAATATATGATAAATGGAAATCTATTTTTATTCAAGATATGCATTTTATAATTTATACGTTATTTATCAGTTCATCAAACTATCATATTAACTTGAAAGATTAAGACCCTATTATCCTGCGTGACGTCCATATAATGTAATCGTTCTTGCATATCAACTTCCTGTTTCACATATAATCATCTAAAACCTCAGAGCATGTACTTATATCGATTCTGAATCATTTTTCTCATTCTAATTTTATTTGTTTTTTTTTTATAAATAAAGTGTAACGTGAATCCAGTAGGGATAGCAATGTGGTAAATGATGATTCTAAATTTTATTAATTAACTAGCAAAACATTAAAACTTTCATTGCAAACTTTGGTCGTTTAAAACAATAAATTTTTGCAAATTCAAACACAATTGAAAATAATAGTTTAACAAATTAATCTATAAATATTAAATTTAAACAAAATAGTTAAAAAATTATAGAAATAACTGTTGCAAATAATTGCAAATTGAACAACTAGATTAAAAATCAATAAAAAATAATTGAAATTGAAGAAATAAATGAAAAATTGAGGAAATATATTGAAAATTTAAGAATTAAGTTAAAATTTGAAAAATAATTGATAATTAATAGAAAGCTACAAAATGACGAAAATAATTGACAATTGAAAACAAAATTCAAAAAATGACTAGATTAATACACAACCGAACAAAATATTTTAAAGAACCAAAGAATAATTAAAGTTTTTCAGATAATAATTAAATATTTAAAAAATTGTAGGAAACAATTGAAAATTGCGGAAAATAATTAATAATTGTAGGAAATAGTTGAAAAATTAAAGAAAATATGTGAATAATTACGAAAATAATTGTCAATTGGAAACAAAATTCGAAAAATGACTTGATTAATAGACAACTGAAAAAAAATAATTGATAAAATTAAACAAGAAATATTAAATTTAAAGAAAATAATTACAAAGTAAAAAATTAAGAAAAATATAAGAATAATTGTTGGAAATGATTGCATATTTAACAACTGGATTGAAAATCGAAAGCAATAATTAAAATTGAAAAAAATAATTGAAAAAAAGAATTGAAAATTGAAGAAAACAATAAAAAGTTAAAGAATTGAATTGAAATTTATGGAATATACTTAAAAATTGAAAAAAAAACGAGAATTATTAAATATAGAAAACAATTAAAAACTGAAGAATGGAATTAAAAATTTAAAAAAATAATTAAACAATTGTATTTAAAGTTAAAAAAAACTTAATGATAATCGAAAAAAAAAAATAGAAAAAAGACGATAATTTTTTAATAATAAAGAAAATAATTGAAAATTGAAAAGAGGAATTTGCATATGAAAAAAATAACTTAGAGTTAAAGAGAATAGTTCTAGAATTGAATAATTGAATATAAATATTAAAATAATTTTTTAGAGTAGAAAAAGATGGAAAAAATCCGAGAATTATTGACTATTGTGGAATTAATTGAAAATCGATAAAAATAATTGAAATATTAAGAAAATTTTTGAGAATCGAAAAAATAATTAAAAATTGACGAAATAAAGGGGAAATTAAAGAATTAATAGAAATTTCAAAAAAATAATTGATAATGAAAAGAAAAATTACAATATGACGAAAATAGTTAAATATTGACGAAAATAATTATTAACTATTATAAAAAAATAATTAACAATTGAGAAAAAAATCAAAAAATGGGGAAAATAACCGGCATTCGTACAAAAAAAATTTATAATTAATGAATATTCATAAAATTGAAGAAGAATAATAAATTTCCAATTAAAAAATGATGAAAATTATGGAAAAAGTTGTAGAAAATAAATGAAAATTAAAGAAATCAATTGGAAATTGAAGAAATGTTTTAAAAGAAAATATATTAAGAAACTAATTGAAAATCGACAAAAATAATTGAAAATTAACGAAAATTTTTGAGAATTGAAGAAAAAAAATTAAAAATTGAAGAAATAAATTGGAAATTAAAGAATTAAATGGAAATTTCAAGAAAATAATTAAATATTAACGAAAATAATCAATTATTAAACAAAATAATTAACAATTGAGAAAAACAATCAAAAAATGGTGAGAATAATCGGCATTCGTACAAAAACAAAATTTATAATTAATGAATATTCATAAAACTGAAAAAGAATAATAAATTTCCAATTCAAAAATGATGAAAATTATGGAAAAAGATGTAGAAAATAAATGGAAATTAAATAAATCAATTGGAAATTAATGAATTGATTTAATAGAAAATATATTAAGAAATTAATTGAAAATCGATAAAAATAATTGAAAATTAACGAAATGTTTTGAGAATTGAAGAATATAATTAAAAATTGAAGAAATAAATTGAAAATTAAAGAAATAAATAGAAATTTCAAGAAAATAATTGGTAATTAAAAGAAAAATCACAATTTATTTGTTTAGAAATCATATGCGGATTTTTTATGAAAAAAAATTCGAAAAATGGTGAGAAATGGTTTTGAGAAAATATTTGATAATTGAGAAAATGCGAGAATTATTAAATTTTTGAAAAAAATATCTGAGAACCAAAGAATGCAATTGAAAATTGAAGAAAATAGTTAAAAATTAAAAAAAATATATATATTGTAAATTAAAGATTTAAATTGAAATTTTAAAAAAAATGGTTAAAAATTGAAAGAAAAATTACAAAGTGACTAAAATAATTAAATATTGAAGAAAATAATTGACAAATGAATGGAAAATTTGTAAAGTATCGAGGAAAATTGACAACAGAACAAAATAATTTAAAAAAAATAAAGAATAATAATTGAAAATGTCATAATTTTAATTAATGATTGTTTTTAAAAAATACGTTTCCAGGCAGCGTACAATTGCGACACTTAGCCAAATTTTTCAGAAACAAAAAATGTAATTAAAAATATAGCCATGTATCCATAATTTAAATTTTATGCAAATAAAAAACTAAAACTAATTTGACATTTTAAAAATATGTATTATTTGGGCTTCTATTTCTGAACAAAATATTGAAAATTATGAACAAAAAAAAGTACACAATTTTCAATATTTTGTTCAGAAACTGAAGCTCAAATAATACATATTTTTAAAATGTCAAATTAGTTTTAGATATTATTATATAGATACATTGAATATATATAATCAATTTAGAATATATATTAAATATATCAATTTAGAATTTGATTTATTTTAATTCTAATTAAAACTCTAATGAGAATCATTCTTGTTTAATATACGAGGACTGAATTTTTTTTGCCTTCATTGTAATGTTCTTTGTCAATATTATTATCATGAGATTAAAAAAAAATCACATGTTTACGTGGGAAATTCTTCCTAGATTGCTTATTAGCTCTTTTTCTTGGTATATCGATTAGATGCATCTCAGTTTGCATGTTTCGATCAATGTCATTTGATGTTACATTAGAAGAAGTTCTCGGCATTTACACCGGCTCTTATCGATCACTTTGGGATTTCAGAACTCTTGTCACTTTGACTTTAAAGTTAAGTAATCTTGAAAATTCGACGTCACTTTATAGAAGATGTATATCAAAACCGGTATGTTTGATTGCACATTAGACTAGCAAACATTACGGAGTTTAAAATTTCGAAATTCATCAAACATTAGAACAGTTTTCGTGAAATATTCAGATTTTTTAAAAGGCGCATGATATAACAAGAAGTCTTAATCTAAATTATATCAAACACACTTTCAATGAAATTGTAAAAATGTAGTCTCATCGTTAGTTTTGGAATTCATATATTTGGTTTCATCAGCGGCATTCACTTTAAAATTTCGTTTTTACTCTAAAATTAAAATATCAAATATTTAAAATTCTTTTTTACACAAAATTAAAATATACATGTGCAGAAGAAGTAAATAAATTATATAAATATTCCAGTTGTGACACTGAGCAGACCAGTTTTTTCATTGCAACGTGTTTTTTTTTTTACATATCAATCCATTGAAATGCTTTTAAGAACTTTTATCAGTAAACAACTTTTAAGAAGATTTTAACCAACGAAATCGATCACTTTTAATATGCATTATATCGGAGCAAGTATAACCCTACATATCTCGTTGGAGAGAAAACAGATTTCTTAATTACACTGTCATTATGGAAAAATATGTTGACGTGCATCTAACCAGTGAATAATTGAAAAATATGAATCATTCAAATTTATCTATTTTGAATATGATTATTCATAAAAAAAACCACTAATTTCAGTTAATGACTCCAATTACTTCTAATAAAAGACATTTATTTCTTGATTAATTTATTGGTACAGTTAAATTGGTTAATTAATATTAACAATAAATTATAGTATGATTTTAAAAGTGTCATTTAATCTCTTGATAATAAATAAAATAATATAAAGAATAAAAATATTAATGTCCATATATGTATATGTATCTGTAATAATAATTCACAAGTTTCATTCATTCTTTCAATCTCTCCACACCTGAAGTTTGGCATTTAGATATTTTTTTGTTTTAAATCAGTTAAGTTTAAAAAAAATGTATATTTTTAAAAAACAAAATAAAACGCGCGTAAGCGCGCGATTAGTTTTTCATACATTTTAAAAGTTATAAAATACAATAATAATAAATATAAAAAATCGGTAATACTATTTATCTAATAAGAAGAAATAATTATTTTAAATATAATATTTAAAAATCAATTAATATAAATAAAATAAATATTTATTTAGGACAAAATTTATAATATTTTAGAATTAACAAACAAAATTGAATAATGAAAATTTAGAGAAAATAATTGAACATTGAAAAAAATGGTTAGAAATTAAGATAAATAAATTAAAATTAAAAAAAAAATAATAAAAATTTGAAAAAATAATTAAACAAATTACATAAAATATTTAAAATAAGGGAAAGTTATACAAAATTTGAGAAAAATTGAGTTAATTGAAATATTGAGTTAATTGAAATAAGAGAAAGTAATTAAAAATTAGAGAAAATAAATGAAAAAAGATAAAAATAATTTAAAATTGAACAGAACAAGTTTTAATTAAAGAGAAATAAGTAAAAACTTTTTGGGAATTATAAAAAAGAACGAAAGAAATTGAAAATTGAAGAAAATAATATAAATAATGAAAGAATTGAAAAGTCAGATAAATAGTTAACAATTTTTAAAATTATGAAACAAATGTAAAGAATTAAAAAATGAAAAAAATAAATTTTGGAAAATAATTGAAAAATGTTTTTAAAATTTAAAACTTGATGAAAATAATTAAAATATGATACAAACAATGATAAGTTGTAAAAAATAAATGACATTTAAGTGTGATAATTAAAAAAACTACAGAATTTTTTTTAAATAAACAAAAAATATTTAAAATTTGAAAAAAATACATGAAGATCTTAAAAATCAATTAAAAAAAAAAGAAAATAACTAAAAATTGGAGAAAAGAATTGAAGAAATATGCTAAAAGTAATTGAAATTTACGATAATTAATAAACAAAATTTGAAATTATAAAAACAAATAAAAACAATTAAAAATTGAAGAAAACAATTGAATTTTAGAAAAATTCTTAAAAATCTTAGAAAATAATTTTAGAAAATAAGAATGACTAAAAATTGGAGAAAAGACTGAAATAATGCTAAAAATAATTGAAATTTATGATAATTAATAAAATTTTTTGGAAATTATGAAAACAAATAATAATAATTAAAAATTCAAGAAAATAATAGAAACTTGAGAAAAATACTTTAAAAATGTTTAGAAATTAATTTTATGAAATGAGAAAAACTAAAAATTGGAGAAAAGTCTGGAAGAAAGCTAAAAATAATTGAAATTTACGATAATTAATAAAAAAAAAATTGAAATTCTGATAACAAATGTAAATAATTAGAAATTAAAGAAAATATTTAAATTTTCAGAAAAATACTTAAAAATCTTAGAAAATAATTTTAGAAAAAGAGAATAATAATTAACAATCGAGGAAAATAATTGAAAAATGATAAAATTATTCAAAATTGAAAAAAATAATTGAAATATGCTAAAAATAATTTAAATATGAAAAATTGAAAACAGTAAATAAAATTTAAGGGAAATAATTGAAATAAGCATAGAATATATGTTTAAAAGAAAATAATAAAATTACAAAATTACATAGAAAATTTTAATTAAAGAGAATAATTAAAAAATCGCAGAAATAACGAACATTGATGAAAAAAATTGCAATTTCGGATAAATAATTGAAATTTTTAAAAGTAATGCCGAAATAATGAATATAATGATAAATTGATGAAAATCAAGAAAAATTGCAGAATTTATTTTTAAGCAAAAGAAAACAATTAAAAAATCGTTATATAATGAAAAATTGATGACAATAATCTAAATTTGAGATAATGACTGAAAATTTAGGAAGTTAATTGCATGTGTAGGATATATATTTTAAACTTCTTCAAAAACCATAATAAATTTTTAAAGCATTTTTCGAAACTTTTTTTTTACACAAATGACAATTAAAAACCAGCACAACAAAATAAAATAACAGAGACTAACTTCACTCTGGATTTTAAAACGTGGACAGAAAAAGATGAATAAATATAAATAGTAACTAACTTCAGGAGTTTACGGAGATTACACTGTTAAAAAAATGATATATGCGCTTACAACTTTACACCGGTGTTAAGAAATCGGTGCGATTTTGGCCGTGCACTACACCGGCCGAGTGTAAACTTAAAACAAATTGGCATTTACAACCAAGCGGTGTAAACGGACTATCAAATCGCACCAAAAAGTGCGATTGTCAGTTTCTTTGTCTAACTGTCCCTCTCTTCGCCCCCTTTGTCAACATCTGAGAATAGCCATTTTTACGTTTTCTTCTAATTTTCGTTTTCATTGAATCCACTAGCAGACAACTATATATATGACATGACTAGAAGTTTCCGATGCGCGAACGCGCGACATGTTTTTCCCACGTTCAAAATTGAAACAGCCCATTACTAGTAAACTAAATGATTACTAAATATTTAAATATGATAAATCCAGTTTATCAAAAACATAATATACCTAATGTAACTTAATATATAAAGTGAAAAACAATAAAACACAGAAGTAAATAAAAACAAAAAAAGATTACTCGACGACATAACCTAAACAAAGTAATGAAAATAATGTCATATCAATTTATACAATTCTCTAGTCTATTTTATGTGGCATATAAATTTCCGGAATATTATTTCAGCTTCTTTAAGATATTTTAAATTCAGAATTGTATTTAAAAACAATTGGAATTTATTTTTATAATTTAGAAAAACAGGAACAGGGTTTATAATAGAGAAAAATATCAACTGTTGTAGAATCGAATGTTTTTTACAAAATGTATTCTATGTGGCAAATAAATATCCTAAATATTGTTTTAGTTTTTTTAAGATATTCCAAACTCAAAACTGTATTTAAAAAAAATTGGATGATATTTCTATAATTTATTAAAACAAAAACAGGTTTTAGAATAGAGACAAAATATCAATTTTTGTAAAACCGAATACTTTTTCCAAATTCTATTCTATGTGGTATATAAATTTGCTAAATATGTTTAGCAATTCCTTAGGCTGTGTTAAAATAAGAACGTATTAAAAAAAATTAGATTATATTTTTAAATTTTATCGAAACAAAAACATAGAAATATCATACAATTTTTTTTAAATACAGGTATTAAAAATTAAATATCTTAAAAAATAACAATTAAAATTTGGGAAATTTATATGACACATAGAATAGAAATTAGAAAAGATATTCAGTCATACAAAAATTGATATTTGGCCTCTGGTATACAACCTGATTTTGTTCCCATAAATTATAAAAATATCATATATATATTTTTTAAATACAATTCTAAATTTGGATTTTCTTAAAGATTCTAAAATAATATTTGGTAAATTTATTAGCCATAGAATCGGTAAAAAATATTCGATTCTACAAAAATTGACATTTGCTCTCCAGTTTAAAACCTGATTTTCTTCTCGTAAATAATAAAAATATCAGCTATTTTTTTTTTCTGAATACCGATTTTCTTCAAGATTTTAAAATTATATTTGGGAAATTTATTTGCCATAGAATGTGTAAAAAATATTCAATTCAACAAAAATTGATATTTGGTCTCTGGTCTAAAACCTGATTTTGTTCTCATAAATTATAAAAATGTCTTCTATTTTTTTTAAATTCAATTCTGAATTTGGATTTTCTTAAAGATTCTAAAATAATATTTGGGAAATATATTTGCCATCGAATGTGTAAAAAATATTCTATTCTACAAAAATTGATATTTGCTCTCTGGTCTAAAAAATGATTTTCTTCTCATAAATAATAAAAATATCAGCTATTTTTTTTAAATATTGTTCTGAATTTGGATTTTCTTAAAGATTACAAAATAATATTTAGGAAATTTATTTTCCATAGAATGTGTAAAAAATATTCGATTCTACAAAAATTGATATTTGGTCTCAGGTCTAAAACCCGATTTCGTTCTCATAAATTATAAAAATATCATCAATTTTTTTTATTGTTCTGAATTTGGATTTTCTTAAAGATTCTAAAATAATATTTGGGAAATTTATTTGCCATAGAATGTATAAAAAATATTCGATTGTACAAAAATTGATATTTGCTCTCTGGTCTAAAAAATGATTTTCTTCTCATAAATAATAAAAATATCAGCTATTTTTTTTTAAATATTGTTCTGCATTTGGATTTTCTTAAAGATTACAAAATAATATTTAGGAAATTTATTTTCCATAGAATGTGTAAAAAATATTCGATTCTACAAAAATTGATATTTGGTCTCAGGTCTAAAACCCGATTTCGTTCTCATAAATTATAAAAATATCATCAATTTTTTTTATTGTTCTGAATTTGGATTTTCTTAAAGATTCTAAAATAATATTTGGGAAATTTATTTGCCATAGAATGTATAAAAAATATTCGATTGTACAAAAATTGATATTTGCTCTCTGGTCTAAAAAATGATTTTCTTCTCATAAATAATAAAAATATCAGCTATTTTTTTTTAAATATTGTTCTGCATTTGGATTTTCTTAAAGATTACAAAATAATATTTAGGAAATTTATTTTCCATAGAATGTGTAAAAAATATTCGATTCTACAAAAATTGATATTTGGTCTCAGGTCTAAAACCCGATTTCGTTCTCATAAATTATAAAAATATCATCAATTTTTTTTATTGTTCTGAATTTGGATTTTCTTAAAGATTCTAAAATAATATTTGGGAAATTTATTTGCCATAGAATGTATAAAAAATATTCGATTGTACAAAAATTGATATTTGCTCTCTGGTCTAAAAAATGATTTTCTTCTCATAAATAATAAAAATATCAGCTATTTTTTTTTAAATATTGTTCTGCATTTGGATTTTCTTAAAGATTACAAAATAATATTTAGGAAATTTATTTTCCATAGAATGTGTAAAAAATATTCGATTGTACAAAAATTGACATTTGGTCTCTGGTTTAAAACCTGATTTTCTTCTCATAAATAATAAAAATATCAGCAATTTTGTTTAAATATTGTTGTGAATTTGGATTTTCTTAAAGATTATAAAATAATATTTAGGAAATTTATTTGCCATAGAACGTGTACAAAATATTCGATTCTACAAAAATTGACATTTCGTCTCTGGTCTTAAACCCGATTTTTTTCTCATAAATAATAAAAATATCAGCTATTTTTTTTTAAATTCAATTCTCAATTTGGATTTTCTTAAGATTATAAAATAATATTTGGGAAATTTATTTGCCATCGAATGTGAAAAATATATTCGATTCTACAAAAATTGATATTTGCTCTCTGGTCTAAAAAATGATTTTCTTCTCATAAATAATAAAAATATCAGCTTTTTTTTTTTAAATATTGTTCTGCATTTGGATTTTCTTAAAGATTACAAAATAATATTTAGGAAATTTATTTTCCATAGAATGTGTAAAAAATATTCGTTTCTATAAAAATTGACACCTGCTCTCCAGTCTAATCCCTGATTTTCTTCTTGTAAATAATAAATATATCAGCTATTTTTTTTTCTGAATTCCGATTGTCTTAAAGATTTTAAAATTATATTTGGGAAATTTATTTGCCATAAAATGTGTAAAAAATATTCGATTCAACAAAAATTGATATTTGGTCACAGGTCTAAAACCCGATTTCGTTCAAATAAATTGTAAAATATCATCAATTTTTTTTTATTGTTTTGAATTTGGATTTTCTTAAAGATTCTAAAATAATATTTGGGAAATTTATTTGCCATCGAATGTGTAAAAAATATTTGATTCTATAAAAATTGACATTTGCTCTCCAGTCTAATACCTGATTTTCTTCTTGTAAATAATAAAAATATCAGCTATTTTTTTTTTTCTGAATTTGGATTTTCTTAAGATTATAAAATAATATTTGGGAAATTTATTTGCCATCGAATGTGTAAAATATATTCGATTCTACAAAAATTGATATTTGCTCTCGGGTCTAAAAAATGATTTTCTTCTCATAAATTATAAAAATATCAGCTATTTTTTTTTAAATTCAATTCTGAATTTGGATTTTCTTAAAGATTATAAAATAATATTCAGAAGATTTATTTTCCATAGAATGTGTAAAAAATATTTGATTCTACAAGAATTGATATTTGGTCTCAGGTCTAAAACCCGATTTCGTTCTTATAAATAATAAAAATATCAGCTATTTTTTTTTTTCTGAATTTGGATTTTCTTAAGATTATAAAATAATATTTGGGAAATTTATTTGTCATCGAATGTGTAAAATATATTTGATTCTACAAAAATTGATATTTGCTCTCTGGTCTAAAAAATGATTTTCTTCTCATAAATAATAAAAATATCAGCAATTTTTTTTAAATTCAATTCTGAATTTGGATTTTCTTAAAGATTATAAAATAATATTCAGAAGATTTATTTTCCATAGAATGTGTAAAAAATATTTGATTCTACAAGAATTGATATTTGTTCTCAGGTCTAAAACCCGATTTCGTTCTTATAAATTATAAAAATATCATCTATTTTTGTTTAAATACAATTCTGAATTTGGATTTTCTTAAAGATTTAAAATTAATATTTGAGAAATTTATTTGCCATAGAACGTGTACAAAATATTCGATTCTACAAAAATTGACATTTGGTCTGTGGTCTAAATCCTGATTTTGTTCTCATAAATAATAAAAATATTAGCTATTTTTTTTTAAATTCAATTCTGAATTTGGAGTTTCTTAAAGATTATAAAATAATATTCAGAAGATTTATTTTCCATAGAATGTGTAAAAAATATTTCATTCTACAAAAATTGATATTAGGTCTCAGGTCTATGACCCGATTTCGTTCTCATAAATTATAAAAATATCATCAATTTTTTTTTATTGTTCTGAATTTGGATTTTCTTAAAGATTCGAAAACAATATTTGGGTAATTTATTTGCCATAGAATTTGTAAAAAAAAAACGATTCTACAAAAATTGATATTTGGTCTCTGGTCTAAAACCTGATTTTCTTCTCATAAAAAATAAAAATATTAGCTATTTTTTTTTAAATTCAATTCTGAATTTGGATTTTCTTAAAGATTATAAAATAATATTCAGAAGATTTATTTTCCATAGAATGTGTAAAAAATATTCGATTGTACAAAAATTGACATTTGGTCTCTGGTTTAAAACCTGATTTTCTTCTCATAAATAATAAAAATATCAGCAATTTTGTTTAAATATTGTTGTGAATTTGGATTTTCTTAAAGATTATAAAATAATATTTAGGAAATTTATTTGCCATAGAACGTGTACAAAATATTCGATTCTACAAAAATTGACATTTGGTCTCTGGTCTAAATCCCGATTTTGTTCTCATAAATTATAAAAATATCATCTATTTTTGTTTAAATACAATTCTGAATTTGGATTTTCTTAAAGGTTGTAAAATAATATTTGGGAAATTTATTTGCCATCGAATGTGTAAAAAATATTCGATTCAACAAAAATTGATATTTGGTCACAGGTCTAAAACCCGATTTCGTTCAAATAAATTGTAAAATATCATCAATTTTTTTTATTGTTCTGAATTTGGATTTTCTTAAAGATTCTTAAATAATATTTGGGAAATTTATTTGACATCGAATGTGTAAAAAATGTTCGATTGTACAAAAATTGACTTTTGGTCTCTGGTCTAAAACCTGATTTTCTTCTCATAAATAATAAAAATATCAGCAATTTTGGTTAAATATTGTTGTGAATTTGGATTTTCTTAAAGATTTTAAAATAATATTTAGGAAATTTCTTTTCCATAGAATGTGTAAAAAATATTTCATTCTACAAAAATTGATATTAGGTCTCAGGTCTATGACCCGATTTCGTTCTCATAAATTATAAAAATATCATCAATTTTTTTTTATTGTTCTGAATTTGGATTTTCTTAAAGATTCGAAAACAATATTTGGGTAATTTATTTCCCATAGATTTTGTAAAAAAAAATTCGATTCTACAAAAATTGATATTTGGTGTCTAGTCTAAGACCTGATTTTGTTTTCATAAATTATAAAAATATCATCTTTTTTTTTGTTTTGAATTTGGATTTTCTTAAAGATTTTAAAATAATATTTGGGAAATTTATTTGACATCGAATGTGTAAAAAATGTTCGATTGTACAAAAATTGACATTTGGTCTCTGGTCTAAAACCTGATTTTCTTCTCATAAATAATAAAGATATCAGCTATTCTTTTTATTGTTCTGAATTTGGATTTTCTTAAAGATTCTAAAATAATATTTAGGAAATTTATTTGCCATAGAACGTGTACAAAATATTCGATTCTACAAAAATTGACATTTGGTCTCTGGTCTAAAACCCGATTTTGTTCTCATAAATTATAAAAATATCATCTATTTTTGTTTAAATACAATTCTGAATTTGGATTTTCTTAAAGATTTTAAAATAATATTTGGAAATTTTATTTGCCATAGAATGTTTAAAAAATATTCAATTCTACAAAAATTTTTATTTGGTCTGTAGTCTAAAACCTGATTTTGTTTCCATAATTTATAAGAATATCATTAAATAGAGTTTTGAATTTAGAAAATTAGAATATCTTAAAGAATATTTGAAAAATATTTAGCAACTTTTTGTGCCTTGTTGAATAGAATTTCAAGTAAATATTGTGCTTTACAAAAATTGTCTAGTCTTAGAACCGTTTTTGTTTCCATGAATTATAAATATATTTTTGTTAATTTCTTCTTAAATTTTGTTTTTATTTGAACATATGTTCAAGAATTTAAAAAATACTTAGGATCTTTAAGTGCCACATAGAATAGAATTTGAAAAATATATTCTCTTTTACAAAAAATTGGTATGTCATATGGCAGGGATCACAGTGGTTTCTTCGTTCAATTTTAGGTAAAAAAGGGGATTTCGATTTTCAAAAAGGGGATTTTGGAAATTAAGAAAAAAGGGTTATATGAATAATTTAAGTTTTCTTTTACAAAATTTTAATGTTTCTTTTTTTCAAAACAGTTTTATTAAGTAATTTAGTCTTTTTTTGTTTAATTTGTTAATGAAAATTTCAAAAGAAAGAGCACTTTCGGAAATACAAAAATTTATCTTTTAATAGGTTGTCTGTTCAATGACGAGAAGATGGTTGTTGCAATTAAATATTTTTAAAAATCATTTTCAACTTCAAATGGTTTTTTAAATTATTTATTTAATAATTAGATTTTAAACAGGAAACATAAAAATCTGTGATGTAAAATTTTCTGATATAATGTTAAAGAAATTAAATTAAAAATCTTTCAGCGAAATATAACAAAATCAATTCATATTATTTTTATTAATCTCTTTTATTGTACTTTTATATTTTCTAATTCAAAACAATTAATTTTTGTTTGAAATAAATAAATATATTTCATAAACAATTTTTTTTCATCTAATAAAATAAATTTGATGTATTTCAGCAAGAATACATGGTTTTATTTTATGATGCAAAACTAGTAATATTTGTTTAAAACGAGTAAAAAATATTTATTAAAAAATTTTTTTATCCAATAAATTAATTTGCTTTAATTAATAAATTAAGAATACATGGTAATAAGAAAATTATATAACTTTTTAAAATAATTTTAATTTATTTATGATTTTTTTATGTTTCCTGTTTAAAATGTAAATAAGTTCAATAAATAATAATAAAAAACCATTTCAAGTTAAAAATTATTTTTAAACATTTAAATTCAATAACTACTTTCTCATCATTCTACAGACACCCTAAAAAAGGATAAATTTTTGCATTTCCGAAAGTGAAAAAATATAAACTTTTTTAAAAAAAGAAGGTCAAAGAAGAGAAAAATGTTGATTTTAGGTGTTTTAGGTGATTTTTCTAAAAAAAAGGGGAAAATAAGGGGATTAGGTGAAAAAGGGGAGAAACTGTGATCCCTGCATATGGTCATATGTTATGTTTGCGTTGTCAATTCTGTTGAGCATAACCATTAAAACGTTTGTGGCTTTGTTGTTTAGCTGTGTGTAATATCATTTGTGCTCTTGACAATTTTAAATATTAACTTGAGTGTATGACTTTTGAGTAAAAATGTGTATTGATAGTTTAGAATTTGTGTTTTTATGGATGTGATTGTAGGTTATGTGTAATCGCGAGTGGCACTCGCACCAATCAGTGTTGATGTCTCATGTGTCATAACAACTTCGCACCGTAACACTGGCGTTGCAATTTAAAAGTGTAACTTACAAAAAATCAACACTTTTAAGGATGCATTGCATTTTCTTCGCACTTTTTGGTGTAAAGTACGTTTCTTTTTTTTAACAGTGTATTATTATTTAATAATTATGAATTCATATGAGTTTTTATTTTGTGTATCTAATTATTAATTGCCTTTTATTATAAATGTAGAATAATAATTAATATAATAATAATAATAATAATAAATAAGTAAATATAATCAATTATTATATCATTGAAAAATTTCCTACGTTATTATTATTAATAAAAACCTATTTACTTAAATTTCTCTAAATGAATGTTGTATTTTAGATCTCAAAATGCTTCTTTTTTATTGCATTAATTATTAAACTTATTTAATTTCTAATTAAAAATTAGATAAAAGAGATCAATTAAAATTAGAGTTTATTTTGATGAGAATCAATTTAACTGCATTTACAGAAAATATAATTAATAAAAAATATAGTTTACTCTAAAATATTGAACCGGCATTTCTATTTAACTTGATTGATATTTCGATATCATTTGAAATTGAGATCTTTAAAATTACGAATTAATTATTTATTAATGGAAATCTAAAGCGTCGATATATTTAAATTTTAATTCATTGAAGTTTCAACTAAAATTCCAATTGCAAAGTTGCAATTGATAAATAAAAGATTTAATTTATACTTATGTTAATTAAAAGAATTTTTATTTTATCAAGATATCAATAAATTACTGCATCCTCTAATAAAAACTTTTTTTTTAATGCAAACAACAACTCATTCAAAATTTGATTAGTTGATGTTGTTAGTAAATCGATCAATAATAATAGTTCTAAAATTCATAATCACGAATAATTAAAAATCAGATTAAATTTCGGCATTTAATATTTAAATTTTGACATTCAAAATATAAAACAATTGCTCAACAATTATCAAGAATTATAAATTCGCCTTTCATCCAAAGGGAAAAGTCATAAAAGTTCAAGAATAATAAATGTGATCGAGCCATTTTGCATTAGCAAAGCATGAATGGCAATATTCTATATATATTTATATCAGTTACAAGGTATATGTGTGCAAATGTGATATGTGTGTTCAATGTTCATATATGAGAGATATAAGTGTGTTGGTGTTTATTATAGATATGTGAGCATGTGTATGAGCTTAAAAGGTGCATAACTATAATAACAAAACATGCAAGTTGCATTCAACTTATACATTCCATTTACTTCATCATCCTACGCTCTTGTTAATTCGTTCGGCAAAACGTACCCGTGAAATGTCGCGCGAATTACGTATTGTTGTCTAGGAAAGTGGAATAATTTACGTGGGCGAGGCCATTATAGTTATTTTTAAAGAATATAGTGTCAAAAGCATGTTTTTAAAAATAAATAAGTAAATATGGAGGGAGTTGGAAATTGATTTATATTAGTTAAGAATAAATAAGGAACTTAATTAAAAAACAATTTAGTTGAAAATTCGTTCCGATTGAGCAAAAAGAGGAATTGGTTTAAAAGTAATTGGAAGCGTTTTGGGAAAAATGTGAAATTCAAAAAACTCTGTGTATGAATAATTGTTTTGGAATTTTCGCTAATTTCAATTACGACATAAATTAATGATAAACAAATTCCGAAAATTTCACTTGATTTCCATGAAATAACACGAAAATTCTAATTAAATTTTACAAAAATTGTGTAGTAACTTTAGTTTAGAAATTTTTGTACTAAAAATTAAAACAGATTTTTTATTTTGTGGAAATTATATGAAAATACCAGTTAAATTTTCTATTTCTCTTCAAGTTCAAGAAATTTCCATAAAAATGTCACGAAAATTCTATGAATTCTTATGAAAATTCAAGCTGTAATTATTTCTAATTTCCTACAGTTCCGGGAAATTTAAAGTAAGTTTCATGAAAATTCTACGGAAATTATAGTTGGATTTTTTTTCTCTTCAAGCTGGAATTTTTATTTTCCAACAAATTTTTAAGGAAACTCAAAAGACAATTTTCTAGAAACTTTGTAAAGTATCACGGAAATTTAATTGAAATTTCAGCTAGATTTTTTTCTCGAAATTTCAAATTTGACGAAAGATTACATGAAACATTTTACTAAAAGTTCAATTGGATCTTTAATTTTCTGAAAATTTTATCAAAATTTCATAGAAATTCTACTGAAATTGTGATGAAAAAAAATAACTGAAATTTGTCTTTTTAAATCCTCTACGGAAATTTCTTCAAAATTCTGGATAAATTGTTTTTTGCGCCAAAATTTTGGGAAAAATTCATTAAACTAGTTTTCATTATATTTACATGAAAATTCCACTTTCTTAGAAAATTCTGAGAAAATTCTATACGAAAATTATGTATGTATTAAATAAATAAAATAAAATTGCGACTCAATTTATATTTTTGTAAAATTTAGGAAAATTCGACTAAATTTAGAAAACTTACAGGAAATTTTAGTAAAAATTCTTCTACATTTTGAATTTCTATTTTCAGAAAATTTTTATTCAATTTACATTAAAATTCTATTAAAAATTGAGAAGAAATTTCATTTTTCTTAAATTTTATGAAAATTTAATGGAAATTCTACTAAAACTCAAACTGGCTTTTCTATTTTCTGAAAAAAAAATTTTTAATTCCTATTGAAATTCTCTGAAGTGTCAGAAAAATTCAATATAAATTCCACGGACATTGAATTTTTTTTTTTTCAACAATTTTACAGAAATTCAAACGGAAATGCTACGGAAAATTCAGAGAGATTTTTCATTTCAAGGAAATTATAGAAATTATAGAAATTTTACGAAAATTTTGCAGAAATTCAAGCCGTAACTTTACTAAAAGTCTATGAAATATTAATAGAAATTCTACGGAAAAATACAGTTGAAACTTTTATTTTCCGAAGGTTTAATAAATAACATTTTCGTGAAAAATAACCGGAATTTCATTTTCCTAAAAGTTTCGTAATTTTACTTTGAAAATTACGTGTAAATTTTAAGAAAATTCTAAGATAATTCTACGGAAATTTTAGCTAAAAATTATATTTCTCGTAAAATTCACGAAAATCAAACTGAATTTAGAAAGTATGATGAAAACTATAAACTAAATTTGGGCTGATAAAAATAAAAAAAATCCGAATTTTTTTATTTAAATCAAAAATTTATTTCTTTAAAATATAATCAGTATACAAAATCTCCAAATGTTTATTTGAGAGTAGTTTATTAAAGAAATAAAGAAAAAATTTTTAAAAAAAACACAAGAATGAAACATTGACATAAAAATATATAAAATTGTAGAAACTCTTTTCAAAAAATTAAACTATTTACGGACATTTTTTTAATATTAAAATAATTAAAAAGATGATAATTAACAAAACGTTCAAATTTACCTATTACTAAAGAGAGCAAAATTTTTAAATTAGAAAAATTAGAGAATTATTTGAGAAATTGAATAAAAAAAAATGAATAAAATTTTAGAAAATTTAAATAAAAAGGAAAAAGAAAAGAAATTTTTTGAAATAGAAGAACGATGTTCAAACGAGAATATTTAGTACAAGATTAAATTTACATAATATAAAATAAAAGAATAAAAGCTTTCAAAAAAGTAGAAAATTGAGAAATTTAAAAAATGTAGATTGAAGCATCAAATAAATGTTTTAAAAAATCGTAATTATAAGATCAAAATTAAACAATTGAAAAGAAGGAAAAATGTTTCTAAGAAATTGAAAAATGATGACAAAAATTAAAGAATTAATAAAAACGCAAGGAAGAACTAAAAACATCGAGAAAATTAAATAAATAGGAAGAAAATGGAGAAATGTTTTTTCCTTAATCTAACTAACTGTAAAAAAATATATAAAGTACAAATAATAATATTATTTGGTTAGAATCTACTAAAAAATTAGAATTAATAATAAAAAAAAAGTATATATAGGTATCAAGGTCAATAAAAAGTCCACAAAGAAATTTAAAAATTCTCTAAAAATAAAAAAGTTTAAGTAAATTAAACCAAAAACATTTTTCTAATATTACACTTAAAACAAGTGCAACAATAAATTTAGAAAAATAAAAAAAATCTAAACATTTTATAAAAGAATAAGTAAGTTTGCAAAAAAATCTCGCAAAAAATAGGCAAGGTGAAAACAAATTGAATAAATTTACAAATAATGAGCGTATTTATTTTTAAAAATATGGAAATAATTATGAAAATCAATGAAATAAAAAGTTTAGTAAATGCGAGGGGCTTTTCACTCAAGAATCATGGATTTCTTAATTTTAGCGTCAAAAAAATCTTAAAGAAATCTTAATGGTAATTTTTGGGAATCATTGAGAATCTGAGAATCTTGGTAATCTTATGGAAATCTGTGTAGAAATCCTATTGAAGTTTTCTCAGTGTGTATTGCACTCACACTTACTAACGTGTAGATGAAAGTCGACTATTGACGATTAAGTCCGAAGTTTAACGATTCTTTCTATTCTTTCTCAACCATCCTAACTGACATTACTCTCAGGTTATGTTGATCTGTTTTTGTTTTGGCTACATGCTTTGCCACAATTTTAACTAGAAGAATGCGATATTGCAGATATAATTAATGTGGAGAATACATAAATCTAATTCTGTGAATATGTTAGTTTTTATCAAAATTTCCCTTAAGCTACGAATGACTAGTTTTGTGATTTTTAATTTTATAACAGTTCAATACTAGGTATTTTCCTTATCTTAACATTTTATTGTTTTACCTTTTTGAAAAAAGAAATAAAGTTTTTACACGCGTGTTCTATGCGAGGTTTCATGTTCCATAATAAACAAAAAATACATGAAAATATGTACTGTTTTAGTTAGAAATTTAAGGTTATATGTTGTGAATAATCTAAAGCACCTTGTTTATAGTAACTATACAAACTATTTTGTTTATTTTAATATAAATATAATCGCAAATAATAATTTTACCAATTATTTTTATTGATTTACAGAAACACTTAATACTTTATGATCTTCATGTATTCTGCGACACACAAACATGCACTTGCCTGCACAAACATTTTAAAAGCCGATACCCGATTCTTACCGAATTCAGCCGAAGCTGAATTCGGTCTTGGCAGTAGTTAGGTAGTCTTGAGAATCACTGAGAATCCCAAGGAAATCTTAGGAATCAATCTGGGAATCAATTCAAATCAGCAAGAATCTTAAGGACAAAAACAGAATCAAAAAATCTCTGATTCCCAGATTTCCTGAGTGAAAAGCCCCTCGAGTAAATGTTATGATACAAAAATTGTGTACAATAATATTAAATAATTTGTATTAGAAGAAGAAAATCAAATAAAATCCTAAAATAAAAAGACAAATTAAAGACATTTATCAAAAATAAATATCAAAAATAAAAGAAGAAAAACTCTTAGAATATTGTAAAAACAAGTTGTACCTCAAGTATTTATTTGGTGTGAATAATTTGTGATATTCATTTTTTGAAAACATTGCTTCCTCATAGAGATCACTACAAACTAAGATTACTAAAATTACTAAGTTCTAATTAATAGCTCGCAAAAAAAATATTAATAATAATATTAATAATATTACAATAGAAGGTTCGCAAATTGCTCATTCGATGTGTTTTTTAACTACCTATATTTAATAATAAAAATAATTATATTGAAGGCTGTAATAAAGCATGAAAATAAAATTATTAAAGAACAAGTTTTTTAAATGTTTAAAATGTTATTAACTTTAAATTAAATTACACTAGAGGGTTCGCTAATAGCTCGATCGATGCGTTTTAAAAAAATAAAATGAACAAAATACTTACATTTTAACTTTTTTTTAAAAAAAATTTACTATTTTGCAAAACATCGGTATTTTCAAAATTTTTAAATGCGGAAAAAAATAGTTAAAATTGATGGATTGGGGTCAATGTGTATTATAATTTGTCCCCTTGAAGAACCTATAATTTCGTAAAAAAACATAGTTCTAAGTATTATAGTTTTCGAGATTTTGGACCAAACCTAATGTGGACATTTTTTTAAAAACTTAATTTTCGACATCCAGAGGTCGAAATATGTCGAGATATGTCAAAAATCGCAATCGATAATTTGAGGGTTAAACAATAAGAAATTATAAGATAAAAACTAAGCAGTTTCGAAAAAGAGAAATTTCTTAGAAATATTGTAAGAATTAAAAAAGAGATTATTGTGAATATGGAAAATAATTAATATTGTTTAATTATTTTGCAATTATTAATATGCATTTAAATTTGAATTAATTGAAATTGAAATTAAAAAGTTGGAACAGCTTTGAATACGAGTTAATTAAGGTTTGGAATTTATTTAAATTAGGTGTAATGATATAAAGATATAAAAATTTAATACTATTTTTTGCTACCTTTATACAAAAAAATTGTAAATCGCAGGTATTTTGATCATCTGTATCGACATAATTTTTTAAATTTTATAAAGATTCAAATATTAAAATTGAAATTTTAAAGATGTATCCACAAATTTTTGGATTTTGTTTATGGTTTGCGATGTTTTACATCTCTCTCAATCTGAATTAGTTAAAAATAACTAATTTAAAAGCAAAAACTCAGTCACTAATTCAAATAAGTAAAATTCTGTTTACTAATTCAGTTAGTCAAATTTAAAATATTTTTTAGTTATGTTTTTACTAATAATTAGTTATTTTTAATTAGTTGTTGAAATAAAAACTCAGTTAAGATTTGACTAATTATTAGTTATTTTTAACTAATTCAAATTTAGAGAGGCAAGCAGTATTATACATCCGGAGAATTGTAAAGTTTTTTTTTAATTAAATTATGATTTTGATGCAAAAAAAGGCAAATAAAAGGCATATCTCTTTTTTTTTTCTTTGATTTAAATCCATAACAGGCCTGCAAATGAACTAAATGTTTAACTAAAATTTCTATTTCCCGAAATATTTTCTAAAATTGTATGAAAATGACACGTACATTTTTCGAAAATTTGAGGTACAATATTTTGTGGGTTTTTCTATAATGTGTAAAGATTATTTTTCTATCATAATAATCGATCTATAATAAATAATTAAAATAATAATTAAGGTAGTTCTCTTGGATCAGTGGTTCTCAACTCAAAATTTTGCCATTTTTACTTTTTTAGTGATGTTTAATGAAGATAGCGCCAACTTCAAGATGTAGAGTCTCTCTCTCTCTTTTGTATTTATTTTAAAAAATGCATAAAACATCAAAACCTGAATTTGAAATGACTATTTTTCGAAATTACACTAAAAAAATTTTGGTACAGTATCCGTCCCATGGAAATATTTCATTATTCTGTTAACTTCAGATTAAATATTTTGCATTGATTTTCAACGTAGTGAAGTTAACTGAATAACGTAATTTTTCATTTGGGACGGATACTGTACTTTAAAGTGCAGATGCTGCACCAAAACTTTTTCTATAGAAAAAGTTTTAAAGAAAAAGTTTTTTCTCGAGAGAACTACCTTAATCAATATGCGGTGAAGCTTTTTAAACCAAATTTTTGGAAAATCGAGCGCATATATATAGATGCCTGATTTGAAATTAGACCCGTGTACGTTAAATTGACGTCATCCCCAATTCTAATTTCTAATCTGATGAAAATTGAAAGGATTTGAAATTTGGAGGCCTGTTCGAGGGGCCATTACATTTAAAATATGTAAACTCATCAACTCACATAACTTTGAAATTCGCCGCACCTAATTCCTTGCCTCAAGCTATGAGGTTGCTCAATCGACTCAGAATCAGCCTCCAGAATAATTAGCAACGAACGTATTACACTTTTGCCAATGGCTGTGTTTCAAAAACAACCAAGTAAAACTACATTAAAGCAGAAATTATTTTCTATAGTCATAATTCACTTAATTTTCAATATAAAGAATAATTCGTAGGTATATAGTATAATTATACATTACTATGTTTCATTAGACAATCAATTATTCAAGATAAATTGATTCAAGAACATCATTAAAGTAGTTGAATAGGCAAAAGTATACATAGTGAGTACATTATACAAAGAAATAGAATCGGAAATGTGAAATTTCAATTAAAACAAAAAATAAATGAAATTTGTATTTTTAAATTTTTTATCAATTTTAGAATCAGAATAATATAAATTGTTAGGAAATAGTGCCAAAACCTATTTACTGCTTAGTGACTAATATTTGATTTTCTAAACCAGACGTGCTTCTAATTTAAAACGAAACGTGTCTTTGACATATTAATTTTCTTCCTGCAATAAAAAGTGTAGGCAAATTGGTATGAGGTCACGTTGTTTCTTTAATGAGTAACCATTGTGTATATCGACATCTGCAATTACTCACGATTCAAATATCGAAAGTGTAATACTTTTACGTGAGGATTAGAAAAAAAAATAATAATAATAAATTCGTATTGTCAGCCCACACTGTCTTTTAATTAAGTAGGTATAATGTTGCGTAATAAATAGAGAAGAATATTTCCAAATTTTTCTTTCAGAGAATTTCAACGAATGAAAGTATGGATCAATTAAAATTAATGAAATTTGAATTTAAATCGATCGAAATTAGAAACAATGACAAATTTAAATAAAGAATTAAAATTTTTGATTAAAATATTCAAGACTGCTTAAATCTCCAAATATACCAATCATTCGCAGCAAGTGCAAGAAATTCTTGTTATTTTCGAAAATGTCACGAATGACATTTACAATTAGACCAATTTAGAAACAAGATTCAAAATGTAAATGAAAGAGGTTTCTATGTTTCCTTTCAACTTCACACCTAAGATTGAACAAATCTCGGTTTGAAAGATAAGGTTCACGTGTTACAAACATGCCTCGTTAGCAGCTCAAGTGGTTCAGAAATCATTGCAGATAATGTGATTATTCTGTCAACGTCATCATCCAGTGTGTCCTTAAATTTTTGCTCTCATATCAGCAGGCAACTTTATTTGGTACAGATCCGAGCGGAAACTACGTTTGTCGAATGTTAAATGAATCCGGTCGATGCCTATCGTCTTTACGCAAATATTTTTAGAACGCGGAACGAGGAAATGAAGTCGAAGGTTACAGCAGGGACGTGAAGAGAAACTTTTTCTTGGGAATTTTTACAATAATATTCACACAATTCAGTTTTATAATTGGTTCCGCTCGACAAAGTCTTGGCTAAGTTTAAATTGTTTAATTTGTAAATTCAAACCTATTACTGATATATTAAAACAATAAGAGATAAATTGCTGTCAGTTTTTACTTTTTTTTTTGTTATTTATCTAGAAAAAATCTGACACGGTCTATCTTTTGTTGAAATTGATATCAGGTTGAGGTGATAGCAATGTTCGTATTTGTCATAAGATTATAGTTCGGTACATCTATATATAGATATGGATAATCTTTATTAAGAATATTAAGATGATATATAATAATGGTTTGGTTTTGATATGTGTATAAGTTTATCAATGTTAATTTGGTTTGTAGACAATTCTCTTAAAATAATGAATACCAATTATACCTACATGTGGTTTGGTATAAAGAAGTGGGTATTTTTTAACATGATATCAATGATTAGTATGATAGGGATCCAAAATGATATTTATTATGTGGTTTGATGTATAGATAATCTTCAAAATGACAACAATATAATATAGTTTGATGTATAGAGGTTCTTAAAAAATATCCATCATGCAATTTGGTATATCCTCAAGATGATAACAATATTATATTAGTTTGACTATACAGAGAATTTTTAAAATGATACCAACCATGTAGTTTGGTATATATAGATGTATCTCAAGGTGTCAATCATACAGTTTAAGATATTTATATAATTCTCTAGAAGATAGCAATGATTTAGTTTGGTACATATATATAGATAATTATGTATATATCATGTTTTAGTCTTTTTGGTATATATTCTTCAAAATGATACATGAAGTGACATTTCTCAAAGATAATATCAATCATTTAGTGGCAAAATCATTTGTCAGTTTCAGTTTCCTTGATACAAAACAAAGCACTTAAAATTCATAAATTGAGATTTCGCTATTTGAAACCGCCGAAGATTGTAATTGAAAACACTTTCTTATCCGCAAATTCAATTAAGAAACAAGTGTTCAGGATTATATGAGTCTTGGATGAATAAGTTTCTCTTAAAATTCACAGTTCAAAACCACATTTTTACTCATCTTTTATTGACGTTATTATTATGCGGTCAAAACCTGACACCCTGACTTCCGTCAAGAAAATTTTATTTTATTGCCAATGGGCTTATTTATAGCTGCTTTTGAAATAAGTTTCTAGCCGTGTGAGTTGAATATGGTATATGGTTATATAGTCAGCGGTGAGAGTTATAGTTTAAATAATTCTGACAATGTTTGAGATTATCTAAACAAAGGAATCTATAATAATAATCCGCAAGATTCATTCATTCTTTCATTCTGTCCACACCTAAAGTTTGGCACATAGATATTTTTTGTTTTAAATCAGATACTTTTTAAAAAAATGAATTTTAAATTGATTAAAACTGAAATTTATAAATGGGCATATCTCTGGAACCTTTAACTTTTATGTCCCTTGCATATATTTTGATAATTTTAATCAATTTTTACCTGGTTTTTGTTGGAAATATTAACATTTGATACGATGAACTATTTCCAAAAGATTACACATTGATTTATTAAATAGATAAATAATTATTCCAATTTGAACATCCGATTTTTAACAATGTTTACTTGTCCCTAACCATACTTTCGAATGGTTTATACGTTGAAACTTTGTAATTAATAAAAATTACTAGTTAGATGACACATGTTTTTAAAGTTAATTAAACGATGAACACATTTGTGCATGAAAATTAATATTTTGTTTATTGTGAAGAAAGTTATATGTTTTTAAAAGTTGTCCCCCATTTTTAACCTTTTCGACCGTAATCGTCTTATTTATCATTTTTCTTGAATAAGACTATTGGCACACCAAAATAGTTTATGGAAAATAAAAGTTTAAATAATTAGAATTATTTTGAGACATACTAAATTGATGTGCTTCATGTCTTCAAAAAACTATTCTAATTTAAATAACAGAAAACACGTGTGTACAAAATTTGACAACGATCGTAATACGAGTGATACTTCACGAAAATGAAATAAAAGTATTCAAAAAGTACTTACATATATTTTTACGAGTACCATTTAACATTGTGTGAATGTGCTTTGAGAAAAAATACTTTATTGCAATGATAATGTGAAAATATTTATCAATTACGGTCGACCGTAATCGACCGAAATTTTTTAGAAAGAAATTTTTAAGTCTGAAGTTGCCGATTCTAATGTTTTCAACAGAAATTGTCATTAATTAAAACCTGAAGGTTAAGTTTTAATGTTTATTTCGAGATTGATTTTCACACAAAAATGGAACTTTATTCCTTTATTCCTAGTGTAGTATTATTAATATTTTACTATTCTTATAAATATTGAAAATATTAAACAAACTTATCGTTTTTTAAAAATGATAACCCCTCAAGCAATTCATTTCAACTGTTTTTCATCCTAAAAAGCAACCACCTGTTGAATATTTTTATGTTACAGGTTAAAAATTATTTGTAATTTTAAATAATTTATAATTTCTTGAAGACAATTAGATTTATTTGTCTATTTGTATAATTTGAAAGCTTAGCACTTGAAGTTTATGTAGACAAAGTTTCAATACTGTGCTACAAAAAAAAATAAAATATTTTTTCTTATTGAAAAGTTAAATGTTCCAGAGATATGCCCAAATATCAGTTTAAATAATTTTAATTTCATTATTAAATAAATCTATAATTTTCAACTGTTTTCAATAAAAAATTATTCTCTTTAAAATTTATAACTATTCTTTAATTTTTTTTCAATTATTTTGTTCTGTTGTCGATTATTCTCGCCACTTTTCGAATTTTTCTTTTAATTGTCAATTATTTTTGTCATTTTGTAATTTTTCTTTCAATTACCAACTTATCAAAATTTCAATTTACATCTTTATTCTTCAATTTAATTCTATAATCTTCAATTTATTTCTTTAATTTTCAATTATTTTATTCAAAAAAAATATTCTCGCATTTTTTCAAGTATCAAATATTTTGTTGAAATTTCAATACAATTCTTCAATTTCCAATTGATTTCTTTAATTTATCTTATTTTCTATATTTTTTTCATAATTTTCATAGGTTTTCAATTGACAATTTATTATTCTCCTTTAATTTTATGAGTATTCATCAATTCTAAAATTTGTTTGTTAGAATGTCTATCATTCTCACCATTTTTCGATTTTTTTTTTCAATAATTGTTAATTATTTTTTTTAAGAGTTAATTATTATCGTCAATATTTATTTACCTTATATTGTAATTTTTCTTTTATTTATAATTATTTTCTTGAAATTTTCATTAACTTCTTAAATTTTCAATTACTTTTATCGATTTTCAATTAATTACTTAATTACTTAAAAAAGTCTCTCTGATCCGGGTATGTTTGAATTTTGTCCCAAAATTAAATTTAGGAAATTTTTGAAAAGTAGCAAATTTTTTAAAATTTTATATTGAACCAAAATTTAAACAATCTCGTACCAGAGAGACCTTCCTAATGATATTTTCAGTAAATCTGCCAAATTTCGAGACAAAATATTCAATATTTTAAGAGAAAAGTTACGGACAAATTTTGCCTATACCAGTGACGTCATAATCCATCACATGCCCTTAATATTAATTAATTCTCGCATTTCCTAAATTATCAATTATATTCTTTCAATACAGTTCTTCAATTTCTAATTGATTTCTTTAATTTTCATTTATTTTCGACAATTTTTTCATAATTTTAATTAGTTTTCAATTGGTATTTTATTATTCTCCTTCAATTTAATAATTTATCACTAATTTAAAAAATTTTTTTGTCAAATACCGATAATTGTCACCATTTCTTGAATTTTGTTTTTAATTGTTAATTTTTTTTTAATGGCTAATTATTTTCATCATATTGTACTTTTTCTTTTGATAATCAATTAATTTCTTGAAATTTTCATTAGATTCTTTAATTTCGAATTTATTTCTTAAATTTTTAATTATTTTCTTCAATTCTCAAAAAATTCTTTAATTTTCCATTATTTTTATCAATTTTCAATTAATTCCTTAATATTAATTAATTCTCGCATTTCCTTAATTATCAATTATTTTCTTTTAATTTAGTTCTTCAATTTCCAATTGATTTCTTTACTTTTCATTCATTTTCTAGAACTTTTTCATAATTTTCATTAGTTTTCAATTGGTATTTTATTATTCTCCTTCAATTTTATGATTAATCATCAATTTAAAAATTTTTTTTGTTCAAATGCCGATCATTGTCAACCATTTTTTGAATTTTTTTTCAATTGTTAATTATTTTTTTTAATAGTTAATTATTTTCGTCATATTGTAATTTTTCTTTTGATTATCAATTATTTTCTTAAAATTTCCATTTAATTCTTCAATTTCCAATTTATTTCTTCAATTTTGAATTATTTTCTTCTATTCTCAAAATATTTTCTCTAATTTTCAATTATTTTTATCGATTTTCAACTAATTCCTCAGTATTCAATAATTCTTATATTTAATTTGCAATTATTTTCTTTAATATTAAAAAATTAACGCCCTTTTTTAGTATTTTTTTCGATTAACATTAATTTTTTTTATTTTAAATACATTGTTTAATTATTTTCTTAATTTTTTAATTCCATTCTTCAGTTGTCAATTGTTTTCATCTATATTTAATAATTCTCGGTTTTTTTTTTTTAATTTTTAATGATATTCCATTAATTTCAATTCAATTCTTCACCTTTTTATTGCTTTCTTCAATTTTCAATTATATTTTTCACTCTTAATTATGTTCTTCAAACTTAATATTTCTTGTTTAATTTTTACAATTATTATTTTCAGTTGTCTGGTAATCTAGCCATTTTTTGAATTTTGTTTTCAATTGTCAATTATTTTAGTCATTTTGTAATTTTTTTCCTAATTTTTTTTTATTATTTTCTTCAATTTCAATTTTTTAATTTCCCACTGATGTCTCTAATTCTGAAAAATTTTCTTTAATATTAAATTATTTTTATCGATTTTTAATTAATTCCTTAATGATAATTAATTTTCGCATTTTTTGAATTATCAATTTTTTTTAACTATTCTTCAATTTCCAATGGATTTCTTTAATTTTCATTTATTTTCTCCAATTCTTTTTATAATTTTTTCCAATTTTCAATTGACAATTTATTATTATCCTTCAATTTTATGATTGTTCATCAATTTAAATTTTTTTTTTTTCGAATCCCGATTATTCTCTCCATTTTTCGAATTTTTTTTATCAATTGTTACTTTCTTTTTTAGGAGTTAATTATTATCGTCAATATTGAATTATTTTCGTTACAATAAGATTTTTCTTTTAATTTTTACTTATTTCCTCGAAATTTCCATTCAATTCTTTAATTTCTCATTAATTTATATTTGCAATTATTTTCTTTTAATACAATTCTTCAATTTCCAATTGGTTTCTTTAATTTATTTATTTTCTACAATTTTTTCCATTATTTTCATCAGTTTTCAATTAACAATTTATTATTCTCCTTCAATTTTAGGACTATTCATCAATTTAAAATTTTTTTTTTGTTCAAATGATGATCATTCTCACCGTTTTTTGAATTTTTTTTAAGAGTTAATTATTATCGTCATATTGTAAGTTTATTTTTTTTGATCATGAATTATATTCTTGAAATTTCCATTTAATTCTTTAATTTCCAATTTATTTCTTCATTTTTTAATTATTATCTTCAATTCTCAAATATTTTCTTTAATTTTCAATTACTTTTATCGATTTTCAATTAATTTCTCAATATTCAATAATTCTCGTATTTTACAATTATTTTTTTACTCATAAATTTTTTTTGAAATTTCAATTCAATTATTGAATTCTAGAACTATTCTCTTCAATTCTAAGTCATTCTCTTCATATTTAAATTGCATTTTTGAATTTTCAAGTATTTTCTTTAATATTAAAAAATTATCGCTTTTTTCTATTACTTTTTTTGATTATCATTAAGTTTCTTCAATTTTCAATACAATTGTTTAATTATTTTCTTTAATGTTTAATTCCATTCTTCAGTTTTCAATTGTTTTCTTCTATATTAAATCATTCTCGACTTTTTTTAATTTTTGAGTATATTCCATAAATTTCCATTCAATTCTTTAATTTTTTATTGCTTTCTTAAATTTTCAATTATTTTTTTCAATTTTAATTTTTTTTTAATTTTTAATCTAGTTGTTAAATGTGCAATTAATGCCAACAATTATTCCTATAATTTTCTTAATTTTTAAATTTGCAATTATTTTCATTAAATTAAAACTTTTTTGAATTATATTGGCTTGAAGGTTTATATTTATATCAACAAAGGTCGAAGAAAAAATAGAACTGAGTATTTTCTTTAAACTTAATATTTCTTGTTTAATTTGTAGAATTGTTTTTTTAAGTTGTCTGTTAATTTAGTCATTTTTTGAATTTTGTTTTCAATTGACAATAATTTTTGTAATTTTTTACATATTTTCTTCAAATTTTCAACTATTTTCTTTAATTATTAATTATTTTCCGAATTTTTCAATTATTTCCTACAATTCTGTCAATTTTTAATTATTATCTTAAAATTTTATAATTATTCTTTGATTTTCTAAATTATTTTGTTCGGTTGTGTATTAATCTAGTCATTTTTTTAATTTTGTTTTAAATTGTCAATTATATTCGTCGTTTTGTGATTTTTTTGTCAATTATGAATTATTTTTTCAAATTTTAATTTAATTCTTAAATTTTGTTCCTCCTTTCTTAGATATATTCTTCAATTTCGTAATTTTCATTATTTGAATTTGTAAAAATTTACAGTTTCAAATGATCAGCAACAATGCAAAGTTTTTTAATGTTGCTAGTTAATAAATAATAAATTGTTAACAGTAGATATTATAAATCTACAAAACGAAGACGGATTTCATCTCAATTTCATAACTTATAGTTTCACCCAAACTTGGCCTTGAGCGATAAACTGTCACAAAAGAACAAATTAGCCGCATCTAATTTCATCTTTTTTTTCTGTGTTTTTTTCCAATTTGCTGCATCAGTTAAATTGTCAGCAAACACACATCAGCTGCTTTTTGCTAAACGACTTTTCTTCTTTGTTGCAAATGTATATATATGCATAGAAAAAGGGATTTAATGTTTTAGTGTGTGGCAACTATTATTTTAGTAAATAAAAATGTGTAGTTTCACAATTCGCAATAATTGAGAGATTTACGAAGCGTGAGAAAAAAAGATAGTGAATCTGACTTTCGCTTAATAACTCATGCTCCTCCAGAGCATACATATAATTACAGATATATACTCAAGAGTAAACCACAGTAAACAATTAATTTTAATGACTCGTGTATTTTTCAGTTCAGTCGCATTTCTTCAAAAATTTCTCATATTTTTCTTCATTAAAGAAAGGGACAAGTATTTATTCAATTAATCAATCAATCAATACAGATTTATATTTATAGAAATTTCTAACGATTAAAATGTCGAATTAGAAATCATTGAAAATTTGAAGAATCTAGTTTTATAAAAGATTTTGATTTTTAGAAAGAAAGAATGTACATTTTATGTGAAAGAATTTCAGTTTACATGAAAAGAAACGAAGAAACGAATTTTAATCAACCGCAAAGAAAATATTAGCCACATCTTAAAAAATCTCAAACTACCGAATTTCAAGATTTGAGAGAAGACAAAGCACGTGTAGCAGCTTGATTTTGTGGAAATCTCGCAACAAGATTTCGTAATCGGTTGTTACATCGTGTTGGAATATTAAGCTGAAACGAGACAGTTGCGACGCCCCTTTCAAGTATATCGATAAATACTCTTCATACAGACCTTCTTCTGCCGGTTTACATAAATTAAGTCGAAAAAGAATTTTGCAAATAAAAGAGCTGAAATTTTTGACGTCTCTTAGATTACGTGACAGACTTTCATGGTTATTTGCATAAAAATCGTTCCGGAAATAACGTCCCGTGTCATTTCCAGGATATGTTTTTCGTGATAGGCGTCAAAATATAATTTACTTTCATCAGATCTTTCATCAGGCCTGCAAAATTTAGTTCAATGTGAGTAAGTATCATTTTGTACACAAAACTTATCATATAAAGATTGTTGTATTGTACAAACTTAGGTGAATTTTTTTTTGTATTTCCTAAAATTAAACGATTTATTTAGGTTCTAATTATTAATTGGCTGTTTTTTATGAATTAGTTGAAGTGTTTATTATTTATTTAATTAATTTATTTCATTAATTAATGTTAAAACCATTAATTTAAGGTGTTGTACAAAACAATATTTACCTATGTTTGTACAATATAACAAACCTTATGAAAAGTTTTGTGTCAAAATGATACTTACACATGTCTGTTACAAAAAAAATGGGAAGTGATTATTGTAGATTATTATACATTTTTTTGAGGCTTACCAAAATTTTTTTTCATTTTTCTAAATAGTATCGTATAGTACTACTCTTAAGCTTCAAAACACATTTTTAAACATTTTGTTACGATTCTTTAAATAAAAGTTATGTAGATTCAAAATTTTTAGATCTATAGTCTCTCTAAATTTCTGGGAGTGAGTTTGCACTCCACGCAGAGTGGAATTCCTGTGAAATTCTATGTGGCAAAATTACAGACAAAAAATAAATTTCTTAATAAGAATGTGGATAAATGAATTTACAATTTGAAGAAAAAGATTTAAATTTAAAAAAAATCAGATTTTGCAAAAATAATTACAAAATAACGAAAGAAATTGAAAATTAATTATTAAATAATGAAATTAATTTGATATTGAAGGAAATAATTAAAGAAGCAAAAGTTTTATTTGAAAAAATTAAAGAAAATAATTGAAACTTGATGAAATTTTGAATTTAAAATTTAGGTTAAAAATTAAAGCAACTAATTGAATCTTGCTGAAATTTTGAATTTGAAATTTAGGGTAAAAATTGCAAAATAATGAAAATCACTAGAAATTAAAGAAAAATTATGAAAAATGAAAAAAATAGATGGAAATTGTAGCAAAAAATTGAAATCAGCTCAAAGAAGTTGAATGAATTATTTTATTTAATTTTAATTTAATTGAGAATACATATATATCCAGTCTTGTTTATCTAAAATATATTCTGAAATTCTTTCAACTATTTTTTACAAATTTTTATTATTCTCTTCAATTTACAATCATTTCTATCAATTATTTCTTTAATAAATTTATTTTTTGATTAAATTTCTAATTTTTTATTATTTATTGTAATGGGCTTCTACCCGAAAATAAATAAATAAATAAAAAATAAATTTATCTCAAATTCTAGTCAAATTTTCAATTTACAATAATCTTCATCATTCTTCAATTATTTTCTTTTATTACAAATATATGTTGTAATTTTTCCAATTATTTTTAGTAAACTAAAATTATGTTCTTCAATTTTTATTACTTCTATTACTATGCATATATTTTCTCGAATTTTTTGCTACTTTAATTATTCTCCAAATCATTTTCTAGATTTTAAAAATTTTTTCAAATTCTAGTAATTCTTCAATTATTTTTCTCAAATTTCAATTACCTCGTCAATTTTTAATTTTTTTTTTCATTTGCAATTATATATATATTTCTTTATTCGATATAATATACAGCCCACAATCTTGAATGATTTTTATATTACAATTTTTATATTGAAGAATATTGCAAAAGAATATTTGTTGATTAATTCCGAAAATTTCAATTATTTATCTCAAATTTCCATTATTTTCTTCAATTTACAATTATTTTCATCATTCTGCAATTATTTTCTTTTATTACAAATATATATTGCAATGTTTTTAATTATTTTTAGCAAACTAAAATTATGTTCTTTAATTTTTAATTATTTTTTTTACTTTGCAAATATTTTCTCGAATTTTCTATTATTTAATAATTCTTTAATTAATTTCCTAGATTATGTAATATTTTTCTCAAATTTCAATTACTTCGTTAATTTTTAATTATTTTCTTTCATTTGCAATGATATTCACAATTTTTATATTATTTTGAATATTTGTTAATTAATTATTATTTATTATTTATCTCAAATTTCCATTAATTTCTTCAATTTACAATTCTTTCAATCAATTATTTTTTTAATAAATTTTTTTTGGATTAATTTTCTAATTTTTTGCTTCCTCATAGAGGAAGCTTTGTAATCGTTAAAATTTTCGATTTTCCAAAAAAAGTCTAAATCGACTCATTTTCATCTAAAAAGCGAAAATTTTCATTCCTAAGCAAATGTCCAGATGTATGTGTGTGTGTGTGTATGTATGTATGTGTGTTTGTGTGTGTGTGTGTGTGTGTGTATAGCGTTTTTTGTGTACAAGATACCTTGAGAACGCTTAAACGGATTCCAATAAAATTTGGATGACTTATTGAGCTCATGAATATCTAAATTTGGACACAAGGATTTTTGAAAATACCCAACCAAATTTTTTTGAGCACCTTTTTTCATCGAAAAAAATCGTTTTTTGCCAAAAAATTTTTTTATGCTAAAAATACAACTTAATGAATACGAAAATCATATTCCTTATCTCAAAACGAATCGATTGACCTATATAACTTTTATAATTGATCAAGAATTCGTAAAATAATTCATATTTTTTGCATTTAAAATTCTTCATTTTTAAATAACTTCCCCAATTAACTTACATATTATTAATTTCTTGCTTCCTCTATGAGGAAGCAAATTATTTTGCTTACATGGAAGCGAAATGTCCATGAAATGGACATAATTCTCACCTAGTTTATTATTTATCTCAAATTCTAGTGAATTTTTCAATTTACAATTATTTTCATCATACTGTAAATATTTTCTTCGATTACAAATATGTGTTCTAATTTTTTCAATTATTTGTAACAAACTAAAATTTATTTTCCTCAATTTTGAATTTTTTTTTACTTTGCAAATATTTTCTCGAATCTTCTATTACTTTAATTATTCTTTAATTAATTTCCTAGTTTTTAAAATATTTTTCTCAATTTTTAATAATGTTCTTCAATTTTCAATTGTTATTGTTATCATTTTGCATCCTCTTTTTAATCTTTTAATCACTCTTCAATTATTTTTCTCAAATTTCCATTACTGCATCAATTTATAATTATTTTTTTTTTTGCCATGATATTCACCATTTTTATATTTTTTTGAATATTTGTTGATTAATTATTTATTATTTATCTCAAATTGCTATTATTTTCTTCAATTTACAATTCTTTCTATCAATTATTTTTTTAATAAACTTATTTTTTGAATTATTTTCTAATTTTTTTTATTATTTATCTCAAATTCTAGTTAATTTTTCAATTTACAATTATTTTTAATATTCTGTAATTATTTTCTTTTATTACAAATATATGTTGTAATTTTTTCAATTATTTTTAACAAACTAAAATTATGTTCTTCAATTTTTAATCATTTTTATTACTTTGGAAATATTTTCTCGAATTTTCTATTAATTTAATTAAGCTTCTATTAATTCTATAATATTGTAATTATTTTCCTAAATTTAAAATTCTTGAAATCATTTTGTAATAAGGTACTTTTTTTTAACTTCACAAATATTCTGTATTTTTTCAAATTATTTTTCTATAATTACCGTAGTATCTACCAATTTCAACTATTTTTATCATATGTCAAAAATTTTCTTTCAAGATTTTCATTACTTTTCAATTTTTCCCCTAAATTTTAAATTCAAAATTTCCGCAAGTATCAATTATTTTCTTGAATTTTTTCAAATTAAACTTTTCTAGTTTAATTATTTCCTTCAATATCGAATTAGTTTCATTATTTATTAGTTAACTTTTAATTTCTTTCGACATTTTTTAATTATTTATTTTTACAAAATATGGTTTTTATTTTTTAAATTGTATTTTTTTTCTTTAAATGATAATTAACTTCTTCAATATTGAATTATTAATGTCAATTTGTAACGTCAAATAATGGAAGGAAACATCATCAAATTTGTTTATTTAATTATCAGTTTATACATTTATACAGTTTATGTATTGTTTTTATATTTTAGTTGTATTTTTCACGTATTTAAATAATGTTCTTCGATGTTCAATCACTTTCTTTTATATCAAATAAATTTTGTAATTTTCTCAATTTTGTTCTTAAATTTTTATAAATAACTTTATTATTTCCAATTATTTATAGCCTTTTTTAAGTAGTGTTGTTTCTCAAATATATTCTGTACTTTTTACAATTATTTTTTACAAATGTTTATTAAATTCTTTAATTTTTAATTATTTCTATAATTTTTCAAATAGTTTTTGTCATTATCAATTATTTTTTAATAAACTCTGTAATTTTTTTATTATTGATTCCAAATTTCAGTTATTTTTCCATAATTCACAATTACTTTTATCATTCTGCAATAAATTTTCTTTCATTACAAATATATGTTGTAATATTTTTTCAATTATTTTTCACAAATTAAAATTATGTTCTTCAATTTTTATTATTTTTATTACATACTTTACAAATATTTTCTCGAATTTTTAACTATTTTCAATATTCTTCAATTAATTTCCTAGATTTTAAAATATTTTTCTCAAATTTTAGTAATTTTCTTCAATTTTCAAATATTATTTAATCATTTATATATCATTTGCAATCGGTTTCTTCAATTTTTAATTATTTTTACTATTCCTCAATTAAATTCCGAAATTTTCAATTATGTATTTCATTTTTCAATTATTTTTTCCAATTTTCATTTTCTTTTATCTTTTTGCAATTATTTTGTCCACCTTTTATTTATATATTATTAATTATTTTTCAATTAATATCCTCAATTTTCATTTATTATCTGAAATCTAAGTTATTGTATCCATTTTTCAATGTCTTAATCATTTTTCAAGTATTTTCTTCAAATTTCAATCAAGATCATTTATTCTCTACATATTCAATGAAGTTCGTCAGTTTCTACTTTTTTTTATTTTAATTTGTAATGATTTTCACAGATTCTTTATTATTTTAGAGTGAAATTTCACTCTGATTCGAGTTGCTCAATTTTCACTCTTCATGGAGTGAAAACTCTCTCCCAGAAATTTAGAGAAACGTTGTATATTCATATTTGGCTAAATAAAAAATTTTCAAATCTGCATAACTTTCTTTTAAAAAATCGTGAAATAATTTGAAAAATGGATTTTGAAGCTGAAAAGTAGTACTATAAGATATTAATCAGCGAAGGTCAGATTCTGATTCGGTGTCAGAAAATCTACAAGTATCACTCCAATTTTTTTTTTTTTTTTGTAACAGACATGAAGGAAATTTTGCAGGTGTTATAAAAACCTTCGAATCATCAATATTATTAAAAATATTTTCTTTCCCATTTGGAATGTTGACTCTAAATTTTGATAACGAGAAGATTTTGATGTCTTTGACAATTTTCATGAACTGCGCATTTAAAAATAATTATATTTATCAAGTGTTATTGTTATGTTGTAATAGAAAGTTAATAAAGATTTTTAATATATTTAAAGCCACTTAATGCCTTTTTTATGGCCAAAATCGTTTATTGCTTAGTATTAGCAGCTCTAATGTGCTTTCTGTCTGTTTAGTAAAATTGTGGTGAGGGCAATCATGTGAAAACTGCTGAAGAGAAAGAGGAGTTTAATATTCTGTGCCAAGCAGCGCGTTACAAAACACATTGCTGGCGCGATAACATAATCTTTGCTTAACTAGCATAAGACCGAGAATTCAGAATGAGAACTTCATCAGTTTTCTCAAAGAAATAATGTAATAAATAACATAATAATTATACTTTAATTCGCAGGATGTGAACAAAACAATTATCTCATTATAAACTTGACTCGAATTTTGGAAAAATTTCCCAATTAATACGGTTTTTTTTTTAAATAATAATAAGATAATTATGACAATTAAAATATATTCAATTACTACATAAATAAATATATAATGAATAAAATAAAGTTTAAATAATAATAAATTGTTAATCTAATCTAAATAAATGTCAGATAAGATGTAAGTTGATAGATTTTTTATGATAAAATCTTCATTAGATCTTAGGTTTTAAAAATGAGATTAGATCAAATCTCCTCACTGAGAAAAAAGAATTCTTTCTACTAAGGATAAAAATATGATTGGAATATATGCTTGGATCAAGAATAATTATACTTAGTTCAAGTATAATTATCCTGGTTGCAAGTACACATTCGTAATCTGAGAATGCATACTTGGGTCAATAATAAGTTATTATTGATTCAAGAATAATTTTACTAAGTTCGATCCTAAGAATAATTTCAGTGATTAACTTGCAGTTTAATAAATTAACAAATATTTCAGTAAAGATAGACATAAATTATTCATTTATAATCTTGAAAAATGTTCATAATATAATTTTAAAATATCGTTGTTAGTTTTTGAGCAAAAAAATGTCAAAAGTTAACATTTTTGATTTTATAAAAGTGACAATTTGTGTTTCCTTTTTATCGTTAAGTTTCAAAATAGATTAGGAAAAAATTACAAATAAAATACACTTAAAAAAAAAGATTGTATATTACAAATATTTTTTTAGAAAACAATACTACTAAATAAAAAAATTTATTTTTCTGACAAGGTATCTCAAAGGATTAGCAACGTTAGGTTTATAATTTTATAAATTACATGTTTTTCTTTACTGTTCTAAATCCGGAATTGAAATGTTGCTAAAAAGCGCGTTTCTGAGAAACGAAAATTTTTTTTTTTTATTCTACTTGCAATTTTGTAGTTAAATAGCATTAATTATTCATATTTTTATTAATAATTACTATTAAATAAAATGATCATTAAATAAAAAAAATTAATGTTTTTGACAATTTTAAAATTCCGATAAAAAACAAGTTTTCTCTCAGTGACGATATTTGATCTAATCTGCTTTTTTTCTACAAATCTAATATAATTTTTTCTACTTACTGATTATTAATTATTCTTTAAATTAGCTCTATAAGAGAACTAAAAACAAATTTAGAATGTTATTCACCGTAATTAATTGCAAAAGTTCGAAACTTCTTTCAATCCAAAAATGTATTTATTTTATTACAACTGTACATACAGTTATAATTTTAGACTTTTAGAATTTTAGAATTTTATACGCTTATTCATTAAATAGAAATATTTAATTAAGCTACAAATAAAATTAAAAAACTAAGAATTAATTTAATTAATCAATTAAATAATTCAAAGACTTAATTTACGCTGAGAAAAATTTCCAGAAAGATTTTTTTCAAAAGTTCTCAGACAAAATGAGTAAATACGAGTTAGTGTCGACATCTCGTGTATATTCCCAAAAACTCCAAGACGCATTTATTCTCTCTCCAGATAACTGAGTAGAATTAAATTGAAAATTTATTCAATTCGTTTCAATAGCTGAGGTCGAACACCTTTTGGTGATTAAATAAATTCTTGATTTATAATCGACACTCTAATTTGCATTAGGTTGTGCATCTATTTGACCTTAATTGAATTACGGAACTGAAATTTGTAATTAAAATTTCAATTGTTGGTAATTTTTATTATTTCCAAGAGGCTTTTGGAATTTAATCTTTTTAATTTAAAAAAAAAAAATTGTAAAATTACATACTAAATGTGATCATACTTATTTGTAAATGATCTTATCGAGAAATTGTATCAATTATATCATTATTTTTAAACTGACACACCTTATCCCGGTATTTTTAGATATTTTTAGAAAAACATGTTGTTATGAAAACAGGAGTGTAATCAGGCCCGTGGCCAAAAATAAATTTCGGAATGGACCCAAATTTTCTGAGGGGGCGCTTCCGCGATTTAAATTCGATTATGAAAAATATATATGTTGTTAAAAAATTCTAGTTTCAGGAAAATTAACAAAAAGTAAATCAATTAGACAGGTTCTGCTGTATTTATCCTTTTGAATGAAAACGAGAAACTCAAAACAAATTTAAAACTAATTTCAGTAAATTTAAAAAATGCAAAAGTTTTTAAAAAGGTTTCCAAAAATATAATACCCATAGAAAATAGAAATAGTTTTTAAAAATTTAATCCACAAAACTGGAAAATAATTTTCCTAATAATTGAAGATTATAATTGAAGAAATAAAAAAAAATCTGGAGAATGTTTTTTTTTTAAATTTGTAAAAATTATGTTTCTACTATAAACAATGCAATCTTAACAATTAGCAAATAATGTAATAATTGCCTCTAATTATTCATAAGACAATTTTATTACCAGAGTTACTGATAAGTAGAATTCATATTAATGGAAACAGAATACGGATTACTCCTATCATTATTAATTTCATTCATCATTATCTCTGCGATTTTTATACTTTAAAAGATGATTTAGAAATTTATATTTTTTAATAAATTGACTAATTACAATGAATAATTGTAAATCCCGAATTTTGTATTATTTTTAAACTATATAATTGTCAATTGTTTGATAATAAACATAAAGTTTTCAAAATTCTGCGAATAGTGCCAAAAATTAAAATGGATCAGTTTAAGGAATTTTTAAATATTTTTTATTGCTATAGGAGAATGGAATTGATCGTCGTCCCTGAAATTCAGGTATCGGTCATTCTGAAAACATCAGGCACAATAAACTGGAAGTAGTCTCAATTTTGAATCCCCTCAGTGTGTCAGTCAGTGTAGTCTCTTGCAAAGATAACTGAGGAGTTTAAAAATTATGGCGCTTTTTATCAAAATTGCTCAATCAGAGGTGCGTTAACCATTGTCAAAAATAATTTTAAAACTGTATTAATCCGAGTTTGTCGGTTCTGTCAGCGTATCCTTAATTTGAAGGATCGATACTCTGTATATATTCGAAAATAAATATATTTTTTATTCTTGAATGAAAAATTAGTGTTTCCCTTACATAAAAAAATTACGAAAAACAACACGGTTTAGTTAAATTTTATAAGTGAATTTAAGAACGTTTTTTTATACTTGTCGAATTAATTATTTTTTGCTATTAAAAATAAAGTTTAAAAATTTTTGTCTTTATTTATAAAAACAACTGCGACCAATTGAGGAGAATCGAACATTGTTTTTAAATTTGAATAGCATTAATTTGAATGTTTAAAAAATGTTGATTTAACTGTTTTAAAATTGCTGATTTAATTGTAAATCTTAATTCAATTATTGTTGAGTTTTTTTAAAATAATTATGTATGCATGAGATTTAATATTTTGGTAAATTTGATTACTTAATTTAGTTCAATAATAAATAAAAGACATATGAATAAAACAAATAATTATGTTTTATATGTTTAACAAACAATTAAATTAATTAAATATTTTAATTGAAATTAATGTTGAAAATTAATAACAAGGTGTCAATAAATCAATCTAATAAATAAAGTCAATAAGTAGTTTACAAAAGTTTTGTTAGATGACGATTTTTGAAATCTTTAGAAAAAACAAATTTGTTTGAAAAGATGATAGTCAATTATAAATTTTTAAATAACTACTTTTAGGCTTTGAAATTTAATTTAAAAAGAAATTAAATTATTTAAATTTTATTGAAAGAATGGATAGAAATTAATAATAGATTTATAAGTAAAGTCAGAATAAAGTCGAGAAACATTTTATAAAACTTCTTTTAGATCAATTTTTTAATATTTCATACAAAAAAGGAAAGTAAATATTTGTTTGTAAAGTTTATGCAACAATTGATACTAAATATTGAATTATTTATCGAAGCAATTAATGATAAATCATGAATTAATAAAACTATGTAAAAACAATTTAATTTATACATAGGTTAACTTTTGAATAAAAAAAGAGAAAAGTAATTAGTTGTAGTTATAAATGCAGATAACAACTGACTTTTTTTGTAAATTTAAAATATTTTTTTGTTTAATTTACTAAAATAATTGTAAATTGTTTATTTTACGAAAGTTAACTATAACAGATTTTTTTCTATGTAAAATTATTTATTTTATGAAGTATTTAAACGTTTTTAGTCTGAGAAAAATTTAAATTTGTCAAATTTGTTATTAAAAAAAAAGATTATTTAAATATTAGATAATTTTAATAATGATAAACATATTTAAAAAAATATAAATTAATATTTAATGTAACAAATAAGCAAAATTCTATGCAAATTTTTAAGATGTCGGTTTCTATTCATATGAATTGAACTCAAGGACAATGATTTAATTAATCGGTATTAAAGTATTTGCAACTTACAATGTGAAAAATCATATTAATCTCAATCACTTAACGACAGTGTTAAAACACTTGCTGCAAAATACTTGCTTGTATAAATACATATATATATATTCATTTCAAAAAATAAAATTGTAAAAAATTAAAGTTGCTGAAACTCTTGGAAGTAAATAAAGTTTCAAAACTGTTTTTAAGTAAATAAAATTGTTATAAGCTATTTAGTTTCCATGAACAAATTATTTTTACATCTTCATTTCTTATCAGCCTAAATTTGTAAACCTAAAGAATTGCAAATGATCTGGTATTTTTAAATTTTAAATCACCTTTGACCTATATTTTGATAATCTCTCTTTTTATATTTTACGAATATATAAAGTATAAAATAATAATAAATTGATGTGTCTTTGGTGAGAAAAATTTGTAATAACACTGCAATTTCTTATCAGTTGTATTTAAAAAATTTGTATTTTCGGTTAAGCAAGAGATAAATATGTAATAAATTATATTATCTTTGAAGAAAAGTCATTTAATGGCGCTAAGTATAAGATATAAAATTGTAATATATGTATACTTGAAATCTATGCAATAAATTGTGTAATTTGATTATCGAAAAAAATCGATATTTTCTTATACTGTATCGTTAAAAACACGCCACAAGAGAGGGAAATTATGTCCGAATATTATTGTAGAATTTTATCTATATTTAAACGGGATTCTTCTTTTTGCGTAACATTATAGTTTAGAGAACAAACAAACTGGTTCGATGGCTCTTGATTATACTCACGGTGGCAGTGCGAAAATAACTGTGAATAAGAAATAATATATCAATCTTAAAGAAAGTGATACAAGTGTAAAGAATTAAAGATGACAAGTGTTCGGGTTTTAAACAATGGAAAGATACAAGTAAAGAGTTCAAATTTTATAAAAATTATAGATTTAAATTAAATTTTTAAACATCACTGAAAAAATTGTGACAAAACAAATAATTTATTTGTTTATCAAATGAATGTTTATGTTTATTTAAACAAAACAATTCAAAAATTCAAAATAAAATTATTTTTATAATTTGAATCAAATAAATATTTCAAGTTCTAAAAAAAGTTATCAAAATGTGCAGTTTAAGGAATAATATTCTAATGTTTTTGTGAAATTCCAAAAAAAAGAGGGGAGCTAATTAAGCTTAATTACATTAAGCGTAATAAAATGATTATTAATTTAAATAGAAACAACGTGATATTAAAAATTCAAATTTTGAATTTTATTATAAAATTTTGTTTAAAAAGTAGAATTTATTTTAGACTAGAATATTATCAAGGTCCTATGGATCCTCTGCTCCTGCGGTAAAAATGTTCATCGATGGACAATTTGTCGGTGAGAAATTAAATTTCTAAAATTAACTAACATAAATAAGAAAACAAATAAGAAAATAAAATGTAAAGTTCCATTTATTGAAAATCAACAATTTTATTTCTAGATTCAAAAAGTTCAGAATTCACTGACGTTCATGATCCGGCCACAAATGAATTAATTTCTAGGACTCCGAAATGTACAAAAGAGGAAATGAATCAAGCAGTAGAAAGTGCAAAAAATGCCTATCACAAATGGAAAGATACTAGTGTTATTACAAGACAGACCTTAATGCTGAAATATCAAGCATTAATTCGAGAACATTCGGTAAGTTAATTAAATAATTAAATATTAATTAACAAATGATGATTTATGGTTAAGTATCTATTAAGTAACAATATCTGGTAATTTACAACAGCTATTAATCTACAGTAACTATTAATCAGCAATATCGTTAATTATCAATTAATTAACCATATCTTTAACAATTAATCAATTATTAATTAACCATTAATAACTGATAATTAATTATAGCATTTTGTCTAAACTAACAAACTTAGGAATCCATAAAATTTCAAAAATTACACTTTTTCAGAAAGAAATTGCCAAAAATTTAGTTCGAGAAAATGGAAAAACGATGGCTGACGCAGAAGGGGATGTTTTAAGAGGACTTCGTGAGTAGATGAAATTAAAATTAAATAAAAAAAATCTCCGTAAACTCCTGAAGTTAGTTACTATTTATATTTATTCATTTTTTTCTGTCCACGTTTCAAAACTTGAAATGAAGTTGGTTAGTTTTTATATTTATTCATCTTTTTCTCTCCACGTTTTAAAATCCAAAGTGAAGTTACTCCCTGTTTTTTTTTCCATTAATTTTGATTCTCTTTATCAGAAAATTTTAAAATTGTTTTAGTTTACAGAAAAAATATGCAGATGAGGTAGCCTTAATGACGAGATATTGATAATAAATAATACTAATTTATATATTACACAATTATATAAATTTTAATAATAATTTAGATTAATTTAAAGTGTCGAATAGTAGAATTTATTAAAAATTCGAATGACGTTATTTTACCTTATTGGAAAAAATTAAAAAATAAATACAGTTTTAATTATTCTATAACTTTTTTAACCATTTTTGAAGTTCCGAAACTTTCATCAAGTTTGCTGCAAGTTTGATAACTTCCCGAAAGGTTGCGATTCTGAATTTAATTTTTTCAAATATCAATTATTCTCTTTAGTCTTTAAATTATTGTCATGAATATTTAAATTTATTACACAAGTTTTCATTTACTTCTGTCATTTTTCAATTATTTCCTCAACATTTCAAATTTTAATTATTTTTTTTCTATCTTTAAATTATTGCCAGGAATATTAAAATTTTTAACATCAGTTTCTATTCTAATTTTGTTAATTTTGAATAATTTTCTTCAAATTTCAATTACTTTTGTCATCATTCAGGTATTTTTGTCATTTTACGATTATTTTCTTCATATTTCTATTATTTATGCAATTTTAGAATTATTTTCTACAAATTTCAATTATTATTTTATTCAAATTATAGAATGGGACCTATTAATATTTAATATAGTAGTTATTATTGTTATATCAATTTTAATTTTATTGTTACTTGAAATAAATTTTTAAATTTTTATATTGTAATGAGTTTCTGCCCGTAAATAAATAAATAAATAAATAGATAAATACAATTTTTTTGCCATGAATTTTTAAATTTATTATATTAGTTTTCAATTATTTTCAACAAATTTCAATCATTTTCTTCATTATATTTATTATTGTCATAAGTTTATTAAATTTGTACATTTTTTCAATTAATTTTAACAAATTTTAATTATTTTCTTCAAACTTCAATTATTCTCTAAACATTTTTTATTTATACACCAGCTTTCAATTATTTATGTCATTATTTAATCAAGTTCTTTAAATTTTAATTGTTTTGTCAATTTTTCAAGTATTGTCTTTAAAATTTTAATTTTATGCACCAGTGATCAATTATTTTTTTCAAATTACAATTATTTTTGTTATTGTTCAATTATCTTCTTGTAATTTCAATTATTTTTTAAACTTTCCAATTATTTTGTTTAAATTTCAATTGTGTTCTTCAATCTTCAAATTATTTTCAGAAATATCTAAATTTTCTACACAAGTTCAATTCACTTTCGTTATTTTTCAATTACTTTCTTCAAATTTCAATTACTTTTGTCATTAATCAATTATTTTTGGCATTTTCCAATTATTTTTTTCATATTTTTGTTATTTTTGCCATTTTAGAATTTTTTTTTACAACTTGCAATTATTTTATTCAATTTTTTTTTAATGTCATGAACTTTAAATTTTCTTACACCTGTTTTCAATTATTTTTATTATTGTCACAAATTTAATAATTTTTTTACACCTTTTTCAATTATTTTCTTCAACCTTTAATTATTTTTTTCATACTGGAATTTTTTTTGACAATTTTAAATTATTCTCTTCAAATTTCAATTATTGTCTTCAAACTTCAATCAATTTCTTCAACTTTTAATTATTTTCCTCAAACTTATAATATTTTTTTTAACTTTACAATTATTGTCTATAATTTTTTAATTTTTACACCAGTTTTGAAATATATTTTTTTCAATATTTCAATTGTTTTGTCAAGTTTTCAAATGTTTTCTTCAAATTTTTGATTTTTTTAAAGTTATCAATTATTTTTGTCATTACTCAATTATTTTTTCAAATTACAACTATTTTTGTCAATATTCAAATATTTCTGACATTTTGGAATTATTTTCTTCAATCTTTTTATTATTGTCATGAATTTATTAACTTTTGAAGATCAGTTTTCAATTATTTATGTCATTATTCAATTATTCTTCAAATTTTAATTATATCTTTAATTTTTCAATTATTTTATACAATTTTTAAATTAATGTATTAAGTTTTTTATTTTTTTACTTCATTTTTAGGGTTCCGTACACAAAGTGTCCAAACGGAACCCTTATGTTTTCACTCGTTTGTCCGTCGCCCAAAACCATTACCCCCCCCTAGCAGCCAAACTAAGATAGAGAGTTGAAATTTGGTACACTTATGTATTTTCACGTGTAGATTACAGGAAAAATATTGTGAACATGATTAAACGTGATGTTCATAGCGTTGTCAAGGAAATAACAAGATTTTTTTCAAAAAATGCATTAAAATGCCTATTTACCCCCCCCCCCCCCTTATCTCCTAAACTATTTGACCTAGAGTATTGAAATTTGGTACACATATGTATTTTCGCGAGTAGAGTTCAGGAAAAATATAGAGAACATGATTGGAGGTGATGATCATAGCGTTGTCAAGGAAAAACTTTTTTTTTCAAAAAAAAACGTGTCCCCCCCCCCCCTTATCTTCCAAACCATTTGACCTAGAGGTTTGAAATTTGGTATACCTAGGTATTTTCACGTGTAGTTTACAGGAAAAATATAGCGAACGTTGCTGGACTTAATTTTCAAAAGTTATTAATGAAAAGTTGAAAAATGACAAAAAACCCCTATGCTAGCGCTCAGCGTATTTATCCTGAAAGGTTGGGAATTGGTTAAAAATGTGTAATTTTATGCAGAATTTTTTATAAAACCATAAAAATTGTGGTTTAAATTTATTATCATAACATTTTTTCCAAAAACTGAAATTTTACAAAAAAAAAATTTTTTTCTTCTAAACAGCTACAATATTTTATAGTTTCAGATTAATTTCTTTTACAAAATGTTTATGTTTATGTTTAAATTACTTTAAAAGTTAAAAAATTAAAAAAAATTAAAAAAAAAATTTTTTTTGGCTTTAAAATTTAAAATTATATAAAAAAGCTTAGTCTATTTAATTGGAAATTTTTAATCTTATAAAAATCATTAAGTTTATACTTAAATTTCTTTAAAAATAAAAAAAATTATTTTAATTTATCATTATTTAAATTATTATTCAAATAATCTCTGACTCATATAATTAAAAAAAAATAGAGCGGTACGGAACCCTTCGACTTGGTACGAGTGTAACTCGTACTTGCCCGATATTTTTTAATATATTTTTCATTTTTCATTAATTTTTTTCTAAATTTCAGTTATTTTTGTCATTATTTAACTATTTTCTGCGCATATACATTTCTTTGATATTTTTTAATTATTTTTTTCAAGTTTCAATTATTTTATTGCAAATTCTATTATTTTTGTCAATTTTTCAACTTTTTTCTAAAAAGTGTAATTTTTACACCAGCTATTATAATTGTTTATGTTATTATTCAATTTGTTTCTTTACATTTTACTTGTTTCTTCAATGTCTCAATTATGGTGCGAAAATTTAAATTTTTTACACCAGTCTCAAACTTTTGTTTCAAATTTTAATTATTTTTGTCATTCTTTAATTAATTTTTTGTAACTTCAATTATTTTTGAAACTTTTTGATTATTTACTTCAAATTCCAATTATTTCGTTTCAACTTTATCTTTATTTTTTGATTTTTAATCAATTTTTCAATTAGTTTTGTCATTTACAACTTTTTTTTTAAATTGAACTATTCTTGTAATTATTTAATTATTTTCTACATATTCCAATTATTTTTGCGATTTTCGAATTGTTTTTTTCAAATTTGAGTGGCTTTTCCTGCTGACGCCCCCCAATTTTGTATCAGTAATATCAAACTCTATATTGCTTATTCACTTTTTTTTATTGAAAAACTTACTATTTAATCACTTTTTTTTATTTAAAAGCTCACTATTTACTCACTTTTTTTACTTAAAAACTCATTATTTACTCACTTTTTTAAATTAAAAAGTCTTTTTTCACTATTTTCAATTTGCAAGTCCACTGGCAGCCCTTCTTATTAGATAAATATTATTCATCGATTTGTTTTATTTATTATTATAGTTTAATTTCAAAAAGGTACGGAAAACTAATCGCGCGCTTGCGCACGTTATATTTTGCTAGTTTCATTATAATTTAGATAGAAGTTTAAAATAAATACACTGATTTTAATATAAAATAAATTTTGAAATTTATAATTAAATTAATTATAATACTATTTTCTGATTATCATTTTACATATTATCTACAAAATGCACGAAATTATCATTTTCTTATATAATTTGTCAAATTTTATAAAATTTCAAAATTACATTTAGAATTTAACAAAAAAGTTCCAAAGAAATTTGTTTTATAAGATAAATATTTTATAAATTAGCTAAAATTGTTTTTATTTTGAAATTAAAAAAAAATTATAGGGGAGAGGGCCCCAAGATGGAAATAGTTTCGATTTAATGCCGTAGTATCTAAAGTGAATAAGATATATTAAAATGTTTTATACCGGATTAAAATACAATATATTAGGTAACTTATGGCCACAGGGATAAAATTTTATTTTTAACATAAACATTTTTTAAAACATTTTTTTTAATTGTTAAAATGTTCGTTTGACATATTACTTTATATTTTAAACTATAAATTTATTTAAATTATTTTTATAATGACTATTTCATTAAAATAATGATACAATAAATAAATTTTTAGATGGTTTTTAAAAATCACCTGGAATCGCGCATTTCCATAAATTTATAATTTTTAATCATTTAAATTCTATAAACCGGGAATTTTTGTTTCATTGCGTAAATAATTCAGTGTTTATTATTTTGTAAAAATGTGACACTAAATTGAAATTTTCTCTAATATAGAGGTTGTGGATGCGTGTGCAGCAATTCCGTCTCTTCTGTTGGGAGAATCGATGCAAAATATAGCAACAGATATGGACACAATTTCCTATAAAGTTCCTCTGGGAATAACAGCATCCATTTGTCCGTTCAATTTCCCAGCAATGATTCCACTTTGGTCGTTTCCGCTTACAGTCGCTTGTGGAAATGCTGCAATTTTAAAACCTTCAGAGAGAGTGCCAGGAGCTTCAATGATCTTGGCAGATCTCTTCAATAAAGCAGGAGCACCTCCAGGTCTTTTAAATATTATTCATGGACAACATCAAGCTGTTGATTTCATTTGCCAACATCCTGACATCAAGGCTGTTTCCTTCGTCGGTTCTGATCAAGCCGTGAGTCTATATTTATTATTATATTCTATACAAGGATCAATATTATTCAGTCAATTAATATCTTTTAATTTTAATCGACACGTCTATAACCAGGGCTCAAACTAAGTCCGTTTATTTCGTAAAAGTACGATTTAAAAAAAAAATCCGTAAATTCTACTTTTATAAAAATGTAGATTTTAAATAATCTAGAATTATTTGATGAATTTATTTATTTAGATTTACATTTATAACACTGAGCAAGTGAAATTAAACTTTAATTATTATTAATTAAATTTTTGGTCAAATAGATTTTGAAATTAAGCTATCAATAATAGTTTCTCAGAACTAACGACTAAATGATCATTAATTTTTAGAAATATTAATTTAATCGTTCTATAAATTAATTTTTACAATTTCTAAAATTTAAACAACGAGGACAAAATCTGTCAGACAATTTGTTTATTCAATTAAAAAAAGTGCTATAAAACTATAAATTATAACCTATAGCATTTAAACATTAAAATACGTCCATTACTGATTTTTTTTTAAATAAATGCACTTTTATTACATTCGTAAATAAAGTGTCAAAACTAAACTTGTGACTGTGGAGATGATGTCTCCGAAAGTGACGTTTTTCAATTTGTTTCAGAAACTGTTACAGATTTATTTACTTTTTTTTTTAACATCAGATGAAATAAAATAAAAATTAATGTTCAGTTTTTGCAAAGTTTGTAAGTGGCATATTTATTAATAAGGGTCATGATAGTAAAAATATAAAAGTTGAAAATATAAAATTAAGACCCGTAAATAGTCTTTAATGTAAAAAGTAGTCAAACTCACCATAAAATTGGATAATTATCTATTTTTAATGTTTTTACTACACAGTCAAAATATATGGCATTGAAAGCGTCCTTTTGCAACAGTAGATAATCGGTTTTAATTTAAGATATATAAGCTGTAAAACCAGCATTTACCCGTAATCACATTTGTTCACAAGTATAAAATATAATCGATTCGTTAAAAAAACTTGCTATAATCTATAATATTTAAACAAAATATTATTCGAATTGAGATTCATTTGACATTTTGTGTCGACCTGTCGACTGAGAACAAGAAATTGACATTTGTCCTTTCTGCTATATACCTAACCTAACGTATGAGCCTAAAAGCGCGCAAAATTTGAAACCTAGATAAGAACAAAATGAGAAATTATTTACCTAAATCAAAGATTCTTTGCCTAAATCCTTTTATGTTACAACTTATTTATGTAATTAATAAGTACTTTCTTAATTTAATGTAATTTCCATCTCAAAAAATTTATCTAACATTGAAAACGTTGAAAAAAACAGCTTGGCAGACACAGATATGTATTCGTCGCATTCGGCTTCATTCGGATTATAACCGGGAATATAACCGACCAAAATTCTAATCGAGAATTTATAAGAATTTAAGTTTTTTATTTATTTATCAAATTAAGTCAAATTTTCTCAACCAATGTTAAATTACAATTTGAAAAAAAAGATAATTGAAAAAAAAATTACAAAATGACAAAAATAATTGACAATTCAAAACAAAATTAAAAAAATAACTAGATTAATATACAACCGAACAAAATAATTTAAAAAGTCAAAGAATAATTAGAAAATTTTAAGATAAAAATTAAAAATTGAAAAAATTGAAAGAAATATTTGAAAAATTGAAGAAAATATGTAAAAAATTACAAAAATGATTGTCAATTGAAAACAAAATTCAAAAAATGACTAGATTAATAGACAACTGAAAAAAATAATTTTAAAAATGCAACAAGAAATATTAAGTTTAAAGAAAATAATTGCAAATTGAAAAATTTAGAAAATTATAGGCGCATAATTGTTGGGAATAATTGCACATTTAACAACTGCATTGAAAATCGAAAAAAATAATTAAAATTTGAAGAATTAAATTAAAATTAATGGAATATACTTCAAATTGAAAAAAAAAATTAAAAAAGACAAAAATTAATAATTATAGAAGAAAACAATTGAAAACTGAAGAATGAAAATAAAAATTGAAGAATAGAATCAAAAATTAAATAAAATAATTGAACAATTGTATTTGAAAGTAAAGAAACATAATCATAAACAAAAAAAAAATAAAATAAAAGCGAAAACTTTTAATATTAGAGAAAATAATTGAAAATTTAAAAGTGAAATTTAAATTTGAAGAAAATAACTGAGAATTGAAGAGAATAGTAGTTCTAGAAATGAATAATTGAATTTAAATTTTAAAACGATTTTTATCAGTGAAAATATTAATTGAAAAAATAAGAGAATTGTTGAATATTCAGGAATTAATTGAAAATCGACAAAAAATTGAAGATAAAAGAAAATAATGGAAATTGAAGAAAATAATTAAAATTTTATTTTCTTATTTATTTAATAATACATCCCGCGTTCAAAAATTGGAATTTCCAATAAATTGGAAATTAAAGAATCAAATGTAAATTTCAAGAAAATAATTGATAATCAAAAGAAAAATTAAAATATGACGAAAATAATTAATTAATTAACAATTGAAAAAAAAAATCGACAAATGGTGAGAATAATCGTCATTCGTACAAAAAAAATTTGTAAATAACGAATATTCACAAAATTGATGGAAAATAATAAATTGCCAATTGAAAACTGATGAAAATTATGAAAAAAAATTGTTGAAAATAAATGAAAATTAAATAAATCAATTGGAAATTCAAGAATTGTATTGAAAGAAAATAATTGATAATTGAGAAAATGCTTGAATTAATTAATATTATAGGAATTAATTGAAAATCAATCAAACTAATTGAAATTTAAAGAAAAATTTTGAGAATTGAAGAAAATAATTAAAAATTAAAGAAATACATTGGGAATTGAAAAAATAATTGTAAATTTCAAGAAAATAATAGATAATTAAAAGAAAAATTACAGTATGAGAAAAATAATAAAATATTGACGAAAATAATTAATTAAAAAAAAAATAATAATTAACAATCGAAAAAAAATTCAAAAAATGGTGAGAATAATCGGCATTTGAAAACAAAAAATTTTTTGTAATTGATGAATAATCATAAAATTTAAGGAGAAAAATAAATTGTCAATTGAAAACTGATGAAAATAATGGAAACAATTTTACAAAATAAATGAAAATTAAAGAATTCATTTGGAAGTTGATGTTTTCAACTTATCATTGTTTTCATCATATTTCAATTATTGTCTTCAAGTTTGAAATTTTAAAATCATTTTCCAATTATTTTCCACAAGTTTGAATAATTTTTATTTTTTTAAAATTATTTCCTAGAATTTTAAAATATTTTTCTCAAATTTCCCATTATTTTCTTTAATTTTTAATCATGATTAATTATTTAATTCAATTTTCAATTATTTATATTACTTATTTATTATTTTCAATTACTTATGTTTTTTTTTCATAATTTCCAATAAGTTTTTAATTAGTTATTTGAAATTTTCATTTTTTTTCAATTTTCAATTATATCTAGGATTTCTTTATTTATAATAAAGATTATAAATATAATATAAAAATATATATTTAATTTATATAATATAATTTAATTTTATATTTTCTGTATGTTTTGCAATTATTTCTCTTAAATTAAAAATTGTTTTTTTCCATTTTAAATTATGTTTATCTGTTTTCATTTATTTTCTCTACTTTTAATTATTTTTTTTTGTTTGCAATTAACTTTTAAATGTTTCAAGTATTTTTCTGAAATTTTCTTCCAATTTTCTTTATTTAAAATATATTATGCAATTTTTTAAATTATTTATATAATTTTTAATTATTTTCATCAATTTTAAATTATATATATTATTTCTTCATAATTTTCTTAAATTTTTAATCATTTTCATCATTATCTGAATTAATTTTCTAAATTTTTAATTATTTATCTCAATTTGAATAATTTTTTTCAATTTTCAATTATTTTCTCTAATTTTTCATTGCCCTTATTTTTTTCAATTTATTTCCTAGATTTTTAATTTTTTTTTCTCAAATTAAATTACTTTCTTTCATTTTAAAATTGTTCATATTTGTTATATTTAATAGATTTAATAATAATTTTTACACTTCATTGACTTATAGAGTTAATTTGTTATAATAATTATTTTGTTATATTTCCATTTTTTCTATAATAAATTGTTTGTGCTTCAAAATAGTTTGGCTGATTCAAACATAGAAAATTCTTATAAATTCACCAGAAGGAGAATATTTTCGGTTATATTTTCGCGAATGTAACCGGATTTTAAATATTACCGACAATTTTGCAACTCTACTGTTGATTATCTTGATTATCTACTGTTAGAATTTCACTGAGAGAAAACTTTTCTTGTGCCAATGCAAAAATGGATTGGATCAAGTATGAATTATGCTTATAATCGGTCCTAGTATCAAATATTCTAGACTCAAGAAATTGAGGTTATGTTAAACTGTTTTGCGCATGACAGAAGCAGACGAAAGTTTACGCCAAATATCTTATTCTTGGAACAAGCATAGAAACGATTTCTTTCAATGCAATCAATGTAAACATAATTTTATTCTTGTCAAAAGAAATCTTTTTTCTCAGTGTATTGTGCTAAAGCCAAAAAAGTACTGAAATATTTGCAAATAAAGAAAACAAACGCTTATAGTGAAGGAATATAATATTCTTGTTTAATCTATACAGGCTTTGATAATAACATATTTTAATTCTTTATAAAACCTTGAATAGGTTACTTTTAGATTAATCCTAAAAACTAATAATACTAGGCAGAAATAAAAATGTCAATTGACTTTTTAGAAAATTAAAATTATCTACTGTATATAATTATATCTAATGTTGGGTGGTCTCTCCTACTTTTAAAACTGGTTCAAGCCCTGTCTGATCTAAATTTAATTCCAATCTGAATTTTCATCATAAATTTTAATAAATGTAAATTGATTTTTTATCCTGACTTGTGGATCAAATTATCGTCAATTTTTCAATTTTTTTTCAGGGGGAGTATATTTACAAGCAAGCGAGCGCTCACGGTAAACGGGTCCAGTCCAACATGGGAGCAAAAAATCATTGCGTGGTGATGCCGGATGCTAACAAGAATAAGACGATATCGCAGATTGCAGGTGCTGCTTTCGGAGCTGCTGGACAGCGTTGTATGGCACTCTCTGTTGCCATTTTCGTAGGAAAGTCTCAAGAGTGGATACCGGAACTGGTCGAAGCTGCAAAAAGATTAAAGGTGAATGCTGGTCACATCCCTGGAGCGGATCTTGGTCCCGTGATATCCCCCCAATCTAAAAAGAGAATATGCGAACTTGTGGAATCTGGAGTTAAGGATGGAGCTGGTCTTCCTCTCGATGGAAGAAATATTGTCGTCCAAGGTTTCGAGAATGGAAATTTCGTTGGACCCACTGTTCTCACAAATGTTACGGTAAAAAAATATGAGATTTTTAAGAAAATAAATTTAATAATATTAACAAAAAAAAAGAGGGATACCAATCGGGCAGGAAAAGTTTCCAATGAAAAATGCTTTTTTTTTTTTAGTCAACGCTTCATTAAAAATTTGTAAATTATTATTTAGTTACGTTGTAGGCGGGGCTGATAAAAATCATTATTTTCTTTTAAAGAAATCAAAAATTGGTTTTTTTTGTAAATATATAAAATTAGTGTATATAATTTTTAAATGTTTGTAAGTAGTTTATTTTTTAAACTGAGAACACTTAATTAGAGATAATGAAGAATAAAATATTTAATCAAAATCAAACAAATTATGATGAATAAATGAGAAAATTTCGAACAAAATATCTTTAAATTCATACATGATTGCAAAATTAAGAAAACTGGGTAAAAGAAACGGATAAATAATAAAAATTTAAAAAAAAAAAACATAAAAACGTAAAAAAAATAAGAAAACATTGTATTAAAAAAATTAGAAAATTGTTTTATATAAAAAAAAGTCATGGACATTGTTAAAGAAATAAATAAACATATTGAAAAAAAACAACGTATAAATGAAAAAGTGACATAAAAATAAATAAAAAAGTAAAATACTCTTTTAAAAAAATTAAATAACTATAAATTGTGAAACAACGAGAAAATTGAATAAATAGGAACAAAATGGAGAAATGTTTTTTTTTTCTTATTCTAATAAACTGGAAGAAATGTAAGAAGTACAAAAAATAAACAAATTTTGTGAGAAACTACTAAAAAAGTAGCATTAATAAGAATAAAATAAAGAAATATAAATAAAGATAAATAAAAAGTCCACAAAAAAAATTTAAAAATTCTTTAAAAATAAAAAAGTTTAGAAAAATAAAACCAAAAATATTTTTATACTGTTACACTTAAAACAAGTCCAACAATAAATTTAGAAAAATAAAGAAAATCTAAATATTTTATGAAAGAACAAGTAAAGTTTGCAAAAAATAGAAAAGATGTAAAAAAATTGAATAAATTTACAAAAAAATGAGCGTATTTATTTTTTTAAATATCGAAATAATTAAGATAATCAACGAGATGAAAAGTTTAGTAAATGTTATAATCACAAAATTATGTAAAATAATATTAAATAATTTACATAAAAAGAAGAAAATTAAAAAAAATCGTAAAATAGAAAGACAAATTATACAAAAAGAATGTTAAAAGTTTAAGAAAAAAAAATCATTAAATTTTGCAAAAATAAGAAATATTAAAAGAAAAATTTAACAGATTCGAAAAAGTGTTTAAATTTTAAGTTTTTAAGATAATTTATTTATTTATTTATTTTAATTGTTATAATTAAATATTTTATATAAATTAAAAATTATAATTAAATTAGTAAATTATCTTTTCATGAGAGGGGGACTATATTATTTTATTAATAATAAAATTATAGTTTTATTAGTTTATAATTATAATTATAATTTATTAGAGCCCTAGAAACTCTCTTTTTAAAATAAAATAAATAAATAAAAAATTCGAGCTCTTTAACTTTAGAAGTTTTTAAACTTTTTAAACACTTTAACTAAGAAATTTTGTAAAAATTAAAAAAAGGATTGTTGTGAACATAGGTAATTAATATTACCTATTTAATTATTATACGTTAATTGATATGCATTTAAATTTGAATTAATTAAAATTTAAAAATTTGAATCAATTGGAATATGAGTTAATTGATGTTTGTAATTTATTTAAATTATAATGACTTAAAGATATAAAAATTTAATACTATTTTTTGTTATTTTTATACCAAAAATTTGTAGACCGCAGATATTTTGATCATCTGTATTAGCACAATTTTTTAAATTTTATAAAGAATAAAATATTAAAATTGAAATTTTCAGCATTTATCCACTAAGTGGATTTTTTTAATGTTTGCATCCGGAGAATATTGAATTTTTTTTATTTAAATCATGATTTTAATGCAAATGCCCCAATGATTAAAATCAATAACAGCCCTGAGTAAAATAAAAAAAAAAAATTTTTTGTGGAGAATTGTTTATAGCTCATTCGAAATTTTTCTGTTAAAATGTCTAGTTAAATAATTCTCCGTTTAAAATTACCGTATGTTATAATTTAATTTACCAAAATAATATATTTAAGTATCAATAAAAAAAAACCAGAATTATACAACCAGAAAATATTTCCTTATTTTTACTGAGAAATAACGTAAAATTTACCAGAATAACTATTCCGTCATTTAAAACTTCGGATAATTCAAAATTCGCTGTCCTAAGAATTCCATCAAATTAATATTTGCTCGAATTTTTATTTGTGCAAACAATAATTAAAAAGTCGAGTAAATAGAAATTTTATCATTGAAAAATTCGATATGCTTAAAATTTGTCTAAATTCAAATCCGGTTTAGTTTGATGTATTGGTTGAAAAGAAATTTTATAAAATGACAGTTCTGTTAAATAAAAATTCGGTAATCTAAAATTGCTGTTTAGTAAAAATTATGGTTTAATTAAATTCGATTGAAAACAAATTGAAAAAATACAAAATAAAAATCTATCTAATGAAATTCTGTAAACAACATAAAAATTCTACATGTAGCTTATATAATATATAAAAAAAAATTCCTAAAAATTCCTTAGTAAATTTGACTACTTTTTAACTACCCGGAGTAATTCAATAGGTCCGTAACCGAATTTAAAATATTATATTGATTTTGAAAAAGTAGTTAGCAAAATGAGATTTTTTAGTTGTTTTTGAAATTATATATTCATACCACCCATTTATTTATTCAATGTAAAAATAGAATCTTAATTTAAGACGTGTCTTGAATTCAGCAATGTAAAATCAGAATGAATTTACAATAATTACAAATTACCTTTTTAAATTGATTACTACTTCCCGTTTTTATACAAATTGGAAGTTATTAATTTTTTTTTTTGCACAATTTAATTCAAAAGAACAATTTTTAAAATACGCAAAAGCTGTCTTAAAAATGTTGCGTCTTAAAATAAAACAACTTTTATGCCTTAAAATAAGACTTTCTTTTTTTATTCAATTATTTAGTTATAGAATTACCTATTAATTAAATAATAATAATCTCCGTAAACTCCTGAAGTTAGTTACTTTTTATATTTATTCATTTTTTCTGTCCACTTCTTAAAGTCTGAAGTGAAGTTAGTTAGTATTAATATTTATTCATCTTTTTCTGTCCATGTTTTAAAAACTGAAGTAAAGTTAGTCTTACTCCCTGTAATTTGTTGATTTTTACTCTCTTTATCAGGAAGTATTTTGAAATTTGAATTGAAAGAATAAAGTAACCTTTTTCGTTAGTGTCGTGTTTTACTGGTTTTTAATTGTCATTTGTGTAAAAAAACAGTTTCGAAAAATGCTTTAAAAATTTATTATAGTTTTTGAAGAAGTTTAAAATATACATAAACACATGCAATAAATTTTCTAAATTTTCAGTTATTATCTCAAATTTAGATTATTGTCATCAATTTTTCATTATATCACAATTTTTTAATTATTGTCTTTTGCTTAAAAATAAATTCTGCAATTTTTCTTGATTTTCATCAATTTATAATTATATTCATTATTTTGGCATTACTTTTAAAATTTTCAATTATTTATCCGATATTGCAATTATTTTCATCAATTTTCGATTATTTCTGCGATTTTTTAATTATTCTCTTTAATTAAAAATTTTAAGTAATTTTGTAATTATTATTTTTTTAAAACATATATTCTATTTTTCAGTTATTTTTCTCAAATATTATTGAATGTTTTCAAGTTTTTATATTATTTAAATTATTTTCATCATAATTCAATTTTCTTTCTGAATCTTAAATTATTTTCAGCATATTTGAATTATTTTTTTCAATTTTTAATTAATTTTATCATTTTTCAATTATTTTTCTCGATTGTTAATTATTATTCTCATTTTCTAAAATTATTTTCTAAGATTTTTCAGTTTTTTTCTGGAAATTCAAACATTTTCTTCAATTTCTAATTATTTTCATTTGTTATCAGAATTTCTATTTTTTTTTTTATTAATTATCATAAATTTCAATTATTTTTAGCTTTCTTCCAGACTTTTCTCCAATTTTTAGTTTTCCTCATTTTATAAAATAAATTTCTAAATTTTTTTAAGTATTTTTCTCAAATTTCTATTATTTTCTTCAATTTTTAATTATTTTTCTTTGTTTTCATAATTTCTAAAAAAAATGTATTAATTAACGTAAATTTCAATTATATTTTTAGCATTCTTCCAGTCTTTTTTCCAATTTTTAGTTATTCTCATTTTCTAAAATTATTTTCTAAGTTTTTTAAGAATTTTCTAAAATTTCAATTGTTTTCTTTAATTTTTAATTATTTTTCTTTGTTCTCATAATTTCAAAACTTGTTTATTAATTATCGTAAATTCCAATTACTTTTAGCTTAGTTCTATAATTCTTTTCTCCAATTTTTAGTTATTTTCTTTTTTTTTTCATTGAATTCTAAGATCTTCATGTATTTTTTTTAAATTCCAATTATTTTTTTTTATTTATTTAAATAATTTAAATGAATCATATTTTAATTATTTTCGGACAGTTATAAAATTTATAAACATTTTTCAATTATTTTCCAAAATTTATTTCCTTCAAATTTCAATTCTTTAAATTTGTTTCATAATTAAAAATATTTTTAACTATTTATCTGACTTTTCAATTATTTAATTATTTTTATTATTTTCTTCAATTTTCAATTACTTTCGTTCTTTTTCTCGTTCTTTTTCACAATTGCCAAAAAGTTTTTACTTATTTCTCTTTAATTAAAATTTGTTCTGTTCAATTTTAAATTATGTTTATCTTTTTTCATTTATTTTCTCTAATTTTTAATTATTTTCTTTTTTTTTCAATAAACTTCTAGAAGTTTTAAGTATTTTTTTCAAATTTTGCTTAACTTCCTTTTATTTTAAATATTTTATGTAATTTGTTTAATTATTTTCCTAAATTTTAATTATTTTTTGTAGTTTTAATTTATTTATCTCAATTTTTAACCATGTTTCTTCAATTTTCAATTATTTTCTCTAATTTTTCATTATTCAATTTTGTTTTAATTTACTTTTAAGATTCTCAAGTATTTTTCTCAAATTTAAATTATTTTCTTTATGTTTAAAACATTTTTATGATTGTTTAAATTACTTTTCCCAATTTTTAATTGATTTCGCTATTTTTTTTTTAATTAATTTGCAAAATTTGCGATTATTTTGTTTAATTTCAATTATTTTTTACAATTCTTTTTAATTCTAAAATATTATCAATTTTGTCCTAAATATTTATTTTATTTTTTTATATTAATTGATTTTCAAATATTATATTTCAAATATTTATTTTTTCGTATTAGATAAATATTATTTACTGATTTGTTATATTTTTTATTGTATTTTATAATTTCTAAAAGGTATGAAAAACTAATCGCGCGCTGGCGCGCGTTTTATTTTGCTAGTAATTAATATTAATTATTTATTATTTCCAGACTTCGATGCGATGCTACACAGAAGAAATTTTCGGCCCAGTTCTAGTTTGTATGAATGCAAGCACTTTTGATGAGGCAATTAACATTATCAATGGAAGCAAGTATGGAAATGGAACTGCAATTTTCACGACGAATGGAGCCACTGCAAGAACTTATGTTAATAGAATAGAAGCTGGCCAAATTGGTGTGAATGTTCCCATTCCAGTTCCATTACCCATGTTCAGTTTCACCGGAAATAAGGGTTCTTTCCTCGGAGACAATCACTTTTACGGAAAATATGTACGTAAATTAATTATAAAATAATATCGTTAGCTAATTTTTGTCTAAAAACTTTTTTTCTTCTATTTCAGGGAATCAATTTCCATACTCAAACTAAAACAATAACTCAGTTATGGAGGAGTGGAGACGCTACGGATATTACCTCATCGACTGCAATGCCCACCATGCAGTAAATTAAGCAATAATCCAGAAAAAGATACAAAAAAATAGTGTTTCATGAAATGTCCATAGAGAAAAGTCAACGAATTTAGTATTACTCATTTTGTAAATATTTACAATCTATCAATCCATACGTTCTAGAATGATGCTTAAGGGACGTTTTATTTTTTATGTTTTAGAGGGAAAAATATAAGTAAGTAAAAGTAGGGAAATAAATACAATTCATGGTACAAAACTTTGTAAATTTGAAAAAATATATTTAATAGTTTTTAAAAAAAATATTAGCATTTTAAAAAGCGGAAGTTAATGAAGTATTTTTCCATTATTAAAAACGTTCCTAAAGCACCAAATGTCTTCCACTATTTGTAACTATTATAAATTAATTCTACTATACTGTATATTATATAAAGTATATATATACAGTTTATATATTGTTAAAATTTACAACAGAGTACAAAAACAAAGAGAATACAAGTACAATAGTTACCGAAAATTAAAATATATATCAATAGTATCTTAAAAGGCTGATTTGTAATATTATAAATAGGTATAATTACATTAATTGTATCAGCAAACAAATGAAGATAAAATGGAATAAAGAAAATGATCCAATTAATTTTAAAACAGATAAAAAATTAATTTATTAAAATCCACATCCAAATGAAAAGACATATTAAAAAGTAAAGTAGAAAAATACTAAGTGCATTGGAAGAAAATGTATTGGAAAAATGTTGGAAAATGTTTTCATTAAATAGAGTAGAAATTTTAGTGCATATATTGCAACTTTGGGAAAATGTGAAAAAAAATTCATATGAGAAAATACTAAGAGGTTTTTTTTAGGTTTAAAGTTAGCTTCCTTTTTAAGCCTGCTTTTCAAAACGCTGCTATAACTCTAAATCTGAAAAAATAATTTATACAGAGTTAATGAAAATTACACAAAAGTCCGTAAATAATAACTAAAGTTTAAAATACATTTATTAAGCTTTGAAATATATTTGCAAAAGTCTTTTTATACAAATATTTTACATTTTTACACGTTGTACCTAAATCGTAAAATATTTAAATAAAATTTCTACTATTTACAAAATTTCTCATTTCTCTTTCTTCAGTGGCAAAATGGATATTAATTAAAATTGAACGAAATTAAAACCAATTCAAATTAGTCAAAATTTCTACTAGTTTTTAGTAAGCTTCTACTAATTTAGTCAAAAAAGTAAAAACTACTAATTTAAACAGTGAAAATTCACTAAAAATTAGTGGAATTATTTAATAGTTTAAATTAGAAGCTTCTCACTAATTCAGATTATCAAATAAATCCCAGTACTTACATTAAAAAAAAATCCAATTTTTACCGGCTTTATTTTTTCTTATCAAACAGCATAGACCGCTTTTTAAAAATGCGAAAACAATCGTAAAAAATTACCCGCATCAATTAAACTTCAAAATTTATGATAATTATCAATTGTTTTTTTTTTTGTGATAAAATTATAATAACTCAATAAAATCAATTTTAAAAAATCCCAAATAAAACATAATTTTCTCTCACTAAAAAGTATGTAAAGTTTGAAATTTTTTTTTCTTTTAAATCAACTACAGTGAGTTTTTGTTTCTCGTAAATTTTGAATTTATACAGTTGGACTTTTAATTTCAATTCGTGTGCGATAAAAGTGTCTCTAACAATGAGAAGAAAATCCGGGACGACAGAAATTAAATTATAGCTTTCCATTTTTGGACATAATTAAATAAGCAGGATTTAGTAAATATTGAAAATGAGTTTATATCATGAGGAAAATTGGGGTGCGCATGCGAACTGACTATCATCCCCGAGCACGCAACTGCGCGTTTTTCTAAGGAAATCCCTTAGGTTCTACTTGTCCCGGATTATTGCTCCGGTACAGCTTGCCCGGAAGAGGAAACGATAAAAAAAAGTACAAATAATCGTCATCTGCTGTCACACTGTGAGTAATTGCAACTTTAAAAAATAAAAACAATCTTAGATTATAATCCAATCAATAAAACTGAAAGCAACAATTGTACATTTTTCACTCTTGGTAACATGTAACCTTTTGTATATAATGAAAATACTTGTCAAAGTGTTCCTAGACCTCAATTGTTTTCACTTTAAGAAATCAATTATTCTGATTTCAAACAAAGTCACGCGTTAATTCTCGACAAAAGCGATTAAAGGGAATTTAAAGAGAATAAAAATATCGAGATTAAAGACGGCTCTTTGAAAAATCGATTCTAAAGTTTCTCTCTTGAGAAAATCACGTCTAAGCTTTCAACGCGATTGGATTTCGATTTTAATGTTTGAAAATTGTTTTTTAATATATTTATATTCTTTAGTAATATAATTATTATTTATTTTTTTTTATGTAATTTTTTTAGTGATTTTTAAATTTTGCACTATATTTGATAATTATTTATTGTTATTAAATTAAGGGATTTATTATTGCTTTATCAAAAAATATTATGTTTAAATTAAATGTTGTTGTTACTGTTATTATGTTCTATTTATTTTTATACTGATTTTTAAATTACTACTACCGTTATTAGTGTTAATTATTATTCAATGAGTAAAATATGCCATCAGTTACAATTTTTTATTAACATTTTTATTATAATTGTAGATTATAATTATTTATTTTCGAAAAGGGTTATTTCTGTAACGCCTATATAGTTTCCAAAGAAAATTATTTCAGAAATAATTTTTATAAAAAATTTCTTATAATTTTAAAATTATTGACTGTTACTAATACTTAATATTACCATTAATCTTTCATTTATGTTTTTCCATATCTTAAAATAAAGATTTTCAACACACTTGTTTTACAGTGTAGTGTATTTATTATTACTATTATTATTATTATCATCCATTAATAGCCTCAAATTATGAATTTTTAAATAATTATTTTTGTACTTAAAGATTAATTTTTTCCAATGTCATATTTTGTAAACCCAATTGAAGTTTTTATTTCTACAATCTTAATAAAACTAACAAAAAAATAGTACAATAATAATAACAATTTTAACTAAATATTTTATATCTATTTTTTTATACCAACTCTCATTTTAAAATATTTATGTTTTATATTTACACATTAGGATTTGAAATTTAAACATGAGCAGTTTTAACCAACACTACAAATTAAAAAAAAAAAAACAAAGTAAACAAAACTAAAAAAATAATAAAAACTAAAAATGAAAAAAAATTTCAATGTTTGAGAGAAATTGAAGCTATATACAAAAAGAAACATAAAAAAACGCAAAATTATAAAAGAGATGAAATAACATTTCATTGACTCTATTTACATAAGAAGAGTGATTTTTTAAAATGGTTATTTTTCCCGTTGTGCGTTTCAATTGTAAATAGTTTAAAAAGAAATAAAATTTTCTACTTGAAGTGTTTATTTATTTTCGTGAGAATTGAACTTGGGAAGTGCAATAAACGTAAGAGTAAAAGAGATGTAGTGTGCGAGAGGTACTTGTGTAACTATCCAACCAACTTTTTTTCCTGTTTGAGTGTGAAGAGTTGTTTTTTCCACTCCTCTTTTGCACACTCATTGAGGGTTGAAAACCAACTTGGCTTTACGTCCACGCTGCCTTCCATCTCTCAGTGGCTGAGATGAAAAGGAGTCTCGAAATTACACAGCGTGAATTCGTTAATTAAAGCCTGTGTCAATTTTTTCTCCTAAAAAAGTTACTCAAATGAATTCTTACGTCTCTGAAAACTCCACAAGTTTAAATGCTTTTATGTGTTTCCCTAAATTCCAACAATTCCTATTCAGCACAATTCTAACTTTAAATAGTTTTTAATTGAAATCCTCCCAACGACGAGAGACAGAGAGAGAGAGAGAGAGCAATCCAAGAATTGTTTTATCAATATTTTTAAGTGCTTTTATTTAATCAATAATTTTCAATTTAAGGCGACAGTTTGAAATTTTCAGTTCTAATTAATTCAATTTTCATTTTACGTTTTATTACTTAATTGTTTTAATTCTTAGGAATTTTTGGTTTTTATTTCTTCTCTGCTTTTGATTTTATTGTTTCATGATTTCTTATTGTCTTTAATTTTATTGTAATTTGTTTTTATTGTTTAATAATTTTGTATTGTTTTTATCTTTGGCATTTCGGTTACTTTTTACTTATTTGTAAAATTGTTTAATATTTAGTTGTATCTTTTTTTTTTTTTATTTACTTCACTATCTATTTTCATCACTTCTAAATGTTATTTATTTTTCGAAGCGGAACTATAATGCACTTTTTTTTATTTCGCTTTCTAACTTCATTTTCAATTATTATATTTCATTTAATTGCAACTTGATTGGAAAACAATTTTCTAACTTTTTTCTATTCTTTTTTGTCCTCTTAATTTTTTCTTGATATTTAATTTTTCTTCTCTTAGAAATTTTTGCTTTATTTTGATTTATTTCTTAACCGTTTTTTCAGTTTCTGTTTGTTTCTTCAATTATTGTTTATAATTATTTTCCTTCTCTTTACATATTTTTATTTTATTTTCGTTTATACTGCTTCCTCATAAAAGAAGTATATTTTTATCATTTATATTTCTTTTCTTAATAAATTACTTCTACATTAATTACCTAATTTTCTAATTGCCATTTAAATACTACAAAATAAATTATCAAAATTTGTTTAATCCTTCGTTATTTCTTAATTTATTCTATATATTTACTACCCTATAATTAAATATTTAATTGGTATTTATTAATCTGTGATTAGAATAACAGAACAATATCATTGTCACTTACTTTTCAAATTTATTCTTCTGTTAATCCTTTTTCCATTATTTCTTCTTTTTTTGTTTTACCATTATTTATGTCTCCACCATTATTCACTGCTTATCCAACAATATTTTTTATTTTCTAGTTACGTGAAGCGCAATAAATCGAAACATTTTGAAACAGACGAAAGAGTCACGATAAATTACTGTCAGTAAAAAGTAAAGGATGCATCAAATTAGGTTTATGATCCAAAAAACCATAAAAGCAAAATCGTTTTTCCCCAAGTATTGAACTACTTTTGAACATCAGTACGTATAATCCCTGATGTCGAGTATTCAGAAAAAAGTGCAAATGTTGTTTTTATGACAGAAAAATATTAAAAGTACACACTTCTTTCACCAAGAGATTCTAAAACTCAAATAGAAAATTTTACTCAAATTGACCTGCTTTTCATGAGCATTACTTTCCCCTTTCTTTAAACTTGAATCAGATCCTTGAAAGCTTAAAACTCGCAAATTTTCAACTGTCGAAGGAAGGCAAATTGTTGTCAAAGTGCGGGTCGTGTCTTTTACATTTACTTGCTTTCTTGAAACTTTTCAGTTTTTACTTTAAAGCAGTTTGAAGATTGTGAACTTCAGTTATTGAGGTTTTAAAACGTCCCATCTTTTCAAACTATAAATTCCAATATTATTCTCGATCTCTGTTTGCAAACTTTTTATTCCATTTTATTAAAATAATGAAATAATTTTGATGTTAAATTTTTATCAGTTATATTTATATGTATTAAATTAACAGTTTTTTTGCAACTAAGAAAAAATTTAGTATTTTCGTAAAATAGGATTTAAAAAAGTACCCGTGTTTAAAGTTGCAAAATTTTCGGTAATTTAAAATCTGACATTCTCGAGAATATAACAGAATATTCTCCTTCCGGAGAATTTATGAGAATTTTCTATTTTTGAATGAGAAACGTAGATTCTATGTTTCTATTTTGAAACACAAACAATTTATTAAAAAAAAAAGAAAAATGGATAAGTAACAAAATGATTATCATTATAAAATAACTATAAGTCAGTGAAGTGTAAAATTTATCATTAAATATAACAATTATGAACAATTTTAAAGTGAAAGAAAGTAATTTAAATTTGAAAAAAATACTTCAAAATCTTAGAAATTGAAAAAAATTCAATTAATGAAAAATTGGAGAAAATAACTGAAAATTGAAAAAAATGATTCAAATTGAGATAAATAATTAAAATTTTAGAAAATTAAATCAGAAATAATGATGAAAATAATTAAAAATTTAAGAAAATTATGAAGAAATAATATAAATAATTTAAAATTGAAGAAAATAATTTTAAAAAAAAATAATTTAAAAAATTGCATAATCAATTTTAAATAAAGGAAATTTAAAGAAAAATTCAGAAAAGAACTTTAAACTTTTAGAAGTTAATAGCAAAAAAAAAAGAAAGAAAATAATTAAAAATTAGAGAAAATAAATGAAAAAAGATAAACATAATTTAAAATTGAAAAAAACAATTTTTAATTTAAGATAAATAATTGCAAAACATACAGAAAATATAGGTACATAAAATACAAGAAAATCGTAGATATAATTGAAAAATAAATAGAAAAATGAAAATTTCATATAAATAATTAAAAACTTTTTGGAAATTATGAAAAAGAACGTAAGTAATTAAAAATAATAAACAAAGAATATAAATAATTGAAAATGATTAAAAGTTAAAGAAAATAATGGGAAATTTGAGAAAAATATTTAAAAATTTTAGAAAATAATTTTAAAAAATAAGAATTATTAAAACTTGTAGAAAATAATTAGAAAATGATTTTAAAATTTGAAACTTAAAGACAGTAGTTCAAATATGATGAAAATAATGATCAGTTAAAAAAAATTTTGTTATTTCTCATTCAATTATCAACTGTTTTTTTAAAATTTCAATCTTTAATCTTCAATTTAATTTTGTAATTTTCCATTTATTTCTTTAATTTTCAATTATTTTCTACAATTTTCAATTGCATTCTACGTTTTTAATTACATTATTCAAAATTCAATAATTCTCGCATTTTATCAATTATCAAATATTTTCTTGAAATTTCAATACAATTTTTCAACTTCCAAATGATTTCTTTAATTTTCATTTATTTTTTACAATTGTTCCCACTATTTACATTAGTTTTCAATTGGCAATTTATTTTTCTCCTTTAATTTTATAATTATTCTTCAATTTAAAAAAATTTTTTTTTGAATGACGATTATTCTCATTTTTAAAATTTTTTTTTTCAATTGTTAATTATTTTCTTGGTATTTACATTTAACTCTTTAATTTCCAATTTATTTCTTCAATTTTTAATTATTTACTTTAGTTCTCAAAAGTTTTCGTTAAATTTTAATTATTGTATTGAATTTTTAGTTAATTCCATAATATTCAATAATTTTCGTTATTTTTTCAATTAATTGTTTCAATTATAAAAATTGTTTTAAAACTTCAATTCAGTTGTTCAATTCTAGAACTATTCTCCTGAATTCTTAGTTATTTTCTTCAAATTTAAATTCCCCTTTTCAATTTTCAATTATTTTCTTTAATATTAAAAAATTATCGCCTTTTTTCAATTACTTTTTTTTCAATTATCGTTAAGTTTTTTTTAATTTTATATACAATAGTTCAACTATTTTCTTTAATTTTTATTTCTATTCTTCAGTTTTCAATTGTTTTCTTCTATATTAATTAATTCTCGGGATTTGTCAATTATTTTTTTCAATTTTTAATTATATTCTTTAAATTTTAATTCTATTGTTTAATTTTTAATTGCTTTCTGCAATTTTCAATTCTTTTTTTCAATTTTGATTAGTTTTTTCGATTTTTAATGCAGTTTTTAAATGTGCAATTATTCCCAACAATTATTCCTATTGTTTTCCTAATTTTTCAATTTGTTCAATTTGTTATTGTTTAATTTTTCAAATCATTTTTTTCAGTTGTCTATTAATCTAGTCATTTTTCGAATTTTGTTTTCAATTGACAATTATTTTCGTCAATTTTCACACATCTTCTTCAATTTTTCAATTTTTTAATTATTCTTGTCATTTTTCAACTATTTTTTTCAATTATTAACTATTTTTCGTAATTTTCAATTATTCGCTTCAATATTTTCAATTTTCAATTATTATCTTAAAATTTTATAATTATTCTTTGATTTTTTGAATTATTTTGTTCGGTTGTGAATTAATCTAGTCATTTTTTGAATTTCGTTTTCAATTGTCAATTATTTTCGTCATTTTGTAATTTTCTTTGTTTAATTATCAATTATTTTTTTAAATTTTAATTTAATTCTTAAAATTTGAATTTATTTCCTCAACTTTTTATTATTTTCTTAAATTCCAATTATTTTTTTCGATTTCCAATCCAGTTGTTAAGTGTGCAATTATTTCCAACAATTATTCCTAATTATTCCTATTTTATTAATTTTTCAATTTACAATTATTTTCTTTAAATTTAATATTTCTTGTTTAATTTTTTGAATTATTTTTTTCAATTATCTATTAATCGAGTTTTTTCGGATTTTTTTTCAATTGACAATTACTTGTGTCATTCTTCACATATTCTCTTCAATTTTTTAATTATTCTTGTCATTTTTCAACTGTTTCCTTCAATTATTAATGATTTTCTGCAATTTTCAATTATTTGATACCAATTTTTAAATTTTCAATTATTATCTTGAAATTTTATAATTATTCTTGAATTTTAAAATTATTTCGTTCGGTTGGTGTATTAAACTATCTATTTTTTGAATTTCCTTTTCAATTGTCAATTATTTTTGTCATTTTGTAATTTTTTTTGTCAATTAGAAATTATTTTTATAAATTTCAAATTTATTCTAAAATTTTTAATTTTTTTCCACAATTTTTTATTATTTTCTTCAATTACAATAATTATTTTTTTCAATTTTTTATCCAGTTCAATTTGCAAATATTAACAGTTATTCATATTATAATTTTGCAAGTATTTTGTTAAAATTTAACATTTATTGTTTAATTTTTTAAACTATTCTTTTCACTTATTATTAAGTTTCTTTAATTTTAAATACAATTATTCAATTATTTTCTTTAATTTTTAATTCTATTCTTTCATTTTTATTTCCATTCTTCAGTTTTCAATTGTTTTCTACTATATTTATTAATTGTCGGCTTTTTTTAATTAATTTTATTTGGATTTTCATGTATATTTCATAAATATCAATTCAATTTTTTATTGCTTTTTTCAATTTTTAATTATTTTTTTTGGACTTCCAATCCAGTTGTTAAACGTACAATTATTTCCAACAATTATTCCTATAATTTTCTTAATTTTTAAATTTGCAATTATTTTCTAAAAATTAATATTACTTGTTTATTTTTTACAATTATTTTTTTCAGTTGTTTATTAATCTAGTTATTTTTTTAATTTTGTTTTCAATTACCAATCATTTTCGTAATTTTTTTACAAATTTTCTTCAATTTTTCAACTATTTCCTTTAATTATTAATTATTTCCCGCAATTTTCAATTATTTCCTACAAGTTTTTCAATTTTTAATTATTATCTTAAAATGTTATAATTATCCTTTGATTTTTTAAATTATTATTTCCTCAATTTTTTTTATTATTTTCTTCAATTTCAATTATTTTTCTCGATTTTTAATCCAGTTGTTTAATTTGAAATTATTTCCAACTGTTATTCCTATAATTTTTCAACTATTTTGTTTCAATTTAATATATTTATTGTTTACTTTTTTAAACTATTCTTTTCAATAATTGTGTAATAATGTAGCCATTTTTCAAATACGGGTGTACTTTTTTTTGTCTTTTCTTTCCGAAAATACTTGATTTTTTAATGCGTCTAACGGTATTATAAATATTAAAAATATTTTTATTAATTGTATTTCAGAATATCAGGATGTACAAAACGGTTAGAAAGGGAGATGCAAGTCTGCAATATACAATAGTCCCTCAGACGGATCAATTTATTTCAAGTGAGCTTCCTTTGCAATCGGCTCGAAAAAGTAAATTGAAAGTGGCGAAATACACAATTCTCTTGATCCTCTTCATCCTCACTTGTATTGTCACACTTTTATTGATAAATCAAAATGAACGGAATATCTTCATCAATAGTATGTTAGCAGTGGGCAGGACCTCGCATCAAACTATCATTAGAAATTCAACAAAAGATCTTTCCCTAGAAGAAGCAAATACCAATAGAGAAATGAGTTTAATTGTTTCAAAAATCTTCTCCAAACTGGATGCTTCCAGAGAAAGAAATTCTATCGAAGAATCTTCCACTCAGTCGGAAAGCTCTCGAAGTATCGACAGACAATATCCTGATTTTTCAGTATCCGGTAAGAAATTAACAAATCATTTAATTAATATTAGTAATTTAGTATACTGTTAACTCTTCTACACTATCAATATTTTATAATAAAAGATTCTCCTGACTTTTGTGTACTAAAAAGTCCAGTATTATGTGTGCCTATATAAAAATTATATATTTAAAATATTCGAGGAGTCTTCAACTCCGAACTTTAAATTTCTGATAAATTTTGTGGTTTTTTTCGTTATCTTTTAAAATACTAACAGTCTAGGGAGTATAATATAACATATTTTTACATTAAGGAATTTTAGTTTTTCGAGCATTTTTTGTATTAATAAAAATCTTGTTTTTGTCGTTTATAGTGGTTTCATTTATTCATTAAACGAAAAATTATATAAATATGTGAAAATGTTCTTTTTAATTAATACAAAAATTGTTGGAGTCAAAATTTAAAAAATTCGCAAAATAAAAGAAAATTGAAAATTTATGAATGAAATTCGGAAAAATTGTAGAAACTTACACAATTGAAAGAAGTAAATTAAACAATAGGAAATATTAAATACAAATAAAATTTTTTAAAAATTAAGAAAATTATAGGAATAACTATTGGAAATAATTGAAAATTGAAAGATTGGATTGAAAATCAAAGAACATGATTAAAATTGAAAAAAATAATTGATAATTGAAGAAAGTAATAAAAAAATGAAGAAATAAATTGAAAATTTAAAAATTGAAATTTAAAATTTGAAATTTAAAATTTGACAAAATAATTAATAATTGAAAAAAAATTACACAAACAAAGGCGAAAATAATTGATAATTGAAAACAAAATTCGAAAAATAGATAGATTAATACTAGATTTAAAAAAAAATTTTAATAAAAATATAAAATAAGAAAAATTAAATTTCAAGAAAATAATTACAAAAAGAAAAATTAAAAAAATTATAGGAATAATTGTTGAAAATAATTGTAAATTGAACAACTGGATTAAAAATTGAAAAAAAATTGAAGAAAATAATTGGAAATTAAAGAAAAGAATTTAAATTTTAAGAAAATAATTAAAGATTGAAGAATGGAATTTAAGTTTTAAGAATATAATAAAATAATGAAAAAAGTAACTGAAAAAGTAACTGGAAAAAAGGCGATAATTATTGAATATGGCAGAGAATTATTGCAAACTAAAAAATGGAATTAAAATTTGAAAAAAAAATTCAGATTTTCTGAAAATATTTGAATAATTGAATTTAAAATTAAAGAACCTATTAATAATCGAAAAAAAATAACCAAATACGTACGAGAATTTAAAAATATTAATAAAAATAATTAAAAGTTGAAGAAAGTAATTTAAAATTGGAAAAAAATAATTTAAAATTGAAGAAAATAATTTAAATTTGAAGAATGGAATTTAAATTTGTAGAATATATTTGAACAACTGTATCTAAAATTAAAGACATTTATTGATGTAGAGAAAAGTAATTAATATAAGTGGAGAATTTTTTATTATTATAAAGATAGTTGAAAATTTAAACATGAAATTAAAATTTGAAGAAAACACTGAGTGACAATGAAAAATTATTTTGAATCAGACCTAGCCTAACTTTTTCGTCATAAAAATTTTTTAAAAAATGTGTATTTAATCCCCCCTCCCCCCACTGCAAAAATTTCATTTTAGAGACAAAAACATTTTTTCTGCAATTTTTGTATAAAATATACTGTTACTTCGTCATTTTTGGTCCGATTTTAAATTTTCTTTTTTTAAATATAAAGCTGAAAAACAAGGTTTTCTATACGTAATAGAGTTTTTATGTTTCAAGTAATATTTACGGTAGAAAAAAAGTAAAAAATTTCGAAAATTGTTAATTTTTTTTTTTTAATTTTTTCAACTTTGACAATGATTTACGATCCAATTTTATTTAGAATATTTTTTCTGTGCTAAATTATTTCAAGTATATTTAATTCTGCGTCTAATGAGCTTTTCTTGAAATAAATTGGTGAAAAACTGGCAGAGTTATTGCATTTTTTGTCTTTATAATCACAGTATTTTTCGGGAAAATCAAGGTTCAAAAATTTTTGTGACATTCTTAATTTTCAAAACTTAACCAAAATTTACTAAAATAAGTATAAAAAAATTGTCAGAAGATAATAAGTACCAATTGGAATAATTAAAGAAGGCAAAAAAAAGAAAGTACTGTTTTTTGCTTAAATAAAATGCTACGAAAGTAAAGACAAAAAATGCAATAACACAGTCAATTTATAAGGAATTTAATTCAAAAAAGCTCATTCGACGCAGAATTAAATACACTTCAAATAATTTAGCACAGAAAAAAACATTCTAAATCAAATTGGATCGTAAATCATTGAGTTGAGAAAAGTTTAAAAATATTAATGAAAGTAAGTAAAAATTGAAGAAAGTAATTTAAAATTTTAGAAAAATAATTGAAAATACATTTTAAAATGACAAACATAATTGACAATTGAAAAAAAATCGCAAACTGGCAAGAATAATCGACAAAAAAGAAAAATAACAAAAAAAAATTGAAAAATAATTCTAAAATTTTAAGAGAATAATTGAAAATTAAAAAAATTGTAGGAAATAATTGCAAGAAATAATTGAAAAATAACGAGAACAATTGCAAAATGGAAGAAAATATCTGAAAAATGACGAAAATAATTGACAATTTAAAACAAAATTCGAAAATAACAAACAATTTTAAAAAATAATTTTAAAAATTGAACAATTAATTTGAAATTTAAACTAAAAATTGAAAAATTAGGAAAATTATTGGAATAATTGTAAATTGAACAAATGAGTTGAAAAGGGGAAAAAAATGAAATTGATGGAAATAATTGATAATTGGAGAATGTAATTGAAATTTAAAAAATAAAATAAAAAAGTTTAAAAAGTAATTTAAAAAAGCATATAATTATTAAATACAGAAAAAAATAATCAAAAACTGAAGAATTGAATTAAAAATTTAAAAAAGTAATTAAGAATTTAAAAAAACAGTTATAGAATTAATAATTGAATTGATAATTTAAAACAATTTTTATGACTGTTGAAAAAATTTTAAAAATCAGATAATTATTGAATATTGAAGAATTGATTGAAATTGATTGAAAATTGAAGCAAGTAATTTAAATTTGAAGAATGGCATTGAAGAATGGAATAACAATTCGTCGAATATAAATGACCAACTGTATCCAAAATTTAAAGAAATTTATTGATGTATAGAAAAAAAAAATTGATATAAGTCGGGAATTTTTTTATTATTTAAAGAAAATAATTGAAAATCTAAATATGGAATTGAAATTTGAAGAGAATACTGAGGAATTGAAGAAAATAGTTGTAGAAAATTGAAGAAAGAAGAAAATTAAAAAAAATTGTTGAAACGAAAATTTAAAAAAAAATTATGATTGAAAAAAATTAATTGAAAAAGACGAGAATTTTTTAAAATTGAAAATTGTACAAATAATTTAAAATTGAAAAATGTAATTGAAGAATTGTAATTAGAAGAATAAAATTAAAAATTGAAAATTCATTGATAAAACCCGAGAATTAATCAATATAGAAAAAAAGAATTGAAAACTGAAAAATGGAATTAAATTTTAAAAAAAAATAGAGGATTGTAGGAAATATTTGAACAATTGAATTTAATATGTAATAAACTAATTGATAATTGAAAAAAAAATAATTGGCCAAATGCGTAAATTTTTTAATTATGAAGTAATAACTGTAAATTTGAAGAGAGTAATTAAGAATTGAATGGAATAGTTGAAGAATTGAACAGTTGAATTGAAATTTTAAACAATGTTTAAGATTAAAAAAATAATTGAAAACATCCGAGAATTATTAAATATTGTAGAATTAATTGATAATCGAGAAAAATAATTGAAAAAAATAAAACAATTAAAAATTGAAGAAAATAATTAAAATTGTAGAAATAAATTGAAAATTAAAGAATTAAATTGAAGCTAAATGATAATAATTGATAATTGTAGGAAAAATTACAAAATGACGAAAATAATTGGCAATTGACAAAAAATTCGATAAATGTAGAGATTAATGGGCATCAGAAAAAAATAATTTTAAAGATTAAAGAACAACTATAAAATTAAGGGTTAATATTAAATTATTAATTGAAAACTGTAGATAAGTAAAGAAAAAATTGTTGGAAAGAAATCAAAATTGAAGAAATTATCTGAAAATGTTTAGAAATGTATTGAAATTTCAAGAAAATAATTGATAATTGAAAAGAGGCGAGAATTATATTGAATATTGAATAAAATAATTAAAAATTAAGAAAAATAAGGAGAATTGACGAAGAAATTAAAAGTTAAAAGTATAAATTGAAGATTAAAGAATTTAATTGAAATTTGAAGAAAATAGTTGATAATTGAAAGAAAGATTACAAAATGACGAAAATAATTGAATATTAAAGAAAATAATTACAAAAAATTCTAAAACTGACGAGAATAATCGACAACTGCACAAAATAATTTAAAAAATTAAAGAATAATTAACCGATTAAACGAACTTACCTTAAGTGAAGTTCAATCGGAATTATATGAGTCGTCTCGTTCGAATAGATCAAATTGTAGTAGTACTCTTTCTGCTAGATCTGGTCACAGTTTTTTAAAGCTTTTTTGAAAAAACTACTTTTTCGCGCCTACAGGCCGCGGATATCCGAAGGTGGCGCTGCATATTTCCGACTTGTCATTTATTTTAAAGCTGTTTCGACAAATCGCAAAAACTTATTTGGGGTATTTTTTGAAAAATGAAGGGTTTTATAAGTTATGTTATCTTAATAAGGGCGGGAGTGATCTATTCGAACGAGACGACTCATATAATTCCGATTGAACTTCACTTAAGGTAAGTTCGTTTAATCGGTTAATTATATTTCGTCGTCTCGTTCTTCTAGATCAAATTGTAGATGTTTAAAGTCGTTTTGCGATTTGAATTATTTATTTATTTATTTATTATTTGTCAGTTGTTGAACTAATATTATAGAAAAAATTATAGAGATTCAACGATTTTTTTTTTTTTTTTTTTTTTTTTTTTTTTTTTTTTTTTTTGGGATTCTATGTTGTTAATTATTTAAATAAAATTTTATTTAATATAAATAATATTGTAAATTGTTTAGAAAAGAAATTCACTTTTTAAATAGTGACTAACGTTATCAATGATATTTTTAGCTTTGAATCTTATAATGATGATTTCGACTTGACTGAAGTAAGGCATTAATACAATTTAAGTATCACTTGTGTAATATAAAAACGTGTCGTTTGAAGTTAAGCAATTGAAAAATTATTTTATAAAAAGAACGTTTCATCAACTAATTTAATCGTTAACCTAATATCTATATAATAGAAACTGCCGATATTTACGGTGCCACATAAAAACCTACGCATTATAAATTGTTTGTGTTAAAAGTTTTTGACTACAGACGAACTTGCGCTAATATAACAGAGTATTAACATTTTAAAATTATGTGAAAAAATGTTGGAACTCGGGTCTTTCAACGTCAAAAAAAAAATTCTGCGAAAATTTGAATAACAGAATATTATTTCTATTTAAAGTATTGCCACCGTAGTAGCAAATCATTTTCATATTGTTTGATTGTGGCTGCGGACAGAAAATTGTCTAAACATTGTAAAAACGATTTTGGAGCTCTTTTATTACGAAGTTCCAGCCAGATTATTTTTCTGTCTTCATAAAGTAAGGCTATTATGAGACTAATGATGTCTTCCAAAAAGAGTTGAAAGGAAATTTCTTTGAATTTTATTTTTATTTTATTTATTTTTTATTATTATTATTATTATTATTATTTTATTTTATTTTATTTTTTTTTTTTTTAACGAACAATAAGAGTCTTTCATTTAGCGGGTTCCAAACTTGTCTTGCCCTTAAAATTAAATAATTCACTAAAACTCTTTATGCTTTATTTTCTTATTACGCGTAAAGCAAAATAAAATGGGTCAAGGTGTGAAAAATAAAATTTTTCCTAAGGTACTGTAAAAACCATCGTTGTTCAGACTTGCCAAGTCATTGGGTTAGTGATTTAATTTTTAAATTTTATGTCAATATTAATTGAAAACAAGGCAACATTAAAGCTGACAGAATTTTTCAAAATTGGAAAAAATTCTTGATTTTCCTATACATTGCGCAAATATTTTAATTTTATACATGTTTGCTGAGAAAAAAGACTTTTAAGGTTACAGATTTGTTCTTGGTCTTTGTGAAATAATTCGTCGACCAAATATTTTTATCCAGACATTTACCTTTATGTACTGTGATTAAAAAATGAGATTTTCTCTGTTTAAAATAGATCTCAAAGATTTTAAAAGTTTAGTTTGATCGTAAAATTGTTGGCTGGTATTATTCTTTAGTTTTGCCTATGATTATTGTCCAACTATGTAGGGGACATAAATAACTCACTTTATAAAACGTGTATTACAAATTTTTTATACTTTTGTACAGACAAAGAAAGTGGTAAACACTGAAGGTAAATTTCGAAATTTGGAAAGTTTCCTCTGGAATTCGAAAATGAAATCCTCCTGTAGGAATAATGAACATTAGAGTCCGAGTGATTTATCCCAACGTCAGGCTTGATCTTGCGAAATTCTATTAAAACAAGCAACTTTGCATCCTGTTATATATTTTAATATATCTGTATCATTCATGATACTTTTTCCAACAAATTTTAAATATTTTAATCTACCAGAAATTCAAAGATTTTTCCTAACTAACAGTTTAATGACTACAGTATTGACGATTATAAAATTAGGTCCTTCCAGACAATTCTGATGAATCTTGCTCAGAAGACCTATGTTCTGGGTATGCAATGTTTCTTGAACGGGCACTTGTTGTTTAGTTTGCAACTTATAATCATGAAGAATGATCTTCTTCATACAAGACTTTATTAATAGAAAAAAAGTTTTCCTTAATGTATTTAACTTTTAATTAATTTTATGATTTACATGTATATTTCTGATACATTATAATGTGCGACAGATAAAATTCTTCCTACATCACTTTCAAGTCTTGTCGCGTTGCCATCAGCAAACATGGAAGTTAGAACCAAATTGACAGTAAAAACAAACTTTTAATTTTAATGACTTGAAAAACATCTATTTTGGCTTCTAATTCACCAAATAAATGTTTCATTTCTATACATTGTTCAGTTAAAATTTAATGAACCATGTTAAAGGTTAGAAACGTAAATCTATTTTTCAATAAATCTTCCCCAAAAAAACTCGACTATAAGACTCGATAATGGAGAATCTTTAAATATTTTTGAATAGGTAATAAATATAATTTGTTCAGCAGTATTGCCGACTTCGAAATTTTCCGGAATTAAATTTAAATTTATTTAAATTATTTATTGATTATTTATTTAATTTATTTAAATTTAATTTTAATAAATTTTTCGGAAACCGAAAAGTTTCATCATTTATGGTTAATTTTCTAATTCCGGAAGAGTCAATGGAAATGGGCAATTAAATATTCTAGATTTAAGAAATATAGAAATTTCCAATAAACCACAAAATTTCCTTAATTATACTGCTAAAAATATTTTGACATTCACGAAATATTTATGTTAGAATTGCAACAAAATAAAAATTCTAAATGTCGTTACAGAAAATAAATTCTGATACGCGTCACATTATTCAATTAACCTTAAAAACTTTTAATTTATTAGTCATTAAATCATATAATAAATAATTAATTTATAAATTAAAATTTAATAATTTATTTATTTATTTTTAGTGGAAATTTTTTAACAGTGTATGGTAAATTTACTAATCCCGATAAATTCAATAGCAATAATCAAAATTCAAAAAACAAGCAATAGAAATCTCAATTTAAAATTAAAATTGGAGCCTTAATTAGTAAATATTTTTAATTACTGTTAGACTTTAAAATTTTTTATAATATTTAATAAAAAATGTAATTTCTAACTTCTGATTTCGGTAATTCTCTGTTTATAATTATAACTGTTGTTTTGAATTTTTGAAAATTATTGAGAGTTATCCCAGAATAAATTGAAAGTTTTTACGAAGTCATTGAGAAATCACGGTTTTAGATACTCTGTCACCATTAACCTCAAATAATGGCATATAGTTTTTTTTTTTTTTTTTTTTTTTTTTTTTTAATATATTTTCTATCAAATTGATATTTGAGATTACTGTATTTTATTTCTCTACTTTTTACTACTAGTTTTATTAAATTAAAACTTTAATGTTGAATAATTTTGACATATTTGTCAATTCAGATTGGCATATTAGATCACACTTTTTTATTTTTGTTATTTAAGCCAAATAAGATTTAGTGATAATTGCGCCCTCTATTTGAGCTAGATGTTGTCTGATTCAATCCATTTTATCTATTTTTATTATAGATTGTAATGTAAAAAATAAATATAGACAATAAAAAATGTATGTATTAGATTAAAAGATAAGATTGAGGGATCATTACGCCCACTATAATGCAGCTAGTTGGTGTCTCGTTATAAATTATAATTTAAAAATTGTTGTATTATAAATAAACAAAATGTATGCAATAATAACTAGATTGAGCGATCTTTGCGCCCTCTATTTTGTAGGATGGTATCCTATTTTTTCGATCTTAATTTTATCATAATCCATACAAAAACCAAACAAACATAACCAATAAACCAAACCTAACGACGTTGAGCGCTCGTATCTTTCTCTGTTGTCTATTTTTTAATCTCATATATCTCGCGTATCTTTGACGGAGATCGGAGCCCGATCTTTGCGGACTCCTTTTGGCGACTTGTCATGACCATGAGATTTTTCTTCATAATTTCTGGTATTGGAAGAAATTAAACGAAGTTGAGAGATTGTGGCGCCCTCTTTTTCCGTTTTGTACATACCTTTCAATCTCTTCTCTCGTATCTTGGACGGAGATAGGAGTCCGATCTTGGCGGACTCCTTTTGACTACTTGTCATGAGATTTTTCTTCATAATTTCGATAATTTCTGATATTGGAAGAAATTAAACGAAGTTGAGAGATCGTGGCGCCCTCTTGTTCCGTTTTGACTTATGGCACCCCCAATCTCCTCTCTCGTATCTTGGACGGAGATAGGAGTCCGATCTTGGCGGACTCCTTTTGACTATTTGTCATGAGATTGCTCTTCAAATGCCACTGGATGAACCATAAAAAGATGAAGACAGACTTGTAAAAAGCAGGCAAATCATTTGAAGAAGACCCCGTTGCAGGCGACATAACCTTTCTGTCGCATGACACACTATTCCGCGTGGCTCTGCGCTTTTATTCGCACGATTGATGCGTTATTTCTCACTTGACACTATTTGCACTTATATTTATCACTTTTAAAACTAGAATTCTTTACAAAAATCAATTACTTAAGCTAAATAAACCTAAAAACTACGGAGGCAAAACTGATTCAGATCACACAGAAAAATACAATGACAAGTCGGAAATATGCAGCGCCACCTTCGGATATCCGCGGCCTGTAGGCGCGAAAAAGTAGTTTTTTCAAAAAAGCTTTAAAAAACTGTGACCAGATCTAGCAGAAAGAGTACTACTACAATTTGATCTAGAAGAACGAGACGACGAAATATAATTACAAAATTTGAGGAGAATATTTGGAGTGAGTATCATTTTGACACAAAACTTACTATGAAGATTGTTATATTGTACAAACATAAGTAAATGTTATTTAAAAGATTTTTAGGTTCTAAATATTAATTATTTGATTTTTATGAATTAGTTGAAGTGTTTATTATTTATTTAATTAATTAATATTAAAACTATTAATTTCAGGTGTTGTACAAAATGACATTTATTTATGTTTGTACAATATAACAGTCTACATAAAAAGTTTTGTGTCAAAATGATACTTACTAAATATTTGTAATTTGAAAACTGTTGACAATTATAGAAAAAATTATAGATTTATTAGTCATGACATTAAAATTATTTCCACTGATATTTTTAAATTAAAATTACATTTTTTAAAAAGTAGCTGGTGGGTCAGGCTTTCCCAAGCGGATCGGCTAAAATTAATTATAAAAATTCTGTTTCTAATAAGGACATCATTTTTGTTATCCTTCAACTATGTAAATTAGGCTCTAAAATTATTAGAAGAAAAAAAAAATTTTTCAAAGTTATTAGTGATTGAAATTTTTAATAGTGCAAAATGAAAACATATTTTTCTCGAGTTCTTCTTAACCGATTTTAAAAGTTAACAAAGCATTTTAATTGTCTTGAAACGTAGTTTTTAAAAATATTTTTTGTTCTTAAGAATTATAATTTTTATCGTTATTTAAATTATTTATTTAATAAATGTTAATAAAAAACAGCTTTCTGCGTGCATTACGTATAATTTTAAAATACTGTTATATTCTTGACAATTTTTTGATAATAAAACCGTTAAGAAAAAAAATGGCCCGCCATTAGAGACAAAGATATTAAATTTTTTTTTCGGCGTGCAAAAAACATTTTTACCTCAATTACATAAATCCGTTGTCTATAAAAACCATTGAAAACAAAAGAAAATTTAAACATAAATAATTTTTAAACCTTTATTCACTACCTATGCAAAAAAATTTTGATCGCCGAAAAAAAAATGTAATATCTTTGTTCCTAATCGCGGGCCATTTTTTTTCTTGACGGTTTTATTTTCAAAAAAGTGTGAAGAATACAACAGTATTTTAAATTTTCACGTAATGCACGCAGAAAGCTGTTTTTTATTAACATTTATTAAATAAATAATTTAAAAAATGATAAAAATGAAAAATTCTTTAGAACAAAAAATATTTTTAAAAACTACGTTTCAAGACAATTAAAATGATTTTTTAACTTTTAAAATCGCTTAAGAAGATCTCGAGAAAAATATGTTTTCATTTTGCACTATTGAAAATTTCATACACTAATAACTTCGAAAAAAATTTTTTGTTTTTGTTTTAATAATTTTAGAGACTAATTTACATAGTATAAGGATAACAAAAATGATGTCTCATTAGAAATAGAATTTTTAATATTGCAGCCGATCAGCTTGGCGAAGCCTGACCCTGGTTTAAGGATGTTTATCCAAAAAACCAATTTCTACAGATTCTTATAAAATTTAAATAACATATTAAATGCATTACTTTACATGTACTGTTAGAATTTTATTGAATTTTACCGTTCTGTTTTTCAGATATAAATTTATAAAGTTGGGAATTTTACATGGAAACAGTAACAAAACGAGCAAAATGACTATATTTTAATTAATTAAAAAAACACGGTTCTACACATTTTTTTAAAAAACTAATATATTTTAAACTGTAATAGAATACAACTTTTACAACAATATTTAATTAATTTACCGTTCCGTTGTTAAGAAAATGTTATTTAAGGGTAGAAATTCTTCACTTTTTTAAAATAATCAGGAAGAAAAATTATTAATAGCTTGAAATTTTCAACGGAAAATTTTTTTTTCAATAAAGTTTGTTTATGTAATGATTTTAACTACAAAATACTATATAGAAACCAAATTATAAGAAGAAATAAAATTAAAAAAATATTTACTATCATGGACGGATAGAATGAGAACCGCTTGAGGGTATAAGCATCCTTAAAACAAAAAATATCTAAGTGACAAACTTCAGGTGTGGACAGACAAAATGAATGAAGGAATGAAAGAATTTGCGAATTATTAGTAGATATAATAAATTCTCTTAAATATTAGCTAATATTCTCGAAAATATTTTAAAAAGTAAAATTTATATACGATTGTAATTGTTAAACGACAAAATTAAAATCACGGATAATAAAAAAACTTTTAATTCTTTTCAGACGAGAGTATAGAAACAAATCGTCCTCCTCCGATTCCCTCAACCACATTTGCGACAAACTTTCGAAAAAGTTTGTATTCCACGCTGCCACTGACAGCGTCATCAATTTTGTCATCATCAGTTTCATCAGTGCCATCGCCCACACCAATTTCGTCACTAAGTTCGTCGACCTTTGCGACGTCGTCATTAAAATCGAAATCAATAGTAACAGGTGTTCCTCTCAAGCCGAAAATGCCAAGAGTGACCTTGAAATTAAGGGAAAATGAGACAATACCCCAGATGTATATAAATGCTGGAATTGCGTCTTATAAAAAAGGAAATATTACAACTAGTGTACTAGCACGGGGATTAAGTTTGGAGCACATGATTTTTAAAACTCCAGAAGGGACGATTAAACCCTGGCCACAAAAATGGCCCTTTGAATGGATGCCCTCTGATCCTCGGTGGCAGGTGAGTTTTTTTTTCAATTTTCTTTTATACAGTTTTCTTCACATTTTTTACATTTTTAAACATTTTTTTCTTTCAATTTTTGTAAAAATATTTTGTATTTTGAATAATTTTGGTTATTTTTTTAAATTTTATTCTTTCGAGTTAAGAATCACAATTTAAATTATGAAAAATACTTTCTGTAATCAGAAATTTACTTTTTGAGTAAGCTGAAGCTAACCTCTTTTGTGATATGACAAAAAACAAAATTTTTTGATTAAACAAATTGTGGGTGATTCTCCAGAAAAGTCCCTTTTTATGCGTCGGAAATGAAAAATTAATAAATACATTTTATGATCTATAAAATTCGTAAATATATTAAACAATTTTTAACACCTCTATAACTTGATAATATGTCAATTAGAAGCATTTAAAAAAGATTTTTTATATTAAAGTTTATAAATAAATCTAAAGGTTAAAATGTGGAGCAGGTGTTTTTTTTTAAATAAAGAACAACTTCATGACATTCAAATTTATGTTCATAATATTTTTCATTCTTAGAAAACTATATAATATTATTACTTATTAAATAAATTTTTAAAATTTGTAGATTTTAAAACACTTACGAAAATAAAAAATCTTTTGACCAGCAATAATTATTTGTCAAGAATTTTAGGTTTATTTTTCGTTGACAGTTTAGAAACAATTAATATTTATATTAATTTTTAATAGAGGAATGATAATTTCAGTATTTTTTACATTTTATTTAAAATGAAGCAATTTTTCTTAAATAAAAAATAATTTAGCATGTTATAAGTTAACTTTATTGTAAAAAAATTGCAAAAAAATTTTATCTATTGTCATTCTATTTTTTATTTTGAGGAATGATGCTTCAGGTTGTGAATCGCTTAAAAAGCCTCAATTTATAATTTTTTAACTATAAATAATGATAATTTTACAAATTCTACTTCACGAATTTGTCAATATATTTAATAAGTATGAAAATAAAAAAATAACTCAACCACTATCAATAATTCAATTTCCATTTATGGAAAATCTATAAGACCTATTTTATTTATACTTTATACAAATATTCTACAATCTCTCAGTTTCTAGAAAATGTCTGTAAAGTACTGTTTTTCAAATATTAAATAGTTGTTTTACGTTTTGAAAGAATGAAAAATTGATATAGGACAGGTTAAAAAGATATCTTTTAGTAGTTAAAATTACAAACAAAAAGTACCTTAAATTGGTAAAATAAATTAATTCTTTTGTAGAATTTTTAGAAAAAGTGGTAAACTATTGACGTATAGAGGGAAATGGTCATAAATTATTATAATTATTGAGAAAATCCTGAGGACATACAAAAGTAATATTTCGGGAGAATCACCCTTGTGCGTTTCTGATAAAAAAATAATTTTGTGATAAGGATGAAATAATTCACATATTAAAATTATATATTTTAAGAAAATATTGAAAATTTAACTATTTTTGTGATATTTTATTTGAAAATTAAACCAATCCTTTCGTTTAGGAATAATTATTTGCAGAATTTTAAAAGGTATTAACTACTTAAAGAGAAAAAATTTTAATAGATATATTTTAAATAACCAAATATATCCAAATCACTTTTTTGGTATGCAGAACATTATTTTTTATCAAATTTGAATTTGAAAAATGTCAAAAAAATAATTTCGTTTATTTGGACGTTCAGAACTTTAATAAGATCATAAATAATTATTCTGTATAAAAATGTAATTTTTGTGTTAAAACATGTAAAATTTGTGTAAAGAATTTTAACTTTTGCGCTAGAAATATGCTTTTTATCATAAAAATATACATTTCGTGATATCAAAACTACTTTTTGCGATATAAAATATAATTTCAGCAATAAATAAATATTATTTATAATAAAAAGTATATATATGTTTTGTAACAAAAATCTTTATCGTTTTTGATAGGAAACAAATTTTTGTAATAAAAGAAAATTTTTGTGAAGAAACTAAAGCTTTTGTGACATAAAAAATACTTCTTTTGCTAGAAATATATACTTTTTTTCCAAAAACTACTTTTTTGAAATGCAAAATATATTTTTTGTGGTAAGAATTATGCTTTTTGGGATCAAAAGTACTTTTTTGTTTAATAAACAGTTTTATTTCCTTGACATTAAAGAATTGATGTTTTATGAAGTAAAAAATACATGTTTTGAAATATTTTCTTACAAAATTTCTATGAAATTCTGAGGCTTTATTATAACAGCAAATAGAGGGAAATTTCCCTGAAAGATATTAAAAAGATTAGATGATATTAAAAGATTTTAGAAGACATTAAAATAGGCTTATCAGTTTGAAAAAGGATCTGACATAAATATTGATCGCGGTGCAGTAAAACTTCTGATCGATGAACAAAGCGTGTTGGTGAATCTAAAACCAGAGCAACCGCGGTATTGGTTTACTCTTTTGACATTTTTTTTCTTTTTTTTTTTTAATTAATCTACACGAGTTCTTCATTACTTTCGTCAATAAAATAATAAATTTCAACTCTAGGCAGAGCAAATTGCTAATATCGGAAAACTCATAAAAAGTTTTATTGAAGCACAAATTGTAAAAAAAACTCAACTTAGAATATTTTTTAATCAAATTAGTTTTAAGTAGATATTAATTAAAGATAATAATGAATCTTAATTACATTTTTAATTAAATTTAATAATTTATTTTTAATATCTCAACGAGGGGAATCTCAATTATTTTCTTTAATTTTTAATTGTTTTATTCAATATTCAATAATTCTCGCCTCTTTTCAATTATCATTTATTTATTTAAAATTTCAATACATTTCTAAAATTTACAGTTGATTTTTTCAATTTTTTTTTTTTTTAATTATCTACAGTATTCAATTGATAATTTATTATTATCCTTTTTTCAATTATTTTCTACGATTACCAATTAAGTATACAATATTTAATAATTCTCGGATGTTTTCAATTATTTTTTTTACTCATAAAAATTGTTTTACAATTTCAATTCAATTGTTCAATTCTCCAACTATTTTCTTCAATTCTCAATTAATTTCTTCAAATTTTTATTATATTTTTTAATTTTCAATTACTGTATCCTTAATATTAAAAAACTCCCGCCTATGGACAATTATTTTTTTTCCATTATCAAGAAGTTTATTTAATATTAAATTCAATTATTCAAATATTTCCTTCAATTCTCAATTTTTTTTTAATTTAGTAATTCCATTTTTAACTTTTCAACTTCTTCTACATTTTATAATTCTCGGGTTTTATCCATAACTTTTTCAATTTTTAATTATATTCTTTCAATTTCAATTACATTATCCAATTTTCAATTATTTGTACGATTTTCAACTACTCTTCAAATTTATTTATTTATTTATTTACATAGACGGGCAAAATATAAAGAAAAGGCCCTTTCATAAGCTATGCGAATTTTAAAAAATTCTCGGCTTTTTCAATTAATTTTTTTCAATCATAAAAATTGCTTTAAAACTTCGTTTCAACAATTTTTTTTAATTTTCTTCTTTCTTCAATTTTCTACAACTATTTTCTTCAATTCCTCATTATTATCTTCAAATTTCAATTCCATTCTTCAAATTAAAATTTTTTTTTTTAATTTTCAATCAATTCCAATTAATTCTTCAATATTCAATAATTATCAGATTTCTAAAATTATTTTAACAGTCATAAATATTGTTTTAAATTATCAATTCAATTGTTCAATTCTATAACTATTTTTTTAAATTCTTAATTTTTTGTTTTTTTGTTTATCAGTTCAAATCTTCAGTTTTTAATTATTTTCTTCTGTATTTAATAATTATGTGCTTTTTTAAATTACTTTTTAAACTTTTTTATTATATTTTTTAAATTTCAATTATATTCTCCAATTGTCAATTATTTTTATCAGTTTCAATTTTTTTCCCTTTTCAACTCAGTTCAATTTACAATTATTCCAATAATTTTTCTAATTTTTTAATTATTTAGTTTAAATTTCAAGTTTATTGTTTAATTTTTTAAATTGTTTATTATTTTCGATTTTTTTTTAATTGTCAATTATTTTCGTCATTCTAAAATGTGTTTTCAATTATTATTTTTCTAAAATTTTAAATTACTTTCTTCAATTTTTACTTATTTTTATTAATATTTTTATGTTTTCATATTGGTTTAATTTTTTTCGATTATTTATAAGTTTCTTTTATTTTTAATTCAATTGTCCAAATATTTTCTGCAATACTCAATTTTTTTCAAATTTTAATTACATTTTTCAGTTTACAATAATTGTCTTGCATATTCAATAATTCTCGAATGTTTTCAGTTAGTTTTTTAATCTTTTGTTATATTCCTTAAATTTCAATTCCCTTCTTCAATTTTTAATTATTTTCTTAAATTTTTGTTGTGTTCTAAAATTTTCAATTATTATCTTTAATTTCAGTTTTTATCTACTTTCAATACAGTTGTTCAATTTACAATTATTTTCAACAATTATTCCTATAATTTTCCTAATTTTTTAATTATTTAGTTTACATTCCATGTTGATTGTTTAATTTTTTAAATTATTTTTTCAAATTGTTTATTATTTTTGAATTTCGTTTTCAATTATCAATTATTTTCGTCATTCTAAGATGTGTTTTTAATTATTTTTCTAAAATTTTAAATTTCTTTCTTCAATTTTCACTTATTTTTATTAATATTTTTAATTTCTCGTATTTGAATAATTTTTTTTTCTATTATTATTAAGTGTCTTTAATTTTGAATTTAATTGTCCAAATATTTTCTCCAAAACTCAATTTTTTTCAAATTTTAATTCCATTTTTCAGTTTGCAATAATTTTTTTGCAAATTCAATAATTCTCGCCTATTTTCAATTAATTTTCTTAATCTTTTATTATATTCTTTAAATTTCAATTCGATTCTTCAATTTTTAATTATTTTCTTAAATTTTCGTTGTTTTCTTTAATTTTCAATTATTTTCTTCAATTTCAGTTTTTATCTACTTTCAAAACAGTTGTTCAATTTACAATTATTTTCAACAATTATTCCTGTAATTTTCCTAATTTTTCAATTATTTAATTTAAATTTCATGTTTATTGTTTATTTTTTTCAATTATTCTTTCAAATTGTTTATTATTTTCGAATTTTGTTTTCAACTGTCAACTATTTTTGTCATTATTCAGATATTTTCTTCCATTTTGCAATTGTTCTTGTTATTTTTCCATTATTTTTTCAATTTTTTCAATTTTCAGTTCCTCTTTTAAAATTTTAGAATTATTTTTTTTTTCGTCATTTTTCGCTTTTGTCGATTTTTGCAATTTTTTTTCAATTATCAATTATTTTCGTCATTTTAAAATGTATTTTCAATTATTTTTCTAAAATTTTAAATTACTTTCTTCAATTTTTACTTATTTTCATTAATATTTTTATGTTCTCGTATTTGGGTAATTTTTTTTCGAGTATTAATAAGTATTTTTAATTTTGAATTCAATAGTTCAAATATTTTCTGCAATTCTTAATTTTTTTCAAATTTTAATTCCATTTTTCAGTTTCCAATTATTTTCTTCTATACTCATTAATTCCCCGCTTTTTTGATATTACTTTTTTTTTAATTTTTAACTATATTCTTTAAATTTCAATTCCATTCTTCAATATTTAATTGCTTTCTTCAATTTTGAATTATTTTTTTCAATTTTAATTATTTTTTTCGATTTTCAATCCAATTGTTAAATGTGCAATTATTTTCAAGAATTATTCCTATACTTTTCACAATTTTTCAATTTCCAATTATTTTCTTTAAATTTAATATTTCTTGTTTAATTTTTTCAATTAGTTTTTTTCAGTTGTTTATTAATCTAGTCATTTTTCGAATTTCGTTTCCAATTCACGATTATTTTTGTAATTTTTCACAAATTTTGTTCAATTTTTCAATTATTCTCGTCATTTTTCAACTATTTCAAATAATTCTTAATTAATTTCTTAAATTTTCGTTGTTTTCTTTAATTTTCAATTATTTTCTTCAATTTTAGTTTCTATCTACTTTCAATCCATTTGCTCAATTTACAATTATTTTTAACAATTATTCCTATAATTTTTTTAATTTTTTTTTTGCAATTATTTTCTTGAAAGTTAATTTTTATTGTTTTCTTTTAAAAAAAAATGTTTAATCCAGTATTAATCTATCAATTTTTCGAATTTTGTTTTAAATTGTCAATTATTTTCGCCTTTGATTTTGTAATTTTTTTTCAATTATTAATTATTTCTTCAAATTTAAATTTAATTTTTAACTTTTCAATTTCTTTCTTAATTTTTTTTTCAATTTTCAATTATTTTCTTTGATTTTCAATCCAGTCTTTTCATTTTCAATTATTTCCAACAGTTATTCTTATAACTTTCTTAATTTTTAAATTATTTTGTTCGAATTTAATATTTATTACTTAATTGTTTAATTTACCTACTTTTTTCAATTGTGTAATTTTCTAGCCATTTTTCAAATTTCATTTACAAATTGTCAATTTTCTTTTATTTTGCAAATTTTTTAAATTTTGACTCCAACAATTTTTTTTTAATAAAAAAATGTTTTCACTTATTTATATAATTTGTTGTTTAATGAATAAATGGTGCCACTAAAAACGAAAAAAACGAGATGTTTATTAATACAAAAAAGTATTCGAATTTAAAATTCATGAATGTTAAAATATTTTATAGTACTCCCAAGACTGTTACTATTCTAAAAAATAGCGAAAAACCCATAAAATTTAGCAGAAGTTTGAAGATTATTATTTGTGAATACTATAAAGAATATATCTTCTATCTCAATTATCAAAAAATGGAAAACTATAAATAAATTAATATTTAACCCAATTTTTTATAATTTCAGGGCACAGGTTTCACTCTTCCGATGCTGCACACAATTTTTAGCATTTTGGGAGTTTTAGTCGGACTATTATGTTTTTCATCAGTTGTTCTTCTGCTTTTATTAAGATTAAGACTGTCACAAAGAAAGAGACCGGGTAATATTAAAGAACCGGAAGTCGATGGACCTGATGATAAATCTACGCTTTTGGGAACGGAAAATCAAGACAGAAGTGATCGAGAGTAAGCACAATAATTATAGTAATTTCTATCTGAAATGATCGCAATCATTTATCACACAAATAAAATTCCATTGTTTTTGCAAAAGAAAAGAACTTAAAATGTTTACGAAAAGAAATCAAATTCACTCTGGGCAATGAAATATCCAAAAACTCTTTATTATAAATATTGCAAAATTTAATTGGTTATTATATCTGAGAGAAAGTTTAAAAGAAGAAACTTCTACTTCGTCAGTGACATTTTCTATAAAAATTCTGGATGTTACTTGTTCTGAAATATCAGTGTATATAATTCGAAATGATTGTATCTATTGCTAGCAACTAAATTGCTTGTTTTCGACCTTTCGAAGACTCAGCAGAATGCTGATTAGAAATCGGAAAAATACTACGGATTGTATTGGAAAAAGTAGTCTAACTCTTTTAATACGTGCTTCGAATTTATTTCACCAAAGATCTCAAACAGACAAATAAGATTTTCTTTTCTAATCTTAATATTGTAATTTTGTTTCATTTTTCATTCGTTCTTACCATACAGGTAACATTTTTTTAATTTCTTAATTGTATAATTAAAATGAAACTAAATTTTGTAAAAAAAAAATACTTTGTTTTTCAATTAATGAAATTTTAAAATTAACTAAATACTTAGATAATAAATAATTTTAAAATTATTATTAAGAGACTGATATGGTTCTTATTAATAATTTTCATTAAAAATCTATTTTCCACTTTTACTTTTCGTTAAAAAGTGATTAAGATTTGTTTCTGATCATCCTGAGGTGATGGTAAAAAAATATCTAAAATATTAATGGAATCGAAGTATAAACTTAGTACTGAGATCTATTTTTTTAACCTTCGGATAGTCGTAAACAAATTGTTTATAACACCTACGGTGATATTAACATCTTTTGACATTAATCTAATAACCTAGGATTTGAAGTTTACAAATTTTTGGTGGCTTTTTATATTAAATAATTTTATAGATAAAAACTATTGAAACCACGAACAACAAAGTTTCTAAATTGAAAGTATTTACAAAACAGAATCGTTATTAAAAATATGTTTAAGCAAGATCAAATTTTTCGTATGCTTTCGACAAATTTTTAATTTCAGAACGCACAAAATTTTCATAAATCATTGTTAATTTTTTACAGGATATGACATTTATAAAAGCTTTTTTACTCAGTACGGCATTTTGAAATATAAATTTGTAAATCACCTAGGGAATTGCGAATGTTAGTGAGAGAGTAAGGGACTATTTAATTTTTAGCTTTTAATAACAGATTTATTTATTCTCTACTTTATTTTTGTTATCATTTTATTTTAAATTTAAATTCCAATTGTACTTTTAACTTTACTTTTATTTCTATTTTTATTTATAATTTCATTTACAGTTTGCTTTATAATTTTGTTTTCAGAAACAAGTGTTTCTAAAAATATAATCAATAATTTTTAGCAAAACAAGTAATTACTAAATCGAGTAATTGTAAGTCAAAGCTTATGTACAATACACTTAAGATCTAAAAAGATGCTTTTTTGAAGCTAATTAATTCTGTGGAGGAAAATATGAGTGACTCAATAATGTTGAAATTAAGAAAGAAATTTTTCCAAGATGACAAACGTCTCTTGCTACTTCTTTTTTAAATCGATAAATATATCATAATTTGATACAAATTAAATCTGAATACGAATCTAATCAATTAACTTATTGGATTCATGTTCGATTATGTTATCAAATATTGTTGAAAATAATTTACAGAGTTTGAATTGACATTTTCTATATTGAGAAGTTGTTAAATTTTGTACCCCACTTTTAAAAATATGTTCTGAGACTACTTTAATTGCATTGCAAAGTACACATTTATTAAATTTATAAATATAAATATTTATTAGATTATAATTATATTAATAACTGCGTGTAACTTAATAAAAAACAAAAAAAAAAAACGTATATAAACAAGACCGACGCTAGCTGCATTACAACATCATAAATATAATTTATAAAAAGCGACATTATAATGTAACAATAATACTTTCTGTACAAAAATGAATGTTCGATGCGTTTTTCGAAAACAGATACAAAAATAAACGTGCGGTAGCTGAAGAGTAACAATTAAGATTGTATTTTTTTATCTTTATTAATTTTTTCCATTTCCACGTGTTATATATATATATTATTGAAAATAAGCAGTAAATATGTAAATCGTTCTATGTTATAAGATAAAGATACGAAACAGGGTGACGTAACTTTGGTTACATTTAGTGGGAAAAATTGGTAAAATTAATGCTCGAATGTGAAGCCAGTAGTTTAAAACAGAGAAATTAGAAGGATACTTGTATAAGGAATAATATATATTTGAAAAAAAAGGAGTCGAGAGTCGCTCCGTTTCGGGCTTTGTCACATTTTAGCTAGCCTAGGTAGGTAAAAAAAATCTGTGTACATATATAATAACATATTATCAATACTGTATGTCGCAACAATTACAATATTGTAGTATTTATTATTGGAAATCAAATTGTTACTTTTCAAGTTAAAAAGGAATTTAGCTCACGCCTAATTAGGGCCTATTGAATGTATAAAAAAAATAATAAGTGGTTTAAAAAACCTCTGTGTCTTTGTTAAAAACCTTGTCCTTTGTAGAAAAGATCTTTTTATAAATTACAAAAAAATAATATTTATAATACATTTAACCTTTTTAAATATATATTCATCACCGATATAGAAATTGTGCGAGTGACTCTTTTTTATTGTTGCAAAAAGTTGTTTATTTTCTATTTTGTTTCCAGATATTTTCTTGACAATTGAAAATTAATTTACAAATTATAATCAACTTATCACTTATTCAGAATATTTTTAATTATGCAAAAAATTCCAAATTCTCAATATTAGGTCCAGTCTGACTAAATTTTTTGTTTCTACTTAACCAATATAATGCTAATGTCCTAAATTTTTTAATTTCTTACATAATATAAACGGTTGCTAAACACAACCGGTGTCAACGTAAAAACAAGATGGCAACAGGCTGAAGATTTGTTCAGAGAATAGCAGGTAAACTATTTATTAACTTGATAAACAACAATTACAATTTTAATAACTTAATAAACTGGAAATTTAAACTTAATAACATTGCAAATTATAAACTTAATTACGGATAATATAACCTGCGATAATTTCATTCTGTCTATCCACTAACATGACGTTAGTCATTTTTGATCCATGTTTTGTTTATTTTATTTAAATTTGGAATTTCAAATTATTTTACAATTAGACGAATTTTTTTTTCTAAATCAGAGTTTCTTTTTCAGGCATTTTTAGCATTTTGGAAAAAGTTAAAACTTTTGCAGAAAGTAAAGGTCTTTTTTAAGTACAATCTTTTGTCTATTTAATTATACGTTCTTTATAAATAAACTTTTTTCAGTCATTTTAAAATTATCGTAATTATTTTTCCGTATAGGGCAAAATTTATAAAACTCTCGAAACAAAAAATATTTTAAAACATAATTTAAATTTGAGAATAAAATGCTTACAATTTTTAGAAATTGTTTGGATAAAAATGAGAATAATTAAAATTGAAAAATGATAAAAATGATAGAAAATTAAGGATATTAATTGCAATTTTAGAAAAATAATTTATAAAAGTACAGAATATTTGTGAAGTAAACGACAGTTCCTAAATAAAAAATGATTTCAAGAATTTTAATTTGAGGAAAATAATTAAAACATTATAGAAATAACAGAAAATTAAAGAAAATAATGGAAATTTGAGGTAAATGATTAAAATTTTCGGAATTAATCAACAAATAATCAAAATAATATAAAATTTTTAAAAATCATTGCAAATTAAAAAAAATAATTAAAAATTGACGAACGTAATTGTAATTTGAGAAAAATAATTAAAGAATGATTAAAACATTGAAAAGTGAATACAATAACTTAGATTTAAGTAAATAAATGAAAATTTCGGAAATTAATTAAAAATTAATTGTTATCTAATTAAAAGGTGGACAAAATAATTGCAAAAAGATAAAAGAAAATGAAGATTGAAAAAAATAATTGAAAAATGAATTACATAATTGACAATTTAGATATTTAATTGGAGAATAGTAAAAATAATTATAAATTTAAGAAATTGATTGCAAATGGTAACAATAATAATTGAAAATTGAAGAAAATTGTAAAAATTTGAGAAAAATATTTTAAAATCTAGGAAATTCATGAAGAATATTGAAAATATTAATTTGTGAAAAATAATTGAAAAAATTATAACCCATATTTGTAATAAATTAAAATAATTGCAGAATAATAAAAATAATTGTAATTTGAAAAAATAACTTGAATTTGAGATAAATAATAAGAAAATTAGAAAATGAATTAAAAAATAATTGAAAATGACAAAAAGTAATTGAAAAATGATGGAAATAATAGAGAAATTGAAGATAATTATTGAAATTTGAGAAAAATAATTGACGAATGATTGAAACATTAAAAAGTGAATACAATAACTTAGATTTGAGAAAATAAATGAAAAGTTGGGAAAATAATTGAAAAATAATAAATATATATCTAATTAAAAAGTGGAGAAAATAATTGAAAAAAAGATAATAGAAAATGAAAATTGAAAAATAAGGTAATTATTTAAAAAATTTAGAAATTTAATTTAGGAATAGGAAAAATAATTAAAAATTGAGCAAATCGATTTAATAATAATAATTCAAGAGTGAAGAAAATTACCTATTAAAATTTGAGAAAAATATTTTAAAATCTAGGAAAATAATTGTAGAATAATGAAAATAATAAAAAAATCCGAGAAAATATTTGCAAAGTAATAAAAATAATTAAAAATTGAAGAAAATAATGTTAATTTGTGAAAAATAATTGAAAAAATTACAAAATATATTTGTAATAAAATAAAAATAATTGTAGAATGATAAATATAATTGTTAATTAAAAAAATAACTGGAATTTGAGATAAATAACAAAAAAATTAGAAAATTAATTAAAAAATAATTGAAAATGACAAAAAGTAATTGAAGAATGATAGAAATAATCGAAAATTGAAGAAAATAATAAAAATTTGTGGAAAGTAATTGGAAAAACTACTCTCGAAATCTAAATTAGAAAAAAATAACAAATTTTGAAATCAAAAACTTAGTCACTAATTTAAATAGTAACTATTTACTAAAAAATAACTAATTATTAGTCAAATTCATTTTTAGGTTATGTCAAAATTACAAGTATTTTAGTAAAATTCTTTTTACTAATTTAATTAGTCAAATGTAAACTTTTTATTAGTTATATTTTTACTAATAATTAGTCATATTTTACTAATAATTAGTAATTTTTAACTAATTGGAGAAATTAAAACTCAGCCACGATTTTACTAATAATTAGTTATTTTTTACTAAATAATTGAAATTTTCGGAATTAATAAACAAATATTCAAAATAATATAAAAATTGTGAATAATATTGCAAATGAATAAAAATAACTAAAAATTGACGAAGAAATAAAAATTTGAGAAATATAATTGAAGAATAATCAAAACATTAAAAAGAGTCTGCAAAAGGATAATAATAATTAAAAATTAAAGAAAATTATGAAAATTTTGTGAAAAATATTGTAAAATCTACGAAATTAATTGAAGGAAAATTAAAGTAATAGAGCATTCGAGAAAATAATTGCAAATTAATAAAAATAATTAAAAATTGAGGAAAATAATTTTAGTTTGTTAAAAATAGTTTAAAAAATAACAACATATATTTGTAATAAAAGAAAATAATTGCAGAATGATGAAAATAATTGTAAATTGATAAATTAACTAGAATTTCAGATAAATAATAAAAAAAATAGAAAATTATTTTAAAAAATATTGGAAATTTGAGATAAATAATTGAAATTTTCGTAATTAATCAACAAATATTCAAAATAATATAAAAATCATCCAACTGATTGTGGGCTGTATATTATATCAAATAAAAAGAAAAATATATATAATTTTTCAAATGACAAAAAAAATTAAAAATTGACGAAGTAATTGAGATTTGAGAAATATAATTGAAGAATAATTAAACCATTAAAAAGAGTATGCAAAATATTAACAATAATAATAATTGAAGATTGAAAATATATGCAAAGTAATAAAAATAATAAAAATTGAAGAACATAATTTTAGTTTGCTAAAAATAATTGGAAAAATTACAACCTATATTTGTAATAAAAGAAAATAATTGCAGAATAATGAAGATTATTGTAAATTGAAAAATTAACTAGAATTGGAGATAAATAATAAGAAAAATAGAAACTTAATCAAAAAATAAATTTATTAAAAAAATAATTTATAGAAATAATATAAATAATAAATACATTGCGATTTGAGGCCTGTCCATCTTAGGGTACATGACACCATTTTTTAATCCAGAGTAAAAATATATATACGAACACTGAATTAGTAAAATCATTTTAGGATATTATTATACGATAAATAAAGAATATTATAACGTTAAGTACTCATTCTAAATTATAAATTTAAGTAACTTTACCGACTTAAGAAAAAACGGTTACAAAACTTTTTTAGACCCAAAATTACGTGGTATGTGTAGAAGAAAAACCAACTGGTTTTTTTTCTTCATATGTGCATCAAAATCTTCGTCTAGACAAACAACAAAAAAGACAAAAAGCATAAGGCGCTGCCACTTTAAACAAAAATTTTATACGAAATGTCCATCTTGGGGCCCTGTCCATCTTGGGGCCCACTCCCCTATTTATTAATTAATTTTCAATTTTTTTTCGCCAATTATTTTTAATTATTTTGCAAAATATGATTTGTTTTTAAATTTTTATGTTTTTCTTCAAATTGTAAATACATTTATCCACATTCTTATTAAGAAATTTATTTTTTGTCTGTAATTTAATAATTTCAAATTTACTATTCTCAAAGCGTGGATTAATAAAAATTTTAATAATTTTAATCAATGAAATTTCAAATTTATTAAAGTGCAAAGAAATTAAAATTGTTATAAATTATAAACTTGCCAAAATTTTACATAAGTGTTAAATGATTTAACTCTCTAAATCTGAATTAGTAGTTTTCTACTAAGAATTAGTAGTTTTCTACTATGAATTAGTCGAATTCATGGCTCATTTTTCTCTAATTCATATAGTAGAAAACTACTAATTCTTAGTAGAAAACTACTATTTGTTAGTAGAAAATTACTAATTCTTAGTAGAAAACTACTAATTGAAATAGTGAAACTTTACTTTTCAAAAAAGTAGATTTTTTTACTAATTTAATTAGTAGTTTTCTACTAAAAATTAGTAAAATTCTTACTATTTTAATAGTAGCTCACTTTTCGCTAATTCATTAGTAGAAAACCACTAATTCAGATTTAGAGAGAAAGTTTAAAAGAAAAAACCATCTAGTAACAAACTTTAGGTGTGGACAGATTGAATGAATGAATGAAAGAAACTTGTAAATTATAATATGTAATTGTAAATTCATTTATCCACATTCTTATTAAGAAATTTATTTTTTATCTGTAATTTTGACATATCGTCAAAGGGCGACTTTTTTGCGCTTTGGAATATTGCAAACTTACCATACACAAGTAAAGTATAAAAGTAGGAAAAAATTGGAAAAAATAATTCTCTGAATTTGAATTAGTTAAAAATAACTAAATATTAGTAAAAAAAATAACTTATTGTAAGTAAAAACATAACTAAAAAATAGTCAAAATTTGACTAATTGAATTAGGAAGCGGAATTTTACTAAAAAATTAGTTATTTTGACATACCCTAAAAATGAATTTTACTAATAATTAGTTATTTTTTACTAAATGATTAGTAGAAATATAACTATTTTAATTAGTGACTGAGTTTTTGCTTTTAAATGAGTTATTTTTAACTTATTCAGATTTAGAGAGATACTTTTGATAGAGTTTAATATATTTTTGTTTAAGGGCATGTGATGAAGAATGACGTCACTGGTATAGGCAAAATTTCTCCGTAACCTTTCTCCTAAAATATTGAATATTTTGTTACCAAACTTGATAGAATTATTTAAAATATCATTAGGAAGGTTTCTCTGACCTGAATTTTTTTGAATTTTGACTCAAAATTAGTTTTGGAAATTTTTTGCAAAATATCAAATTTTTTAATAATTAATTTTGAGACAAATTTCAAACAAATTTGGGTCAGAGAGACCTTTCTAATGATATTTAAAGTAATTCTACCAAGTTTGGTAACAAAATATTTAATATTTTGGGAGAAAGGTTAAGGAGAAATTTTGCCTATACCAGTGACGTCATTCTCCATCACATGCCCTTAAATAATAATACACTCTATTGTGATGCATATTTTTAAAACATACGTTTATACATTTTTTAGTTATCATTTTATCAAACACGACATTTTAAAAAAAAAGTAAATACTTTACTTTACACCAATCTATGGGTCGTTCTCTGAGAAAGTACAAATCACCCGTTCACGGTGTTTTTATTAAAAAATAGTAAAATTAATTTAATTTATTAAAAACTTTGTCAGCCATACGATAAAATTCAGCAATCTTCAATTAAATCACACAATAAACAAAAAAAATTGTCAAATTAACTGAAATATAATTGAAATCCTAACGCAAAAACTCCACTGCGTGACCGGTCACGCAGTGGAGTTTTTACACTTTATTTTATAAGATATTTCAGTTGATTGAACACTTTTTATTTGTTTCTTGTGTGATTTAATTAAAGATTGCTGAATTTTATCGTATGGCTGACAAAGTTTTTAATAAATTAAATTAATTTTACTATTTTTTAATAAAAACATCGTGAACGGGTGATTTGTACTTTCTCAGAGAATGACCCCTATATAGAAATTAGCATGCAAAATGTTTCAAATTATCAGCAAACACTTGTAGACCCAGTCTGGCCAAAAACCGTCATTTCTACTTAATCAGGTCTGTTTTTTTACTCACTTTGTCCGCGAAAATTTTGAATCACTGATATTTTATCAACAGTTGTTAAAAACATTGAACGTAGTGTGAATATAAAAACAAGATGGCAGCAGGCTTAAGTACGTCATTCCCCACTTCTTCGCCGCTACACACACATTTATACTGCGCCTGACTATTTCCGTATAGAGGTCGAATGTATGTGCCAGGACATTTACTAAACACATTTTAGTACGGTTTAGACTTTAGCCGGACGGTCTGGCCTACCTTGTCTTCACTGATCGGCATTGTAAGTACACACATTATTTTTACTTTTTTTTTTTTCATGAATGAAATTGAATCGACCGGCGATTTATTAAATTAACTCTCTCGCCAATTTCGCGCCGACGGATGTACTTAACACTTGCATGTGCACACATTAAATTGACTATTGTGAAAAATAAAAATAATCCATGAAAATTTCATTTTTATTGTCCACTATTTTTATTTCTATAATAAAACAGTAATGACAAAATAAAAATAACAAAAATTTTGTATTTTTTCTGTCGATATGAGCAATTTCTTACCCTCAATGCATGTCAAGGTAAAAATTGTCTCCCGTTCACAAGTAATTTTTATAATTTTCTTTCACGAAGGTGTTTTATTGACACGTAAAAATCTGACCTATTTGTGCTCGAAAAGTGGGGAAAATAAAATTTTCCCGGTCGACCCTTTTCGTAATGTTTCATCGTGAGTTTCTTTTTTCTACTTTGTTGTTTCTTTTTTCGGCTCAGTTTTTTTGTGGTTCAATTTTCGATTGGATTTTTTTATTATAAATATATGGGTAAATTATTTGTGGGTAAAAAATGTGGGCGTGAGTTACAAATGTGTATAAAATGGAAGGTAATAAATAGAAGAATAAATAAATCCTAAATATTTATTTAGTATAAAATATAAATAAAAGATGATAAGAGGATAGATTTTCTAAAAACTGGAAACAGTTGGAAGAAAACAAACACCTAATTTAATAAATAAATAATTACTAAATATAAAATAATAAATTTTAAGTACACGGTCAAAATAATTCAGAAAAAAATATGAAAATCTATTAATTTTTTACTAAAAAAAAATTAACTTTTTCTATCATTGTTAACTATTTTATCATTTCAATTATATTATCATACAATTTATACATATGTTTAGTAAAATTTACAAAAGAAAAATTGTTTAAAAATAAAAGAATATGTAAATCGAATGCTAACTAGATAAATAATTTATTGAATTTCGTTTAGAAGAATAATGTATTCAATAATAAAGTGTAGCGCAATACCTGTTCAAATCTTGATATGTTAAATGGAAATTATTTGAGTCATTGGTGAATGGATTTTTAATTATTCCTCAGGTAGAAAAGCATCCAATCATTGACCTGTTAAGAAACATTGTTTGATTAGCTTTTTCATTAAGCTAGAAATTTTTTTAGCTATAGAAAAATATAGTTACATTTAAAAGGAAAAAAATTGATTCAAAACATAAGTGGGTCAAAAGGAAACTTGTTTTAATGAAACGTTGGCATAAAAATTAAGCATTTTTGGTACTAAACAATTTAAAGAAAATACGAATGCTATTTTATTATTTTTTTGTCTTTATTTTTAAATAAATTATTAAAATTTTAAATAATTTTAAATAAATTATTAAAAATTATTTTGACTATTCTTTGTTTTTTTAATCTAAAAAAATAATTATAAAATGTTTATATTTTAAAGTGATTTTTTCGAGGATTTTTTTAATTAAATGATTAGAGTTATTAAAGTTACAGTAAATTTATTAATTTATAATATTAAACCTATTAAAGAATGTTAAAATTATTAATAAATAATACAAATTTTTTTAATTAAAACTAAAAGATTATATTGAAAATAAGATGTGAATGATTAAAGAAATGTTTCTTTAAATCAAATCAAATTTTTAAAATTTCTTTGAATATTGTAATTGTTTTTATAAATGTTAGTCCCCTTTTGTTAGTCCCCTGAAATATTTTCTCAAATTTCAAAATTGGTTCCATTATATTTTCATTTTTAAAATTATTTCTCCTGAAATATTTTCACAAATTTTCAATTTACTTCAATTGTAATTTTTTCATAAACTTCTAAACGTGTAATGCAATATCGTGATTAACTTTATGCACTTAAACAGTTTAAGTGTTTTCTAGATAAAAAGATTGATATGAATAGGAAGTGTTTCAACCTAAACAAACTGTTATCAGAACAGAAGCAGATAATAAAATTTAAATTTTTAAATCGACAGTTTCAAAAAATTGTATTTATACTCGCATATTTATATTTAAATCATGTATTTAAGGAAAGGATTGATATGCATTAAATTAAAAAAGAAACCTATTTATTCCACCTTTAAAATTGATTTTCAACTGTAGATAATTCAGAAAAAATGTTCCATTAAAATTAGAAGTAAGTATATCATTTTGACTCAAAACTTATCATGAAGATTATTATATTGTAGAAACGTAAGTGTTATTTTGTACAATACCTGAATTAAAAAAAACAACATTTATCTATGTTTGCACAATATAACAATCTTTATGACAAGTTTTTTGTCAAAATAATACTTGCTCAAAATTAGTCATATTTTTGTAAAACCTAAAACTCAAATTACCCTAAATAAAAATCGTTTTGTCAATAAACTTTGTATTTTCTTCAAATCAATTAAAAAAAAGAAATTCTCTTTCAATTTGTATTGATCACAATTTTGCCGAATTGGAGTCACTTAAAAATAAAATTTGTTAAATTAATTTTTAAATACATGAATTTTATTTTTTTTCGTAAACAATATAAAAACTTTTTTTTTAAGTGTGTACTAATTTTTAAATTGACAAAAAAAGTCCTTTGTTATTTTTAGTTTTTCTACAACTTTGTCTACAATCTTTTAATTAACACTTGTCTGGTGAATACTATAAAAGCACTAAAAAAAAAATAATCAATTATTATTCTGATCTCACCAACTTTACGACAGAGACAGTTGAGTTGTGCACAAATGATTGCACAATGTGATTCCATATCAGATGCATTGACAAATGAATTGTTCAACCCGGAAAGATGACCGTCGTGCTACGCTTTTCAGAAATACGTTTTTATTTACATAACCGGTTTCCACTTGCACCTGAAGAGACAGGATTTCAAATGATCATTGATGAGGGAAACAAGAAATTTCTTTGTGCTTGAAAAATATTCAAAAATAAGATTCTATTTTAAATTCAAAAATAAAACTGATTTGTCCGACTTTTATTGCCTTCTGTTATACAATATTGTCTATTATCACGTTATTATTGTTTATTACAAATATTCTTTACATCAGCATTTTCTCTGTTTTCTTATCTATTGCAAAAAAAAAAAAAAATTCGAATTGAAAAAGTTGGATTTTACCGAAAAAATTACCGATTGTTTAAGAATGAATTTAAAAAACGTGAATATAAAAAATGTATATCTGTCACATGCGTAGATACCGTTTTTTAATTTTTTCCATTTTTATTTGTTTATACTTTCTTTCACTGTTTTCTTTACTTCTTTACTTCTTTAAAATATTTTCTTTTTATTCTTTTTTTTAAATTACTTTTTTAATTACTTTTTCATTCTTCTGCTCTCGTTTTAATGATTTTTGCCCTTTTTTCCATTAATTGTAAAAATATACAACAAGTTAATTATAGAAGAACAAAAAGTGCATGTTGTAAAGTAGTAAAAGTTGAAATTTTTTATTTCACTTTTTTAACGCGTATGATCATTGATCATGATTGACCTCACACATCTGCTATCAATGAATGAAAATGTACTCAGTTTTATATAGTGCATCGAAAGGAACATTCATTTCGCGTTCGTAAAGTAGTTAAGCTGTTAGTTTATTGCTGATGCTGTCATCAGAAAGATAAATATGCTAATCAGCCAAAGCACGTGCTTTTCAACACGTTACCGAACCCAATTATTTTTACTTCTTACATTGACATCCTTAACCGTACTTTTTTACCCTTTAAAAAAAAACAATAAATTCACCCAGAGAAATGATCTATTTGACACAAATAAAATTTATTTCTGCCAAATAACAATTTTTATTTTTATTTTTAACCACTTTTATTTGTCTCGATTAAAAATTTTATTCAGCGCAAATAAAAATATATTTAATTCAAATAAATATTTACTTGGCCCCCAGATAAATATATTTTTTTTATAAGCATTATTAAATTATAATTTACCAAATATTTAAAAACCCGATTTTTTCAAATATTTCAAAATTGAAAAACAATTGGAATATTAAATTGAAGAATGCAATTATTGTGAAAGATTTTGATAAAGCTTTGTTGCTTTTTAGTGACTTGAAAGAAATTAAAAGACTTTGATGTCGAAGAATAATGCACTCATGTGGACTACTTTTCTCAAGTTTTATACAAAAATTTGCTCGTTTTGCAAAATCACTCTTACTTTAATGAATGCATAATTCAAAAATGCCATCTAACCAAGTCCTTGGGTGAAAAGCTTTCATGAAATTCTGTTAAAAATGTGTCAATGTTTTGCGCTCAAGGCAAATCAATATACAATTTTTTTTTATCTAATATTTTATTCAAGAAAATAAAATTTTATATTTCATATCTTTAACCTTGTGAAAAATATTAAAAGCACAAGAATAATTAACAATTTTACAGGCAAAGTGTTAATTATAACGAAATTTTTTATTTCTGAAATTAATAATTAAGTGAGTAACAAATTATTTATTTAATTTTTCGTAAACAATTTAATAATTTTATTTAATACATTTTGATAAAATGTTGAAATAAAAATAAATATGTCTCGTTATTTATTGCATTAAAAAAATTTTGTGAAACAAAGAAAAAGAATAGAAATAAATCTAAAAAAAATTGTTCAAAGTGAACTTTGCACACAATGTCATCAAAAACCAATTTGCGGAACTTTGTTTACATAAACCATAGAAGTGAATTTGAAAACGAAATTATCAGAAAATCCCAGTTTAAGGGCTTCAGGAAATTAAAAGTGGAATAAAAGTGGACTTGGTTTTTTGTTTAATTATAAAGTTGTCAAAGAAATAATTTTTACAAACACCTAAAATTAAATATTTACAAAAAAAAATTTTTTTATAGAAAAAAAATGTTATTTTTGAAAATGAAAATTTATTATTTTAAATATTGATACAAAAATGTAATATGACGTTTTAAGTCAAGTCTACTCTTAAATTTTTTATAGTTTTCCAAAAAAAAAATTAAAAAGTCAATAAACAAATTAACACTTTTCGTGGGTTCAAATTCGTTACGTGACCTGCTAAAATACGCAATGAATACGTTGTTTCGTACTTTGGACTTACTTAATTTGCAAGATAAAGATAAAGTGTAGTCTACGCAAAGATTTGAATTATCGAATAACTTTGTCATCGTTCACGCCCCCAGATGCTTACGTAAAATATTAATTAATTTTCTCATACATATGTACAAGAAAAATGCACTTTCCTTATTTCTTGTGGCTTCTTGATTTGATAAATCAAAAATAAAATTAATGCTCCGCATTAATTTGTCCCGAAAAATTTAAGATTTAAATGTTAAATAAACGAAAAAGTGCTTAAAAAAAGTTAATTTTCTTTAGATTTATATTTATTTGGAACAAATAAAAAAACGAATTAATTAATTTTAAAATTACTCTTTGTAGTGTAAATTACAAAAATACACTTAGATAAAAAGAAATGAATTATTTTATTTTATAATATAAATTTTCCTTTTTAAAACAACCAAATTTTAATTAAATTTAATTATATAAAATATTGCAAGTGCGCATAAAATACGTGTCTTTACAATATAAGTACACAATTAAAATATGATTAATTGCTTTAGTAGGTTATCGTCTGCCTTAAATATAAAAATATTTCCTTATTACGATGAAAACAAAAATTTCATTTATCAAATTTCTGATAATTGGTCATGAATTTTTATCACAGTAATTGGTTCAAGGGTTTTAAGAATTATAATTAAATAGATGATTCAAGTACTCGCGTCGATTTTTAAAGCGATAATAATTTAAATATGAAATAAATAATTGGAATTTTTTGTAAACACAGTGGAAATTTTTCAAATGACTGTTGTAAAATTTTTCAAGAAGGAAAATTTCTTAGAATGCGTTATAAAAATGTCTACATTAATCGATAGAAACTGTAATTATTACACAAATGTGGACCTCATGCCTCTTTTTATATTGCGTCCTTGAATAGTTTACGTCTTTCGTTATAAATCGCTTACATATAAAACCATACATCTTTGAATTCTAAATCAGAAAAAATATGGATATTGTGTAATATGTATACGTGAAAACGAATATTGAGAAACTAGATTCTTCATTTAACAACCCAATTTGGAGTTTAAAATTAAAACCAAACTCAACTGTTTGACTGTATAAGGAGAGAAAAGTATATCAAGTGTAATTAGTCCCAATCTATAATTGCTTTTGATTACTTGTATGTAATTCAAATTCGAATGAGTGACGGATTTAATATATTGTTATAAATATTCAAATTTCAATATTATAATGGTTGAACATTAACTATTAATTGGATTATAAATATTAGATGTATTTTATTTTTTAGATATTAAATAATATTTAAATAAAAATATATTTAATATATTTTTATAGGGTTTAGGTCGAGGGTCGTAATAAGCGATCATGGCACTAAATTTCAATTGCTGAGTGACAATTACTAAAGTAGTCTCGAGAAAAATATAGATTATTCGAAGTTAGAGATTTACGTTCCAGACTAACTTTTGTAAGAAGTTTTATTTAATGCAAAACTTATAATAAATTTATTGACTTTAAATTGGCAAAAAAGTCTAATAAATGCTACTAAATAGTAAGATTTATTATAATAATATTCATAAACAAAATAATAATTATACAATTGTAAAAAAATAATTAAGAAGAATCTAGGAAAAAAGCATGATTTTTCAATTATTATTTATTCTATTGCATGTGTATTATTTAACATAGTATAATAAATAAATTAATTATTATTATTATTTGTCATAATATAAAAAATTAAAAAATACCTTTTTTAGTCATAAAAAAAAAATCAAAATTTCAATAAGAAATACTAAACAGTTTAAATTAATAAAATGGAGTTTTTTTTTAACAATATATAAATATATAATTAATTGTTGTTGGTTAAAAATACTACAACCTTCCATTCTTTACAATTAAGAAGATAAAATGAAAAATATTTACACCGACATAATATTATCATTAAAAGGTAAATGTTGGTTTCTTACACACATTCTTTCTTTTAACACAAGTAACACCTTTTAAATGTCTTTTTCCGTATTCGATATCGCGCAACTTTTTCGGTGTTACATAAATAATAAAAAATCAAATAAATATATTTCCAATCAGTTTTTATTGAATCCTCACAATGTAAGATCCATATTCTAAATTTGTTTAAACTTGATTCACTTGGGCAATTGGCCAAAACGTCTAATTTTATAATATCTGACATTGCACTTATTCTTATGATGTAAATTGAAAAAAAAATTAATAAAAATTAAAAGATAAAATTAAACAAATTAAATAATTTGAATATTAACTTTTAAACTCCAAACTCTTGTGATTATTTTAGATAAAGTACTTTGTTGAGAGAATTTCGTTTTGAAAAAAAGAATCTTCTTTAATATGTTTTCTTGTAAACAAGTAGATATTTTTAAGAAGGGGACCTAGCACTTGTTGCAAAATAAACAAAAATTATATTATTTTCATAACGTAAACAGTAACGGAGACATTTTATCATTCTGCATTACGTAAGATCGAGATAATTCAAATTTGCTAAAGTTGAGAAATCTTCTCATTATACTGAAAATAGTTATAATTTTAATAAAGTATTTCACGCAAGACATGTGAAATTGGGACATTTTCATACTTTCTTAGTTTTTTCATTTAAAAATGTCTAAAAATTGGAAAAAAATAAAACAAACTGTATATTATAATTTATGGAATTATTTATGAATACATCAAATATGTTGTAATATTTTCAATTATTTTTGACAAATTTAAATTATTTCCTTTAATTTTTAATTCTTTTTATTACTTTGCAAATATTTTCTCGAATTTTATATAATTTTTATTATTCTCCAATTAATTTCCTAGATTTTTAAATATTTTTCTCAAATTTTAATAATTTTCTTCAATTTGCCAATATTATTGTTATCATTTTGCATCCTCTTTTTAATGTTTTAATCATTCTTCAATTACTTCTCTCAAATTTCAATTACTTCGTCAATTTTTAATTATTTTTTTTTTCATTTGCAATGATTACTCGTTATGTTTATATTATTTTGAATATTTGTAGATCAATTCTGAAAATTTTAATCATTTATCTCAAATTTACATTATTTTATTTAATTTTCAGTTATTTCTCTAATGTTTTAGTTATTTTCCGCAATTTAAAATTCTTGTAATTTTCATAATCTTTTTTCTAATAATTTTCAATATTAAAAAACTTGTTTCATGCTCCATCAATTTTTATTAAATTTTTATTTATTGTTTTTATATTTTTTTTGTATTTTTCAAATATTTAAATAATGGCCCTCGATTTTTAATTATACTTTTTTTTCTATCAAATAAATTCTGCAATTTTTTCAAATTTGTTCTTAAATTTCCAGAATTAACTTTAATTTCCAATTATTTTTATCCTTTTTCGAGTAGTCTTGTTTTTCTCAAATAAATTCTGTAATTATTACAAATATTTTTTACAAAATGTTATTAAATTCTTAAATCTTCAATGATTTCTATAATTTTTTTTTTGTCATTTTCAATTATTTTTTTTAAAATCTCTAATTTTTTTTATTATTTATCACAAATTCCAGTTAATTTTTTATTTTCTTATTCTTTTTATCATTCTGCAATTATTTCATTTTATTACAAATATATGTTGTAATTTTTAAAATTATTTTTAACAAACTAAAATTATTTTCTTCAGTTTTTTATTATTTTTATTACTTTGCAAATATTTTCTCGAATTTTTTATTAGTTCCTAGATTTTAAAATATTTTTTCAAATTTTAATAATTTTCTACAATTTTCAATTATTATTGTTAACAATTTGCAATCAATTTTTTCAATTTTTAAATTATTCTTACTATTCCGCAAATTAAATCCCTAAATTTTCCATTATTATAATACTATTACATTATTTCAAGTATTTAAATGATGTTCATTGATTTTTAATCACTTTCTTTTATATCTAATAAATTCTGTAATTTTCTCAATTTTGTTCTTAAATTTTCATAACTTTAATTTCCAATTATTTTTATCCTTTGTCCAGTAGTCTTGTTTCTCTCAAATATATACTGTAATTTTTACAATTATTTGTTACAAATTTTTATTAAATTCTTTAATTCTCAATTTTTTCTATAGTTTTTCAATTAATTTTTGTCATTTTCAATTACAGTACCCGTCAAATTTGTCACTCCACCCATTTTTTAAGAATTGAAAAACTTCTTAAAGTGTACAAAGTATAATTATTAAAATTTTTTATTTTTATTACCTAAAAGTAGATGAAATTCTGAAGAAAATAAGACCTGAGTGATGTGATTTAGTCCATTTTTCATTGAAATATATTTAAAAAAGTGGAATTTTTCCTATGCTTGTTTTCAAGGTAATTTTCTTTGTAATAAAACCATTTTGTAAGCATTAAAGTGCAATTTTTATCTTAGAATATGCAGGGCTTGAAATTTGGACTAAGAAAGACAGGAAACTTATAATTAACGTTTTGATATCAAATACAGCTATATAAAATATAACAAAGTTGTAATTGTCAACAAATTTCGAAAAAAAATATATAATCTATTTATTAACATTTTTAAAATTATTTTTATGTCATTATATCAAATTTTTATAAATTGTTTTGTCCGAATTCTGAGCCCTATATATTCTAAGATAAAAATTGCACTTTAATGCTTATAAAATAGTTTTATTCCTTAGAAAATTACCTTGAAAACAAGCATAGAAACTTCAAGAAACCGTTATTTCGTCACAAATTTGAATTTTTGTAAATCAGTATAAAGTCCACTTTTTTATATATATTTCCGTGAAAAATGGACTAAATAATTTAACTCAGGTCATATTTTCTTTAGAATTTCATCTACTTTTAGGAAATAAAAATAAAATTTTTTAATAATTATACTTTGTACGCTTAAAGAAGTTTTTCAATTCTTAAAAAATGGGTTGACTGACAAATTCGGCCGGTACTGTATTTTTTAATAAATTCTCTAATTTTTTTATTGTTTATCTCAAATTCCAGTTATATTTTTTCAATTCACAATTACTTTTATCATTCTGCAATAATTTTCTTTTATTTTATATGTTGTAATTTTTTCAATTATTTTCCACAAATTAAAATTGGGTATGTTCTTCAATTTTTAATCATTTTTGCTCTTCCTCTATTAAATTCCTAAAATTTCTATTATGTATTTCATTTTTCAATTATTTTTTTCAATTTTCATTTTCTTTTATCTTTTTTTAATTATTTTGTCCACCTTTTAATTAGATATATTAATTATTTTTCAATTAATATCCTAAATTTTTATTTATTATCTCAAATCTAAGTTATTGTGTCCACTTTTCAATGTTTCAAACATTTTGCTTCCTCATAGAGGAAGCGTTGTGATTGTTAAGATTTTCGATTTTCCAAAAATAGTGTAAATCGACTCAGTTTCATCTGAAAAGTTCAAATTTTCATTCCTGAGAAAATGTCCAGATATGTGTGTGTGTGTGTTTGTGTGTGTGTATGTGTGTGTGTGTATGTGGTAAATCTTTTGTCGCCAGGATATCTCGAGAACGCTTCAACGGATTTTAATAAAATTTGGATGACATATGAAGCTCACAAATATCTAAATTTGGACACAGGGATTTTTGAAAATACCCAATCAAATTTTTTTGAGCACCTTTTTTCATCAAAAATATCGTTTTTTGGCAAAAAATTTTTTCATGCTAAAAATTCAGACAAATGAATGAAAAAATCATGTTCCTTGTTTCAAAACGAATCGATTGACCTATATAAAGTATATAATTGACCAAAAACTCACGTAATAATTCATGATTTTTCAGTTTTTGTCATCAAAAAATCTCGTTTTTGGAAATTTTAAAAAAAAAAAAATTTTTCATGCTATACATTCAACCAAATAAAATCATATTCCTTGTCTCAAAACGAATTGATTGACCTATATAAAATATATAATTGACTAAAAACCCACGTAATAATTCATGATTTTTCATTTTTTTTCATCGAAAAATCTCGCGATTTGCCAAAAAAAATTTTCATGCTAAAAAACCAACCAAACGAATTACAAAATCATATTCCTTGTCTCAAAACAAATCGAGTGACCTATATAAATTTTATATTTGACTAAAAACTCACGTATTAATTCATAATTTTTAATTTTTTTTTATTGAAAAATCTCGTGTTTTGCAAAAAAAAAAATTTCTTGCTAAAAATTCAAACAAATGAATTAAAAGAATCATATTCCTTGTCTCAAAACGAATTGACTAAAAATAATTGACTAATAATTGACTTTATTTATTTATAATAAATAAATAAATAAAGTTTTGGAATATAGAAAAAAAATATATATATTGATTTATTATTATTTTATTATTATTACTTATTTGCATAAAAATAAATAATAATTAATTTAAAATTGAATTATTATTTTTTATGTTATAAATAAATTTATTGCTTCCTCTATGAGGAAGCAAATTATTTTGCTTTCTTGGAAGCGAAGTGTCCATGAATTTAAATTATTGTTCTTAAATTTCAATCAAGTTCGTCAATTTTTAATTTATAATGATTTTCACAAATTTTTTATTATTTTGATTATTTGTTTATTAATTAAAAAAATGTACTTGAAATCAATAAACTACGCTAATTAAGAGACTCTTTAATTTAACATTGTTTTATTTCTCTCCCCCCCCCTTCACCCTTCGGTCAATATTAAGTATACAGATGGCAAAAATTTACAAGTCGCCGCCCCTAAATGTTTTTAAAATATTTAATTAAATAATCTTAAGCCTACTTGATTCGGTCTAAATAATTTTTTTTTAAGTGCAGGTTTTATCGCATATTATGAAAGTATTGACAATAGGTGCCGAATTAATGACGTTCAATTTGAGACTTTTACTCTTTTTTTATACACTCGTGCGTTAATTTACTCACCCCTCTCTTTCTCTTATGCAACTTTAGACTCTGAACTTTTCTTCAGACGACTGGCAATTTGCAATTTTATCGTCTGCCGACGGAACGTCTTGCGACGTATAAAGTGCATGGGTTTTCGTGATAAAGACATTCACGAAACAATAAAAAGATATATTCACACATTCAAGTGGAATATAGCACACAATAATATATAGCAATCGAGGGCCTTGACCACTTAGAATTTGTTCTTCCGTTACATTAGAATTTTTCACCTCCTATAGATTATGAATCATAATTTATTTTTGCAACAAATATGTAAATTTTTTTAAAAAGGAAATACAATCTGTATAACAAGGAGAGGGGAAGAGTAGAGGAAGATATTTTATAGTTTTTAAGAATTTGAAAAATATAATTTTAATCCTTTAAAGAGTATAATACAAAAATTATAATGAAGAAAGGAAAAAACAGTGTGATACAATTTTATCGATATTTTATAAGTAATAAATAAATAATGAATAAAATACAAAAATTATTTAATATAATAATCTCATTTTTTGTTTCAGGAATCCGGTACTCGCTCGTAACCGAAGAAACGACAGTGGGCGAGTTCCGGAGAAAAAAAGAATTTAGAAAAACATTCCATAATTTAGAATAAACCGTACTCAGTGAAGGAAACTTCGACAATATTCTCTGAGAAGACAGACTGAAAATTCAGGAATTTTTTTTATTTTAGTAAAAAAAAAAACAAGAAAAAAATACTCTTAGTGAACCTAAAGAATTTTTGTCTTTCAAAATGTACTCTATTCGCAAAGCAAACAAAGTGCTTTCCAGGCACCGAGGAACCCTACAAATTCTAAACATTTCACAGAAAAATTTTGGAATCGATGTCGAGTATAAACCAATTCGCAGTGTTCTAGTCGCAAATCGAGGTAATATAAATTTTATATATATTTATTTTACACACGCAATTATTTATAGAAACTATTATTAAGCGCAATTAAAAAAAGATTACCTTTTACGAAAATTACTTTGCATAAGACTTGAGAGAATAATAAATTGTAATTATTATATAATTATATTGCAATCAGTGTCTTGTTTTTATAAAGTGTTTATACAGAAACAGTTATTTATGAGAAAATTCTAAAATTTATAGAAAATAACAATGTATTGAAATGAAAAATAACTGATAGTGTAGGAAATTATTATTATTAAAAGTTAATCTTCCAAAGAAGAAATATTCTTTAAATTTTACGTCCTATGTTTCGGTAAATTATTTTTTCAAAAGTTTAGAAATTGTACTACATTTTTCAATGGAATTTCCCAAAAGTAGTAAAGGAAAAATTTGTGAAATTTAAGAAACTACTTTTTTTATTCGTGTTAAAAAATCATTTACAATTTATTTATTAAAATTTACGCACTATTGTTGCTATTAATAATGAAAAGGTCTTAATCGAGCTCTTGACCTCTTACATTGCCTTATGCATAATAATTATGCTCTGTTTTCATATGAACGGCTGACCAAAACCGCGCCTATCTACTGACTGACTTAAGCATCTAATCAACATGCATTTCATAATAAGCAATGGAAAATTAGCAAAATTATCGTTTCTCTTGTAATACACGTTTTAAATTCTCAAAAATCACTTATTCTGACACGGAAAAAAATCTAGCGTGTCGAACCACAGAATTTGGAAATAAAGCTATATTAAGAAAATTTACTGTTAATTTGTATAAATGTTTCTGACTATTTTCGGTTAACTGTTTTAATAAATTGGTATTTCTTTTGCCATTGCTGAAATTCGAAATTTCGTGTTTTAGTAACCTAATAATAAAAACTTTTATTTTTATATGGAAATTAATTTAATAAAAACATTAATATAATTATCTTGAGCCAAATTAGTGAAAAGTTGTAAGAGGGAAAGAGGGAAAGAGGAAAGAAGAAGAAATATAAACAAGAAGTTAATAAAATTATAATTATATATTTATATTTTTAAAACAATAAATGCATTTAAATATATTTAGTTTCATCAATTACTATTAATTATTAATTAAAACTTAAATTAATATTTAATTTTGCATAATGTGATAAATGGCTTTTCTTATTTTTTGAAGTTTATTAACATAACCTTTAATTTCTGTTTACAAACATAAAAGTGTTATTAATTCTGTAAATAACGAATCATATGATTTAATTTTAAAGAACAATATTAATAATAAAATACTTAAAGCTAAAAAATTGTTATATTTAAATTAATTGATAAATTTAATATAGGTCTATGTATAATATATGTGGCATTAAAAACTTATTAACTTTATTTAGAATTTTAATAATTAAAAAAAAATTAAATTATAGATATTAGAAAATCAGATCAATTTAAACCTAAATTACATATTAATGACGAAGCTGAATGTATATTTAAATTTTTATTATCTTGATTCATTTTTTATACGTCTTTATACATTTCACAGAATTTTGCTGAAGATAAATTTCAATACTTTTATTAATTATATAATGTTTTAATAAAAACTACAATAATTATTATGCGATATAATCAAAATAAACAGCACCTAACCACGAGAATGTTTATTGTTCAAATTATCAAAACAATTTAAATTTTGAAAGGCACTGACATAAGATCAGATCAGATCAGATCAGATCAAATTTTCATAAACAAAATTTTAAATAACCTTTTGTAAAATTAAGTACAATTGCACAAACATATTCATTTGCTTTTTTTTTTTAATCATTTATGAAAATCAATTTTCTAGCTATATATTTGGAATATTTCAAGAAAAAAATTTCAATATCTTTGTTTTAAACTTTTAAAGTGACAAACATATAAATTAAGAATACACTTTCCCTAATATAATATTTTTGGCTAAATGTTTAGCCATTATTGAGAAAAGTTTCACTGATGCAGTTGTATTTTTTTTCCGTGATGTTAAAAAATACTCAATTTAATCTAAAGAAAAAAAAACTTCTAAGAAAAAAGTAGGAATGATACCAGTAACGAAAAAAATTCAGATGTTTATTTTTCTCATACTATTTTCAAACTCTTAATTAGTTTTTATTTCTAACTTCCTCACAAATATTTTAATCAATATATTCTCAAATAAAATATATTTAACTGAAAAAAGTTCCAAAACCTTATATTTTTGTATAAAATTAATATTTGTTTATTATTATTTCTCTCATAAACGCACTGTAAATTTTATTTCAACACTGGGAGAAAAAATGTCTTCTACCAAGGATAAAAATATTTGGATCAAGAATAATGATTCCTGGAGCAATAATATTACACTGTGTTACAAAAAATAAAAACAAAAATTACTTTTAATCGGACCTAGCTTAAATTGTTTGTCATGAAAACTATAAATAATAGTATATATTAAATCCCCCCCACCACCCAAAATTTCATTTTAGAGCTAAAAAACAGTTTTTCTGTAGTTTTTGTATAAAATATATTGTTATTTCGTCATTTTTGGTCCGATTTCAAAATTTTTTATTTTAATTTAAAGTTGAAAAACAAGGCTTCCTATACCTAATACAGGTTTTATGTTTCAAGTAAAATTTTCTGTAGAAAAAGAGTAAAAAATATTTAAAAGTGTCAATTTTTTTGAATTTTTTTGAATTTTGTCAAAAAAAAGTTCACGAACTTGATTAAAATTTGAGAAAAATAATTTAAAAATGATTAAAACATTGAAAAGTGGATACAATAACTTAGATTAGAGATAATAAATGAAAATTTAGGATATTAATTGAAAAATAATAGATCGATTAAACGAACTTACCTTAAGTGAAGTTCAATCGATATTATATGAGTCGTGTCGTTCGAATAGATCAGAATGTAGTCGTACTTAGACTGCTTGATCTGGACACAGTTTAACTTCATTAATTTTAAAGCTTTGAAAATCGCATATTAGGGGTATCTTAAGGACACTGTACTTGCAATTATATTCACTCAATAAAAGAAAAGAAAAAATTTCTTTTTTGTGCGGGAAGGGAGGGAGTGATCTATTCGAACGAGACGACTCATATAATATCGATTGAACTTCACTTAAGGTAAGTTCGTTTAATCGATCTATTATAATTCGTCGTCTCGTTCTTCTAGATCAGAATGTAGATCTTTAAAGTAACAGAATATGCGATTTAAATGATATAGCCTTTAATGATGCTATAAAACTACAGAGAAAAAATAAAACAAATATATAACTTTTTTTTTTTTTTTTTTTATCTTATGTGGCTCCTTATGTGCCGGTTCTTTTAACTGCTGAGGACGAAGCAGCTCTAGTGCTGTGAGCTTTAAACACTGACACGTCGATTCCGCTTTCTTGTAGAACTATTTTTATCCATCGGGGCAAAGATTGTTTCGTTGCTGCTTTATACGGTTTTTTATATGTAATGAACAATTCCTCTGTGTTTTTTCTCAATTTACTGGTTTTTTTCAAATAAACTCTTAGGGTTGAAGCTGCACAGATTTCCTTTTGTTCCGCAAAGACAGGAATTTTTAGACACGGTTGTAATCTATTTGTTTTTGTTGTTTTGATCCTATCCGGGATATTTATTTGTATTACTTCTTCGGAATTGATTATGTTTTGAATATGTATTTTCGAGATCGTTTGTATACGTTGTGATGTCACTAGTGCTAATAATGTGACTAGTTTTAACGTTAGATTTTTTAGAGTTAAATTTTCATTTGGGTGCCATGATTTCAACAAATTTAATACGGTCTGTGGGTCCCAAATGTATTCGTACCGTGGAATTTGAGGCTTTACTGTTGATACGCCTTTCAGAAATCTTTTTATTAGAGGGTCGCAGGCAGCATCCGATAGCGAAATAAGAGATATTGCGGATCTGTACGAATTAAGGGTACACACGGATCCTGTTTTCTCGAAAATTTCCGATAGAAATTTCAACATTTCTGCTGTGCTCGCTTCAAAGAGTGAGACGTTGTTTTTGGAGCAGTAATCCCACCACGTCCTTAAGGGCTTCTCGTATTGGCTAATTGTAGCTGCCGACAGCGAGTTGATCATGAGCGGAATGGCTAATTCTGGTGCTCTTTTCCTGCGAAGAGCCTCGATGATAGTCTCCCTGCTACCAGAGTAAGACTTTTGAACAGCGGGTGTACATTTCTGCAAGGAGAAGATAGTAAATTTAAGTTTGGACACAAATAGATAGGCTGATCAACAAGAATGTCTAAAAACAGAGGGTACCAGGGTTGAGTTGGCCAAAAGGGAACTACAACCACACCCTCCGCTTTGTCTTCGTTAATTTTTCTTAATACCCGTAATATCAATGAAAACGGAGGAAAAGCGTAAAAATAGAGATTTGACCAAGATACCGTAAATGCGTCTGTATTGCACGCTTCTGGATCTTTACACCAGGAAATAAATTTTTCGCATTTTCTATTTATGTTGCTTGCAAATAAGTCTATATCAAAATTTCCGAAGTTTTGGTTAATTATCTGAAAAAAGAAATCGGTTAACTCCCACTCGGTTTCTGGGGGTAAAATACGCGATTCACTATCTGCCACCGTATTTTCTTTTGAGCTGATATAGGACGCGAAGACCCACAGATTTCTTTTTTCGCACCATTGCCAAATCTGCCTTGCTATGCCGTTCAGTCTTGGAAACTGAATTCCGCCCATTCTGTTTACGTACGATATTGCGGTAGTATTATCTATCCTAAGCAAAATTTGACACGATCTAAGTTCAGATGCAAAACATTTTAATGCGTTAAAAACCGCTTTTAGTTCTAAAAAATTTATTGATTGATCTTTATCATTTTCATCCCACCAGCCGTGGGTTTTTTCGTTTCCGGAACTTGCTCCCCAACCCGTTAAAGAAGCGTCAGAAAATATTTCTGCTTCAAATTTTGAGTTTCGAATGGGATTGTTGATTGTAAGTATATTGTTTATCCACCAATCTAATTCAATTTTTATATCCTGGGAAATTTGCATGCTTTTTTCAAAATTATTGTTTACTTTTTTCAAGGATAAAAATTTTTCTCGTTCCATTGTTTTTGTATATAACCACCCGTACTTTACACCTGGACAAGCCGAAACTAAAACCCCCAAACAATGGGCGAAATCTCTTATTTTGCAACTAGACTTGTTTTGATAAGATTTGGTTAATTGCAAAATATTCTCTCTTTTTTCTCTTGTTAATTCTACTCTAAATTCACTGCTATTGTAAATGAAACCAAGGAATTTACATTGTTGAGATGGGATTAAAGAAGATTTCTCGATATTTAAAATAAACCCCAACGATTCTAACAGTTTTCTTGTTTCTGAGACATTTATCGAACATGCTTTTTTAAATTTTTCTGATAGCCAAATGTCATCTAGATAGATAGCAGAGATGTAGCCCTGACTTCTAAGAACATGGGCGGCTGGTTTTAAGAGTTTCGTGAAAACAAAAGGTGCAGTACAGAGTCCAAAAGGTAAACAGTTAAACTCAAAAATCATTTTTTTTAAATTTAAACCGTAAAAATTTTTTAATTCATCTGCGATGGGTACTAAAAAATACGCGCCTTTTAAATCTATTGTTGCCATGTAGCAATCCCGTGTAATTAATTTTGTTACAATTTTGTGGTCTTCTAGTTTAAAATGTTGCGTTTCTATAAATTCATTTAATTCTTTTAAGTTTAGAATAAATCTTTTTTGACCATTTTGTTTTTCTCTGAGAAAATAAGGCGATAAAAATTCCCCATCGCAGTGTTGAACTTTACTTACACTACCTTTTTGAAGAAGGTCCTCTATAGCTAGGGCATAATCATGAAACTCAGAAATTGTAATATTGGGCTCAATAGGTTTATTTCTTTGATAAACCTTTTTTGTAAAAGGAATTTTGTATCCTGTTACATATTCCAGGATTGTCTCATCATTTGTTATTTGTATCCTCGGTTCGGGCCTCTGGAGTTTAACGGCTTATAAGGCGTTTTCCTTGGTGCACTTTTGAAGGCTCCTCTTCCATTTTTGCTGGTTCCCGAATAAGGTGCTTTTACTAGGTCTTGGCTATTTTTCTCGATTTCCTTGGCGGCCTTCATTCTCGTAGAAAGATCTTCACCGAAAAGCATTTTGGTAATTGGTAGGTCCTCGGTGACATTTTTGACTCTCTGATTCACTTTCGGGATAATAAAAGCTCGTCTCATTACAGATATGTTGTAGTGCACGTCCGCTAAAATTCGTCCAGCATCACCTAAGTAGCTGACCAGATTGGAATTTTTCCCATTTATGCCATCGTTAAAAATGCTTGTTAGTGCAGAAGCGATAGCGCATATTGCTGTACCAATCTTGATTTGAGATGTCACTTGAAAGTTGTCCTTCTTTATTTTTGCTTCCCCAAGCATGTGTTTTAGTTCAGGGTTTACAGGTGGCGGTAGGAGTGCCTCGAAATCACTAGGGATCCCGTACTTTTTAAGTAATTCCTCTTTTGTTTCCTTACTCAAACCTTTTTGGGCAATTTCCGTCCACTTACTTATTAATACGTTGTGAATTTTTTCTACACCTGCATCTTTCTCAGCCAAATTATTACCCAACATTTCAAGAGTGGCATCGTTAAGCTGAACGTCGCCTTTTGCAAAATCGTCGTCGATTTCACTGTCGGGATGAGAGGGTTTTGCGGGGAAATCTGATTTCGAATTATTATTCGTGGAAACAATTTTATTTTTTCGACCGACAACCTCTTTTAAATTGCCATAATGTCGATTTGTGCGCTCGATTGACCTGGATTTTTTAGAATGACGTCTACGAACAGGAGATCTCGAGTAGCGAGAACGATTTTTACGATCGAACGATCTCGAGTGGCGGGAACGATTATTATGTTCGACTGGTCTCGAATGGCGAGGACGATCTTTACGTTCGATTGATCTCGAATGACTTGAACGATCTTTGCGTTTGTGTGATTTCGAATGTTCGGAACGATCTTTGCGTTCAATTTTTCGCGCGTCGGGAGAGTGACGCCTGTGCACGGGAGATCTCGAGCGATATGAACGATCTTGGCGTTCAATTTTTCGCGCGTCGGGAGAGTGACGCCTGCGCATGGGAGATCTCGAGCGATAAGAACGATCTTGGCGTTTATCATGGCGTCGGCCCTTTTGAGCATCATGATTATCGCTGTTTTTGTGGTATCTTGGACCTCGACTTGTCTTATCTTGGAAGACATGACGATATGAATTATTGTAGCTTATGCGGCTGTCCGAGCTACCTCCATATTTACTTGTAGATGAAGAATTTGAAGATGTACTTCTGGAACTTCGTTGTCGCTCTCTGCTAACCTCTCTGTAACTTCGGGATCTTTCTGTGTGGCTGCTTCCATATTCCTCAGAACTTCTACTTGTTCTTCCATCGGAACCTCCGTCATTCCTTTCTTTGCTCGTACCACTTTCCATTTTCTACTAGCTTTTCTTTATTAAATATTTAAAGAACACTGAGAGACGCTGTTGTCCGGATCGCACAGAAAAATACAATGAAGTTAAACGGATGTGCGACGCCAGCGCCAGGAATGCTAGGCATTAAGGGGCGGGAAAAATTAAAATTTTACCAAATAACTTTAAAAACTGTGTCCAGATCAAGCAGTCTAAGTACGACTACATTCTGATCTAGAAGAACGAGACGACGAATTATAATTAATATATCTAATTAAAAGGTGGACGAAATAATTGAAAAAAGATAAAAAAAAATGAAAATTGAAAAAAATAATTGAAAAATGAAATACATTATAGAAAATTTAAGAATTTCATTGAAGAATAGTATAAATAATTAAAAATTAAAGAAATTGATTGCAAATGATAACAATAACAATTGAAAATTGAAGAAAATTACTATAAGTTAAGAAATTTATTTTAAAATCTAGGAAATTAATTACAGAATAACACAGCCCCACAAAAAAAAAAAGTGTCATGTACTTTTGACCGGAATACCTTAGCCCTATGTATTTTGACGCGCTGAACACGAATCCGAAGTCCATTTTGCTCCATCACGTCAGGATTTTTTTCTAACTTAAAAAAACATGTCGGATTTTGAGAGGTAGGCGATTTTTTAAAAAAATTTATGGATTTACTTCAAACTTGGTATCTGGGGGTTTTTTGGGTCGCTGATTATGAATCTGAAGTTAGATTTTCAAAATTCAAAATGGCGGATCCAATATGGCGGACGAATTTTGAAAAAATTTGAAGATTTACTTCAAACTTGGTATCTGGGGGTTTTTTGGGTCGCTGATTACGAATCTGAAGTTAGATTTTCAAAATTCAAAATGGCGGATCCAATATGGCGGACGAATTTTTAAAAAATTTGAAGATTTATCAGGAATAAGATGCAGAATGGAACAATGTACTTTCTTATTTGGCTTCTGCACCAAACATATCCAATCTGTTACCAAGGAATATTTTATGATAAAATTGTAATAGAAGTCATATTTGAAAATGTGAGAAACTCGCTTCGAAATCACACTCAGCAACTTAAAAACCTGAAGATACCAAATTTCATAAAAATTTCGAAAATATGACGTCAGATTCGCAATCAGCGACCCAAAAAACCCCCAGATACCAAGTTTGAAGTAAATCTTCAAATTTTTTCAAAATTCGTCCGCCATATTGGATCCGCCATTTTGAATTTTGAAAATCTAACTTCAGATTCGTAATCAGCGACCCAAAAAACCCCCAGATACCAAGTTTGAAGTAAATCCATAAATTTTTTTAAAAAATCGCCTACCTCTCAAAATTCGACATGTTTTTTGAGGTTAGAAAAAAATCCTGACGTGATGGAGCAAAATGGACTTCGGATTCGTGTTCAGCGCGTCAAAATACATAAGGCTAGGGTATTCCGGTCAAAAGTACATGACACTTTTTTTTTTTTTGTGGGGCTGTGTAATTAAAGTAAAAAGTAATAGAAAATTCGAGAATGAAAAAATTAAAGAATTTTTAAAAACATAATTGAAAATGACAAAAACTAATTGAAAAATTATAGAAATAATTGAAAATTAAAGAATTTAATAAAAATTTGTAAAAAATAATTGTAATAATTACAGAATTTTATCAGAGAGAAACAAGACTACTTGAAAAAGAGCAAAAATAATTGAAAATTAAAGTTAATTATAAAAATTTAAGAAGAAAATTAAGAAAATTACAGAATTTATTTGATATAAAAGAAAGTGATTGAAAATAGAAGAACATTATTTCAGGGATCACAGTGGTTTCTTCGTTCAATTTTAGGTAAAAAAGGGGATTTCAATTTTCAAAAAAGGGGATTTTCTTTAATAAAAAGGGGATTTTGGAAATTAAGAAAAAAGGGTTATATTAATAATTCAAGTTTTCTTTTACAAAATTTTATTGTTTCTTTTTTTCAAAACAGTTTTATTAAGTAATTTAGTCTTTTTTTGTTTAATTTGTTAATGAAAATTTCAAAAAAAAGAGCACTTTCGGAAATACAAAAATTTATCTTTTAATAGGTTGTCTGTTCAATGACAAGAAGATGGTTGTTGCAATTAAATATTTTTAAAAATAATTTTCAACTTCAAATGGTTTTTTAAATTATTTATTTAATAATAAGATTTTAAACAGGAAACATAAAAATCTGTGATGTAAAATTTTCTGATATAATGTTAAAGAAATTAAATTAAACATCTTTCAGCGAAATATGACAAAATCAATTCAAATTATTTTTATTAATCTCTTTTATTGTATTTTTATATTTCTAATTCAAAACAATTAATTTTTGTTTGAAATAAATAAATATATTTTATAAACAATTTTTTTTCATCCAATAAAATAAATTTGATGTATTTCAGCAAGAATACATGGTTTTATTTTATGATGCAAAACTAGTAATATTTGTTTAAAACGAGTAAAAAATAATTATTAAAAAATTCTTTTATCCAATAAATTAATTTGCTTTAATTAATTAAGAATACATGGTAATAAGAAAATTATATAACTTTTTAAAATAATTTTACTTTATTTATGATTTTTTTATGTTTCCTGTTTAAAATCTAAATAAGTTCAATAAATAATAATAATAAACCATTTCAAGTTAAAAATTATTTTTAAACATTTAAATTCAATAACTAATTTCTCATCATTGTACAGACACCCTAAATAAGGATAAATTTTTGCATTTCTGAAAGTGAAAAAATAGAATTTTTTTTAAAAAAAAGAGGGTCAAAGAAGAGAAAAATGTTGAGTTTAGGTGTTTTAGGTGATTTTTCTAAAAAAAGGGGAAAATAAGGGGAAAAGGGGAAAAAGGGGAGAAACTGTGATCCCTGTTATTTAAATACTTGGAAAATAAAACTATAATATAAAAACAATAAATAAAAGTTTAATAAAAATTGTTGTAGCATGAAACAGGTTTTTTAATATTAAAAATAATTTGGAAAAAAATTATGGAAAACGATGAAAATAGTGAAACTCATAATTAAACTAATAAATTTGATGAGTTATGTCCTTCCATTATTTGACATTACAAATTGACATTAATAATTCGATATTGAAGAAATGATAAAAAAAAAATAATGAAAAATGTCGAAAGAAATTAAAAATTAATTATTAAATAATGTAACTAATTTGATATTGAAGGAAATGATTAAAACTGAAAAACTTGAATTTGAATACATTAAAGAAAATAATTGAAACTTGCGGAAATTTTGAATTTAAAATTTAGGGAAAAAATTGAAAAATAATGAAAATCTTTGAAAAAAATTTTTGAAAAATGATGAAAATGATTGTAATTTGTAAATATTAATTGTAATTTTAGAAAAATACAGAATATTTGTGAAGTATAAGAAAGTACCTTATTACAAAATTATTTCAAGAATTTTAAACTCAGGAAAATAATTACAACATTATAAAAAAAATCAAAATTTGAAGAAAATAATGAAAATTTGAGATAAATAATTAAAATTTTCAGAATTAATCAACAAATATTCAAAATAATATAAAAATTATAAATATCATTGCAAATGAAAAAAAAATTAAAAATTGACGAAGTAATTGAAATTTGAGAAAAATAATTGAAGAATGATCAAAACATTAAAAAGAGAATGCAAAATGATAACAATAATAATTAAAAATTGAAGGAAATTATTAAAATTTGAGAAAAATATTTTATAATCTAGGAAATTTATTGAAGAATAATTAAAGTAATAGGAAATTCGAGAAAAAAATAATTGCAAAAACTGTTGTCAAGTTGTATCTCAAGTATTTATTTGGTGTGAGTAAGTTTTGGTTTTCATTTTTTGAAAACATTGATTCCTCATAAAGATTACTACAAAGTTTTAATTAACAGCTCGCAAACAAATGTTAAATTAGCCAATTGATCCATTTTTGAATTGTCCACAAAACGAACAAAAATTTTTTTTCATAAAATTTATATGAAATGCAAAAAAACATAAAAATTTTTTTTTTAAACCTTGATAACTAGGAACACGATTATAAATAGTAGAAGGTTCTCAAATAGTTTATTCGATGTGTTTTTTAGTTACCTACATAATAATTAAAATATATTGAAGCTTGTAATAAAACATAAAAATAAAATTATTAATAAACAAGATTTTCAAAGTTTTTAATTTTTAAAATGCTAATAACTTTGGATTAAATTGCACTAGAGGGTTCGCTAATAGTTCAATCTATGCGTTTTTAAAAAATAAAACATAAAAAACCTACATTTTAATTTTTTTTTTTTTAAATCAATTTTGCAAAAAAACGATTTTTTTAAAATTTTTAAATGCGAAGAAAAAATAGTTACAATTGATCGATCGGGTTCAAACGTATATCATAATTTGTCCTCTTGAGAGATCTCTAATTTTGTAAAAAAGCATAGTTCTAAGTATTACATATAGTTTTTGAGATAATGGGCCAAACGTAATGTGGACACACACACACACAAACATATGGACATTATTTAAAAACTCCATTTTCGACATCCTGAAGTAAAAATATGTCAGAAATCGCAATCGATAAATTGAGGGTAAAATGATACTTTCTCTATGAAATAAAAATAATTAAAAATTGAAGAAAATAATTTTAGTTTATTAAAAATAATTGAAAACATTACAACATATATTTGTAATATAAGAAAATAATTGCAGAATGATGAAGATTATTGTAACTTGAAAAATTAACTAGAATTTGAGATATGTAAATGGTAAAAAAATTATAAAATTAATCAAAAATTAAATTTATTAAAAAAATAATCGATAGAAATAATTGTTAATTAAAGAAAATAATAAATATTTGTAAAAAATAGTTGAAAGAATTTCAGAATATATTTGAGATGAACAAGACTATATATTATATTATAATTCTTCTGAACTTCTTCAAACTGATTTCAACTATTTGCTACAATTTTCATCTATTTTGATTATTTTTCAAAATTTTTTTTCAATTTCTAACGATTTTCATTATTTTTCAATTTTCCCCCTAAATTTTAAATTCAAAATTTCAGCAAGTTTAAATTATTTTCTTCAACTTTTTCAAATAAAACTTTTGCATTTTTAATTATTTCCTTCAATATTAAATTAGTTTAATTATTTATCAATTAATTTTCAATTTCTTTCGTCATTTTTCAATTAATTTTGCAAAATAAATGTTTTTTTTAAATTTTAATATTTTTCATAAAATTGTAAATTCATTTATTCACATTCTTATTAAGAAATTTATTTTTTGTCTGTAATTTTGCAATAAGGAATTCCACGGGGCGACTTTTTTGCTCTATGGAATTTGCAGACTTACCATACCCAAGTCGCCGCCCCTAAATCCAAGTACACATTCTTGATCTAAAAATGGATATTTTGGGTCAATAATAAGTTTTTCTTGATCCAAGAGTAATTAGAATAGTTCTGATCCTAAGAATAATTTGCAATTGATCCAATGCAAAAATGCATTAATATCAAGAAAACATTTCTCTCAGTGAACAGACAACATTTAACTTTGCATTGGGATTATAAAATTAATTAAAATTGTAATTAAATTCCAGGTGAAATTGCAATTCGTGTCTTTCGAGCATGTACAGAACTGGGAATTCGATCAGTGGCAATTTATTCAGAGCAGGATAAAATGCAAATGCATCGACAAAAAGCAGATGAAGGCTATATGGTTGGTCGAGGACTTCCTCCAGTTCAAGCATATCTAGATATTCCAGAAATTATCAAAGTTGCCAAAGAAAATGATGTCGACGCCATTCATCCGGGTTATGGTTTTCTCTCGGAGAGATCAGATTTTGCACAAGCAATCGTCGATGCTGGAATTAGGTTCATTGGTCCCAGTCCCAAAGTTGTTCAACAAATGGGAGACAAAGTAATATAATTTTTACATAAATTTACTATATTTAATATCTTTCATAAAATACCATTTTGTATTTATTTCAAACTGTATTCAAGTTCTAATGTTTATTTGTTTTAAATTTCAAATTAAAATTGTAAAAAATTAATCAATTAAAATTAAATATGGATTCAAACAAAAATTTCTCAACTGTTAATGACACAATAACTTGTAATCTTTATAATCTTAAAATTACTACCATATTTGTTTCTGTATTTTGAATCTAGATTGCAAAACACATTGTTAAAATACAAAAAAGGTTCTTACGAAAAAAAAAAACTGTAGGTGGCAGCTAGACAAGCAGCAATCGATGCTGGAGTACCGATAGTTCCTGGAACCGATGGTCCAGTAACGAATTCCGAAGAGGCGATGGAATTTTGCATGAAACATGGACTTCCGGTTATTTTCAAAGCTGCCTACGGAGGTGGAGGAAGAGGTACAAAATAAGCAACAACTCACTGCAAAAACAGGTGTCTTAAATTGAGTAAAAGTGTCTCAAAGTAAGACATATTTCGTATCTTTGTTATCGCATTGATACACGAAAAGTGTCTTAATGCAAGACACTTTTACACATTTTTGCAGTGCTGGAAATTAAATTTTTCCATTTATATTATTTCTTATTAACTCGACAGGTTTTACATTAATCATTATATCTGAGAGACTTTTCGTTCCACTAAATGATAACATTCAGTCAAAGTTTGGTATAGAATCGTTCGAATATAGGCAAAACAAGGGAAAATCTAACTACTGGAATATATCTAAATCCAAATTTGGGGTCTTCTTATATCGATATTTCAAATTAGAACACTGAAAATTAATATGATGAGTATGAAAGACTGATAAAAATTATGTGACACAGGACTGTGACAATTTTTCACACGGCGTGTGTCAAATGCAAGTCCACAGAACGAAGCGAGCCGAAAACATCCGAGTGCTCCCGAGTGGCAGTGCGTATCAAGTGAGCTCGAGAACCCGGGACAAAAAATGCATGGGGCCCCTTCGAAATTGCACTAATTTTAATTATACTAGTTACGTTATTGATAACAAACAGCTGACATGTCAGGATGTCATAAACTTGTAGATAATATATTTAAGTGGTCTAGTAGTCTCTTAGAATTATCTTTAAAATAAAAATTCTCCGTTAAGTGTGCAGTAGTTAGGAAACTGTAAAATATATTTTACAGTTTCCTAACTACTGCACACTTAACGGAGAACGTAGACGTTTTTAATTATGTGATGAGTTTTTAATTTTATTAAATGGACTCTTCTGGAGACTATACGTTATATTTTATTTCTTTATAAATACATAAAAAATTTTTGATATTATTCGTTTCAACTTCTAATACGTACCATATCAGTTTGTGAATTTTCCCTGGATTTTCATATTTTCAAACGCTGTTATATCAAAATGTGATATTCAATGTATTCAATCAAACATTATTTCTTCAAACGAAGAGTCTCTCAGTGTAAATACAATTATTATTAAATAGTCAGCATTCATCTTTATCGAATTCAATTAATTCTTTTAACCGTCAACAAGTTCAATTATTAATTTTCGGGAACTACTAGTTGTTTACAAATTTACTTATTTAATTTAATATACCATTAATTTTCAATAGCTTTCATTAGTCAATTCTCAGAGTTTTTAAGTCAACAAAAAAAGTTACAAATTATAACAAAAGTTACTCAAAATCAAAAAAATTACATACCACTAAAATGCTATTTGTAAAAATTCCAAAAAATTAATGTTTTTTAGGCATGCGAGTCGTTAAACAAATGGAAGAGGTTCGAGAAATGTTTGAAAGAGCTTCTTCTGAAGCTAAAGCTGCTTTTGGAAATGGTGCCATGTTTATTGAAAAGTTCATTGAGAGACCAAGGCACATTGAAGTTCAACTTCTCGGTGACCATGGTGGAGATGTCGTTCACCTTTACGAAAGAGATTGTTCTGTTCAAAGACGACATCAAAAGGTATTTAAAACTATAAGAAATTAATTGTAAATGAAAAACATTCACTTCTAGTTAAAAAAATAAATTATCCGTTTCAAATCTAGGTTGTCGAAATTGCTCCAGCTCCAAGTTTAAATCCCAAAGTGAGAGCAAAAATGACAGAACATGCAGTAAAATTAGCAAAACACGTCGGATACTCAAACGCCGGAACTGTTGAATTTTTGGTAGATGAGACGGGAAATTTCTACTTTATTGAAGTCAATGCCAGGCTTCAGGTAGAACACACTGTCACTGAAGAAATTACAGGGTAATTGCTAATTATGAATTTGATTTGATTTATCGAAAGTTTACCTGAGAAAAGACGTAAAAAAATTTATATGCTACGGTGTTAGTAAGAAAGGAAATAAAAATTAAATTTTTCAGAATTGATCTTGTCCAATCGCAAATTCGCATCGCAGAAGGAATTACTTTACGAGAAATGGGAATGACTCAGGATAATATAAAACCTCAGGGATATGCTATTCAGTGCAGAGTTACCACTGAAGATCCAGCGAAAAATTTTCAACCCGACACCGGAAGAATTGAAGTGTTCAGATCAGGTGAAGGGATGGGAATTCGTTTAGATGGAGCTTCTGCATATGCTGGTGCTATTATTTCACCCTATTACGATTCTCTACTTGTCAAGGTAAAATAATTGCACCTTTAAAAAATATAAAAAATCCGATTTTTTTTTAAATCGAATTTTTTTTATTTAAATCAAAAATTGGTTTTTTTAATATAATATAATATTACTAATATAAAATTTTTAAATATTTATTTGTAAGTAGTTTACTTTTTAAACTAAGAAAATTTAATACAAAATAATTAAGAATAAAATATTTAATCAAAATCAAACAAATTATAACGAATAAATGAGAAAATTTCAAAAAAATATCTTCAAAATCATATATGATCGCAAAATTAAGAAAATTATATAAAATTCAAATAAAATACAAAATAAGAAAATTAGTTAAAAGCAACGAAAAAATAATAAATTGTAAAAAAAACGTAAAAAGCTAAGAAAACAGTAATAAAAGAAATGAGAAAATTCTTTTAAATAAAAATAGTCATGGACATTATTAAAAAATAAAGACAAATTAAAAAAAAAAACAGTGACAAAAATATATACTAAAAAAGTAGAAACTCTTTTCAAAACATTAAACTATTTACGCACTTTTTTTTAATTTAAAAAAATAAATAAGAAAATTTTTAAAAAACGTTATGTTAAAGAGAAAATATTTTTAAAATTAGAAAAATTAGAGAATTATTTTACAAATTGAAAAAAAAAGAATGAAAAAATTTTATGAAATAGAAGAACGATGTTAAAATGAGAATATTTAGTACAAAATTAAACTTACATAATACATAATAAAAAAATACAAATTTTCAAAAAATTATAAAAATGACAAATTTTAAAAATATAGATAAAACTATCGAATAAATGTTTTCAAAAATTTGTAATTATAAGATGGAAACTAAAAAGTCTAAAAGAAAGGAAAATGTTTCTAAGAAATAGAAAAATGATGACAAAATTTAATGAATTAATTAAAATGCAAGAAAGGACAAAAAAAATTGTGAAACAACAAAAAAATTAAATAAATATGAAGAGAATGGAAAAATGTTTTTTTTTTAATAAACTAACAAACTGCAAAAAAATGTAAATATTACAAAAAATAAACAATTTCGATGAGAGTCTACTAAAAAATTAGAATTAATCAAAATAAAGTTTAAGGAAATTAAACCAAAAATATTTTTAGGGAAGAGTCGGCCAAAATGCCTGTAGTAAAGTTTGGAGCTGAAAAAAGTATTTAACTATAATTTTGAGAAATATAAACCATCAAATGTTTAGAAAACAACCTTTAAGAATATAGTAAGGTATTCATTTTAAGTACTTATTTCAGAAAAAATAATTATTTAAATATTAATGTCAAAATTCGCCATTTTGACTCACGAATGGATAAATTGCCTGTGCACAAAAATGTGGAGAAATATGAAAAAAAGTAAAAAAAATTTTTTATATGTTTTCTATAAACAATTATCTTGTTAATATTAAAAAAAGAACTAGCTTTGGATACAAAAATATAATCTTTTTATCATCAAACTAAAGTTTCAATCCAAAGCAGTCCGACAAAAAATGGAAATAAAGTCTATAAGAAATAAATAAAGCTTGTACAATATTAAAATAACTTACAAAAGTAAATTAAACACTGTAATAAATTACAAAAATACCTGCTTGCTTTAAAATAGCGTGAGTTTTAGAAAAAAGTCAAAAAATTTGACATTCAATGACAAATGTGACAGGTTAGTCCGCCATGATTCTTTATAGTCACTTGGTCACGTGACTTACGTAACTTTCGCAACAGAGATGCCACGGACCCTCTACAAACGCATCTGCGCAAGTCTTTGAAAAGTTGTTTGATTGGTCGAAAGGAGCGGGGTGGTTTGAAATCGTTTAATTAAAAGACTTTCAAAACACCCCGCTCATTTCGACCAATCAAACAACTTTCCAAAGACTTGCGCAGATGCGTTTGTAGAGGGTCCGTGGCATCTCTGTTTCGCAATCGTATATATTTTTTCTGCACATGCGAACTTCTTTTGATTCATCCCGCGCTTATTTAAAATCATGTTTAAAAAATATATTAAAAATTATTCTTCAATGCACAATTCTTATAATTATTATTAATATAAATGCAATAATTAATATAATTAATTTGTTTAAACACTGATTTTTTATACAGAAGCATTAACAACTTGATATTTAGTTTCTACATCAAAATATACGTAAGCCGAGAGATTTTCCGTATCGTACGTATCTTGCTTAAAAGTTTTACAGCATTTAGGCAATTTAACCAAGGCAATTTACCCAAAAACATAAGATTGTGATTAAACTAATTATTTTCATTTTAGAACTCATTTTTATAAATTAAATCATAGTGTTTAGAAGGCTAAATGTTTAAAGATTAATTTAAAAAAAAAATTATGTACGTCTGTGATATAGAAGTGTATATTTTCTAAAATTTAAAAATGAAAAAATTATCGTTGAAAAGCATCATTTTCACAATTCTTTAATAAATTCTTTAATAATAAACTGATAAAAATGAAACTTTGTAGAAATCATCTTTACCTTAATATACTTCATTAATAAAAACAATTATAATCAATATTTATTTTTGGCCAATTTATAAACGATTGCCAATTTACCTAATCAGGCATTTTACCCGACTCTCCCATATCACTTAAAACAAGTCCAACTATAAATTCAGAAAAAATCTACAAATTTTATGAAAGAATAAATAAACTTGTAAAAAAAGACAAGATGTGAAAATAAATTGAATAAATTTACAAAAAATGAGCATGTTTACTTTTAAAAATATGGAAATAATTAAGAAAATCAAAGGAATAAAAAGTTTAATGTATGTTATAATAACAAAATAGTGTAAAATAATAATATATAATTTGCTTAAAAAGAAAAAAGTTAAAAAATCCTATAAAAATACAAGCAGAAAAAAATGTCAAAAGTAAAAAACGAAAAAAAGCTTAAAATTTTGTAAAAATAAGTATAAGATAAAAATTAAACTATTTCGAAAATGAAATGAAATGTCTTAGAAATCTTGTAAGAATTAAAAAAAAAATTTGCAAGTTCGTAGGTATTTTGATTACCTGTATAAGCACAATTTCTTAAATTTTATAAACCATAAAATTTTAAAATTGAAATTTTCAAAATTTATCCACAAATTTCTGGGTAAAATAATAAAAAATTTAATAATACTATAAAAATTCTGGTACACGCAAAAAATTGAACTTTAAGTGGATAAATCATAAACATTAATCACAATTCCGAAGAATATAGTCAGCATCCTACTTCTTTTCTTAATTTCTTAAAATCATAAATTCTGTCCGTATTTTACAGTTTATATTTGGAGGAAACTTTTTATATTTCAAAAAATAAATATTTAAGAACATACCATTTTTGCAATTTGATAAATTAAATTTAGAATGGATTAAACTTTTCAGCAGTATAAGTTCTTAGGAATCAAAATTAGAATTGATTGAAATTTTTAAAAACCAAAATTTGGATAAATTAAAATTTTAATTAATACGACTGCTTACAAATTTCATTTTTGAAATTCGAATGAATTAAAATGTTGATACATTTATATTTAATTAGGTATTAATTAATTTTTTTTTTTTTTTGCGTAGGATGTGAAAAACCTGCCTTCAGGTACCCTGTAGCCCGTACTACAGGGTTATGCGGGGGTGGCGATGTTCTGCCGACCCGCTAAAAACACACCCTTATTTGGGACCTTAAGACCACTCCCAGGTAGAGCCAGTTTACTGACGTATCGCCTTCAGGAGTGGTCTTATATCCCGCCTCTATCGCCTAAACGATGTTATTCCTTGACCTGCGGGAACTACCTTTGTTGGCGGCCATCGAGATCTTTAACCCTCATAACATGTTGGATGAAGGTCTCGATATGCCACCAATTCTCTTTGGATCGAGTCATTAACAGGACCATGTTCTCCGGTGTAACTTCGCAGTTTACACCGGCGAACATGTCCTTTTTTTCGTCGTTCCATCGTGTGCATGTAAAGAGTGTGTGCTCTGCGTCATCCTTTGGGGATTGGCAGTATGCACACTCTGAACTTTCTCGTCTTTGAAGCGCTCTAGGTACGAGTTAAAACACCCGTGACCTGAGAGCGCTTGGGTGAGGTAGTACGAGACTACTCCATGTTTTCGATCTATCCAGGTGGCGAGTGTAGGTATGAGCCGATGTGTCCATCGACCCTTCTCATCCCCGCTCCATCTTGCTTGCCATCTTTCGACGAGTCTGCTTCTCGCATCTCGGCGAATTTGGCCCTTGCTGGGTCTATTGTCGTCCGTGTAACGGGTGGACATCCTATCTTTGAAAAGGAGGAAAATTTCCTCCCTTTCTTGCGCCAAAAGATCTGCCGGCGGGACGCTGGCAAGGACCTGAGCAGCACTCGCAGATACTGTCCTATAGGCAGAGATTATACGCTTAGTGATAATCCTTTGCGAGGACAGTATCTTTTCCAAAATGGTCTTGCTTCTATCTGTTCGCAGGGAGGGAGCCCACACTGGTGCTGCATAAAGCAGCTTTGAGTGGAACACACTCGCCACCAATCTCCTTTTCTTTTCAAAAAGGCCCACCGACGTTCGGCATTATACGGGCTAGGTTGAGTGCACATTCTGCTGCTTTGTCGGAAGCCACAGCGATGTGGTGCTTAAAATTCAAGAACTTGTCGAGTTGTACACCAAGATACTTTATATGCGTGCTCCACTTGACCTCGAATCCGTCTACTTCGATCCGGGGAAGTTCGTAACCACGTCTATCTGTGACCATGAGCGCTTCGGTTTTGTCCAGGGCCATTTGAAGACCTCTGGCATCCAGCCAGCTCTTTGTTCGTCGCAGACATTCGTTCACCAAGATTCCAAGCTCTTCTGCAGTTTCGGCAGAGCATACGATCAACGCGTCGTCCGCGAAGCCGATGATCACCGCACCTTCGGGTAGACCCATTCGCAAGAAGTCATCATAAGAGACGTTCCATACGAATGGTCCTATCCTCGAACCTTGAGGGGCACCTCTTTGCATCTCTTCCTTCAGAGTGCAGGTGTCTCCCTCGTATATTACCCACCTGTCGCTAAGATAATTATTCATTATCCGCAACAGGTAAGGCGGTATTCCTTTGTTTCTCATCGACTTGATGAGATCTTCCCATTTAGCAGTATTAAACGCGTTGCGTATATCTATAGCTACCAAAGCGCAGAAGCTCTTCTTCTTCTCCGGACCCAATTTGTTCTTTCCTTCCTTGGCTAGGTCCATTGCCTTTTGTATGGCATCTACTGTGGACAGGCCTTTACGGAAACCAAATTGGTAGTCGGATAGACTATTCTCTCCAGTCAAGTGGAGCTGCATCCTCTGCAGAACCATGTCCTCCAGAAGTTTGCTCATCGTATCTAACAGGCATATTGGCCTGTAAGATGAGACATTATCTAGAGGTTTGTTACCTTTCCTTAGGAGGACCAGCCTCTGTCGTTTCCAGTCCCGGAAGAACTCTCCTCTTCTTAGGCAGTTGTTGAAGCAATCTAAAGAATCTGGGGTGAAGCAACGATCACTTGTTTAAGTATCTCGTTACTTATCCCATCGATTCCAGGCGCCTTGCCTGGCTTCAATCTTCTGCCGGCTTGGTGGAGCTCTGCAAGAGTGAAGAGTTCCTCCTCACGGACTTGACAGTCACTCCAGTCCATCCTAGGCCATGGTTCTGCTGGTGGAAACAAGGCCCTGATTATTTGACGCACCCAATCGGGATTGTCCAGGCCGGGGGTCTTTTGCTTCGTTACCAATTTCTTGGTGACGATTTTATAGCCCAGTCCCCATGGGTCCTTCTCGACATCCTCGATCAGGGTCTTCCAACACCTTCGCTGTGAAGCTCGAATTTCCTTTCTGAGGATCCTCTTGGCCTCTATATATGCGTCCTTTAGCATAGGATCTCCCTTAGAGCGGGTGTATATCCTTCTTGCTCTGACGCATGCTTTTCGCAAAGAGGCCAGCTCCTCTGACCACCAGTATACATTACGTCTTCTGGGAGTGGTACTTCTGCAGCGCGGCATTGACGCGTTGCATGCGGTGATTATCATATTCATCACCGGCCGCACCTTCCCATCCAAATTGTTCGGTCTCCTCACCCATCCAAGTTCCTCAAAGAGGCGGGATTCTTCAAGGGACCGACCGAGCTTTTCGACGTCTAGCTTCTTAATGTTCCACCTAGGGCCTTTCTTACAGGAAGCAACCTGCTTGTTTGCTCTAGGTGTGTCTCCTCCCGAGACTGAAAACTTATGGTCACTTTACTTATACTTATACTAATGGTCACTTTCGGTATGATACTCAGAGACATGCCAGTCTTTAATGCGCTTGTTTAGGAGAGACGTTGTAAACGTGAGGTCAATAATTGACCCCACATTATAGTTTCTTCTAAACGTCCATTTCTGGCCCCTGTTGACAACCATCAGATTGTTCCTGGAGATCATTTCTGCGATTAATATTCCTCTGTTGTCGAGCCTTGTCTCCCCCAATCCGGCGACTTCGCATTGAAGTCGCCTGAGACGAGAACATCCAGCCTGGATTCTCGCAGGCTCGACTCGAGTTCATCTATTTCGGTTTCGAAGGCTGTCAGTGGGTCGTTGGGTGAGAAGTAGCAGCTATACATGCGTATACCTGAAATTTCCACCCAGACAAAGCCACTGCTCGTCTCCAGGAACTTGTCTACTCTCAAAGCTGAGTTAAAGACCTGAATGGCTGCCCTTCCTGATGAATCCTGGTACCAGTGAGCAAGATCGTTCTTTTTTCTCCTCACTGGCTGTTACCAACATCAGGTCCTGGGCTTTTCTACTAGTATGCAGATTAATCTGCAGAAACTTTAGGTCCTTGCCTTTTTAAGTTTCTGCAGTTCTGCCTTGTAAATAGGACAAGCGCCGCTCTAAGTTAGGTGAGCGCGGTCCTCCTTACCATTGTCCAGGCAACTCAGACACTGTGGGTGGTCTGACTGGCAGTCTTTAGCCAAGTAGCCCGCTATGCCACATCTCCGACAGCTCTTAGTCCTGTCGGGGCCCTTGCACAAACGGGTCGGGTGACCGAACCCTAGGCACCTTTGGCACCTGGGAATCTCGACGTGTTCTCGGATCGCTGCGTTAATCCATCCAATCCGGATTTTCCCAGCCTCGAGCAGAGTGAAGCACTCTGCCTCTGGCAGACGGATCAGCGCCAGCTTCGTTCCGCGGAATCGCGAAACGATGCTGACCGCTCGTTCTGGATTGGAGGAGCCCAGCTTCTCTTCCAGGGCCTTGACGACGTCCTCTTTAGAGGTTGTTTCATAAAGGTCCTTGATCTCGAGAGTCTTCTTATTGACGAGAGCTGTGACATTTGCTCTCTCTTTTAGAGCCTCGTTAGCCGAAATCCTCACGGCCTCTGTCTTCCTCATTTTCTGGGAAGGCATTTTTTTTTTCGCCTTCATTTCCTTTTTTTTTTGCCTTGTTCCGCCTCCGCGCCTCCTTTCTCCGGTTGCGAACCGGTTCGAAGGCTTCTTGATCTGGAGGATCAGAAACAAGAGAGGGGTCAGCGGCATCACTTCCGTTTGCAGTGATCTGGGCAAAGGACATTGCGGGATGTTGGCCTTCGGTCACACTGCTCTTACCAGTAGCAATCCTTCGATTTGCCTTTCTGGCCTTTTTCAAGGCTGATTGCGGGGGGGTTGCTCCGGGGCTTTCACTTCCTCCGCGAGGTCGCTTCTTGAGATCGCCTGGCGTCCTCAGGTCAGCTGAACTCGTGGCCGCTTGCATCGGCTTCTGGGCCGGCATTTCCCTGGAGCCAGCGTTGGCCACCGGGGCTTTCACCCGATCGGAACCAACGGCAGGACCACCCTCCGAAGAGGGGCCTGCCTGGGGTAGTGAGTTTTGATCCGCACTTTCCATTTTTACTAATTTGGTGTCGTTGGTCAGATCGAACAGACAACTGGTCCATCGGGCGCCAACCCTGGATCGAGACTACTCCACACCAACTTAGAAAAACCAAGAAGGCAGGAGTGTCCTATTCCTCCCAGAACCCATGTCGTCCACAGCTGACAAAGATGGTTAGCCCCCATTTGGAATCCGAATTAACATCATCCGCACAGGATAGCTAGTGCACAGGTTCAAAAAACGGTGGCTACCCGAATTAACGGGGTCCCGTTCATTCCCCTGTGCCCAAACTCGCCAGACATCGGGAGTCGATGATTTCTGGGAAGAGCCGAACAGCTCGTCCAGTGATGGCGTTCGAAGGACAAGCGCCTGGCCGGTCCTAAGCCCCCTCACCACGACAAGGTGACACCACGAGGGGGAGGTATTAATTAATTTAATAATTAATTAGATATTTGGATCTAAGTTATAATAAATTTAATTGAAAATCAATTGAAATTTGACCAAATAAAGTTTAGAATTAATCCACATTTTCTTTAATTAAGATTTTACAAATAAAGATTAGAATTAATTTAAATTTGAATAACTGAAGTTTAAATATGGAATATAATTTAAATTGATTAAAATTTAATTTCTTTTAGATACAAAATTTTCTGTTAATTAAAGCGAAGGTTGATTCGTATTAATTTGAATTTAAATTTAGATAGACTAAATTTTATATCACTTTGACTAAATTAAATTGAGCTTTATTGCAATTTAGACTCATTAAATATTGATTTGATTTCAAATTCGGAAAAATTAAATTTTTTTACTTAATAAACTAATTCTAATAAATTTAAAAAATGGAATTCAAATTTTCCCAGAATTTTGATGTAGAACCAAATTCGCCAATCATAAGTAAGCTTTTGCACAATTCGTGCCTTCAAGAAACCTACTATATCGACTCTTAGTTCGTAAATTCAAGAAGATTTTTTCGATATTTAAATCACATTGAGAGCGAAAATTCAAAGAATTTTTCACTATTTTCAAGAATTAATTATTGAAACTAAGAAATTCTGTGAAAAAATATCGGACATGTAGCTCCACCGGGATTCGAACTCGGGTCTTTCAATTGGCGCTTGAATGCTCTAACCACTAAGCTACAGAGGCCCATGTCAGATACAATTTCACAGATTTATCGCCTCATTCGGCGAATTTGGTTCTACATCAAAATTCTGGGAAAATTTGAATTACTAAAATTAAATTCTCTAAAATATATATGTGTCTATATATATATCATGGCCGAATGAGGCGATAAATCTGTGAAATTGTATCTGACATGGGCCTCTGTAGCTTAGTGGTTAGAGCATTCAAGCGCCAATTGAAAGACCCGAGTTCGAATCCCGGTGGAGCTACATGTCCGATATTTTTTCACAGAATTTCTTAGTTTCTATAATTAAAAAATGGAAGTTTTGTGACCTGTGAATTTCTTTAAAATTAGCAATATTCGAATCAATGAAAGTCTACTTTCTTGGTAATAAAAAAGTAGCTTTTATTTTATAAATAAATACAATTCTCAAAAATGTGAAAAAAATAACAAATTATCCAAATATAAGTGAATATTTTTAACAGGTAAAAACAAAGAATAGATTATAATTTGCAATGCAAAAATTTTGAATTTTAATAATTTTTTTAGGCGATTGCACATGCAGCCGATCTTCAATCCTCCTGTGCAAAAATGAATCGTGCCCTTCGAGAATTTCGAGTTCGTGGAGTGAAAACAAATATTCCTTTCTTGCTGAATGTCCTTGAAAATCAAAAGTTTCTCAACGGAAATGTTGATACATATTTTATTGACGAAAATCCCCAACTGTTTCAATTTAATCCGAGTCAAAATCGAGCTCAAAAGTTATTAAATTATTTGGGAACAGTTCTTGTTAATGGCCCTAGCACTCCACTGGCAACAGGTCTAAAACCAGCAGAAACTAAACCATCCATTCCTCAAATAGCGATTGGTAAGTTATTTCTATTATTTCCTAAATTTTTGTTATTAGCTATTTACTAATATTGAAAAAATTACTTTTGTGTTTTTAGCACCAGTTTAGTTTTTTATGGCACGATTACAAATTATACTTTTTGCATACTAATTTTCATTAAATTGGGATTTCAAAATTTTTGTTCTCCAAGCTGGTTGCTATTTTATTCACTTTCCCGATTTTCATTGGCTGGTACAATAATTTTACTTTCTCAAAAATATTAATAATAATAATCGCAAACTTCATTCTTTCATTCTTTCATTCTGTCCACACCTGAAGTTTGGCACAATAGATGTTTTTTGTTTTAAATTAATAACTTTTGAAAAAATGTATTTTTATGTCAATTATAAGATTTCTAATTTTATTTATTTATTTATTAATTTTCCTGAATCTAAATTTGAAATCGATTGACAAATTTATGTATTTTATTTTCAATAATAATAATAATGTATTACAATACAAACGTGTCTTATTTAAAACTACTTTACAGATTTTAATAATGATTCAAAACACTTTAAACATAATATGAAAATTAATGTATATTTTATATTATAATTTATAATAATATATGAATCATTTTCATAATAATATTTTGTTCTTGTAATTACTTCTAAAAAATATAATATAAATAAGAATAAAGAAGTAAATATCATGATAAAATTTGAAAAAAGCGAGCACTGTTTTCAAATATTTTTGTAGACTTTTAAATACCTTTTTTATAATTTATTCCTCTTTTAATCATTTTTTTTTTTAATTTAAAACTTTCTTCCCTATTTTAAATAAAAATACGTACCAAATTAAATTTCTCCAAATAAATGTTGTATTTTTTATCTCAAAATGCTTATTTTTTATTGGTAAATTAATAAGCTTATTTAATTTCTAATTTGATTATAGGTTTCAAATTAGGATCAATTATAATTTTAATTAGTTCAATTGGAAGAACAAAAAATAAGATTGACGGAAATATACTTTTCCCTATATTACAGATTATGAATTTTTAAATTTTAGTTATATTTTAATTTTGATTAATTTAAGTTTGAAATAATTTCAATTTGAATAGATAGAAGTTGGAAATTTTTTAATTTGGAAAAATGAAAAATATTGATACAAATTTTGAAGAATGGTTTATTATCAATTGAATTTTGTAAAGAAATTTTAAGACGAAGGAATTCTTATTATCAAAAGATGTTTGGAGTAAATTAAGTTTGCATAATAGTTTAAATATATTTTGTTCAAGAAACTATTGAAAAAGAAATATTTTTACTTTGTGTAACATACAATAAATTTTTTTATTTTTAACTAGGGAAGAAAATCTGATTTATGTTTTAAAATTTCTTTCAACTTAATAATTTGCAACAAATTTTAATAGATCAAAATTATTTCACACCTATAAATGTTTTATTTTTGTTTTAAATCAATACCTTTTAAAAAAATGTATTTTTATTGTAGAATTTCTAATTTTACCTATTTATTTATTAATTCTCTGTAATTTAAAACTTGAATTAAGTAATAAATTTATATTTTATTTATACAATACTGTATTAAAATATAAACGCGTATTTTACTGTAATCTACTTTACAGTTCTTAATAAAGATTTACAACACTTTAAACATAATATGTAAATTCATGAAAAAATATGTATAAATAATTCGAAATAATTTAATGTTTCCAATATATTCGACAATTTAATTATAATTTTATGGAATATAACATAAATGCCGTCTTTATAATTTATTCGTATTTTTTGGTAGACTTATGTTTGTTAAATTAAATATATTTAATTCGGCTGATGTAAATTGAATGATATTTAGATTTTTGGAAATTAAGAATTTAAATTGTTTCAAATAGTTCTTAGGAAAAGAAGTCTGCATCAATAATAAAATTTAGAATCGGTAAATTTAAGCATTAATTGATCAAAGTTTGAATTAAATATAAGTTTGAATCGATTTGAAATTTCCAATTTCTAGAAGTTGAAATTAATAGTTTTTAAATTTCTAAATTTCTAGAAGTTGAAATTAATAGTTTTTAAATTTGCAAATGATTTCATGTTACATTGTTTCCAACATTTTAAAATATTTTTAGATAAAGATTGAAATAAAAGAAAATGAACTCATTTTTATTTTAATTCCTAATGTAGGGAATTCAAATTATTTCAATTTTTCACTTTTACAAATTACATTAAATTAAAAATCTTAAAACTTTGGTTATATTGTAGTTTTGATTATAATTGAAGTTTGAAATAATTTAAATTTAAATTAATAGAAGTTTGGAATTTTTTAATTTGGAAAAATTAAATTTTGTATTAATAGAAATTTTTGAGAATGGTTTGTTATAAATCGAATTTCGTATTGTTTAAAGAAAAATTAAAAATAAAGATTTCATATCAATAGAGGTTTGGAATAAATAAAATTTGTATAGAAAATTGTATTAATTTTATTATTAAAAAATATTTTGTTCAAAAAACTATTTAAAAAAATCTTTTTGTAACGCACTATAAGAACCTTTTTATTTTCAACTTAGAAAGAGAATCAGAGTTATTCTCTAAAATTTCTTTGTATTTAATTATTTATAACACATTTTAATAAATAAAAATTAATTTACAAAATTTAATTTGATAGTATAATTAATTTAATATAAATAAGTTCAGTTTGTTTTTTGTATTGAAATTATACCTGTCAATGAAAAATGCAATTCTCGCGCGCTTTAGCGCGCGTATTTTTGGCTAGTTAATAATAATAATCGCAAACTTCATTCTTTCATTCTTTCATTCTGTCCACACCTGAAGTTTGGCACAATAGATGTTTTTTGTTTTAAATCAATAACTTTTGAAAAAATGTATTTTTATATTAATTATAAGATTTCTAATTTTATTTATTTAATTATTGATTCTCCTGAATCTAAATTTTAAATCAATTGACAAATTTATATAGTTTATTTTCAATAATAATAATGTATTACAATACAAACGTGTCTTATTTAAAGCTACTTTACAGATTTTAATAAAGATTCAAAAAATTTTAAACTTAATATGAAAATTAATGAATATTTTATGTTATAATTTATAATAATATATGAATGATTTTCATAATAATATTTCGTTTTTTAATTACTTCTAAAGAAGACAATATAAATAATAGAATAAAGAATGGAATATCATGATATAATTAGAAAAAAGCGAGCACTGTTTTCAAATATTTTTTAAGATTTTTAAATACCTTCTTTATAATTTACTCCTCTTTTAATCATTTTTTTTTAATTTGAAATCTTCTTTTCTATTTTAAATAAAAATAAGTACCAAATTAAATTTCTCCAAATAAATGTTGTAATTTTATCTCAAAATGCTTATTCAAATCAAAGAATTTTGATTATAATTGAAGTTTGAAATAATTTAAATTAATAGAAGTTGAGAATTTTTTAATTTGGAAAAATTAAAATTTATATCGATAGAAATTTTTGAGAATGGTTTGTTACTAATCGAATTTCGTAATTGTTTAAAGAGACTTAAAAAATAAAGATTTCATATCAATAGAAGTTTGGAATAAAATAAATTTGCATAGAAAATTGTATTAATAAAAAATATTTTGTTCAAAAAACTATTTAAAAAAATATTCTAATTTTTTGTAACGTACTATATGGAAACTTTTTAATTTTAACTTAGGAAGAAAATCAGAGTTATTCTCTAAAATTTCTTTGTGTTTGTTAATTTATAGCACATTTTAATAAATAAAAAATAATTGACAAAATTTAATTTGATAGTATAATTAATTTAATCTAAATAAGTTCAGTTTGTTTTTGGCTAGTAAAGATATAAAATAATTATGAAAAAATAGTAGATAGGTATTTTCAATTTTTATTTTCAAATTACAATTTTGTTTTTGTTTTTAATTTTGAACGTTATGGCAAAGAAAACTACCACAGCGCCACTTGTATCAAAACAAAGATGGCCGACATCAGTGCAATGTAGCAGTTGGTTATCGATGTTTATTTTTGCAATAAGTTATTATTTTCTAAGTGTTACTATTAAAAATTAAGTTAGCTTTCAGCTAAAAGTAGTTTATTTTCTTTCTGCAAAGCTACTCCGTCATCTAGGAATATGACAGAAGGCCAAAATGTAGTTAATTCTGCCATGATAATATTGTGCGAAGTCAATAATAAAACTACGAAAAAACTAGAAATTTATTCTCTGTGCCTTCAAACCAGTGTATTAAATTCGAAACCACACACACTTACTGGTCTTTTTTTAATTAATAATATTAAAAGTGAAGTTTGTATGGAAAAGATGACTTGTTCTTGTAAATTGTAGAAATTTCGAAATTTTTGTTCAAATTCCATTGCTTTCACACAAAATAAATAATTATCACTATTATACAATTATCATTCACTTCTAAAAACACTTCAAAATCTTGTTTTAAAACAAAACAATACTGAACTCAGTGTATATACATTGTCAATTTCCACTCTGATGTCGGTCATATTGAATAGTTCCCAGAGTAACCGATAGGGGCTTTTTTGTAAATTTAAACTGCCAATATTTTCCCGTTTTAATTTATCGTTTTATTAATATACTTTTTCAACTATTCGTTTTTTAGATTTTAATTTGTAATTTTCTGGTTTTAATGCTCCATTTAAATAATTAGTTTTTTCAATTTATATTCTCAGGTTTTAATGTTACATTTTTAATTATTAAATTTCCATTTTCATTAATTGTTTATATTACTTCATTTGCATAAAATGAATAACAATAATAATTATTGATATCATTTTACATTCAACATAGTTTAACTATATAAAATTTTCCAGCCAATGTTTCAAATAATTGAAAAAAGTAGTGTAAAAATATATACAATGTATATTTTTTTTCTTCAAAATTGCGTGTTTTAAATTCATACAATTATTAATCAATACATTTTCAATCATTTTCATTAATGTTTTTTATTAACAAAATTAATTTTACAATGTGTATAGGTATTGAATTACACCGGTGATTAGAAAATCGCTAGGAAATTTCACAATCATTCAACACTTTCAAATTGTATTACACTCATTGTTTATCGCATGCTTTTATCATTTTGTTTGCCAATTTTTTTAGACTTTGCTAAGCTTGCAGCTGCCGAAGAGTCCAGCGATGAGGACCTTCCAGGTATGATCGTGTGGAAAAATCCATTTTTCTTCCTTTAAGCAAGTTTCCCAGTAATAATGTTGATGTAAATGCATTTTTACAAGTTTTTCCTAACTTAAACAGCGCTATTAACAAACAAGATATTTTTAAATAATATTTAAACAATTTTTAATATTTCACGAGTTAATTCGTAAAAAGGAAAAATTTTGGATTTTGAATACAATTTTATTTATTTTTTCATCACCTCACTAAATCAATAACACTTTTGTCTCGAAATGTGAAAAATCAAAAATTTATTAATTTCCCTGACAAAAGTATTGGATTGAATTTCAATCAGATTGAATAAGTTTTAATCAGTATTCTTCCGGGTCATTCTGAAATTTGTTTCCGAGCCAATCAGTTTTTATCCGAATCTAAAAATGGATGTAACTTGACGAAATATTCTCTCCGAATCATTCCGAATTAATCCGTTTTATTCCGAAGCTAAATTTTAATCCGTTTGAATCACGTTATTTCATTCCGAATCAATCAGAATCAATCCGTTTCATATTCAAATAGACCAGAATAAAATTGAAACGGATTGATTCGGAATGATTCGGAAAGAATTTTTCGTCAAGTTACATCCATTTTTAGATTCGGATAAAAACTGATTGGCTCGGAAACAAATTTCGGATTGCCCCGGAAGAATTCTGATTAAAACTTATTCAAACTGATTGGAATTCAATCCGATACTGTCGCCAGGGTTACATGATTTAAGATTATACATAGAAGATACATTTTTTTAATTGATATATTTAGTTTTAGTAATTTACTTTATTAATTTTTAATTTAGAAACAGTTACTAATTTATTATTCTATTATTACTATTTATTATTTAGTACTACATATTTATTATACTTGTCTATATTACAATTATTTATTCTATATCACTGGAACGATCAATTCTGTTCTACCTGAGATCAATGTTTTCTAAATTTATTTATATCCAAATGTACTTATTATATTTATTATATTTACAAAATTTATATTCGCAGGACCATTTAGAAAGTAAGACTCGCTACTAAAGGCTTTAATTAACAATTAACCAAGAATTAATCGCCATTTTGAACTGCTTTAACTTGGAATCTGCTTTTAGCAAAACGTGACAATTTCGAAGCAATGATTATAAAACTTTTTCAGGACTTCTAGATCCGCCCAAAGGCTTCCGGCAAATTTTGAAGGAAAAGGGACCAGAAGGTTTTGCAAAAGCGGTTCGTGAACACAAGGGTTTACTGCTGATGGACACAACTTTTCGAGATGCGCATCAATCTCTTTTGGCAACTCGAGTCAGATCGCATGATTTGCTCTTAATTTCGCCCTTCGTTGCTCACAAATTTAGCAATCTTTACGCCCTCGAAAATTGGGGTGGAGCGACATTTGACGTGGCTTTGAGATTTTTGCATGAGTGTCCTTGGGAGAGACTCGAGGACATGAGAAAAGCTATTCCCAACATCCCTTTCCAGATGTTGCTCAGAGGAGCTAATGCCGTTGGCTACACCAATTATCCTGACAATGTTGTCTACAAATTTTGCGAACTTGCAGTTCAGACTGGAATGGACATCTTTAGGGTTTTCGATTCGCTTAACTATCTACCAAATCTTATTCTGGGTATGTTTGATCTTAAAAAATAAACTAATTAAAGAACTTTTTTTCTGCAAATTTCTAAATATTTCTTAAATAAAGTTCTATAATATCTCAATTAATTTGTTGGTACTAATTTAAAACATTATTTTTCGTCAAATTTGAATTTAAAAAATGTCCAAACAATACTTTCGTTCATTGAAGTGTTCAGAATTTTAAGTTCATAAAATATTTAATTTTTTTGTCACAGTTTAAAGCAGGAGAAAAATCTGTAAAATAAGCAAGAACAACAAGACAACTTTTAGACTTTCTTTTTAGAGTGAAAGTTAGTAAAATAAAAAGATTTATGTGTACAGAATATTTTTGAAGAAATAGTTCTTGTGTTTTATTTGTAAAAGAGAAAGGAAAGAAAGAAAGAAAGAAAAGAGAAAAAATGTATTTTTATAAGAAAAACTATTGTCTGGATGAAAACGAACTTATCTATTGATCAGAATTTAAAGAGTAAAATAAGTTATTGTTTATGATCATAAAATTTGGAATGTTCAAATGAACGAAATTATTATTTTAACTTTTTCCAAATTCAAATATTTTCACAGAAAAAAAATTTTTGTTCAAATGAGCGTTCAAAACTTTAGGGACATTATTGTTTGAAAAAATATTTTTGAAGAATCAATTATCGGAGAATACTGAATAGAATGTTTGTCTGGACAAAAAATAACTTCATCTACTAACTTTTTTTTACCTTTTTGAATCCAGTAGGATTTTTTTTTTATCCAGAGTACCCAACAGTAGATAATGATATACAGTAGATATTTTTTTATTTTCTGTAATGTTAATTGACATTTTTATTTCTGCTTATTATTATTAGTTTTTAGAATTAATCTAAAGTAACCTGAACGTGTTTTATTGACAGAATACTCGCAATTAACACTTAAAAATGAAAAAAACTAATTTATGGTATCGAAAAAAAATTGGCCTTATATAAATATCCATGGTTTTCATAATAAAGAATTAAAATTTCTTAGGGTTTGTAAATGTGTTATTATCAAAGCCTGTTGCTTAAAAAAGATTATATTTCTTCATTAAGCGTTTGTTTTCTTTATTTGCAAATATTTCAGCACTTTTTTTACTTTATTCTAACAGTAGATAATCAACAGTAGATAGTCCAAAATATTTCCTAACTAAATTAGGAGCAGTGTCGCCTATTCCGACTTTTACCGAATAAAACCGATTGCGACGAATAAGTGAGCTGAGCTAATTTGTTTTCAACGTTTTCAATGTTTGATACGTTTGATATAACTTTTGATATGAAAATTACATTAAATTAAGAAAGTACTTATTAATTACATAAATAAGTTGTAACACAAAAGGATTTAGGTAACTAATTGTTCATATATAGATTTCAAATCAGAGATGCCACGGACCCTCTACAAACACATCTGTGCAAGTCTTTGAAAAGTTGTGTGATTGGTCGAAAGGAGCGGGGTGGTTTGAAATCGTTTAATTAAAAGAGTTTCAAACCACCCCGCTCATTTCGACCAATCAAACAACTTTTCAAAGACTTGCGCAGATGCGTTTGTAGAGGGTCCGTGGCATCTCTGTTTCAAATTTCGCGTTCTTTTAAGCTCATACGTTAGGTTAGGTATAGCAGAAAGAACAAATGCCAATTTCTTGTTCTCAGTCGACACAAAATATCAAATGAATCCCAATTCGAATAATGTTTTGTTTAAATATTATAGATTGCAGTGCGTTTTCTTAACGAATCGATTATATTTGCAAGAATATTTGTAAACAAATGTGATTCCGGGTAAATACTTGTTTTACAGCTTATATACCTCTTAAATTAAAACCGATTGTCTACTGTTGCAAGGACGCTTTCAATGCCGTGTATTTCGACTGTATAGTAAAAACATAAAAAATAGATAAATATCCAATTTTATGGTGAGTTTGACTATTGAATTGATTAATTGAATACGTTAACTTTATTTTAGTAACAAAAATTGTATTAATTACTTCAGTCTGAAGTCATTTGATGTGTTAGAATTTTTCACTATCTACTGTTTGGTGGTCTCCCCTAACTGATTATTCAAATCCAATAATACAGGGTCTTCCTCAGGGGTGTCGACTTGTGTATGGTACGTCTGCAAATACCAAAGAGCAAAAAAGTCGCCCTGTGGAATTCCATATGGAAAAATTACAGACAAAACATAAATTCCTTAATAAGAATTTGGATAAAAGATAATTTACAATTTGAAGAAAAAGATTAAAATTAAAAAGAAACATTTATTTTGCAAAATTAATTGAAAAATGACGAAAGAAATTGAAAATAATTTGATAAATAATGAAACTAATTTGTTATTGAAGGAAATAATTAAAAATGCTAGTTTTATTTGAAAAAATTAAAGAAAATAAGTTTAAATAACTTGCTGAAATTTTGAATTTAAAATATAGGGGGAATATTGAAAAATAATGAAAATCATTAGAAATTGAAGCAAAATTTTTAAAAATTTTTAAAAATAGATGGAAATTGTAGCAAATAGTTGAAATCAGTCCAAAGGAGTTCAAAGAATTATAATATATATAACTGCATACAGTTATAATTATAATTGTAGTTTTGCTTATCCCAAATAGATTCTGTAATTTTTACAATTACAATTGCAATTATTTTCTTTTGTTACAAATATATGTTTTAATTTTTTCAATTATTTTTAACAAACTAAAATTACTTTCTTCAATTTTTTATTATTTTTATTACTTTGCAAATATTTCCTCGTATTTTCTATTACTTTAAGTATTCTTCAATTAATTTCCTAGAATATAAAATATTTTTCTCAAAGTTTAATAATTTTCTTCAATTTTCAATTATTATTGTTATCATTATGCATCCACTTTTTAGTGTTTTAATCATTCTTCAATTATTTTTCTTAAATTTCAATTACTTAGTCAATTTTTAATTATTTTTTTTTTTTTTCATTTGCAATGATATTCACAATTTTTATATTATTTTGAATATTTGTTGATTAATTCCGAAAATTTTCGATTATTTCTATAATGTTGTAATTATTTTCCTGAATTTGAAATTCTTGAGATCATTTTGTAATCAGCTACTTTCTCTTACTTTTGTATTTTTTAAAATTATTTTTCTAAAATTGCAATGATTATCTACAAATTTTAAGTAATTTTATCATTTTTCAAATATTTTCTTCTAAGATTTTGATTATTTTTCAATCTTTCCTCTAAATTTGAAGTTCATAATTAACTTTAATTTCCAAGTATTTTTATCCTTTTTTAAGTAATCTTGTTTTTCTATATTCTGTCATTTTTACAATTATTTTTTACAAATTTTTATTAAATTCTTTAATTTTTAATTATTTCTATAATTTTTTAATCAGATTTTGTCAATTTCAATTATTTTTTGCTTCCTCATAGACGAAGTTTTGTAATCGTTAAGATTTTCGATTTTCCAAAAATAGTCTAAATCGAATCATTTTCATAAAAAATAGATAAATATCCAATTTTATGGTGAGTTTGACTATTGAATTGATTAATTGAATACGTTAACTTTATTTTAGTAACAAAAATTGTATTAATTACTTCAGTCTGAAGTCATTTGATGTGTTAGAATTTTTCACTATCTACTGTTTGGTGGTCTCCCCTAACTGATTATTCAAATCCAATAATACAGGGTCTTCCTCAGGGGTGTCGACTTGTGTATGGTACGTCTGCAAATACCAAAGAGCAAAAAAGTCGCCCTGTGGAATTCCATATGGAAAAATTACAGACAAAACATAAATTCCTTAATAAGAATTTGGATAAAAGATAATTTACAATTTGAAGAAAAAGATTAAAATTAAAAAGAAACATTTATTTTGCAAAATTAATTGAAAAATGACGAAAGAAATTGAAAATAATTTGATAAATAATGAAACTAATTTGTTATTGAAGGAAATAATTAAAAATGCTAGTTTTATTTGAAAAAATTAAAGAAAATAAGTTTAAATAACTTGCTGAAATTTTGAATTTAAAATATAGGGGGAATATTGAAAAATAATGAAAATCATTAGAAATTGAAGCAAAATTTTTAAAAATTTTTAAAAATAGATGGAAATTGTAGCAAATAGTTGAAATCAGTCCAAAGGAGTTCAAAGAATTATAATATATATAACTGCATACAGTTATAATTATAATTGTAGTTTTGCTTATCCCAAATAGATTCTGTAATTTTTACAATTACAATTGCAATTATTTTCTTTTGTTACAAATATATGTTTTAATTTTTTCAATTATTTTTAACAAACTAAAATTACTTTCTTCAATTTTTTATTATTTTTATTACTTTGCAAATATTTCCTCGTATTTTCTATTACTTTAAGTATTCTTCAATTAATTTCCTAGAATATAAAATATTTTTCTCAAAGTTTAATAATTTTCTTCAATTTTCAATTATTATTGTTATCATTATGCATCCACTTTTTAGTGTTTTAATCATTCTTCAATTATTTTTCTTAAATTTCAATTACTTAGTCAATTTTTAATTATTTTTTTTTTTTTTCATTTGCAATGATATTCACAATTTTTATATTATTTTGAATATTTGTTGATTAATTCCGAAAATTTTCGATTATTTCTATAATGTTGTAATTATTTTCCTGAATTTGAAATTCTTGAGATCATTTTGTAATCAGCTACTTTCTCTTACTTTTGTATTTTTTAAAATTATTTTTCTAAAATTGCAATGATTATCTACAAATTTTAAGTAATTTTATCATTTTTCAAATATTTTCTTCTAAGATTTTGATTATTTTTCAATCTTTCCTCTAAATTTGAAGTTCATAATTAACTTTAATTTCCAAGTATTTTTATCCTTTTTTAAGTAATCTTGTTTTTCTATATTCTGTCATTTTTACAATTATTTTTTACAAATTTTTATTAAATTCTTTAATTTTTAATTATTTCTATAATTTTTTAATCAGATTTTGTCAATTTCAATTATTTTTTGCTTCCTCATAGACGAAGTTTTGTAATCGTTAAGATTTTCGATTTTCCAAAAATAGTCTAAATCGAATCATTTTCATCTAAAAGGCGTAAATTTTCATTCTTAAGCAAATGTCCAGATGTATCTGTGTGTGTATGTGTGTGTGTGTATAGCGTTTTTTGTCGCCAGAAGTCTTGAATGGATTTCAATAAAATTTGGATGACTTATTACGCTCATGAATATCTAAATTGGGACATCGGAATTTTTTAAAATTCCCTATCACATTTTTTTGAGCATCTTTTTTCATAAAAAAAATCGTTTTTTGCCAAAAATATTTTCCATGCTAAATAATTCATGTTTTTCATTTTTTTGCATTTAAAATTATTTTTTTTCATAAATTCTCCTATTTACTTTTATATTATTAATTTATTGCATTCTCTGTGAGAAAGAAAATTATTCTGTTTACTTGGAAGCGAAATGTCCATGCAATGAACATAATTTTCACCTAGTTTTAATAAATTCTCTAATTTTTTTTATTATTTATCTCAAATTCCGGTTATTTTTTTAATTCAAAATTACTGTTGTAATTCTGCAATAATTTTATTTTATTACAAATATATGTGTTGTAATTTTTTCAATTATTTTTCACAAATTAAAATTATGTTCTTCAATTTTTATTACATGCTTTGCAAATATTTTCTTGAATTTTTAACTATTTTCAATATTCCTCAATCAATTTCCTATAGATTTTAAAATATTTTTCTGAAATTTTAGTTATTTTCTTAAATTTTTATTTATTATTGTCATCATTTGCAATCAATTTTTTTAATTTTTAATTATTTTTACTATCCCTTAAATAAATTCCTAAATTTTCAATTATTTTTTCAATTTACATTTTCTTTTATCTTTTTGCACATATTTTGTAATTGCAAAAACCTTTTAATTAGATATAGTAATTATGTTTTAATTTATATCCTAAATTTTCATTTATTATCTCAATCTAAGTTATTGTATTCACTTTTCTATATTTTAATCATTTTTCAATTATTTTTCCCAAATTTCAATCAAGTTCGTCAATGTCTAATTTGTAATGATTTTCACAAATTTTTTATTATTTTGATTATATTTGTTTATAAATTCCGAAAATTTATTCGAAATCAAATAAATTACGCTAATTAAGAAACTCTTTAATTTAACATTGCTTTATTTATCTCCCCCCTCCCCTCGGTCAATATTAAGTGTTGTAGATGGCAAAAATTTACAAGTCGCCGCCTCTGGGTCTTTCTGTTTATAATTAGAATTAAAATTGAATCTTTACAGGTATGGAGGCTGCAGGAAAAGCAGGTGGTGTTGTGGAAGCGGCAATTTCGTACACCGGAGACGTGAGTGATCCATCGCGAACAAAATATGATCTCAAATACTACACAAATTTGGCGGATGAACTGGTAAAGGCCGGAACTCACGTTTTATCAATTAAGGACATGGCTGGTCTTTTAAAACCGAAAGCTGCTGGTCTTCTTATTGATGCCATCAGGCAGAAACATCCAGACATTCCAATCCACATTCACACTCACGACACTGCAGGTGCCGGAGTTGCTTCTATGCTAGCATGTGCCGAAAACGGAGCTGATGTTGTTGATGTTGCTGTTGACAGCATGTCCGGCATGACTAGTCAACCCTCCATGGGAGCTGTCGTTGCTTCCCTTCAAGGTATTATTAAAAATAATATATCTTTGTTGATTTTCTAATATTTTTAACAGATTTTATATTTGTCATTATTCATACTATTTTTCCTCACTTGGGATAAATAACACCGGCACACAAAAGAAAATTAATTTAGATTGCCAAATAGACCAAACTAGTCAATTCTTACGTATTTTGGATCGCTGAATCCGAAACCGGGGTCGGTTTTCAAAAGTTAGCTCTCATTTGTTTTCTAACCCCAAAAAACCACAAATTTAAGTTTAACCTGTTGAAGTATGCATAAAAGCTGTTAAAAAACATGAGTCTTAAACTGTTGTAAACTGTGAAGTATCACCTTTAATTTAAGCCCAGAAAACTTAAAAAATATTCAGTAGTTCCCGAGATATGAGTCAAAACGTTAAAGCATATTTTTCTGAAAAACCATAATTTTCAGATTAAGTCACAATTCCTTTGACTTTTAAGAAAAAAAGGCTCACGTTTTAAATCATATCCCAGGAAATACTGAATATTTTTTAAGTTTTCTGGGCTTAAATTAAAGGTGATACTTCACAGTTTATAACAGTTTGAGACTCATGTTTTTTTAACAGCTTTTATGCATACTACAACAGGTTAAACTTAAATTTGTGGTTTTTTGGGGTTGGAAACAAATGAGAGCTAACTTTAGAAAACCGACCCCGGTTTCGGATTAAGTGATCCAAAATACGTAAGAATTGACTAGTCTGGTCTTTGGCAATCCACATTAATTTTTTTTTGTGTGCCGGTGTAATTTAGAAAATTTACTACTAGGAAAAGCTACCGGTTAACTGAAAGTTAAATTCTAAATTACAGATACTAAATTTGATACCAATCTGGAACTAAGCGATATTTCGGAGTACTCAGCTTATTGGGAACAAACTCGAACCTTGTACGCTCCATTCGAATGCACGACGACTATGAAATCCGGAAATGCAGACGTGTACCTTAATGAGATTCCGGGAGGACAGTACACAAATTTGCAATTCCAGGCGTATTCACTAGGACTGGGAGATTTTTTCGAGGATGTGAAGAAAGCTTATAGAGAAGCTAATATGCTTTTGGGTGATATAATTAAAGTAACTCCTAGTTCCAAGGTCGTTGGAGATCTTGCCCAGTTCATGGTCCAAAATAAATTGAGTGCTGATGGCGTATTGCAAAAGGCTGAAGAATTATCTTTCCCGAAATCTGTGGTTGAATTTCTTCAGGGTGCGATTGGTGAGCCGTACGGAGGATTTCCAGAACCGCTGAGATCAAAAGTCCTGAAGGACATGCCGAGAGTGAAAGGAAGACCGGGAGAGTTTCTTGCTCCCCTTGACTTTGAGAAGTTAAAAAGTGAGGTGAAAGAAAATCATCCTCAAGCTACTGACAGAGACGTAATGTCGGCAGCTCTTTATCCAGAAGTGACGAATGATTATCTCACGTTCAAGGAATCGTTCGGACCTGTTGATAAACTGGAAACGAGAATATTCCTTACGGGACCTAAAGTTGGTGAGGAATTCGACGTTACGATTGAGAAAGGAAAAACTTTGGGTATCAAGACCCTAGCTATGTGTGAAGATCTTACGTCCAATGGAGAACGCGAAGTCTTCTTCGAGATGAATGGTCAATTGAGGTCTGTCTTCATCAAGGATAAAGAGGCAGTTAAGGTAATTTACGCAGAATTATTTCTTTAGAATTTAGAAACTTGTTGATTAATTCTTATTATATTTTGAAAAGAGTGGAATAAGATGTGGGATCAAATAGAAAATAAAATTAGATAAGACATTAAAAGAGTATAGGATAAGATAGAATAGAATAAGGTGGAATAGAAAAGAGGACAGATTAGAATAGACTAGAGTAGAATAGAATAGACAAAAATTCAAATAGAAGAAAATGGAAAAGAATAAAGAATAAAAAAGAGAAGAGAATGTGATGGAATAAAATAAAGTAGTATAGAAGAGGATAGAAAAAATGGGGAATATAATCGAAAAAATAAATAAAGAGAATAGGTTAAAGAAGAATAAAAAAGGGTGGACAGAGAAGATTAAACTTAAGTAGAATAAAATTAAAAATAATATGCTTAAAAACAAATTAGAGAATAGAATAGAATAAAATTTAATAGATTAGAAAATAATGGAATCAGCATATAGAAAACTAGAAAGTAGCATGAAATGGAAAAGAAAAGGATATAATAGACAAAGAAGAGAATAGAATAAAGAAGAATAGAAGAGAGTAGTGCATTATGAAGATAGAAGAAGGTAGAATAGAAAAGAATAGGATAGAGTAGAATAGAACAGACAAAAATTCAAGTAGAATAAAATGAAAAAGAATGAAGAATAAAAAAAAAGAGAATGTAATAGAATAAAATAAAGTAGTATAGCAGAGGATAGAAAAAATAAGGAATACAATCACAACAATAAATAAAGAGAATAGAATAAAGAAGAATAAAAAAGGGTGGATAGAGAAGATTAAACTTAAGTATAATAAAATTAAAAATAATATGCTTAAAAACAGATTAGAGAATAGAATAGAATAAGATAGATTAGAAAATAATGGAATCAGCATATAGAAAACTAGAAAGTAGCATAAAATGGAAAAGAAAAGGATATAATAGACAAAGAAGAGAATAGAATAAAGAAGAATAGGAGAGAGTAGTGCATATAATAAAGATAGAAGAAGGTAGAATAGAAAAGAATAGAATAGAAAAGAATAGGATAGATTAGAATAGAACAGACAACAATTTAAGTAGAATAAAATGGAAAAGAATGAAGAATAAAAAGAGAAGAAAATGTAATAGAATAAAATAAAGTAGTATAGAAGAGGATAGAAAAAATAGGGAATATAATCAAAAAAATAAATAAAGAGAATGGATTAAAGAAGAATAAAAAAGGGTGAAATAGAGAAGATTAAACTTGAGTAGAATAAAATTAAAAATAATATGCTTAAAAACAGATTAGAGAATAGAATAGAATAAGATAGATTAGAAAATAATGGAATCAGCATATAGAAAACTAGAAAGTAGCATAAAATGGAAATGAAAAGGATATAATAGACAAAGAAGAGAATAGAATAAAGAAGAATAGGAGAGAGTAGTGCATATAATAAAGATAGAAAAAGGTAGAATAGAAAAAAATAGAAAAGAATAGGATAGAATAAAAGTTCTATTCTATTTTAATGTCCATATTAAAATGGAAATAAAGAGTAGAGGGAAATATAAAAAACGTTGGAGAATGGAATAAAATTAAGAAGAAAAAATAGTATAAAATGAAAGTGGATAGAGTAGAGGCGAATAAAAGGGAATAAAATAAATCAGAGTAGTTAAACTGAAAATAATATAAAATAATAATATACAAAGAAGAATGAAACAATAAAGTATAATATCATAAAAAAGAATAGCATAGATTAAAAGAGAATAAAATGAAATTGCATAAAGAATACAAAGTCGAAAATCAAAAATAGAATACAATTGAATAAACTAGAATAAAAGTGAGTACATAAGAATTAAAAATAGAAGTGAATAGATGACCTCTGCTGTTTCACAGTGATCTTAAATAAATAAATAAAATAAATAAATATAAGTAAATAAGGAGAGAATAAAATAGAACGGAATAATAAAATATAAAACAATATTACAATAACAATATAAAATAATAGAAAAATAAAAAAGAATTTCATAGGAAGGAATAGGAGAGAAAATAAAATAATGAAATAAAATATGAAGTTGTAAATAATAAAATAAAATAAAATATTATAAAAAAGAACAAAGAAGAATATGGGTGAACTGATGTCAGTTGAAAAGAATACAAAAAATAGCAGAATAGAATAAAATATATCGAAGACAATAAAGGCTACTAAAATCTAAAAATAAGTAGAACAGTAAAACAGAAGATGATAGAAAATAAGAAATCAAGAATAAAAAGTAGAGTAGATAAAAAAACAAGAGAATGTTACAGAGAATGTTAATAAATAAAATAAAAAATAAAGATAATTTAATAGAAGAGAATGGAAAAGATCAGTAGAGATTAAAATATAATGCGAAATTAGGAGAATAGAGAAAAAAGGGTAGAAGAGAATATTAGACATTTTTTTAAAAGTGCTCTCTAAATCTGAATTAATGATAAAACGGTCACTAACTTAAATTAGTAAAAACAATCACTATTTTTCGTAAAATTTTCCTGTACTTAAATAAGTAAATTTTAATTTTTTACTAAGTTCGAATAAGCGAAAACTGACTAGAACATAATTCAAATTTTAACTAATTTTTTGCGACTGCTCTCGAAATCTAAATTGGTAAAAAATCGGTTACTAATTTAAATAAATTAAATTTTCTACTAATAAATACTAATTTATTTTTACTAATTTTTGTTACTATAATAAATTGTCTACTAATCTACCAATAAAATAGTGGAGTTCAACTAAAAATTCATGAAAATTTGTACTAAAATGAATCGTATCTTTTACTAATGTAGATTAGAGGAATTTATCACTAATTCCGATTTTGAAAGTGTATGAAAGCAAACAGGAAATAATAGAAGAGAATAAAAGTGAATAAAATAAAAGAAATTGAAAAATAGAATATAAGATAAAATAAAAGAAAACAATTCTGAATAGAAAATAGTAGGATAGAATGGAAGAGAAGTAAAATGGATGGAATATAGCAGAGAATAGATTCTAGGAAAGTAGAAAATAATTAAGTAAAATAAAAAAGAATAGAAGATAAAATGAAGATAAAAGAGAATAAAACTAGAAACGAGAATATAAAGTAGCAAGCAAGAGAAGAAAAGAAGAAAACAAAATAAATAAATAAAAGAGAATGAAAGAAATTAGTATAGAAAAAAATAAAAGAAAATTGGGGAGAGGAAAATTAAAGGGAATAGAAGAGGATAAAATAAAATAGAAAATAAAATAAAATATAGAAGAGAAGAAACAGTGTAAAAAAAAGAAAATTAAAAAAGAGCAAACGCCCATAGATAAGAATAAATAATTAGAATATAGAGTAGATAGCAATAGAACAGAATAGAAAAAGACAGAATAGACTAGTATAAAATAAAATTGGAAAAAAAACATAAATTACAATAGAAATTAATAATGTATATTAGAAAAAAAACAATTTGTTCTAAAAAAAACAATTTAACTTTAGGTCGAAGTCTACAAATTTGAAAAATTAACGTCCAACCGGTTTTCTGACAACGAATACAAAGTGGATTTAGAAATTATTAAAAAAGATGAAAGTAGAAGAAATTTTGTTAAATCCAAAAAAAGAAGAGAGTTGAGAAAAATAATAGTAATATTTCATTTTGATTATTTTTCATTCCTTATTTAAAAAACTGATTCAGAACAATTTCTATAATTTGAAGTTTTTTGTTTAAATTATAATCAGTATCAATACACAATTGAAAAAAAATTGTAATGGATTTTTTTGTTTATTTCATCAACAGTTAATAAATTTCAATTATCTAGTTTTAAATTTTGAATTATCATAGTTTTGCTAAAACGGAACGTTCCAAAATCTCTATAAATATATATTTTTTAAAAAAAAAATTATCTTGTTGAAAGATAAATAAATTAAATAAATATTTATATAGCTTGAGAAAAATTTATCTTTTTTCTCGATTATACATAAATGAAATGTAAAAAATAAATAAAAAAAGAATTTAATTCATAAACTTGATTAAACTGTGTGATTATGTTTTCGAAAAAATAATATAAAAATTGGCATTTTTGTTTTCAGGAACTTCATATTCATCCAAAAGCCAGTAAAGCGGATAAAAATCAAGTGGGTGCTCCGATGCCAGGATCTGTGATAGATATCAGGGTGAAAGTTGGAGATATCGTAGAAAAAGGAGCAGCTTTAATTGTCCTATCTGCGATGAAAATGGAGATGGTCGTCCAGGCACCAAAGGCCGGTAAAATTAAATCCCTCAACATTTCGCAAGGAATGAAACTAGAAGGCGAAGACCTTCTTCTAACAATGGAAGACTAGTTATTTTCAGAACGAGCTGGTCTCGTCGGACATATATGTTTAAAAAATTCTTAAACGAACATAAAAACCTAAAAAAACTAAGAAAGAATTTTTTTCTTAAACAATTGTAGAAGAGTTCTTTTAAGAATTTACGAAGAATTTCCTCAAAATTCGTAATAAGTATTTCTTAAAAAATTATAAAGGAATTTCTTAAAAAATTGTAAATTTATTTCTTCAAGAATTGAAAAACAAAATTTCTCATAAATTTAAAAAGATTTAAAAGAGAATGAAAAGGAATTTCTGAAAAAAAATAGAAAAGAATTTCAGAAAGATTGAAAAAAGTGAAAAAAACAATTTGTAAACAAATTACAAAGAATAGATAATTATTCCTAAAAGAATATAAAAATGAAAAAAAGAAAGGAGAGAAAGATTGAAATAATAATCTCCAGAAGAGTTTACACACTTGCAATTAAAAAATCGTTATAAAATGACAAATAAAAATAATGTAAAAGAATGGAAGTGTAAAAATGAAAACAATCATTTCTGAACGAATAGAAATGGGAAAACGAAACAAGAATTTCTAAAGAAAACAAAAATAACTCAAAGTATTGTTGGGAATTATAAAAATAGGTGTCAATTAAACAATGTCCAAACTAAAAATTCTGATGACTAAAAAAACACTTTTGTGAAAAGTTGTAAAAACATTTTTACAGAAAACACTCCAGGTCAAATTACTAAATTGAACAAGTTTCGATAAACTCCAACGACTATTAATGTTATTTTAATTAACTGTCAATGTTTTAAAATTAAAAAGATGAATACTTGTAAAATTAAATTTTTATAAGACTAAATTATAAACCAATATTTGTAATAACAATACTGATGATACCAGAAAGTCCCTCATCAATATCCTTATTACAATATTGAAGTTCAATGATTAGTCGATTTTTAAGCAAGACTGTATTAATCATAATGAGTGAGATAAAAAAAATTGCAAACTCATTTGTAAAAAGAACAATGAATAATTCCCGAAAATTAAACGAAGGCACGAATACAATTTTATATATAAAAAGCACAAAAAAAAATAAAAATAAAATATCATCATTGCCGTATTAAAGCCTTATTAAATTGAATCTAAAGTAAGTCCGAATATCACATTTTTAAGCAATTGTTAATGTAGAAAGAAAACAAAGATGTAAAAATTTTGCGTCAATAATGAAGGAAGAAAAAAGGTCTTTTATGAAAATATAGCTATTAGAGAAAATAGTGCTTCCAAATTACAAAATAAAAAAACAAAAAAAATTAGTGCTAAAATATATTGGAGTTAATTTATTAATTTTTTTTTAATTATATTTTTTAATTATTTTTTTTTAGATTTTAAAATTTGTAACGAAAGAGTTACATATAGATACTATTTTAATGATTGTACAAACTACATAAAATTGAATATAAATTATATTTAATGCATGATTCTTTGGTGCTTCAAAAATAGATTTTTGAAAATCGTGACCTAAAAAATGGAGAAAAACTTTGTACGTTTATTGTATAATCGATAGAGTTTTTGTCTTGGTCAACGAATGTTTTGTTATTCGAGTTTTTGTAACCAAATTTAAAACTAAATCTTGGTAACTCAACTCGAAATTTTTCTATGTAGATCAAAATATGTAATAAAAAAAAATAGAAAAATATTGAATACCGAAATGTTTAATATTGCTTATAAAATTGTTCTTAATTACAATATTTGTACATAATTAGAAAGATGGAAAAATTAAACAATGTTACACACTGTTAAACAATAGAATAATTTTTTTATTCGAGTAAGAAGTAATTTTTGTTTATAAATATAAGAACAAAAAATATATTTGTAAATTAGGTGCAAGGAATAGTGTTTTAATAAATTGTATGTTTTTCAGTCATTAACAGCTTGCTCTCTGAATTTGAAAACAGTGGCTAAATTCTCACTGTGTCAAATTTATAGAGTATTTTTAAAAAGAGTCAAGTAAAGAAACGATAATTGATGCATTTTAAACACCCCAATGATTTTTATTCTATTATTTTTAAAATAGAAAAAAGCTTGAAAATAGTTTTAAGTTTAAAAAAATTCATTTCTGTAATAGAGCTTAATATCACTAGAAATCATCGAATAATAATTCTTTATACTTAATATTCCATATTTCGTCTTGCTGCACATTTTATAGATTATAATATATATTAGAAAACAATTATTAAACAAATGCCATAAAATACAATTACCGAACAATTTTAAAGAGTCTTAAATTCTTAGATCTGATTTTGCTAAAATATTGTAATTTATTAAGTTTAATAATAAATTAAATAATTAATTTAAATGTTTAATTATAAACGCTGTGTAATTTTCATCCAAAGAGAACTGAAATAATTGTACAGTTTTTCTTTAACCACAAATACAAATTAATGTCTGTTAAATAATGAAATATATTATATGAAACTTTAAACTGTATTATTTTATTTATTTCTATTTGCAGAAATCGCGCCTAAAGTACCGCAACTTTCACACAATATCCCTGTTTTATATCTTCATTCTCTACTTTTAAGCAAGTCGGGTTGCAAAATAATTGCATTAAACAATTAGAATTTTGATACTGAAATACTATTTTAAAAATAATCGTTATTTTTTATTTTTGTTTCCATTATTATATGGGTTTTTTCATAATAATTTTACTAAAACTGGAATATTTCCCCATTTAACAAAGAATTTTTCTGATTGGTTGCAGTTATCCAATCAAATTGTCATTTTCTATCACGTGATAAACGTCATTCGTTCTTCATTCACTTGTATGACGCAAAAACACAAAACAACAAAGCTGTCAAAACTCATTTTGAAATCGTGATTTAAAAATTATTAAAAGTTGTTTACAAATTTTCTTTCCGGATTTTCAACACGCATTAGAACATGATTACATCGAATAGTGAAACTTGTGATTTGCAGAATGTTATTTTACATGAAAAAGAGGTTAGAAAGTTGAACAATTATTATTTAAGATCATTTTGTTATAATTGTTCCAATATAATTTCTTTACCTTCTTCTTTTTACTAGCCACAAAGTAATTTGAGTAAAAAACCTAAAAGAATACTAAAATTTTCCGATGGAGATCTTGAGGAATATTCATCAGAAGATGAAACAGACAATAGTTCACAAAAGCAAGCTGTAACTGTTGATCCTGTAAGTTTCTTTTGTTTTTTCTAAATTCCACAGCACTTACGTTAAGTTATTAAAAATAAAATTAATAAAATTGTGTTTACCAAAATGTCTCCGGGTATAAAATATGAATCGTTATATTGAATAACAATTAGAATTAAACATTAGATAAAATAATTGAAATACGTAAAGGCTAAAATACATATAATTAGCCTCATTTCTCGTAAAGTTCTATTGTCTTACAAACACTCTTTACATGACCTTGATCCAAGTAATGATTATTTTAAAAATAACTTATTTTAATAAAGAAAACCTTGAACTGGTTACCGTGGGCATGGTATCAAACGACAACAGCAAGTGGAAAACTTTTAGATGGTTGTGATTATGTTGGAGAATATCTAGCCGATTTTTTTGGCATTACAACTCCAAAATACCAATTTGAAATTGATGAATATTATCGAATACGAGCCGCTGAAGAAGATATGTTAAAAACAGCAGATCTTGAAATGGGAGGTTGGAACGAACGCCACAAAAACAATCTCATTCAAAAAAATGAGGTAAATATTTTTCAAAAAACCAATTTTTTTTATAACAGGGATAAGAGAACGTGTATTTGTTAAAATTGATGAAAAGATAAATTGTTTTTCAAGCATAGCGCTTCAAAAAGATGTTTAAAATTCAATAAATTAATATACAACATTCTATTGAAATTTGTTTTGCAAAAATTTGTATTAAATAAAGTTGTAATTTGTTTGGTATCGAATAGAATTGTACTGAAAGAAATAAAAATCAATTCAAATTTCAATGAAGTAAAGTATCTTTGAATGAAGTAAATTTAAAATCGATTAAAATTTTCATCAATATTAGTTTTTGTCAATAAAAATGAGAATTCATTGAAATACAGGTAGATTAAAATTTGTAAATATGAAAATTTGGATTGTTTGAAAATTGAATTAGTTAAAATCATTAAAATTTATACTATTAAAAATTGAGTGGATTGGAAATAGGATAAATTGAAGGTTGGATCACTTAAAACTTGCATAATTATAAATCCGCGTTAATTGAAATTTAAATCGAATATATAATATTTATATGATTTAGAAAACTTAATCAATGGATTGTAATTTGAGAAAATAAAAAATTGGATAAACTGAAATTTAGATCAAAAACCAATGAAAATTTGAATTTGAATCAGAAAATATTTATACCAAGTAGGAAACTTAAAAAACTCAAAGTAAAGATTTTATTCATTAGAATACATTTAATGCAGTTAACATAAATTTCAATTAATCCAAACTATAATTTAGTTTTTAATTAATCAAAATCTAATTTTCGTTTTAAGGTTAAAATCAATCTATTCAAACTTTGATTTAATAAAATTTTAATTAATTTAAATTTCTTTTAATCTACAATTAAAATCGATCTAAAATTTAATTAATCTAAATTTCTATTGATTCAAAATAAATTTATTTAATTTTCAATTAGTTAAAAATTTAATCACATTTAAAACTTAATTTTTTAAAAAGTCTAATAGATTCAAATTCCACTTAACTTTAATTTAAATAGATCCAAATTTTAATTTACAAAATTTATAATTTATTCAACTTTCATCGATTTAAATTAATATTATATAAATTTAAAATTAGATCTTTTAAAATTGTTTCTTTGTATCAACACTTAATTTATATTTCTTTCTTTTTTTCTTTTTGAAACTGTTTAATTGTTTTCTTATGACTAAAACTTTGTTAAATTGAAGTCACTAATAAAAAATAAAAATTAGTAAAATAGTTGAAAACGGTTACACATCTGTGATCTCTGTTATAAAATAATATAAAACTGCTTTCCTATAAAGAAAGTAGTTTCAATTGCCTTCACAATGTTGTAAATATTCACTATCACTGTTTATATTTTCAGTTGTGAAAACCTAGAAACCAAAATCAATGTATTGTCGCACCGCTTCAAGTACACACGATTTAATGTGATTTGTGGACGATTTTAATTTAAATATAACATCAAATATATTCTAAACTGAATTATTTTTTGCTCTGGTTCAGGTGCAAATGTCTAACTGCTGCGGCTTTTCCTTCAATTTGAGCAATGAATGTAAGAAATTATTTAAAAACTATTTACCATAAATATTCTATTTTTATTGTACTCATTAATTAATAACTAATCAATAATGATTGTACCATACAAATTTTCTATCGCCTAAAAAGTACGAAATATTATACAAAGATAACATTTTTTAATAAATTAATATTGTAAAAAATTTTATTTTCATTTTTCAAAAGTCACTAGGACTAAAATTTGTACAATTTTTTAACTTTAAGGCTAATAAATGCGTTGTCATTTTAAAAACTCTAATTGTATTATTGCCTGTTTAAAATGTGTTATTAAAACAATTAATATGGTTCGTAAATAACCATTCTCGTTAACTGAACTTAAAAACTCAACTAATTAGGAACTTTCGTAAATATTTACCTAAATTGTAATCACACAACTAATATAGTTGAATTGAATAAAGTTTATATAATAAAGAAAGAAAAAAAAAGAAGAAAAAAAAGAAATAAAACAATTTAAGTCTCAGGCACGAATCTGTGCAAAGCACTAGTTAAAATTAGTAACGAGCTTTGAAGACCCTGTGGAAGGTGTCTTTGTAGCCAGGTACCCTTGTATTGTTCAATATGAGCCAACATTTTGTTTGCAATATCTGTTCGAAAAGTTGGAGGTAGATTGCTAATTCCAAGATTTATCACCGCCAATCCCATATTGCTGTTTGGATTGACGCCAACTCCTATCAACGTCCTTCCGATTTTACACGCCGTCAGCATTAAATCTGCCGTTAACTGTAACTCCTGCATTTCCATCGAGGAAAATTTCGAAGTTACATTTCCCTCATAAAGGGAATGAGAAACTCGTTTAATTTGCTTCGTCATTTTCTGAAAATAAAGTGTAATAATTATTATTTTTAAGATTTTAAATCAATTAATTTTGTGGTTGGGATTTTTGTGCACTTTAACAAAATAAATAAAAAGAGGAATCATTAAAATTCCGAAATTCATCAAAAATTCAAGTTTTTAAGATCTGAAAAATTTTGTAAAAATAACTTACCATAAACAAATCAGCTGAAAGATATTCTAGATTAACGTTATCGGGATCAGTTAATAATCTGTATAAAGTAGATCCTCTATTGTCAGGTATTTGTTGTAAATCGTCGGCACTTTGATTTTTACTTAGAATTAAAACGAACGTGTCCACACGTCCTAATTCTAAAATTGCACTTCCAATTTTATACTCCATGTCATAAAACACATGGGAGTCTAGTAATTTACTTAATGATCTAAAACTTGAAAAAAAACCAAGTTAAACTTTTAAAGTAATTAGTAGCAAGACATTATATGAAGCAACTTGATTTAAGATTTTTGTTTTACTCCTACCCTCCAAAAAGTTTCAAAATCGAAAAAAATACCTCTGTTTTTGCGGACAATTTTTAGGGGTGGCTTTTAACCCATTTGAAATTTCTCATTGATTTTACATAGGAAAAACGCACTTTTTCGTAAATTCAATAAAAAATCCTCAAACCATCAATACAGCGAATCACATCTTGAAAAATGCTTAAACAACAATTTTCCATAATTAATTTAATAATTTATTAATATTAACTATGTTTTAAAGGTATATAAACAACCCCTTTTTTAAGCAAACAACAATTTTTTTTAAATTACAAATAAATAGTTTCTTTAGGATTTTTTAACAAAATTGTTACACATCGTCAATTTACGAATGTTTATGGATATTTTTATGTATTTTTCGTTTCTTTAAACAATTTATTATTGTTAAATTATAGCTATTATCCAAATAAACCTAGCGAGTTGTAGTTTTTTCTGACGGAACTATTTTTTATATTTGAAATTAAAAAAATATTCAGTTAGATTAACCAGAACAATCATTTGCAATTGTTTAAATAAATTATTGTTAATAATTAATTCTTTACAAATGCACCTTGAAAGACACAACTTTCACCTAATTTGTAAATTAATGGGCTCTAATTAAAAAAATAAAAATTATTGACTATAAGTTACCACAAGATATTCAGCAAAATTAACTGCAACTACAATTTGCAATTGTTTAAACAAATTATTGTTAATAATTGTTAGTTATTTACAAATAAACAAAGAAAAACACACATTTTTTTTAATTTTACAAGTTTTGTCTTTCTAGGAGCATTTGTAAAAAATTAATAATTATTAACAATAATTTGGTAAACAATTTTAAGTGGTGCCTACGGTTAATTTTGCTAAATATCTTATTGCTTTCAAAATAAAAAGTTAGCAAGGTAAGAAAACTACAACTCACTAGGTGTTTTAGAATAAAAGTTGAAAATTAACAATAATAAATTGTTTAAACAAAGTAAAAATAATAAATTATAGTTAATAATTTGTCTTATTCTAACCAGAGACCTTTTATTTGTAAAATTAGTAAAAAGTTGTGTCTTTCTGGGTGTTATTTGTAAAGAATTAATAAGGCTCCCGCCTCGAATAGCTAAATATCTATTTAAAGAAGCAAAAAGAGAGATCTTTAAAAATTATTTGTCTACTCAACTTAAACCTCATATTTATATAAATTATTTATAATAAAGAAAATATTGTAATTGGTTAGATTTTGTTGTATTTAAAATTATTATAACTATTAACAATAATTTACCTCTTTTTTGGTTTCAATAAAAATAATGAACAATAATTTAAAAAATTAAATAATTAAATTATAATTAGACAGATATTTTATTGTTTAAATTCAAATTTTATTGTTAGTAAATAAAATTTATAAACAATAAAATTAACAAATTTGATAAAATTAAATATTTAGGTATTTAGAGAAATTTGTTATTTAATTGATTTTTTACAATAAAAAAAGATATTTTATACATTTTTGATTAAAAAAAAATGTAATAAAAATAATCTAAAATCTTTTTATAAATTTTAAAAGTTATTTAAATTAATATGTAGCTATAAAGAAGATTTTTGTTAATATTGTAGATTTTTAATTTAATAATTAAAAATATGATTTAGAATAAAATTTTCTTAATATAATAAAATTTATAATAAATTTTAAATATATATAGAGTTTAATTAAAATTAAGATTAAATAAGTCGTAATAAAGTAAATATACTGAAAAGTGTATTTAAAATTTTATAAAATTTAAAGATTTTAAAAATATTAATAAAAATTTAGTTTTGAAATTTAAAAAATTGAAAACAATTGAAAAAAATGTTAAAATGAATATTAAAATAGATAGGTTAATAAATATTTATTTATTTGGGGCCCCCCCCCAAATTTTATTTAATTGTTAATTAAATAATAATATATTAAAATTATTATAATTTGAGCTCTTGAATTTTAGAAATAAAATTCGTTTCCGGGAACGGAAGGTTCCTGGAATAGCTAAATATCTATTTAAAGAGGCAAAAAGAGAGATATTTAAAAATTATTTGCCTACTCAACTTAAACTAATTAGTAACAATAATTGGTTTAAACAATTGTGAATGGTTGTTGTAATTCATTTTACTGAATCCTTTTTTTAATTTTAAATATAAAAAAGTAGTTAAGTCAGAAAAAACTACAACTCGCTAGTTTTATTTGGATAATAACTATACATTAACAATAATAAATTGTTTAAAAAAATTAAAAATACATAAAAATATCTATAATCATTCGTAAATTGACGATATGTAACAATTTTGTTGAAAAATCCTAAAGAAACTATTAATTTGTAATTTAAAAAAAATTATTATGGTTTTCGTTTATGTGGATTGTTTATAACTCTATAAAAATAGTCAATTTTAATAAATTATTAAATAAATTATGGAATATTGTTGTTTAAGAATTTTTTAAGATGTGATTCGCTGTATTGATGTTTCGAGTGATTTTTGAGGATTTTGTAGCAAATTTACAAAAAAAGTGCGTTTTTTCCATGTTAAATCAATGGGAAATTTCAAGGTGTTTGAGACACTCCTAAATATTGTCCGATTTAAAAAATAAGTTTTTTTTTATTTTGAAACTTTTTGAAGGATAAGAGCAAAACATTTAAAAAAAATTTGTTTCCTGAACATTTTTGAACCACTCTAATACTTACTGATGTTTAATTAATCCTGTATGCTCAAAATTATCACATGTTTCGTTAAATCCCATGTCTATTTCAGTAGCTGGATTCCATGATAATCCAGCTCCAATCAAATATCCAACCCACGCAAAACTGTGAGGAGTTAAGTGATGACTTCCAGACCAATGCGCGACAATAATTCCAATCGAGTCTTGCTCCAAGGCTGTTTTTATAGCATTTTTTGTGTTCGCAAACGTTGAAGCTGGACATCCAGCAAGACTATTATAACTTGCAGTTCCTGAACTCGGAAGTACATTTCCCCCCGCAACTCTAAAGGGTTCGGTCCATTCAGAAAAATCGTAATCTGCCTGCAATTAAATTCATTAAGTTAATCAATAAAGTATGTATCCATTGTGTGGTAAAATTAATTAATTTTAGTGATTAAGAATCTTACCTGGAAACCGTATTCAACTAAAATCACGTTACTGGGAACGCTACGAAATTCTACCTTGGAATGTAAACCGTTTGAACAAAGTAACAAAGTTGTGTCAGAATTCAAGTTTAAAATGTGCCAAAGTTCTTGTAAACACGAGTATGATTTAAATACTTCAGACATATCAGTTTCAACAGTTTCATTAATTGATAAACTTAAATCTAAATTATCTGGCTGTACCAATAAACTAGCTAATCTTGGACCCACATGAACATAAGTTAAACTTGGAAATGTTGCCAAAAGCTCTTGAAAAATTGGCCACATTTGGGCAAGATGACGTTGAGTTACATTCGAATCGACATCAAGTGCTGGCACTAAATCCAAGTGACGATCTCTAAAATAGTGAAAAAAAAAACATTTTATTTCGTAAAAGAAATCAAATTAATTAATTATTATACTAATAACATTAACGCGCGCACAAGCGCTCGACAAACTTTGCATTGTTGTTGATCATTTAAAACTATAAATTTTTGCAAATTCAAATAATGAAAATTACAAAATTAAAAAATATATCTGAAAAATGTTGAAAATAATTCACAGTTGAAAACAAAATTCAAAAAATGGATATATAATTACACAATTGAAAAGAATAGCTTAAGAAATTAAACAATAAATATTAAATTTAAACAAAATATAGTTGACAAATTATAGGAATAACTGTTGCAAATAATTGCAACTTGAAACAACTGGATTGACAAACAAAAAAAATAATTGAAATGGAAGAAAATAATAAAAAAGTGAGCAAATGAATTGCAAATTTGAGAAATAAATTAAAAATTTAAGAATTAAATTAAAAATTGAAAAAATAATTGATAATTGAAAAAGAAATTACAAAATGACGAAAATAATTTAAAAACAAAATTCAAAAAATGGCTAGAGTAAATACCCATCTAAACAAAATAATTTAAAAAATCAAAGAATAATTATAAAATTTAAAGATAATAATTGAAAATTGCAATAAATAATTAATCACTGATGGAAATAGTTGAAAAATGACGAGAATAATTGAAAGATTGAAGAAAATATGTCAAAAATTACGAAAATAATTGTCAATTTAAAACAAAATTCAAAAAATGACTAGATAAATAGACAACTGAAAATAATAATTGTAAAAATTAATCAACATTAAATTTAAAGAAAATAATTGCAAATTGAAAAATTAAGAAACTCATAGGAATAATTGTTGGAAATAATTGTACATTTAACAACTGGATTAAAAATCCAAAAAAATAATTGAAAATTGAAGAAATCAATTAAAAATTGAAGAATGGAATTGAAATTTAAAGAATATGTCCTTAAAATTTAAAAAAAGTAATTTAAAAAAGCCAATAATAAATTAATACAGAAGAAAACAAAAATAAACTTAAAAGAATTAAATATTAAAGAAAATGATTGAAAAATTCTACCCTATATAAAATTAAAGAAACTTAATAATAATAAAAAAAATAGAAAAAAGGCGATAATTTTTTAATATTAATGACAATAATTGAAAATTAAAAAGTGGAATTTAAATATGAAGAAAATAAGTAAATTAATGAGAATTAAAGAGAATAATTCTGTGGCTGAAAGGTAAAACAGCACAAGCGCCATTTTATTAAATTTGAGATAATATCAGATTCATATATATTTAGACATGCTTTTTAAAGTTTGATACTTGTAAAACGAGTAAAACATTTATTTACAGAGAAAATAATGAATAATATAATAACACAAGTCCACTTTTGTCGTCGATAAAATAGTATAACGACACAACTCCATTCAGGCTGAGAAAAACAATTGACGCTTTTAAAAAATCACTGATTCTACAAAACGTTTTTTAAGTTATTGATTAAATTGACTTATCATTATGTATTTATATAATATACAATAATTATAAAATATAAAAATATATATATATAAACCTGAAAATGTCTTATTTAAGCCAGAGTTTAAGAGAAAGTAAATCATAACCATTTTTTGAAAATGACATTTAAAAACAAATTGAAGTTAGTTAGATATTACAAATTAAAGATAAAACGACACAACTCCAACAAAATGTAATGTCACAGTAAAAAAATATTAAATTTCTTTAAAATCGAAGCGTTTTATTAAATTTGATAAACGTATTTAAAAAATTCATTAAATAATAAGACTTGTTGCAAAACACCAAAAACATTTGTTGATTTTTCGATTTCACAGAACTAAGAAAAAATTAAAACTCGTTTATCTCGAAACCATGAAAATGGAGTTGTGCTCTTTTACCTTTCAGCCACAGAATTCTAGAATTGAATAATTGATTTGCAATTTTAAAATACTTTTTATAAGTGAAACAAGTAATTGAAAAAATAAGAAAATCATTGAATATTGAGGAATGAACTAAAAAACAATAAAAATAATTGAAAATTAAAGTAAATATTTGAGAATTGAAGAAAATGATTAAAAACTTATGAAATAAATTGGAAATTAAAGAATTAAATGAAGATTTTAAGAAACTAATTGATAATTAAAAGAGAAATTACAATATGCCGAAGATAATTATATATTGACGAAAATAATTAACTATTAAAAATAATAATTAAAAACAAAAAAAATTCAAAAAATGGCTTTATTAATGCACAAACGAACAAAATAATATAAAAAATTAAAGAATAATTATAAAATTTTAAGATAAGCATTGAAAATTGCGAAAAATAGTTGAGAAATCACGAGAATAATTGAAAGATTGAAGAAAATATGTGAAAAATGATTAAAATAATTGTCAATTGAAAACAAAATTCGAAAAATGACTAGATTAGTAGACAACTGAAGAAAATAATTGAAAAAATTAAACACGAAATATTAAATTTAAAGAAAATAATTGAAAATTGAAAAATTAAGAAAATGATAGGAATAATTGTTGGAAATAATTGCACATTTAACAACTGGATTAAAAATCGAAAGAAATAATTAAAATTTAAAAAAAGAATTGAAAATTGAAGAAAGCAATTAAAAATTAAAAAATGGAGTTGAAATTTGAAGAATATAATTAAAATTTTAAAAAGACGAGAATTATTGAATATAGAAGAAAACTATTGAAAACTGAAGAATATAAATAAAAAGTGAATTAAAAATCAAAGAAAATAATTGAATTGTATTTAAAATTAAAGAAACTTAATGATAATCGAAAAAAATAATAGAAAAAAGGCTATAATTTTTTAATATTATAGAAAATAATTGAAAATTGAAGGGATCACAGTTGTTTCTTCGTTCAATTTTAGGTGAAAAAGGGGATTTTGATTTTCAGAAAAGGGAGTTTTGATTTTAAAAAAAGGAGAATTTTGATATTAATAAAAAAAACGATTATATTAATGGTTCAAGTTTTCTTTTACAAAATTTTATTGTTTCTTTTTAACACAGACGTTTTAATTAAAGCAGTTTTTCTAATTTCAATTTTTTTTATCGTAAATTGTCAACAGTTTTTCGAAAATCCAGTCTGTTGCGCCACGAAAATATTATTGCTTATATTTTGTTAAGGATAATTTCTATTTAAATGAAAGTTTCCACAAACAATGAGCAACAAAAAGATTAATAAGTTTTTTCAGTTAAATAATTAAGCATTATTATTAATTATAATTATAAGCCTATCATCTTAAAAATACTTCAAACTATAACTCCTATAAATTTCATTAAAAAAATATAAAGAAATTTTCATTTGTAAACGAATTGAAATTAAAATTTTAATAAAAAAATATGATTACCAGAAAAATTCAGTTTTTTTGTGTTTCTTTTTAAATCGGTAAAAGATAGAAAAAATTTTGTTTCTTAAAAATAAATTTGAAGGTGGTGGGGGAAAAGCGGACACCGCTTTTGAAATTTTATGTGCCCTTATTGAAACCAAAGGTTTATTTACTGAAAAAGAAGGTCAAAGTGGAGAAAAGTCTTGATTTTAGATGTTTTAGGTGATTTTTTCAAAGAAAGGGGATTAGATGAAAAAGGGAATGAACTGTGATCCCTGAAACTGAAAAGTGGAATTTAAATATGAAGTAAATAACTAAGAATTGAAGAGAATAATTATTCTAGAATTAAATACTTGAATTAAAATTTTAAAATAATTTTTATGAGTGAAAAAATTAATTGAAATAATACGAGAATTATTGAATACTGAAGAATTAACTAAAAATCGATAAAAAGAATTGAAAATTAAAGAAAATATTTGAGAATTGAAAAAAATAACTAAAAATTGAAGAATTAAATTGGAAATTAAATAATTAAAAGGAATATCAAGAAAATAACTGATAATTAAAAGAAAAATTACAAAATGACTAAAATAATTGAGAAATGAGGAAAATAATTGACAATTTTTTAAAAATTCGAAAAGTATCGAGAATAATCGTCAAGAGAACAAAATACTAATAAACATGCCTAAAGATTCAAATTTAAATAAATGATAATTAATAAATCGAATTATTTTAATTCCAAATACATACTTGCAATAACGATCAAGAGTGACCATTTCCGTTCTCGAATAACAAAGCTGCCAATCGCAACTTGGAGTCAGTCTTGAGTATAAATGCAAATGTGAAATCTTAAAAGTCGACCACAAGTCGATCATGTGCAATAAGTATTCTATGGTTGGAATACGTCCTCCCGGAGAAATATCCAGCAAAATCCCTCGATGCTTAAACCTAGGTTCATCTTTAATCAATACACTCTCAATTTCACAAACCTCTGGTGTATTTTGATTTTTACTGAGCCTTAAAATTTGCACAAAAGTACAAACAGCGTAATGTAAACCAGCTAAACTTCCAGCGCTGATTTTAATAGCATTCTGAGATATGTGCAGCTGATAACCTTCGGGTACATTAAAAAGTTTCTCATTCACTATACACTCTATTCTATTGTCTCCTAACCAACGTCCTGACGCTGGTTGAACTTCTCCAATTTTTACATCAAATCCAAGTTCCAGTAAATGAGTTCTACTGATTTCCCAAACATCCAGAATTTTATGAATAGATTCGGTACCCTGAAAGTGTAATTGTTATTAAAATAATTATGAATTGGGCAATTCAATGTAAATTAAATTTAAAGTTCATAAGAAATCAATATCTACCTGTATAATGGAAATTAAAAGCTCTTTTCCAACTATAAACGGCGAGGACGAATTTCTGAGTTCCAAAATAGTTTTTGGTTCTGGCCAGATAAGACTATAAATTCCATTTTTAGTAGCTACAGATCTAATTGGACTTTCGATACTAGGTTCTCGATTCGAGATTTCGTATCCTGGGTCTGATGATTTATTTGATTCCAAAGAAGGTTGACTCGTATGTACGGAGACAGTTTGCTGGGCAAAATTTACTTCCGGAAACTGATTTGTCGGACTGTGCATGGCTTCACACTCTTTTGAAAACGAATTAGGCATAAATTTCTGAAATATTGCACGTAAGGCAGAATTTCCGCGTGTGAGATCATACGGAGTTTTTCCGGTGAATTGTCTGGAAAAAATTGAAACTAATTAAAAACAGAAAAATTAATTAAAATAATTAATCACTTTAAAAGAAAGGAATTAATTGTAAAATACAAAAAACAATTAAATACAAAAACATGAAATTCTCGTCAAAATTCCTCTATTGCTAGACGCCTAGTTAAATTAATACTCTAAATAAATTGAATACGTGGTATAATATTTTACCCTTTGAATGCTCGAATAAGTGGATTTGCCGTTGCACATAATAATTCTTCGCAAATGGTAATTTCACCGCGATTTACAGCATCATGTAAAGGAGTGGCGCCGCAACCATTTTGAGAATTTACATCACCTCCTCTATCTTGTTTGAAGAAAGAAAAACGTAATTTATTAATAAATAATATTTATTCGAGTTCCAATATTAAAATTGAATATTATTATAATTAGAAAAAAAAAGGATAGAACTTACCGATAAGAAAAACGACGATTTCTTTATTTCCATAACACGCAGCCCAGTGTAAAGGAGTATTTTTACTTCCCTCAGAATCCCAGGAATTGACATTAATACCTGCAGCTAATAATTGTTCCACTCTTTCTATTCTAAAAAACAAAAATTTACATTCTTTAGTATTTTATTCTATCCTAAATTATAAAAATTTACAGGTTTCAAAAATATAAAATTCTATTTTTATTCAAGGTTTTCGAGACCTCCTATCCAAATTTCTATATCAAAATATGATAATATTCCGACAATTTGTGAAAAAGTATTATAAAAAAAAAAAACTGAAATACTTCTAAATGCACTAAAAAGAGCATACATTTTTATTTTTATGCTTTAAACTGTACCGAGAGACTAAGAAGCAAGGAAATGATAAAAATAAAAAAATACGACATTTCTTATTTAAATCGGATTTTTTTGATTTAAATCAAAAATTGATTTTTTTTAAATATATAAAATTAGCATACAAAATTTTCAAGTGTTTATTTTTAAGAAGTTTATTTTTTAAACTGATAACATTTAATAAGAAATAATGAAGTAAAACATTTAATAAAAATCAAACAAATTATGTCGAATAAATGAGAAAATTTCAAAAAAAAATATCTTCCAATTCATATAATTGCAAAATTACAGAAAATTAGGTAAAAGCGGGACGCATAAATTTATACCGATTGACATTTGATCGACTGGACATTTGGACGAAGGGCGTTTGGACGAATTGACATTTGGACGAATCGACATTTGGACGAAAGGACATTTGGACGAATCGACATTTAGACGAAAGGACATTTGGACGAATCGACATTTTGACGAAACGACATTTGGACGAATCGACATTTTGACGAAAGGACATTTGGACGAATCGACATTTAGACGAAAGGACATTTGGACGAATCGACATTTTGACGAAACGACATTTGGACGAATCGACATTTTGACGAAAGGACATTTGGACGAATCGACATTTAGACGAAAGGACATTTGGACGAATAGACATTTGGACGAAATGACATTTGGACGAATCGACATTTTGACGAAAGGACATTTAGACGAAAGGACATTTGGACGAATCGACATTTTGACGAAACGACATTTGGACGAATCGACATTTAGACGAAAGGACATTTGGACGAATCGACATTTAATCGAAACGACATTTTGACGAAACGACACTTGGACGAATCTTTTTTGAAATATAAGTTTACTCTCTATGTTGTACGTGTTCATGGTTTTTAAATTATTAATTATTCCAAGTTTTGACGGGGTTCAGTTTGTTTCCGAGAGATGGAGCTGGAAGTATTAAAATTGTGTATAAAATGAAATTTTTATATTTTTTGATAATTTTTAGGTAATTTACCAACAGATTAACTAAATTTTAATACTTCTAGCTCCATCTCTTGGATAAACACTGAACCCTATCAACACTTGGAATATGTGATAATTGGAAACCATGAACAAGTACAACATAGAGAGTAAACTTATATGCCAAAAAAGATTCGTCCAAGTGTCGTTTCGTCAAAATGTCGATTCGTCCAAATGTCTATTCGTCCAAATGTCCTTTCGTCAAAATGTCGATTCGTCCAAATGTCATTTCGTCCAAATGTCTAATCGTCCAAATGTCCTTTCGTCTAAATGTCGATTCGTCCAAATGTCCTTTCGTCAAAATGTCGATTCGTCCAAATGTCCTTTCGTCAAAATGTCGATTCGTCCAAATGTCCTTTCGTCAAAATGTCGATTCGTCCAAATGTCTTTTCGTCAAAATGTCGATTCGTCCAAATGTCCTTTCGTCAAAATGTCGATTCGTCCAAATGTCTATTCGTCCAAATGTCCTTTCGTCAAAATGTCGATTCGTCCAAATGTCATTTCGTCCAAATGTCTATTCGTCCAAATGTCCTTTCGTCTAAATGTCGATTCGTCCAAATGTCCTTTCGTCAAAATGTCGATTCGTCCAAATGTCCTTTCGTCAAAATGTCGATTCGTCCAAATGTCATTTCGTCCAAATGTCTATTCGTCCAAATGTCCTTTCGTCTAAATGTCGATTCGTCCAAATGTCCTTTCGTCTAAATGTCGATTCGTCCAAATGTCCTTTCGTCAAAATGTCGATTCGTCCAAATGTCCTTTCGTCCAAATGTGGATTCGTCCAAATGTCATTTCGTCCAAATGTCAATTCGTCCAAACGCCCTTCGTCCAAATGTCCAGTCGATCAAATGTCAATCGGTATAAATTTATGCGTCCCGTAAAAGCAACGAAAAAATAATAAATTATAAAAAAATGTAAAAAGATAAGAAAACAAATCTATTAAACAAATGAGAAAATTCCTTTAAATCAAAAAAGTTATGGACCTTTTTAAAGAAATAAAGAAAAAAAAATGAAACAGTCACTGAAAAATATATAAAAGAGTGAAAACTCTTTGCAAAAAATTAAACTACCTATTTACGGAATTTTTTTTAATTTAAATAAATAAATAAGAAGATAATTCAAAAAAAAAATTTAAATTAGAAAAATTAGAGAATTATTTTACAAAGAATTGAAGAAAAAAAAATGAATAAAATTTTGGAAAATTTCAAAAAATTTCATGAAATAGAAGAATAATTTTAAAATGAGAATATTTAGCACAAGATTAAATTTTTTACATTTTACAAAATAAAATAAAATTTTTCAAAAAACTAGAAAAATAAGAAATTTAAAAATGTAGATAAAAGCATCGAATAATTTTTTTCAAAAATTCGTAATTATAAGATAAAAACTAAGCAATTGAAAAAAAGGAAAAATGTTTCTAAGAAATGGAAAATAATAACAAAAATTAAAGAATTAATTAAAATGCTAGAAAGGACTAAAAAAATTGTAAAACAACAAGAAAATTAAATAAATAGGAATAAATTTGAGAAATGTGTTTTTCTTAAACTGACAAACTGTAAAAAAATGTAGAAAGTACAAAAAATAAAAAAAATTGCTAAAAATATACTAAAAAATTAGAATTAACCAAATTACAATAAAAAATGTATAAAAAGACAAATAAAAATTCCACGAAAGAAAATTTAAAATCCTTTAAAAATAAAAAAAGTTTAGGATAATTAACTTAAAAGATTTTTGTAATATTACACTTAATACAAGTTCAACAATAAATTTAGAAAAATAAACAAAATTTAAAAATTTTATGAAAGAATAAGTAAGTTTACAAAAAATAGACAATATTTGAAAATAAATTGAATAAATTTTTAAAAAAAATGAGTGTATTTACTTTTATAAATATGGAAATATGTAATTAAAAAAATCAACGAAATAAAAAGTTTAGTGAATGTTATAATAAAAAAATTGTGTAAAATAATATTAAATAAGTTGCATAAAAAGAAGAAAATGAAAGAAAATCCTAAAATAAAAAGTTATAAGATAAAAATTAAACAGTTTCAAAAAAGTGAAATCTCTTAGAAATCTTGTAAGAATTAAAAAAAGATTATTGTGATTAATTGTGATAATTAATAATATTTCATTATTATGCCTTAATTAATATGTATTTAAATTTAAATTAATTGAAATTTAAAAGCTTGAATAAGTTGAAATATGAGTTAATTGACGTTTATTTAAATTATTATGACGTAAAGATATATAAATTTAATATTATTTTTTATTTTCATATCTACTAAAAATTTTGATCATCTGTATTAGCACAATTTTTAAAGTTGCATATAAAATAAAATATAAAAATTGAAAATTTTAAGATTTATTCACAAATTTTTGGGTTTTTATTATGGTTTACGATTTTTTACGTGCAATATTAGAGATCCAGAGAATTATGAAGGTTTTATGATTTAAATAATGATTTTAATATGCAAATGCCCAATGATTTAAATCAATTACAGCCCTGCTAAGAAGAAAACGAAATAATTTTTTTACAAAAAAGTATCCTCAAATTTTGGTAGCAATCCTGATATACGTCTAAGGTACTTACTCAGAAGCTGCAGTTGCTCTGAGCAATTCTTCCACATAAATGTGTCGAACTATTTCACTTGAAGCTACATCTAGTGCATTATGACCCTGAGCATTTTGAATCGCAGGATCTGCACCGGAACTCAATAATGTCCTGACAACATCTACCTGATTCGCCTATTTTTAAATATAAAAGAGAAAATTAATTGACTGGCAGTTGCTATATTAGTATTAAATAATTAATATATGTCTCTTTACCTTTGAAGCATAACATAAAAAGGTTCCTTCTTCAAGAAGTGGTTGATTTAGAATTTTATCTTTAGTAATTCCATCACCAGCATTTCCATTATCGCCTATATTATCAAATAAATAAAAATTATCATTTAAAATACAAAATAACAATAAAATAATTGTTATTTTTCTTAAGTCTTTTGTGAAATATCATCGCTCAACTTTTCTTTTGTCGCTTAAAGTTAAATAAACAAAATAATGATAAAAGAAAACATTTAATGTAATCATAAAAATGTACATAAAAAGGTACAAAATAAGCATTAAAAATACAAAATTATCTTTTTTTTATATTCCAAAATTTATGTTAAGTTTTTATCTGTCATTTATATTTACAAAATTCCACAAAATCATAAAAACGGCTAGAAAATGTTCAATTTTTCGAAAAATGAAAGTAACGATTAAAAGCATTGGAAAACATGAATTAAAATGATCCTATATTCTATAAAATAGTAAAAAATATCCATTTTTAGTAAATAATGTTGAAAGTGCGTTATTAAATCCCGAAAAAGAAATAATATTGAAGGTTATGATATATACGTACATGCATCTAATATGGACCTTATTATATCCGTGCGACCATGTTCCACAGCTGTGCGAATATTTTGGCAAATATCTTGCATTTCTAAGCTTTCTTATTTAAAGAAAATTAATTTTGCATACTGCGAAATCAAGAGCCACGTCAAGCTGTCAAACTTGTTTAGACAACAACTTTTGAGGTTATGTTTGTCGGCACTTGATTGTTTTATTTATTATTTATCTTATATATACGAAATAATTCTGTACAAAGCAGCTTATTTATCGATTTTTTTAATTTCCTCGTATAAAATTTACATTATTATGATTGTTTTAAGTCACTTAAACGCCGTGATTTCACTGAAATATACAAACGTCACGATACAAATATACGAAATATACAAACAAAATACAAAACGTGTCAAACGTCACTTTCCTTTCCTACTCCAGTGTACGTACCTGCAACAACAATCATGAAAGTGAAAACGCCCAGTTAAGACGGAAATTAATAAAAAACAAATAACTAATTATTCATAATGTTGAAATTTTCTAAGAAATCAAATTCATCTAGGTAGGTTTTAATGTATTTTATAATTACAATCAGAAATATAAACAGAAAGTGTATTTTATTTGAATTAAAAATATCATCTCGCCTTTTCTACCTACATATTATATGCAAATACCTAATTCTGTAAATGAGAATTAAGTAATTTCTAAATTTTATTTTTCTTATTTACAGACACTACAATACACGGTTTTTTATTTTTCCCCGAAAGTCATGAACTATAAGTTTTAGGATGAAAACAATCGATTATTGGGATCATGATAGGTCAAAAAACATGAATATCAAATATGGAATTCCTGTTATTTTTATTTGTTGTGGAGTTTTTGTGATATTGATAAATATTCTTGGAAGTAGATCAAATTTTAAAGAGCCAAAACCATATCTTGGAAATATATTATTTAAAAAAGAAGGTAGGTAAATATATTTAGTGTTTATTACAACCTAATGTGTATTTGTAATATTTATCAAATAAATAACATCACAGACATTTTTTTTATATTCAAAAAATTTATATAAAAAATTAATTACAATTTTAATAAAATTTTACACAAAAATCTATTATTGTTGCTATTTAATTTAAATTTACTTCTATTAAATGTTTCGTTAACAAGTAAATAATAAATAATATTTTTTTAGTCTCTAGAACTTTATTAGATCTGAAGAACTTCAAATATGAAATTTCTCCAAAATGTGTTTCAACCAGCTTGATGTGGATAATCACTTCTTATGCAGGTGATGATTCTAAAAGAAGCGCTCTCCGTCGTGCTTATAATTCTCAAGAACTTGATCAATTAGGAATCCAGCGAGTATTTTTACTCGGTAAATTAGACGATTTTTCTCAAAAAAAGACTGGAATAACTCAAGAAGCAATAAAAGATGAGTCTCGTAGATTTAATGACATAGTTCAAGGCAATTTTTTTGAAGCGTATCGAAATTTAACATACAAACACGTAATGGGACTAAAATGGACAATCGAAAATTGTAATAACATTACCTACATCATGAAAATGGATGACGACATAATAATAAATTTATACGAAATTTTAAACTTAATTCAGAACAGAAACATTAATGACTCAATAGCTGGATACGTTTTTGAAAATACGAAACCTAAAAGAGAACCCGCTAATAAATGGTTTGTTACCAAAAATGAATTTGATCAAGAATTTTATCCAACATTTGTCTCTGGTTGGCTGTACGTAACAACTTATCAAACAGCATTAAAACTAATAAACGAATTAGAATCTTATCATAAATATTTTTGGATTGACGATATTTTTGTGACCGGTATTTTGAGAGAAAAAGCTGAAATAGGATTAGTAAATATTCAAGAGATTTATACGACAGATTTTGGATTTTTAAAATGTTGCATCGAAAGTGGAAAAAAAGGATTCAGGTGCGAATTTGCCGTTGGTCCAGACGGTGGTGATACAAATCTTCAAATTCGTTTCAAACAATTTACCAATATCTGTCGATTCAAGTGCAAACCTAAGTCAATTGGAAAATCTTGTGTTCTTACTTTTAAAGAGAGAAGTCTAGGCAAAGGTAATGCCCGAATTTATCCTATAAATATTCTTTAGTTTAAATATACAGATTTTTTTGCTTTAACGGCTTACTAATAGTAAGACAAATTCAAAAATATTAAGGTTAAACCTTTCTCTATTATTTAGTTTAGTAGAATTTATTAGATACTAAAGAATATTTTTGAAAGTCAAAGTCTTTTATTTGCTATATTGCTTTGTTAAAACTATTTGTTACTCTTAAAAAAAGAAGCTAATATTTTGCTGTAGAAGTTACCTAATTTTTATATATATTATTTTTACTTTTTTTACATTATTTACATTGTAAGTGCATTTGTTCTGTTTACATAGAAAATGTATTTATGTACTATTATTTACTTACGCAATTTTAGTTTGTTTTATATTGTAAAACTTTAGAAAAGAGCTTATTTTATACTTGTGTTTTTTATACTCAAATTTTATAACAATATTGTACAATAAAAATTTTATAATATATTTTTAAAAAATTTTAAAAAAATTAATGTAGATTATTATAACCCGGACGTAAAACATTCCCATAGAATTAAAAAGTTGAGATTAAAAACCTAAAACAGTAAATAATACAAATAAATTGAAAAACTAAAATAATTTTTTAAACCAAATAAACTAAAGAGTTTATTATTATTAAAAAATAAATATTGGCGATGGAAAAAATTTTTAGAAATAAATGTGCGTAGTTTTAGATTAGATTAAAACATTTGAGGTTTGTTAATAGTAAGGTTGTCTTAAATTTAATTAAAAAAACACGATATTTTCAGTAAATAGAAATTTTGTTATTTTATTAGAAAAATTGAGTTCTATAAAATAAAATGTTTTTTAAAACGAAACCCTTATTAGTAAACTATCTCTTTAATAAAGAAAGGCACAAAAAACGCAACTTAAAACTAATTTCTGTAAAAATCAAATAATGTTTAGACATGATAACACAAAACTTGAATCTACGAAAAATTTACTTTTTTTTTCTATGAAAGTCTTATTTATTATTTACTACTTAAGCTTGTATTTTAATTGACTATTTACATTTTCTCACTTGTAACGTCAACCATTTATTTAGAATTTAGAGCTTTTAGTATCACGTTTGAAAAAAAAATATCACGTTTGAAAAAAATATGAATATTTATTGAAAATAGAATGAATTTTCGTATTTACAGACTGAAACAAGCGTAAGCATTTGTCATCGAAAATTACCACGTTTTATAAATTTGACCTTCTTCTCTTGAGTACTTTAAAACTAGCCGAGAGACACAAATGATCACTTCCAACATGGAAGTTTGGTATTGTCGGTAAATCATTACAATCGTCAATAGTTGGTAAACTCAGTTTCTCTAAAGGTTCAACGTCAGAAAAAAATATATAATCAACTGTAATCCACTTATTTTGAAATGTGGTAGCTTCTTCAACTCCGTGTCGATTTTTATGTTTATAAACACTGCGAAACCTAAAAGGATGCGTTAACGTACCAGAGGAAAATTTAACATGATGTTTTTCGTCTATTTCAATCTGCTGATACTGACTCGTGGTGGTGTTTACATCAACACTCTCTATAACAATCTCTTCAGGAGAATCCTTATGATTCTTAATTTTATGTTCCCTATTCTCCAACTAAAAGAATAATAATCAATGCGGTTAGTTAAAGAATATTTCCAAAGTTTTAAATTCAATGGAATATTTTTCAGCGGAATTGTCTGTATTATGAATAAAAATAAGTAAATAAGTACATGAAGATTCCTTAAAATCCATATTATTCATTGATGGAATAAAAAGGCGCATGAATATTCCTACGAATTTTTAATTTCGTTTGTCAATTAATTTAAACAAATGATTCTTCTTCTGGAACAAGCTTAAGCTTTAAAACATTTTCTAATATTCTATATATTAAGGACATAAATGTCTTTAGAAGAAAAAAAAGTAATTAGCAGAGGCGGCGACTTGCAAATTTTTGCCAATAAATAAAACAAAATTCATTTGCACAAGACAAAATTTAGGAATTGAATTTTTTTTTTTTTAATAATAACTGAAATATGAGAAAAAAAATATTTGACATTTTAAATTTCATTGGATAAAAATGAGAATAATTCAAATTGAGTAAAATAATTGAAAATGATAAAAATAATAGAAAATTGAAGATAATTATTGCAGTTTTAGAAAAAAAATTGAAAAAAATACAGAATATATGTGAAGTAAAAGAAAATACCTAATTACAAAATGTTTTCAAGAATTTTAAATTGAGGAAAATAATTAAAACATAGAAATAATCGAAAATTGAAGAAAATAATTTTAATTATTAACAATTAACATGTCAAAATTTTGATTTTTGGAACTCAAAAACTATAAATTACCATAAAAAAAATAGAATCAATAAAAGCCAATTTCACGGAACGGTCGTTCAAAGAAAATCCAAAAAATTCGATATACTTAGCACTACTAGGTTTGAAGCATTATAACGAAAAGAGTAATTAAAAAAAAAAAATTAAAACATAGTAATGAAAGAACAACTCAAAAATTATCTTTTAGCAAAAAAAAAAAACTAAAATTGATTTTTTCCGCGATAGGTCCCTTCTCTCACAGAGCGTCACATATATTTGTAATAAAAGAAAATAATTGCAGAATGATAAAAATAATTGTAAATTGAAAAAAATTGGAATTAGGGATAAATAATAAAAAAATTAGAAAATTAATTTAAAAATAATTAAAATTATGAAATAGTAATTTAAAATTGAAGAAAATAATAAAAATTTGTAAAAAATAATTGTAAAAATTACAGAATATATTTGAGAGAAACAAGACTACTTGAAAAAGCATAAAAATAATTGGAAATTAAAGTTAATTATGGAAATTTAAGAAGTAAATTGAGAAAATTACAGAATTTCTTGGATATAAAAGAAAGTGGTTGAAAATCGAAGAACATCATTAAAATACTTGAAAAATACAACTAAAATTTAAAAACAGTAAATAAAAATTTAATAAAAATTGATGAAGCATAAAACAGGTTTTTTAATATTGAAAAATATTTGGAAAATGATGAAGAAAAACGATGAAAATAGTGAAACTAATTATTAAATAAACAAATTTGTTGAGTTATGGCCTTTATTATTTAATTGACATTAGAAATTGACATTAATAATTCGATATTGATAAAATTAATTGTAATTTGAAGAAAAAATTACAATTTCAATAACAAAAATCATATTATGTAAAAGTAATTGAAAAATGACAAAAGAAATTCAAAATTAATTAATAAATAATGAAACTAATTTGATATTGAAGGATATAAAGAAAACAGAAAAAGTGTTATTTGAAAAAATTAAAGAAAATAATTGAAACTTGAGGAAATTGAATTTACAATTTAGGGGAAAAATTAAAAAATAATTAGAAATTGAATAAAATTTTTGAAAAACAGGCCTGATAAAAAGCATGATTTTGTTTAAAAAATAAAAAAATCCAATTTTTTTTTATTTAAATCGGATTATTTTGATTTAAATCAAAAATTGATTTTTTTATAAATGTAATCAGTATATAAAATATCCAAATGTTTATTTTTAAGTAGTTTATTTTTTAAATTGAGAACATTTAATGAGAAATAATTAAAAATAAAACATTAAATCAAAATCAAATAAATTATGTCGAATAAATGAGAACATTTCAAAAATATATCTTTAAATCCATATGATCGCAAAATTAAGAAAATTAAGAAAGAAACGAAAAAATAATAAATTATTCAAAAAAAAAAAAACATAAAAGCTTAAAAAGATAAGAAAACAGTCTATTAAAAGAATGAGAAAATTCCTTCAAATAAAAAATGTCATGGACATTATTAAAGAAATGAAGTAAAAATTAAAAAACAACACAAGAATGAAACAGTTACATAAAAATATATAAAAAAGTATAAACTCTTTTAAAAAAATTAAACTATTTACGGACATTTTTTTATATTAAAATAACAAATAAGATGATAATTAACAAAACGTTTAAATATATTACTAAAGAAAACAAAATTTTTAAATTAGAAAAATTGGAGAATTATTTTACAAATTGAATTTATTTATTTATTTTATTTTATTGAAGTAAATCCAATAGTCACAAAGACCAATTACAGGATTATAAATTAATTCACAAAGAAAAATGGCACATTATAATAATAATAATAATAATAATTAAGGCGTCGGATTCGTGTTAATTAAATATACAACAGCTGCTAAGAAAGAGTTAAGAGATTGATCGAAAACATCCAAACTGAATGAAACAAGACTGAATAAAATTTTGGAAAATTTAAAAAAATTTTAAAAGAAAAGAAATTTTATGAAAAAGAAGAACGATGTTAAAATGAGAATATGTAGTACAAGATTAAATTTACATAATATAAAATAAAAGAATAAAAGTCTTCAAAGAAGTAGAAAATTGAGAATTAATTAAAACACAAAGAAGGACTAAAAAATAGTGAAACATCAAGAAAATTAAATAAATAGGAAGAAAATGGAGAAATGTTCTTTTGTTTAATCTAACAAAATGTAAAAAAAAATGTAAAAAGTACAAGAAATAATAAAATTTAGTTAGAATCTACTGAAAAATTAGAATTAATAAAAATAAAATGAAAAAATGTATATAGGTATGAAGATAAATAAAAAGTCCACAAAAGAAATTTAAAAATCCATTCATACCAAAAACATTTTTATAATATTACACTTGAAACAAGTCTAACAATAAATTTAGAAAAATAAATAAAATCTAAAAATTTTATAAAAAGAATAACGATTATAAATAATAAATAATAAAGATTACAAAAAATAGATAAAGTGTGAAAACAAACTGAATAAATTTACAAAAATATGAGCGTATTTATTTTTAAACATATGGAAGTAATGATGAAAACCAACGAAATCAAAAGTTTAGTGAATGATATATAATAACAAAATTGTGTAAAATTATATTAAATAATTTGCATAAAAATAAGAAAATTAAAGAAAATTCTAAAATACTTCCCTAAGCACTGTGAACAATGCGATATAAACACTGGAAACATGTGCAAATACACTATGATTAGTAAATTAAAATGTGTTTACCTATTTATAAATCAACATGAGGGAATGACGTGAAGAAATGTATTTTTTAAAAATCTCATTGATAAATTAGTTTTAACAAAATATCCTTTCTACAAACGTTCGCTGCAGTATAGGTTGTCAATAACAATGTTGCCATTTTTCAAAAAACTTAAGGTGGAACTTGGTAGGCATTAAAACTTTACTGCAATCACACTGTTTCAAACCGGTGAGGGAATGATAAGTTTTTCAAGGACAAATTTTGAAGTATATTTAAAAATACTTCCATTCGCTGTTTTTAAATTATAAACTCGTGTAGATACAGTTAATACTATCTTATATAAATAAAAAATAAAATAACAAACAATTAGTAAGGAATTTTACGTTTTAAGTTAATGATTCTCTTCGAATTCAGCAGTTGGGACATAGTGAGGGAATGATTTTCAGGGTACTCTCTTGGACATATCTTCTTTGTTTATCATATAAGAAATAAATTTGTTTCATAAATTCGTACATCTAGTATAGTAGTATTATTAAAAAAAATGACTTTTCATAACCAACAATCCTGATTTTCAGAAATCATTAAGGACATCAATTTCGATTTTTTTCTGGAATCAGCCAAATACAAAAAAAAAATACCAAAAGTAAAAGAAGAAAAATCTTAAAGTTTTGTAAAATTATGAAATTATAAGATAAAAATTAAACAGTTTCGAAGAAGTGAAACATCTTAGAAATATTATAAAAATTAAAAAAAGAATTATTGTAAATATGGAAAATACTTAATAATATTTAATTTTTTTTGCATTAATTAATATGCATTTAAGTTTGAAATAATTAAAATTTAAAAGTTTGAACAAATTGGAATTTGAGTTAATTGACGTTTGGAATTTATTTAAATTTTAATGACATAAAAATTGTATACCTACTATTTGTTGCTATCTTCATACCAAAAATTTGTAAATCGTAGGTATTTTGATCATTTGTATAAACACAATTTTTTAAATTTTATAAAGATTAAAATATTAAATGTGTGGGTTTTTTTTATGGTTTGCGATGTTTCACATGCAGTATTAGACATCCGGAGTAGAGTAAAGTGTTTTTTTTTATTTAAATCATGATTTTAAAGCAAATGCCCCATTGATTTAAATCAATAACAGCCCTGTTGAAAAATGATAAAAATGGTTGAAAATTGTAGCAAATAATTGATATCATAATAGAAAAGAATTGTTAAAAATTGAAGAAATTTTTAAATAATCTCAATTTTACTATTCTCAAAGCGTGAATTAATTAAATTTTTAATCAATGAAAGTTCAAATTAATCGAAGAAATTAAAATATTATAAGTTATAAACTTGGCAAAATTTTACTTAGTTAGGTAGTAAATGATTTAAAAGAAAAAACATCTAGTAACAAACGTCAGGAATGACTAGTAAATTATAATATTTACTTGTAAATTCATTTATCCATATTCTTACTAAGAAATTTATTTTTTGTCTGCAATTTTGCTATATGGAATTCCACAGAGCGACTTTTTTGCCCCATGGAATATTGCAGACGTACCATACACAAGTCGCCGCCCCTGGTAATTAAAATGCAATTAAATCATTTTTTGCCAATCGTCCGTTTTGGAGAATATTCACACGCCTCGAAATAAATTAATTTAAAAAACCAAAAAATAAACTATTCTAATATTAAATAATAAAGATAAATTTTATAAAATACTGATTACAAAAATGAAACAAAATTACCATAACTTTTCCTTTTCCTCCACCATGTAACCTCTCCAACAGGACATTGAAGTGTTGACAATTATCCGTAATGTGCAAGTGTGGTGGTAAAAGCACATTTGACAAAAACCGATAGTCCTGCGCTTCTAAGTTCCTGCCTTTGTTCTGGTACTTGAATGAACCTTGCGTAATGAACTTGTACACCCCGGTGTGTGGCTCCAGATTAAAATCTCCGCAAAGAATAATTGGGAGATACTTTGGACCTGTCCTGTTAAAAGTGTAGGCAAAAAAGTAACAGTTGTAGGATCGCGAGAGACGAAGACCGTCTTAATTGTTCATATGTTTTCAAAGTACCCTCACATAGTGTTTTCGATGAAAGCGATCCTTTCAATCTCGGTTAGAAGAACTTGGACCTGGCCTAGACGAACATCGCTTCTTCGAGGATTGTACAATAAATGGGTGGTAGATATTACAAACTGCGTCTCCGGATTGTCCCTCAAGGCAAATTTTACTACAATCGCCACATTGTCCCTGTTGAGCAGTTCCACTCCTGATTGAAACATTTCCACTTTCGTGAAATCAATCATGGACAATTGATCTGTCCGATACATTAAAAGTAGTCCATCGTCTTTGTCGTTTGTGCGCTTCTTATAAAAATAATCATAGCCCTGTTCCTTAAAAGGGATGACAAAGTCTTCCAAGTGATCTTCCTGCATCTCTTGTAAACATATCACCTGCAAAAATTTAAAAACCAAATTAGAAAAGCAGTAGATAATTAAATTTGAGTAGATATGAATTCACAGGGTGCCCACCACATTTTTGTTATAAAATTATTATCCCTGCCCTGACTTTTTGCAACAGTTATTTTGTGATAAAAGTTTAAAAAATAAAATATGTTTTTTGCAAAATTAAACGATGTACTTTTATGAGAGACTGTAAAGAATTACAATACTCATATTTAGGGTGTCTACCGAAACATGATTTTCAAATTTCCGTCAAATTCCCGGTTTTCCCGGATCTAAAATCACATTTTTCCCGGATTTCTTTTATGTATGATTAATAGCTATAATATTAAAATAGTGAAAAAAATTAAGTGCGTAACATATAAGTTTTTAAGATAAAATTGATCTTTGAAGAAAATAATTCCAAAATGGCAATAGAAATTTGAAGAAACAAAATGAAAGATGACAAAACTAATTAAAAATTAAGTAAATAATTAAAATTTTGAAGAAAAGACTTGGAAAATGACAAAAATAATTGAAAAATGGAAAACAAAATAAAAATTTAATGTCAATACATAATTAAAAAATTGGAAAAAAAATTGAACATGAAAGAAAATAATTAAATAATTGAAACATCATAAAATTGATAGAAATTTTTAAAAAAATACTTGAAATATGATAAAAATAATTAAAATTAAAAAAGAATTGAGAATTGACAAAAATAATTGAAAATTACAAATATAATCAAAAAATGGAACAAATAGTCGAGAAATGACAAAAATAATTGAACCTTAAAACAAAAATGAAAGATGATAAAACTAATTTAAAATTATGTAAAAAATTTATGATTTAAAAAAAACACGTAAAAATGACATAAATAATTGAAAAATGGAGAAACAAAATAAAAATTAGAAATCAATAATTGAAAAATTGAAGATAAAAATTGACGTTTAAACAAAATAATTAAATAATGACAAAATAATTGCAAAATCCCAAAAAATTTTTAATTTGAAGAAAATACTTGAAAAATGATAAAAATAATTAAAATTAAAAATAAAAAGCAATTGAGAAATAGAATAGAATAGAATAGAAATTTGAAGAAACAAAATGAAAGATGACAAAACTAATTAAAAATTAAGTAAATAATTAAAATTTTGAAGAAAAGATTTAGAAAATGACAAAAATAATTGAAAAATGGAAAACAAAATAAAAATTTGATGTCAATACATAATTAAAAAATTGGAGAAAAAAATTGAACATGAAAGAAAATAATTAAATAATTGAAACAACATAAAATTGATAGAAATTTAAAAAAAAATACTTAAAAAATGATAAAAATAATTAAAATTAAAAAAAATATATATAATTGAGAAATGACAAAAATAATCAAAAAATGGAACAAATAGTCGAGAAATGTCAAAAATAATTGAACCTTGAAAAAAAAATGAAAGATGATAAAACTAATTTAAAATTATGTAAAAAACTTATGATTTGAAAAAAAAAGACGTAAAAAATGACATAAATAATTGAAAAATGGAGAAACAAAATAAAAATTAGAAATCAATAATTGAAAAATTGAAGATAAAAATTGACGTTTAAACAAAATAATTAAATAATGACAAAATAATTGCAAAATCCCAAAAAATTTTAAATTTGAAGAAAATACTTGAAAAATGATAAAAATAATTAAAATTAAAAATAAAAAGCAATTGGGAAAAATAATTGAAAAATAACAAAATTAAATGTAAATTAAAGTAAGAAATTAAAGAATCCATGACAATAATTTAAAGATATAAGAAAATAAGTTAAATTTGGAGAAAGTAATAAAAAAATGTCGGAAATATTGATAATACTTGAGAAATGACTAAATTATTTGAAAATTTGAAAAGCAATTAAAAAACGAGAAAAATCATTATAATAGGAAAAAATAATCGACAAATAACAAAAAGAACAGAAATTTGAAGAAAATAATTGAGAAATCACAAAAAATTTAAATTTGAAGGTAGAAATTATGAACATTTTTAAAAAACAATTAAAGAATGACAAAAATAATTGAAAATAGGAAAAAATAGTCGAGAAATGACAAAAAAAATTGAAAATTGAAGAAAGTAAATTGAGAAATTACAAAAAATTTAAATTTGAAGATAATACATGAAAAATAACAAAAATGATAAAAATTTGAGATAAATAATTGAATAATGACATGAAGGATTGATAACTGGTGTAAATAATTAAAAGAATGTAAAATTGAAAAACTAAATTGAAATTTGAAAAAAAAAATAGTTGTCAATCGGTGTAAAGTATTTAAAAAATATTGATACATAATAATAAAATTATTGAAGAAAATTGCTGAAATTTGAAGAAAAAAATTTAAAACTGTGTAATAAATGGAGAAATTGATGATCATAAAAAAAAAGATTGAAAATAATTATTGAAATTTGATAAAAATAATTTTTAAATTTTAAAACTAATAGAAATATGCAGAAAATAATTAAAAAATAATAAAAATAATTTAAATTTGATGGAAAAATTGAAAGACGACAAAAGTAATTGACAATACTGGTTTAAAAATTAAAAATTTGTAGACATTAATTAAAAAATTGAAAAAGTAATTAAAATTAGAGGAAACTAATTAAACAATGTCAAAATTTATTGAAATTTGAAGAACATAATTCTATATAATAATAATAGATAATTATTATTTTACTAAGAAAGTGAGAAAAGTAATTTTTTTTAAAGTCATGAATTACCACCGAGTAACAATAAGTTTGAAGTGAATTTGAGCAATTTTGCAAAATATGTCTGCCAAATTGGATCCGCCATTTTGAATTTTGAAAAATTGGTAAATCTGATATTGTTTTCACAATCAGAGACTTCGAAAACGAGTAATAAGTTTCAAGCGAATTTCAAGAATTATGAAAACGAATTAGCTGAAATTTTTATAGAAATTCCCGGATATAATTTTTTTTCCCAGCAATTTCCCGGGTTTTTCCCGGTCGAACTAAAATCCCGGTAAATTCCCGGTGAGTAGACACCCAGATATTTCTGAAAAATTCTCGGCTTATTTTATTTATAATTAGTAACTTTAAAATATATCGGGATTAAAAAGAAACTTTAAGAGCGATTTTAAAACCAAAAAAATATTTAAAAGTAAGAAAAACTAAGGACATTTAATAAAGAAAAAGTAAAAATTACTGACAAAGAAATTGAAAAAACTTCAAACAATATTTAAAACTTTGTGAATGAATGCAAGTGTAAGAAAATCGGGAAAATTCTATTAAAAAGTGGGAAAATGTAAAAAGATAAGTAAAAAATTCATAAAAGACATAAAGAATTTACATTTGCTTGTGCTTCAAGGATTTCCTGTGTAATTAAAGGTTTTCTAGCTTTCCACGGTAATGCTGCTCTATCATGATATTTATATAAATAAGGATGAAGTTCTAGGAGACTTTGTGCGAGTATATTGAAAGACATCAGTTTCAATACGAAAACTTCATTTGTATCCACATTCTGCTTCTCTACAAATTAAATTATTAATTAGAAATTAAACTAAAAACTGTAACGGGTATACAAATGGAATATAAAAATAAAAAAAAAAATTAAAAGTTTTAAATGGGTAATCAACTATTACAATAACAACCCTTTCATATAAATGTAATAATGCAGTAAGAAAAAAATATAGTAGTAAATAAAAAAAATAATAGTAACAATTTCTTAAGCCGTAAAAAGTATAAAAACTAGATTTTTTCTCTCTTATTTCTTAGAGGTTGATAAAATTCCGAAAATAATGAAACCAAAAAAAGTAGAGATATTCCGTTCAATTATTTTTAATAAAGTGTTATTTTCAATTTTTCGTACTAATTAAAAATACATCTGAAACAATCAACGCTTTTTAATGCTCATAAGCTTATTTGAAAGATAATTATTTACAAAATCCACATCACTCATCAAAATTAATGTATAATTGTTTTCTTGAAGAATACAAGTCGTAAAAATATTATCAAAAAACATTATCAAAATTTGTTTATATAAAAGCAATTTTGTAAAATATTTTAAACTTTATATTTTTAGAATTTTCAAGGACATTTTATAAAATACACTTGTTTGTTTGTTTGGTTGTTAACCAATACCAATTCTGTACAAAATTATCTTTAAAATAAATCCAACATCATTAAATAAACGTTTCTTATTTCAGAAGTAATCTTCGACTTATTATTTTGAGAAGTTTATCAACTTTTGAGAAATAAGATACAATTTAGTCAATGACTTGCAACAAAAAGAATATTAGATTAAAATTTAATTACTTTTTCAAGAAAATCTGGAAGTTGGAAATAATATTTGAACTTACGTTTGCCAAATCTTTTCCATTTACGCATAGCTTTATACCTCTGCATATCCTTTTCGCATTTATTTTGAATAGATTCTTCTTGTTCTGCGGACCAATTGATGTCCATTTGCTGAGAAAACATAGTGGCAATATTTTCATTCGAAGTTTCTACGCTTGAGCAGCTTTCAAAAGTATAATCATAATTCGACGTTTGCGGAACTTCTTTTGGTATGAAACACGAATCCAAATAAGGTTCCATGATTGTTTTAGCGAAATCTTGATGAGTTTCTGGACTTGAGATGGAGTCGACTAAATTTACATAGGTAGAGAATAACGCCTCTGGGGCGGATGCACTCTTCCGCAAATTTTTTAGAAGAAAATGTTTCAATGGTACCTCCGTCATGTGAATGATCTGCAAAATCATTATTATTATTAAATATAAGAAAATTTCTTTAAATTACAAATTTTTCAATTACAATAAAATCATTAACAAAATTAAATTATTTTCTAAAAAAACCAAATCACAACTTTAATTAAACTTGAGCTTAAGTTCATTAATATAAAACTCATTGGTATTTAAGGAATTTAATCGTTTTAGCAGTATAACAGAAACTGAAGAATAAAATAAATATAAATGAATACCAGACGTGTCTACAGCCACGTTGTATAACTCTTTATTTGACAACAATACTCTCAAGTATCACGACCTTTCATTCAAACTATTGACGATTTTTACGCGTGTCACTTGTCTTCTGAATATTGCTTTGAAATTCAAGCAGATTCCATTGATGTTCTTTTTTTCAATTCAAAAGAAAAATTAAACTTTTTTTTTTAAATTTACAAATTAAGTACCGCTCACTATTTCAAGTAGTGTCTTCTTTGGGAAAAGCTTAGACACGTAATTGAAACAAGAAATAAATTATATTAACGAATGTGAATAAAATTTACAGAAGCAAATAGAATTTACAAGAGTAATTAATATTTACAAAAGATCAATATACAATAGTAAATAAAATTCACATCTTATCAGCAGGAATCACAAATTAATCATTCAAATAACAAAAATATTTTTAGAAAATCAAATTAGAATAATTGATAACGATTGTCAGGAAAGAATACTTGAATAACAGATGTGACAAAAACTTGAATATAAATTGCTGGCATACTAATTCACTATCTATTGCGTCTATCTATTATTTCATCAGAACTATAAATGCTAAACAGCTGAGAAAGACTTTTTCGCAGTTCAAACTTTAACAGCGATAGAATCGAATTTTTGCGAAATTGTGATAGAACAAATAAACAACTCGATGTCAAGGGTTAATACCAAAATATAGTTTCCTTATTTAATGTAGTCTTAAAAAACTTTACATATTAAAAATGAATTTTTTCAAATTTTCCTAGACAAAAATGTAAATAATAAAAAGATGTCTCAAGGGCGGGCAAACAATAAATTTTATCTTATGTGTATTTATCTTAACACAAAAAAGTTATATTCCAAAAATAGAACACGAGTTACTTCTTCTGCTTTTCAATTTTCCATCCTGATAATAGAAAATTAATTGATGATGTCTCGAAATTCAAATTGTGATTTATTACCAAAAGAGATCAAATTTAATAACAAAAGTTTTTAATTCAAAATATAATAGGTATTTTTTATTTATCCTAAAAACACTTGTGATTTACAATAAAACACTATTAATTTACAATTAAAAATCAAAAAAACAAGTGCAATGTGCTTTTTTCAAATGTCCAAAACAAAAACACTATCACAAAATCATTATAGTTGAAAATTTTATTATAAAAAAATACACACGCTAAACAACAATCAAAAAGAGAATGAATGAAAATTTTAAAAATTACACCAAAAAAGTGTTAAGAAATCAAACAAACCTTAGCCATTGTGATTAGTTAAAAGCCGCGATAAGTATAAAAGACGAATAAACGTCAAACTGTCAAGATGTCAGTAGAAGATAACAGACAAATTTAAAAACAAAGCGACATATACTTGTTCTGAATGAATAGAAAATGAAAACAACGAACTGCGAAATATATGTATGTAAATACAATGCATGCATCTAATTAAGGCTTCTAGAAATAAGAAAACAGAAGGAGAAGGGAGTATACATAATTATGTCCCCGAAGAAAATAACCCAGCTACACCAAAATTATGCAATCTGCGGCGTCTACATTTTAATCATGAGGAAAAAAATAATACTGACTTTTTGGCCTTACCTTTAGATCCTGATGAAGTATTGTGCTGTGGAAGTTTCGAAAAATTGTTAAAAGCCTACCGCTCATTTAATTAATCTTGAATTTATGCTTTTTGTCACGCAAAAGAAAAAGATAACGTACTGTTTTTGGCGAATCTTAACATTTAGGTTAGTTTTTAAATTCTCCAAAAACCATACTAAAACACTTTTTAATTTAGCACCACGAATTCAAGATTTTATTAATATTACAAATTTATTATTAATATTACAAATTTATAATTAATTTAGAATAATTTATAAGTTTTCTATTCAAAAGGTTATTTTGAAAATGCTAATTATAATTAAGATTAAAACCTCGTGTTTTGGTGAAATTTCTCAAGTCGATAAAACAGAAATTACTCTAAGAATCCCTAAGAAATTAACTTACTCTAAGAATTGAAAATTATTCGTGAAAAGAATAAAATAAACTCAATCTTTTGAAATTTCACTAAAAACTTGCAAAATTTGCTCGATTTGTTCCAACTGTCAATGTGTCAAATAATATTATTTTTATCTGCAAGAAACCGCCATTGGCCAGAAGTCACATGATATCAACAACGCGCTAAAATTCAATAAATTTTCCTTGAAAAGTAAACAGAATAAACAGAAAAATCAATAAAACCGGAATAGCTGGTTTCATCCTTGAAAACTGGCCTTGGAAGTTTACCTTTAACGTGATGGAACCGATTGTTTTTCGACTTGAATTTTAACAAATTAATAATTAATTCCATAATCAAAATTTAGTTGAAAGTTATAACCAAAAAAGAAACAGCTGATTTAACTATAAATATTTACTTTGTTTTTTTAAAATTTTTATTCTGATAAATTAAATTTAGATTATTTAGAATCGTTTGAAATTTAAATTACAAAATTTAAATCAGTTGAAATATTAATTAATTAAAATATAGAAAATGAAATTTGAATCGATCTAAATTTATAGTATAATACAATTTTTTGGAACGATTAAAATACAATTTTGGGTGAATTTAATTTGATTTAATTAAAATTAGGTTCGATTTATATTTAAATTTATTCATATATAGATTACTATTTTCCTAAATTGGATCTTTTGAATGAATTAGAAAAAGAGGAAAAAGGTAAAAAATTAACAAAATAATTCACATTTTGATCAAAATTAATTAAACGAGCGTAGTTTTAATAAAGGATTTTATTTAAAGGCACTTACACAAATTAAGTATTTAAAACATCACAATTTTGTGCAATAAATTTTCTACCTTTCTTAGTAAAGAATCACATAATTATTATTTCGGAAATATTAATTCTAACATCAGTCTAATTTTGATCTACCATATGATATGTTTACAAAATTATTTTCAAATACGTCAATTTTTTTTACAATCTAATCCCCCTAAGGTACTCACTATAATGATTTTTCTAATACAATATTGACTTAAATCACCTTAATATTAATAGCACCTACGTTTAGTTAAATTTCCAAACGGATTTTACGATTTCTCATTAGTGAATGTATGATTTTGATATTCTATGCATTTACTCGAGTCATATTTTTTCAAGAAATATGAAATAATAAATATTATATAAAAAATTGAGATTTCAAAAAATTTTGTAGAAAAAAATGTATAATCAGCACTTAATTGACAATATTACTTAAATTATAAATCAATCTGTTATTAAATGATTATTACCAAATTTACAATTATTACATGTCTACTATTGTTATGTTACATATATACAAAAAGTATTCTTATCTACATAATGAACAGACATTGTCAAAAATTCGATAAAAGTCATTTTTAGAAAAAATTGATTATGAAGACTTTATTGTCTTTGATATTAATAAAGTAAAAATTCTCATAACATTTTTAGTTTATGAAATAATAAAATTGTTCCATTCTTTAAAAATCTTTCTTCTTTTTTCAAAATTACTTTTAAATTTCGTTATAGATTTAAAATATACTTTGTACATCCAGGATATGTTATTAAAATATAGTTCAAAAGATATTTTAAAAAATTTAAAAAAGAGAATGCTTGTAAAATATCATTTCTTTTTTAAAATTATAGGTGGTAAAAAAGTTAAAAAAAGTGGTAATTAATATTTCTCGTTGTATGAATAGGAAAGATGATATCAGAGGTATACAGTTCTATGACGAAGATAAGAAAATTGTCTACTATACATTAAAATGGCAAATATACCTGATTGCAGCAATAGAAACATTTGGATCAAGTTTAAATTGCCACATTTGACTAATTTTTAAATTTCGTAAAAACGTTATCTTATCTAGGTATCAAAGTTCGCTCTGCAAGACATTAAAAGCTGATCCTAAAGCCCAGCTTACCTCGTGGCCAGAAATTTTCTTATAGAGCTAAAAATCACAAAATTAACAAATGTAACAGAAAATAAAAGAATTTAAATATAAAACTAGCATATACATGTGTAGAGCAAATAGAAAAGAAGATATTGTAAAACAATTTTTGTTGATAAAATAAATTAATCACTTAGAATCAATTTTAAGAAATTATTGAAAGTTTGATGGTTTTAAGGATGTTCAACTCATTGACATAACCTCAAACTACAAAATGGTGTTTCACATAAAATAGAAATAGGGTCAAACCATTGACTTTCGTCTGAGGGCTGTCGCGGTCATTTTTTGCTTTTAAATTAGGTTTAGTATTTACGAAACTTGAATTTTTTCTGAATTCAGTAACCATAATATTATGGTGTAAATTTGATTTCTTTTCGCGTTATCATCAATTGAAAATATAAGTTTCGCGGTGTTTTTTCGTAACCTCAAATCTGACACTTTTCTTAAAAACATTATAATTAAAAAATTAGTTTAAATTATAATTCAAAACTTACGCGAATTAGTAATTTCATTTATGTAAACTCTAGAAATGTTGTACATTTTATTAAAATACATTATTTTAATATAATAATATAATTTGAAAAATTTCTACTTGTGAAAATTTTCGTAATATTTTTAAGCTTACAACTTTTTTTTGGGAGCTCTTATAAATTTGATATTTTGAATATGTTTTAATAATAATAGAACTTACTTGCTATTAAAATTTGGCGAAGGCGTTTTGCTTCATTTAGAAAATATTTTATTTTTAAATTCTGTATTCAAATAGGTTAAAATGTAATTGGAATGAAGCAATATGGAATTGCTTTGTTTACTATTTTAGTCCCAAAATTAACCTTCTTGAATACAGAATTTAAAAATAAAATATTTTCTAAATGAAGCAAAACGCCTTCGCCAAATTTTAATAGCAAGTAAGTTCTATTATTATTAAAACATATTCAAAATATCAAATTTATAAGAGCTCCCAAAAAAAAGTTGTAAGCTTAAAAATATTACGAAAATTTTCACAAGTAGAAATTTTTCAAATTATATTATTATATTAAAATAATGTATTTTAATAAAATGTACAACATTTCTAGAGTTTACATAAATGAAATTACTAATTCGCGTAAGTTTTGAATTATAATTTAAACTAATTTTTTAATTATAATGTTTTTAAGAAAAGTGTCAGATTTGAGGTTACGAAAAAACACCGCGAAACTTATATTTTCAATTGATGATAACGCGAAAAGAAATCAAATTTACACCATAATATTATGGTTACTGAATTCAGAAAAAATTCAAGTTTCGTAAATACTAAACCTAATTTAAAAGCATAAAATGGCCGCGACAGCCCTCAGACGAAAGTCAATGGTTTGACCCAATATTATTAAAATCGATTTTACCCAATTTTAAAAGATTCATTTGGACGTTTTTTAAAAAAAGTTAGGTTAATACAAAATTTGTTATAAAATATAATAATTATTTGACATTTTGTGTTTTTTTAAAGTTTGTCAACAATTGTAATTTTAATTCAATTTTGATAAATAATATAGCTCATTTTAATCTTTGAAATATTCTTTACAAGCCTGTTTGTTGGATTTTGTTAACATTTTTTCTGTTTTAAAAATATATAATAAATAATTTTTATTTGTTATAATTTTTAAACAAAATATCATTAACAAACTTTAAAGACAAAACACAAAATGTTAAAAAATTTTTGTTTCATAACCAATATTGTATGAAACTAATTTTTTTTAAAAAATGTACAACTGTATCCTTTAAAATTGGCTGAAATCAATATTAATAATATTTTTTTTTTATGTGAAAAACCGTTTTATAATTTGAGGTTAAGTCAATGGTTTAAACATCCTTAAATTCGAATAGATTGAAATTGGAATAGAATTAAAATTTAAATCAGTTGTTTATTTGAATTGGATGAAATTTAATTTGATTAAAAGTTGGATCAAGTTAAGTTTGGATTAATTGAATTTTGAAACCATCTAGGATTTTAAGTCGATTAAAATTTAAATATATAATGAAAATTCGATAAATTGAAAAAGAAGTAAATTCAAATATTGATCAATTAAAATTAGGATCAATAAAAACTTGGATAGATTAAACTTTTTATAGATTGAAGTTGAAATCGATAGAAATTTTTAATTAACTGTAATTTAAATTGATTAGAAAATGAATTAAAATTATGATAAATTGAAGTTTTTATCGATTTAAAATGGGATTAACTAAAATTTAAATCGAGTTAAATTCGAATCAATTAAAATTTTAATATCAATTACTATTGTTTAAATAATTAAAGCTTGAAGCTATTTTTATAGCTATTTATATTTAGATAGATTTAAGTTTCTATAAATTAACTTTTTTATAGTTCGGGTTAGCGCTGCTTTAAAGTTAAAATAAATTAAATTTAGACGACTTAAAATTTGGATTAATGCAATTAAAAATCGATTGAAATTTAAATTCATAAATATTTTGTTAAATAAAAATTGTGATGATTTGATAGTTAGCTCGTTTCAAAATTGATTTAATTAAAATTTGAATATTTAAAATCGTATAGATTAAAATTTTGATTAATTGAATTAATTAAAAAAAGAAAATAAGGTGAAAATGGTAAAAAAAATTGAATAACTGGTAAAATAGATAAAAAAATTTTGAAAAAGTATAAAATAATAAACAGCTCTGTTTTTGATCTCTGAAAATATGTAAGTTTTATATGGCTAAAAAAACCAACTACGTTTTGTCAGTTTATGAATATTTAAAATGAAAAAACAGTATTGAATATTTAATGATTGACAAGTTATAATTGGAACTTACATGAAGCTTTGTTGACGGTTCGAGACCAAAACTATTCCTCAATAAAGAATAAATAAACGTTAAATCGAGGCACGTAAATGGTTGTTCTGTATTTGGATATTCACAAGTTTCAACGACAGCTTTATGAAGAGCGTCAATGGTAATTTCTCCTCCATTAAATGGATCAATTAGACCAATCTAATATAAAATAAAAATATTAAATAACCAATCATTATAAACTAAAATCTAATTAATTAATCAAAGACTTTTACCTCAGTAGCTCGATCAAAATAATAAGAAAAAGCATAAATTTGGTGCTTATTGAGTCCCACTGGTTTATTTGTTATTGTGTCCGTATACTTTTTCACCAAGTTCAGGCAATTTTGAAATTTAACAATCGGTCTGATATCCTCGCCACCGGCATAATTTTGGTTCTTGAATACTTTAGTAGTTCCTTTAATCGGTCCTTTAATAAGATATTCTTCGCCACCATATGTCCAGGAAGCTGTAACAATTGGATTAATACACTCGGATCGCACTTGGATAATTCCATTCTCATTTTTCAAGGCACCTTCCGGTACCAAAATTGCTTTTCTCGCAGCCATAAGTCCCATTCCCAAATAACTGTGAGTGTAAATACTCATATTGTGATTAAAAGCACTGATATTGTGAATGTAATTATTCAAATCTTTTATATTTTCCTCATCAGGTGCAAAAGTAACTTGTGTCGATCCACCTCCAAGGTCAAGGGCAGCCACTGTACTTTCAGAACTACGGGAATTCAATCTGTCTAAAAGAAAATTTACCGTGAACCAAGAGAAAATTCCTTCATCAGTTCCTTCCATGATTGAAACAGACTTATCGGTCACATGAAAACCCGAAGTTTTCAAGAAATTTCTCGTATTTTCCAGAATGTCATTTGCCTTGTGACCAGGAAGAAGTCGAAGACCTGCTGTAGCTTTCATAAAAAGAGGAGTGTAACTCCATTCCGATTGAGGAATTACAGACTTGGCTTTGTCAATAAGTACTTGGAGAGATTTTGATCCGTCACTTGGATTATCTGCAAAAGAACTTAATCCTGGCTTCACTTCGTGAAACAATTCATTGTCTAGAACTAAATTACTGTTCATAATCGAGGTATGAAAGCCAAAAGCTAATACTCGAGAACCTGTTGAACCTGCGTCAATAATCACAACGTAAAATGGTTTCTGAAGATTGAGTGAAAAGGCTACGCTGTCAATTGCTTTACTGCCAATGTGAAGTGGCTTCAAGTCTCTTGCTATGGCTACATATCCGAAAACCATAAATCCCAAAAAACCAATGATTGTATAATAACGTCTCAAAATATTTTTTGGTATTTTTTTCTGGTTCGATGGCCTAGATTCCATTTTGTCACTTGACATGCTGTCATTATCATTATCCAATTTTAACTGAAAAATATATAAATTTTAAAATCCAGACTACTGTATAGAATAGAAAAGATTCTAAAATGTAAATAAATTTACAATAACTGACATATGAGAAAAATTGTGAATAATTAACTGTAATGTTAATTCAATTTTTTAGTACTTTATAACACCTGTACAAAAGAATTGAAATTGAGAATTTCAAATATTCCATAAATGAAAATTACCTAAAGACAATAATTTGAGACATAAAAAACACAAATTTATTCTATAAATGTTTAAAATATAAGTTTCAACAATAAGTTTAACCTGAATATGATGAGTTCTATCGTTTTTCTCAGAGATTAACAAATAACGCCGCATTTTTTTTCACATAAAATTATTTAAATAAAACTTACAAGGATATAACTCATTTAATTAATACCAAAAGTTTCATCTAAAATGGTGTTAATCGTTTTAATTGTTTACTCTAAACTCTAAACAAAAGATTCTAATTTACGATCAGCTGATGACATAGATCGCGACTCTCCGTTTGCTATGTTTGTAAGGTTATGTTAAATTATTTTGACAGTTTAATCGTTTGAATTTTAACACATGTGTGGATACGAAAAAGTTAAAAGTCAAATAAATACATGAAGGTCATATGATGACAACAATGTATTTATATAAGAAAACTTAATTTCATTGGAATTTAAACACATTTTAATTTAGAAATATAACTTTTGAATGATTTAGAACTTTACCTTTCTCTTTTTTACTGGCATTTTCAGTTCTTCAAGGAGAAATACAAGAAAGAGTTGTCACAGAGAGATGTATGTTCACTTATAAAATTAAAAAATGATACTTCTTTCTTAATATTTAGTCAGGAGAAACTTCTGTGTTGCCATTCATCAGAAACTATATTTCACGATAACTAATATCATTTCACTTAATTGCAGTCATCATGACACTGCAAAAGATAGCATTGGTTCAAGGTTTCTCATATAAGCTTTAGAATAATAAACATAGTTGGAAGAAGAGAATATTAAAACCTACATTTATCAATATTGTCTCTATTTCAAATTTGGATTTAATAGTTTCCTTAAAATTAAATTAAAATATATGTTACATATTTTTCCATTGATAATTATTATATTATGTTAGTTTATTATATGTACTCTTTAATATATTTTATTGATTGTATATCGTAAGTTTATATTTAAAGTCACATTATATCCTAGCTTATAATATATATTTATTATTGCAAAAAAAAAATTTTTAATAAAACTTGAGAAATAGTATATTTTAACGAGTTTTCTATTTTTCCATTTCGAAACAAGTTTTAAAATTAATTACAAATTTATAAAACTGAAGTATAATTATAATTGTTAATTCTTTTTATTTAAAGTCTCACAGAAAATGTGAAAAATCTCAGTAATAGTGAAATTGAATAAATAAAAAATAACTAAAAGAAACTTTCCATTTTTACTGTTATATACCAATCAGGACTTTAAAAAGTTGATTAAGAACGTAAATAAATGGATTGTAAATATAAGCTATTTCCATATCGTCAAGATACACGGTTATGCAATTTGATCTTTTATTAATTACAAGTTCCTTCTCCAGCCTCATAGAGGATTGTGATTTCTTCAATTATCATTTTAAGGGGACACGTCATATGAAGGAACCACTCCCCCAGTTAGAATACTATATGGAATCAAAAATAGATTCCCTTCTGTGTGTATAGTGTAGTCATACAATCAAACATCTCCCTTCCAGATGTAAAAAACTATCTGTTGCTCAACTGTGTAGAAAAATGAAAAACTTTCTTAAAAATTAACAGTGATAAATTGTGAATAACTGTCGATTAAATAAAAAAATAATTATTATTGTAAATTTTAACTAGAATAATTTACTGTAGATTAAAAAAAAACCTGTATTTTAAAAAGAAAAAAAGATACTGTATTAGATAAAAAAAAACACAAACAAGATAATAATCATAATTACTTGAAATAAAAATACACTTTCGCCTTAAAGACATAAAGATAACTGAAAAATTATCCACGTAGTGAATGAAGGGCCTCCATATCATGAAAACTATAAAAATTGTTTAAAGTTACAGATATAAGCGAAAGTTAAAATATTTTAAATCTGTAAAAGACATAGAAACATTTAAAAACAAATAGATTTCCAAATAAAGGGAGTTAAAAACAGTTAGCAGTATTATATTGAGAATAACTAAAAGTATTAAATCCAAAGAAATTAAAAATGTCTAATTCAACCTCGAATTCGACGAGCCTTTTGAAACAAGCAGTCATTCAAATAGGAGCTGGAGGTTCTGCAGGTTTCGTAGAAGTATGTATTATGCACCCGATGGATCTCGTGAAAACTCGGTTTCAACTACAGGTGAAATCAAATAAAGCGGATCCTTTATATTACACTGGTAAGTGAATTTTTTCCCACTTAAATTTAAATAATAAATTTCATATTATTCTCCTCGATGAATAAAATAATTTTTATTAGAAAATTTTTTTCCATGAAATTAGGAATTGGAGATTGTATGAAAAAAATGTACAAAAATGAAGGCCTCGCCTCTTTTTGGAAGGGAATTTTACCGCCAATTTTATCAGAAACACCAAAAAGAGCTGTGAAAGTAAATGAATCAAGGGGTCGTCAACTCCGGTATTCCTCGTACATTCTACAGATATTCTCATATATTCCATGATATTCCCATCTATTTCCAAAATATTCTTTAGTATTCCCAAATAATCTTCAAACTTCTGATAAATTTTATGGCTTTTTTCGTTAGTTTTTAAAATACTAACGGTCTAGGGAGTACTACAAAATATTGTTATATTCATGAATTTTAGTTTTTCGAGCATTTTTTGTATTAATAAATGAAAAATTATATAAATAAGTGACATTATTTTTTTTTAATTAATAAAAAAATTGTTGGAGTCAAAATTTAAAAAATTCGCAAAATAAAAGAAAATTGAAAATCTGTAAATGAAATTCGAAAAATATCTGGAAAATTACATAATTGAAAAAAATAAATTAAACAATAGAAAATATTAAATTCAAACAAATTTTTTTAAAAAATAAGAAAATTATAGGAATAACTATTGGAAATAATTAAAAATTGAAAGACTGGATTGAAAACCAAATAAAATAAATGAAATTGAAAAGAACAATTGAAAATAGAAGAAACTAATAAAAAAATGAAGAAATAAATTTTAAATTTGAAAAAAAATTAATAATTGAAAAAAAAATACAAAAACAAGGGCAAAAATAATTGACAATTGAAAACAAAATTCGAAAAATGTATAGATTAACACACAACTAAAAAAAAATTTAATAAAAATTAAATTTCAAGAAAATAATTTCAAAAAGAAAAATTGAAAAAATTATAGGAATAAATGTTGAAAATAATTGAAAATTGAACAACTGGATTGAAAGTAGAAAAAAACTGAAATTGAAGAAAATAACTGAAAATTAAAGAAAACATTTAAAAATGTAAGAAAATAATTAAAAATTAAAGAAAGTAACTTAAAGTTTTAGAAAAATGAAAAATTTCAAAATGATGAATATAATTGACAATTGAAAAAAATTCGCAAACTGGCAAAACTAATCGATAAGAGAGAAAAATAACAAAAAGAAATTAAAGAATAATTCTACAATTTTAAGAGAATAAATGAAAATAGAATGAAATTGTAGGAAATAATTGAAAGAAAAAATTGAAAAATAACGAGAACAGTTTAAAAATGAAAGAAAATTTCCGAAAAAAGACGAAAATAATTGAAATTTGAAAACAAAATTCAAAAAATGACTAGAATAATAAACAATTTAAAAAATTAAATAATAAACATTAAATTTAAACTAAATAATTTAAAAATTAGGAAAATTATAGGAATAATTGTAAATTGATCAACTGAATTAAAAGAGGAAAAAAATTGAAATTGATGAAAATAATTGATAATTGAAGAATGTAATTGAAATTTAAAAAATATAATAAAAAATTGTAAAAAGTAATTTACAGCAGAAATTGATAATTTAAAATTTTTTTATGATTTTTAAACATTTTTTTTAAATCAGATAATTATTAAATATTGAAGAATTAATTGAAAATGTGTAAAAAATAATTAAAAATTGAAGAAAATAATTTAAATTTAAAGAATGGAATAAAAGTTTGTAGAATATAATTGAAAAACTGTATTTGAAAGCAAAGAAATTTATTGATGTAGAGAAAAATAATTGATATAAGTCGAGAATTTTTTATTATTAAAGAAAATCATTGAAAATTTAAAAATGGAATTTAAATTTGAAGAAAATAGTTATAGAAAATTAAAGAAAAAAGAAAACTAAAGAAAATCGTTGAAAAGAAATTTTAAAACAATTCTTATGATTAAAAAAATTAATTAAAAAAGCCGAGAATTATTTAATATTGAAGAGTTAGTTGAAAATCGTACAAATAATTAAAAATATTGAAGAATGTAATTGAAATTAGAAGAATATAATAAAAGATAGAAAAAAGTTACTAAAAAAAGGGATAATTATTTATTATGGCAGAGAATTATTGCAAACTGAAAAATGGAATTGCAGTTTGAAAAAAAAAACTGAGATTTGCTGAAAATATTTGAATAATTGAATTTAAAATTAAAGGAACCTATTGATAATCGAAAAAAATTAACCAAAAACCTACGAGAATTTAAAAATATTAATAAAAATAATTAGAAATTGAAAAAAGTAATTTAAAATTGGAAAAAATCGATTAAAATTGAAGAAAATAATTTAAATTTGACGAATGGAATTAGAATTTGTAGAATATAATTGAACAATTGTATCTAAAATTAAAGACATTTATTGACGTAGAGAAAAATAATTAATATAAGTCGAGAATTTTTTATTATTATGAAAATAGTTGAAAATTTAAAAATGGAATTGAAATTTAAAGAAAATAAACAGAAATCGAAGAAAGAAGAAAATTAAAGAAAATTGTTAAAAAGAATTTTTAAAACAATTTTTATGATTCAAAAAATTAATTGAAAAAATCCGAGAGTTTTTTAATATTGAAGAGTTAGTTGAAGATCGTACAAATAATTAAAAATTGAAGAATATAATTGAAATTAGAAGAATCTAATTAAAAATTGAAAAAGTCATTGATAAAACCCGATAATTAGTGAATATAGAATAAACATATGAAACCTGAAAAACGGAATTAAATTTTAAAAAAAAATCGAGAATTGTAGGAAATATTTGAACAATTAAATTTAATATTAAATAAACTAGTTGATAATTGAAAAAAAATTGACCAAATGCGGAAATTTTTTAATTATAATGTAATAATTGAAAATCAAAAAATGGAATGGAAATTTGAAGAAAGTAATTGAGAATTGAAGAAAATAGTTGTAGAATTGAACTATTGAATTGAATTTTAAACTATTTTTTTGAGTGAAAAAAAGAATTGAAAACATCAGAGATTTATTTAATATTGTGGAATTAATTTATAATCGATAAAAATAATTGAATAAAAGAAAATAATTAAAATTGTAGGAATAAATTGAAAATTAAACAATTAAATTGAAGCTGTATGATAATAATTGATAATTGTAGGAAAAATTACATTATAATGAAAATAATTAAATGTTATGGAAAATAATTTGCAATTGATAAAAAATTCAATAATGTTGAGATTAATGGGCATCAGAAAGATATAATTTTAAAGAGTAAAGAACAACTATAAAATTAAGAGATAATAAGAAATTATCAATTGAAAACTGTAGATAAGTAAAGAAAAAATACTGTAGAAAGTAAAAAAATTAAGGAAAGAAATCAAACTTGAAGAAATTAACTGGAAATTTTTGAAAATGTATTGAAATTTCAAGAAAATAATTGATAATTGATCATTGAAAAGAGGCGAGAATTATTGAATATTGAATAAAATAATTAAAAATAAAGAAAAACAATTGAGAATTGACGAAAAAATTAAAAAAAATAAATTGAAAATGAATTAATTAAATTGAAATTTGAAGAAAATAGTTGATAATTGAAAGAAAGATTACAAAATGACGAAAATAATTGTGAAATGAGGAAAATAATTGACAATATAGAAAAAAATTCTTAAACTGACGAGAATAATTGACATAGAACAAAATAATTTAAAAAATTAAAGAATAATTAAAAAATTTGAGGAGAATATTTGTAATTTGAAAACTCTTGACAATTATAGAAAAAATTATAGATTAATTAATAATGAAATTAAACTTATTTCAACTGATATTTTTTAATTAAAATTTTAATGAAAGTAAATACATTTTTAAAAAAGTAGCTGGTTTAAAACAAAAAAAATCTAAATGTCAAACTTCAGGTGTCGACAGACAAAATGAATGAAGGAATGAAAGAATTTGCGAATTATTAGTAGTAAGTGTTCATTAAAATTTAGGAGATAATTTTTAAAGAATATGCAATGAATTGAATTTTTACAGCTTAGTTTTTTTTCAAAACTTAGTTAATTAAATTTTTATTTAATTAACAAAACTGTTATTTTACAATTTTTTATATAAAAGATTAGTAGTAATTCTCACATATTCACAAGTATTTTTTTGAGAATATATTCTTCGTACACTCTAAAATGGAATTGACGATCCCTCGAAATAAATTTATCATTTGATTTTATATAAATAAAGTTGAACATTATTTTCAAAATTATTTGCATTAACATATGAAATAAATATTCTTCCAGTTTTTTACCTTTGAACAATATAAAAAAATATTTCTATTTGGCGCCAGTGCACCAACGCCTCTTGTAAGTAAAATTCTTCCCCAATAAATTTTTTCAATTATTTAAGTAATTAAAAACATTGTTAGTAAATTGTATGATATTTATTAGACTTTTTCATTTGCTGGATTTTGTGCCGGTATGACGGAAGGAATATTTGTAAATCCATTTGAAGTGATCAAGGTGCAAATGCAATCAAATCGTAAAAAAATTAAAGAAAGTCCTTCAACTTTTGCTGTGACAAGAGAGATTATTAAAAAAAATGGATTTGGACTGAACGGTCTGAATAAAGGATTAAGCGCCACTGTTTTAAGAAATGGAATGTTTAATTTAGTTTATTTTGGATTTTATCATTCCGTAAAAGGATGTGTACCCGTGAATAAAGACCCGAGGATAAACTTTTTAACAAAAGTAAATTAACTTGTTTTGAAAATTTTATATTGAATAATAATAAATTAATTAATCATAAATAGATTTTGGCTAGTTAATCATAAGTAAAAAACGTTTAAACTAATTTGAAATTCTCAATTGACTTTTGTAGGTAGGCATTGGTTTTTCAGCCGGAACAATGGCTTCTTGTTTGAATATTCCTTTTGATGTGGCAAAAAGTCGCATTCAAGGAGCACAAAATAATGAATATAAAGGAACGTTTAGAACAATGTACATAGTTTATAAAAATGAAGGGTGAGTAATTATTTATCAAATGATTTAATTTAAATTTATTTGTTGAATGGTTGAAAGTTTTAAGAATTTTTCAAGTTACATAGATTTTATTAAGTTTATTTGTATTTTAAATTAATTATCAAAAAATATAATTCTAAATGTGTTTAACAGATTTAGGGCTCTTTATAAGGGATTACTGCCGAAGGTGTTGCGACTAGGTCCTGGAGGAGCAATTATGCTAGTAGTTTATGACTATATGCATGCTTACCTTTCAGCCAAGCTGGAGAATTAAATTCCTTTCCTTTTTTTAAATATAATTTTCAAACTAATCCATTAAATTAAGAAAAAGATCTACAACTTTCTGTATAGAAGATAAAAAAAAAACAAAACAAACGTAGTTTTTCAGTACTACACAAAGTGTTCCTTTTCACAATAAATTGAACTAAACTTCCAAAATGGTCGCAATTAAACATCCAAAACAGAGTCAAGCCACTTTTCCAGGTCCACAGATTTGGTCGGTACATTCGAAGTTCTAAACGTGGGTTCTATGAAAATTGAAACAGAAGTTTTTACTGCATTTAATTCTTGGTATTTGTATTGTTAAATTTTATAGTTAATTAAAATAAAATAATGTTAATCATTGGTTTTTTAAGATTGTTTAAATGTTGTTGATCATTTACCTTTAACTTTTGAAACAGAAATTTCGGAAAACAAGGTCGTCTTTGAAACAACGGGTTCTTTTAAAGTTAAAAGAAAATCCAAATCGCCTTCAAGATTTTCTATTTCGCAATTCAGCTTATCATTATTTGTTTTTTTTACATTTTCTGAGTCGTTTAAAAGATTAATCGATTTAGGTTTAGTCCTCTTATCATATTCCAAGGTTTCCGAAATATTTGAGCATTTAGAAGCATTCTCGTCATTATTTTGTGTTATTTGTGATGAATTTAGAATATCCATTAATTTAGTTTCCTAAAAAATAAAATAATAAAAAGTTTTAAATTCCTTAGAAATGTGTAAATTATAAGCACAATAAATAGTTCTCCACATTATTAAATATTTATAAGATAAAATATTAAAAAATATAACTCTTTTAAAGTACACGTACACTAAGAAGGTTTTCATCATGTTTATGTTCATTTTGAGTATTTAAAGTATCATTTTTATCTAACAGCGTTAAATCATGGGAAAAAAGTCCACAAGATTTGCAACAACCTAACTTGCAATTCTTTTGATCTTTTAAATCGTAATTCCTGTCATCTGAAACTGAAAGTTTTACATAACTCAAAAACTCTTCTTCTGATTCCTCATCTTTTTCAGATTCCTCACAAGGAAGCAATCGCATTTTTGGTTGAGGAGCAGGTAAGCGTGGTTGGGACTCTTCATTCTCATCGTTTGAAACACGTTTAGTTCTAAATTTTGCTCTACGAAGATTTATTCTCACATCTTTTGCGGAATTTGTATTTTTTACACAAGAAACACGAGGTTTTCGATTCTTTTTTGGATAGCTTAAAACAAACAAAAGTTGATGAATATAATTTTTTAGTCATTATTAGCTAAGTAACCATATTATTGTGAAAAAAAAGAATGCTCATTTATTATGAAAATTACAAGAAAACAACTTATGAAAAGACAAAAACAACGTAAATATAACCTAAAACATAACTTACTTTGGCTTTGGCTTTTTTTCGGCCATTTCAGCCATTGTCAATATTTCTTAATATATACTTCTTTTCGTTTAATAACACAGAATATTACAGAAGAAGTAGATTTTTAATAATAGACGTCAAAGTATTCCGAGTATTATAAATCACAAACTCTAAACGAAAACAAAACCATATGATTATGACTGATGATGATAAAAATTTATGTACAATTTGCATGAAAAAATTAAAAGGCAAGGAATTGATTAAACCAATCAGAATTAAGATTACTCAAGATGAAAGCCAATCAGATTCTTTCTGAGAGATGCGCCTTAAAATATGCACAACTAACCTAACCTCAAAACATTTAAAAAATTCAACTCAAGTGAACGTCAAACCGTCAAACAAAAAGATTATAAATTATTATTTAGTTTGTTTACCCAATTTTTACATTTTAATTAAGAAGTTCATTATATTTGTAGAATATACGAACTTTACTTATTTTTTTTATAAATAAAAAGAAGAAATAAGTTATACGATTATAGATTTCCCTCCAAATGTCAATCAAGCAAAAAAATTATTCAGTTTCCGTTGCTTTTTAAATCTTTTATTACTATTGTTAAATTGACTTTTCAGAGTTAATCAGAAAAAATAGGATATTATTTTACTATTTGTGAACATTGTAAGTATATTTGATTATTTTCCTTAAAATTTAGTCAGTTTACTTGAGAAATTTGACAAAACTGTTTCGATCTTTTCATGAGTATTTTGTTAGTGTTTTGGTTTTTATTCCAATCTTATTTATATTTATTTTTTTATTATTTTTCTTCTAAAATTGTGTTTCTTTATTACAATAAAAAGAATTTGACTTTGTATTTTAAAACTCCATAACTTTTTTAAAATTTCATTATTATTCCAAGTTTCTTGGACTTTTGCAATCCTAATAAAATAACTATTTAAATTTTGACCGAGGGGTCATCAAATCTATATTTTAGAGCGTACGAAGAATATATTCTCAAAGGAATACTATTGAGAATACTTGTGAATATGTGGGAATACTTGGGAATATTTAGGAATAGGAAATATTCGGAATATTCATTTTGTCTGTCCACTCCTGAAGTTTGGAATTTAGATATTTTTTGTTTTAAACCAGCTACTTTTTTAAAAATCTATTTAATTTCATTAAAATCTTAATTTAAAAATATCATATCAAAAATAAACCTATAATTTTTTCTATAATTATCAACAGTTTTCAAATTACAATTATATTCTCCTTAAATTTTGTAATTATTCTTTATTTTTTTGATTATTTTGTGCTCTTGTCGATTATTCTTGTCAGTTTAAAATTTTTTTTTTATATTGTCAATTATTTTCGTCATTTTCTTATTTTTCTTTCAATTATCAATTATTTTCTTCAAATTTCAATTTAATTATTTAATCTTTAATTTATTTTTTTCAATTTTTTCGTCAATTCTCAATTATTTTCCTTAATTTTTAATTATTTTATTCAATATGTATTCAATAATTCTCGCCTCTTTTCAATTATCAATTATTTTCTTGAAATTTCAATACATTTTTAAAAATTTCCAGTTAATTTCTTCAATTTTATTTTCTTTACTATATACAATTTTCAATTGATAATTTATTATTATCCCTTAATTTTATAGTTGTTCTTTCAATTCAAGTGTTCAATTCGACAACTACTTCCTTCAATTCTCAATTTTTTTAAAAAAAATTTAGTAATTCCATTTTTCAGTTTTTGACTTTTTCTTCTACATTCAATAATTCTCGGATTTTATCAATAACTTTTTTAATTTTTAATTATATACTTCTGATTTCAATTACATTCTTCAATTTTTAATTATTTGTACGATTTTCAACTAACTCTTCAATATTAAAAAATTCTCGGCTTTTTCAATTAATTTTTTTAATCATAAAAATTGTTTTAAATTTTCATTTCAACAATTTTCTTTAATTTTCTTTTTTGTTTTATTTTCTACAACTATTTTCTTTAATTCCTCATTATTTTCTTCAAATTATAATTCCATTTTTAAAATTGAAATTATTTTCTTTAATAATAAAAAATCCTCGACTTATATCAATTATTTTTCTGTACATCAATAAATTTCTTTACTTTTAGATACACTTGTTTAATTACATTCTACAAATTTTAATTCCATTCTTCAAATTTCAAATATTTTCTTCAATTTCAATTTTTTTTTTTCAATTTTTAATCAATTCTTCAATATTTAATAATTATCGGATTTACAATTTTTTTTAACAATCATAAAAATTGTTTTAAATTATCAATTACATTCTTCAATTCTATGACTATTTTTTTTATATTCTTAATTATTTTGTTTAATTTTCAATTCAATTCTTAAGTTTTCAATTATTTTCTGCTAAATTTAATAGGTAATTATACGATTTTTTAAATAACTTTTTACAATTTTTTAAATTTCAATTACATTCTTTAATTATCAATTATTTTCATCAATTTCATTTTTTTTCTTTTTTAATTTAGTTGTTCAATTTACAATTATTCCTATAATTTTCCTAATTTTTGAATTATTTAGTTTAAATTTAATGTTTAATTTTTTAAATTATTTTTTCAGATTGTTTATTATTCTAGCCATTTTTCGAATTTTGCTTTCAAATGTCAATTATTTTCGTCATTTTTCGTATATTATCTTCCAGTTTGAAATTGTTCTCGTTATTTTTCAATTATTTTCTACAAGATTATTCTATTTTCATTTATTCTCTTGAAATTTTAGAATTATTCTTTAATTTTTTTTGTTATTTTTCTCTCTTGTCGACTATTCTTGCCAGTTTGCGAATTTTTTTCAATAGTCAATTATTTTAGTCATTTTGAAATGCTTTTTCATTTATTTTTCTAAAACTTTAAGTTACTTTCTACAATTTTTAATTATTTTCTTTAATTTTTAAATGTTTTCTTTAATTTTCAATTATGTTCTTCAATTTCAGTTTTTTTCTACTTTCAATCCAGTTGTTCAATTTACAATTATTTTCAACAATTATTCCTATAATTTTTTTAATTTTTCTTTTTGTAATTATTTTCTTGTTAAGGGTCAAACCATTATATTTCGCACGGTCAGTTTTTACTAATTTTTAAAATTAATGAAACTTAGCAAAAGTGATTTTGGAATTATCTAGAACACGAAATGAATATTATTTTGCCAAACTTTTTATTATTTTTGTAAAATATAATTTGAAATGAAGAAAGTATGAAAAACTGTCACTTTTTAAGACATTTGAAAATATTTTTAAAAAACATTTAATTAGCGTAAAAATAGTAAATAAATGATTGATATTTATTCAAAATGTATCAATTTATTGTTTTTAACTGATTATAGTACATAAAGATGTAAAATAATGAACAAAATATGTTTTTAAAGTTGATTTGTCAAACATCGAAATTTCTTGATTTTTAGCAATTAATTATAGACTTAAAATGAATTCCAACTTACCCGAAAGATAGTATTTGATTTTAACTTCTAGATTTTCTTAGCACTTTTCTTCTTTTTAATTTGTAAATATTGAAACATTTAAATCAAAAGTTTGCACTTTATGAATTATCCCGACTTTCAAACGCGAATAATTCTTTTCAAAGTAAATAAAAAAATTCCAAACTTTGGGAATATTTAAATGACTACTAATTAAACGTGTACCAAAAGTTTCGCGTTAGCCCCGAGACTAAATCAATGCGATTAAGTTCTTTGAAAATTGTAACCTTTTTTGTGGTATATTTTATGAAAAATAATAAAAAGTTTGGCAAAATAATATTCATTTCGTGTTCTAGATACTTCCAAAATCACTTTTGCTAAGTTTCATTAATTTTAAAAATTAGTAAAAAATGACGAAATATAATGGATTGACCCTAAAATTTAATTTTTATTGTTTTATTTAAAAAAAAATTTTAGTTGTGTATTATTCTATCCATTTTTCGAATATTGTTTTCAATTGTCAATTATTTCCGTCTTTGTCTTTGCAATTTTTTTGTAATTATTAATTATTTTTTCAAATTTCAATTTAATGTTTAAATTTTCAATTTATTTCTTCACTTTTTTATTACTTTCTTCAATTTTCAATTATTATCTTAAATTTTCAATCCAGTATTTTAATTTTCAATTATTTCCAACAGTTATTCCTATCATTTTCTTAATTTTTAAATTATTTTGTTTGAATTTAATAATTATTGTTTAAATGTTTAATTTATTTTTTCAATTGTGTAATTTTCTAGCCATTTTTTGAATCTCTCTTATAAATTGTCAATTTTATTTTATTTTGCGAATTTTTAAGTTTTGACTCCAACAATTTTTTTATTAATTAAAAAACGTTTTTCACTTATTTATTTAATTTTTCGTTTAATGAATAAATGAAACCACTATATAAACGACAAAAACGAGATGTTTATTAATACAATAAATACTCGAAATTCATAAATGTAAAAATCTTTTATAGTACTCCCTAGACTGTTAGTATTTTAAGAAATAACGAAAAAACCATAAAATTTATTAGAAATTTAAAGACTATTTGGGAATACTAAAGAATATTTCGGAATAAATGGGAATATCACTAATAATCGAGAATATTGAATATATGCTGGAATAGATTGGAATATCAAGGAATATATGAGAATATCTGGAGTGTGTATGAGGAATACCGGAGTTTACGACCCCTCGATTTTGACAAATCTATCTAATTTAATTTTTGTTTTCAGAAAATAGCTTCCATTCTAAAATGGATATTTTCACATTCAATAAGAGCCTTCAGGAGCGACTTGTAGAATATACAGGGATTCTTTCTAACCGAGAGGAGGTTGTTCCAGCCTCTCAAATTCAATCAGAATGGTCATATCACGTGGAGTTTGTAATTGAGCCGGTAGGTTGGCGAGCTTTATGGAAAATTCCAAAGCTAACTTGTCAGGATTTTGAGATTCATTATCCGACAATAGTCGCTGTCGTGATTCAACGAGTAGACTTCCTTGAACTTACAGCAACCGTCAAAATTGTCGCCGTTCAGGATGAAATTCACTTGCCCGAAAAATACGACGTACCTCTAATAGAATTATATCCCACTGAACTCCAGGAGGACATAGCTTTGGACATGATTGCCACTGCAAATTGCATAGATCAACTTCGATTTTTCTACAATTATCTTTGGATGCCTTGGGACGGTGATGATGATGATAATCGGGACTGGGTTTTGTCTCATCTTGAACCAAGACTCAGACTTTTTTTCGACATGAAGAGAAGTAGTATTTGCAAAAAAACCTGTGATGTTATCAGAACTTTAATGAGGGAAGGAAGAGAAATAAAGGCTAAAATTTCTAGACTAGAAGTAGATATTTCTGATGATGAGGACGTGCATGAGGGTTCTCTTGACGACGGCAAAGCTTGCCAATTATTAAAGTTTCACTTCAGGCTTCAGCAAATTAAAACAGAAATGGAAGTTTTAGAAAATCCAGCAATGAGAGACATGTTAATTAGAAATCAAAGTACTAGTGTGACAGAATTAGAAACCAAAAGACGAGAAAGTGGAATTAAAAGCCAGGAAAGTTATTTCGTTTGGCTTGGCGGATCTTTGGAAGAAACGATTTCTTCTTTAACACATGCCAAAGGGTTTTTACCTCCTAATACAGTCGTAAAGTAAGTTCAAACTAAGACTTTTTTTTTAAGAATTACAAGATAATTTTAAACAATTTTATTCGTTTTGTAGAACATCTAGCTGTCTAAAAGAAGCCCTAGATGTGTGTGATGTAGGAGATATTATTATTCTTGGAAAAGGAGATCATCCAATCAGAGGATCTGGAAATTTGGAAGATGGAGGGATAATTAAAGGTGTCAATTCTGCAGAAAATACGATTATTTGTCCGAAAGAAACAGAAAGTGGTCCATCTTTGCTAGATTTCTCTGGAAGAGAGGTAAGTCTTTCAAGATGGCCACAAAACTCAATTCACAAATTTCCCTGACATAAAATTTTTATTATAGGTAATAAACAAACAGCTAAAATAAAATAAAATTTTGCTTTATTCTTAAAAGCAGGGCTGATAAAAATCATGATCTTTTTAAAAAAATCCAAAATTGATTTTTTTTTAATCTCCAAATGTTTATTTGTAAGTAGTTTATTAAAGAAATGAAAAAAAAATTTTAAAACAACATAATAATGAAACAGTGACATAAAAATATATAAAAAAGTAGAATCTCTTTTTTAAAAATTAGACTATTTACGGACATTTTTTTTAAATTAAAATAATAAATAGGAGAATAATTAAAAAAAACGTTAAAATATATTACTAAAGATAACAAAATTTTTAAATTAGAAAAATTAAAGAATTATTTTACAAATTGACTACAAAAAAATAAATACAATTTTGGGAAATATAAAAAAAATTAAAAAGAAATGAAAAGAAATTCTATGAAATAGAAGAACGATGTTAAAATGAGAATATTTAGTACAATATTAAATTTACATAATATAAAATAAAAGAATAAAAGCTTTCAAAAAACTAGAAAAATGGAGAAATTTAAAAAATGTAGATAAAAGCATCAAATAAATGTTTTCAAAAATTCGTAATTATAAAATAAAAACTAAACAATTTAAAAGAAGGAAAAATGTTTCTAAAAAATGGAAAAATAATGACAAAAATTAAAGACTTAATTAAAACGCAAGGAAGGATTAACAAAATAGTAAAACATCAAGAAAATGAAATAAATAAGAAGAAAATGGAGAAATGTTTTTTTTCTTAATCTAACAAATTGTAAAAAAATGTAAAAAGTACAAAAAATAACAAAATTTGGTTAGAATCTACTAAAAAATTAGAATTAAGAAAAATAAAAAAAAATGTATGTATCAAGACAAATAAAAAGTTCACAAAAGAAATTTAAAGATCCTTTAAAAATAAAAAAGTTTAAGCAAATTAAGCGAAAACCATTTTTATAATATTACACTTACAACAAGTCCAACAATAAATTTAGAAAATTTAAAGAAAATCTTAAAATTTTAGGAATGAATAAGTAAGTTTGCAAAAAAATCTCGCAAAAAATAGACAAGATGTGAAAACAAATTGAATAAATATACAAAAAGGCGTATTTTTTATTTTTAAAAATATGTAATTAACTATGAAAATTAACGAAATAAAAAGTTTAGTTATTATAATAATTAATTAATTTTATTATTAGTTATTATTACAAAATTATGTAAAATAATATTAAATAATTTGCATAAAAAGAGAAAAAATCTGAAAATTTTGTAAAAATAAGAAATTATAAGATAAAAATTAAACAGTTTCAAGAAAGGATTATTGAGATAAATAAATATATAAATAAATTTTTGCAAATTCAAATAATGGAAATTACGAATATATCTAAAAAATTACGAAAATAATTGTCAGTTAAAAAAAAATCGAAAAATGGCTACTTAATTACACAATTGAAAATAATAGTTTAAAAAATTAAACAATTATTAAATTTAAACAGAATAGTTCAAACATTATAGAAATAATTGTTGGAAATAATTACAAATTAAACAGCTGAATTGAAAATCGAAAAAAAATAATTAAAATTGAAAAAAAAAAAATAATAAAAAAATGAGGAAATAAATTAAAAATTTAATAATAATATGAAAATTTGGATAAATAATTGATTATTGAAAAAAAAATTACAATATGAAGAAAATAATTGACAATTGAAAACAAAATTCAAAAAATGTCTAATTTATCATACAACCGACAAAAATTGTTTAAAGAATCAAAGAATAATTATAAATTTTAAAATAATAATTAAAAATTGAAAAAATTGTTGGAAATAATTGAAAATTGTGGAAAATAATTAATAATTGAAGGGAATAGTTAAAAAAAGACTAGATTAGTAGACAACTAAAAAACACAATTGTAAAAATTAAACAAGATATATTAAATTTAAAAATTATAAGAATAAATGTTGGAAATAATTGCACATTTATCAACTGTTACTGGATTAAAAATCGAAAAAATAAATAAATTTGAAAAAAATAATTGAAAATTGAAGAGAGCAATTAAAAATTGAAGAATGGAATTAAAAATTAAAGAAAATAGTTGAACAATTGTATTTAAAATTAAAGAAACTTAATAATAATCTAAAAAAAATAAGAGAAAAAAAATTTATTATTTTTTAATATTTAAGAAAATAATTGAACATTGAAAAGTGGAATTTAAATTTGACAAAAATAAATGAGAATTGAAGAGAATAGTTCTAGAATTGAATATTTGAATTAAAAATTTAAAACAACTTTTATGACTGAAGAAAATAATTGAAAAAATCCGAGAATTATTGAATATTGAGGAATTAAATAAAACTTAATAAAAATAATTGAAAATTAAAAAAAATATTGGAGAACTAAAGAAAATAATTAAAAATTAAAGAAATAATTTGGAAATTAAAGAATTTAATAGAAATTTCAAGAAAATAATAATTGATAATTAAAAGAAAAATGACAAAATGACTAAAATAATTAAATATTAAAGAAAATACTTGAAAAATTATGAAAATAATTGACAGTTGAAAGAAAACTTCAAAAAGTGTCGAGAATAATTGACAACGGAACAAAGTAATTTAAAAAAATGGACGACATTCTCTCTTTAACAGAATTAATAGAGAGGCAAATTACTATAGTGAGGACGTCGATTTTTTAACAGTAGTCTAAAAAAGTTCATTTCTGTTTTGCGAGCATTGCTATTTTGAATTGTATAAAAATGTATAAAGGATGTATATTGGAATGTGTAGGCAGTTAATAAAATTACTGTATATTTTTTTTATGTACTAAATAGGGTATTTTGCCCGTCTATCAAATTAAATAAATTAAATTAAAAAAATTAAAGAATAATTATAAAATTTGAAGAGAATAATTGTATTATTTGAATTGATATTTATAAATTTAAATTTTAATCAATTTAAATGCATTTTTTAAAAAGTATCTGATTTAAAACAAAAAATATCTATGTGCGAAACTTCAGGTGTGGACAGAATGAAAGAATGAATGAATCTTGTTGATTATTATTATAGATATTATAGATAATGACTTAAAGAAATAAAAATTAAAAATTTAATACTAGGTACTTATTGCTATATTCATACCAAAAATTTGTAAATCGTAGGTGTTCTCATTATCTGTACTATCACGATTTTTTAAATTTTATAAAGATTAAAATATTAAGATTGAAATTTTTAAGATTTATCCATAAATTTGTGGGTTTTGTTTATGGTTTGCGATGTTCTACATGCAGTATTAAACATCCGGAGAATTGTAAAGTTTTTTTTATTTAAATCATGATTTAAATCAATAACAGCCCTGCTTAAAAGTAGTATTAGTTTTATTACATTCTTAATAAATGTATATATAAAATTATTTTATAATAAAAAGAAAAACAAGAACATACGTCATAATTAATAAAATCGTTTGCATGTGCCATTTTAAACGACTTTAAACGAATATAGAACCGCTTAATTCTTGTCTAGGTGAAATTTTACTGTTTTCAATTTAAGAGAGAAAATTTCTGTGACAAAAAATTATTTTCCCTGACAATTTTTCTTTCCCTTACAATTTCCCAGACTTCCCTGACACTGTAGCGACCCTGTCTTTTGTTTTAGAAGTGTAGAATTTGAATTTTACAAAAATGTTTCAAAACTTGATTTTCTACCTGTTAGAAAGCAGAATATTCCTCTATCTCTCTCTCTCTCTCTCTCTCTCTCTCTAGTAATACGATATTAATTGATATTCGTATAATTTTGCAGGTACTGTTGGAAAATCTGACAATAGACTTGGGAGATCTTCAGGCAGGTATCCTGGTTAGAAAAGGCTCTGTGAAATTAGATAGATGTCGAATTTACACTTCAAATCACAGTGTGATTAAAATGGGAATTGTTGTTTTGCCAGGAGCAAAACTCACTGCACAAAATACAACTTTAGTGGGATTAGGAACAGGTATTATGATACACTCAGGTGGAGAGGCTATTTTAAGCGAGTGCAATTTCCAAGAATGCGTAGATGCGATTCAGGTATTTAAATTTTTGTGAAATATATATAGTAAATAATAGTTCAATTATTTCTCTAATTTAACTTATCTATAATTTAATTTTTGTAGCTTCAAGATGATTGCAAACTCACTATGTCAAACAGTTCTTTAAAAAATTTCAAAGAATACGGAATTCGAATGGAGTCACAAAAATATTTAGACAATTCTGAAAGTAAAACAGGCAGCACAGAATTACTGGAAAGAATATCAGAAATTTCTTTAGAAGGTTGCAAATTTGAAAGCAGTGGCAAAGGGGATGTTTTCTTAAAATCAAAAACAACTAACTCTTTATTAGCAAAACCTGAAGAAATGAATTTTTAAATTTAAGCACGCAAAGAACTCCTTTTAACCAATATGTTATAAATTGAATAATTTGATATAACTAAGTTAATTAATGATTAATTGTAAAAAAAAAAATAGTAATTAACTGTATAACCATAAGTTTTTTCAAAATATTTTTATATAATTTATACCAATAGTTACATTTGTCAAAATCTGCCTGTTAATAATATTCTAACTAGAAAAATGTATTCTCATTTTAAAATAACTTTGTAAAACCGAGAGTAAGACATCAATACAATTTTAAATACAAAATACAAATCATAAATATTTTTCTAAACATACGTTGTGCTAAACTTGAAATATACTCAAGCCTTTTTAAACAATCAGATTTTTTTAATAAAGAATCCACTCAATATTAGTGGATACAGAAATATTTTTCTATTACTTCTATTCTACCTAAATGAGCATAAATCGTAAAAATTACATTCTTTAACATAAAAATGCAAAATTTATTTTACATTAAATTTTTTAATTTTATCTTAACGAGCAATCGTTTTAATCGGTCTAAAAGTATATTAAAAATTGGTTATTATCAACTTTTTATTTTACATTAATCGCTAAATCTCAATATAAATTTTGTATACCGGTAAAAGTTCCTGTTTCGTTCCCTGACGATTTGTCACTATTGACATATTAAATACCCATGTAACTGCAAAAAGTAAATGCACAGCCAATACTTAAAATTATACACACGATTACTATCCAAATGGGAATTGTATCTGAAAAAAATTAAAAGTTTATTTTATAATAATGGAAATTAGATTACAAATTTTGATTTCACAGAAATTACGCTAAAAATAAAAATAAATCAATACAACTAATATTTATGAAAAAAATTTGGGACATTCTACGTAAAGTGGACATCCCAAAATTTGTAACGTAAAAAACATAATTTTTAAAATGCTGTCTTTTTCATTCAAATGTATGAAATCAAAAAAATTATGGCTCTTTTTTGTAATAAATTAAATGATCTTTAATGTGGTGGATTTGATTTTTAAAATTAAACTAATTTTCTTCGAAAAACGTTTGAATATCTAGATGCTAAATTTTAATATACTTGAATATTCCTGTTTCTCAGTGTAATTTCAAAATTTATAATTTCAGTAATACTAATTCATTAATCAATTATTATAATTATCAAACAATTAATTAATTTAATTTTTCAATTAACCGAAAGCTAACAACTTCTAAAAATTACTCCTAAGTAAAATAATCGAAAATAAATATTAAAAAATTTATAATTTCAATAAATAATTATACTCAAGTTCTCAAATGGTGGTACATACACAGAAATATGTCCCCTTATTTTTATAATAGATATAACATCCCCTAAAAACTACCCTTAAGAAAAATAATCGAAATTTTTTTTAAAACATATCGCTTTTTACAAAAAAATTTCTAATGAAATTCTAAAGTGATGCAACCAACTCAGGAATATACCCCCTAATTTTTCAAATTAATAACAAAAATTAAAAACCTTTAAAAACAACTTTTAAGAAAAATAATGGGGAAAAAATTAGAAAATATTATTAAATTTGGCAAAAAAATACTAATCAAGTTCCAAAATGGTGGAACATACTCAGAAATATGCCACCTTATTTTTCAAATTAATAACAAGAAATAACAACACCTAAAAACCACTCTTAAGTAAAAAAATACAAAATAATCTTAAAAAAAAATTTCAATTCCTCCAAAAAGATTCTATTTAAGTTCAATAATGGTGGAACATACTCCGGAATATGCCAATTAATTTTTCAAATTAATAACAAGAATTCACAACCTCTTAAAACCACTCCTAAGTTTAATAAAAATAAAATTTGAAATAAATTATTAATTTCTGCAAAGAAATACTAATCATGTTCCAAAATGGTGGACAACACTCAGGAGACACATAAAAACTACACCTAAGTAAAATAATCGAAATTATTTTTGAAAAAATTATCAATTTTTACAAAAAAAATTCTATTCTAGTTCTAAAACGGTGGAATATAAAAGGAATAATCCCTCTAATTTTTTTTACGATTTTCGAACTTGAATATTATTTTTGTCAAAATTATTTTCGATTACTATACTTAAGGGTGGTTTTTAAGGGTTGATATTTCTTGTTATCAATTGGGAAAATTAGGGAGTATATTCTTGAATATGTTCAACTATTTTGGAACTTAAATATAATTTTTTTGTAGAAGTTGATAATTTCTTTCAAGATAATTCTCCATTTTTTTACTATGGGTATTTTAGGGGTTGTTATTTTTTTTATCAATTTGAAAAAATAGAGGGCATATGCTTGAATATGTTCCACCATTTTAGAACTTGTTTATAATTTTTTTAAAAATTATTTTCGAGTTGTTTACTTAAGGGTTGTTAATTGTTGTTATCAATATTGAAAAGTAGAGGGCATATTCCTGAATATGTTTAACCATTTTAGAACTTAATTAGAATTTTTTTTGTATAAACTGATAATTTTTTTCAAATTTGTTTTCGGTTATTTTTCTTAAGGCTTATCTTAAAAAGGTTGTTAATTCTTGTCATTAATTTGAAAAATTAAGGGGTATATTACTGAGTATATCACACCACTTTAGAACTTGTTTATAATTGTTTTGTAGAAATTATTTTTTTTGTCAAAATTATTTTCGATTATTTTACTTCGGGGTTGTTAATTTTTGCTAAAATTTGACAAAATTATGGGGCATATTCCTGAGTAGATTCCATAATTTTAGAACTTGATTACAATTTTTTTGTAGAAATTGATCATTTTTTTCAAATTCTTTTTCGATTATTTTTCTTAAGGGTAGTTTTTAGGAGTTGTTAATTTTTTTCACGATTTTAGAACTTGAATATAATTTATTTCTTGAAATTGATAATTTTTGTCATATTCTTTTTCTGTTTTTATACTTAGGCGTGATTGTTAGAGGTTGTTAACATTGGGTTTTCAAAAATTACATTAATTTACTTTTTGATAATTATAATAATTAATTAATGATTCGGTATTAATGAAAATTAAAATTTTTGTATCTAAGTCAAATAGAGTCATTTGATTTTGTTGCGAAAAAGCACGTGATTTTTTTTTTTTTTAATTTAATTTAAATAATTTACTTTAACCTAAAAGTTTCATATTTTTAAAGCTAACAAGTTGAGTGTTTTCGACGTATGATCCGGAGTAACTCCTGGTCCAATCACAGTGATGATTAGTTTAGAATGTTATTCCAAGTCGTATGTTTTTCGTAAGGGTTTTTCTTGAAGAAAATTAATTTAATTTTAAAAATCAAACCCACCACATTAAAGACCGTTTAATTAACTACAAAAAAAGAGCCATAATTTTTTCCATTTAGGGATGTCCGATTTATGTAGAATGACTTATTTATTCATAATAAAAAAAAAGTAAACTCACGTCTATACGGCAAGCTGTGAATACAAATCCTGTTGTCAACAGAAATACTGACAACGGCTGCCTCGGAATTGCTCGTTATCGTAGGACCATCGTGTTTTGTTGGCAAAAATTCTAAACCAGTCACAAACATACTATGAGCACCAGGAATGTGAAGTACCCTTTGTAAACTAAATGCAATGAACATATCTACACTCCCAGAAAACATGCTTCCAACAGCTACGAATCTTCCGTTATCTGAAACTGCTAAAGCTGACAATGTCTCCTGGAACGGTACAGATTTAATTACAGCTCCAGATTCTACGTCCCAGAGCTGAAGAAAGCTCGGATTTTTTCCAACAGTTGAATTTGATAAAGTGAACAATTGTGTTTTTAGGATTCTCTCCTCTGATTCCCTGAATCTACACCTTTTGTACAAGTATTTAGCATTTCCTGGAGAATTCCAGGTAAGCTCTCTACTTTTTGTTCCCGAAACTACATCCCAGATAATACATTTGCCATCTTTCGCAATTGAAACGAGGATACTGCCTTCAGAATTAAAATCCATATCGTCTAATTCCTTAGTGTGAGCTTCTAAATCATGTATTTTTACAAGCTGGGGAAATTCCCAAATTCTCACACGGCCGTCTGTTCCTCCGGTAGCCATTACTTTTCCGGTTGGACTCACTCGTACAATTCTTTGTAAAGGTTCCGATTCTCTGTGAATAAAATTTAAAAAGTACTCTGTAATTGATGTTTATTTCCAAAGGGGTCGTCAACTCCATTTAAGAGTGTAAGAAGAATATATGTGACGCTCCACGGTGAAAGGGACCTTAGCTGCAAAAGGCAAATTTTACAGGAGAAGGAAAAGAAGAAGAGAGAGTACGTGGCTGTCTGTATAAGTTGCTGACGATTGATCGCTAATACCACAAAAAGTAAAAGAGGTAAATAATTTTTTACTTTTTAATGTGAAAGAAGAACTCTAAATCTATCGGAAGACATCAAAACCTCAAAAACCATTTTTTGCAGCTAAGGTCCCTTTCACCCTGGAGAGTCACATGTTCTCAAAAAAAATACTTGTGAATATGTGGGAATATTTGGGAATACTTAGGAATAGGGAATATTCGGAATAGGATGCAAAATATAAGAATATACTTAAAAATCCGAGGATATAAGTTAATATTTAGGAGAATCTAATAATTCGCAAATTCTTACATTCTTTCATTCATTTTGTCTGTCCACACCTGAAGTTTGGCAATTATATTTTTTGTTTTAAACAGCTACTGTTTAAAAAATTTAATAATTTTAATTTTATTGTTAATAAATCTATAATTTTTTCTATAATTGTCAACAGTTTTCAAATTACAAATATTCTCCTTAAATTTTGTAATTATTCTTTAATTTTTTAAATTATTTTGTTCTGTTGTCGATTATTCTCGTCAGTTTTAAATTTTTTTTTCTATATTGTCAATTATTTTCCTAATTTCTCAATTATTTTCTTTAATATTCAATTATTTTCGTCATTTTGTAATATTTCTTTCAATTATCAACTTATTCATAAAATTTAAATTTAATTCTCTTAACTTCAATTTATTTTTTTTAATTTTTAATTTTTTAATTATATTATTTCATATTTTAACACTACGGTATGAAAGGGCGATTTTTTTATATTGTATATGCCCATTCAATGATATTAAATAAATAAATAAATAAAAATTCTCAATTACTTTTCCTTAATTTTTAATTATTTTATTCAATATTCAATAATTCTTGCCTCTTTTCAATTATCAATTCTTTTCTTGAAATTTCAATACATTTCTAAAAATTTTCAGTTAATTTCTTCAATTTTGATTTCTTTTCTACAATTTTTTCCTTACTTATCTACAGTTTTCAATTGATAATTTATTATTATCCCTTAATTTTATAGTTGTTCTTTAATCTTTAAAATTATTTCTTTTTGATTCCCATTAATCTCAACATTTATCGAATTTTTTATTAATTGCCAATTATTTTCCATAACATTTAATTATTTCCGTTATTTTGTAATTTTCCCTACAATTATCAATTATTATAATACAGCTTCAATTTAATTGTTTAATTTTCAATTTATTTCTACAATTTTAATTATTTTCCTCAATTTTTAATTATTTTCTTTTTTTCAATTATTTTTATCGATTATAAATTAATTATTAAATTAAATATTTAATAATTTTCGGATGTTTTCAATTCTTTTTTTCACTCATAAAATTTTTTTAAAATTTCAATTCAATTGTTCAATTCTACAACTATACTCTTCAATTCTCAATTACTTTCTTCAAATTTCAATTCCATTTTTTAATTTACAATTATTACTTTATAATTAAAAAATTTCCGCCTTTGGTCAATTTTTTTTCAATTATCAACTATTTTATTTAATATTAAATTCAATTGTTCAAATATTTCCTAAACTTCTCGATTTTTTTCAAAAATTTAATTCTATTTTTCAGTTTTCAATTGTTTTCTTCTATATTCATTAATTCTAAGGGTTTTATCAATGACTTTTTCAATTTTTAATTATATTCTTTTAATTTCAATTACATTCTCCAATTTTCAATTATTTGTACGATTTTCAAATAACTCTTTAAAATTAAAAAACTCTCGGTTTTTTTCAATTAATTTACTCAATCATAAAAATTGTTTTAAAATTTCATTTCAACAATTTTCTTTCATTTTCTTCTATCTTAAATTTCTCATTATTTTTTTCAAATTTCAATTCCATTTTTAAATATTCAATTATTTTTATAATAATAAAAAATCCTTGACTTATATTAAATATTTTTCTCTACATCAATAAATGGCTTTAATTTTAGATACAGTTGTTCAATTATAATCTACACATTTTAATTACATTCTTCAATTCTATTCTTCAAATTTAAATTATTTTATTCAATTTTAAATTATTTTTTTCAATTTTAAATTACTTTCTTTAATTTGTAATTATTTTCATTAATATTTTTAAATTCTCGTAGGTATTTGGTTAATTTTTTTCGATTATTAATGAGTTCCTTTAACTTTAAATTCAATTGTTCAAATATTTTCAGCAAATCTCAATTTTTTTTTCAAATTTCAAATCCATTTTTCAGTTTGCAATAATTCTTTGCGATATTCAATAATTCTCGCTTTTTTCAATTACTTTTTTCTATCTTTTATTATATTCTTTAAATTTTAATTCCATTCTTCAATTTTATATTATTTTCTTAAATTTTTAATTGTTTTCTTTAATTTTCAGTTATTTTCTTCAATTTCAGTTTATTTCAACTTTCAATCCAGTTGTTCAGTTTACAATTATTTTCAACAATTATTCCTATAATTTTTTTAATTTTTGCTTTTTGCAATGATTTTCTTAAAATTTAATTTTTTATTGTTTTATTTTAAAATTTTTTTTAGCTGTGTATTAATCTATCAATTTTTAAAAAGTTTGTTTTCATTTGTCAATTATTTTTGCCCTTGTTTTTGAAATTTATTTTCAAATATTAATTATTTTTTCAAATTTCAATTTTTCTATTTATTTCTTCGTTGTTTTTATTAATTTCTTCAATTTTCAATTATTTTTTTCAATTTTAATTATTTTCTTTGATTTACAATCCAGTCTTTCAATTTTTAATTACTTCCAACAGTTATACCTATAATTTTATTAAGTTCTAAAAAATTTTGTTTGAATTTAATATTTCCTATTTAATTTTTTTTTCAATTGTGTTATTTTCTAGACATTTTTCGAATTTCTTTTACAAATTTTCAATTTTCTTTTATTTTGCGAATTTTTTAAATTTTGGCTCCAACAATTTTTTTATTAATTAAAAACAAATTTTGACTTCTTGGACCGAATTCATTTCAAATCAGGCAGGCTAGACCTGTTCGGAAATGAAAGTAATTTTTGCCTTCAAAATGTCGTTTTATAAAGAATTTTAGACGACACGTATTTTTTTATTTTGCTGAAAAAATTTTTTTTGAAGTTATAAGGATTTTAAGTTTAAACGTCGGAAACTTCGTTTCTACAAAATTCAGGGGGAAAAATCTTTAAAGTGTTGGAATTTTTTAAGTAATTAAGATAATTTATTTTTTCTTCTTGCATCTAAAAGTGCTTTTGTTCGTCTTTCCAAATCCATTGGAAAAATTAAAAAATATTAAAAAATAACAAAATGGCGGTCATTTTACTAAAAAATTTAAAATTGAATTTACTCAAAAACCCCGCCTTTTTTTTTGCTCAAAATTTTTTTGGAAATTGTGTTCATAGGGAGGAATATTTTCCATAAGAATTTAACTTGTGCCCGATTATGGTACAAGAGAAAAAATTTTTTTTTTATTTTTTTAAAGCGGAACATCATTCTTCTCAAGAAATACACTAGACAAGAAAAAATTTCTGAAATAAAAGGTGTTTGTTTTGAAAAAATCTAAAATAATGTCTTCTGTCATTTTTCTCTATTTTGCGTTTTTTCAGTCAATTATGAAAAACATTGATTAAACACTCACATTTGTTGCATTTTTAATGTCGGTATCAATATTTTTTTGATTTACAATTTTTTTCCTCCACAGTAACATATAAATAGTTAATTATCTTTGCTGTCACTGAAGTTACAATTGTTGACAATTTTTGTGTTCAATAAAGCAATAGCGAGTATGAATATTGAGACGTTAATGAGTTATATATTATTTTTGAAAAAACCAAAGACATCACATGATTTTTGCATGGAAATGTCATTATTATTTTTGTTTAAAGTTCAAAAGAGTTTAACAACAGAGAGTTTTATCGATTTTTTTCAAAATTCACTGAAAAAACGCAAAATTGAGAAAAATGACAGAAGACATTATTTTAGATTTTTTAAAGAAAAAACAATTTTTACTTGCGAAATTTTTTCATATCTAGTGTATTTCTTGAGAAAAATGATGTTTTGCTTTAAAAAAATAAAAATTTTTTTTTTTCTTTTGTACCATAATTGGGCACAAGTTAAATTCTTATGGAAAATATTCCTCCCTATGAACACAATTTCCAAAAAAATTTTGAGCAAAAAAAAAGGCGGGGTTTTTGAGTAAATTCAATTTTAAATTTTTTAGTAAAATGACCGCCATTTTGTTATTTTTTAATATTTTTTAATTTTTCCAATGGATTTGGAAAGACGAACAAAAGCACTTTTAGATGCAAGAAGAAAAAATAAATTATCTTAATTACTTAAAAAATTCCAACACTTTAAAGATTTTTCCCCCTGAATTTTGTAGAAACGAAGTTTCCGACGTTTAAACTTAAAATCCTTATAACTTCAAAAAAAATTTTTTCAGCAAAATAAAAAAATACGTGTCGTCTAAAATTCTTTATAAAACGACATTTTGAAGGCAAAAATTACTTTCATTTCCGAACAGGTCTAGCCTGCCTGATTTGAAATGAATTCGGTCCTTGATATAATTTTCCGTTTAATGAATAAATGAAACCACTACAAACGACAAAAACGAGATGTTTCTTAATACAAAAAATGCTCGAAAAACTAAAATTCATAAATATAAAAAATTTTATAGTACTCCCTAGACTGTTAGTATTTTAAAAAATAACGATTAAACCATAAAATTTATCAGAAGTTTGAAGATTATTTGGGAATACTTAAGAATATTTCGGAATATCAGTAATGATCAAGAATATTTTATATATTTATGCTGGAATAGATGGGAATATAATGAAATATATGAGAATATCTGGAGGCAAATAATAAAAGAAAGAAAGAAAGAAAGAATATCTGGAGAGTGTACGAGGAATACCTTTGTTGACGACCCCTAGTTTATTTCACGAATTTGTTCTTTTAAGGATTAATTAATAATCCTGACGGATATTTCCAAAAATTTCAAGATTTAAATAAAACCACTTACCCGAAATCAGTTTGTATGCTATCCATAGATTTAACTATTAACTGCAAACGTTTACTTGTGAAATTAGAATTATTGTCTTTGATTTCTTCTATTCTTTCGGTGTTATTAGACACAGGCTCTTCAGTTTTTTCGCTCTTTTTTCGTTGTCTAAGACCTGCGACAAAAGTGCCGGATTTCTTTGGAATTTCACCATTCTCTACTGTCACAACTTTTGAATGTACATTGTATAATTGGCAGTGACTTTCTTGACCAGCAGCAATCCATGATTTTTTTCCATCACTGAATGTGGCACAATTCATTACAACACTAGGACCAGTTTCATGACGTGTTACTTCTTCGGCAACAAATTGATATCCATCGTGCGATAATTCAAATATTTCCTGCAAAAAATCCAAACATTATGTTTCTAAAATTCTATGTTTACATTAATATGTTGAATATAATTTACCAAGTTTGTACTTCAAATATGAATTATTTGCGTGAGGGAAAAAAGATGATTTGATTCTTGTAAACATGAATATTATTAAATTAATTATATTATTGTCTTTAAATTAATTAATTGATATATGTGAAACAAATTTCATATATGAACTAAATAAAGAAGCAAATTGGATAATTAATTACTGATTTGATATATTTAATGATGTAATAATATAAATAATACTGATTATATAATAATAAAAATCAGAAACACCTTTCAGAACATATTATATTAAATAATTACATTATTTGTTTTTACTTGACATTTGACAATCAGAACAAATTTAGGTTATGTTTTTTGAAAAAAAACTTACGAAACCATTGGCAACTCCAGTTTTTGAAGAACCTCCTCCACCTCCAACTAGAATATGTCTATTTGTTAACATTTTTACGGTATATAAAGGGAAATTAACCCTAGCCAGAAGGCCACCTTTATTTTTTCTTGGTGGCATATTGCAGAAAATCAACGTGTCACAATAATAAGTAACCTCTATTCGTTCACTTGCCCTATTATTTTTCTATACTTGAAACACCTGACGTCTTGGAGTTAAGTACTAATTGTGTTTTAATTTCAAGTTCCACGTAGAACTGTATTAATAAAAAATCCTTTAATATCACAGCTGAACATTTTTCAGTCAAGAAAATCTTGTTCTTTATTAAATGGATGAACTGCTAAAAACATTACAGCTATTAACACACATAAGCAAAATACAATTAGAAGAAGCACGACTAACATTAAGTAAATGAAAGTCTGGGAGCTCTTCATCTTTTATTTATAATATCAGTCAAGTTCAATTGTGGGTAATATGTCAACTTTTGCTTGTATTCAAATATGTGTATATGAGCAAGGTATGATTGTATGAAATGATTATGTGTTCTTGCTCTGAATCGGTAAAACAACAATCAACATTGATCATGTGAGTCGTGTCGGTAAAGCAGGTTCTGTTATTTAATTTAAAATATACAAAAATATATTCTATTTACATTTAATCAGATATTATTTTTCGAAATATTCAAATTATTTTAAAACAATTTAAAAAATGTTATTTAATTAATTTAAACAATTGACTAAAAATAGATTTCCTAACCTCGCACCCACTGGGGCCAATTGGGCAACATGTCTAAAGTGATATCTAATTATATTAACTTTGTTAACAGCTAACGTGAATAAATCACAAAAGTTAAGATTTAATAAAGCTATTAACGAGTATAAAGTGTTTATAAAATAAATTCTATATTTTGATTGCGTGATTTTTTGAAATATTTTGACGGTTTTGACGTCACCGAGAGCGGTGAAGAGAGCCAAAATGGCAGGAGCAATAACTCGTTATTTTCAAGTTCCTAAAAAACAATTAGGTGAGTTGCAATCTGCTTTTATTAATCTTTACTTTCTTCAGCTTCTTACAAAGCAAAATAAATTTCATTGTTTCAATATTTACTGAATGGCGAACAAAAAAAAGAGACTGTCGCACTCTTAACTTTTTGACAAGGTTATGTAATTTAGAATATAAATTTTGTTAAAAGGACTTCTTGGGACACTTATAAACAGTCAACAAACGAGAACACTTGCCAATGCTGCTCCAGAAGGAAAGGTACATAATTCCTTTTATTACAATTGTTTAGAATAACATTAATCCTCAAATTTCATATCTATTGCACTTTACTGACTACTGTCATTCTTCACATATTTTGTGGAATTTTTAATTATTAAAAAGATAAATTACAGATAATCTGATTGTTTTTATACTTATTCGTTTATTGCTGCTTGATTAGTTTGTTTGAAAGTAGATTCATGAAATATTTGATTGTGTTGTTTTTTTTTTCACACGTTTCATTTTTATCTTTTGTTTTCTTTTAATATTTTAATTCTTCTTCCTTATTACTTACTATTTAGTTATTTTTTACTTCTTTGAACTCTTTTTTCGTTTTTTTGTTTATTATTTCCATTTATTTGTTTCGTTGTTCAATTATATCTGTTCGTTTTTTTTCTTTATATACTTTTTTATTTTTCATAAATATTGTTTTTCTTTTATTATTCATTATGATTTACAACTAACATTTTTATTAGTATATTTAAAATTTTATTTATTATATAGTTTATTTTATTTATTTACATAATTTATCTGTTTGGGGTTTTTGTTGTCATTTCCCCTAAATATCCCCTATTTTTTAGAAAAATATACTTAAAGTCAAAGTATCTAGAGATTTTCAATTATTTTCAATCTTCTTTACATTTTTATTATTTTTTCAATCTTCAATTATTTTTATCATTTTTAAATTATACAAAATTAATTATATAAAGTCAAGATATCTCTAGAGATTTTCAATTATTTTCAATCTTCTTTACATTTCTTTTTCAGTCTTTATATATTTCTAGCATTTTTAAATTATTTTCTCCAATTTTTAATTTATTAAATTATATTTCAATAGATATCCTGAATTTTCAGTCCTTCATCTCAGATTGCAATTATTTTCCTCAAATTACAATTATTTTTATAATTTTATAATTTTTTCCAACAATTCATACTTCTTTGTATTATTATTTAATTAATTTCATAAACTGTCAATTATTTTCATCAAATTTCAATTATTTTATTCAATTTAAGTTATTTTTTCTACTTATTAAATATTGTACTTATTTTTCAATTAATTTCCATTATTATTTCCATTATTTTTTAAAAAAATTTTAATTATTTTCTTTAATTTTCAATTATTTCTATAATTTTGAAAATATTTTCTCTAATTTTTAGTTTTGAAAACTATTTTTCATAAACTTTCTACATTTTTAATTTATTTATCTCAAATTTGAGTGATTTGTATTATTATCTAATTATTTCCATCATTTTTAAATTAATTTCTTTAATTTTTCAATTTTTTTCTCCAAATTATGATTTTTAAAAGTATTTTTTTACTGATTTACTAAACCTTTAATTATTTATTTCAAATTTTAATTGATTAAAAAAAGTTAATAATAAATTTTTCAGTTTTTTTTCAAATTTACAATTACTTTCGGTATTTTGTAATTGATTACCTAAATTTTCAATTATTTATCTCAAATTTCAATTATTTTTAAAAATTTATCATTATTTTTGCCATTTTTCATTTATTTCTTTTAATTTGATATATATATATATATATTCTGTAGTTTCTCAATTATTCTTTTTAATTCTCGATTGTTTTTTTCAATTCGCAAATATTTTCTTAAGCTTCAATTACTCTCTTCAATTTTCAATTATTTTTATAATTTTGCAATTTTTTTCTTCAATTTTATATTTTTAAAATTATTTTCAATTTGATTTACTTAAAAAAAGTTAATAATGAATTTTAAAATTTTTCAGTTTATTTTTTCAAATTTACAATTACTTTCGGTATTTTGTAATTGATTACCTAAATTTTCAATTATCTCAAATTTCAATTATTATAAAAAATTTATCATTATTTTTACCATTTTTCATTTATTTCTTTTAATTTTATATACATATATATATATATATATATATATATATATATATTCTGCAGTTTTTCAATTATTCTTTTTAATTCTCGATTGTTTTCTTCAATTCTCAAATATTTTCTTAAGCTTCATTACTCTCTTCAATTTTCAATTATTTTTAAAATTTCGCAATTTTTTTCTTCAATTTTTAAAATTATTTTCAAATTGATTTACTTAATTTTCAATTATTAATCTAAAATTTCAAATTTCAGTTGATTAAAAAAAGTTAATAATGGATTTTAAAAATTTTTAGTTTTTTAAATTGAAATTTAAATAAAATTTAAATTTTAAATTTAAATTGACTATTATCCTATCTTTTGCTAAATTAATAAAATCAAACATAACTAAATATAAATAAATTATCAATAAATAAACAAATTATTAAAGTTGTTTATTTCTTGTAAAATTATAAACAATTAAAATTTAAATTGATTACTTATCCAATTGCTTAATTAATAAAAATCAAATGTAGTTCATGAAACATAATTAAACATAAATAAATTATCAATAAATAAACAAATTGTTAAAGTTATGTTATGTTATGTTATGTTATGTTATGTTAAAGTTATGTTACTTTCCACAATTTGTAGTTATTTTCCTTTTTTCTAAAATTAATTTGAAAATTTTGTAATTTCATTTTTTTTATCCTACAACTTTGTAATTTTGTCCTACCCAAGTAAAATAATCGAGGTTCTACTGTATGTAATTCATTTATCTTTATTTACGAAGTTTTTAAAGTACCCTAAAAGCAGGGACTGACACGAAAACCGAAACAAAATATATTTTATTTTTGTTTCGTTTCGGTTTTGAAAAACTGAAACAAAATATCAATTTAATTTTGTTTTGTGTTGAACCTGAAACGAAAAGGCTCTGAATTACGTTTTCGTCTCATGCCCGAAACGAAAAGGCTTCGAATTTTGTTTTCGTTTCATGCCCGAAACGAAAATCCGCTCCGAATTCCGTTTTCGTTTCTCATAAAAAAGGCTTAAAATTCCACAAAAACAATTTTAAACACAATTCTTTTCTTGCAGGAGACGAAAACGAAATTCAGAATCTTTTCGTTTCGGGCATGAGACTGAAACGAAATTCGGAGTTGATTTTCGTTTCGGGCATGAGACGAAAACGTAATTCAGAGCCTTTTCGTTTCAGGTTCAATACAAAACAATATTGATTGTACATTTTTGTTTCGTCACAACAATTCAAAACAGAAACAGAATTCGGTTTTCGTGTCAGTCCCTGCCTAAAAGTTCCCTATTTTGCTTATTTAGTTCCCTATTTCCCCTAAAATATTCTTCATTGTCACTGTGAAGCCTACATATATATTTACAATAATAATGTCAATGTTAATAAACACTTTATAATTAAAATCTATTTTTCTAGAAATTCGGCAGTCCTTTATCAGATCAAGACCGCATTTTCACAAATCTGTACGGCAGACATGACTGGAGATTAAAGGGAGCCTTGAAACGAGGAGATTGGTACAAAACAAAAGAAATTTTAGATAAAGGTTCTGACTGGATTATCAATGAAGTTAAAGTGTCCGGTCTGAGAGGTCGTGGTGGTGCTGGTTTCCCATCTGGAATGAAATGGTCCTTTATGAATAAACCTTCTGATGGAAGACCAAAGTATTTGGTCATAAATGCAGACGAGGGAGAACCAGGAACTTGCAAAGACAGAGAAATTCTTCGACACGATCCACACAAGCTTGTCGAGGGTTGCTTGATTGCAGGCCGAGCAATGGGAGCATGTGCCGCTTATATTTATATCAGAGGAGAGTTTTACAATGAATCTTCTAATGTACAAGTTGCCATCGCGGAAGCTTATCAAGCAGGCTTGATTGGAAAGAATTCTTGTGGCTCCGGTTACGATTTTGATATTTTCGTTCAAAGAGGCGCTGGAGCCTACATCTGTGGCGAAGAAACTGCCCTGATCGAGTCAATCGAAGGAAAACAAGGAAAGCCAAGATTGAAGCCACCTTTCCCCGCTGATGTTGGACTTTTTGGATGTCCAACTACAGTCACTAATGTAGAAACTGTTGCTGTAGCTCCTGTAAGTTTAATCATTAAATTTATTTCAAATCAGGCAGGATGGACATGCTCGGAACTGAAAATCAATTTTATCTCCAAAAAGTTGTTTTTCAAAGAATTCAAGACGATACGTATTTTTTTGTTAAGCTAAAAAAATTTTTTTCATGGAGATATAAAGATTTTAATTTTTAAAGTCGGAACTCTCGTTTATTTAAATTTTAAGAAAAAAACCTTATAAGTGTAATAACTTTTTAAGTAATTGGGTTATCTTATTGTTTTTTTACGTCCTGAAAGAGTTGTTAGTCCTCTTTAAAAATCCATTGAAATGTTTTAAAAATGTCGTAAAGATTATTTTCCATAAGAACTTAACTTGTGCCCGATTTTGGTAGAAGTGAAAAAATTAATTTTTTAAAGGAAAATTTCATTTTTCTCAAAAAAATACACTAGATATAAAAAATTTTTTTAAATAAAAGTGGTTCCTCTTCAAAAAAATATAAAAAATGTTTTTCTTGATATTTTTCTCTATTTCCCTTTTTCTCAACAAATTTCGTCAAAATTTGATTAAAAGCTAGTTATAATCTCATCTTATTTTTACAAATAATAGCTCATCTTACTCGTTGAAACATTTTCTACAATTTTATTAGTTGGATTTTTTAAAATATTCCATTCAAAAGTTGTTGAATAAATAAAATTTTATTTAGATATATATTTTTAAACAAAATGTTATTTAACAAAAGCTAACAAATAAAATTGTAAATAATGTTTTAAAGAGAAAAATTAGCTATTATTTGTCAAGATTGGATAAAAATTACATATTTCCACTAGATTCAAAGAAAAAACATAAAATGTTTAATTATTATTTGACAACAAATTTTTATCCAACCGAATTTTTTATAAGAAATGTGAAACTTGATATTTCAAAATTTGGTGAAATTAACTTTAACAATACCTTTATTTAGTTAAAAAAAAACCACTTCTTAATTTAAATTTTTTAATGAAACGAGTTTAAAAATATATAAAAAAACATTACATTAATTAAAAAATGTTTGATATATAAACGCTTCTGATAAATTATACGTTTTCTGAGAATTATTTGCATATTTGCATCCAAAAAGACTGCAAGCTTTCGAAAATTAGCTTTTAATCAAATTTTGATGAAATTTGTTGAAAAAAAAAGGTAAATAGAGAAAAATATCAAGAAAAACTTTTTTTATATTCTTTGAAGAGAAACAATTTTTATTTAAGAAATTTGTTGATATCTAGTGTATTTTTTGAGAAAAATGAAAATTTCCTTTAAAAAAATAAAAAATCATTTTTTTCTCTTCTACGAAAATCGGGCACAAGTTAAATTCTTATGGAAAATAATCTTTACTATGACGACAAAAAATTTCAACCAAAAGAACGTTGGAGTTTTGGAGTAATAGCAATTCAAAATTTTTTAGTAAAACGGCCGCCAGTTTGTTATTTTACAACATTTTTAAAGTTTTTTAATTGATTTTTAAAGAGAACTAACAACTCTTTCAGAACGTAAAAAAAAGAATAAGATATCCCAATTACTTGAAAAGTTATTACACTCATAAGGCTTTTTTTCTTAAAATTTAAATAAACGAGACAAATAAAAAAACATAAAATATAAATAAAAATTAAAATCTTTATATCTCCATGAAATTTTTTTTCAGCTAAACAAAAAAGTACGTGTCTTCTAAAATTCTTTGAGAAACAACTTTTTGGAGATAAAATTGATTTTCAGTTTCAACCATGTCCAGCTTGTCTGAATTGAAATGAATTTGATCTATATTTAATTTCATTTTAAGTGATTTTTTTCGATTTCAGAACATTTTTGATAACTCAATTCCATTCACTTTAAGTTGTTATCAATATTTTTAGCTATTTTTACTTAAAATTGAGTCGAAATTTCTGAAGTGTAACAGCAAAATCTTAAATGAATTGAATTTACTTGACAATATGAAAAATAAATTTATTTTGAGTTTATTAAATGATTCAAAGGGTTTTTCGCAAAAATTTAATTTCTCTTAGTTACAAACAATTAAAATTTTTGTTAGTTCTTAATTGAAAAATTAATATTTTGGGATTAAGAAATTGGATTTTAATGAAATTTGGTGTAAGTATAAAGTAAATACTATAGTTTTAATTTAAATGATGGATGGCACGTTATTTTACCGCATAGTACGGAAAAATGTAGTCATCTTATCCAAATCACTCTACAGGTCTCAATTTTAGGGCAAATTAAAAAAAAATTGTAAACTTTCATAATTAAATTCTCTATCGATTCCTCGAGCCGAATTTTTTATTTATTTTTTTTATTTATATTAACTTTTTCATAACAATCTATGAAAAAATTAGAATTTTACAGAAAATTTATTTTTTACCTTTTAAAAAATCAAAATTGCGTCGGAAATCATATTAAAAATATTTTAGAATATTTCTAATATATAAAAATATGTATAATAACAGTTTTGTTAATTAAATAATAACTTAATTAATTTAATAAAGGTTATATTGCCTTTAGGATCCATGAAAAAACTAAATTATAGATAAAACTAAAGTTTTTTTTTTACCAAAATTGCAATAAATACTTAAGAATTGTATTCTCTTATATAATTTTAGACATTTAAAAATTGTTTAAATAAGTTATTATTGTTAATTTTTAATTTAAAGAAAAATCATACAGAGTTCTAGTTTGTTCTAAGTTTAACAACATTTATGACTCTAATAATTAAGTATGAAGATAAAGGACAATATTAAATGCTCAACAATTGTTTAAACAATCTATTATTGTTAATGTTAATTTTAAATTTTCTTAAAAATAATCCTACAGAGTTCTAGTTTTTTTTCTAAATTGAGCAACATTTTGTGACTATAATAACTAAGTGTTAAGGTAAAGGATCACCTTAAATCATTCAACTTAGAAAAAACTAAAACTCCGTATGATTATTTATAAGAAAATTTATAATTAACAATAAGGAAATGTTTAAACTGTTTTTAAATTTCTAACATTATGTAAGAGAATACAAATATTAAGTATTTATTAAAATTTAAGTGAAAATTTTCAATGAATATAGAACAAATTGAATTTTTACTCCTTATGTCGTTTTTCGTCTAATTTTATTAATTAAATTATTATTTAATTAAAAAAACTGTTAATACTCGCACCAAATTTCTTTAAAATCCAATCTTTTAATCCCAAGGTATTCATTTTTCAATTAGGAACTGTCGAAAACTTGAATTGTTTATAACTAAGTAAAATTAAATTTTTTCGAAAAACCCTTTGGACTATTTAATAAATTCATAATGACGTTTTCATTTTTCTTATTGTTAATTAAATTCGATAGATTTGAAATTTTACTTCAGGAATTTTGACTCAATTTACAAATGCTACTTATTTTATCTTTTTTTCTTTAATTTTAAGGCTATTTTTTTAATTTGTTGATACAATTCAAAGTTGAGAACTTTTTGATAGTCTCTCGTTTATTTTTTGTTTGTTCAGGGTTGCCACAGGTCAGGGAATTCAGGGAAATCAGGGAAAAGTCAGGGAAGCTGAAATAGGTCAGGGAAGTCAGGGAAAAGTAGGGATTTTTATCAAAAGTACTGGAAAAATGCAAGAATCTTTAAAATGGATGAAAAATTATATTTTTCTGAAATTTACTAAGTAAAAAATTTACTAAATACATTTTTAGAAGTCATCTTTTAAACATTTCTAAAATTAATTAATTTTTGCAATCTGAAAAATATTTATCTTTCACAATTTTAAAGTCAGGGCTTCCAGTGAATCACTTTTTCCACTTTTACTCTTTTTTTTAAAAATCGCTCACTATTACTCACTTTATTAAAAAAAAACTCACTTTTCTCACTTTTTTGGTAAAATGTCTATTCCAGCTGGGGAAGGCGAGGAGGGGATCTTCTGATATTGGGTGCCCGATTAATAAATAATTTATTTTATAAATCAATTAGTTTGTTGATATCCCAATTACAATTTTTTACAAATTTTTGTTTTTAATTACAGTCTACAAATACTTAATTTCTACACCTTGTTTCAATTATTTTCGTCATTTTTAAAGTACTTTTGTCAACTTAAAAGTATTTTTGTCAATTATTAAGTATTTTTGCGATTTAGAATATAATTTTTTCAAATATCAATTTCATTTACTTTAGTCTTTAAATTATTGTCAGGAATATTTAAATTTATTACACAAGTTTTTATTTTTTTTTGTCATTTTTCAATTATTTTATTAAAATTTCAACTATGTTCTTCAATCTTTAAATTATTATCAGAAATATTTAAATTTTCTACACAAGTTTCACTTTACTTTTGTTATTTTTCAATTGTTTTCTTTAAACTTCAATTTTTTTTGTCATTATTCAAGTATTTTTGTCATTTACCAATTATTTTCTTCATATTTTTCTATTATTTCTGCCATTTTAGAATTATTGTCTACAAAGTTCAATTATTTTATTCAAATTTTTTATTGACATGAATTTTTAAATTTCTTATATCAGTTTTCAATTATTTTCTTCATATTTCAATCATTTTCTTCATTCTTTTTATTATTGTCACGAATTTATTAATTTTTTACACCTTTTTCAATTATTTTCTACAAATTTCAATTATTTTCTTCAAACTGTAATTACTTTCTTTATACTAAAGTTTTTTTTACGTTTTTGAATTATTCCCTTCAGATTTCAATTATTTTTCTTAAACTTCAATTCATTCCTTCAACTTTCAATTATTTTCCTCAAACTTATAATATTTTTTTCAATTTTTCAATTATTATCTATAAATTTTTAATTTTTACAACAGCTTTCAATTATTTATGTTATTATTCAATTAGTTTCTTAACATTTCAATTGTTTTGTCAATTTTTCAAGTATTCTTGAAATTTTTAAGTTTTACACCAGTTATCAATTATTTTTATCATTTTTTTCAAATTACAATTATTTTTGTCAATTTTCAAATATTTTTGTCATTTTCAAATTATTTTCATTAAATGTCATTTTCTTCAATGTTTTTAATATTTTCATGAATTTATTAACACAAGTTTTCAATTATTTATGTTATTATTTAATTAGTTTCTTCACATTTTAATTATATCGTTAATTTTTCAAGTATTTTATATGATTTTTCAATTAATGTATTTTTGCCATTTTCGATTTATTTTCTTTAAATTTGAATTACTTTTTCTGCTGGCGGACCCCAAATAAATTAATATTAGTAATTTCAAACTCATTATTGCTTACTCACTTTTTTTAATTAAAAGCTCACTATTTACTCACTTTTTAAATTAAAAAGTCATTTTTTCACTATTTTTAATATGCCAGTCAGCGGGCAGCCCTTTAAAGTAAATATACAAAAAATTAGTTTTAAGAACTCAAAAAAGGCCAGGGAAAAATAAAACAATTTGTCTGGAAATCAGGGAAAAGTCAGGGAAAATTGTAATAAGATATTTGTGGCAACCCTGTTGTTGTACCTTTGTTTTTTTTTATATTTTCTGTTTCTCAATAATTTACACTAAAATGTGTTTCAGACGATCTGTCGTCGAGGTGGTTCTTGGTTCGCTTCTTTTGGTCGACCCCGTAATAGTGGAACAAAATTATTTAATATTTCGGGCCATGTTAACAATCCTTGCACTGTTGAGGAAGAAATGTCCATTCCAATGAAGGAATTGATTGATAGGCATGCAGGTGGAGTAATTGGAGGCTGGGACAATCTTTTAGGCGTGATTCCCGGAGGATCTTCGACGCCTGTTATTCCTAAGAGGTAGAGATTTTTAATTTGTATAAATTAGTCTTGATAAAAGAAAGCACTTTACAAAATGAAATAGCTGAAAGCAACATTAACGTTTCAATTTTGTTTCAGTGTCTGTGACACAGTTTTGTTAGATTTTGATGATCTCGTCAGAGTGCAGAGTTCTTTTGGTACAGCGGCTTTAATTGTCATGAATAAGCAAACTGATATAATTAAGGCGATTGCTCGTCTAATCAGTTTCTACAAGCACGAATCTTGTGGACAGTGCACACCATGTCGAGAGGGAATCGATTGGATGTACAAAATCATGACGAGGTACGATCAAATAAAATTGTTATCCGTTAGTGATTATTGAAATTTTTTTTTTTTTTTTACAATATTCAGAAATTTGGAGAGCTAACTATTCATTTATACCAATCTCAATAGAATCAACTTCAACAAATAATTTTATTAAGTATCTTAAATTAAAGTAATGTTTTTTAAATTTTGTAGTCATATTTTACTCTTTACTATTTTATAATATTCCTCAAATTAAATTTATAAATTGATTATTGCTAATAATATTTTTAACTATATTCTTTGTAATAAATATTCAATTAATTTATTTTAATTTTTTTTACCTAAAATCCAAACTTATTAATAATAAATATAAAAATTAAATTACATATATAAATTTATTTAAATTTAAATGATAACAAATTTATTTTCTATTTTTTTCTATTATTTCCATGAAATAAAAATTCCTTCAATTTTTAATAATTCAAAAACACTAATTTCTTTTATAGAATGTTATATTTTATTAAAATTTAGTTATTTTGTCTATTTTTCAGATTCACAGCTGGAAAGGCCGAAGTTCATGAAATAGACATGCTGTGGGAATTAACGAAACAAATAGAATTACATACAATTTGCGCGTTGGCAGATGGTGCGGCTTGGCCTGTTCAAGGTTTGATTAGGCACTTTAGACCGGAAATTGAAGAAAGAATGAGAAAAAATAAGAGTGCAGCTTCAGTTTAAAGAAGCGAACAAAGTAGAATAAAGTAATTAATTAAAAACTCCACTCAACTAGAGAGCTGTATTTATTTTCAGTGTATATAGAAAGTAATTTACTTTTCTGATTAATAGATTTGATTTGTCTCCTATAATTATTAGCACTTTTAGACCCACCTAATTCTGGACTTCCATTTTTTTGAGGCTCCAGCATTGATCAGAAAATGCAAAAATATGTCGATTCTGTAGAATGTACATTGTACAATAGACACATTTTTATTTGTCTTAATATACATTTAAGTAAAAAAAAATCCCAATTATTCTCTTCTGTTTTGTAAACTTCCGATTTTAATTACTGTTGACAAGTTTAATAAATTTTCAACTTTTATTCAATTATCGAGATTTGAACTATTATCAAAACTGATGAAAATTTAATTCATTATCCGATAAAAATTAAAAATTGAATTAATGTCAACTCTAAGTAGAAATTATAATCTTTAAAATGTTTAGTTACATTATTTAAAATTGAAAGCTAATTAAGATTTAATTTATATTAAATATTTTTGTTTAAATATTAAATCACATTTTATTAATTTAAATATCATTAAAACTTTAAATGATTTTTCATTTAAATCGTGATTTATTGTGAGTTTAGGCTATTCTGATTAAAAACTAACTTTTCGATAGCTAATATCGTCTGCATGTAGCAGAATTTAAAATTTCTCTAACTCTTTATTGTTTTGAAGTCTTAAAAGAAAAATTGTTACAATTATAATTATTAATAAACTTCTAAAAAGATTTCTATACAAATTTAAATTTAATTTAATACCATGAAATTCCGTATTTTTCCTTGGAATAATGCAAGTATATTAATAATAGTAATAATAGGCTTTTGTATTGAATTTTTAATTTACAAACAATTCAAATTGTTCGTTGCTGATGCGCACATACGACTTCTTTACTGGTGTAATGGTAGAAACAATTTCAATTTGAAAATAGATAAAACCATGCACTTACCTTGATAAGAGAAAATAAAAGTAACTCGAAGAAAATGGTTATTTTTCGGTATTAAAAAAACAAGACTACACTTTATAGAATTACAATATAATCAAAGAATTTAAGGCAATTTTGATTTTCTTGAGTTTATAAATTTTACATGAGACTTGCCAATTCCACAGTCAATTTTTAGATTAACTCTATACCCTGTACATTTATTTATTTAAATTTAATTTAATCCAAATTTTTACGTAAAAGAATTTTAAAATCATCGAATTCATATTTAATAGAATTTTCATTTTACAGAATTCATTTTTAACCGACTTTCTATTTAAAAGAATTCGAATTTAACAGAATTTCAAGTAAACAGAAAAACAAGTTAAATTTTTATATACATATTTGAGCAGACGATTTAGTTCTCATTTAATCAAAATTTCAATTTTTAATTTGCAAACAAATTGATGACCATTTTCGATTAATCACTCACCTATTTTAAGAAAAAAAAGAAAAAGATATTGTATACTGTAAATAAAAAAAATAACAGAACAAGAAAGAAAAATACGACTTGAGAATATCAGGGAAAAATAAAAAGAGACAAGATTAGCGAACGATAATTTTCATTTCGTTCATCATACAAGAAAATTCACTATTTCTATCGATCCGTCGACTACAGCTCAATAATGTGCGTATACAATATATACAAAAGCGCTCGCTGAATTTACAGACCGATGTCTTCTTTGTGCCACTAATCGGGACTGTCTTTTTTGCATTAAAATATCGTTCAATGGAATAAACCATGCAAATCTTAATACACAAAAAAACTCATTTGAAATTGCATTTCTAATATCACATATCACCAGATACAATCTCTGGTAGAAAAAAAATTGTATTCAGCCGGAAAGTTAATCAATAATATCATTGGACTTATTTTCGCTGGTAAATATTAATGCTATATAACAGATTTATTTAAATTTGAAAATTACTTTTTAAACTATTATTTCTTTTTGATAAATCTTAGATTTGCAGAGTTTATCACATTACGTGAATTACTTATATTTAATGTAGCCATTACAATTGATGCTTCTTTATGGGTTAGTAAGCACACACACTGTCTTTTATAATAGGTCCGTTATTACGAGCATATTCTTTTCCTTCTCCAAGTTGTCTTCCTTACAATTTCTCTACCGACCGTAGACTCTGATTTTCTAATTATATAATTACGAGACGAACACGATTTGTAATAAAATAAGATATTCCTAGATAATCTGTAAATATTCTAGGGTACCTTTTTCTCTCTCAAATGATTTCACTCGTAACAAAATTTTATTGCGCAATTATCTAAACAGAAACGAGCAATCTATCACTATAATCGAAATTTTAAGGTTTTTTTTTCTATCGAAGAATTTATTTTGATAAAATACAATTCAAATTCTTTTCCTCACTAATAAAAATCTAATTTATCGTATGTACATTCTCTTAGGTTTATTTGACGGATTTTAACAAAGCTGAGAATAAATTATTAAACTGATTAATTAATTGATTAATAAATCAGCTATTTATTAATTTAAATAAATTAAATTAATTAAACTGATGGTCATTTCCAAAGTACAATACAAGAATTTTTCTTCCTAAGTACTTTTTTAATGATCTCGATAGATATAGAAACAATTTGTTAACTTTAGAGTACAAGTGAAAATTCCAAAATAGTCGAATCCCTGTTTTTCTTAACATTATGTAATTACATAGACCTAATTTTAAATCATTTTTACATAGCTTAGATAAGGTAAAATTTAGATTTCCGACAGTTAAGCATTCAATTTATAATGAAAATTTTAAAATTACGAATTCTAAATTAATTCTCATTTTTTTCAATTTAATTAGTCAATAAGGTGACTTTGTATACAATAAAAGATCATAGAGTCGAAATTAATCAAAAGTCAATTGATCCGAATAAATTTTTTTTTTTATTATAAATATACAATTTGTACAGAAAAAAAATTATGCAGTGCAGAAATAATTTTCACATTTTTGAGAAAATCTTTTTTTTTTTAATTGAAAAATTGTAATAACATAAAGTAGATAATTTGTAAATATCTGTAAATTTGCAAGACGAAGTCTCACAATCTAGAAAAATATTATATAGGTTGCTAATTTTCCAACACTTTAAATAGTATATTCTGGTATATTGAAATTTCTTTCAATTAACCTAACGAAAACAGTCCAGATCGCAGTTTTCTAAAACATTTTCCGTTTTATTGCATTTTTATTTATCTGGACGAAAAAAGAGAAAAAAGAATTTATGATTTTATTATGTTTAAAAATTTTGGATTCTGTTCTGCACAGACTTACTCAATTCAGTTGGATCAATTCGAAAATTTATTTCATATTAACGTAAACAAAATTAAATAATTAGCAATCGAAATAATAAATATCAATTTAAATTGATTTTAACTTTTAATTTCGAATGAACTTATTTGGGTACAATTCAAAAGTCAATCAAAACACTAAATTAAGATGAGTTTAATGAATAGCAACATTATTAATCGCTATTTCTTAGCAACTTCTGACTTTTTATAATAGCAAAGATTGCTTTGTAAAAACGATGAATTTCAATGATTTTCATTAAACACTACTCAATCATGAACTTCGTGGAACAAATTTTGTGTGATTAATCTCTGAATAAAAACTACGCATCATCGAGACCACGTGAGAAATTTTGAGTTCAAAGGTACGCCTACGATATGATTAGGCATGATCATTAGATTCTGTACGATCATGCTGATTGTTGCGCCATTAGTTCCTGTACATCTGCCATAAAAATAGATGCGGTTCTATCGCAGTATCGACGTCAGCTCCCTGCGTTTACTCGAGACATTTTCAAAACCCAAGGGGCAACTTGAGCCTCAAATTCGGATAGTTTCAAACTAACTTTCACGTAGATAAAATAGTTGGTCCTTTAATTTCAAGACTAGGAGTCATGTTCGCAAATAGTAGCATTTTTATTTACTAGCTTTTATATTCATACTATTATTTATATATTAATATTTTATTATTTTTGTAAAAAGGAAAATTAATAACAAGTCATTTAAAAGCCATTCTCCAAAATTACTTTTTCCCGAGAAATGTTTTTATTTTGAAGAGTTAACTCGAATATTATTTCCAAACTTTAATGTTCTCGATAAACGGAGGGAGCAATTTAATCCCTGATTGCTAGTGTAGATTTCTTAGGGTCAAACCATTTTATTTCGCCCAATGTATTTTTCATCTTTTTAAAAAACTTTAATACTTTGCGAAAATATTATTGCATGTTTTGAGATTATAAAATGAATGATGAGTTTGAAAAAGATATAAAAAAAAGGATTTTTTAAATTGAAAGAACACGAGAAAATGACACATTGACAGACAATAAAAGATAATTTAAAATACCGGTAATTACTTCTAAAGAGATAAAAATCCAATTGCTGTTAAAAATTTCGCGTTGGGTTTTGCGCTACTTTTTGAACTAAATTGATTCAAAATAAGTGTTTATTTTGAGGTTAATGACAATTATTTATATCAACTTGAAGTTGGTTTGCGACTTGCGATAAAAATCAAAGTCAAAACGAATCGATTTTTTTTAAATGCCAGTTCAAAATCGGTTTTAAATGCGTTTTAAATATATTTATTTGAATTAAATTTTTTAATTTTTCTGTACAGTTTGATAAAGCAAAAATCTTTTTTAAATTTATATTAGGACATTAATAATTAAATAATTCAGACTGTGCTTTTATTGATATATTTATACAAAATATAACCTAAACCTAAAAAAAAAGAAGCTCGAATTCATGTCATTTTTAAAATTAATAAATATTGAAAATAATTAAGTTCTGTGACGTGACCCTTAACAATTTTATGTAAACCAAAGAATTATATTGAGCAAACCAGTGTGACGTCACAAGTCCGTTAAGTTTTGTCATTTGTCAAGAAGGTTGGGATCAAAACCCAAATTTACATTGAAATGCATGGGATTATTATTATAAAACGGTTTTACGATTAATTAATTGTAAAATTGCATAAATTATTGCAATTAAAATGTAGAATACGTTTTTTTGCGTCTTTATAATATACTTATATTCCTTATCAATTATTCAATTTGCACTTAATAGGTAAATAAACAATCTCAATGACACAATTTTCTAACCAATTTAAATTTTTCACTATTTTTTTGGGCATTTAAAAATAAAGCAAATAATTGATAAATATGTATGAATATATTTTAGAAACTTAATAAAATATGTTTTATTTATTTTATTGTATTGTTATAAAAATAACTTTTTATCAAACTTTACAGAAAATTTAAAATATTTAATTCAAATAAATATATTTAAAACTCATTGAAAACCGATTTTGAACTGGCATTTGAAAAAAATTGATTCGTTTTAACTTAGCTTTTTATCGCAAGTCGCAAACGAACTTTAAGTTGATATGAATTATATAAATAATTATCATTAAGGGTGTTGCAAGGAGAGGATTAACATAACCTTAACATTCAGCCAAATTTTTCAGAAACAAAAAATGTAATTAAAAATATGACCATTTACCCATAATTTAAATTTTTTGCAGATTCTAAAACTAATTTGACATTTTAAAAATATATATTATTTAAGCTTCAGTTTCTGAACAAAATATTGAAAATTGTGTACTTTTTTTGTTAATAATTTTCAATATTTTGTTCAGAAACTGAAGCCCAAATAATGCATATTTTTAAAGTGTCAAATTAGTTTTAGAATCTGCATAAAATTTAAATTATGGGTACATGGTCATATTTTTAATTACATTTTTTGTTTCTGAAAAAATTGGCTAAGTGTCAAAATTGTGCGCTTCCTGGAAAAATATTTTTAAGGTTTTGTTAATTCTCTCTGTACGCTGCCTGGAAAAATATTTTTAAGGTTATGTTAATTCTCTCCTCGCAACACCCTTAACTTTAAAATAAACACTTATTTTGAATTAATTTATTTCAAATAGTGCAAAAACCAACGCAAAATTTTAACAGCAAGAAGATATTGACAAAAATTTGGACTTGATCGGTTTTCCTAGAAGCAATTTAAGAACTTTCAAAATCCGGATAAAATAAGGCGAAAGTTTTTATATTTCTAAGCTAATTATCAAAAAAGTATTCAGATATTATTAAAGTGTAATAGAAGTACTTATTATTTGAATAATTTCGATTTGCTGAAATTAAATTACTTTGCAGAAAAAAATGGCTAAATATTATCGATTTTTGACATGTCACATAGAAACCTAAATAGCATATTTAACATGTTATTTTATATTATAAAATACTTTAATTAAGTGCAGAACATAAATTAAGCCTTTAGAAATAAATCTCAATTGGATTTTTATCTTTTTAGTAGTAATTACCGGTATTTTAAATTATCTTTTATTGTCTGCCAATGTGTCATTTTCTCGTGTTCTCTGAATTTAAAAAATCTTTTTTTTATATGACAATTGGGATTGGCGGTCGTGACGTCAACAAAACAAAAATGGCTGACAGAAGTAGGTAACTTTGTTAACTAAAGCACATAAACAAGAGAAATTTCTCAAAATACATTATAAAAATAATAAAATACGACTCACTTTGAATAAAATTTGTTAAATTATGCAATCAACACTCTCTGGAATAAATTTTGTTCAACGTAAGAAAATTTCAAAAGGCAGAAATAACATATTTTGTGTACTGGAGAAAAACACGTTGAAAAAAGTTGTTTAAATAATTAAAAATTTTGCATTAAAAACTTGTAATCTTTAAAATAATTTCATTTATTTATTAATTAGCATGTTTCATTCTATTAAGGAGGTTCTATGGTATGACGGTACTAGTCAAAACAGAGACTATTATTTTGAGGTTAGGTTTAAATTTAATTTTAAGAATATATAATTAAAAAATTGTATTTATTAACTTTATTTACATTATTTACTTTTTAAACATGACTATTTTTCATGTGAGATCAAAATCATAATTTTAAAATGTCAGAACGTCTAAACTGTAATGTGTAAATAGGGATGTGCACTGACCAAGATGACAGCGCACCGCTTTGTCAGATGACCGTCATCGGTCCGATTACTCGTCATCGGAAATCGGACCGTCATCGAGGAAATCATGTTATAAATCAAGTTTTAACGAATTTACACTTGATGTTTAGAATTAACAATAGTACAAAAACAACGCCCGAATCATTTATAACATTAGCGAGGTCTGCAAGTAAAAGATAATACAGTTTTCCAAGTTCTTACTATTAATTGAGAAATCTAACCTCGAAACCGTTGTTAAAGATTACGCAAATTTGTGATAATTCTTGAAAAATCCTCAAATGCAAATAATAAATCATTATTATTTTGTCATTTAAGTATCCTGGCAACATTTTATGTGCAAATATTGTCACTTTTTAAATTTCATATGCATCAGTCAATCAGCTCCTGTTTAATACCTATTTCTTGACCCTCTTTGTGTGTCGGGTTGCATCTTTAACCGACAATAAATATTATTTATTCTTAACGCTAGTTTGATGTATTATTGTAAAATATCGTTTAAACAAAACAAATTTAGATTAATTTTTACAATTTTATTAGACTTCATTTGCACTAAATTTTACTTCATATTCCCGAAAAAAGATGATGTCCACGATGACCGATGTTGACGGTCCGATGACAGTCATCGGTCACCTGACGTCAGATGACGGTCACTCCCCATCCATATGTGTAAATCGTGAAATATTTGTACAAATTAATTTATTGCAACTCTCACAGGTACATAATGGCACTTTTTTCATCAGATATTTAATCCTCATACATATGTGATGTATTAAAAAAAGTTTCATTAATTTGGTAATGCTAAATACTTTGTGGAAAATAAATATATATGAAAAACTACTGATTTCCCATAAGACTCAATGCTAAATGTTGAAAAATGTTAAAAAACAAAAACGCTTATAACTTTTTTCACAAGTACATTAAAGTCTCGAAATTTTAACTGCATCATTATAAAACCTTTGTCTATCAGTGAACCAAATTTGATGAAAATGGTAATGTTAATTCTCTTTACGATAGAACCTCCTTAACTGTCCATTTTTTGAAAGAATAATGAATATTTATAGGTTAGGATTCTTGACAGGTCAGCTGTTATATCCATATATACTGCATAAAAAATGTTAATTGCAGGAATTTTTGTTTAAAATTGTTCTTTTTTATTTTCTTCATCTATCCGTACTCAAAATTAAATGTAGTTTTTTTTAATAAATTAAGAAAATTACACTTTTTTCTCCTTTTATGAAATTTTACGTGTATGTTTACTTTTTTTTACCTACTTCTTTTAGTTCAAATTCATACCACCAGATAGCGTATCGGAGTTTAGCCATTCCCAATTAATTCTTTTTTTTAATCATCATTCATTTTGTCATCTTTTGCAATAATATTTTCGCAAAGTATTAAAGTATTTTAAAAAGGTGAAAAATTAGGCGAAATAAAATGGTTCGATCCCTTAACGACATTTTCTATTATTTCGACGTTTGTTTTTATTTTTTACAAAATTTTTGGAAATTTTTGTTTATTTGTTTTTTTTTTTGTTATAAAGTTTTTATTTACAGTGAAAGAAATAAATAATTCTGTCCTGCCGTGTGTGCAATTCGAGTTATTTGATTTGACGTGTTTGCAGGAGAGAAAAGTTGAATATATATTTTGTCGATACAAGAAATTCGAACAAGCAATTAAGGTTTAACGTGACTAGCGAATTGATGGAAGGCACGGGGTAGGATATCAAAAGGGTCAGGGTAGTAATTCTCGACAGCTTTCGGGAATTAATGATCGAACTATCGCTCGTCACCAATCCAGTCACTAGCTGCCCACGCCGGAAGAGGAGTTTCGTATTCCCAGCCGGGGCCACAGTAGCGCCAGGCATGAAGATACATTACCAAGTCCGAGGGTTTTGGATCTCTGTACTTTACTTTACACTCGTAACAGTGGGAATCGACGGTGATCTTGTCATTTGCGAAAGTTGTGTCTGGAGGTTCTGAGCCAGTCTGTGTGCCAACAGTTACTTTCAGGGATTGTTGTTGAGGTTGTTGATCCGGCTGCTGCTGCTGTTCCTCCTCTGAGTGACCAGGAGTTGAAGAGGGTGAGCCTTCTTTGTCCCCTGGTGTTAGGGCTCGCTCTAAATCGAGTTTTGGCTTAAAGAGACTCATGTCGGAATCACCATCCATTCCAAGCCAATTCTCCGCGTTGTGAATTCCAATTAGATCTCTCACTAATTCTTCATCGGTTTTGCCTTGTGAAAGAAAATTGAAAAAAAAATTAGCACTTGGATTAAATTCCACAAGAAATTAGATTACTTTCGCAGGATCGCGACAAAAATTCAATTTTTGAATTACTTTTTCACAGATTTTCTGGAGGAAATTTCATACACTACCGGCCAGAATTGTGAGAACAGTAGGGTGCTCCAAAAATGTACAGTAAAAAAAAAAAATTGTAATGTTTTGCGGCTAATCTTCAAAAAATTTCAAAACCGAAAAAAATACCCCTAATTTTTTTTTAAATCGGACAATATTTAAGGGTGGCTCGAACCCCTTGAAATTTCCCATTGATTTTACATAAGAAACGTTCCTAATTTATTTTCCTTCTATTGAGAAACATTTTCTCGTCATCTCGTCTTTATGTATTTTTAAAAAGTAATCTAGAGATCACGACGCATTTTTTTACTTTAAAAACACGGTTCTGTACATATTTTCAGGCTTCACAGTGACAATGAAGAATATTTTAGGGGAAATAGGGGACTGAATATAAAAAAACAGAGAACTTTAAGGGTACTTTAAAAACTTCATAAAAAAAGATAAATGAATTATAATATACAGTAAAACCTCGATTATTTTATTTTGATAGGACAAAATTACAAAGTTGTAAGATAAAGAAAATAAAATCACAAAATATAGTTACAAAATTTTCACAAATTATTAAAAATAAAATGTACCTAAATAACTATATACAAGTTGTGGAAAGTAATTTGAAACTGATAAATAATAATTCAAAATTATAGAAAATGAATGCAGAACTTTAGAAATAATTCAAGATATTAATTGAAATATAAATGATGAGAATAACTAAAAATTGAGGAAAATAATTGAAAAATAATCAAAATTATTGACAATTGAAGAACATAATTGAGAAATAAGAAAAATAATTTGAAAGAGTACAGAATATATATGAACTAAGAGAAAATAATTGAAAAATATAAGAATTAAAAAAAGATTGATTTGGCAGGGTGTCTAGTAACCGGGAAAACCGGGAAATAACCGGGAATTTAAATTGACCTGGAAAAACCGGGAATTAACCGGGAATTTTCCGTCAAACCGGGAATTTCTTTTCTGGGGTAAAAAATTCTTTTCAATTTTCAATTACTTTCTTCAATTTCCATTATTTTCTACAATTCTCAATTATTTTCTTCCACTTGGAATTATTTTCATTAATTTAAAATTATTTCTTCATTTCTCAATTATTTTCTTCGATTTTCTATTATTTTCTTCAATTGACAATTATTTTCTTCAATTTTCAATTATTTTCATCAATTTCTAATTAATTTATTTAATTTTGAAATATTTTCTACGATTTTCAATTATTTTCTTCAATTTTTAATTATTTTCTTCAGATCTCAACTATTTCCTTCAGTTTTTAATTATTTAATTTAATATTCAATAATTCTCGACTTTTTTCAACTATTTTTTTCAATTATTATTTATTTATTTCACATCTCAATAACTCCTCCATTTTTCAATTATTTTCTTCTATAATCAATAATTCTCGGCTTTTTTCAATATTTTTTTTCAATTATCAATTATGTTTTTGAAACTTCAATTCAATTCATCAATTATTATTCAATAATTTTCATAAAATCACATTTTCTTCAATTTCAAATTATTTTCTACAATTTTTAATTAATTTCTTCAAATTACAATTACATTCTTTATTTTTTATTGTTTTTTTCAAATTCTATAATTCCTGGGTTGTTCAATTTCTTTTTTCTTCAATTATCACTTATTTTCTTCTACTTTCAATCTCATTGTTCAATTCTTGAATTATTTTCTTTAATTCTCAATTATAATTTTCGACATTCAATTCCATTCTTTGATTTTAAATTTAAAATTTTTTTAATATTCAATAATTCTAGGCTTTTTACAATGATTTTTTTTAAATTCTCAATTATTTTCTTCAAATTCAAATTTTTTTCTTAAATTTCAATTATTTTCTTCAATTTCCAATTGTTTTTTCATATTTCTTTCAGTTTCTCAATTTCTTTCAATTTCCAATTTCTTCTTATATTTCTTCAATATTTAACACTCTCTAAATTTGAATTAGTTAAAAATAACTAATTATTAGTAAAATCGTGCCTGAGTTTTTGTTTCTGCAATTAGTTAAAATTAACTAATTATTAGTAAAAATATAGCTAAAAATTAGTTAAAATTTGACTAATTGAATTAGTTAACAGAATTTTACTAAGATATTAGTAGTTTTGACATAACCTAAAAATGATTTTGATTAATAATTAGTTATTTTTTACTAAATGGTTAGTAGAAATATAACTATTTCCATTAGTGACTGAGTTTTTGCTTTCAAATTAGTTATTTTTAACTAATTCAGATTTAGAGAGCAATTCTCAGCTTTTTTAAATTATGTTTTTTTTTCAATCTTTATTTAAATTGAGAATTTTTAAATTATTTTCATCAATTCGCAATTATTTTCATCGATTTCTAAATTTTTCTGCTGTTTCCAAATATTGTATTTAATTTTTAAGTATTTTCTTCATGTATTTAATTATTTTCTTCAATTTTCAATTATTTTCTTTAATTTTTAATTATTTTGTTCAATTTTTAATTGCTTGTTTCAATATTCAGTAATCTCGACTTTTTTCAATTATTTTTTTTCAATTATCAGTTATTTATTTCATGTTTCAAAACCTCCTTCAATTTTCAATAATTTTCTTTTATTTTCAGTTTAATTGTTCAATTGTTCAATTATTTTTTTCAATTCTCGATTAATTTCTTTAAATAACAATTCTATTCTTAAATTTTTAATGTTTTCTTTAATATTAAATAATTCCTGTCATTTTCCATTTTTTTTTTAATCATAAATTATTTTTTTCTTTTTTCAATCCAATTGTTTAGTAATTTTCTTTAATTTTCAATTATTGTATTCGAATTTCAATTTTATTTCTCAATTTTCAATTGTTTTTTTTTAATATTCAATAATTCTGTGTTTTTCTGATTTCAATTTGATTATTTAATTTTCAATTTATTTCTTCAATTTTGAATTATTAGCTTAAATTTTAAATTATTTTTTTGGATTTTCTATCTAGTTGACCAATTTTTAATTATATTCTTTGAATTTAATAACCATTGTTCAATTTTTCAATTATTGTTCAATTGTAGATTAATATTTACTTCTTTTTTTAATTTTGTTTCTAATTGTCAAATATCTTTGTCATTGTTCAATTATTTCTTTCCATTATTATTAATTATTTCTTTTAATTTTTAATTGTTTTTTTTAATTCTTAATTATTATTTTTTTTTGTAAAGTTTAATATTTAATTCTTCAATTCTCAATTATTTTCTTTGAATTTCAATTATTTTCTTCAATTATCAACTGTTTTATTCAATTTTTGTAGACATTTGTAGATCTATTTATACTTAAAATAAATTTTAAGTTAACAAGAGAAAAAACCGGGAAAATAGGAACAAACACCGGGAAAAACCGGGAAATGACCGGGAATTTTGTGGGACGAAATTAGTAGACACCCTGATTTGGGTAATTAATCGAAGAAATGAATGAGAAAGTTATAAAACAAAATAAACATTCAAAACAAAGAATTAAAATTTAAGATTATTAAATGAAGATTAAGTAAATCAAATTGAAAATAATTTTAAAAATTAAAAATTGAAGAAAATAAATTTGCAAAATTATAGAAATAAATGAAAATTGAAGACAGTAATTTAAAATTAAGAAAATATTGAAGAATTGAAGAAAACAATCGACAATTGAGAAGAAGAATAATTGAACATTTAGGAAAATTATAAAGTACCAAAAAAAATTATAAAATACCGAAAATATTTAAAAAATTTTAAAATTCATTAAAAATTTTTTTAATTAATTGAAATTTGAAATAAATAATTACAAGTTTTGTAAATCAATTGAAAAAAAATTTTAAAAATTAAAGAAATCAATTTAAAAATTATAGAAATACTTGAAAAATAATACAAATATCTAACTGAAATTTGAGATAAATAATTGAAAATTTAGGAAATTAAAAAGTAATTGTTAATTTGAAGAAAATAATTGAAAAATTCTAAAACTCATTACAAATTTTTTTAGTTAATTGAAAAATGAAATAAATAATTAAATGTTTAGTAAATCAGTTGAAAAATAATTTTAAAAATTAAAAATTGGAGAAAAAAATTGAAAAATTAACGAAATTAATTTAAAAATGATGGAAATAATTTTAAAAAATAATACAAATGACTGAAATTTGAGATAAATAAATTAAAAATATAGAAAATGTATGAAAAAATACTTTCCAAAACTAAAAATTGGAGAGAATATTTTCAAAATTATAGAAATAATTGAAAATTGAAGAAAATAAATAAAATTTATGAAAAATAAGTAATAAAATTACAAAACATTTTTGAAATTTAAGAAAATAACTGAAAAATGATAAATGCAATGAAAAAATAATGAAAAAAATTAGAATGTAAAAAAATAATTGCAAATTTTGGAAATTAATTGAAAAATAATGAAAATATTTAATAAGTAGAAAAAAATAATTTTAATTGAATAGAATAATTGAAATTTAATGAAAATAATTGACAGTTTATGAAATGATAAACATAATTGTAAATTGAAAAAAAGAACTGGAATCTGAGATAAAGGACTGAAAATTCAGGAAATCTATTGAAATATAATTTAAGAAATTAAAAATTGGAGAAAATAATTTAAAAATGATAAAAATAATTGACGATTGAAAAAATAATGAAAATTTAAAGAAGATTGAAAATAAATGAAAATCTCTAAATGCCTTGACTTTAAATGTATTTTTGTGAAAAATAGGGGATATTAGGGCAAATTTTATTAAATAGGGGACTTTTAGGGACCAATCCCAAAATAGGGGATATTTAGGGGAAATAGGGGACGGCCTGTGAAGCCTGCATTTTAGAAATTAAACTAAAATAATAAATAAAACAAATCGATAAATAATATTTATCTAATAAGAAAAAATAAATATTTAAGGATTCTAAAAATTACCTCATTGAAACCCACACAACACTTAAGAACACTTTCGGAAGTTTCCAAACTTGCAGCAAACTTGATGAAAGTTTCGGAACTTTATAAGTGGTTAAAAAAGTTACAGAATGTTTAGGTGCTGTGTAGGAAAGAATTTAATAAAAATAAAAATTAAAAATATTACTTGTTACATACTTTTTGGAGTTTTGAGAACATTCAAAGCCTGCTAATTTAACTATAGACAATTTTTTTTACTTGTAAAAAAAACACCCAGGGTGGCAAGTTATTTTTTATAAATTCTCGAAGTAGAAAAAAATTCCTCAAATTGTAATCATCCTTAATGTTTAAAAATAAATCTTACCTATATTACCACCTTTTCCTTTTTGTGGCCCAAAGACTACATGATTATAAAGAGGGTCATTAACGACAGGATAACCCAAATATTGAAGATGCACCCGAATCTGATGCATTCGTCCTGTTTGAGGTTTACAAAGTACTACAGAAGATTTTCCGTTGTAACTGAGACGTTTGAACCTTGTCATGCAGTCCTTTCCTTTTTCTGATACTTTACACACACCGATTTTGTATGATACGACCTCAATTGGTTCGGAACAAACGACCTCTTCCTCTGGGAATTCGCCTTCCACTCGACAAACGTACTGCTTGTGAACCTGTTGAATAAAAACAAATAATTAATTGGACATCTATTTTTTTAATTCAATAATGTTAAATTAAAGAGTTTCTTAATTAGCGTAATTTATTTAATTTCGAGTAAATTTTCGGAATTAATAAACAAATAATCAAAATAATAAAAAATTTGTGAAAATCATTACAAATTAAAAAATACATTTTTAAATTGATGAACGGTATTGAAAATTGAGAAAAATAACTGAAAAATGATTAAAACATTGAAAAGTGGATAGGATAACTTAGATTTGAGATAATAAATGAAAATTTAAGATATTAATTGAAAAATAATTAATATATCTAATTAAAAGGTGGACAAATTATTGCATTTTAACATTAAAGAAAAAAAACATTTTATACAATTTTTCCTTCTGTATATATATTTTTAAGACGAATAACATATACATGCCAATACATATCGATAAAAAAATTTGTTTTTTTTAAGGTTTAAATATTCTTTTTCCTAATTCTACGCACAAAAAGGCATATTTTTTTTCTTAACAATTTTTTCCAAAAGTCAGTTTTTCACAAGTTACCAACAATTGAAAAAAGAGACTATTTTTATAAACAAATGATCATATATTCCTTAAAAATTATCGTAGAGCAATTTTTAAAAAATGGTTTTAAAGGTGACAAAAAATGCTTTCAAATGCCATTTATAGAATTAAAATGTGATGATTTCTTCAAAAATTGTATCAATTTGAAAATTTTCGAAAAAAGTGAAATTTTTTTTTTTTTTAATTTAAGCAATTAAACAATAAATTTTTTTTTTAATTTTGTTCAGGTGTCGTTTCAAGACAAATACTTAAACTTTAAAATAAACATTTGATAAAGGTTTTATCTTTATTATTAATGAAGATACAAATTTTTTTGTAATACCCTTTCATGCGGTAGGGTGGGCAATTCATTTTGAGCGGTACTGTATATTTGTAATAAAATAAAATAATTGCAGAATGATGAAAATAATTGTAAATTGACAAAATTTGAGATACATAATAAATAAAAATTAGAAAATTAATCAAAAAATAAATTTATTAAAAAAATAATTGTTAGAAATAATTGTAAATTAAAGAAAATAATAAAAATTTGTAAAAAATAGTTGAAAGAATTTCAGAATATAATTGAGATAAACAAGACTACAATTACAATTATAAATTATAATTCTTTGAACTTATTTCGAATTGGTTTCAATTATTTGCTACAATTTTAATCTATTTTTATTATTTTTCAAAATTTTTCTTCATTTTTAATGGTTTTCATTATTTTTCAATTTTCCCCCTAAATTTTTAATTCAAAATTCCAGCAAGTTTAAATTATTTTCTTTAATTTTTTTAAATATAACTTTTGCATTTTTAATTATGTCCTTCAATATCAAATTAGTTTAATTATTTATAAATTAATTTTCAATTTCTTTCGTCATTTTTCAATTACTTTTTCAAAATATAATTTTTTTAAATTTTAATCTTTTTCTTTAAATTGTAAACTCATTTATCCACATTCTTATATTAAGAAATTTATTTTTTGTCTGTACTTTTGACATATGGAATTCTTTAGGGCCGCCCCTGTTCAGGATTACTACAAAAATCCTATTCTAATATTCTATGACACATTTCGAGGATATTCATATTAATTGAAGCTCAAATCGATTAAAATTGCGGCAAATTAAAATTGCGATGGATTCAATTTCTAATGAAATTGAAATTAAAAATTAATTGAAATTTGGATGATCGAGGTTGAAATTCCCACAGTTGCAATTTTTTACCAATGGAAATTAGAAATAATTAAAATTTCGATTTATTAAATTTATATTATAATTTAATTATAATTCTCTATGAATATATACATGATTATAATTCGTAATAACCTGATCTTTAGGGCTTCTTAAATTTATAATGAATTCAAATTAAAGTCAATTTAAATTTAAACGAATTATAAATTTAAAATTGTTTGAAATTTTTAACAATAAAAGTTTAAACTAATAATAATTAGAATTGATTGAAATCTGAATCAATTTTTTTAATTAAACAATTTTAATGATTTGAAATTTGGTAATTTTAAGTTTGGAACGATTAAATTAGCTAATTAAATTAGCTAATTCTTTTCATTTCGTTCTTTTTCTTTGAAATTTTCCTTTTTTATTTAGCGACTAATGAAGAACGATTAATTATTTATTATCGTTAATTTTAAATGCTATAATTTTTTTCATGCTTTTATTGTAAAATTATTTAAATACTTTTTTGTAAAAAATTCAATAATTTAAATTTTTATTTTTTTAATTGAAAATTTTGCAAAAAATTATCATAATAAATGAAATTTCAGGTCATATTTAACATTTTAATGGCTTTTCAAGATTTAGCAGAACTTTTTAAAAAATTCTTAGTTTTTTGCAAGTTTCTCAGGTCTTCTGCTAAATTAATATTCCATGTTTTAAAAACAGAAAAATTGAGAATACATTTACAACGTGAAAATGAATTTATTTTTTGTAAAATGTTTTCAATCTTGACAAGTTTTAAACTTTTAACCGAGGAAAAGAATCTTAATTTTTGCGAAATTTTTGCAAAAAGCCATGTTTCCTTCTTTATTTTATTTTCTAAATTTTTTTGTACTAAAATTAAATTTTCTACTTTATTTTCAACATGCTTTTTTTATATTTTTATTGACAAAATATTAAAAATATTTCATATTAATTATTATATTTTATACATATAAGTATTGTGTTTGTAATAAATCAACTTTTTTTTTTACAAAAAATAGATACATTTCATTTGTTAATATAAATTATTTACAGGAAATACTACCTATGGATTAAGGATACTAAGTTCTTTTTAAATAAATACATTTTATATAGTTTTGATACTACCTATAGGTTTCAGGTAATTTTCAAATTTTTATGAATTATGAATTTTTAATAAAACTAATTTAATGTTAATCACAGATATATACAATAATTAAAAAAAAAAATTAATAATAACAAGTTTCTAATTAACTTTTTGAAATTTTATTCTTTTTTTAAATAAAATTTATGAAATTATCTAATCTTTCTTATACAATTGTATATTATTTTTATAAAAAATAATGTATTAATTTTGAATTAAATTTATTATTTAATTTATAAGTAATATTGAGGCGTAACAAAAAAGACATATTGTAAAAAAATAATTCAAATTATTATTTTTATATCATTAATTAGTAAAAACATATTTTAAATCATATTTTTCCTAAAACTTTATAACTTTTCTTATAAAGTAACAGTTTTAAAAACGTATAAAAGAAATTGTTGAAAAAGTTCCAATTAACTTTATAAATATATATTTTCTTATTCATATTTTGATAATAAATAATTTATGTATTAACCATATTGACATTAAAGATATTTATAGTTACTGATGATAGTGTTTTATATTTTGTACAATTTTGATAATTTTGTAGATTATTATTTTTTGATAAATGTTTAATTATGTTAAATGAAAAATATTAAACATATCGAAAAAGAATCATTCATAAAAATGTTTTAAATATCTTCAATTTATTTTCTATTTTTTTTTTTTTTTGTATTGAAAATACATTTTCTACATTTTTTTAACATGCCTTTTTATAATTTGTTAATTCCTTTAAATCGAAAAATCATCCAAAAATATTATTTGAATAATTTATTATTTTTAAAAAAGATTCCTGGTGTACATTGTTAAAAATAATTTAAAATTCACGAAACTTGTATAACACAATAGAAACAGAATTTTCTAAAACGCAATTGGCAAAGAAAACTACCATCGCGGGCAGTAAGGCGCCACCTGTTCAAAACAAATATGGCCGCTGACAGAGAGTTTATTCAAAGACAGTCGAATTAGGTTTTCCAATAAAAGTTTGTTTCGGAAGTGTTGTTACGAAGTGTGTTAGTTTCAAGCTTAAACAATTTATTTTCATTCACTAAAGCTAGAAATATGATAGAGGGTCAAAATATTGTCAATTCTGGTATGCGGAGCTGTCAATAAAACTAGAGAAAAAAATCGAGAATTCCATTGTATATTCACAAAATAAATAATTCTCACTATTATAAAATTATAATTAACTTTCACAAACACTTTAAAATTTTGTTTTTAAAATAAATATCGAATTTTTATGTACTAAATACGTCAATTTTCTCTCTGTCGGCGGCCATATTGGATAGTACCTAAAGTAGCCGATAGGGGCGTTTTGTAAATTTAAACTACCAATACAGAAAATAGTTTCTGACACAGTGACAGAAATTTGACAAAATCAACTTCGCGCATGCGCGTCCGGTAAAGAGTGACAGGATTTTTAACAGTCTAATTTTAAAATGAAAGTAAAAATATTTAATTCTAAAAATTACCTGTCGATTACGAATTTGATGCTCCATTTGTCTGGCTTTTTTTGGTGTTCTTCCGAAAAGAAGAATCCCACTGGTTAATCGATCCAGCCTATGTATTGTTCTAAGATTTTTCAAATTGTATTCCTTGGCTAGAATGAATACCACGGTATTGTGCCGGTATCGACCGCATGGATGAACCTGTAATCACAAGATAGGCCTCTAAATATACACACGTACATACATCCCTTAAAATAAAATTTGCTTCTTTAGTTTAATTTCCACTAAAAATAAAAGTATCATTATTTATCATTATTCTATCATGCAATGTTCTTTTTTTCCTACACATTCATTATAAATACCGAATAAAAACTCTTTTTTCTTTTCTTATATATTTAATCAGTTTAGGACAACATAAATTTATTTTTAACCAACTATCTATTATTAAAAATGATTGGTTTCTTTTTCTAAAAACTAATTTCTAATTCCTTTTTTTCTAAAACTTTTTTTTATAATAAAGCACGTTTTCTTAATTTTTTTTTCTAATAATGTTCGATTTCGAATATAGGTAATTTCAAAAATAAGTTATTTATAATAATAAATAATATAGGTAATTTTCAATAATATGAGTTTTTTTGGTATTGTCTAAGAATTTCGCACAATTATTGTCAGATTTTAGTAAATTGGATTTTTATAAACTAAAATTATTTACAAAACTAGCCAAAAATACGCGCGCTAAAGCGCGCGTTAATTGTATTTTTCAATGGTTTCAATACAAAAACAAACTGAACTTATTTAGATTAAATTAATTATACTATCAAATTAAATTTTGTCAATTATTTTTTATTTATTAAAATGTGCTATAAATTAACAAACACAAAGAAATTTTAGAGAATAACTCCGATTTTCTTCCTAAGTTAAAATTAAAAAGTTTCCATAGTACGTTACAAAAAATTAGAATATTTTTTTAAATAGTTTTTTGAACAAAATATTTTTTATTAATACAATTTTCTATGCAAATTTATTTTATTCCAAACTTCTATTGACATGAAATCTTTATTTTTTAAGTTTCTTTAGCAATACGAAATTCGATTAGTAACAAACCATTCTCAAAAATTTCTATCCATATAAATTTTAATTTTTCCAAATTAAAAAATTCTCAACTTCTATTAATTTAAATTATTTCAAACTTCAATTATAATCAAAATTCATTGTGATATAGGTAACCAAAGTTTTAGGATTTATAAATCAAGTTTAAGATTTTTTATTTAATTCAATTTGTAAAAGTGAAAGATTGAAATAATTAGTGTTTTTTAGAAATTAAAATAAAAATAAGTTCATTTTATTTTATTTCCATCTTTAACTTTTATAAATTAAATTATATTAAAAATTTTAAACTTGATTTTATTAATATGAATGCAAATTGTTTCAAATTTTAATTAGTTTACTCTAAAAACAAGTGTCTCGAAAGTGTCTTAAACTATGATATTATGGTATCTTTATTGTATCTGAGGCTCAAAAAGTGTATTAAAATAAGATATGTAAGAATTATGAATTATTCAAATTTGAATAATAATAAACTTCAATTATTATTTAAAACTTTTAATGGTTCAAGCTTCAATCAATTCATGTTAAAATTATTATAAACCTATAAATATTTTTTAATTTTAACAATGCATATTTAAATTAGGAATTTTAAACTTCAGCCAATATTAAAATCTTCAAATTATAAAAAATGTGTATTATAATATTAAAACTTAAATTAATCAAAACTTTATGATTACAATTTCTACTATTTAAGTCTAAAAATATTTTTAAAAATTCGAAACAATGGAACCTGAAATCATTTGCAAATATAAAAACTATTAATTTCAACTTATAGAAATTTGGAAATTTCAAATAGATTCAAACTTATATTTAATCCAAACTTTAATCAATTAATACTTGAATTTACCGATTCTAAATTTTTTATTGATGCAGACTTCTTTTCCTAAGAATTATTTGAAACAATTTAAAATCTTAATTCCAAAAATTTAAATATCATTCAATTTAAACTTCTACGCTTAAAATTTTCAGGAATTTTTATATCAACCGAAAATATATTTAGTTTAACAAATGTACCTAAGTCTACCAAAAAAAAGCAATAAATTATAAAGACGACATTTAAAAGCCTAAAAAAATATTGAAAAACTGTGCTCGCTTTCTTGAATTTAATTTTATAATATTCATTTCTATTCTTATTTATGTTGTATTCAATAAAATTATAATTAAATCGTCGAATATATTGAAAACATTAAATTATTTTAAATTATTTATATCTACATATTTTTTCATTAATTTTCATATTATGTTTAAAGTGTTTTCAATCTTTATTAAAAACTGTAAAGTATATTAAAGTAAAACACGCATTTATATTTTAATACACTATAGTTAAAAATAAAATATAAATTTATTACTTAATTTAAATTTAAAATTCAGGAGAATTAATAAATAATTAAGTTAAATTAAATTAAATTATATATATATTAATTAAATTAATTATATATTATCAGATTAAATTTTGTGAATTAATTTTGATTTATTAAAATTTGTTACAAATTAATAAATAGAAAGAAATTTTAAAAAATAAATTAAATTTTCTTCCCCAGTTAAAAATAAAAAAATTTATTGTATGTTACAAAAAGTAAGAATATTTATCTTTCAATAGTGTTGTGAACAGAATATATTTAAACTTTTATGCAAACTAAATTTATTCCAAACATCTTTTGATAATAAGAATTCCTTATTTTTAATTTTTTTTACGGAATTCAATTAATAACAAACCATTTTTTAAAATTTTTATCGATATTTTTTCATTCTTCCAAATTAAAAAATTCCCAACTTCTATCAATTCAAATTGAAAATATTTCAAACTTGAATTAATCAAAATTGAAATATAACTAATGTTTTAAAATTTATAACTCATTTTTAATTTAATCCATGGGAACAATTTTTCCAATCTTTCACCTTTACAAATTAAATTAAATTAAAAATTTTAAACTTGATTTTATTAATACGAATTTTAATTGCTTCAAACTTTAATAATTAGTATAAGAAGTATGAATTTTTAAAATTTTAGTAATATTATAAACTTAAATTACTTAAAACTTTTAATTGTTCGAATTTGATTAATTCATGCTAGAATTATTATGAACTTCAAATATTTTCAAATTCTCACAATTTATATTTTAGATGTTCAAAATTAAACCCATATAATTATAAGAATTTAAAGAAATTTGGAAATTTTAAATCGATCCAAGCTTTAATATAATTCAAATCAATTAATATTTCAATTTATCGATTCTAAATTCTTTTATTAATTCAAACTTCTATTAATAAATAGTTACTTTTCTTTAATTTTATGAAATTATTTTAAGTACTTGATTTTTGTGATCAGCGCTTTCTTTGTGAAAATTTTGGGATCTTGATCTTGATTTTAATGAATTTTTAGCCTGACGGGCTTGGCAAATCTATAATATAGTGAAAACTATATTTCAGACAATCTTATTTTTTGTTTTTACAATTGAACTGATTAAAATTATAATTGATCCTAATTTGAAACCTATAATAAAATTAGAAATTAAATAAGTTTAATAATTCACCAATAAAAAATAAGCATTTTGAGATAAAAATACAACATTTATTTGGAGAAATGTAATTTGGTACTTATTTTTATTTAAAATAGAGAAGAAGATTTCAAATTAAAAAAAAATTATTAAAAGAGGAATAAATTATAAAGAAGGTATTTAAAAATCTTAAAAAATATTTGAAAACAGTGCTCGCTTTTTTCTAATTATATCATGATATTTCATTCTTTATTCTTATTTATATTGTCTTTTTTAGAAGTAATTAAAGAACGAAATATTAATATGAAAATTATTCATATATTATTATAAATTATATCATAAAATATTCATTAATTTTCATATTAAGTTAAAATTTTTTTGAATCTTTATTAAAATCTGTAAAGTAGCTTTAAATAAGACACGTTTGTATTGTAATACATTATTATTATTGAAAATAAACTATATAAATTTGTCAATAATTGATTTAAAATTTAGATTCAGGAGAATCAATAATTAAATAAATAAAATTAGAAATCTTATAATTAATATAAAAATACATTTTTTCAAAAGTTATTGATTTAAAACAAAAAACATCTATTGTGCCAAACTTCAGGTGTGGACAGAATGAAAGAATGAAGTTTGCGATTATTATTATTAATTTTATAAAATGTTTGGTTTTACATGTATTTCAGAAATTAAAAGTTTTTTAAAAAAATACATTTTAGAAATCACAGGTTTTTAGAAAAGCTCATTTTAAAAATTATAAGTTATTAGAAAGAATTTAAGAACTAGATGAATAAGTAAGAGTAAATAAAAAGTGTTTTAAAAAAGAACGAATTTTCCAATTGTACATTTTAAAAAGGAAAAATAAGCACGCGATGTATATGTTACAAAAATTTGGAATATTTCTGTTGAGAAAATAGTTTTTTTGGACAAAATATATTTAAACTTCAATAATTTATACGAACTTCAATTATTCCAAAATTCTATTGCGGCAAATTTTTAAACAATACAAATTTCAATTACTACAAACTTTACTTCAATTAAGTGTTTATTTTTCAAAAGTTCTATCAATCCAAATTTTAATTTTTTAAAAAATATTTTAATAGTACCTAAGTAATAAACTTCAATTATTTTAAACTTATCAAAATGTCTGTTTAATATTTTAAAGTAAACTATATTTTTTATTAATCTTATTTTCTGAGAATACAATTAAATTGATTCTCATCAAAATAGACTCTTTAATTGATCTCTTTTATGTAATTTTTAATTAGGAATTAAATAAGTTTAATAATAATTTGCTCATGCAATAAAAAAGAAGCATTTTGAGATTTCAAATACAACATTCATTTAAAGAAATTTAATTTAGTAGTTTTTTTTATAAAAATAACATAGGAAGTTTTAAAACAAAAAAAATGTTAATTATTTCAAAAAGGTGTTTAAGACACTTATAAAATATATAAAAATGGTGTTTGTTTTCTTTTCAATAATATATATATTGATGATATTTCCTTTTTAATTATTATTACATTACTTATTATTCTACTTTTATAATAAAAGGCAATTATTTTTTATATACGTAAAATAAAAACTCATATGATTTATAATTGATTGAAAAATATAGATTTTTTCAAACATAAATGATTTAAAACAAAAAAATATCTAACTGCCAAACCTCAGGGAGTGGAATGAAAAATTGAATAAAAGAATGAATGAATCTTGTGGATTATTATTATACATTTTTTTTCAAACTTGTATACATGCGACTTTTAAAATGTCTTTATTTAAATTTTTTTCATTTTAAATCAGAAGACATTTTAAAATGATAAAAGATAAAAGATGTTTCCCCGTAGAATTTAAATCTGCCTCTATTATTCTTTTTTATTATTTTTTTGTGTGTGCTAGAATAGCATTTTTTATTGAAATACAAAAATGAAAAAGGAAAAAGGTGTTGTTAAGTGGCCTTAAGAAGAACAAGTAATTTTCAAGTTATATTTCATTTCAGAGCTTTTTTTCATTAAACTGAAAGAAAGTAAAACAGTTGCGGTAAAATGAAGACAAGTTTCTTCACGATCCTACTTTGCGTGTTGCGTTATAACCACCAGGTTATCATCCCCTTTTACTTGGAAATAACTGTTCATATTCAAGACAGACAGGGTGTTACTTTTGAAACTCAGGGCTCAACATTCGTGCTCTTTGACTATAGATTATTAAAATACCAAACTTAGATACAATAATAACCTGCTTTATGTGCTTTTTATTCATTCTTTTGTCAGAAAAGTAATTAAACTTGATATTTGTTTCACGTTTAAAAAACGTGCTTCATTCAATAAAACGAGAAAAGAAAGGAAAAACAAAGCAAGATTAAATTCATTTTCGTTAAAATCAGGTTTACTAAATTATTAAGAGAAAATTTAGTATACACTGAATCTTTATCAAATAAATTAAATTAATTATTATTAAGTTAAATATCATATTCATTTTATTAAACACATATATATTTTCTCTTTCATGACTTTCAAAGCAAAGTGTAGATTAAGGTACATTTATAAAAATTTGACAATTGTATGAAAATCTAGTTTAAACAACTTTCCCTTCTATAAATTTATTATCTTCCGTGTTAGTAGAAAAGAGTGTAGTTAAGGAGAAACAGACATTCAAAGTGAGACAGATTCTAAGTAGATAAAAGTCATTGATTTTCACATTCATATTAATATTCATTGACCATGACAGTTCATTAAAAAAAAAAAGAAATATTGCCGGTTTTATTGCACGAGGAGAAATGCATTTTTAATCAAGGACAATGTGTCATTTTGTAAAAAATTTGAATAATAAATTTTAGCTTGAACGTGAGCTAACCTTATCAAAGGGGTTCAAGGAGACCTAGGAAAAAAACTAAATTTAAAAAACCAGTTGGAGTTAACAATTTCTATAGCTAAGATATTAAATTATAGTGTTTCATAATTTATTATTCGATTAAATAGAAAACGAAGACAATAACTACAAATTAAACTTCATTAAAAACTGCTAAAAAGAGAAAAACTTGTACATAAATAAAGAAAGATAACTAGAAAATAAAGTTTTAATTAGAATGTAACAAATTCTTGAATATTTTAGAAATTTTACAAATTTGACTTAAAATTACTGATTAGTCAAAAAACAACTATAAAGTGAAAATAATAACTAATATTTCCTCTAATAAATTACAAAGTAACTAGAAAGTAAAATAGATAATTTTAAAATGATGAAAAAAATTAGATATTTAATAATATTTTATAAGAGCAAATTAGAAACTCCATACTCGAAAAAATTGTATTCTGATGATTCTGACTATAAGATGTAATGTAATAATAACAATAGAAATCAAATGTAAATTATATAAATTAATAACGAAAAATCTTAAATGATAAAAATAAATAAAATTAAAACCTAAATTATTTGCATACAAATCAGACTTTGTTAAGTAAAGGAGAAAATAGTGTTGTGTAATTAATTACGAATAAGTTTATTGGTGCATAAATTTCGACGGCACACCTGAGAGTTAAATCTGTTATAATTATATCTTATAGCAGAACCTGTTAGAAAGATCTACATTTTCGCACTTCACTTACAGTTATGTACATTGTATAATTGAAAATCACATCGACTAAGATGTTTAGTACTTTAATTAATAATATACACTTTGAAAGATGAAAACAATTTTTAATATAAATTGAATATTAAAAATAATATTAAAAAGAAAAAAAATAGTTTGGGACAATGAAATAATTCCTGTCTGGTATTTTGAATGGATGCACGTGTTTACTTTTCGAATAATTTACTACACGTAGTACTACTCGTAGTAAACTCTTGGAAAACTGAACATGTGCATTGATTAGGATTTTTATTAATAAAAACACAGGATCAAAAAGCGCGATATTAAAAAGTGTTTAAACTATTTGAATAATAAATAATACATGTTTGCAAATTAGCTTTATAAATGCGACTAATAAATGTAAAAACAATTAAATAATAAAATAATAAAGAATAGAATTTTTTAAGAATTTGAATGAAAATAACGATATTTAAAATAATTTTTTTTAAATTATCTAAGTTTGGTGTAACTAGCATCTATCTTTACAAACAAACTGTAATAATCGCACTCTGGACAAATTTTTGAATAATTTTGTGAGCAAACAAAGATTTTTGGACTCGTTTATTCTTTCCAAAAATCGGATTTTTGGTTCTAAAATAAGTTCTACAATTTTTAATAGAATTTAAATAAATCCGAATTTTTATTCAATAACATTTTTAAGTCTCCGAATCTATTTCGGTATAACAGAATTCACATTTTACAAAATTTTCTTTTAACCGAATTTTTATGTGAAAGAGTTCGAATTTTACTGAACTTTTTTTAGTAGAATTTTAAGTAAGTCAAATATTTAATTGAACCAAGTTTCGTGCCAAAATATTCAGTATTTTATGAGAAAAGTTGCGGACAAATTTTACCTAGACCAAAAACGTCATAATTTAACTTATGCCCTTAAAAAGAAATTCTATAAAATGGAAATTCTGTCAAATATAAAATCGGCAACCTAAAAATTCTATTATAAAAAGAAATTTGTATTTATTTGAATTCTATTGAAAACAAATTCAAAAAATGAATATTCAGCTAAAAGAAAATTCTATATAGGATCTAACGAAATTCTATAAAATAAAAATTGTATAACCATTAAATTTTGCATTAAAATAAATTTCTTTTATTATCAAATATTTTTTAAAATTTCAATTTAATTCTTTAATCTTCAATTTATTGCATTAATTTTTCTCAATTATCAATTATTTTCTTGAAATTTCAATATAATTCTTCAATTTTCATTTATTTTCTACAATTATTTTCATAATTTTCATCAGTTTTCCATTGAAAATTTATTATTCTCCTTCAATTTTATGATTATTCATTAATTTAAGAAAAATTTTTGTTGAAATGACGATTATTCTCACCATTTTTCAAAATTTGTTCCAATTATTAAATTTTTTTTAAAGTTAATTATTTTTGTCAATATTTAATAATTTTGCTCATATTTTGATTTTTCTTTTAATTATCAACTATTTTCTTGAAATTTCCACTTAATTCTTAAATTTCTACTTTTTTTCTTCAATTTTTAATTGCTTTCTTTAATTCTCAAATATTTTGTTTAATTTTCAATTAATTCCTTAATATTAAATAATTCTCGGATTTTCTGAATTATTTTTTTCACTCATAAAAATTGTTTTAAAATTTCAATTCAATTATTCAATACTAGAACTCTTCAATTCTCATTTATTTTTTTTAAATTTAAATTCCACTTTTCAATTTTCAAATATTTTCTTTAATTTTAAAAAATTGGCACCTTTTTTCTATTATTTGTTTTGATTATTATGAAGTTTCCTTAATTTTTAAATAAAATAAATTGTTCAATTATTGTCTTCAATTTTTTATTCCATTCTTCAGTTTTCAATTGTTTTCTTCTATTTTCATTAATTCTCGGCATTTTTATATTACTTTTTTCAATTTTTAAGTATATTCTTTAAAATTTAATTCCATTTTTGAATTTGTAATTGCTTTCTTCAATTTATAATTATTTTATCAATTTCAATTATTTTTCTCGATTTTCAATTCAGTAGTTGTTAAATATACAATTATATCCATAATATTCCTAATTTTCCAATTTGCCATTATTTTCTTAAAATTTAATTTTTCTTGTTAAATTTTCTAAATTGTCTATAATTATAGTCAATTTTCGAATTTTGTTGCCAATTGGCAATTATTTTCGTCATTTTCCAAATATTTTCTTCAATTTTTCAATTATTCTCGGCATATTTCAATTATTTTCTTCTGTTATTAATTACTTTCCGCAATTTCCAATTGTTTCCTACAATTTTCCGAAATTCTCAATTATTTCCTACAATTTTCAATTATTATCTTAAAAGTTTATAATTATTCTTTGATTTTTAAAATTATTTTGTTCGGTTGTGTATTAAATCTACACTGAGAAAAAATTTTGGTAATAATTCCTGTGCTGTTCACTATAAAATCGTCCTAATTGACAGTCTCCGAAATTTTACCGTGCTGTCTTACAATTTTTACTAAAATTTTCTAGTAAAAATTGTGGGAAATCCGGTAAAAATTGTAAGACACTACAGTAAAATTTAGGAGACTGTCAATTATGACGATATTATAGTGAACAGCAAAGGAATTTTTACCAAAATTTTTTCTCAGTGAAGCCATTTTTTTAATTTTGTCTTTAAATTGTCAATTATTTTTGTCATTTTGTAATTTTTTTCAATTATCAATTCTTTTTTCATATTTCAATTTAATTCTCACATTTTTAATTAGTCTCTTAAATTTTCAATTTATTTCCTTAATTTTTTGTTATTTTCTTTAATTTCAATTATTATTTCCATTTTCAATCCAGTTTTTAAATGGGCAATTATTCCCAACAATTATTCCAATAAATTATTTAATTTTTCAATTTGCAATTATTTTCTTTAAATTTAATATTTCTTATTTAATTTTCTGAATTGTCTATTAATCTAGTCATTTTTCGAGTTTTGTTTTCAATTGACCATTATTTTCGTCATTTTTCACATAATTTATTTAATTTTTAAATTATTCTCGTCATTTTTTAATTATTTCCTTCAATTATTAATTACTTTTCGATATTTTCAATTGTTTCCTACAATTTTCCGCAATTTTCAATTATTTCCTACAATTTTCAATTATTCTTTGATTTTTTAATTTATTTTCTTCGGTTGTGTATTAATTTAGTCATTTTTTGAATTTTGATTTCAATTGTCGATTATTTTTGTAATTTTGTAATTTTATTCAATTATCAATTATTTTTTTATGTTTTAATGTAATTCTTACATTTTCAATTTATTTCTTAAATTTTTAATTTATTTCCTTAATTTTTTTGTTTTTTTCTTTAATTTTAATTTTTTTTTTTCAATTTTCAATCCAGTTGTTAAATTCGCAATTATTCCCAACAATTATTCCAATAATTTTCTTAATTTTTTAATTTGCCATTATTTTCTTTAAATTTAATATTTCTTGTTTAATTTTCTGAATTGTCTATTAATCTAGTCAGTTTTTGGATTTTTTTCAATTGACTATTATTTCCGTCATTTTTCACATATTTTCTTACATTTTTTGAATATTTTCGGTATTTTTCAACTATTTCCTTCAATTATTAATTACTTTCTCCCATTTTCAATTATTTTCTACAATTTTTTCAATTTTCAATTACTATCTGAAAATTGTATAATTATTCTTTGATTTTTTAAATTATTTTGGTCGGTTGTGTATTAATCTAGCCAGTTTTTGAATTTTGTTTTTAGTTGTCAATTATTTTTGTCATTTAGTAATTTTTTCATATTTCATTTTAATTCTCACATTTTCAATTTATTTTCCTAATTTTTTATTATTTGCTTTAAATTAAATTTTTTTTCGATTTTTTTTTCAATCCACTTGTTCAATTTTTAATTATTTCCAACAGTTATTCCTATAATTTTCCAACTACTTTGTTTAAATTTAACATTTATTGTTTTATTTTTTAAACTATTCTTTTCAGTTGTGTAATTACGTAGCCATTTTTCGAATTCTGTTTTCAACTGTCAATTATTTTTGTCATTTTTCAGAAATATTCTTCAATTTTGTAATTTTCATTATTTGAATTTGCAAAAATTTATAGTTTTAAATGACCAACAACAATGCAAAGTTTAATGTTGCTAGTGTCTGAATAAAAAATTAGAATTTATTTTTCATGATTTTTATATTATTTATCTTATGTAATATTTTCTACAGAGAGGGAAAGCCGGGGGGGGGGGGGGTTGCTGAAATCTTACGAAGGGGAGGGACTGTTTTAAAAAAGGCCCAAAAACATCTTACGTAATTTATGGACGGCCTTTCTGTTCTCATTTTCATATTATTGGAAAAATATTATTCGAAATTTTTTAACAATGGTTTTACTTTTCCATTTTACAAAATAATGCCTGAGTTGGTATTGTTTTTTTTTTTGTTCATAACAAATTATGGTATGTTGTCCAACTGTTTTTCTTTTTGCATAATTTTTGAGAGTTTTATTTTCGTTATTTTCATTAAATTTCTGATATTGTCACCTTGATTTTAAAAGTCCTAAAATTATTGAAAAAAAATGATATGTTGTTTACCGTACTTTACTGCATTTTTTTAAGTAAGTTTCATTCTGTATTTAATAAACTCGGCACTTGTACCCAAATCGGCGCTAAAACTTGATTGGACTATAAAATTAGTCTAATTGTAAAATTTGTCTAATTTCTGTATTTTACATTATACAAAAACAATAGCAGATAATGAGGGTGATATTTCTTGTAAAAAAAGATTGGAACCCTGTTATTTCACCTGTAGGATATTAGAGTTAGCAGATTGTCCCAAGGGATAAGCAGAAAGTGTGAGAGGAAAAGGAAATGGTCAAAAAGAGTTGGAAGGACGTGTTTCAAGAGAAATATGAGTATTTGAGAATTGATGTGAATGTGTGTGTGTGTGTGTGGTAACAAATATATATATATATATATATATATATCTGGGTGTACACTCGACCCATTTCTTCTGGCCATTCGAGAAAAAGCAATCGTTTTGACAAAAGACAACCGATTTGACCCAAGTGTTCGTGGATGTTTTCCAGACGACAATGGATTTTCCTTTCACTAGATATGGATACATTCACTGAAATCCCACAATTTTGGAACAATTTTCTATTTTCGTCTTGGTATTTAGAAAATAGTTACACAAAGTCTTTTAAGGTCTCGTTATGAAGTGTGACGTCATTGGAACAGGCAAAATTTGTCACTAAACTTCACTCTTAAAATACTAATTTGTTTTGACACCAAATATTATAAAGTTATTTAAAATATCATAGGGAAGGTTTGTCTGACCCAAGTTTGTTTGAATTTTATCTTAAAAATGATTTTTTTAACTTGTCAAATTTATCAGTGAATTTTAAGAGAAATTTCACGGACATTTTTTGCATACATCAGTGACGTCATTCTCCATCACATATCCTTAATTAATCATGTAAAAAACATTTCTTCCCGTTGAAAAAAGTCGTCTGAATATTCCTCTGCAAGAAAAGATTTTCTTTTCAGATGAATAATATTTCTTTAAATAATAAAATTCCTATTCAAAGAAATACTTTGAGAGAAATTTTTTTAATAAAAGAATGGTGCATATAAATAACGTCTTAAGACCTAATAACTCGAGTAGAATGAGAGAAAACTTTTTTGCAATCTATAATCTTTTTTCCAGAGTTAAAAGTTCTTAAATCAAATATAATGCTCATATAATATAATATATATTCGTGATCTAATCCATTTTTAAAGTGCACTAATATGTTTTTCAGAGTGAAAATATTTGCAGAAATAATTTGATAAAGCTTTTGGAAGAAGTAGTACATTCGATGGAAAGACTCGACTTTGCAGTCTGATAATTTTTAATTACGTCTGTGCAGAGAAAATCTTGTCAAAGGAAATTGCATTTCCATTTCTCAGCAAGAAATAATCAAGGGTCTTCTCCCACGATATTTAAAAGAAACGCATCACTTTACGATATTAATGAGGAAAATAGAAAAGTGAAAATTAGAGAGAATTTTAAGGGATTTAATTACAGAGGTCTATCTGTTTCTTGAATCAATAATAATTCACTTTATTTTTTGTTCCCAGCACAATTTTAAAAAGAAGTAATTTGAGAAAATGAAATACACGCACACGAGAAAAGCCAAATCCGATTTAAATTAAAGCGCTGCTTTTAGCACCTGTTTTAATTCAAGGTAATTAAACCAACGAAATTGAAAGTGTAAAAAAAATTAATCCAGCAAAAAATTACTCTTTTGATTGCTTTAATATAATGATTTTCGCAAAAAGCTCATTTCAATGTTGATTCTTGTATTTTTTATTTTCCTAAGTACAAACAATTTTCATGTTGACAATTCAATTAAAAATTAATTAATTTTTAAGCTCATGGAAAGAAAATAAAGACTTGTTAGGCAAGAATACATTTTCAAAAGAAATTGTTGATTAATAATAATAATTGAATTAGAATAGTTAATTCCAAGCACGTGAAATATTTACTTGAAAACATTTTTTGAAGAATATTTCTGATATTTTCAATAAATTCCATAATTTTGTTCTTCCAATTTTAGACGAATTCTTAGGAAATTTCAAGCAGAGAAACATAATCTGGTACAATTTCAATTTGTAGCTTATTTTTATTTTATGAGGTATAACATTCTTTCTGAATAGATCGTTATGAGGAAAATCGAAGAATGGCAGTAATTTGCATATTCTGAAATATCCAGTGAGTTAAAAAGAAAAAACGTAAACGGAAGAGAGAAATCGGAAAAATGAAAAAGATACTTAGCAGGATAATAGTAGAGTAGAATACATAATAAAAGTCAATTTCCTGTGATCAAGTTTATAATTAATGGCAAATAAAGATGAAACATTTAATTAATAGATTCAGCTGGTTTGCAATTTTCTTTAACGAGCAATAAAAATACAATTTAATTGGGAGAGTTTTTATTTTATTTATGTTGTTCACTGTAATAAATTATCCCACTTTGAAAAGTAAAAATAAAGGAGCCAAACAAAAGGAAAATAAAAGAAAAATGAAAGAAAAGCAAAAGAAACAAAAGCAAACAGTTAAATAAAAAGTCTATAAATATAATAATATAAATGAATTTTCCTCATTAAAAGTTCAAGAGAACTTGAAAAATTGTGTTCGTTTTAATAATAATTTAATTGCAAGAAGATAGAATAATGAGTGACTTTTCTTGAATTGATGATTAACAAAAATATCACGAAATGTTATTATAAAAAATTCTACAAGTAATTTCCATTATAAGATAGATAATTTTCAATAAAGCGCCTACGCTTGAATATATTTTTCCCTTAAATAAAATATATATTAATAATCTGAAAAAGATTTCTCTTAAGGAAAATGTACTTTTCAGAGGGTTATTTATCTAGCAGATATTAAATCAATTTCATTACTCCAAGAGATAAGTTTCTTTAAAATGGCTTCATTAGTTTATTTTTCGAATTAAGAAATAAAATTTGAAAACAAATTAGTATATTTAATAATCTTGTTAAATTAATTAATAAATATATATAATTAAATCAATAATTACTCTTATTATGAATAAGATCTCAAAATCTTTGAATTAACGTAATTTGAATCTTAATTATAGTGAATTTGAATATTTATCAGTAGAAAGTTTAACAAAAATTAAATAGTAATTTGAATTTATTATTTAAATTAATTTTTAGAATCAACATATTTTAATTATTAAACATTTGATAAATATAACAATTAAGATTGATTGGAAATTAGACCGTTTAAAATTTGAATCAATGATACATTATTTATGATTACAAATTGAATTGATTAAAATTTGAATAATTGAATATTGGATTAATATATTAAAAATTTGAATAATTGAAGATTGGATTAATATATTAAAAATTTAATAAATTAAAATTAAGATCGATTTAAATTTAAACAAATTGAAATTATAATAATTTTAAGTCAAAGGTCGATTGAAACTTGAATCAAATTAGTTTTGGATTTTTGAATTTGAAATGTTTAAAATATGTGCGCTTAAATTTATTTTCATAAAATGAGATTTCGATCAAATGAAATTAAGAGTTAACTATCAATTTTGATTCGTTGTAATAGTTTTAACTTAAATAAATTGGCTGAATAGATTTAAATTTCGACTACAATATTTGGATTAAAATTAGGTAAAAATTTGGATAAATCAAATACAGAATAATAATTGATTACAATTTTCGTAAATTAATGTTTACCCTAATAGTTATAATAATGGGAGTTGCTTGAAATTTGAATAAATGAATGAAAATTAAATCAATGATTTAAAATATTGATAAATTTACACTTGGATATTTGTAAAATTAAATAATAGTTTTTGCATTTATTTACTTACTGAAACTTTTTTTTATGTATTTGTTTAAAAGCAACTGTTTGGATGGATTCTGTTTGACCGATTAAAATTAAAATGATTTTAAGTTATTTTTCTTGCAGTTATACTGGAAAAAAATCTATTTTATTTAAATTGTGAGAAAACGTTATTTTATATGTGACTTCTATCTGGTTAAAATTTCAGGACCCTTTACCGTATAGAAATAAAATAAAAATATAGAATTATCTTTAAAAGTGGAAAAATAATGATTTGTATTTTTAAATGTTTACTTTAAGTTATGAGAAACAGTAAATTCAAAACACGAATTTCTTTTATTTTTGTGAACTTTACCACCTAATATCTTGGTTTACCAAAAAATATAAAAATTTGATACCTTTAAAATATTCACATCACGCCTAAATCTACTCACAATGAAATTTCATGTTGCTCCTGAATTTAGTTTTTCAAGAAGTAAAGTTAAAAAATTGTAATTCATTTTTAGGTTAAAACAATACTTATTTATACAAGTTGAAGGTGGTTTTTTTTTCATTTTAATTCAGGAAAAATTTGAAAATTTTAGTATAAGTAGATTAATGCTTGATTTGAATATTTTAAAGGTATCAAATTTGTAAGAAAATTTGAAAGTTAATCTCACTTGCTTCAGATTGGGCAAGTTAAAACTTATTTTATTAATTCCATTTTCTTACAAATAATGGTTAAAAATCGCAAAATAAGGTTATTTGACAGTTCAATTTTGAAACCATATTTTATCTATTATTTTATATCTTTAAGTGATATATACATACTTGAGAATAATAAATCCAATAATTGTAAACAAATACAATATCGAAATTTAAGAACAAAAATTGAGAAAATTACAAAATTTATTTGATGTAAAAGAAAGTGATTGAAAATCCACGAACATCATTTAAATACTTAAGAATACAAAAAACAGAACACATATTTTGTAAAAATAATTGAAAAATAACAAAAGAAATTGAAAGTTAACTAATAAATAATGAAACTAATTTGATATTGAAGGAAATAATTTAAAATGAAAAATTTTTATTTGAAAAAGTTAAAGAAAATAATTGAAACTTGCAGAAATTTGGAATTGAAAAATTTAGGGAAAAATTGAAAAATAATGAGAATCATTGAAGAAAATTTTTGAAAAATGATAAGAATAGTTGAAATTTGTAGATAATCAGTGCAATCATAAAAAAATACTTTTAAAAAATAGAGAATATTTCTAAAGTAAAAGTATTACAAAATGATTTCAAAAATTTTAAATTCAGGAAAATAATTACAAGATTATAGAAATAATCGAAAATTTATTTAAGAAAATTATGAAAATTTCAGATATATTATTGAAATATTCGGAATTAATCAACAGAGATTCATAATAATAAAAAAATTGTTAAAATCATTGTACATTAAAAAAAAAAAATTAAAAATTGACAAACTTGATTGAAAATTGAGAAAAAAATTTGAAGAATGTTTAAAACATTAAAAAGTGGTTGCAATAACTTAAATTTGAGATACTAAATGAAAATTTAGGAAATAAAGTGAAAAATAATTAATATTATATCTAATTAAAAGGTGGAGAAAATAACTGCAAAAATATAAAAGAAAATAAAAATTGAAAGAAAATAATTGAAAAATGAGATAAATAATTGAAAATTTAGGAATTTAATTGAGGAATAAAATTTGAGAAAAACCAAAATTTGAAGAAATTGATTGCAAAATGATAATAATAATTAAAAATTGAAGAAAATTATTAAAATTTGAGAAACATATTTTAAAATCTAAAAAATTAATTGAAGAATAATGAAAGTAATAAAAAATCCGAGAAAATATTTACAAAGTAATAAAAATAATGAAAAATTGAAGACAATAATTTTAGTTTGTTAAAAATAATTGAAAACATTACAACATACATTTATAAGTAATAAAAGAAAATAATTGCAGAATAATGAAAATAATTGTAAATTGAAAAAATAACTAGAATTTGAGATAAATAATAAAAAAAATTAGAAAATAAATCAAAAAATATTTCAAAAAGACCAAAATTAATTGAAAAATAAATTTAAAAAAAAATAATTGATAGAAATAATTGTTAATAGAAAATAATACACATTTGTAAAAAATAATTGAAAGAATTACATAATATATCTGAGATAATAAGACTACAATTACAATTATAGGTATATTATAATTCTTCGAACTTCAATTAATTTGAAATTTCATTGATTAAAAATTAAGTTAATCCTCGCTTCGAGAATAATAAATTAAAAATTATTTAAAAATGTCTTCAATTTTTAACAATTCTTTTCTATTATGATTTCAATTATTTGCTACAATTTTCATCTATTTTTATCATTATTCAAAAATTTTCTTTAAATTCTAATTATTTTAATTATTTTTTAATTTTTCCCCTAAATTTCAAATTCAATTTCCGCAAGTTTCAAATATTTTCTATAATTTTTTTCAAATAAATTGATTGATGAAATTTTTACTTGAAAACTAAATTTTACTATAAATAAACGAATTATTTCCTTCCTATTAACAATTTTTATATTGATTGATTTTAAAAGTTTCATTAAAATGATGTTTTAAATACAGTAAATAAACACTTTTTGTCTAATAAAGTACTTTCAATTAGTAACATTTATAATAAGGGACCATTCAAGTATTACGTAAGCATGTTTTAGAGCATTTTTGATACCCCCCTCCCCCAAATAAGCAACAGTAAGATTTTTGTAAACCCCCCCTCTATCTTACGTAAGATTTTTCTCTACCCCCCCCCCCCTCCTTTTTTTAAATAGTTAATTTTAAGACATTAAAAAAAAAGATAAATTACACAGGCCTGCAAAATTTCGTTCATGTCTGTTAAAAATAATAAAGGAGCTGATTCTTGTGGATTTTTGAACGCAGAATCAGAATCTGACCTTGAAAATGATCCATCACGTCAGGATTTCTTGTAGTATTATCTTAAATGAACAAAAAATGGCAACTTTAGCCATTTTCAAGAATTTTTTGTGGCTTACAAAATTTTTTTCTTTATTTTCCTAAATGGTGTATAGAACTATTCTTCAGCTTTAAAACTCATTTTTAAAAATTATTTTACAATTTAAAAAAATAAAAAATTATGCAAAATTGAAATTTTTTTATTTATTGATATAGTCTCTCTAGATTTCTGGGAATGAGTTTTCACTTCGCGAAAAGTGAAAATTGAGCCACTCCCATAAGAGTGAGAAAACCACTCTAAAAGAGTGAAAGAAGAGTGAATAGAGTGAATAAGTACTCCAATTCGAGTGAAAATTCACTCCAAGCAAAAAGTGAACACCCAATCTAATTTTGGAGTGAACTTCCACTCTAATTGGAGTGGAAATTCACTATAGTTACTCTTCTCTCACTCTTTTAGAGTGGTTTTCTCACTCTGATTGGAGTAACTCAATTTTCACTTTTCGCGAAGTGAAAACTCATTCCTAATAGATATCTAGAGAGACTATAACTGTAAAAATTAAAAATTTCGATTCTGCATAACTTTTTTTCAAAAAAATCGTAAAACAATTTTCAAAAATTGTTTTTGAAGCTTAAGAGTAGTACTATACGACACCATTTAAGTAAACAGAACAAAAAAATTTTATAAGACACAAAAAATTCATGAAAATGGCCAAAGTTGACAAAAATGACATTAAATGGACAAAAAAGTCCATTTAAGGACGCTTATACCCTCAAGCGGTTCTCATTCTATCGGACCATGATAGTCAATATTTTTTTAATTTTATTTCTTCTTATAATTTTGTTTCTAAATAGTATTTTGTAGTTAAAATCATTACACAAAAAAATTTCATTGAAAAAAAATTTTTCCGTTGAAAATTTCAAGCTATTAAAATTTTTTCTTCCTGATTATTTCAAAAAAGTGAAGAAATACTACCCTTAAATAACATTTTTTTAAAACGGTACGGTAAATTAATTAAATATTGATGTGAAAGTTGTATTATATTACAGTTTAAAATATATTAGTTTTTTAAACAAATTTGTAGAACCGTGTTCTTATAATTAATTAAAATATAGTCATTTTGCGCGTTTTGTTACTGTTTCCATGTAAAAGTACCAACTTTATAAATTTATATCTTAAAAACGAAACGGTAAAATTCAATAAAATTGTAAAATTGTGCATTACTTTACATGTACTGTAAAGTAATGCATTTAATATGTCATTAAAATTTTATGATAATCTGTAGAAATTGGTTTTTTGGATAAACCTCCTTAATATAATATTACAAAAAATCCTGACGTGATGGGCCATTTTTAAGGTCAGATTTTGATTCTGCGCCAAAAAATCTACAAGAATGACCTCCCATTTTTTTTTGTAACAGACATGAACAAAATTTTGCACGCCTGTGTTATTTATGAAACTTTATTTATAATTATAATTATATGTTCTTAAATTGTACTTTTTTAAAAATTATGTTTTAAAATACTATTTGTTGCTTTGCACATCACAGCCATTTACTATAAAAAAAGCGTTAAACTAGGATTACGATGTTTGATCCAGTTCCCAGGGATTTTAGTTAAATCAAGTTTACATGTGAGCTTTATAATAAAATTTTTTTCAATATAATCAAATTAAATTAAATTTGTTAAAATTGTTATTATGACTTAATTTTAAAAAATTTACATATATAGAAGTTTACAAATCAAGAAATCATCTTACGTAAGATTTTAGTAACCCCCCCCCCTTCCCCTAGCGTAAGAAAAAATAAGCAAATTAGTAACCCCCCCTCCCCCAAGCTTGCTTACGTAATACTTGAATGGCCCCTAAACAACTTCGAACTAACTGAAAAAAGTAATCTAACTTTTTTGGTTTTATAATTTTTTTATTCCTTACGCAGGAAGGTTAGCATTATCAGACACCACTGCCTAAAAATGGTAAAAATTAATATTAACCTAAAAAAAAAAATTGGCCATATTAATTCCAAAAATTAAAATTTTAGTAATCATCTGAAGCACATTTGCAGTCTAGTCTCAAGAAAAGAGTTCACAGAAAAACTAGCTAACAAAAATAAGTAATTTTTGTGTTTCTTGATAGAATCTTACAGGCTGAATTTTGATAATTAGTTTATTAAACATTTGTATTGCCAAAAAAAAGGGTTAATAAAAATTTCTTCTTTAATTTCAAATTTTTCACCAAACCGCACTTTAAAAACAAGTGTCTTATTTTGTCCTCACTTTTAAGACATTTTCAGGTGTCTTAATTTTAAACCATTGAGATAGTGTCTTAAAAATGCCTGTAAGACGCTTTCTAAACGTCTTATGTCTTAAAATTAGACACTTGTAAGACACCTGTTTTTACAGTGCGGAAGTATTGATTTTGATGTTTTACATTTTGATAATCTGACGTAGGATGTATATACAAATAATACGTTTAAAAAATTGTAAGTACTTATGTCTTATAACAATCAGTCATTAACACCATATATTTTAATAACTTCTAAATAGAAATTTCAAATTTAAGGCAATTTTTTTTAGGTTAATATTAATCATTAATATTTTTAGGCAGTAATTGCTGGTAGTGCCAACCTTCCTGAGTATTTAAAAAAAAAAACTTTTAAATTGGTTGAAAATTGAGGAGTAGGCAGATTTTTGTCCATACGTAATCTCTTTTTTCCCACTGCGCGGTGCCACGGCACCGATTGCACCCCCCTAGTTACGGCACTTTAACATTTCTTCAAACGAAAAGTTTCTCAGTGTAGATGAAAAGACAAATGGAAAGCATTGTGTTAGAGCATAAAAAAGAAGCAGAAAATTAGAAAAATAGAAGCAGAATAAAAAAAAAACAAAGCAAGATATAATTGGCAGTACAGTCCTGGCAGTACACCACTTACAGGGATGGAGGCGGGCTTGTTGACCACGACGACGTCCTCGTCCATGTGTATCACCGTGATCGGCTCCGAGGTGACAGGCACCTCGTGTCTGCAACACACCAATTGAAACCAGCTTAACGTGGCTTTGTTCAATAAGGCTTACGTTCATTGTACCTTAGATACACTCACACACACACACTCAGACATGACTATAATTATCAAAAAATACGTTTTTATTATTATTTTATGTCTCGTTATATACTAAAATTTGACACTCGCTTTTTCATGTACTGGAGGTTCACTCAACGAAACGCTAATCTAAATGAAAAGACTAGGATAGAGGAAATTTATAGGAAATATGTTTTATAGATGAAAACTGTGTATACAAAACAATTTATAAATTCTAAAAGACTCGTATTTTTCTCTTTTTCAAAAATGCTGTGTGTATAATGTAAACGAATCAAGTTTGATATCATCCAATCATGAAACATTGATGTTTACAAATTCGATGCAGTCCAAAAATCAAAGATAGAATGCTATATTGAGCTCGTTTACACTACTGGCCTGAAAGCAGCTTTAAAAAAGAAACTAAATTCTCTAAATCGGAATTAGTGATTTTCTATACTAATGAATTAGAGAAAAATCGGTTACTGTTGAATAGTAAAAAATATCATTACTATTTAGTAGAAAACTACTAATTTGAAAGTGAAATATCTACTGATTGAAATATTGGATGTTTACTTTTTCAGTTATTATATTTCATTTTCAAATTAGTAGTTTTCTACTAAATATTAGTGACATTTTTTATTATTTATCAGTAACCGATTTTTCTCTAATTTATTAGTAAAAAATCACTAATTCAGATTTAGAGAGAATGTCAAGTGATATTACGTAATGTTTAATGAAAGTTCCTTTACTCCTTCTTTTAAGTTGCTCTCTAAATTTAAATTAGTGATTTTCCACTAATGAATTAGAGAAAAATCGGTTACTACTAAATAGGGAATATTTCATTAATATATATAGTAGAAAACTACTAATTTAAAAGTGATAAATATCTACTATTTAAAAAAGTGAATTTCACTGTTTCGATTAGTAGTTTTCTACCAAATATTAGTGAAATATTCACTATTTAATACTAACCGATTTTTCTCCAATTCATTAGTTTAAAATCACAAATTCAGATTTAGAAAGTAGCCGTTTAAACAAAAATTTATTTTTATCCAAAAGTATATATTATATATATATAAAATATATATATTTATATTACTCTGAAAACCAAATAATCTGAAAAATTATTATTACTGAAATAAAATTTAATGTTCACGCGCAAAGAATGAAGAAAATCTTTCGCTTAAATTGAATCTATTAAAAATAATTGACTGTCAGTTAAATCTTGGCTGACTTTTTGTTTCAGCAATCAGTGAAAAAGAACTGGTTATTATTAGTCCAAAAATGACTAATTAACAGTAAAAAAAACAACTAAAAAAATAGTTAAAAATAGTTACTGAGTTAATAAAAAATTTACCGAAGTTTCAGTTATTTTAACTGACAATTAGTTATATTTGACTCAACAATCCGTAAAATTATTACTATTTTATTCAGTGACTGACTTCTTGCTATTGAATCAGTAACTTTTAACCGATTTATAGATTTGGAGAGCTCTTTAAAAAAAGAAAAGAAGAAACAATACCGTCATTTTTTTTACATTTGATTTTTCGGAGGATTATATTCAAATAATACATTCAAATAAACAGTTTATTGTATCAAAGGCATTCAACAGGTTTATGAAACTTGAAACTGAACTTCCACAAAATACATCATATTGATTATTTTTTATACTTTAGTGTCAATTTTTCTCTCTACACAAGTAAAAAGAAATCAATATATATGACATGTGCCAATGTTCAAAATGTACACGAAAGGCTTGAAAAATCATGGTTTGTAAAATTCACAGACCTCGACAAACATTTTCAGATCAATACTTGGAATAATATTTTTAGCATTATATACTAAGAGGAATTTTCAAACAGACCAACAGAAATGAACTTATTATTTTTTAATTATTTTAGCAATTTAAAGAAGCTGACATTTTTATTTAAAATTTTCGATTTCACGTTCATTATCAGAGACCCTAAAATATTTTAGTCTGACATTTCGAATCCACTAATTTAAATTTTGAATTGCAAATGTCCATTTTGAAATCGTCATTTGTAAAATGAATCTGATATAAAATTTTTATATCAGTTTGTTATAAGCATGAAAAAATACGTAAGTATGATCGAATAAGATATCGATTTTAACACTTTCGTGTTGACAGTTTGAGGAAAATGAAATTTAAAAAAGGAAATTTAAAAAATGGTTAATGTAATTAGAATTTTGATTAATCCAATTAGACTTGTGTTTAATATATCTAGAATTTTGGTTAATTTAACTATAGAATGTTTTGAATTTGAACAACTTTTTATTCAACTTTAAATAACTTTTTTTCATATCCTACCTGTATGTTTTGAATTTTGGCATACACGTTGTATTGATATTTATTTTTGTTAATTTAATGCACAGAGAATCGTAAAAATACCGGAAAAAAATAATCATTGTGTTTTACAAAATATATCGTGAATTTTTGCAACTTTTTAACCGGACCGAAATTGAACAAGCGATTGGTTGATTTTTAAATTTTATTTATTCTAAAACTTTGATGAATTTTGAGAAGAACAAATAATAAACTTAGAAAATAGTCTTTATTGATTTGAATTAAATTAATTTGTTGTATTTTTTCCTCTATTTGAGAAGCACTTTTTCAAAAGTTGATAAATTCATTTTTTAAAAAAGTTGAGATAATTACAAATTTAACATATTAGGAACCTTACAAATCGATCTGTCACTGTTAAATTCAAGAAAAAAATTATTACCAAAGAATTTTAAATTTAAAAAAAAACTTGGACTTAACCAAGTTGATTTAAAATTTTTATTTTTTTCCTAGAATAAATAACAACAACCTTTGAATTCCTTTATTACTAAAAACTTTAATTAAAAATAAATCTCCTTAAGTGCAAAAAAACATTCGTATATAAATAATTCCATATATTTTTTCTAATTTATAATTAAGTCTAGGGGTTAAGTGCAAAACTACATTTATTTAATTTTCTCGAAATAACAAAATGTGGATTTATCAACTTTTGAAAAAGTACTCCTCATTTCTATTCAATAAAAGAAGCATCACGTTCAAAGGTGATAAAATGGGTGCATTGCTTTCAGGAGCCAAACGAATGAACATTTAAGAATTTTCTTTTTTAGGACACATTTTTTTATTAATTAAAGAAGAGATAATTAGGGTTTGAGATTAATTATAATTGATTGGACATTGAAACTAGTTGCGTGATAATGGTCCCGATTGAAATCTATTTGATCCCATTGTGAATCGTGAGAGTCGTTTTGGTGCACCACAAAGCCAATATTGTCTAATTGCAGCAATGCATTTCAATAAATCCTAATTGAGCCATTTCAATTGACTGACCAAAATTGAAAAAATATTGACTTTATGAAAAAATACAAATCCACTTTGGTGACAATATGTTATTGAAACTTGAAGTGCTTCTTCATGAATCGCCTTTTATCTGCTAATTCAACGAACAATTGTTTCTATAAAGTCCCATATATTGCCAAAATTATTTGATTAACAATTCACATTTGTTGTTTTGGATATATAGGTTTCTAATGTTCATATGGAAGTTAATTAAGTATATAGTGGCATAATATTACCATTGGAATATTATTCCATTATTTGGAGCATAATTTTTACAGCTAGGATTATTATAGTAATATTATTATTGAAAAAATATATTAAAGGGACACGCACTCTTAATTCTCGCTACGCTCAAATTTGTTTTTTTATTTGTTCTTGTTTTCAATCCGGCAGTGTAAACAAACTTAATGTCTTCTGCATATTTAATAAAATTCTTGAACTTACGAATTCAAGAAATAATGTGTAGAAAATATCTAATAATGTTAATTTAAATAATTCTTAATATTTAAATTATTTTCCACTTATGTATAATATTATTTAAATATCCATTTACACAAAAAACTGTATATTAATAATAAACCATTTATAATAGAACAAAATTTTAACATTTACAATTTTATATAACTAAGATTATAAATACAATTTCTATAATAGTTAGCTTCTCAGGAAGTAAATTGTGTTTGTTACAAGAGAAAGCACAGAATTAACAAACTTACAATCAAAGTTGCACATTAATATTCACATGAAGTAATTGCAAGTTCTGCATTAATAAATTCCAACAAACTATACAGTACGAAAAATCATAATAAGTTTCAAAATTAAAAATCATCAGTATCTCGAATTCCTTCTTGATATTTACGTATATAAAACTTTATTTGAAAAAAAAACAGAAACAATAGTCTCAGATATTAAAGTGTTTTTAATTTGCTCTTTTGCAATCTCGTCTGGCCTTTAACTATAAAATGCCAGAGCTATAAAACGAACTCTCGACCTGCTGAGCGGCATTTTCCGACAGGTGTCCGAGGAATATCGATTACGAGATTCTTGAATCTGCCATCGCATATCAAGTGAGGAAAAAAGCCGGAAATTCAGTTGAATAGAATTTCAACAAAAAAGATTTTGTCATTTTATTCTGCAAGTTTTTTATCTCATGAATAAATAAAAAAGAGCAGCACAAAAGAATGTATAAAAGTATAAACATAAATATTTAATAAAATATTATAGTGATTAAGAAAGTTTTATGATTAAGAAAGTTTGATTGGCAAAGTGTTAAAAAAAAGGTTGTGCACGAAAGAATTTACGTGAGATTTGAAATAAATAGAATTTTAATTAAGAAACGATTTTCAGAGTTTAATGAAAGTTCATTATTCTATAGGGGAAAATTTGGCTGTTTGACGACACATAATCGATAACGAACTGTTGAAGGAAAGACTGGCGTGAGCACTAGTCATATGTGTGTCTTTGTATAAGTAAATTCGCGTACCCATTTGGTTAACAACAACTTTAGTCACAACTTATGAGTGATAGTCACGCCTTGATTGTGCATGCCTCTGATTTCTACAAGTCAAATAACCAGAGTAAGGTCATTTTCAAACCTACTAGTCGGTTGAACTAAATATCATTATACCTATGCTCCAGATAAGAAAAACGTTATTTGTGAGACAGCATTTTGACTTTCATTTCCAGCAAACAGTCATAACAATAATTCAGATGTACACCGTGATAGATTTATATAAATTTTTACAGTGATACTACATAATGTATTTCAAAAAGACAAAAAAATTCAATCTTTCAACTAAACGAAAATACGACTATCTCAAAAACGCCACTGTAAAAACAAAGTATTATTTTAAGATAGAAAACATGTCTTATTTTAAGACGTAACATTTTTAAGACAGCATTTGCTGATTACGAATGAAGTCAGATTTTTAAAAATCAAAATTGCGGATCCAACATGGCTCACATTTTTTTCAAAAATGCAGTGCTGACAGCGAACTTGCTAATTGAAAATAGTGAAAAAAGTGACTTTTTAATTTTAAAAAGTGAGCTAATAGTGAGTTTTAAAGTTAAAAAAGTAAGTGAGTAATCTCACGTTGATAAAATGCTTATTCAATTAACGAAAATATATCATTCTAATTCGAAGCTCAGTTCAATATGAAACTACTTTGTGGTCTGTGTAATATGATTCTTATTCAATGTTCAAAATAATATAATGCTAACTTAACTGTTTTATGATTTTTCAATTTTAGGCGTAAAAGTAATAAAAATTTTCCAATTATTATCAATAATTTAATTAATGATATTTCTAGTTTATAAACAAATAACATGAAATTTAGATCTTAAACATTTAGATTTAGGATTTTAAAAAAAGAACTAATTTTTAAATCTTTCAATTAAAAATGTCAACATTTTAGACAAATCTTAGTATAATTAATTCTAGATTATTATAAGTATTTTCAGAGGTATTTCAAATGCTTGATATTGAAAATATAATTTTTAGCAATTCTTTATTAATGATAAACAAATAGAAGTTTAATAATAAATTCTATTAACTTTAAAAAATTATATTTTAAATATCAAGCATTTAAAATACTTATAATAACCTAGAATAATAATACTAAGATTTATAAAAATTTGTTGATATTTTTCATTAAAAGATTTGAATATTAGTTAACAAGGTTTTAAATTTAAAATTTAAGACCTAAATTCATAGTATTTGTTTATAAACCAGAAATTCCATACAAATTATTTATACTAACAGGAAAAAGTAAATTATTTTTACATCTAAAGACGAAAAAGCGAGAACTAATTATTTTAATTAGCATTTTATTATTTATTGTACTTAAACTTGAAATTGAATTATAATAATCGCAACTTTGAGTTAGCATAAAGATATCAAACATTTACAATGTTTATAATAATTTTAATCAACATTACTAAAGATTTGCATAAAATTAATATTTTAGGTTATAATATTAAAAAATTAGTAAGCATTGTTTTAAATCTTGAATTAAATTTAATCTAGCGAATGAATAATAAAAGTCTGATTTGTTTATATAATGAAAAATATAATGCATTAAATTATTTATATCAGGAAAATTTAAATTACTTTTACATCTAAAGCCGAAAACGAGTTATATAATAACATAATTAAATTATCACTTTATTATTTACTTTATTTAATTTTGAACACTAATTATATTAAAAGCAACTTTAAGTTAGCATTATATTATTCTGGACATTGAATAGAAATCATATTGTACGGACAATGAACTAGCTTTATACACTGTAAAAACAGGTGTCTTACAAGTGTCTAATTTTAAGACATAAGACGTTTAGAAAGCGTCTTACAGGCATTTTTAAGACACTATCTCAATGGTTTAAAATTAAGACACCGCAAAATGTCTTAAAAGTGAGGACAAAATAAGACACTTGTTTTTAGAGTGTATTAAACTGAACTTCGAATTAGAATTATATATTTTTGACAATTGAATAAGCATTTTATTAACGGGAGGCGTTTTTAAGGTAAAATTGAGCTTTGAAGAAAATAACTCCAAAATGGCAAAAATTAAAGAAATTTGAAGAAAATAATTGGAAATTGACAAAAATAATTGAAATTTGAAGAAACAAAATGAAAGATGACAACACTGTAAAAACAAGTGTCTTATTTTATGACATTTTTGTCTTCACTTTTAAGACGTTTTAAAGTGTCTTAATTTTAAACCAATGAGAAAGCATCTTTCAAAATTATTAACCAATGAAATAGCTTGAAATAACAGTAAGACGCTTTCTTAATGTCTTGTGTCTTAAAATAAGACACTTAAAAGACAGCAGTTTTTGCAGTGAAAACTAATTAAAAATAAGTAAAAAATTAAAAATTTGAAGAGAAGACTTGAAAAAAAAATTTGATGTCAATACATAATTAAAAAATTTGAGAAAAAAATGACGATTAAAGAAAACAATTAAATAATTGAAATTGATAGAAATTTGATGAAAATACTTGAAAAATGATAAAAATAATCAAAAAATGGAACAAATAGTCGAGAAATGACAAAAAATAATTGAACCAAGAAAAAAAATGGGTGATGATAAAACTAATTTAAAATTACGTAAAAAATTTATGATTTGAAGAAAAGACATAAAAAATGACATAAATAATAGAAAAATGTAGAAACAAAATAAAAATTAGAAATCAATAATTGAAAAATCGGAGATAAAAATTAAAAATTGACGCTTAAAGAAAATAATTGAATAATGACTAAATAATTGCAAATTCACAAAAAAAATTGAAAATTGAAGAAAATACTTGAAAAATGATAAAAATAATTAAAATTCAAAATAAAAACCAATTGACAAATGACAAAAATAATTGAGAAATGAAAAAATGAAATGTAAATTAAAGAATCCATGACAATAAATTAAAGATATAAAAAAGTAAGTAAAATTTGAAGAATGTAATAAAAAAATGTCAAAAATATTGATAATAATTGAGAAATAAATAAATTAATTGACAAATTTAAAATACAATAATTTCAAATAGGAAAAAATAGTCAAGAAATAACCGAAATAATAGAAATTTGAAGAAAATAATTGAGAAATCACAAAAAAATTTAAATTTGAAGGTAATACGTGAAAAATAGCAAAAATAATAAAAATTTGAGATATATAATTGAATAATGACAAAACTAATTAAAATTTGAAAAGAAATTGAAAAATGACAAAAATAAATGAAAATTGAAGTAAGAAATTAAAAAATTCATGACAATAATTTAAAGTTATAAGAAAATAAGTATAAAATTTGGAGAAAGCAATAAAACAATGTCAAAAATATTGACAATAGTTGAAAAATTAGTAAATTAATTGAAAAATTTAAAAAATGACAAAAATAATTAAAAATAGGACAAAGTAGTCGAGAAATGACAAGGAGAACTGAAATTTGAAAAAAATAATTGAGAAATCACAAAAAATTTAAATTTAAAAGTAATACATGAGAAATAACTAAAATAATAAAAATTTGAGATAAATCATTGAATAATGATATGAATAATTGATAACTGGTGTAAATCATTAAAAGAATGAAATATTGAAAAAAAATAATTGAAATTGGAAAAAAATAAATGAAACTTGTAAAAAATAATTGTCAATTGGTGTAAAGTATTTAAAAATAATTGATACATAATAATACAATTTTATTGAAGAAAATTGCTGAAATTTGAAGAAAATAATTGAAATTCGTAGAAAAAAATTAAAAACTGTGTAATAAACTGAGAAATCCATGATAATAAAAAAAAAGAAGATTGAAAAACATTATTGAAATTTGATGAAAATAATTTTCAAATGTTAAAACTAATAGAAATAAGCAAAAAATAATTGAAATAGGTAAAAATTATGTCCATTTCATGGACATTTTGCGTCCTCATAGTGGAAGCAATAATTTAATAATATAACAGTTAATAGGAGAAGTTATTAAAAAAAAAAAATTTTAAATGCAAACAAAATGAAAAAACATTTATTATTTTACGAATTTTTTGATCATAATTCCATAAAAGTTATATAGGTCAATCGATTCGTTTTGAGATAAGAAATATGATTTTAGTATTCCTTAAGTTGTATTTTTAGCATGAAAAAAATGTTTTCGCAAAAAATGATTTTTTCTATGAAAAAAGGTGCTTAAAAAAATTTGGTTGGGTATTTTCAAAAATCTTAGTGTCTAAATTTAGATATTCATTTTTCAATCTGGGATACTTTTTTTTTTCTTTAAAAAATGTAAATAATCCTATCTTGGAATGAAAACTTTTCTATCTCCGCTGAGAAAAATTTGTGTTTCACACGATCATTCCAGATTAAAAGTTTTTATTGTAGCCTAAATTGTTTATCATGAAAAACTAGAAAACATAGTATTTATTAAACCCCCCCCCCCCCATTCCCAAAATTTCATTTTAGAGCTAAAAACAGTTTTTCTGCATTTTTTGTATAAAATATACTGTTACTTCGTCATTTTTGGTCCGATTTCAAATTTTTTTTTTAAATTTAAAGCTGAAAAACAATGCTTTCTATACCTAATAGATGTTTTATATTTCAAGTAAAATGTACTGTTGAAAAAAAGTAAAAAAATTTGAAAATTGTCAATTTTTTAACATTTTTTCAACTTTGGCAATGATTAACGGTCCAATTTTATTTTGAATATTTTTTCTGTGCTAAATTATTTAAAGTTTATTTAATTCTGCGTCAAATGAGCTTTTTTGAATTAAATTTGTGAAAAACTGGCTAAATTATTGCAATTTGTGTTTTCACAATCACAGTAGGGGAAAGTGGGGCAAAACCGCTAAGCGGGGCAAAGACGTTTTTTAAAATATCTCCCTTATTTCTAGACCGTTTCAACTTATGTTTAAAGTTTATCATAATTGTAACTGGAGCCATTGTTTTATAAAAAAAAATCTTGAAAATATAAAATGCTTTAGCAAATATACCAAAAAAATCTTTTTTACAAGTATGAGATGAAAATTTTATTGATCAAAACTAGTAAATTTTGAATCTAAATGTGAACTTTAAAATTTTTTAAATGTCACGTTCTAATAGAGTAATCATTTATCTACACAATCTCTGTGGAATCCAGGTTTAATTTTCAATCTAAATATATAAAATTTTAAATTAAAAAAAGGTTTGTCGTTTGGGGCAAAGACGCTTGGAAAATATTTCATAAAAAACAATTGAATATTAAAAACTGCATTAGCATGTAATTTTAAATGATGCAAACTTCATGCTAATCAACTGTTAACCTGCATTTTTTCATCAAAACAAATAAGTATTTTTGTCTGTTAAATTTATTGTTATTATTATTATTATTATTTAATCATTAAATTATTTATTAGCGTTTACTACTAATTTGAAAAAAAAATTATGAATTTTGATTATTAAATAAGCATTATTATTTAATCATATTTTCGCATGGTTATTTAAAAAACATTCTATTTTTGAAAAGTCGATAAAGTAGATTTTGAAACAAAATAAAAAACAATTAAATTGAAAATATGAGGTTAAAAATACAAGTCGTCATTATTTTCAATAAAATCGATTAAATTTCTTTAAAAATCTGTAAAATATTTATGTTTTATAATTATTGCACCAATAAATGTTATTTAAAGTATATTTTAGATCATTTATTATATTTGCAATAATAATATTAGCAAAAACGTCTTTGCCCCAACAGTTGGGACAAAGCCGCTAATTTATATCTTTTTAAATACAATTAAATAATGTAATTATGAATATGATAAATGTAATAACGACTATTAAAATCTGTTACTGGTTAGTTTTAGTCATGTCACAAACAAAAATGACTCCAATTGAATGTATAGTTAAAAATTTGTGCATCAGTAAATTTAAACCTAGCGGTTTTGCCCCACCTTCCCCTATTTTATTTAAGTAAAAAACAGTACTTCCTCTTTTTTGCTGTCTTTAATTTTTGAAAATTCGGAATCTCTGATGCCCAAAACTCACTAAATTCGGAACAATATTCTAAAAACAATCTACGATATGAATGTATATACAGGAAATTTCACGACAGGATCAAGTTCTCCATATAGGATAGGGTATAAACAGTAGACATGGCAGTAAACAGACTAAGTTCAAATTTCCAGGCAGTGAATGTGGCTTTGCGGGTGCAGTAAGAGGTTTTAACGACCGACTCCTGAAGAGAGCGATCGATTTTAGTGAAGACATGTGTGTACCTATTTTGCATGCTGGCGTGTAACGTGGCCCTAGTGCGTAAACGAAAAGAGACAAGTAGACACGCAAACTTGTAGAAAGTGAGAAATAGAAGGTGCATAGATTACCTAACTAAATACAGAAACGGAAGTGTGGAGGAAGGAAGAGAGAGATAAATATACACAACGAGGAAGATGAACAGATAAGGGGCCAAGGGAGAATAGGAAAATAAAAAAAAATATTATCAAACAGGATAAAGCGAGAAATCTATTTAAGTTTTTTATTTCTTGTCGAAGGTTAATAATTTTATTAATTTTTGCTTCCGCATAGAAGAAGCTTTGTGACCGTTAAGATTCTCGATTTTCCAAAAATAGTCTTATTCACCATATTTTCATCTAAGAGAGCTAAATTTTCATTTTTAAGACAAATTTCAGATGAAGATTTCAAAATCGAAAAAATACCCCTAGATTGAAAAACGTTCTTATAGTAGATTTTAATACTTTTCTACTACTTTTCTTAGTTCAAAAAGTCCCCAATAATATTTTTGCAATTATATTACCTATTATATTCCTTGTCTCAAAGCGAATAAATTGACCTATATAAAGTGTACAATTCACCAAAAATTCGGATAATAATTCAAAATTTTCCATTTAAAATTTTAAAAATATTTTACCATTTATAACTTCTATAATTTTTATTTTTTAACCTTTATAGACAAGATTCTAGATTAAAAAACAAACTAATTGGTCTATATAAAGTGTATATTTTTTTCTGGAACTTGATAGAATTCATGGCTATTGTTTAGTTTTAACGAAATTAAAATTCTTTTTTCAATATTTTCATCTATATGAAAAAGCACATTATTTTTCGAAAGCACAGTTTTCATGCAATGAACATAATTTTCATCTATTTTATTATACGTACAGATATACAGACACGGTATAAAACTCTTCGTCTATATAATAATAATTTTTATTGACTTTTTTTTCTTGCTCTTTTTGTTACGGATTCATTTTTAAAATGACACTGATTTGATTAAATAGAAAAAAGCATATATTCTGGACAGATTTATTTTAACGACTGAAAGCCGTCTCTAGCAAAAAGCTTCCTCTATAAACAAAAAGTGGGAGGAAGGGTAAAATAAGTAGAAAGAGGACTGAAGATAAAAGAAGAAAGTCTGCAAAGTAGATATGCTAAAAGACACACTGTGAGTGACTCAATGCTATTCCTTCTTTTGCGATAAGCTTTGACCTGATACACGTATTGCAAGGTGTAACCGTGGTGCAAACTTCCGATATCTCAGACACTCTTCTAAGGTAATAAATCAACCTGCCATCTGACCCTCGGAGAACAACAGCTCCACCCTCTCTGGTCTTTTGTAATTTTACTAATTTCTAATTGAATTTTAAAAAGTACTCCAGTCAATAAAAAAACAAAAAAAAAAGGAAAAAATGAAAATTAGTATTTTTAAAATGATTGTAAGAACACTTCATTAATTGATTCTTGAAAATCTTACAATCTTGATTATTAAAGTGTACTTCTTATTAAAAAGAAAAATTACAAATAAAATTTTGTTTCATTTACCAAAGTTTTCTCTTTATCTAAAAACGAAATATCGACAAATTTTTAATAAACATTAAATTGAATATTTCTTATTAAAAGCTCTCGAAATTCTCGGTTAATAAAAAATTCCATTTCCTGTTTTCACCGATTCACTGTCCACCACAGTGAATAAAAGATGACATTGTCATTTTTGTTATAAAATGTAAAAAGTTTAAGGTTTATTATTGTTATTAACAATTTTAATCTTATTTATAGAAATATTGTTACAAATATTGACAACAAAATTTTTAGACTTTATTGCGATTTTATATTTCTTAAATTTTTTATGTTCTAAGAAAGTTTATATTATTTATAGAATTTATATCCACTTATATATAGTAATGAATCGTTCTAGTTTTACCTACTAAGAGCTTTTGTAAAAACTAAAGTATTTTCCCACTTTTTTTTATTTTCAAAACAGAAATAGGATATTGGGAAATTCGAGAAAACTAAAAATTTTAGTTACAAATTATCACTCTAACGTGCCAAGTTTTGCTTTGGAGAATCCATTTAAATTCAATGTTCACTAAAAGAAAATGACGCAATTCCCTTGGAAACATATTGGAAAACTCAACTTACATAATAACTTAAAATAAGGCAAAAGGAACTAATATAACTTTTTTTTTATTTTATACAAATTCATAACTTCAACAATTTAATTTTTGAAAAATATTATCTCTTCTTTCTTTCATTAAAAAATCTTTTTCCAATATGTAATCGGAATGTTTTTTTGGAATTGTAATTAAAAATATTAATAATTGATTAACCAATCATACAAAAAATTAATAACTACTTTAAAACATTCAATTTGCAGTTTAAAATCATAAATATTTTTATACTATTTTTTTGAAAAACTAAAAAAACAATTTTATCAAATTTACAAAAATGTCGATTAAAGGTTGATTGAATCTTTGATAAATTAAGGTTTAAATGGATTGAAATTAGGACAAATTAAAATGTTAATTAATTGAAATTTCTTGTAATTACATTGGACATTTAATTTGTCACGATTAAAATCAGATCAATAAAACAATCCCCTTATATAAATTCAAATAAGGGACTATTAAAAAAAAAAGTAACGCTTTTTTGAAACTTTTTTTATCCCCCCCTTCTCTCTAAAGGGGTTAAGTAATTTTTTCATTGTAGCTAATTGAAAAGAATATAATTTTTGCTAAAAGTAAAGTTTGTCTTTATGAAAAATGCTTTTCTCTTAATATAAATAGAAAAGGCAACGTTACGTAAAAAACCTCTTGAATCCCTCTTCTCCCCCCTAAAGCAGTGGCGTAACTGGGAGAGTAAGTGCCCTGGGGCAAAAAGGAAAATAGGACCCCAATTATACATATAGTAATTTACAAGTTTAATTCATTCATTCATTCAGTCATTCTGTCTCTAGATGTTTTTTCTTTTAAAATTTTAAATCATATTTCACTTTTTTAAAATATTTTCAAATTTTTAATTTATAGCAATTTTAATTTCTTCAAATTTCAGTTAGTGGGAACTTGCATTGATTAAAAGTTCAATTAATTCACGTTTCAGAAATACTAAATTTGAAGTGATTTTAAAATGTCTTCAATTTTTAATAATTCCTTTCTATTATGATTTCAATTACTTAAATTACAATGTTGAACTTTTTTTTATCACTTTTCAACTATTTTCTACAATTCATAATTATTTTAATTGTTTCTTAAATGTTTCCCTTAATCTTAAATTTACCTTTCTCAAATTTCAAATACTTTGTTTAGTTTCCTCAATCACTTGTTCAATTTTAATTATTTTGCCTTGGCATTAAATCATTTTAATTATTTAATCCGTATTTTTATATTATTCATCGCAAATTTAAATTAATTTTTTAATTCACCATTATTTTTGTCATTTTGCAATTGTTAACTTCAATTTTTAATCATTTTCATAATTTCTGAATTAATTTACTGAACTTTTAAATATGTATCTCAATTTTCAGTTATTTTGTTCAATTTCCATGTCTTTTTATTATTTGACAAATATTTTCTTCATTTCTTAATAATTTCAATATTTGTCAAGTATTTTCCTAAATTTTCAGTTATTAACTCAAATTTCAATTATTCTCTTTAATTTTCAATTTTTTTTAACGATTTTCCAATTATTTTCTTTTGCTGAAAAACATTTTCTGTAATTTTATATTATTTTCTCCGATTTTTAATTATTTTCATTCTTTTGGCATAATTTTCGAAAATTTCAATTATTTATCTGGAATTTCAAGTATTATTTTCATCAATTTTCGATTATTTCTGCGTTTTTTTAGTTATTCTCTTTAATTAAAATTTTTAAGTAATTATGCAATTATTTTTTTTCTTTAAACATATATTCTATGATTTGTCAATTATTTCTCTCAAATTTTATTTATTGTTTTCAATCCTTCATATTTAAATTATTTTCATCATAATTTTTTCAATTATTTTTCTCAATCACAAATTATTTTCAGCATATTTCAATTATTTTTTTCACTTTTGAATTAATTTTATCAATTTTTAAATATTTTCTTTGATTGTTAATTATTATTCTCATTTTCTAAAATTATTTTCTAAATTTTTGAAGTATTTTTTCTAAAATTTCAATTATTTTCTTCAATTTAAATTTATTTTTATTATTTTGCAATTATTTTCTTCATCTTTTTATATTTTCATTATTTTTCAAGTAATTTTTTAAATTTCCAGTTATTATCTCAAATTTGATTACTCTCTTCAATTTTCAATTTTTTAAACGATTTTCCAATTATTTTCTTTTGCATAAAAACATATTCTGTAATTTTATATTATTTTCTCCGGTTTTTAATTATTTTCATTCGTTTGGTATAACTTTAAGAAAATCAATTATTTATCTGAAATTTCAATTATTATTTTCATCAATTTTCGATTATTTTTGCGATTTTTTAATTATCCTCTTTAATTAAAAATTTTAAGTAATTTTGCAATTATTTTCTTTTTTAAAACATATATTCTATGATTTTTCAATTATTTCTCTGAATTTTTTTTTCTGTTTTCAATCTTTCATATTTAAATTATTTTCATCTTAATGTTTTCAATTATAAATTATTTTCAGCATATTTCAATTATTTTTTCAATTTCGAATTAATTTGATCATTTTTCAATTGTTTTTCTCGATTGTTAAATATTATTCTCATTTTCTTAAATTATATTCTAAAATTTTTAAGTATTTTTTCTAAAATTTCGATTATTTTCTTCAATTTTTAATTGTTTTCATTTGTTTTCGTAATTTCCAAATTTTTGTTTTTAATTATCGTAAATTTCATTTATTTTTAGCGTTTTTCAATTAATTCTCCAATTTTTAGTTATTCTCATTTTTTCAATTGATTTCTAACATCTTTATGTATTTTTCTCAAATTTCAATTATTTCACTCAAATGTGATTTATTTTTTACAACTTATCATTGTTTGTATCATATTTCGATTATTATCCAAAATTTATGTACTTCAATTTTCAATTTTTTTCATTTCTCTTATAATTAAAATTTTTTTTAACTGTTTATCTGAGATTTCAATTATTTTATTCAATTTTGAATTATTTATATACGATTTCTTACATTTTTTTCTTCAATTTTCAATTATGTACTTTCGTTCTTTTTCGTAATTACCAATTTTTTTTTTAATTATTTCTATTTAATTAAAAGCAATTTTAAATTATGTTTATCTTGTTTCGTTTATTTTCTTTAATTTTTAATAATATTTTCTTTTTTTCACTGAACTTATGAAGTATATAACTTCTGAGTATTTTTCCGAAATATTTTTTCCATTTTCTTTTTAAGATTTTCAAGTAATTTGCTTGAATTTAAATTCTTTTCTTTATTTTGAAAAACATTCCTATGATTTTTTAAATTACTTTCCCTAATTTTTAATCGATTTCATTTTTTTTCAAATAATTTTTTTTAAAATTTGCAATTATTTTGTTTAATTTCAATTATTTGTTGCAATTTTTTTTTTAATTCTAAATTTATAAATTTTGTTCTAAAAAAAAAAGGTTTATTAGGGTGACTTGATGCCCCCTGAGCTCAAAGGCCCCGGGGCACTACCCCAATTTGCCCCTTAATAGTTACGCCACTGCTCGAAGGGCATCACGTATTTTTTTAATGTCCCCAAAATTGAAATTTAATTCCATTGACATTTATTTTTGTACATTTGCAACATTTTTATAACTTGAAAACTTGCTAAGTTTACACAAGTTTTAATCTTTAAAAATTCTATTTTCACGTTCTAAGCAAAACTCGCAACAAAATTAACATAAGAGTAAAACTTAAAGTCGATTTAGCCCCAAGAACGTGGCATTCATTATCGAGCGTTTAGAGTCGAGACACTTAGCATTGAAACTCCTTTAAGTTAATAAATCAACCTGTCATGAAACTCTCGAAAAGCGGCGTCCTCTTTTTAAACTAACCCTCTCCCTCCATTCTGCTACCCTTCACATTTTCTTAATTCACGTTTTCTCCCTTTCTTCTTTAAATCGTTTATACGTCAAATTTCTCGTAATCATCGCGTACATGAGACGTAATAATGTAGAAATCACAGGAGACTCAACCGTTCTGGGAATTCTTTGTTAAAGGAGGTACAAGAGCATTGAGATAAAGAAACAAAAGAAAATATCTTCTAGTAGTAAAGTTAGCTTTGCAAAAAGTAAATTCGCGTAACTGCGCCTACGATGAAAAACTTTGAAAGAAGAGCTTTCACTTAAATGGAGCATTTTGCTGTTACTGAGAAATTTAATCAGCCAAACGTCTCTGAAGTTTTGCTTCTATCCCCGTTAAAAGTCGTCTTTTTAAACTTCGTTTCTTCAGAAACGAAAACCTTCTCGACTTCGAAAAACTTTCACTTTAATCCGAAGATTCATTAAAAAATGTACTAACGATAGTATCAAATAGAGAATAAACATTTTTTCGAGTATATATGCATAAAGATCGCGTTCATCATAATTGAAAATACCCAATTCGTGAAAAATGAAAACTCATTTTCCAGCGAGATAGAGAGTGTGGGAGTATAGTCAGATTTTTTTTTTTCTTTTTTCAAGGACTTGTTTTTCGTTCAACAACCGCCGTTAATTAATGGTACCCGAATCCGGCGACGCAATTACTGGGACCTGCACACTTCAAAGTTTTCAAGTAGACATGCTTTAAAACGAATATTTTAGTTTTTAAATGTCTTTTTTAGTTAAATCAAAAGTTTATACAGATATATCGTTCGATATCGTGAAATTATAGAAAAAAAACCAGACGAAATTTAATTGCAGTGCAAAATGTAAAGGGTAGTTTTTCATATCTCGAATGAGAAAATTAATATATAAAATATTATTATAGAATAAAAATAATAATAGTAATAATAACAACTTAGAAAATGTCACTAAGAAAGAATATCTGTCACAGTTACTAATAGTGTTTTGTATAGGTTTTCAATAAACTTTATGTATTTTTCTGCAAATCTTACAGAAATATTAGATCCAGTGAATAGAGATTATAAATCTGAATTAGTGAAAAATCGGTTACTATATTAAATTTTAAAAATTTTGAGAGTTCTTGGACTCTTTTAGATGAAAAATTCACAAAGTTACAAGCATTCAAAATTAGAAGTGTCAAATTTTGAAAGTTAAAAATGACTGCTCCAGTATGTCAGACTAATTTAAATTTCTAATAATTTTCCACAAACTTGTAATGCCGCAGTATTTTTTGAGTCGCAACTAATTTATTTTCAACAATTTACTGTAAATCGGGAACAAAATATCAAAGACTTGTGTTTTATTTGAAACAGTCATTTGTAAAACTGGGATAATATTATAATTTCTAAAAATATAAAAGAAAACATATATGCACTTTACATAACAGATGTTATGTTAAATTAGAAAATAACAAAAAAATACCTTTTTTCAAACAAGTTTCATTTGACTCTCAGGTTGAGAAAAATCAGGTTTATGATGTACAAATAATACAGTATTTTAAAATGAAACATTCGCATCTAAAATGAAATGAAAAATATGAATTCCTGATGTCAAGATTTTGTTTCTCAATGAGACAAGCATGCAGACTTCCGAGGTAAGGATATATGAAGAGGGAAAGTGCATATAAAGCAGAATGAAAGAGAAGCGTTAGATTTGTAGTTTTCCTCTCTGGACCATAATCTATTTAGAGAATGAAGAATCTCCCTCTACGATGCCAGTCAAGATTTCTACAACTCTTGACTGAGTTGACATAAATAACCGTTTCAAACGGGAAGCTAAAATGAGGGATTTTAATCATATTTTGGGAGCTTATGAGAAATAATTTCAGACACTTGTCTAGTTACTTTTAAAAGTTTCATTGTTGCCCTCCTTTGAAATTTCAACGCCAAAATGACATTTACAGAACGTACTCAAAGCAGGGAAACTTTAGACATTAAGATGCATACAACTTCTCTAATGAAGTTACTGTATTATACACTACATTAACATCAATTAAGAGTGATTAAGTTTATACGCTGGTTTCTTATCTACCCTTTCTCTTTAAGTTATAGAATAATATTCATATTAAAAATTAACAAGTTCTCTCATTACTTAAATAAACTTTTCATCAAATTCTGTATTTATATTTATGAAATTATTATTTTTTTAAGAAAAAATTCTTTTCAGAAATTTGGAATCTTTTACTAAATTAATTACTTTTAACTAATTGTTTATTCATTAAAATGCTATAAATTCTTTATATTCTTTATTAAATCCCCTGTTAGCTAACTATGATTGATGATCTATTTCTCATCTTAGCTTTATATTGAAAAAGTAATGATTTCAGGAAGATTTGAAATCATTAAAATTTGGATAAATATAAACTTAAATAAAAACTACTTTCTGTACTAAATGCTGTCAATTAACTTTTCATTATTAATGCTTCCTTACTTAATTAATAGATGGTATAAATAGATAGCATATTTTCAACCCTGGTTTCAAAAATAAAGATTTAACATTTACAATTTTTGAAAGAAAACTCTAAAAGCTGTCAACAAAATTCTGAAGGTTATTTTAAAATTTCCACAACCAACGAAAAAGAGATTTTCTATAAATAAAAATAGAAAATAAGCGAGTGAAAAGTTAACAAGAATATTTGTTTCTAATTAACTCCCATTTTAAAATTATTAATTATAAAAATAGAATGTTAATTTTCTGAAAATAACTTCTCCATTTACATTACTATTAATTTTGAAAATATTTTATCTCAAAGCTGATCTTTTTGTACATTTGGAAAATAGAAATATCATCTTAATTGAAATGTTTTCTAAATCTAATAAAACTTTATTTTTCAATTTCTTTAATAAAACCTTGTCTCTCTTTGTTATTGTTTTTCCACTCTAATACAAATTTTTTCTCCTGTAAAAAATTTGAATTTAAGATGGTATTTGTAATTACGGCAAAAAGTATTGTAAAAAAATTAATATCGAGTTGATCGTTGCAGAGGTTCTTTTTTTTGATACTTCTAACGCGCACCTCCCAGCATCCCTTCATTTTATCTCGACTGCAGGATCATTTGGTTGTACATACACTGCACTCTCTACATGAATACGATTCATCCTACATGCCTGAAAAGGACGCCAAGTGGCCGTCAATGAGCTCAAGAGGGTTACGGCACTCGATATTCAATGACTTCATTTCCCGTTAGCTTGGAAAATTGGTTAGGGAAGCCCAATTAGTTGCTGAATAAATTTTTAATCCTATGTAACCAAAAAAAAAAAATTTAACCATATGTGTACAAACTATAGACACACTATTCAATTTAAAAATTGCAAATAAACTGAAAAAATCAAAAGCTTCTCTTTTTTTTATACTTTAACTGAGGCAAATTTTACTAAAGCAAAATTTTTTAGAATGGAAGGCGATATTATAATTTTTAAGATTTTGGAAATTACCTAGACTTTAAACATTTATTTACGAAAAATAATGAAATTAATTTTTTAAGGAATAAGAATGAGGACGTTTAATTAAAAACGGAATTAATAAGAGGTTGAAAAATAGAGACAATGTTTTTAAAAATGTAACAAATTATGAAAGAAAGATAAGAAATTACACAAAACTGTATAAGAATAAATGGAAAAATGAGAAACTTTAAGAAAATCCACTAAAATTAGAGAAAATGTAAAAATGAAGATTTAAAGAAGCTTCGTTAAAACTCTAAAACAAAATTCTTTACTATAATATGAAAGTTAAGAAATATACAGAAAATGAGGAAATTTCAAAAATACGATGACTATACATTGAAAGAAAGCCCAAAATGTTAAATTGTTATAAACTTTATGCGAAAATTCTAAATATTCAAATTAAGGAAGAAAAAAACATCAAAAAAATTGTTTTTCCAATAGAAAATCAAAAAATGATATCATTTTTTAAAACATTTTAATAGATTATGTAACAAAAAAAGTCATATTTTAGGTTCAATTTCAAATTAATAATTAATAAAGTAAATCATCAAAAATTCGTTTATTTAAACGAACCTTAAAGGCATCGAAGAAATTGTTAAAATTGAAGTTAATTTTTACTTTGTCCTTTAAGGGAAAAAAACAAATGACACTCTTAATGCAACTTTAACGTTTTGTGTCATATTCTTCGATTAAATATTTATAGTATATTCCGCAAGATTTAATAATACTGCCACTGAGAGAAATGGATATTCAAACTTACTATCCTGGATATTAAAAAATATTAATTTTAATATCTGGATATTAAGTTTGAATATCTAAATACTATATTTTAATATATGAATCAGATATAAATTGTGAAGAACACTTGTGGCCTTTGGTCTTCACAATTTATATCTGATAATAAGGTCCTGAAAAATAGCTACTTGATTAATATATATATGAATGTTAAATTTTAATATCCATTAATTACATTTTTCTCATTGTGGAAGTATAAGTAAAAGTAAGTAGAAAAGTTTTTGACGTATTAACCTATTACTAATTTTTCTTTGATTACTTCAAATATTCGCTTAAAATTAAAAAAACACAGAAAAAAAATTAATTACATTTTATGTATTAAAGTATTTTATAAAGGGAAAAAGTGCCAGAAAGCGAAATTTTCATACAAGGAATTTTAAGCTTTAGAAAACCCATTCGAATCATTACTAAGTAATTTTAAACTTTAATATAGTCTGTAGCAAAATTAATTTAATTTTTCTAATAAAGTTTGAAATTACCAATCTGAAAATTCCTTCTTTTGATCCTTTTTCCCTAAATTGTTAAACACATTTATAAAATTTATACTTCATTTTCTTTCCGTGTACAAAAAGATAAATTTGTTTCAAAACAGCCATTTTTGTAACAAAGTAAAAATTAATTATCTAGTTTTTACAACAATTTTTAATTTATTTGCATTGCTTGCGACCAAAAAAAAAATTATTCTTTCATTCTTTTCGCACCTAAAGTTTGTCATAAGATATTTTTTCGTTTAAATCAGTTACGTTTGAAAAAAACTTATCTTTAAATTAATTATAAACCATGTGAGTTTTTCTTTTATATATATATATATATATATATAATTATTAATTGCTTTTTATTATAAAAGTAAAATAATAAGTAATAATAATAAAGAAGAAAATATCGTCAATTATATCATTGTATAAAATATTTTTTCAAAACTTCCTACATTATTTGCATTAAATAAACCTACTAAATTAAATTTCTTTAAATGAATGTTGAATATTATTTTCTTCAAATTTCAATATAATTCTTCAATTTTCATTTATTTTCTACAACTTTTTCGAAAATTTTTATCAGTTTTTAACTGGTAATTTATTAATCTCCTTCAATTTTATGATTATTCATTAATTTTAAAAAAAAATTTGTCCGAATGCCAATTATTCTCACCATTTTTCGAATTTTTTTTCAATTTTTAATTATTTTCGTCATATTGTAATTATTCTTTTAATTATAAATTATTTTCTTAAAAATTGCATTTCATTCATTACTTAACAATTTATTTTTTCTAACACACGCACCGAAAGTACAATCTTTCTTACCTGTGAAGAGGTCAGAAAGTGAGTCTTTCCCAGCGACAGGGAGGGAATGTTATATTTCTTCCCCATGACGTCATTGACAGGGAGGGAATGTACATTCTCTCCCCGTGACGTCATTAACAGGGAGGGAATGTACATTCCCTCCCGGTGACGACATTAAAAAGGAAACAAGTGTTTCATAATAAATCCTTATGAGAAATAGAGTTTTATGACAATTACGCATGCAAAATAGCGTTTTATGATAATCACGCATGTGGAATAGTGTCTCATGAGAATTACGCATGCGGAATTGTGTTTTATGATAATGACGCATGCGGAATGGACAGAAGCCCAAGTGCATTTTCTGTTGATTATCACTCTGCGAATGTTAACTAATTTTTATCAGCAAATGTTTTTATACTTTCGGTATACGTGTGTTAGAAAAAATAGTATGTGCAACACGGGAGAAAAGTGATTATCGACTCGTGTGTTTGCATCCCTCGCCTTCGGCTCGTGCTACAAACTCACCCTCGCGAAATCACTCACTTTCCTCCCTAGTTGCACAATATACTATTTTCAATTATTAATTATTTTCTTCAATTCTCAAATATTGCCTTGAAGTTTCAATTATTTTTATCGATTTTCAATTAATTCCCCAATATATTAAATAATTCTCGGATTTTATAAATTATTTTTTTCACTCGTTAAATTGTTTTTAAATTTCAATTTAATTATTCAGTTCTACCACTATTATCTTTAATTCTCAGTTATCTTCTTCAAATTTAAATTCCACTTTTTAAATTTCAATTATTTTCTTTAAAATTAAAAAATTACCGTCTTTTTTCTTTTATTTTGGTTGATTATCTTAAAGTTTCTTTAATTTTAAATACAATTAATCAATTATTTCCTTTAATTTTTAATTCCATTCTTTCTTCTATTTCCACTCTTCAGTTGTCAATTGTTTTTTTCTATATTCATTAATTCTCGGCTTTTTTCAATTAATTTTTCCAATTTTTTAGTATATTCTTTAAATTTTAATGGAATTCTTCAATTTTTAATTGCTTTCTTTAATTTTCAATAATTTTTTCCAATTTTAATAATTTTTTTCGATAAATGTGCAATTATTTCCAATTATTTTGTTTAAGGAGGAATCGGACAAACAATCGGAACAAAAGTTAGTCAAATGAATAATTTTGATTTTTGATACAGAAGACACATAATTTAATGTAATTTTTTTCAGGGGAAGTGTGGACACTTGTATTTTTTACAAAATGAACCGTTAAAAATTGCATTCTGATGAAAGTTAAAAAAAATGCAATTTTTAACGGCTCATTTTGTAAAAAATACAAATGTCCACACTTCCCCTGAAAAAAATTACATTAACTTATGTGTCTTCTGTATCAAAAATCAAGATTATTCATTTGGACTAACTTTTGTTCCGATTGTTTGTCCGATTCCTCCTTAATTTTTTTCTATTATTTTTTTCATTTGTCTATTAATCTAGTCATTTTTCGAATTTTTAACTATTCTCTTCAATTCTTCGTTATTTTCTTCAAATTTAATTTCGACTTTTTAATTTTCAATTATTTTCTTTGATATTAAAAATTTATCGCTTTTTTCTATTATTTTTTTGATTATAATTAAGTTTCTTTAATTTTAAATGCAATTATTCAATTATTTTTAAAAATTTTTAATTCCATTCTTCAGTTTTCAATTCTTTTTTTCTATATTTATTATTTCTTGCCTTTTTCTAATTACTTTTTTTTCAATTTTTTGAGTATTTTCTTTAAATTCCAATTCCATTCTTCAATTTTTAATTGCTTTCTTCAATTTTCAATTATTTTCTTCAGTTTAAATTGTTTTTTTTTTCGATTTTCAATCCAGTTGTTCAATTTGCAATTATTTCCAACAGTTATTTCTATAATTTTTCAACTATTTTGTTTTAATTTTATATTTATTGTTTAATTTTTTAAACTATTCTTTTCAATTGAGTAATTATGTAGCAATTTTTCGAATTTTGTTTTTAACTGTCAATTATTTTTTTATTTTCAACATTTTTAAGATATATTCTTCAATTTCGTAATTTTCATTATTAGAATTTGCAAAAATTTATAGTTTTAAATGACCAACAACAATGCAAAGTTTGTCATCAATGTTGCTAGTTTTAAATAATATTCATCAAACCAGAGGACAATAATTAATTTCCATTTGTGAAAAATCTATGAGATCTATTTTATTTCTATTTTCGAGAAATATTTTACAATCCCATAGCTTTCAGAAAATATCCATAAAGTACTGTTTTTCAAATTTAAAATAGTTCTTTTACGCGTTGAAAGCATGAAAAACAGTGATATAGGACAAATTATGAAACTGATTTTTAGTAGTTGAAACGTAAAAAAAGTACAATAAATTGTCAAATTAAACAAATTTTTTGCAGGATTTGTAGGTAAAGTATTAAACTATAGTCGAATAGAAAGAAATTATCATAAATTATTAAAATTATAGAGAAAATCTTGAGGACATGCAAAAGTAATGTTTTGTGAGAATCGCCCACATATATACTTTAAAGTCGGAAGTTGCATTCATCATAAAGAGTACATTTTTTGGTTTATTTTCTGGCGCATCGTAAAAAAATTAGCAAACACAAAACGGTGTTACGATGAAAACAATATCGTAAACTTTTATCAATAAAACTCGTTATTTTTATCGACATTTTAGCATATCTGTAAAATAAGACTGTTTCCTGTTACTATTTTGCTTTTTAATGAAATGTATTAAAAGTGCTCAAGAGGCCATTTTTCACGGGTTGCTTTGAAATAAACACATAAACCATAAAAATAGATTTAAAACTGCAATTTACGCGCTACTGTGCAATAATGTTGACGTCAATAAATTCAAGTGAATTTTTCAGAAAAACAGTTATTCAGATATTTGCACATGATTTTTGAAACACTTATCATTTGATTTTTGAAACACAAATTTGCACTTAGTTTTTTTTCCAGCCGAGTCGTTCATTAGGGTCAAATGGCCATTGAGTGGACAATTTGGGCTTAAAATAACAATGAAATAGAATCAAAGAGTATAAGTATGAAATGCAGTTAAACGTAACACTGACGCGGTTTGAGTGCCAAAAATAAATGCACGGCTCATGCATCTTTGCTTGATGATAATAATGCGTTCACTGTCAGCAAAGAAGAAGTTTATGACGAGACTTTAACGGGGTCGAAAGGCTATTTTGCAACCAGACTCAACTACCTATATTCCTACGACAATAAATGTATATTAATACAGGTTATATTTTCCATTAAAATTTAAAGCACGTTGCGTGGCCGAGTGAGAATAAATTTTCACGCGACAATCTCGTTCTTTTGTTGTATATGAAATACTGCATAATTTGCACGGAAATTCTTATTAAGATTATATGTACAAAGAACCTGTTGTTCAGAGAAATCTAGAAAATAACGAGGTAATTTAAATAATGGGATGATCGGTCCTTCTTTGTCCTTCTCGTCATTACAGAAATAATTAAAACCTCAGGGTAAAAAGGGGTAAGAATTGGAGACAATTGTTTTTCACGGATTTTGTGATAAATTGTAATTTGGCTTTCTTCAGTTGAACGAGACCATGAAATAGGTACTTTAAATTAAAATAATTTTCTTCTCTTTAAATGAAAACTCAGAAGAAAATCAATGTTTCAATGCCTTTAATGAAGAAATACTCGGAATGTTATGGGATCTAAATTAATTGTTTTAAGAGAACGTCTACACTCTTAACAAAGCTTATACTCGACTAATGAAATCCTTTTGATTCTGTAAGCTACTTATGTGCATTGCAGGTTATTTGAATTGCCTTGAGTTGCTTTTCGAACGATGACGTTAAAGGAGATGTATACTCTATCCAAAAATAATGTATTATGTAAGAAGCTTTTCTAGTTTTATCAATTGTTTCTTTGCAAGTACCATTAACGTAAAACAAAAAACAATCAATAAAAATCCTTTATCTTAGAAAGAAAAGGAGAATAAGTTTGAAATAAATCGGATTTGCTTTTACGTGAAATAAGAGTACCTATATAGTTATCCGATAAGTATATTTGGGTTCAAGAACTGTTCTCATTTTTCAAAAATATTCAGAAAAAACTTTTGTTACGAAAATGTTTTTACCCTAAAAAACAGTTTTCTCAATAAATAATAAGCTTGTTTAAGTATTTTCCTCTAATCAAATAAAAATATTGTTTAGATGTTGATTTTTCATTTATAACAAAAGAGTATTTTTTTGATTTTGAAAAATATTTTTCTATATGTAAAGGTGCTTGCATAATGCTAAACTTACCTACGTTTTTTAATTTGAATGAACAGAAATTTGCATAGTTCGAAACTCGGCTCGAAATTAGGTTGTAATTAAAATGTTAATTGATTGAAATCTGTATTGCAAATTCAATTAACTGAAACTTGTCTCAACCGAAATTAGAACCTAATGAAATTAGAATCGATTAATATTAACAATGATTGATTAATTATATAAAAATTAATATTGACAAAAGTTTTGATTGATTGGAATCAATAAATGAAAATTAGATAAATATAATTAAAAGCAACTGAAGCATATAATATAGTCCAAAAGTACATTTTTATCCGTGTTAAAAGAAACCTTTTCTCTTCTTAGCAGTGTTGAATTAATGGTAGTTAAAATTTCTTTAAATTCAAATAAATAGAAGTATGAGTGGATTAAAAAATTAGGATTAACTAACATTTTTATAAAACAAAATTAACAACTATTTTAATTTGAACAACTTAAATATAGCCATATCAAAATTGTATGAAAAAATTCGGTCAACATTTATAATAGTAAGGTTATTAAGATCTCAGAAAATTTCTATTTTGTTGGAAAAAATATTTGTTATTAATATTAATTTATTAATATTTGTTTTATTAATCAAGATTTGAATTGATTTGTATTATTTCACGGAGTAATAAATATTTCTCAATTTCTATTTCTATATTCAGAGTGTTTTGAAAAGGTGTGAAAATTTAAAGACGAAGACCTTGTTTCAAAAGATAAATATTGATTTTATTAATTTCACGTAACGTGATGAGTGGAATGCTTGGTCTCCGAATTTGTGATAATCGAATGAACAGTTTTATAGCTCAGAGTCAGAATGGTCCAGACAGTTTAAAATCTTGAGCTGCAGAGGCTGACTATTGCGTAAGAATGGCTTACTTATATAAGAAACAGATGTGTTCTAGGCTGACAAAAGAATCGTTGCATTTTGTGCATCTACGCAAACCTATCCTTTGAAATCGCTTTTAAACATTTTAGACGTGATGGTTTACAAGTATATTTACAGCGTTTTCATTATACAATTTAATGTCCCAGTAAAATTTCTCCTTAGCATATTTTCAAAAGATACTTCTACATTTGTCATATTGTCAAATATATTTAACACCAAAACAAATGCTATTGATAATGTTTAAACTTAAAAGATGTTCTTCAAAGGAAAAAAGATAGGTCTGAAATGAACAATTTATTTCTGAATTATTAATTAAAATTATAGGTTTGATAAATCGAGAAAAGGTTGAAACAAGATTTGAATAAAAAAACTGGTACTTTTAAAATTATTTGAAGCACTATTACAAATGGGAGAAAGAAAAAATTATTTTGGTATTCAAATGACGAAAATTTTAATTTGGCAAGTTATACATAGAGATGCAAATTGCTAGAATGAGATGCAAATACGAACTTTCAACTCTCACGTCATTGTGAACGCATCATTGATTTCGAGATTCATTTGGCCTTGACTATAATATAGGCGTGTTTTGTTATTTAGCAAGTTTAGTTAATAGGTAGCAATTAAATATGCAGAGATCTTTTCCATGACTCTTGATTTGACATTCACTTTTTTCTTACTTTTATTTGTGTTTCTATATATTTCGAAAGGTCACAAATAACACTGTGTTACAAAATTTAAACAAGTAAAAAAACTTCTTATCGGACCTCGTGGAACTTGTAGGTAATAAAAAACTAAAAAGAATGGTATATATTAAATCTTTGATACACCCCCAAAATCTTGTTTTAGAGCCAAAAAACCGTTTTCAGGTAGATTCACGTACGTCATACCTCGAAACATCGCCATTTTTTATCCGAATTAAAAAGTTTTTTTTTTAATTTAAACCTTATAATCAGTCCTTTAAAACTGTATAAGATTTTCTTCATTATCATTAAAATTCATTTAGAAATGGATCAAAAACCATCTAAAAATTTGATTTTTTCACTGATTTCTTAACATTGAGACCAATTTATATCCATTATCATATTTAAATTATATTTTTTTTCAACGTACATCGAAAACGTAGTCAATTAGGCTTTAAATGACCCTAGATTGAATAAAATTTAATGAAAATTGTTCAAACTATGTCACTTTTAACTTTGTAGTTACATCATTAAATTTTTACTTGATGAAGAGTTTTTCTTTATTTTCCTTCTTTTATGGTTTATTTTCACTGTTTTTTAATTTTTATGTATTTTTACAATGCTAAGAAACAATTTTGAGAGTTTAAAAGTCATCTAATAAATACATGTATCATTATTTAATTAAAAAAAAATGTGTTAAAATGAATCTTAAGGGCATGTGATGGATTATGACGTCACTGGTATAGGCAAAATTTGTCCGCAACTTTTCTCTTAATATATTGAATATTTTTTCATAAAACTTGGTAGAATTACTTAGAATGTCATTAGGAAGGTCTCTCAGACCCGAGTTTGTTTGAATTCTTGCTCAAAATTGATTTTTAAAAAAGTTTGCTATTTTTGAAAATTTCTCAAAATTAATTTTGGACCAAAATTTAAACAAATTCGGGTCAGAGAGACCTTTTTAATGACATTTTAAGTAATTCTACCAAGTGTTATGAAAAAATATTCAATATTTTAAGAGAAAAGTTACGGACAAATTTTGCCTATACCAGTGACGTCATAATCCATCACATGCACTTAAATAAAAAAAAAAAATGTCTAGTATATTATGAACATAAAAAATATTTATAAATAGGTTATAAAAACAATTTACAACATACCTCAGGTATGAAAGAATAAAAAATAATCTAAAATATTTATTAATTATCAAAAACCATTAAAAATATATAATTGAAAAAACAATTTAATAAAACATCTTCTATGCATAAAAAAACAGTTCGAAGAGGATTGAATAAAATTTTTGATTGGTGTAATTTTATATTATTCCTCGTCAATTTTTAGTTATTTTTTTTCATTTACAATGATATTCACAATTTTTATATTATTTTGAATATTTGTTGATTAATTCCGAAAGAACAATTATTTTAACTCAAATTGCTATTATTTTCTTGAATAATTTTTCGATTATTTCTTTAATGTTCTAATTATTTTCCTGAATTTAAAATTCCTGAAATCATTTTGTAATATGGTACTTTCTTTAACTTCACAAATATTTTGTATTTTTTAAATTTGCAATTAATATCTACAAATTTCTCAAAAATTTTCTTCAAAGATTTTCATTATTTTTCAATTTTTCTCCTAAATTTTAAATTCAAACTTTCAGCAAGTTTCAATTATTTTCTTCAATTTTTTCAAATGAAACTTTTGCATTTTTAATTATTTCATTCGATATCAAATTAATTTCATTATTCATTAATTAATTTTCAATTTCTTTCGTCATTTTTTAATTATTTTTTAAAAATATAATTTTTTTTAAAATTTCAATCTTTTTCTTCAAATTGTAAATTCATTTATCTACATTCTTATTAAGAAATTTATTTTTTGTCTGTAATTTAATAATTTCAAATTTATTGAAGTTCGAAGAAATTAAAATTAATATAAATTATAAATTTGACAAAATTTTACATAACTGGTAAATGGTTTAAAATTTAAAAGAAAAAACATCTAGTAAGAAACTTCAGGTGTAGACAGATTGAATGAATGAATGAAAGAAACTTGTAAATTATAATATGTAATTGTAAATTTATTTATCCATGTTCTTAGTAAGAAATTTATTTTTTATCTGTAATTTTGAAATATCGCTACAGGGCGACTTTTTTGCTTTATGGAATATTGCAGACTTACCATAAACAAGTAAAATAGAAAAGTAGAAAAAAATTGGAAAAAATAATGCTTTTGATAAACTTTAATATATTTTTGTTTAAATAATAGTACACTCCTTTTGTGTTTCATATTTTTAAAACATACGTTTATACATTTTTTTGTTATCATTTTATCAAACGCGACATTTTAAAAAAAGTAAATACTTTAATTTACACCAATCTATGTAGAAATGAGCATACAAAATGTTTCAAATTATCAGCAAACACTTGGAGACCCAGTCTGGCCAAAAACGGTCATTTCTACTTAATCAGGTCTCTTTTTTCGTTCACTTTGTCAGAGAAAATCTTGAATCACTGATGTTTTATCAACAGTTGTTAACAACATTAAACGTAGTGTGAACTTTTGCATTTTTAATTATTTCCTTCAATATCAAATTATTTTAATTATTTTTCAATTATTTTTGCAAAATATAATTTTTTTTAAATGCCAATCTTTTTCTTCAAATCGTAAATTCATTTATATAGATTCTTATTAAGAAATTTATTTTTTGTCTTTATTTTGACATATGGAATTTCACAGGGCGATTTTTTTGCTCTATGGAATTTGCAGACGTACCATACAAAAGTCGTGGATAGAAAATAAAAATCTGAAGGAAATCTTTTAATTTTAAAGAAAGAAATAAAAAGACTCACGTATAACAATTTCAAAGGGAAAGGAAACGGAAATTAAAAAAAGTTTTGAAGCTTGTCAGCTGAAGGTTTAAAAATAAAGAAGAATTTAAGGACTTTTTGACATATACATCACCGAAATAAAATCATATACCTTGAAATGGAGAGATGCAAGAGAGAAATTCGTGGAGTGGGTAATTCAATATTGCTGAACGCTTTGGTTGGCACGATTGATTTGGAAATACGTGACTGGTCTGATACCAGTCTTGCTTGTAATAAGGTTGGATGAAGTTGCTTTCAAGTGCAAGTTAAAGGCCGACGAGATTACACCAAATACTTCAAACTACAAGTTAACTGAATCTTCCACTCGATATAACGAATAAATAGCGTAGAGCGAGTTTTCAAAGAATTAAGTCCAGATAAACAGAGGCAAAAATGAGACACTCTAAAATGAAGAACTAAAGCAGTTATAAGGAACATTCTAATTTTTTATCTCTTGAATATAATTTTACCTCTCTCAAAATCCTTTATATGGTAACTGAAGCAAATTAAATTCTTTTTCAAGTTTTCTCTTTATAAAAATAGATTCTAAACAAGAGAAACATTAATTAAAATAACGAGTCTTTGTATGAACAAATCCAAAGAGATTTTATTATCTCTATTTTACAATTAGTTGAGCGTTTTGAAATAATTAAGGATCTGGAAAGAAGGTGATTTATAGACTTAACTAACCTTTGAAAACAAATTTCAACATTTTAAAATCCCTTTAAAGTTAAAAGCTTTCAATTAATTTTTTCACTGGAAAATTCAAGTTTAAAAACTTCTAACTAATCTAAATGAAGAGCAACTTGTCAGTTTTTAATAAACCAAAAGTTAGCTAATTTGAAATTAAAGTGGAATGAAAATTTCAAAAAAATAAATATAAAATATAGTACCCAAGTAGAAATGTAATTATAAATAAAAATTAAAGTAAATAAACGAGACTAGCAGAATTTTATAAACAGATTGCAAAAAGAAGTTGAAAATTAATTGAAAATATTCTTTTAAATAAACAGAATACCATTTTTCAAAAGCTTCCTACTCTACTTGCCTCGCAAATTCATTTTTGATAAGATAAATTGAAATTGTTTTCCCTCTCAAATGTACATGATAGTAATTATAAAAATGTATAGCTCGAAAAGAGTAAAATCAACACAACCGACACAGAATGCAAATATGGAAATTAAAAGAACACAGTTAATTAATTTTTTAAATTGCGAATATCTATATATTTCGACTTTGAAAGCAATTGAAATGCTCATTAAACGAAATTCAACTAAATATGCAAAGCAGTATAGGAGCTGCAAATATGAAATATAATTTGATACAGAGAAATGGCCAGGGAGTGTTATATTTTTTCATGTTTCTGGTGAGATTAATCTCGTAAATTGCTCTAGAAATCCGCAGGTAATATAGGAGACGTAAATAGTGTGTTGCATGTAACATTCGTTTCAATAATGCTCTTTCAAAAAGTACAATTTAACCTGGTATTTTTTTTCTTATTTATTTATAAAATGAATAACTTTCAGCAAAAATTTTCAAAAATAAAAATGTATTATTTATTTTTTTTTTCCATTTAAGAGAATTTTTTCAATAATAATTAAATACTTATTGTTTACAATACGAAATTATTTTGTTTTTCTTCACAAATTTTCGAAGATTTTTCGTGTTCTTTTTTTTATTCGCCCTATTTTGCATACAGGTGCCATTATTGAGAATTGAGCGTCTCGTTGAGTGACGTGTACGAAAGCGGTGAGACGATATAAAATTTTTTATCAGAATTTAATCCATGCCAAGGATACTGTGTGGTTCTATTCGTAAAGCTTGTCCTGTACGATAGACAGGTCGACCTAGACCCACCAGAGGCTCAACATTTAATTATCTCTCATCACGATGTTCTTTCACCTTTCCTCTCTTTTGCAAAGAGAAAATAAACTCATAAAATATCTACTATTTACATTAATACTCCTACTCATAATTACTTCACGCGGCAAAATCAATGAAAATTTAGAGACTCGCTTAGAAGATTTTGTCGTAACTATATTATGCATATAAGAAAATCCTCTTTTTCTATCAAAGTGCAAAAAATCGACAATAAATTAAGTAGAAAAAAAAACTATATTTGCAAACATGTCAGAAAGAGGAGAAAAGGCAAATGTCACGAGTTTCTGTGCAATCAGGAACTTTTTGCAGACACATAAAAGTGTCGTAAAAATTTGTTACAAAAATATTCCTTTTCTCAAAATTTTGTAAAAATGTTTTACATTTTGACGCTCCCTGTTCATGTAATTCTTATTGAAAAAACAAATGCAAGACAAGTTTTATTGACTTGATGGTGCAATAAAATTCATATTTATTTTTCAGTGTAATATAATTCTTATTCAAAGTTGCATGCAAAACAATACTTACTGAAACTAGCGGTCATTATTTAATTCCTATTCAAAAATGGGTACAAAATCACTTTTGATATTACGTACGAGATTAATCATTTTTAAATTTGAGTTAAATTTAAAATTATAATGAAGGTGATTAAGTCAAAAATTAAATATTAATTGCGAATTACTTGAAAATAATTTATCAACTAAGTTCATTAATTTTTTCTACATGTGTCTTGACAATCACAAATGAATATAAATAATTATATTTTCAGAGTTAAATATATAGGTTAGTAAATATTTAAAATTGCATATTAAAAATAAGTATAAATAAATATTAAAAATGTAAATGAGAAAATGAAATATTTAAAATTGCATATTTTTTACGGTAAAAAAATAAAATGTTCTATTATTACTAGTAAATCGACTAAAGAATCTTATATTCTTATGCAATTTTAAATATTTACTAACCTAGATATTTAACTCTAAAATTCTAATTATTTATATTCATGTGATCGCCAAGACACATGTAGAAAAAGTGGTAGAAAAAGTTAATGAACTTAGTTAATATATTATTATCAAGTAATTCGCAATTAATATTTAATTCTTGACTTAATTACCTTTATTATAATTTTAAATTTAACTTAAATTAAAAAATGATTTATCTCGTACGTAATTCGTACACTAGCTTTAGTAAGTATTATTTTGCATGCAACTTTGAATAAGAATTTTATTGCACGGAAAAACAAATATGAATTTGATTGCACCATGAAGTCAATAAGAATTGTCTTACATTTGTTTTTCAATAAAAATTATATGAACAGGGAGCGTCGATTTAATTGTCATTTCTTATATTTTTATTGGCAAAGAAAATTAATAAATTGTCAGTGAGGTGACACTTGTTTCAAAACAAATATGGCCGACATAATAAGAGTGTTTTTCAGACAGTGCAATGTTTGAAGTTTAATTTTAAAATAAAAAATTATTTTTTGAGTGTTATAAATTAAAAGCATTTTATCTTTAAGCTTAAACAGTTCTTTTTCTTTCTGCAAGGCTACTCCGTCATCTAGAAATATGATAAAGGTATGAATTCAGAATTTTTGGTTAAATTCCATTGTTTTCACACAAAATTAATAATTATCACTATTATAAAATTGTCATTCACTTCTGAAAACACCTCAAAAACTTTGTTTTTTAAAAAAATAATAATTGCCCAGTGGCGTAACTCGAAAGACAAGGGCCCTGGGCCGAACAGGAAAATGGGGCCCCAATTATATATGATTTTTTAAATAGATGCTTTTTTCTTTTCAAATTTTGAATCATATTTCACCTTTTTAAAATGTTCTCAAATTTTTAAATTATGGCAATTTTAATTTCTTCAAATTTCAGTTAATGTGAACTTGCATTGATTAAAAGTTCAATTAATCCACGTTTCAAATATATACTAAATTTGAATTTTGAACTATTTTTATCATATTTTAATTATTTTCTGCAATTTTTAATTCTTTTAATCATCTTTAAATTGTTTCCCAAAATCTTAAATTTACCTTCCTCAAATTTTAATTATTTTGTTTACTTTTTTCAATAACTTTTTCAATTTTAATTATTTTTTCTTTGACATTAAATCAATATAATTATTTATTCCTAAATTTTATATTATTCATCGCAAATTTAAATTAATTTTTTTAATTTATCATTATTTTTGTCATTTTGCAATTATTACCTTCAATTTTTAATCATTTTCATAATTTCTAAATAATTTTCCCGAACTTTCAAATATTTCAAATAATTACACAGCCACCCACAAAAAAAACAACTTTTTTGTCCGAGTCACTAAACTAGTGTATTCTTACTTATTTTTTTCCGATGAATCCAAATTCAAAGTCAGAATTTCTAAATTGGCTACATTTTTTGAGATAATTTCAAAAAATTTTAAAAACACCAAAAAAACACCCAAAAAACATTTTTTTTAGACGGGACACTGCACTAATGTATTCTTATGTATTTTTTTCTGACGAATATAAATCTGAAGTTAGAATTAGCAGATTGGCTAAAATTTTGAAAATTATCTCAAAAAAGATAAAAAAAAACACCAATTAAAACCCAAACAAATTTTTTTTGTCCGGGACACTATGCTAATTTTTCTCTACATATTTTTCTCCACTGAATCCGAATCTGAAGTCAAAATAACCAATTAGGCTAAAAATTTTTAGATAATTGCAAAAAACTATTCAAAAACACGAAAAATCGATTTTTTTGAGATTATCTCAAAAAATTTAGCCAATCTATAGATTCTGACTTCGGATTCAGATTCAGCGGAGAAAAAAAAACGTAGAAGAACACTAGTGTAGTGTGTCGGACAAAAAAAAAATTTTTTTATGTGTCTGTGCTATTTTCTTGAATTTTCATTTCTCTTTATTATTTTACAATGATTTTCTCCATCTTTTAATATTTTCATTATTTTTCAATGAATTTCCTAAATTTGCAGTTATTATCAGAAATTTAGATTATTGTCATCAATTTTCGATATTTTAAACGATTTTTCAATTTATTTTCTTTTACTTAAAAATAAATTTTGCAATTTTTCTATTATTTTCTTCAATTTTTAATTATTTTAATTACTTTTGCATTATTTTCAAAAATTTCATTTATTTATCTCAAAATTTCAATTGTTTTCATCAATTTTCCATTGATTCTGCGATTTTTTAATAATCCTCTTTAATTAAAATTTTTTAAGTATTTGTGTAAATATTGTCATTCTTTAAACATATATTCCATGATTTTTTCAATTCTTTTTCCTCAAATTTTATTCACTGTTTTCAATTTTTCATATTTAACTTATTTTCATCATACTTCAATTTTCTTTCTAAATCTTAAGTTATTTTAAGAATATTTCACTTAGTTTTTTCAATTTTGAAATAATTTTATCGTTTTTTAATTATTTTCCTCGATTGTTAATTATTATTTTCATTTTCTAAAATTATTTTCTAAGATTTTTAAGTATTTTTCTAAAATTTTAATTATTTTCATCAATTTTCGATTATTTTCTGCGATTTTTTAATAATCCTCTTTAATTAAAATTTTTTAAGTAATTTTGTAATTATTTTCTTTCTTTAAACATATATTCAATGATTTTTTCAATTCTTTTCCTCAAATTTTATTCACTGTTTTCGATTTTTCATATTTAAATTATTTTCATCATATTTCAATTTTCTTTCTAAATCTTAAGTTATTTTCAGAATATTTCACTTAGTTTTTTCAATTTTGAATTAATTTTATCATTTTTCAATTATTTTCCTCGATTGTCAATTATTATTCTCATTTTCTAAAATTATTTTCTAAGACTTTTAAGTATTTTTCTCAAATTTCAATTATTTTCTTCAATTTTTAATTATTTCCATTTGTTTTCATAATTTCGAAATTTTTTTTATTAATTATCGTAAATTTTAATTATTTTCACCTTTCTTCAATTCTTTTCTCCATTTTTTAGTTATTCTCTTTTTTTTTAACTGATTTCTAAGATCTTCATGTATTTTCCTCAAATTTCAATTATTTTTTCTTTATTAAAAAAAAAAAATTCTGTAACTTTTTCAATTATCTCACTTAAATGTCATTTATTTTTTACAATATTTATCATTGTTTGTATCATATTTCAATTATTTTCTTTAAATTTCAAAATTTAATAACATTTTTTAATTATTTAAAAAAAATGTATTTCCTTCAATTTTCAATTATTTAAATTTGTTTTATATTATAATTTCCAAGATTTTAAATTATTTATCTGACATTCCAATTATTTCATTTAATTTTCAATTAATCATATTATTTTTTATATTATTTTCTTCAATTTTTTATTTCGATTCAATCAAGAAAATTTTTTTTAGAAATTATAAAAAAGTTTTTTCTTATTTCTCTTTGATTAAAACTTGTTCTCTACAATTTTAAATTATGTTTATCTTTTTTCATTTATTTTTTCTAATTTCTTATTATTTTCTTTTATTTCAATAAACTTCTGAAAGTTTTAAGTATTTTTCTGAAAATTTCTTTAACTTTCCTTTTTTCAAATATTTCATGTAAGTTTTTTAATTATTTTCTCAAATTTTAATTATTTTTTTCAAGTTTCATTTTTTTATCGAAATTTTATATCATTTCTTTTTAATTTTTAATTATTTTCTCTTATTTTTTATTATTCAATTTTTTTAAAATTACCTTTAAGATTTTAAAGTATTTTTCCCAAATTTAAATTATTTTCTTTATGTTTAAAACACGTCTATAATTGTTTAAATTACTTTCTCCAATTTTTAATTAATTTCATTATTTTTTTTTCAATTAATTTGAAAAATTTGCAATTATTTTGTGTAATTTTAATTATTTTTTGCAATTCTTTTTAATTCTAAAATATTATAAATTTTGTCGTAAATAAATACCTATTTATTTTATTTATATGTACAAATAACGTAAATTTTCACTCTTATGTCGGCCATATTTGATAGTTCCTAGAGTAACCAATAGGGGCGTTTTGTAAATTTAAACTGCCAATTAATAGTTACGACATTATCTTTAAAACTATCCCGTTGTATGTTAATGAAAACTTTTTAGTAATATAATTATCTAAATGTCGAGTTAAACCTTTTAGAGTCTAGTTTTGCTGATTTAAAATGTTTTCTCTGTTAATAGCCTTAAAAGTTTTTTTTCCTAAAATTATTATCTAAATAAAATAATGAATTGGGACTCACCTATGCACTACGTTAGCTAAAAGGTCATTGTGTCTTAATCTGTAGTCGACATCGACCTTTTGATAGTTGACAGTCAAGGTACCCGCTCGAATGCATCTTTCATATTCTTCAGCCGGATGTGCTCTAAATTCTCTAGCAAAAACTTCAAGGATTTTTTCACCGACCCATCGACCCTTCGTGAATGTCGTGAAGGTAAAATAGTACGGATACACTTTCCGCAAACCTGAAAAAAGTATAAATTTTTTATTGCAATAAAAAATTTAAAAATGTAAATAAATTACACTCAAAGACTTTACATAGTAACTATTATAGTGTCATTCATTTTTACAATAAAATGCTTTTAATCTGAGATAAACGTGTAATAAAACGAAAAATTTTCATAGCGAAGATAGTAAAGCTTTCATTCAAGAATATGGGCATATTTACTTAAAAAAAAAAAAAATTCTTTCACGTTTTGAAAATTCACTACATAATATATCTAAAATGGAAAAAAAATCTTATTTTACGTTTTGTATACCAGATTAAAAATCTGGGTAGTAAAAAGAAATTCATAAGTTTTTTTAGTGGTAGTAATGAAATTAATAAAAATATAAAAATGACAAACAAAGACTAAAATTAATAAGTATACAGATTTATTATTTAATAAATGCAATATACAAAATCGAATTAATAGGTATAGTTTACAGTTTATAAAAATAAATATCAATTCTAATAACCTAAGCAAACAAAAATATACTAATAAATTAATAATTAATAATTTAGAGTAGATTTATTATTCAAATTAAGGATTCCTAAAATACATTCACTAAATCTTTAGTTCACAAACAAAGATAACAGTGTCTTTTTTGCTTAAAAAAATATGATAGAGTGAATTATTTTCCAAAACTTATTAAATATAGGTTTTAAAAAAAAATCTTGTAAAAAAAAATTAGAAGTAATTGAAATTTTGATGAAATTAAAGTCTGTTTGAAATTTGAATTAAATTTTGGGGATAATAAAAACTAAAATGAATACCATCTAAACTTGAAGTAGTGAAAAGTGGGTTACTATAATTAAAATTAATAAGTCTTTTAATTTTTTTTCATTAAAATTGTACTATTTCATCCAATAGTTTTTATCTTTGTGACTACTTAGCAAAAATTTACGACAAATTAATAGAAATTTCCACTAATTGAATTAGTGCCCACTTTCCAGTAATTCAGATTTAGAGAGTAGAAATTAAAATCAATTAAAATTTGGTGGAATTATATTCAGAATGTGATTGAAATTTCCATCAATAGAATAATAGAACAATAAAAATTAAAACTGATTAAAATTCAAATCAATTAAAATTTGGAGTGATTAAAATTGATTATAATTCAGATAGAATAAAATATAATAATAAGTAATTGAGATTTTAATTATCGTGATAAGTCACAGCTGCAATAGATTGAATTTATAACTAATTTAAATTATATTAAAAGTAATTTTTAAAAACTGGTTGATTAAGATTTGGATCGATTGAAATTTGTATGGATTAAAGTTTGATTGAATTGAGTTCAGGGATAATAAAAATTAATCGAATAGAAATTTTATCAAATAAAAATAAAAATTCATTACAATTTAAACCAACAAAAATTAAAATTCGTTAAAATTCAGGCCAATTATCATTTAGAGAAATTAAAATTGAAATAAAAATATTGAAATTAAAACTTAAATCGCTTAAATTATTGATAAATAAGGTTGAGATAATAAATGATAATTAAATGAACTTAGAATAAATTAAAATTCCTATCAATATACAAAAAATAAAGAAAAAAGAAAAACTGATGATCAATAAAAATTCGATTTTAGGGCAAGTCCCAGAAGTGAAATTTTTCATAGAAAATTTGCATGGGAAAATATCTCACTTCTGGGAAATGCCTTCAATTAAAAACTTGATTGATTAAAATTTTGATTAATTAAGATTTTAATTCATTATTAAATTTTCAATAATTTGTAATCTGCATCGATTGAAATATGGATAAATTAAAGTTGAGATCAAATAAATTGGAGACTGATTAAAATGAAAGATTATTTAAAACATTTGAATGAATAAATTCATAAAAGATATCAAATTTTGATAAATTAAATCCAATTGAAAAAACGTTTAAAAATGCAAACAGTTGATAAAATAGTTTTGAAAACGTTAAGAAATCAACAGAACAAAAAAAAGTGGTGTATAATTTTAAAAAAATTGAAAAACTGACAGTTTCATTTCTATATAAATAACTTGTTTCCACATTTGGATTTTTGCCAACAAAAAGAATTGCAGTTCTACATTTTACAAATCTCTATTTTAAAGTAAAAATCTGTGCACGTGAGTATTTTACAATAAGATACGAGATCTTAATATCTTGGGTGTAAGTGGAAAATATATTTTAGATAAAGTCACCTTCGAGGCCCTAAATTTGCATATTATCTGAGACACGCAATCTAGTAAAAAAGTGGTAGAAAATTATATCGTAAATTAGACACAAGTACCTGTAGATATAAATTTTTAGCAACACCTAGGAGGAGCTATTAATAATTGTCATTATATTTTTACGAAAAGTGAAAAAGCGTGAATCTCCATTGCAAATGAAACATTAAAGACAAATAATGTTGCGGGATTTTTTTAAAAATTAAAATGCCGTAAAGAAAATGAGTATTATGTAATTATGCATTCGTTTCGTGTCGAATGAATTAGTTCCTTACTTTAACTGAAACTCTCACTATATAGTAGAGAGTAAGTAAAATTAATTTCATGTATATTTTTCATTATTTTGTAACAATTTAAATGAACAGAATAAAATTTAAATTTCAGATAATAAAATTGAAATAAATTGAACAATTTCTGTACAATAAAATTAAGAAATTTATGATTAAATGAGATGTTTGATATATTATTATTTCTTGCATATATATAAAAATCGAATACTCTCTAAATCTCAATAAATCAAAAGTCTTTCACTTTTTCAATTAATTAAATAATAATAATAATCTCCGTAAACTCTTGAATCTGTTAATCTCTTGTTACTATTTATATTTATTCATTTTTTTTTGTCCACGTTTTAAAACTTGAAGTGAAGTTGGTTAGTTTTTATATTTATTCATCTTTTTCTGTCCACGTTTTAAAATCCAAAGTGAAATTAGTTCCTGCCTTTTATTTCATTAATTTTGATTCTCTTTATCAGGAAATTTTAAAATTGTTTTAGTTTACAGAGAAAATATGTAGATGAGAAAGCCTTAATGACGAGATATTGATTATGACTAACTAACAATAATTTATATATTACACACTTATATGAATTTTAATAATAATGTAGATTAATTTAAAGTGTCGAATAGTCGAATTTATTAAAAATCCAATTGACGTTATTTTTCTTCATCGGAAAAAATTAAAATTAAAAAATTAATTACAGTTTAAATCATTCTATATCTTTTAAAGCCATTTTTGAAGATCCGAAACTTTCATCAAGATTGCTGCAAGTTTGGAAACTTCCGGAAAGGTTGCGGCAAAGTTTCAATGAAGTAATATTTAGAATCCCTAAATACTTAATTATTTCTCCTTATTGCAGGGCTGCCAGTGACACACTTTTTTACTTTTATTGACTTTTTTTTTAAATTGCTCACTATTACTCACTTTTTAAAAAAAAACCTACTTTTCTCTCTTTTTTAGTAAACGTCTTCATTATTGTCATAAATATTTAAATTTATTACACAAGTTTTCATTTACTTCTGTCATTTTTCAACTATTTTCTCAACATTTCAATTTTTTTTATCTTCAAATTATTGCCAGGAATATTTAAATTTTTGAAACCAGTTTCTATTCTACTTTTGTTAATTTTTAATAATTTTCTTCAAATTTCTATTACACAGTAAAAAATTTTGTGTTAAATTTAACATTTTTCACATGTCCCAAACGGTCCACTCAAAACTTTGTGTTAATTCAACACAAAAAAATATGTTGAATTTTGTACACAAATTTTAACCTCTTATTTTACGCATTATAATAATTTAAAGCGTGTATATTTTATGCAATTACTATTGTATTTTATCTTTTGCAAGTTAAAATGAATTTTTAATAAGGAATTTATGCTTTTGCAACAAAAAAAAAAAAACATAAATTACAGAGTTACTACTAAAAAATTTGAGGTTATGTTCAAGAATCAAATGACATTTGAAGAATGTGTAAAATCAACACACGAAAAATGTTAAATTTTAACACAAAAAATTTAACAAGGACTGTTTTCTACACAAATACACAAAATTTTTAACTGTGTACTGTTGTCATTTTTCAAGTATTTTTGTAATTTTATTATTATTTTCTTCATATTTCTATTATTTTTGCAATTTTAGAATTATTTTCTACAAATTGCAATTATTATTTCATTCAAATTATTGAAAATGACCTATTAATATTTAATATAGTAATTATTATTGTTATATCAAATTTTAATTTTATTGTTACTTGAAATACATTTTTTAATTTTTATATTCTAATGAACTTTTGCCCGTAAATAAATAAATAAATTCAATGTTTTTTATTGCCATGATCAATTTTTCAAGTACTGTCTTTAAATTTTTAATTTTATGCACCAGTTATCAATTATTTTGTTTAAATTAAATTATTTTTGTTATTATTTAATTATCTTCTTGTAATTTCAATTATTTTAAAAATTTTTAAATTATTTTTTTTTTAATTTCAATTATGTTTTTAAATTTTCAAATAATTGTCAGGAATATGCAATTTTTCTACACAAGTTCAATTCACTTTCGTTATTTTTCAATTATTTTCTTCAAATCTTAATTACTTATGTCATTAATCAACTACTTTTGTCATTTTCCAATTATTTTTTTCATATTTTTGTTATTTTTGCCATTTTAGAATTATTTTTTACAAATTGCAATTATTTTATTCAATTTTTTTTATTGTCATGAACTTTTAAATTTTTCACACCTGTTTTAAATTATTTTCATCATAATTTTTATTATTGTCACGAATTTATTAATTTTTGTATACCTTTTTCACTTGTTTCCTTCAAACTTTAATTTTTTTTTCTCATTTAAATTTTTTTGCAATTTTTGAATTATTCTCTTCAAATTTCAATTATTGTCTTTAAACTTCAATTAATTTCTTCAACTTTCAATTATTTTCCTCAAACTTATAATTTTTTTTTAACTTTACAATTATTGTCTATAATTTTTAATTTTTACACCAGTTTTGAATTATTTATTTCAATATTTCAATTGTTTTGTCAAGTTTTCATGTATTTTCTTCAAATTTTTAATTTTTTTAAAGTTATCGATTATTTTTGTCATTTCTCAATTATTTTTTCAAATTACAACTATTTTTGTCAATATTCAAATATTTTTGACATTTTGAAATTATTTTCTTTAAATGTCTTTTTCTTTAATCTTTTAATTATTGTCATGAATTTATTATCTTTTGAAGATCAGTTTTCAATTATTTATATCATTATTCAATTAGTTTCTTCACATTTTAATTATATCGTTAATTTTTCAAATATTTTATACAATTTTTCAATTAATGTATTAAATGTTTTATGTTTTTACTCCATTTTTGAATTTATGTCTAATTTATTATAAATTTTTTTCTAAATTTCAGTTATTTTTTTCATTATTCAACTTTTTCTACACCTATACATTTTTTTGATATTTTTTAATTTTTGTTTCAAGTTTCAATTATTTTCCTGAAAATTCTATTATTTTTTTCAATTTTTCGACTATTGTCTAAAAAGTGTGATTTTTAAACTAGCTTTTATAATTCTTTATGTCATTATTCAATTAGTTTTTTTACATTTTACTTATTTTTTCAATATCTTAATTATTGTGCGATAATTAAAATTTTATACACCCGCCTTAAACTTTTGTTTCAAATTTTAATTATTTTCGTCATTCTTTAATTATTTTTTTGTAACTTTAATTATTTTTGAAACTTCTCAATTATTTACTTCAAATTCCAATTATTTTGTTTCAATTTTTGTCATCATTTTTTTATTTTTAATCAATTTTTCAATTAGTTTTGTCATTTACACCTTTTTTTCAAATTGAATTATTTTTGTCATTATTTAATTATTTTCTACATACTTAAATTATTTTTGAGATTTTCGAATTGTTTTTTTTTAAATTTGAATGGCTTTTCCTGATGGCGCCCCCCTATTTAATATCAGTAATATCTAACTCTATATTGCTTATTCACTTTTTTTTATTTAAAAATAAAAATTTACTATTTTATCACATTTTTAATTCAAAAGCTTACTATTTACTCACTTTTTTCACTTAAAAATTCATTATTTACTTACTTTTTTACATTAAAAAGTCTTTTTTTTCACTATATTCAATCTGCAAGTTCACTGGCAGTCCCCCTTATTGGATAAATATTATTCATCGATTTGTTTGATTTATTATTATAGTTTAATTTCTAAAACGTATGAAAAACTAATCGCGCGCTTGCGCGTGTTATATTTTGTTAGTAAGTGAATATTCACTTATTCATATTTAGAGAGTAGATTACTTTAATTTTAAATTTAAGTATAAATAAATATAAATAAGAAAAGGAAGTTTATTTTACAGTATTTGGAGCAAAGAGTGAAGCGGAAGATATGAAGTTATTTGGAAGTTACTTGGGAGTAATCTCTACAGAAAAGAAAGGCTCAGAATCGGGATCTAGTATAGATAGAAAAAAAAGGGACGCGGTGAGAGTTGGTGGAAGAAGTGTTTCCGATAGGTTTTTTGAAGCTTAGGGAGACAATACGTCGACCTCGTTCTCGTCGGCTTTTCAGGAAAACTACCGTGTATTTCAGTAAGAAAAGAACTTTGAAGGTCCAGTAGATTTTTCTCCTTATAAGCACCCCTTTCTCAAACAAATCCAAGAACTTTTTTCTGATTTTAATATTGTACGAGTCTCTTTTACTGAGAGAAAAAAAATCAATCAAGAACTTTTTCATCCAGAACCTGAAATCAAGAATTCAGTATATTCTTAAATAATAAAATATTTTTCTCATTTTTGTTCTTTCAATAAAAAAAAGGAAAAAAATTGACAAAAGTCTTCTAAAAGTGGCTAAATAATTATGAATTTTTTTTATTTTATTAGTTGATATTTCACGCAATTTTTTGCTTTAATTGTCTTTTTTATTTATTATTAGCATAAAATAGAATCAATTAAAATTTGCATTAATAAAAGTAAGGAGCGATTAGTTTGGAATCAATTGAAGTTTGGATGTAAATTGACTAGAATTAGCACCAAATAAAGTGGGTCAATTAAATTTTGGATCAATTGGATTTAGGATTGATTTACCGAATGAGATTTGAAGTGTTTAAAATTTAGATAAATAGATTAAAATTTGAATCAAGCAAATTTGAAAACGATTGGTTTTGAATGACTTAAAATATTTGGTGCGATCTCTATATAAACTTAGTGGACCAATAAATTAACGTTAGATTTAATTTAAATTAATGGTGAATCGATAAAAATTAACTATAAATAAAAACTGGATTTATTAAAGTTTGGTTCTATTGCAAATGAAAAATTTTTACAGTGTTAAATTTTGATAAATTGATGTTTGAATCGATCGAAGTTAGTAAATCAATTGAAATTTGGTTTAGAATTTCTGTAAAAAAGTGATACGATATCTTTCAGCCACTTGATCGAAATCAGGACTAACTTTCAAGAAATTGAAATTCCACCCATTTAAAAATTGGATAAATTTAAAATACAATTATTTATCAATTGAGGAAATATTTAACAAAATCCTAATCACGAATTGGAGAAACGACAATATTTTTATTTAAGTAAGGAAAATTTTTTGTACACAGTTTATCAGAATGTTACAATTTATGATGTCCGGTTATTATGAAATTTCACAGCTTCTGCGGCGAAAGCGTAAAATAAATTTTATTTTTATTACTTAGTCTTATATTAAATCTAAAAGCGTCCACCCGTGTCTAAAGCCTTTTACGTGAAAGGAGTATGAAAGAAGTTGCTATAGTTTTGTCCTTATGAATGAAAGGTCAATAAATCTGCACTAAAGTCAAGTTCTTGCTTTATAGTCTGGAAAATTAAAGATGAACTTGCGACTGCATTTTATTGATTTTTAATTATGGAAGATTTTATAGTAAATTGGTCAATAATTAAATTTTAACTTAATTAAACAAGTCCCATTCTGCCTAAAAAATTTTCTCTATAAATCGAAATGAAAATGTAAAATATGTTGGTATTTTTTTATTAGACAGTGATTTATTAATGAGGAAGAAGTTTCAACACAAGCTGATTTATAATTTACGGGTGTTTATTTCTATAAAGTAGATAAGCTATTATACTTTAATTAGGAATTTTTTGGAGAATAGTTGAGATAGTAGTATCAAAACTTTTCATCTAATTATATACATACAGTAAATATTAGAGGGTTACCTCTATAATCAAAGTGAGGTTGATAATAACGTAGGGAAAGCACGTTTACGAAAGAGCGTGGGTAGCTATTAGTAAAGTAATTATTGCTGCCATTGAAGCTTCTTCCTCGATCAAAGCTTTACTCTCAAGGCTCTCAGGTCTTTCTATGTTTTATAGTACCGCCTTATAGGATTAATCAATCACACTTTCATTTAATGCAAGACTAAGATTAAATTAAAAACAAAACCGTTGTCTGTTTCAAATTAAAATCTAAGTGAATTTAAGTTATTTTCGCCCACGCTTAATTGTCTTTTATCTGGTTAAAGGAATCGGACGAATTCATTGATGAAACACAAACTGATAAAGTACAAATTTATTAAGTATAAATTGCTAAAGTACTAATTGGTAAAGTATACAAACTGGCAAAGTAAAAAGTATAAATTTAAAATTTATACTTTATAATTTATAAATTTTTTAAAATTTAACCAAACCTCGGACGTTAAAGCGTTTTAATTAAAAATTTATAAAGCTTAAGAACTAAAAAAAAATAGTTCAAGACATGCTCTCTAAATCTGAATTAGTAGTTTTCTACTAAGAATTAGTAGTTTTCTACTATGAATTAGTCAAATTCATGGCTCATTTTTCTCTAATACATATAGTAGAAAACTACTAATTCATAGTAGAAAACTACTAATTCTTAGTAGAAAATTACTAATTCATAGTAGAAAACTACTAATTCTTAGTAGAAAATTACTAATTCATAGTAGAAAACTACTAATTGAAATAGTGAAACTTTACTTTTCAAAAAAGTAGATTTTTTTACTAATTTAATTAGTAGTTTTCTACTACAAGATTAGTAGTTTTCTACTAAAATATAGTAAAATTCTTACTATTTTAATAGTAGCTCACTTTTCGCTAATTCATTAGTAGAAAACCACTATTTCAAATTTAGAGAGTGAGATTTTCTAATTAAATAATTGCCATTAGCGTATCTGACTTCTTATAGACATGGTCTTAATAAAAAATTGTTCATCAATAATTTGATTTTTACGATTTTTATAGAAATCCTTTTTTTTTATTTGTTTCAATTGTTATCAGTTTTATTCAGGCCCCTGAAAGTCGGTCTATTTTGCATGGGCTTAAGTGGTACTGAGAGTTGACTAAGGCCACCGCGGCGCTGCCTGTCAGTTGGGCTGAGATTTAAATTATTGCCTTGCGTAACACACAAAAAATTAATTTTATCTTATTAAGAACTATTTTATTCCATTTATTTTTGTTGAATGACAAAATAAAATTATTAAAGATATAAGCAAAGAAAAAAAAACCTGACAAAAGATTAAAATATTCAATATATCAGCAATAATAAAACAATATTCTTGACTACACAATTAATTTTAAACTATTATACGCGTGGGAATAACAATGAATAAAATGAAAGTAATCAATCAATCAGGTATTTTTAATAAAATCTCTTCTTTGACAGTTATTCTGTTATAAATACAATTTATTTAATAATACAGCAGTAATTTTAATATTCACTTCCATTATAATATAATTAACATTTGTTCTAAAACATTAAAACCAGGGCTGTTATTGGTTTAAATTATTTTGATTTAAATATTGAATTAAATCATGATTTAAGTCATAGGGACATTTGCATTTAAAATCATGATTTAAATAAAAAAAAATTACAATTTTCCGGACGTCTAATACTGCATGTAAAAATTCACAAACATTAAAAATGCCCATAAATTTGTGGATAAATCTTAAAAATTTTAATTTTTATATTTTATTTTTTATAAAATTGAAGAAATTGTGCTAATACTGATAATCAAAATACCTGCGATCTAAAAATTTTTGGTATGAAGATATGGCACAGAATAGTATCAAATTTATATATCTTTAAGTCATTATCATTAAATAAATTCCAAACGTCAATTAACTCATATTCCAATTTCTTCAAACTTTTAAAATTCAATAAACATATTTTTGGTTTAATTTACCTAAACTTTTTTATTCGTAAAGGATTTTTTAATTTCTTTTTGTATATACATTTTTTTATTTTATTTTTATTAATTCTAATTTTTTAGTAGATTCTAACCAAATTTTATTATTTTTTCTACTTTTTACTTTTTTTGCAGTTAGTTAGATTAAGAAAATAGTTATTTATGACACAAGGACCTGAAATGGCACTTTATAGTACGAGTAAGTATCGTAATACGAGCCTAAGTCCAATCGCAGCCGAGGCGAAGTAGAGGTGGTGACGAGGCTTCATTGAACGTAGCCGAGGCGAAGCCGAGGTGAAGTGAAGATATGAAGCCGAGGCTCCACCGAAAAGTAGCCGAGGCTCTGATGTGGCTGTGGCGAGTTGTACGATACACGAGAACTTAAGTGCCGAAAGGGTCCAAGTGTCATATAACATTTTTTATCACACAAAAAACTGAGAATTCGAACCTAGGGAGAGGTGATTATCGTAAAAAACGGCCTCAGCGGGCATTTCTAGGTGGGAGTAGGTCGACAGACTTAGAAATGCCCCCGGAGGGCGGCGAAACCCATGAACAGCCGTGACGTTTGGGCCAGTTTGGGCAGCTGTACCATAAAGTAAAGGTCAGCTGACCAGCATCAGGCAATCAGATTGCGAGTTCATTTACTTTACGGCCTAGGCCGTGAAATGAGCTCTTATAGGTTTCCAAACAAGCCGTAAAATCTAACTTTTGATGTAAGTGTGATAAAAAGAACATTACTATATTTTATTTGGTTTGATGAATTTATCATTATTATATCACCATCATTATCATATTACTCCATTTTCTTCCTATTTATTTAATTTTCTTGACGTTTCTCTATTTTTGTAGTTCTTCCTTGCGTTTTAATTAATTTTTTAATTTTTGTCATCATTTTACCATTTTCTTAGAACTAAATATTCTCATTTTAACATCGTTCTTCTATTTCATAGAATTGTTTTTCTTTTAAAATTGTTATTAATTTTTTTTTCTTCAATTTGTGAAATAATTCTCTAATTTTCCTAATTTTAAAATTTGATTTTTTTTAGTAATATTTTTTAACGGGTTTTTAATTATCTACATATTTATTTTTTTAACTTAAAAAAATATGTCCGTAAATAGTTCAATTTTTTTAAAAGAGTTTCTACTTTTTTATATATTTCTATGTCCCTGTTTCATTGATGTGTTGTTTTTTAATTTTTTCTTCATTTCTTTAATAATGTCCATAACATTTTTTATTTATAAGAATTTTCTCATTTTTTTATTAGACTGATTTCTTATTTTTTTACGTTTTTTTTTACAATTAATTATTTTTTCGTTGCTTTTTTGTATGAATTAGAAAATATTTTTTGGGAATTTTCTCATTTATTCGACATGGTATATATGATTTTGATTAAATGTTTTATTGTTTATTATTTCTTATAAATGTTCTCAGTTTGAAAAATAAACTACTTACAAATAAACATTTGGAGATTTTATATACTGATTGTATTTAAAAAAAATCAATGTTTGATTTAAATCAAATAAATTCGATTTAAATTAAAAAAAACCAATTTTGTTGATTTTTTTCAGCCCTGAGTAAAACTACATAGTATCAAATATTTAGTTCATATATCTCTTTATCAGTCTCATTAGATTGATATTTTCAGTGTAAAGCTTAGAAATAATTAATATTTAAAAATAATATTATTTTTAAACAGATTTAAAGTTTGTAAAGTTTAATGCTTATAAATAATTAATATTTTTAAATAATACTGTTTTTGAATATAATTTTAATATTTAATGTTAGACTTTTCTTTAATATAATATTTTAAATAAAATTTTTAACAATTATAATTTTTAAAATATATAAACTTCAATCTGACATAAGTTAGACAGGTTTTTTTCTTTTGCGCATTTGATTGTGTCCTTTGATATTTCGAATTTTAGAAAACTGTCGCATTCGTGTTCCTAAATAAAATGTGATGACTTTTTAATTACTTCTGGATCTTTTGGAACTAAAACGAAATTCACTTTTTCCCGCAACTATATCACAGCCGGAATTGCATCCAAAAACTTTGCATTTCGCACCCATTTTAAATAAAAGCTCTTATTACATTTGTTTAAAAATACTCAATATTTTTAATATTCTTCAGAAAATATCAGTTAAAATAAATACAATTTAAAAAAAACAGTATTTTTCACGATTTGTTTACTGTTTACCAGCCATTGTCAGCTCGAGTCAGCCCAACTGACATGCAGCACCATAGTTTCGCTTAGTCAACACTTGTGTCTTTTTCAACTCGAAAGTTTCAGGGGCCTGGTTTTATTTTACATTTATTCAAATTTTAACTAATACTATTACTTATGAAAAATTTTAATAATCCTATTTTCTATTTAAACTCCACTTTCAGTTTAAACAAACAAAACTCAAAATAATCAAATTAAAAATATGCTTCTTAATTTAATAATATTCTTCCGAGGCGTCGTCAACTCCATTTTAATAATTAAGAGAATCTATATATACCTATTAATAATTCACAAATTCTTTCATTACTTCATTCATTTTGTCTGTCCACACCTGAAGTTATTTAATTTAAAAATATCAGTTGAAATAATTTTAATTTCATTATTAATAAATCTATATTTTTTTCTAATATTGTCAACAGTTTTCAAATTACAAATATTCTCCTCAAATTTTGTAATTATTCTTTAATTTTTTAAATTATTTTGTGCTGTTGTCGATTATTCTAGTCAGTTTTAGAATTTTTTTTTTTACATTGTCAATTATTTTCCTCATTTCTCAATTATTTACTTTAATATTCAATTATTTTCGTCATTTTATAATCTTTCTTTCAATTATCAACTATTTTCTTTAAATTTTAATTTCCTTATTTAATCTTCAATTTATTCTTTTAATTTTTAATTTTTTCGTCAGTTCTTCTTATTTTCCTTAATTTTTAATTATTTTATTCAATATTCAATAATTGGCTCCTATTTTCAATTATCAATGATGTTTTTGGGATTTCAATAAATTTCTAAAAATTTTCAATTAATTTCTTCAATTTTGATTTCTTTCCTACAAATTTTTCTTTACTTATCTACAGTTTTCAATTGATAATTTATTATTATCCCTTAATTTTATAGTTGATCTTTGATCTTTAAAATTATTTCTTTCTGATGCCCATTAATATCGACATTTATCGAATTTTTTATCAATTGCCAATTATTTTCAATATCATCTAATTATTTTCGTTATAATGTAATTTTTCCTACAATTATCAATTATTATCATACAGCTTTAATTTAATTCTTTAATTTTCAATTTATTTCTACAATTTTAATTATTTTCCTCAATTTTTAATTATTTTTTTTTTTCAATTATTTTTATCGATTATAAATTAATTTCACAATATTTAATAATTCTCGGAAGTTTTCAAGTCTTTTTTTTCACTCATAAAAATTGTTTAAAATTTCAATTCAAATGTTCAATTCTACAACTATTTTCTTCATTTCTTAATTACTTTCTTCAAATTTCTATTACATTTTTTAATTTTCAATTAACAATTAGTTTATTTAATATTAAATTCAATTGTTCAAATATTTCCTACAATCCTCGATTTTTTTTTAAATTTAATTCCATTTTTCAGTTTTCAATTGTTTTCTTCTATATTCATTAATTCTCGGGTTTTATCAATGACTTTTTCAATTTTTAATTATATGCTTCTAATTTCAATTACATTCTTCAATTTTCAATTATTTGTACGATTTTCAACTGACTCTTCAATATAAAAAAACTCTGATTTTTTAAATTAATTTTTTCAATCATAAAAATTGTTTTAAAAATCCATTTTAACAATTTTCTCTAATTTTCTTCTTTCTTCAATTTCTATTTATTTTCTTCAAATTTCAATTCCATTTTTAAATTTTCAACTTTTTTTTATAATATTAAAAAATTCTCGACTTATATTAATTATTTTTCTCTACATCAATAAATGTCTTTAATTTTAGATACAGTTGTTCAATTGTTTTTTCAGTTAGATACTTTTTTCAATCTTTTATTATATTCTTTAAATTTAAATTCCATTCTTAAATTTTTAATTATTTTTAAAAATTTTTAATTGTTTTCTTTAATTTTTAATTATTTTCTTCAATTTTAGTTTTTTTCAACTTCCAATCCAGTTGTTCAATTTACAATTATTTTCAACAATTATTCCTATAATTTTTTTAATTTTTCTTTTTGCAATTATTTTCTAGAAATTTAATTTTTATTGTTTTATTTTTAAATTTTTCCAGTTGTGAATTAATTTATCCATTTTTCGAATTTTATTTTCAACTGTCAATTTTTCCCCCCTTGTTTTTGTAATTTTTTTTGAATTATTAATTATATTTTCCAATTTTAACTTTTAATTTGTCAATTTATTTCTTCTTTTTTTTATTATTTTCTTCGATTTTCAATTATTTTATTCCAATTCTAAACTACTTTCTTTAATTTTTAAAATTATTTTCATTAATGTTTTTAAATTCTCATAGGTATTTAGGTAATTATTTTTTCGATTATCAATAGGTTCCTTTAATTTTAAATTCAATTGTTCAAATATTTTCAGCAAATCTCAATTTTCTTTTTCAAATTCCAATTCCATTTTTCAGAGTGGAATAATTCTCTGCCATATTCAATATTTCTCTCCTTTTTTCAGTTACTTTTTTGAATCTCTTATTATATTCTTTAAATTTAAATTCCATTCTTCAATTTTTAATTATTTTCTTAAATTTTTAATTGTTTTCTTTAATCTTCAATTATTTTCTTCAATTTCAATTTTTTTCAACTTTCAATCCAGTTGTTCAATGTGCAACTATTTTCAACAATTATTCCTATAATTTTTTTAATTTTTCTTTTTGCAATTATTTTCTTAAAATTTAATTTTTATTGTTTTATTCAAAAAATTCTTTTATTTGTGTTTTAATCTATCTATTTTTCGAACTTTGTTTTCAATTGTCAATTATTTTCACCCTTGTTTTTGTAATTTTTTTTTCAATTATTAATTAATTTTTAAATTTTTAATTTTTAAATTTATTTCTTCAATTTTAAATTATTTTCTTTAATTTTCAATTATTACCAACAGTTATTTCTATAATTTTCTTAATTTTTAAAAAATTTTGTTCGAATTAATATTCTCTATTGTTTAATTTATTTTTTTCATTTGTGTAATTTTCTACTCTCTAAATTTCTTAGAGTGAAACCTCACTCTTAAAGAGTGAGATTTCACTCCAGGCAAGAGTGAAAATTGAGCCACTCCATATGGAGTGAATGTTCACTCATTGAAAGAGCGAATTTATTCACTCTATAGATAGAGTGACGAGTTCACTCTAATTAGAGTGAATTTTTCAGCTGATTTAAAATGGCGGCTCATTCCTCTTAGATCAAATTTCCCACTCCAATTTTAGATTGGGTAAATTAAAGCTTTTGGAAATTTGCATAACATAACTTTAAAGGAATAATATCTTATTTTTGAAAAATAAAAATAATAAATAAAAATAAATATTGAATCTCTTGAATAACTTTCTGTCAGTACTGTGGTATTTTCGTATTTATTTAGTCTCAAGGATATTTGTTATTTAAATTATTTTATAACATTTTATTATATTATATTTACAAATAAAACATACAACTTAATACTAACGCTAAACTTATATAATTAAAATATTTGACGCTGAGGGGTCTCGAACGTGCGACCCCCAGGCCTAAAGCCCAACGCTCTAACCACTATGCTATACGCTCGTTGGTACAAAACTTACGAACTGCCGTTATAAGTTATACGTGCTTACGTTCACTCAAAACAGAGTGAAAGTTTCACTCTAAGTCTTGGAGTGAATATTCACTCCAACCACTGGAGTGAATTTCTGCACTCTTTCCATTAGAGTGAGCGATTTCACTCTTTTAGAGTGAACTTTCACTCTATCTGGAGTGAATGTACATCTCACTCCTAAATTAGAGTGAAATATTCACTCTAAGAAATTTAGAGAGTAGACATTTTTTAAATGTCATTTATAAATTTTAAATTTATAATACTTTTCTTTATATTCTTCTTATTTTAAGAATATTATATTTTTAATAAAAAGAATCCCATTCTTAGTCAAACTATGTACAAATACATACATGAATTCGAATTTTAATCAGTTCCATCTTTTATTTATTTAAATTTTGATCAAACTTAGTCTAATTCCCATTAATTCAAATTTAAATTAAAGTGAATTTCACTTCGTTTTAATATTAGCAGAGACTAATTTAAATAATTGAAACATCAGAAATTTTCCAATTTACGCTGGTAGGTATTTTTAATTTAAATCAACGAAATTTTAATTGATTTTCATTTTTTTTTTTAACCAAAACTAAAAAAATACACGCGAATGAAAATATAAAAATAATTCCAAACTAATTAACCAAAAGTGTGATTACTCAATTTATGGAAAAACCATTTCAAACTGAAAATACAGGTAGAGAGGTATTTTAAAAAAGAGTTTAATGCTTGTTTTTTCTAATTTGTGAGCGTTTGTGCGAATTGTTTGAAACTGAAATACTATACATATTACATACGCATTCGTTTCTCGATAGATTGTAAACGCAAAAAGATAGCAATAGAACTTGTTGTTTTACGACATGAACAACAACCCCCTAGTGGTGGTCATAAAAGAAAGAAGAGCATCCTGCTGGTTTATTTCGTACTTTCTATTATCAGAGAAAGATACTTCTCTTTTAACACGCCAGTTTAAAAAAATTAAGAAACAGTATAGCAGAACATTTGCTTTAAAGGTTTTTCTAAAAGAAAGAAAAAATTATATATTATTTCTTACATTTTAAAAATAAATTTCAGTCTGAAACAAATATACAGAACTTCAATAGAGTTTTTGAGTAAATAATACATCGAACCGCAAGAAAGTTTATACCAACCTTTTGTATAATATAACAGGTTTGTAAATTTACAAAACCTCTTTTCTATAGTGTGCCACTGATTTCTCAAATAAAAGTACCTCCTATTTTTCACTTAAGAATAAATAGATACTTTTTTTTCATTAGGGAAATAAATTACTTTCTCAAAATTAGTACAAACTTTTAGGCAATGTTAACCAATTATACATTCTTTTTCCAAATGATTAGATTTCGATGATTAATTATTATTTATTGATTGAGGAATGTTAATACATAATCTAATTTCTGATTCACATTAGTCAAACTGTTGTCACGTTAAAAATTCAGGGATTTTAAAAAATTGTATAGAAAAGAGATTTAAAACTTTATACAATATCTCTATACTATAACACTCTTAATAATTTTTCACAATTTAAATAAACGTACAAAAAAACGGGTTTTAAATTGCCGGCGTTTTGGCAATCGGCCGTATATTGAATTCTCGAAAACCACGTTTCTAACAACTGTTGCTTCTAGAATTTGGCACAGAATCTCCTCTTAAATTACCTCTGGAGTGCTAAGAGATCTTTATCGACATTCAAACAGATAGCTATAAAAGAATTATGGCAAAATAAATCCTATTTTTCCAAAAGAGTCCAAAAGACTCTATCTCTTTAAAATAATAGAATATCGATAATCCATATTATTAAACCGATCAGTGTATACTATACTTTCAGAAAAGCAATATTTCAATCTTCAATTCAATTTCATGTAAGAATTCATATTAAAACTCAATACTAAAACTGTATACTTAAAAAATGTAATTAACCTTCTGACTTTATTTCCTAATTTCATAAATATTGGATTTTTAATGCAATTTTAAGAAAAATCGAATAATTCAATGTTTCTTGATGACGTAACAATTTTTTATATTAATTGATTGTAACCGTGGAGAATTTTGAAGAATTAATTAAAGGGTGAAAAGGCTTTATGCAAATCAAATAAAACAGTAAAAGCTCCAATACTAAGATTGGCTCTATAAATTGCCTTCAGAGACGCAGCAATAAATTATTTTTCACTTTGATAAGACCTCGTAAATTTATCTACTGTGTTCCACAATTATCAGAGTGTTTTAATGGATTTCATTATGAAGCGGATCATAATAAATGTTGAAATGTTAAATAAACAAAATTAAAATATGTTTTTACAAAATGGAAAAAAGTTGCATAAAAAGAAAGAATTAATATAAATATAAAGGTAGGATTTTGTGGAGTATTTAAAAACACGGGGTAATTAAAAACAGTCGATATTTTCGCTTAATATGCAAATTTTTAAATAAGTTAACCATCAAATTCTTTTTTAAATTAAGCGCAATAACAAGATTTTATTAATGGTGTATGCACTTGTTTAAAAACTTGTAAATTAAGCGCAAAAATCAACTGTTTTTAATTACTCCATGTTTCTAATTACCCCAACTGATCCCATTAAATTAATGTACTTTTTTTAATTATTAAGTCCTTCCTGCATAAATAAAACCGTATCTTCATCAACCTTTTAAGCTAAAGAAATTTCTAAGAAAATAAGAAAATATTTTATTGAGTAAAAAGAAAAAAATAAAAATATAATTTGAGGTTTATGATGCAAATTTTTTAATTTATCGCTGAATAATAGGATTAATTGAAATTTTTAACACTGAAAAAACGGAATTCTTACTTTAAGAATTTTTCATGGCTAAGGGTATAATAATTATAAAATAAGCAGAATATTCTTAAAATAAGAAGAATATTCTTAAGTTAAAAAGCATATTCTTAAGGGCATAAGAAACTATTCTTAATTTCAAAATATGCTTCTTAATTTAGGATGTACTTCTTATTTAAAGAATATTCTTCTTATTTTGAGAATATATTTCTATTCCTAATATAAGAATATTTTATTCTTTAATCGTCGACAAGAATAATTCTTAAATTATGAACCCCGTTTCTTCAGTGAAAACTTCGGAGCAACAGATGTTAGATTTGTTTTAAAAATTTACATTAAGTTGAAACCAATTAATCAAATAAAGGGTCAATTAAAATTTGAATCAATTGCAGTTAGTAATAATTAATTCTGAATCAATTAAAATTTGAAGCTATTAAAGATTGAATGGTTTAAATCTATCAAACATTAATTTGAAAAATTGTACAATTTATAATAATTAAAATAGTTAAAAATACATCAAAATTTGCATTATTAAAAATTAATTTTCAATAATTTAACATTTGAGTTTATTAAAAGTTTGTCAGATTTAGGTTTAAATCGAACAATTTTTTGATTTTAAGAAACTTTCAATGATTAAAACACAGTAAAAAGAGAATTTTAATTTAAGACTTTAACGAGCCCTGCTATATAAATGTTTATACAAAAAATACTATTTAAATCAAGATTAATTTACAATAATTACTTTATCTTTTTAAATTGATTAGTACTTCATATTTTGATGCAAATTTAAAGTTTTTAATTTTTTTGGCACAGTTTAGAGCAAAAGAAAAATCTGTAAAATAAGCAAACGCTGTCTTAAAAAGTTGGGTCTTAAAATAAGACAGCTTTTCTGTCTTAAAATAAGACTTTCTTTTTACAGTGAAGAAATATATTCAAATGGAAAGATTCTACGGAATATTCTACAATATTTCTGCAAATTTTTTCAAAAGCGAATAGAATTTATTCTTGCGGCAATCCGTACATGAGAGTCAAAATTTCTGAACTGGACAACCTAAAACTGACTTCTCAAATTTGCAATACTTTTATACATAATTTATTACAGCCTATAGTGGTAAAAAAACATTATAAGAATGTTTTTTAAAAAATTTTAATTTTTGAAAGAGTTATAAACAATTAAAGTTTGAAGCACCTTTTTACGAAATTCAGAATTGTTTTGCTGTTTTTTGATCAAATTGAATAATATATGGAAGAGACATAAAAAAATAGTGCCTCTGTTAATCACAAATAGAATTTTAAAAATTTGAATTTATTTATCCAAAGAAATTGTTAATTAGTTTTACAATTTTAATTTTAAACAACTTCTGGGGGAGGTATGAAAAAAATCCTAAACAGCAAAAATCTGTATTTTCTGCACTTTAAAGTTAAGCCATTTGCTAAATTTTTTTTTTAAATTAAAGTGCAGAAAACACAGATTTTTGCTGTTTTTGAATTATTTCCATACTTACTCCAGAAGTTGTTTAAAATTTGAATGTTGAATTAATTAACAATTTATTATGCATAAATAATCACGAATATTTAAAATTCTAATCGTGATTAACAGAGACACTATTTTCTTAAGTATCTACCAAATATTATTCAAGTTTATCAAAAAACAGCAGAGCAATCGTAAATTTCGTAAAAAGGTGCTTCAAACTTCAATTGTTCATAACTAATTAAAAAATTAAAATTTTTAAAAAAGCATTCCACGAATGTTTTTGTACCATCTGGCTGTAATCAATTAGGCATATAAGAATTGCAAATTTGAGAAGTCAGCTTTTGGTCTGCCAGTTAAAAAATTTTCACTCACATTTTCATAGGTGCGTTTCCGTAGAATCATTTCCTCCGGATCTTTAGGAAAAAAAATTTTTCTTCAATTGAAACTTTTTTTTCCTTGAAACAAACTTTTTCAGATTAGAAACCTTTCTTTAATCGAAACTATTCGTGATTAAAACTATTTTATTTGATTGGAACTCTTTTCGATTTAAGTAAATTTGTTTCAACTGAAGAAGATTTTTTCCTACAAAAAAAGTCGTCTTGCCTGTAAAAAATTAAAAATATTCAGATGCTTTCGCAAGAACTGAAAGACATTAAAAACTATTTTAAACGTAAAAATAGAAAAGAAGAACTTTTATTCTCCTTCAACATTCATTAGATTTTGCTTATTTGAGGAAGTATATAACTAAAGAATGGAGCGTCACAATGGCCATAATGGGGACGTGCTACACTGAGAAAATAAGTTGACTAAATACAACCAATTTTTGATTAAATTTAGCAGAGAGAGGTTGTTGATATAGCACCTGCAAAGCACTTAATTGATTTTAGCAGAGCATATGCTCCGGTATCCTAGAAGTTTGATTGTCATCGCCGGTGTTTTGTTTGTTTTGTCCCGAGGAACCCTAACCTAGAAATAAAGCTGCTTGGCTAGAGGCTTATTTTCTCAGTGTAGAAACGTTCGTTTATGGTAGATATATATATATATATATATATATATATATATATATATAAAGGGGGTGAAAAAATATAATACATGTAACCCTTTTCGTCTTCAACACATGGAAAAGAGAAGCTATTCGTTGTGACTTGCAACATTGCTCGTGGCTACAAGACCGAATTACCGAGGCCCAGGATTTCTAGGCCGATAACACACGGAGCTTCTTGACTTGGGGCTCAAGAGATAGCATCGAATCTAGATTTGAATCACGTAGCCCTGTTCTCTGGAGTTAGTGGAAGACAAGCTGACTACCACGCATGATTCTCCATTTTCTTCCCTTTCTCACCTTTTATAACCAGGGTCGGATTTTCTCAAGAACCTTAAATCCGTTAAAAATGGAAAATTCATGAGAAATATCAACAATTTTTTTTACTCAAAACTTCACAATCCTTTTATTTTTTAACTTTCAAACGAGCTTTTGCTTTCAAAGCGATTTTATTCACATAAAAATGGACCAAAAATGTGTACATGCTACTTCATTTAATTTATTTCATTTGAAAGAAAGTATTAATAGAAACTTAACCTTTTGGTGGGAATAAAAATAATATTTAATATCAAAATAATATTTAGGTAAATGAGTAAATGCTTTATTTTTATAGCATTGTGTGACAGTAAAAAAAAAAACTTCTTATCGGACTTAGTGGAAGTTGTAGGGAATAAAACGCTAAAAAGAATGTTATATATTAAATCTGTGATACACCCTCAAAATTTTGTTTTAGAGCCAAAAAACCGTTTTCAGGTAGACTCATGCACATCATAACTTGAAACTTTGCCATTTTTTATCCGAATCAATAATTTAATTGAAGAAGTTATTAAAAAAAAAAAGAATTTTAAATGCAAAAACATGAATTATTTTACGAACTTTAGATCAATTATAAACGTTATATTAGGTCAATAGATTCTTTTTGAGAAAAGGAATATAATTTTTGCAGACATTAAGTTAAATTTTCAGCATGGATAAATTTTTTTTGGCAAAAAACGATTTTTTTCGATGAAAAAAGGTGATCAAAAAAATTTGATTGGGTTTTTTTTTATAAATCCCTGTGTCTAAATTTAGATATTCATGAGCTTAATAAGTTATCCAAATTTTATTGAAATCCGTTAAGGGGTTCTCGAGATATCCTGGCGACAAAAAACGCTATACACACATACATACAAACACACACATCTGGACATTTGCTTAATAATGAAAATTTACGCTTTTTAGTTGAAAATGAGTCAATTTAGACTATTTTTTGGATAATCGAAAATCTTAACGATCACAAAGCTTTCTCTAGGAGGAAGCAAAATCTATAAAATAAATTGAAAAATAAAAATTCGAGAAAATGATTAAAAATGATAATAAAAATGCAAAACTATAGAAAATAATTACACTTTGAGAAAAAAAAGTGATGAGAGTATAAAATATATTTAAAATAAAAAAACATAATTGAAAAATGATGAAAGTAATAGAAAATTGAAATAAATAAGTAAAATTTGAGATAAGTATTTAGAAAATTTAGAAAATTAATTGAAAAACAATTGAAATCTTTAAAATTTGGAGAAAATGATTGTAAAATAATGAAAATAATTGTAAAATGAAAATAATTATAAATTAAATTTGAGATAAATAATTTTAAATTGAAGAAAATAATTACAATTTTGCAAAAAAATAAGTGATAATACTCCCATATGAGAAAGCCATATCAAAAACGAGATAAAAAAGTTTTATCGAAATTAAAGAAAATAATTGGAAAATGGTAAAAACAATAAAAAATTAAAGAAGAAAGTAATTGATATTTAAAGAATTAATTGAAATTAGTGATAATCAATTGGAAATTTAGAAAATAAAATTATAAAAAAATAATTAAAAATTGGAGGAAATAATTGCAAAATAATAAAAATATTTGAAAATTAAATAAAATAATTCAGATTTCAGGTAAATAATTGAAATAAGAAGAAAAAATAATTGAAATTTAAAAAAAATAAGTGATAATACTTCCTATATGAGAAAGCAAAATTAAAAAACTTAATTATAACTGAAGAAGATATTTGAAAAATGGTAAAAACAATTAGGCTTTAAACAAACTAATTGAAATTGAAATTGAAAATTGAAGAAAATAATTGAAATTTTAAAAAAAACTGATAAAATTACAAAATGAATTTGAAATTTAAAAAAATAATTGAAATGTAAGAGAATTAATTGAAAATTTAGAAAATTAATAAAAAATTGAAAAAGTATAATAGAAATTGTAAGAAAAATCGTTGAAAAATTATAAACGCAATTGAAAATTGTTGAAAATATTTGCAATTTAAAGAATTAATTAAAAATGGGGTAAAAAAGTAGGTAGAACAATAATAATAGATAAAAATAGAAAATAATAATTAAAATTTGTAAAATACTTAAATTAATTGAAAAATAATTAAAATATTAAAAAATTGGAGAAAATAATTTTGAAATGGTAAAAGTAATTAAAAATTTAAGAAATAATTAAAATTTTATAAAAATGTATTTGTAAAATTACAGAATATATTTAAAATATAAGAATAAGATAAAAAATAAAATAAATAAATAAATATAATTGAAATTTGTGATTAATAATTGAAAATTCAAGAAAATAATAGAAAAATAATTTTAATAATTAAGCATTGGTAAAAATTATTGAAATTTTAGATAAATAATTGAAAAATTTAGGAAATTAAAAAAAAATATTGAATATAATTTAAATTTTGAGAAAACTATTGCAAATTAGTGAAAATATTAAATAATTAAAGAAAATAATTAAAATTTGAGGTAAATAATTGAAAATTAAAGAATATAATAGAAACTTTGAAAAAAAAAGTGATAAAATATGAAATGAATTGGAAATTGAAGGAAATACGTTAAATATGAGAGCAATAATTGGAAATTGCAAGAAAAATTATAGAAAAATGAAATTAAAACCATTTAAATGATAATGACAATTGAAAAATGTGGAAAATATTTGAAATTTAAAGAATTAATTAAAAATTGAGATTAATAAGCCATCCAAGTGTTAAATGGAATTAATTAAGACAAGATTAATTAAGATAATTAATTAATTTTCACATAAACATTTATATAACAGGACTTGCTAAATTTAAGACACGTCTTAAATTAAGATTCTCTTTTTACAGTGTACAATTTTTAGATATTTAAGAATAATTTAATAATTATACATGTAACATTATTTAATAAAACTAATATTATTAATATTATTAAATTTTAATCTATCAGGTAATTCTTAAACTTTAAAAAGTGTTTCTTAACATTGCAAAAATACATAAAAATTAAAAAATAGTCAACATTTTGAATACCTCCCTCGTGGTGTCACCTTGTCGTGGTGAGGGGGCTTAGGACCGGCCAGGCGCTTGTCCTTCGGACGCCATCACTGGACGAGCTGTTCGGCTCTTCCCAGGACTTATCGACTCCCGATGCCTGGCGAGTTTGGGCACAGGGGAATGAACGGGACCCCGTTAATTCGGGTAGTCGCCGTTTTTCGAACCTGTGCGCTAGCTATCCTGTGCGGATGATGTTAATTCGGATTCCAAATGGGGGCTAACCATCTTTGTCAGCTGTGGACGACATGGGTTCTGGCAGGAATGGGACACTCCTGCCTTCTTGGTTTCTCTAAGTTGGTGTGGAGTAGCCTCGATCCAGGGTTGGCGCCCGATGGACCGGTTGTCTGTTCGGTCTGACCAACGACACCAAACTAGTAAAAATGGAAAGTGCGGATCAAAACACACTACCCCAGGCAGGCCCCTCTTCTGAGGGTGGTCCTGCCGTTGGTTCCGATCGGGTGAAAGCCCCGATGGCCAACGCTGGCTTCAAGGATTCTGGGGAGAGCCAATCTCACTTGCTGTCTAGTACAGCCGAAAATAGTATGGAGATCGATGACCAATTTACGTCGAATACGAGATTTTTGGAAATTATCGCCAACGAGTTGGCCGGTGTTCCAAAGATCTTCGAGGTCATAAAAAAGGGCATCGGAACCCAAAAAAATATAAAAAAGGAGGTCCAAAAAGGCATCCAAGACCTAGCGGACGTTTTTGATAAAATCAGCAAAAATTTGCGATTTGTCCAAATGCCGACCCAGAAGTCGGCAAAAACGTCCGCGAAGAATGGTCCTCAGGAAAAAATAGGAGTAGAAAAAAAGCGCCCGCGTATCGAGGGGGACAGCCCAGATGCTAGTCGCTCGATAGAACGGGAAAAGAAACTTAGACGCAGGGCCCCAGTTGCAGCGAATCTGGAGAGGGGGAAACCGAAAGAGCAGATTACTGCTCTGGCAAAACCTCCTGCCAGGACCTATGCAGATGTGGCACTAGGGTCAGCTCCTATGGAGAGCGACGGCTTTATACCCGTCAGAGATAAGAAGAAAGAGGCCAAGGAAAAGAAGGCTGCTGAGAGAAAGATCCAATTGGCGGAGAAGAAAATATCTTCTAAGCCGAGGATGACGGAGGCCGTCAAAATCTCAGCAGAGTCTTCGGAGGCCTACGACGAGATACTCCGCGCCATGAAATCGTCCATTAATCCGGACCAGTTCGGCGCAGAGGTACTTAAAGTCAGGAGGACCATCAAGAAGGAGGTCCTCATTGTCGTAAAAAAGGGAGGAAAGACCTCAGAACTTGCTGAAGCTCTTACTGCGGTATTGCAGAATAAGGCGGAAGTGTCCGCCCTAATTAACAAAAAAACCGTCGAGATCCGAGATCTCAACGAGACAACCACGGAAGAGGACGTTGTTACTGCTCTAAGGGCTAAGCTTGAGAACGCCCATCCGGACCTGACGTGTCGCCTTATCTCGCGTTTTGGCGGAATGAAGATGGCATTGGTCCGCCTACCAGAAGGAGAGTGTGATACTCTCCTGAAGATAGGCAAAGTCCGGGTTGGCTGGATTAATGCATCAATTAGGCAACACGTCGAAGTCCCGAGGTGCCAAAAGTGCTTAGGATACGGACACGGGACTCGCGCATGCAAAGGCCCCGACAGGGTTAAAAACTGTCGGAGATGCGGCGGCGCGGGTCACCTCGCCAAGGCCTGTAGCGTAAACGAGCCAAAGTGTATAACGTGCTCGGACTTGGGAAAATCCGACCTCGGACATTGGACTGGTAGCAACGCCTGCCCGGTGTACAAGCAGGAACTACAGAAGCTTAAAAAGGCAAAAGCCTAAAGTTTTTGCAGGTTAACCTGCACACAGCGAAGAAAGCCCAGGACCTGATGCTGGTGACAGCCAGTCAGGAGGGGATCGACGTTCTGTTCTGTAGTGAGCAGAACAAAAGAAACGATCTCGCCTGCTGGTACCAGGATTCATCGGGTAGGGCAGTCATTCAGGTCTACAATCCCGATTTGAGGGTAGACAAGTTCCTGGAGACGAGCAGTGGGTTCGTGTGGGTGGAAATTTCAGGTATACGCATGTATAGCTGCTACTTCTCACCCAACGACCCACTGACAACCTTCGAAGCGGAGATAGACGAACTCGAGTCGAGCCTGCGAGAATCCAGGCTGGATGTTCTCGTCACAGGCGACTTCAATGCGAAGTCGCCAGACTGGGGCGAGACAAGGCTCGACAATAGAGGAATTCTAATCGCAGAAATGGTCTCCAGGAACAATCTGATGGTTGTTAACCAGGGCCATAAATGGACGTTTAGGAGAGACCATAATATCGGATCAATTATCGATCTAACGATAACAACATCTCTCCTAAACAAGCGCATTACAGACTGGCACGTCTCTGAGGATCATACCGAAAGTGATCACCAGTATATTAAGTTTTCAGTCTCAGGAGGAGACACACCTAGAGCAAACAAGCAGGCTGCTTACTGTAAGAAAGGCCCTAGGTGGAACATTAAGAAACTACACGTCGAAAAGTTCGGTCGGTCCCTTGAAGAATCCCGCCTCATTGAGGAACTTGGATGGGTGAAGAGACCGAACAATCTGGAAGGGGAGGTGCGGCCGGTGATGAACATGATAATCGCCGCATGCGACGCGTCAATGCCGCGTCGTAGAAGTACCACTCCCAGAAGACGTAATGTATACTGGTGGTCAGAGGAGCTGGCCTCTTTGCGAAAAGCATGCGTCAGAGCAAGAAGGATATACACCCGCTCTAAGGGAGATCCTATGCTAAAGGACGCATATATAGAGGCCAAGAGGATCCTCAGAAAGGAAATTCGAGCTTCACAGCGAAGGGGTTGGAAGACCCTGATCGAGGATGTCGAGAAGGACCCATGGGGTCTGGGCTATAAAATCGTCACCAAGAAATTGGTAACGAAGCAAAAGACCCCCGGCCTGGACAATCCCGATTGGGTGCGTCAAATAATCAGGGCCTTGTTTCCACCAGCAGAACCATGGCCTAGGATGGACTGGAGTGACTGTCAAGTCCGTGAGGAGGAACTCTTCACTCTTGCAGAGCTCCACCAAGCCGGCAGAAGATTAAAGCCAGGCAAGGCGCCTGGAATCGATGGGATAAGTAACGAGATACTTAAACAAGTGATCGTTGCTTCACCCCAGATTCTCTTAGATTGCTTCAACAATTGCCTAAGAAGAGGAGAGTTCTTCCGGGACTGGAAACGACAGAGGCTGGTCCTCCTAAGAAAAGGTAACAAACCTCTAGATAATGTCTCATCTTACAGGCCAATATGCCTGTTAGATACGATGGGCAAACTTCTGGAGGACATGGTTCTGCAGAGGATGCAGCTCCACTTAAATGGAGAGAATAGTCTATCCGACTACCAATTTGGTTTCCGTAAAGGCCTGTCCACAGTAGATGCCATACAAAAGGCAGTGGACCTAGCCAAGGAAGGAAAGGACAAATTGGGTCCGGGGAAGAAGAAGAGCTTCTGCGCTTTAGTAGCTATAGATATACGCAACGCGTTTAATACCGCTAAATGGGAAGATCTCATCAAGTCGATGAGAAACAAAGGAATACCGCCCTACCTGTTGCGGATAATGAATAATTATCTTAGCAACAGGTGGGTAATATACGAGGGGGACACCTGCACTCTGAAGGAAGAGATGCAAAGAGGTGCCCCTCAAGGCTCGAGGATAGGACCATTCGTATGGAACGTCTCGTACGATGACTTCTTGCGAATGGGTCTACCCGAAGGTGCGGTGATCATCGGCTTCGCGGACGACGCGTTGATCGTATGCTCTGCCGAAACTGCAGAAGAGCTCGGAATCTTGGTGAACGAATGTCTGCGACGAACAAAGAGCTGGCTGGATGCCAGAGGCCTTCAAATGGCCCTGGACAAAACTGAAGCGCTCATGGTCACAGACAGACGTGGTTACGAACTTCCCCGGATCGAAGTAGACGGATTCGAGGTCAAGTGGAGCACGCATATAAAGTATCTTGGTGTACAACTTGACAAGTTTTTGAACTTTAAGCACCACATTGCTGTGGCTTCCCACAAAGCTGCAGAATGTGCACTAAATTTAGCCCGTATAATGCCGAACGTCGGTGGGCCTTTTGAAAAGAAAAGGAGATTGGTGGCGAGTGTGTTCCACTCAAAGCTGCTTTATGCAGCACCAGTGTGGGCTCCCTCCCTGCGAACAGACAGAAGCAAGACCATCTTGGAGAAGATACTGTCCGTGCAAAGGATTATAACCAAGCGTATAATCTCTGCCTATAGGACAGTATCTGCGAGTGCTGCTCAGGTCCTTGCCAGCGTCCCGCCGGCAGATCTTTTGGCGCAAGAAAGGGAGGAAATTTTCCTCCTTTTCAAAGATAGGATGTCCACCCGTTATACGGATGACAATAGACCCAGCAAGGACCAAATTCGCCGAGATGCGAGAAGCAGACTCGTCGATAGATGGCAAGCAAGATGGAGCGGGGATGAGAAGGGTCGATGGACACATCGGCTCATACCTACACTCGCCACCTGGATAGACCGAAAGCATGGAGTAGTCTCGTACTACCTTACCCAAGCGCTCTCGGGTCACGGGTGTTTTAACTCGTACCTGGAGCGCTTCAAAAGAAGACAAAGTTCAGAGTGTGCGTACTGCAAATCCCCAAAGGATGACGCAGAGCACACACTCTTTATATGCGGACAATGGAACGCTCAGAGACAGGTCATGTTCGCCGGTGTAAACTGCGAAGTTACACCGGAGAACATGATCCTGTTAATGATTGAGTCCAAAGAGAATTGGCGGCACATCGAGACCTTCATCCAACATGTTATGAGGGTTAAGGATCTCCATGGCCGCCAACAAAGGTAGTTCCCGTAGGTCGAGGGATGATATCGTTTAGGCGATAGAGGCGGGATATAAGACCACTCCTGAAGGCGATACGTCAGTAAACTGGCTCTACCTGGGAGTGGTCTTAAGGTCCCCAAATAAGGGTGTGTTTTTAGCGGGTCGGCAGAACATCGCCACCCCCGCATAACCCTGTAGTACGGGCTACAGGGTACCTGAAGGCAGGTTTTCACATCCTACGCAAAAAAAAAAAAAAAAAAAAAAAAAAAACATTTTGAATACGAGGAAGAACATAAGGAAAAACTGTTTACACAGTCAAAATTTAATCATGTTACTACAAAATTAAAGGTAGAATAACTTGTACAATTTTAATCGAATTTTATTTAATCTGGGGTCATTTGAAACTGCATTTATTAATCTTTTGATATGCATTGAGAGAAAATATAATTTTAATAAGATAAGAGATTTAACTTATCTTCAAAGTTGAAAAATCAATAAAAGAATGTAAATTTTTAATGAATTTCGGTCTACATCTTCATGCAATGCAAAAAGTAGGTATCATAATTTAAGATACATTTGTAGTCACTTTTAAGATGTTTCTGAAAAATTAGCAAAAGTATCTTAAATGCATTAGTTTTTTAAGATGGAAGCTGAAATATAAGATACTTTAAACGTTAAAAGTGACTTCAATGCATTTTTAAATGTTTCTTTTTACAGTGTAAATTTAAATGATAATATAGAAATTCTTATACTGATGACAAGCGAGTATTTTAAACTTTTAAACAAAAAAAAATTTTTGATTCAAATAAAAAATGGCGAAGTTTTAAGGTATGATGTACTTGAATCTATCTGAAAACGGTTTTTTGTCTTTGAAACAAAATTTTGAGGGTGTATCAAAAATTTAATATATACCATTCTTTTCAGTTTCTTATTACCTTCAACCTTCACTAGGTCCGATAAGAAGTTATTTTACTTTTTTATATTAAAGTAACACAGTGTAATTAGAAAAATGAAACTTTTTTAACTTTTTTAACCTCCCCTACTGGATTATTTGTTTTGGTATTAAAATTCCACTTATATGCTTGGTTCAGATTAAAAAACTTAAAAATACGGAAAACTCCTTCTTCTGCAATATTACCATAATTAATAATAAATAAATTTTAATTTAATTAATTTCAAGTTTTAAGTTGGAGAAAGTTAAGTTTGTATTAGAGACGATAATTTTTTTTTTCCTACGTATTTTTCTTCCCTGAATCCGAATTCAAAGTCAGAATAACCAGATTATTTTTGTCGTGTTGTTCAGCATCGTTTTAAGATTATCTAAAAAAATTTAGCCAATCTGGTTCTTCTGACTTCTGATTCGGATTCAGCGGAGACAAATACTTACCTTAATAAATAGAATAATTGAAAAATAAAATAAATAAGGGAAGACGTATATTTTTATTTTAGTGGTTAGTCATAAAAAATAATACTCACCATTTTCAACGTAATAACTCGTCTCGTTGTAACGTTCATCTGTGAAACCTGGCCTTTTCGCCTTAAGCGCTTTGGTTTCCAATTTTGCCTGAAATCAAAAGTGCTGATGAATAGATGAATGAAATGATTGTTTTTCATTATTGTTTTATTTTCTTATAGCAAAAAAAAAACCGCGTCCTATTAAAATTGAAAGCTTTGAATTTGCATGGAAAATACATTCAACAATAAATTTAATTTCACGCGTGGTATTAAAAAAAGAAAAAAATATTAATCGGAATGTTTCTATAAATGAAATTTCTGTAGATTATAGAAATTTGAAGTAGGTAGTAACTTAAATTAACCAAATATTAAGTGAAAAATAAAATAAAATTTTATAAATTATTTCTACAATAAATACAATTTTTTTTTTCAGTCCAGACGTTAAAAACATAAACTTGGTCGAAAATAGACCACTTGAAGTGAAAATTTCTTGACTGAAGCGAAGCAATAAAACAATAATGGTCCGAAAGTGCTTTAATTTTCCATTCGTAAGAAATCGTTTATAATTTTCAGGGGAACTTGTCTCCAAGATATTTCTTGTTCTAACGCAGTAAAGATTAATAATTCTTAAAACTCTTTCAGCTTGTTCAACTTTGTTCAGCTCAACCGTGAGTGAAATGAGAGCCATTCGAGAAGAAGTTTTGACGTCTTCTTAATTGTGCCATTTAGCAGAACACCCTTATTTTAGAAGAAGGTATATTAAGTGAGACAGAATTTTTTTCTTCTTTTTCTTAAACAAAAAAAGAAAGAAAGAAAGAAAGAACAAAGAAAAGAACAAAAAAAAAGTTAACGAAAGTCAATGGCGGGGAAACTTTATTTCGAATTTTTTCTCTTTGGCGTCGGCCGGCGTCGTGTTGCACTTACTAGACGCTTTGTCGTAGCAACATATAATTGGAATCACTGGACCGTTGGCGTCGGTCGTTTCGACTAATTATCATCCTGTTAATTAAAACGTACTGGTTGGTACGAGCATTTGGATCCATTATCATATAATACACCTGGTCCTCGGTCACATTCCCAACCCTCTAAAATCTTCTCGTTGAATGATGACAATTAAAATACATATTAAAAACGAGAAAATTCCCAAGAATTATTTCAGCTCGTTGTAAACTGTTCATTTCAATGATGCCCTTCTAGCCTAAATTTATGAATATTTTTTTGTATTTTTTATAATGATTGTTTGATTTTATAATCATTAGGTGGTTCATTGAAAAAGAGGCAAATAATTTTTAAATTATACCAACATTCCACACTGGAAAACTTTGTAGATTATTATTTGCTAAACTCGCGATTCATTATCTTAAAATACCCCTTCTCAAATTTTCTTAAAACCCATATGAAAAGTAAGGTACGATTTTATAGTTTCTAATTCCTTTGAATTTATTATGAAAGTTTTTTTTTAATTGAGGAGCACTTTTTCAAAAGTTGATAAATCCATTTTTCAAAAAAGTTGAGATAATTAAAAATTTAACATATTAGGAACCTTACAAATCGATCTGTCACTGTTAAATTCAAGAAAACAATTTATTACCAAAGAATTTTCAATTTAAAAAAAAACTTGGACTTAACCAAGATGATTTAAAATTTTAATTTTTTTCCTAGAATAAATTACAAAAACCTTTAAATTCTTTTATTACTATAAACTTTAATTAAAAATAAATCTCCTTAAGTGCAAAAAACATTCGTATATAAATAATTTCATATATTTTTTCTACTTTATAATTAACGCTAGGGGTTAGGTGCGAAACTGCATTTGTTTAATTTTCTCGAAATAACAAAATGTGGATTTATCAACTTTTGAAAAAGTACTCCTCAATTAATGTATTTTCTTTAAAAATTAAAAAAACAAAAGACGCCGAATCTGGCTTCGGTAAATTAAACTTCATTTTATGACAGATTTTTCAAAAACACATATTTTATAAAATTTTTATCCATAAACTAATCGAAAGAGCATTAAATTCTTTTTCAAAATAGTGCATAATATATTATCAATGATTTAAATTTAATCAGATTAATTTTATTTAAAAAGAACCTTCTTTTGCGATCGTTTTTTTTTAGGTGCAATTGTTTAAATTAGAATGCCTCATAAGTTTATTAACAATAGATGATCTCTTTTTTTTATCAAAATTTAATAGTCAATTAAAAAAAAATCGTCCATTGTGGATGAAAGAATTAAGTAGATTTTTTTAGGTATATTTTGAAAAAAAAAAAAAAATTATGTGTTAAAAACAATGTTTAATACGTAAATACTGATCCCACAAGTAGTGAGGAAATTTTTGGATTCTTAAGTAGGCGCCAAAAATAATTCTTAAAGTAAGAATACTGTTTTCTCAGTGGGAGCTAATAAGTTAAGGAAAGTGACCTTAAAATTGTATGATACAAGTGTTATTTAACATTAAAATTTATACAATAAAAGCACATTTATAACCTCACGCAATTCCTCTGCTGGTGGTAATTTCAACATTGTTATATCAATGAAGAAATCTCCCGATAATCCGCATATAAAATGTATCGCCACAAATTAATGATTCAAATGTAATTACATGCACCATTAACCAACATACGATTTTCTACGGACTCCATTCCATAAATCAAAGCAACATTTATAGTTGAATATTTTAATGTGATTTAGTATTGTATGACCTGTAATTAGATAACACAAAAAGCAGAAATTTTCATAAGTGTCAAAAGCTAATGGTACATTAATTAGAAAAATTAATAATCTTGGATCAAGTATAAATTATGCTTATAATCGGTCCTGATATAAAATATTATAGACTTAAAATTTTGAGGTTATGTTGAACCTTTTAGGGCAGTCAATATAAACATATTTTTATCCTTGGCAAAAGAAATCTTTTCTCCCCGTGTAATTTCAATATAGCAGTTACAGGTCAACTAACTAATAATTTTAGAAAATATAACATCTATTTTATTGACAGAGATAATAATTTTATTAGCTAACGAAAGTGCGTACATTTTCATATTTATTATTTAACTAATAAAACAGGTAAAGGTAACTATAGCACGAATCTAATAATAAAAATATAAAACAAATAAAAACTATGCTTTGCTTGTATTCAATTTCAAAATGTAAAAAATCAAATTCAAGAGGATTTAAAAGAATCGTTAGAAACTTTATAACACCCTTGAAAGTAGTAAGAAAAGAAAAGAAAAAAATGAGAAAAGAACGTTCGCTTTAAGACCGCGGAAAAATAAGGGATTTCCTACCGCACTTGAAAATCATATTTTAAATAATCTTTTTAAAAAATAACCATATTTTCAGCATAAAGCAATGTCCTCTTTTTCTCGGGTAGGAGAATAGAACCTAAATCCAGTAAAATTCTGCAGTGAAAGTAGAAATATGGAGTTTATTCCGACAAGTGCATTAATCTTAGTTCCAGAACGATGAACTAAATTGTAAAAGGAAAGGGCAAACTCGGACATAATCGTTTATCAATGAATAAGAGGCGCTAGAGTGAGAGAAAAGAACTCCATTGTCAAGAGCATAATTAGTCGTTATTCCTTCTTGGAGTTTCTATTGTGTATTGCATCTGACAGTTTCGATAGGTAAGAAATAAATTAACAAAACAATCTACTCATTTGCCTTTACCTTTTTTTTGTAATCTCGGATTTTGTCGATTGCAAAAAGTGCCCTGTACAAATTCTTTTATCGTCGAGCTCTGGTCTCAGGCTGTATCGACCAGCAACCCTCAAAGCATCTCTATATTTTTCTGTTCTATTAAAAGTTTTTCATTCTCCATAAATTTAATTTTTTTTCTCTCATTCTTGAAAGAAAACAATTAAGGAAGTTCTATCGTAAATCGAATAATCAAACAGATTTTGATCAAACTCTGGTGTACTGCTAGATAAAGTTTCTAAAATTTTGTAGTTAAATTTTTGAGACCTGTAGGTTCTTGGGAAAGAAGTTATGATCGATTTATTTTTTCATTGTTTAACAATAAACCGATATTGTATTTAAAAGAGGACAATAGGTTCCTGTGAGAGTTGCAATAAATTAATTTGTTAAAATATTTCACGTTTTACACGATACAGTTCAGACGTTCTGACATTTTAAAATGTTGATTTTGATCGAAATAAAGTTAATAAAGTTAATAAATTCAATTGTTTAATTATATATTAGTAAAATTAAATTTAAACCTAACCTCAAAAAAATGGTCTCTGTTTTGACTAGTATCGTCATACGAAGAACCTCCTTAACACGTTTTAGTTGAGTTTTTCAAAATGTAGCGAAATTTTGAGGATACTTTAACTCTTCATAGTCCAAAAATTTATACGAAATAGAGATTTAAAGTAGAAGCAAATTCAATACAATTTAGCTTCTACTTTGGTGTTCTTATTGGAAGAAATTTTCCGTTTTCGCTATGAGAGCGAAATTATACAAATTATGAATAGTTTCTTTAGGACTTTTCAACAAAATTGTTACATATCGTCAATTTATGAATGCTTACGGATATTTTTATGTACTTTTCATTTGGTTAAACAATTTATTATTGTTAAATGACAGGCTGATATTGATTTAAATTATTGGGTCAGTTGCATTAAAATTATGATTTAAATAAAAAAAAACTTTACAATTCTCTTGATGTCCAATACTGCATGTAAAAAATCGCAAACCATAAAAAAAAAAACACAAATTTGTGGATAAATCTTAAAAATGTTAATTTTAATATTTTAATCTTTATAAAATTTAAACAATTGGGCTAATACAGATAATCAAAATACCCACACGCTTTACATATTTTTGGTATGAAGATAGCAAAAAATAGTATCAAATTTTTATATCTTTAAGTCATTATAATTTTAATAAATTCCAAACGTCAATTAACTAATCTTCCAATTTGTTCAAACTTTTAAATTTCAACTAATTCAAATTTAAATGCACATTAATTAATGAAAAATAATTAAATAATATTAATTATTTTCCATATGCACAATAACATTTTTTTTAGGTCTTACAATATTTCTAATTCTTCTTTCTTTTCTAATTCAGTTTCATTTTCGAAACTGTTTCATTTTTATCTTATAATTTCTTATTGTTACAAAATTTTAAGTTTTTTTCTCCTTTTACCTTTGATATTTTTTGTTGTTTTGTTTGTCATTTTATTTTAAGATTTTCTTCAGTTTTCTTTTTTTTATGCAAATTATTTAATATTATTTTACACAATTCTGTTATAACATTCACTGAAAATTCTATTTCTTTGAGATTCATAATTTTTTTCATATTTTTAAAAATAAATACCCCCATTTTTTATAAATTTATTCAATTTGTTTTCATATCTTATCTATTTTTTGCGAGATTTTTTGCAAACTTACTTATTCTTTCATAGAATTTTTAGATTTTCTTTATTTTTCTAAATTTATTATTGAACTTGCTTTAAGTGTAATATTGTAAAAACGTTTTTGGGGGACGTATGATTAAGTTCTAAAATTTATTATTTAGAATTTTCATTTCATAGAATTTTATGATATAGAATTTTCTTGTAGCCGAAATTTTACATTTTCGAATTTGTTTTCAATAGAATTTAAATGAATTCGAATTTTTACCTAACTGAATTTTTAGGTCACCGAATTCATAGGTCACCGAATTCATATTTATTAGAATTTTCATTTAAAATGATTTCTTTTTATTATGAAATGGATGTTTCATCCGTATATTGTTTAATAAATAAAGAAATAAATAAATTTCAATTTAAACAAATTTAAATTCAGAAAAATTTTCATTTTACAGAATTTTAAGTTAATCGAATTTTTAAATGACAGAATATTCATTTGTATGAATCTTCATTTGTCCATAACTGTATTAATACGAATTGACATCTGATAGAAAACTTAAAAGGTAGAATGTTCATTTTTTAGAAATTGCAAAGGGCCGATAAAGCATCTGACAGAAATATTTTGGCGCGAATTTTGAAATTGACCAATGGGAATTTTTTTGATATTTTCTGATTGGTCAATTTTAAAATTCGCGCCAAAATATTTCTGTCAGATGCTTTTTCGGTCATTTGCAATTTCTAACAAATGAAAATTCTAACTTCCTTTTAAGTTTTCTATCAGATGTCAATTCGTATTAATACAATTTCGGACAAATAAAGATTCGTACAAATGAATATACTGTGTCATTTAAAAATTTGATTAACTTAAAATCCTGTAAAATGAAAATTCTTCTAAATTAAAATTTGTTTAAATTGAAATTCTTTTAAATGAAAATTCTGTTAAATATGAATTCGGTGACCTAAAAATTCTGTTAGGTAAAAATTCGAATTCATTTAAATTCGATTGAAAAAAAAATCGAAAATGTAAAATTTCGGCTACAAGAAAATTCTATCTCATAAAATTCTATAAAATAAAAATTCTAAATAATAAATTTGAGAACTTAATCATAGGTCCCGTTTTTGGTTTAATTTGACTAAACTTTTGTTTTTGAAGCATTTTTAAATTTCTTTTGTCGGCTTTTTAGTTATCTTAATATATTTACATTTTTTTTATTTTCTTTTCATTAATTATAATTTTTTAGTAGATTCCAACCAAATTTTATTATTGTTTGTACTTATTACATTTTTCTTACAATTTGTTAGGCTGAGGAAAAAAATTTTCTCCATTTTCTTCCAATTTATTTAATTTTCTGGATTTTCACTATTTTTTAAATTAATTCTGTAATTTTTGTCTTAATTTTTCCATTTCTTAGAAACATTTTTCCTTCTTTTAAAAAGTTTAGTTTTTATCTTTTTACGACTTTTTAAATTTTTCAAAATTTTATTCATTCTTTTTTTATTCAATTTGTAAAATAATTCTCTAATTTTTTTAATTTTAAAATTTTGTTCTCTTTAGTAATGTATTTCAACGTTTGTTTTAATTATCTTTTTATTTATTTTTTTAATTTAAAAAAATGGCCGTCAATAGTATAATTTTTTAAAAAGAGTTTCTACTTTTTTATATATTTTTATGGCACTGTTTCATTCTTGTGTTGTTGTCTTAATTTTTTCTTCATTTCTTTAATAATGTCTATGACATTTTTTATTTAAAAGAATTTTCTCATTTTTTTAAAAGGGTTGTTGTTTTATTTTCTTAAGTTCTTGTATTTTTTATAATTTATTATTCTTTCGCTGCTTAAAAAGACACACATTTTCCCTAATTTTACAAAATATTGGGCTCTGGTTAGATAATATTTTTTCCTCTTAAGAACGAATCAGAGTAACAATAATTAAAGAAAAAGTTAGTCCAACTCCCGTTTTTCGTATAGGTTAAATAAAAAAGTATATTTCAATGGAAAAAATGATTGAGTTTCACTTGCAGGTTTTAAGTAGAAACAAAATTTTCATTTCTTTATAACTGGGAATGAGGAGCTTTAAAAGAGCTGCTAATTTTATAATAATTCAAAAAACATGATTATTTCTTTAAAAAAATTAATCTAAAATTTAATGAAATAAAAAAGTAAAATAGTATTTTTCAATTTTTTTTTAAATCAAGTAAGTCGCTTGACTCTTGGAGTGAAATTTTCTGCGTTTGTGCACATAAGGATAACCAGTTCGAATAATTCAAGTTAAAAAGATCTTTTTAATCAGTTCAAGAGATTCTAGAGAAAAGTGTGCGAAAGCTTAAACGAATCGTGGCAGATGAAGAGCTTTTAAAAGAAGTGAGTCTTAATATTTAAGTTAAATAACTATACCCTTGATTTTATGTATCTTTTTTCAGGGAAAAGATACTTGAATCTAGAATAGTGAATCTAACTTTCTGTAAATATAATTAATTTGATTCAACTTGTCAGATTACAGGTGAACGTGTATAGTTAGCAGTGATCATTAGTGAAGTTAAGTTAATTATACAAAACTAAATTTCGAGTAGATTTAAGGTCCTTTATATATAGATATATGTATACATATACATATACATATTCGTTTGATAAGAACTTGAAAAATGTTGTCAGTATAAAGTAGGAAAACGGAGTGTAATAAAACTCAGCATAGCATGGCTAATTTATGACAGCCACTATACGAATAGCAAAGCTCAGAAACTTTTTGCCAAGTACCTACTGTAGGAAGTTTCTAGCAAGTAATTGGGCCATCAATGGCTAATTTGATATAAGGTTATTAGATTATTAATCTGAATTCCTTTCTCCTGTAAAATTAGAAACTTTATAATAATCACAGTGTGGAGGAAAGAATTATAAGAAGCTTCTTGTCACACTAATTATAAAATAAGAAATGCCAGAGTGACATTAAAATTTAAAATATAGGTGAAAAGGTGAATTATTTCTTTTAAATGGATGACAAAATATATTTTGCGTCAAATAGATTTTAATTATTATCATTATTTTTATCATTATTATCATTATTATTATTTATGCACTTAGATTAATCAAAATTTTAATTGGTCCTATATTTTCCCATTAATTCAAAGTTTAATTACCATAAATCTCAATATATTGAAAGTTAAATTAATACATTTTTCCAATGATCTACATTTTACATAATTTTAATCGAGGATTCAAATTAACAATAATGTAAAAAAATGTCGAGAGATTCAGTCGATCAACAATATTAATTTATATTCAATCAAAGTAGCTTAAAATTGCAGTAAATGCAGAATTAAATTAGTCAAAATTATTATTTCTATTATTTGTTTATTATTATCCGTTCAAAATGCAATTCAATCAAGTTAAGCTATAATTCAAATTTCAATGAACATAACTTCTATCGTCGAAACTTCCACTAATCCAAATTTAAATTGATGCTACTTTTAATTGACTCCAATTTCAATAAATTCAAGATTTAAATAATTAAAGCTTATATAATAATATAAATTTCAGAAGTCTGTAACATTGATCAAATTATATTTGAATCTACTGAAGTTTTCGAAAATTTAAACTTTATTTGGTAAATATAACTTTCAAGAGATCTTGATATCTATCTTATCAAATTTAAAATTATTCTTATTTAGATCGATAAGACCAAACTTTAAATTCTCGAATTTAATAAATGTAGGTAAATTTCCAATTAAAAAATTAGGTACTAATAAAATTATAGTTCAAAATTTTATATAGATTTACTATTTATACTAAATTTATACATTATATCATTGCGATAGATTCAGTTTTGAACAATGTTTATTAAATTAAATTTTTCCTAGTTCAATTTAACATTGCTAAAAACTGAATCAAACTGAAATGATTCGAACTGACCTCGTTTCATCATTGAAAATTTCATTAACTTCCGAGTTCAATGTTTGTTCCGATTTGTCTTTTGGGCCAAATTTAGCGTTAAATTGAAAATGTGATGTAGGGGAAGTCTTATATCAATCTGTGACGAAATTAGAGGAGAGATAGGATAGAAGTAACAAAAATTCCTGACGAAATATACGGACTGTTTGACATCAGTTGAAATTACTTGATGTTCGTTGAGTTTAATTAAATCTATTTGAAGTTACGAAGCCAGATGCCCGCTGTTAATATTCACACAATTTTTTATCCAATTTAACATTACGGGACTTTCAAGAAGGAAGTAATGTTAATTATGAGAAATAATGAGAAAAGAAATAAATCTGTGAACTGGAGGACTGTGTTAAAATTAATTGACAAAAAGTATTAAAAAATATGAAAGATATTTAAAAATTTTGTAAAACGTATAAAAAGTGTATAAAATGAATTAAAAAGTACAAAAAAGTATAGAAATTATTAAAAAAAAAAATGTAAATTTACCAAAACTATAAAAAGTTAAAAAGTCCGTAATAGAAGAATGTAAAAAGTATATTGACAAAAGTAATGAGGATGATGAAATATAAAAATTTGTCTGTGACAATTTGTAAGATTAAATCAGTTTTTCGGACATTAAATTTTCTCATTTCCGGTATAATAGGAAGGAATTGAGCGAACTTCAGTAAAAACAGGAGTATGGTTGTTTTAAAGTATATCGGGGGTAGAAACTAACATCTCAAGACTGTTCGTCGTTTAACTTGTGTTTTCTTCCTACACATTCCTTGCAAAAACAAGCATGGCTCTTCATCATAGCAACAAGTTTCAAGAAGATAGTTTCCACCACATTAAGAAATTCGACATTTTCAAGAATGCGGGTAGAATCCCCTGAACAAAGTGGGTCAGATAAAAGAGCAATAAGAAAAAATTTCTTTTTGTATAAATTCTAATTTAACATATGGGAAAATCAGGACTTTTCTTTTTATTGCAATTCTTCTGAAACTAAAAATCCTTTATAGGGGTCGTTCATATACCACGTGGACAATTTTTAATCACTTTTTGATCCCCCCTCTACCCTCGTGGACAATCGTTGACTTTTGGCGAAACCCCCCTGTCCCCCTCTAAATGTCCACGTGGACTTTCTTTTGAAAATAATATGATTTTCTATGTTATGAGAAATTATAACTATAAAGAAGGATTCTGGTCATAAAATGGTAAATAAATTAATATTTAATACTTATTAGAAATATTTTATTGAAATCCGTTGAAGCTTTTTAGAAATAACCTGACGACAAAATCAAATAAAAATTAGAGACAATGATTAAAAATGATAATAATAATGCAAAACTATAGAAAATAATTACACTTTGAGAAAAATAAGTGATGAAAGTATAAAATATATTTAAAATAAAAAAAACATAATTGAAAAATGATGAAAGTAATAGAAAATTGAAGTAAATAAGTAAAATTTGAGATAAATATTTAGAAAATTTAGAAAATTAATTGAAAAACAAATAAAATCTTTAAAATTTGGAAGAAATGATTGTAAAATAATGAAAATAATTGAAAAATGAAAATAAATATAAATTAAATTTAAGATACATAATTTAAAATTTAAGTAAATAGTTAAAATTTTGAAAAAAATAAGAGATAATACTTCCCATGTGAGAAAGCAAAATCAAAAAGTTTAATCGAAATTAAAGAAAATAATTGGAAAATGGTAAAAATAATGAAAAATATAAAGAAAATAATTGTTATTCAAAGAATTAATTGAAATTAGTGATAAACAATTGGAAATTTAAAGAATTAATAAAAAAAATAATCACAAATTGAAGAAAACAATTGCACAAAAAATAAAAATATTTGAAAATTGAATTAAATAATTGAGATTTCAGGTAAATAATTGAAATACAAATAAATGAATTTTAAAGAAAAGAATTGAAATTTAAGAAAAAAAAGTGATAGTACTTCCAGTATGAGAAAGCAAAATCAAAATTAAAAAATGTTTTTAAAATTAAAGAAAATAATTGAAAAATGGTAAAAACAATTAGCATTAAAGAAAGTATAATTGAAATTTAAAGAATTAATTGAAATTTGAGATAAATAATTGGAAATTTGGAAAATTCACTAAAAAATAATTTAAATTTTAAGATAACAATTGCTAAATAATGAAAATATTTAAAAATTGAAAGAAATAATTAAAATCTGAGGTAAATAATTGAAAATCGCGCGCGTCATTGTCTGTCTTATCTTTGAATCAGCACGGTTGTGTATCTAAAAGGTCAACTACCACAAATCTAGTAACAATTACCCAATTTATTAATGATGCACTCTCTGCTGATTCACAGGTGGATGTAATCTATACGGACTTTACAAAAGCATTTGACAAGGTTGATCATAAAATTTTATTTTCTAAACTAGCTAAATTAAATGTACCTGGCAACCTTCTCACTACTTTAAGAAGTTATTTAACTAACAGAATTAACATTGTACATACAATATGCGGGTTATTCCTCCCCACCCTTTATATCCTATTCAGGTGTTCCTCAAGGATCAGTTCTAGGTTCCCTACTTTTTACAATTTATATAAATGATGTACCAGATTTTCTGGATGTTGAAAACCTTTTGTTCGTTGATGATTTCAAGCTGTTTAAAATGATTGCCGATTTAAATGACGCCATACTGCTACAAAAAAATGTCGACCAACTTTGCAATTGGTGTTTGTTGAATAAGCTTGAAATAAACCCCATGAAATGTAACATTGTGTCCTATAAGAAAAAAGACAATCCATATATCTTCGATTATAACATAAATGGTGTTATTATACCAAGAACTAATAAAATTCGAGATTTGGGAGTTATTTTCACATCTAACTTATCTTTTAATGATCATTTGTTATCAGTTCGCAATTCGGCAAACAGTGCTTTGGGTTTTCTAATTAAACAAACAATCAACTTCACACTGAGAAAATGAGACATGACTGAGTACTGTCCGGACAGGAGTGGTTCCTGTCCAAATAAAAAATTTTAATTAGACAGCCCTCATTGCTTTCTGGACATGAACCATTCCTGTCTGGAAAGGACTCAGTAATGTCTTGGACATTAATGAAATAGACAGTAGTGAACCCTGTCTAGACAGGAATGGTTAATGTCCAGACCTGAATGATAACTCTCCGGTGGTGAATTTGAAAGAAGGTTATAAAATGTAATAGACGTCATTCAAAAAAATGTACATTTGGACAAGACTACACTGAGAGACTGAAGATTTGAATATTTATAAAACTTGTTGAAATTTTATTATGTTAGGTTAGAGGTTAGGGAAAAACGTACTTTTTCTTAATATTTCAAATGGGTCAATCCACTGACTTTTGTCTGTAAGCTGTTACGGCAATATTTTTAATAATTCTAATTTTAAAATATGTGAAACGCCAACATTTTCTGAATTCAGTAAGCATATTAAAATAATATAAATTTTCTTTCTTTTCGTGTTATTATTAATCAAAAAATGAAGGTTCACAAGCATATTTGTAACCTCAAATCTGGTTTTTTTTTAAAGATGTTATAATTCTTAGAGTAATTAATATAATATTTAACAGGCGAACGCTCCGTTTGTATACTAATTTAATTTAAATGGAACAATGTGAAATTGCTGTGTTTACTTAAAATATAAAAATTAAACTTTTTGAGTAAGAAATTTAAAATTTTTAATATTTCCTAAACGAGGCAAAACACGTTCGTCAAACTTTATAGACAAGTAGATTATATTAATATTAAATTATATTCAGAACCTCAAATTTGTAGGAGGTTCCATAAAAAAGTAATAAGCTTCGAAAAATAGTGAAACTTTATACAAGTATAAATATTTTAAATCAGAGTATCACTTTAAAATAATAAAATTTTATAATAAACCCATCTTTTCTGTGTTCAGAATTAAATAAATTATATTTCTAATAAGTTCTGATAAATATTATATTAATTACTCTAAGAATTAGAACATTTTTAAAAAAAGCATTAGTTTTAAGGTTACAAATATGCTTGTGAACCTTCATTTTTTGATTAATAATAACACGAAAAGAAAGAAAATTTATATTATTTTAATATGCTTACTGAATTCAGAAAATGTTGGCGTTTCACATATTTTAAAATTAGAATTATTAAAAATATTGCCGTAACAGATTACAGACAAAAGTCAGTGGATTGACCCATTTGAAATATTAAGAAAAAGTACGTTTTTCCCTAACCTCTAACCTAACATAATAAAATTTCAACAAGTTTTATAAATATTCAAATCTTCAGTCTCTAAGTGTAGTCTTGTCCAAATGTACATTTTTTTGAATGACGTCTATTACATTTTATAACCTTCTTTCAAATTCACCACCGGAGAGTTATCATTCAGGTCTGGACATTAACCATTCCTGTCTAGACAGGGTTCACTACTGTCTATTTCATTAATGTCCAAGACATTACTGAGTCCTTTCCAGACAGGAATGGTTCATGTCCAGAAAGCAATGAGTGCTGTCTAATTAAAATTTTTTATTTGGACAGGAACCACTCCTGTCCGGACAGTAGTCAGTCATGTCTCATTTTCTCAGTGCAGGAATCCAAAAGTTTTAATTTTATTTTTCAATGCATACGTTAGATCGAGGCTGGAATATGCTCTCTAAATTTAAATAAGTGAAAATTCACTTATTAGATGTCAAAAATCTTCCACTCTTTCAAAAAGTGTATATGCACTTATAATAAGTGAAAATTTCACTTATCATAAGTGCATATACACTTATTGTAAGTGCATATGCACTTTTTGAAAGAGTGGAAGACTTTTGACATCTAATAAGTGAATTTTCACTTATTCAATTTTAGAGAGTGCTTCTGTTGTTCGGGATCCCTGTTTGAGGTGGGATATGGTTGCTGTTGGCAAGATTCAAAAAAGATTCCTAAAATATTGTATCTATTGCCTTGACAATTCTTATCCCGTACCAGGCTCTGATTATCAGGCGATGTGCAACAGATTTCTTGTTCTCACATTAGAAGACAGACGTAAAATGATTAATTGCAAATTTGTATACAACCTGATCAATAGTAAAATTGATTGCCCGAACTTACTTTCACTTTTGAACTTAAACGTACCAAGGATCTCTACGAGATACTATTTTCCTTTTAAAATATGCTTACCAAAATCATCTCTAGGGAACCAGGCGCCTATTTATAGAATTTTGAAATGTATAAACTTTTTATTTGTAAAAAACCCCATGTTAATTGAATTGTTCGACATTAAGCAAGAAATGTTTTATGAGACCTTGTATAATTTATTTATCAATGCGTCTTGAACTTATTTTCTATCTCAATGTACTCTATGTGATTTAGATACTTATATTTTTGTATTTTTATTGAATGATATTATTGTATAAACATGTTGTGCCCTTTAATAATCTTTGTATTCTGGGCTACTTTTTTGATTAAAAAAAAAAAAAAAAAAAAAATTGAAGAAAATAATTAAAATTTTGAAAAAAAGTGATAAAATTACAAAATGAATTTGAAATTAAAGAAAGTAATTCAAATGTGAGAGATATAATTGAAAATTTAGGAAATTAATAAGAAATTGAAAAAGTATAATAGAAATTGTAAGAAAAAAAGTTGAAAAATTATAAAAGCAATTGAAAATTGTAGAGAATATTTGCAATTTAAAGAATTAATTAAAAGTGGGGTAAAATAGTAGGTAGAATAATAATAACAGTTAAAAATAAAAGAAAATAATTAAAATGTGTACCTAAAAGTAATAATTGAAAATTTCTTAAATTAATTGGAAAACAGTCCAAAAGTTTGATGAAATAGTTAAAAAATAATTAAAATATTAAAAAATTGGAAAAAATAATTATAACATGGTAAAAGTAATTGAAAGTCTAAGAAATAATTAAAATATAAAAAAACAAAAAAATAAATAAATGAATAAATGAATAAATATAATTCAAATTTGTGAGATAAATAATTGAAAATTCCAGAAAATATTAGAAAAATAATTTAAAAAATTGAGAATTGGTAAAAATTATTGAAATTTGTGATAAATAATTGAAAATTCAAATAAATACTAGAAAAATAATTTTAAAAATTGAGCATTGATAAAAATGATTGAAATTTGAGATAAATAATTGAAAAATTTAGGAAATTAAAAAGAAATATTGAATATAGTAGTTTAAAATTTGAGGTAAATAATTGAAAATTGAAGAAAATAATTGAAATTTTGAAAAATTATAAAAAAATTAAAAATTGTAGAAAATATTTGCAATTTAAAGATTTAGTAGGTAGGGTAAAATAGTAGGTAGAATAATAATACTAGTTAAAAATAGAAGAAAATTATTAAAAATTGTAAAAGTAATAATTGAAAATTTCATAAATTAATTGAAAAACAATAGAAAAGTTTGGTAAAGTAGTTAAAGAATAATTAAAATATTAAAAAATTGGAGAAAATAATTTTGAAATGGTATATAGAAAAATAATTTTAAAAATTGAGCATTGGTAAAAATTATTTAAATTTGAGATAAATAATTGAAAATTTAGGAAATTAAAAAAAAATGTTGAATATAGTTTAAAATGTGAGAAAACAATTGGAAAATAGTGAAAATATTTAAAAATTGAACAAAATAATTAAAACTGGAGGTAAATCATTGAAAATTGAAGAAAATAATTGAAATTTGAAAAAAAGTGATAAAATTACAAAATGAATTAGAAATTGAAGGAAATATAGGAAATGTATATAAATATGGGAAAAATAATTTTTTTTTTATTTGCCAAAAGATACAGCCCACAATCATGTAATTTGAAATTTTAAGAAAAATTATAGAAAAATAATAATGACAATTAAAAAATGTAGAAAATATTTGAAATTTTAAGAGTCAATTAAAAATTGAGATTAATAAGCCATCTAAAAGTTATGGAAATTAGTTGAAGCGCTCTTGAGATATCCTGTCGAAAAAACAGTGTCGCGAAATTTGAAAGTCAGTTAAACAACATTTTAAGGGATAAAATTAAATTTTTACTTGGTCCACGTGGACATTTGTTTTGACCCCTCTCTCCCCTAAAACTGTCCACGTGGTATGTGAACGACACCCTAAGGTATATCTTTCGGTTAAATACAGGCTATCAGAAAAAAAATCCAGTGTCCTTTAAAGGATTCAAAACTTTTTGGAAATTACATATTTGATGTTAAAAGCTAATATCGAAATGTTAACCGTTTACATATCTAGCATCTAATTCTTATCATCTAGATGTTAAAGTTTCATATCCAGATATATCAAGCTTTAATATCTTTTTTTAAATATCTACTTTTGAATAACCAATTTTCCCAGTATAAGTATACAAATGTTATTCCAACTAGTTTTACCGAGAACATGTTTCGGTATATAAAAGTAAACGGCGAGGTTTGTTAAATCAAACATTTTCTGAGTAAATTTTGTTCATTAATGTGACAGGAAAGTGAAGATAGTGTGAGTGATACTGACATATAGGAAATTGAAACAAAGTAATGCCGGAAGCTATGTCAGTGGCACGTCAGAAGGACGTCGTAACGCCCATCAAATATCGATGGGACCAAAATAAATGCCTCGGTTTCTCTCTCTCTCTTTTCGCTGCTTTTAACACTTTGCTTCTGTCGAGACTTGCCTTTTCTCAGACTACATTTACACTTGGAAGAAAGCATTATCGAGGGCTGACGGTTTTAATGACGATCATTAATCGAAAATAGGAGACGTACGTCAGCAAGTGAGCAGAATGTCGAGTGTTATTCAGACTGAGATTTCAGTTCGAAAGAGCTGAATTAACTCTTAAACTAAAATCAAGCCGCCATATATAGACTTTTAAATAAAAAAAAAAACACTACATTTTTAAACGCTTTTTTAAATCTTTCGGGTTAAGAATACGAATTCGTTAACGAACTGTAAATGTGACAAATTAAAAGTTTCTTTGAGTGTACAAAATGAAAAATGTACTTTTTAAACAAGTTATTTAATTAAATTCTTTGTGAATATTTCGTCTCTTCTACGTGTAGAAAATTGGAAAATTTAATGTACGATGTTCCTTTGGGTAAAAGAGGTAATTAATTTTTTTCTTTTCAAAACTAGTGGGACTACATGTTTGAGAGTTCAATATCGATCGCTCTTAAATTTTCAGGAGCTCTTTGCAACCTCCATACGATGTCCTTGTGCCAAAAAAAAAAAAAATTAAAAGATAAATTGATTAGGTAGTATATTGAGACGCTTTATTTTCAGATATGCGAAAAAAACTTGACATGTTCCACAATTGTATCTGAAATTGTATTTTAACTTAGGTAATGGCTTTCTGTTTCACATAAGTCTCAATAACGACTGAAATAACAGTAAAAGGACATTACAGGAAAACTAATTGGGTAATTATAAATCTATATTAAACTGTACAACCATAAAGTGAAATTTAAATTAAAAAATATTAAACTATTACTTTACACGTATATGTTTAGATATTGAATTAACTAACATTTCTTTATAAAAGAAGGGTAGTGACCGTCCCATAATAACATACTTTATCTACTGTTTAAAAGACTCGAAACAAGTTTGCAGATTTTTAAGTAAAAACAGGAAGTTATAGTTACGGATATAACTTCAATAAAATGGAAAAGTTTTATGATACTTAGCAAATTTTCATGTTCTAAATGGATTTCAAGTTTCCGACTTATACCTTATCAACTTTCCTATCAAATCTGTACTTATGTTTTATCTTTAAAAATCCATTAACGCTTTTAAACCCTTAATGCACAAACAGAGGAGTTTTCGGACATTTTTCAGTATGTAATATAAAAAAAATGCGTTAGTGTAATGATTTTTATCATAAAAAAGTAAACAAAACTATTAAAAAAATCAAATTATAACTAAAAATAAAATTTAAAAGTTTTTAGGTGTTATGATCGTATGTAGGATGAGAACCGCTTCAGCGAATGAACGTCCTTAAATTAAGCAAAAACTTCTTAGGTCATATTTAAGGGTAAAATATTCTCAAGTGTACAGTACCGCCAGAATTTGCCAGTCTACTTAAAAAAATCGTATAAAAAATACCTCCGTCATTTTTCGTTGATATTTTAGTTAAAACTGAAGCTAGAGAAGGTTTTAAAAAAGATATGAAAAACTTATTAAATTCTGAGTAAATTTACCTTTAACAAAGCTTTCTTTAATAAAGGGCATGTGATGCAGAATAACGTCACTAGTGTAGGCAAAATTCGTCCGTAAACTTTCACTTAACATAATAAATATTTTGACACTAAACTTTGTAGAATTATTTAAAATATAATTAGGAATGTCTGTATGATCCAAACTTGTTTGATTTTTTAAAACTTAAAAAAAAACAGAGAATTTAAAAAAATTAATTTTAAGGCAAAATTTAAACAAATTTGGACCAGACAGACCTTTCTTATCATATTTTAAATAATTTATTCTACAAAGTTTGGTGTCAAAATATATATTATTTTTAGAGAAAGTTTACGGACAAATTTTGATTAAACCAGTGACGTTATACTCCTTTACATGCCCTTAACAGAAGCCAAGTTAACACGTAATAAAGATTAACCAATTTTGTTATTTATTTCACCAAAAATAAAGCTTAGCTTTTCTGCACCCTTTGCAGGGGTGGCGACTAGTAAATTTTTGCAATCTGCACACTTAATATAGACCAGGGAGGGGGGGGGGGGAGAAAAAATTATCAATGATAAATCAAAGAGTTTCTTAATTAGCGTAATTTATTATTTTGATTTCGAGTAAATCATCGGAATTTATAAACAAATAATCAAAATAAAAAAAAAATTGTGAAAATCATTACAAATTAAAAGAAAAAATTAAAAATTGACGAACTTGATTGTTTGAGAAAAATAATTGAAAAATGATTAAAACATTAAAAAGTGGATACAATAACTTGGATTTGAGATACTAAATGAAAATTTAGGATATTAATTGAAAAATAATTAATACAATATCTAATTAAAAGGTGGACAAAATAATTGCAAAAAGATAAAAGAAAATGAAAATTGAAAAAAAGAATTGAAAAATGAAAAACATAATTAAAATTTTTGGAATTTAATTGAGGAACAGTAAAAATAATTAGAAATTGAAGAAATTGATTGCAAATGATAACAATAATAATTGAAAATTGAAGAAAACTACTAAAATTTGAGAAAAATATTTTGAAGAATATTGAAAATAGTTAAAAATTCGAGAAAATATTTGCAACGTATGTAATAAAATTAATAAAAATTGAAGAACATAATTTTAATTTATGAAAAATAATTGAAAAAATTAAAACAGATATTTTTAATAATAGAAAATTATTTCAGAACGATAAAGGTAATTGTGAATTAAAAAAAAATTGAGATTTGAGAAAAAATAATAAAAAAATTTAAGATTTTATTTTAAAATAATTAAAAATGACAAAAACTAATTGAAAAATTATAGAAATAAGTAAAAATTAAAGAATTTCATAAAAATTTGTAAAAAATAATTGTAAAAATTACAGAGTATATTTGGGAGAAACAAGACTACTTGAAAAATGACAAAAACTATTTGAAAATAAAGTTAAATGAGGAAATTTAAGAACTTGAAAAAATTACAGAATTTATTTGATATAAAAGAAAGTGATTGAGACATTTTAAATAAAGAAAAAGATTTTTCAAATACTTGAAAAATACAACTAAAATATAAAAACAATAAATAAATCTTTAATAAAAACTGATGGAGCATAAAACAAAAAAGGTTTTTAATATTAAAAATTATTTGAAAAAAGTTTAATGGAAACGATGAAAATTGTGAACCTGATAATTAAATTAACAAATTTGATGAGTTGTGTCCTTCCATTATTTGACATTGCAAATTGACATTAATAATTCGATGTTCAATATTGAAAAAATTAATTGTAATTTAAAGAAAAAAATTGCAATTTAAAAAACACAAATTATATTTCCTAAAAATAATTGAAAAATGTCAAAAGAAATTGAAAATTAATTAAAAAATAATGAAACTAATTTTATATTGAAGGAAATAATTAAAACTGAAAAAATTTAATTTAAAAAAATTAAAGAAACTAATTGAAACTTGCGGAAATTTTTAATTAAAAATTTAGGGGAAAAATTGAAAAATAATTAAAATCATTAAGGAAAACTTTTGGAAAATGATAAAAATAGTTGAAATTTGTAGATATTAGTTAGTGGCAATTTTAGAAAAATGATTTTAAACAATAAAGAATATTTGTGAAGTAAAAGAAAATAGCTTGTTACAAAAAGATTTCAAGAATTTTAAATTCAGAAAAATAATTACAACATTATAGAAATAATCGAAAATTTATTGAACAAAATAATGGGAATTTGAGATAAGAATTTGAAGAATAATTGACGTAACAGAAAATTCGAGAAAATATTTGCAAAATAATGAAAATAATTAAAACCTGAAGAACACTGCAAAAACTGCTGTTTTCTAAGTGACTTATTTTAAGACACAAGACATTAAGAAAGCGTCTTACGGTTATTTCAAGCTATTTCATTGGTTAATAATTGTGAAAGATGCTTTCTCATAGGTTTCAAAATATGACATTTTAAAACGTCTTAAAAGTGAGGACAAAAATGTCTTAAAATAAGACACTTGTTTTTACAGTGAAAATCATTTTTATTTGTGAAAAATAATTGAGAAATAAAAACATCACTGCAAAAACAGGTGTCTTAAATTGTTAAAAAATGTCTTAAATTAAGACATTTCTCGTGTCTTAGACACTAAAAGTATCTTAATTTAAGACATTTTTGTCCAATTTAAGACACCGTGTTTTTGCAGTGATATATTTGTAATAAAAAAAGATAATTGCAGGATGATGAAAATAATTGTTAATCGAAATATTAACTATAATTTGAGAAAAATATTAAAAAAAACTAAAAAATTAATCAAAAAACAAATCTATTAAGAAAATAATTGATCAAAATAATTGTAAATTGAAGAAAATAATAAAAATTTGTAAAAAATAGTTGAAAGAATTTCAGAATATATTTGAGATAAACAAGACTAAAATTACAATAATATATTATAATTTTTTTATCATTTTTTAAAAACTTTCTTCTTTTTCTAATGATTTTCATTATTTTTTAATTTTTCCCCTTAATTTTAATTTAAATTCAAAATTTCAGCAAGTTTAAATTATTTTCTTTAATTTTTTCAAAAAGAACCTTTGCATTTTTAATTATTTCCTTCAATATCAATTCAGTTTAATTATTTATTAATTAATTTTCAATTTCTGTCGTCATTTTTCAATTATTTTTGCAAAATATGATTTTTTTTAATTTTGATATTTTTCTTCAAATTGTAAATACATTAAATTTATCCACATTCTTATTAAGAAATTTATTTTTTGGCTTTTCTCAAATTTTAATAATTTCCTTCAATTTCCCATTATTATTGTTCTCATTTTGCATTCTCTTTTTAACGTTTTAATCATTTTAATCATTCTTCAATTATTTTTCTCAAATTTCAATTACTTGGTCAAGTTTTAATTATTTTTTTGCTTCCTCATAGAGGAAGCTTTGTGATCGTTAAGATTTTCGATTTTCCAAAAATAGTCTAAATCGATTCATTTTCATCTAAAAAGCTTAAATTTTCATTCCTAAGCGAATGTCCAGATGTATGTGTGTGTATAGCGTTTTTCGTGTACAAGATATCTCCAGAATGCTTGAACGGATTTTAATAATATTTGGATGACTTATTATTAATCTCATGAATATCTAAATTTGGACACAAGGATTTTTGAAAATATCCAACCAAATTTTTTTGAGCACCTTTTTTCATCGAAAAAAATTGTTTTTTGCCAAAAAAAATTTTTATGCTAAAAATACAACTTAATGAATGCAAAAATCATATTCTTGATCTCAAAATGAATCGATTGACCTATATATAAAGTTTATAATTGATAAAGAATTCGTAAAATAATTGATGTTTTTACCATTTTTTGCATTAAAAAATTTTTTTTTTAATAACTTTTCCAATTAACTGATACATTATTAATTTCTTGCTTCCTCTAGGAGGAAGCAAATTATTTTGGTTACTTGGAAGCGAAATGTTTATGAAATGGACATAATTCTCACCTAGTTTCAATTATTTTTACAAAGTAAAGGATTTTTTTTACATCTTAATGTTTTTCTTCAAATTGTAAATTCATTTATTCACATTCTTATTAAGAAATTCATTTTTTGTCTGTAATTTGATAAAATAGAATTCCAACTTGTGAGTAAAATTTGATAAAAAACAGAAGACTCGTGCTAATTTTGCATTGTTGAGGAATACTTTATATTTTTTAAGTTTTTCGGTCCAATCTTAAAAAGGATAATCTAAGCTTTTTTATTTTTAATGAGTATCAATTTATTTTATCACCTATAATTTAGAGCATGCAGAGACCTAAAGTAGGATAATGAAAATTTGCAAAAATCAAATAATTGGTCTCTATATTTATATCACGTATTTAACTCTGTTTCTGTTAATTAAAAGGTAATTTGAAGCAGAATTTAATAATCTTTCCATATATTTTCTAAACATTTTTCCAACTTTATTTTTAACTTAAATATCGCTGAAAAACGACGAAGACATTTTTAATACGATTTCTGTAAGTGGACTGGCAATTTCTGGCGGTATACTGTAGAATACAATTTTTTCAGTGGCGTTGCTATGGTAATCGTTGCTATATTGTCGAAAAATAAGAGATAAATGCGAAGCGTCATTAAGACGCATTTAATACGATTTTAAAGTAAAATGACATTATAGTTAAAAATTGGAATAACAGAAAACAAAGAGAATTAGAAATACAATCGGATTACCTTTTTTAAGTCTTTGCTGGCATCGGCTTCTTCGATCTTTCTCTTCTCTGATATCTTCGGTGTAGGCACGGCAATACTGGCTTCCCGCAAGGGTTTTAGATCCACCTGAAACACGGAAATCGATCGGATTGTTAGTCGACCATTAGGAAGGAGTCGATGACTGTAGTGCTATCCTATATCTTCAAGACACGATAGGTACGATTACTGGCGAGACTCAGACTTGGAGTTTGACCTCCTGCACCTAGTGCGAGTGGCAACTAAGGGTCACAAGGGTCGCCCTGACAACGCCCTTACCTGCAATGCAGTGCCTAACATCCTCTTCTATCGGTTTCATCGCTCCCTAATTTCTATTGTATCAACTGCTTATTACAGTTCAAAAATTGATCCCGAATTTGCAAAATTGTTTACTCCAGTAACAATAGACTTGATTTCACATCTTTCTGTATTCCTATACTGACAATATTAGAAAGTGTCTCAAACCAAGACTTCCTAGTCTTTTTTGTATCTACGCAAAAAAATGTCTCATTCTTTTTCGTCTTAAATACAAGAAAGACAAAAATTTAAGAATATATTTAATTAAAAAAAGAAAATATATAGTTTTGCAAACTATAGGCACTTTTCTTTTTTACGCAACAGATGTAAAGAATATCCAGTAAATAAGGAGATAATTGTGGTTCTAAGTCTAAGAAATTTCTAGTCTGCTTTCGAAAATTTTAAAGTCTTTACAATGTATCCTTGTCCGGGATCCTATCTGCACTGCGATTTATACTGTGATTAAACTGTTTTTCATTGTTTCTGAACTGAGTTCTAATTTTTAATTTCATTAAATATCTGTCAATGTCAATAATGTATCTAGCTTATAAGATATAACTAATTGCGTCAATTTCTATCACCTCGGCACTGATTTGATTTGTTATTGTCTGTTTGAGAAAATATATTATACGTATCTTTATTGTAGATTTCTATATTAAGTACTTATTGTACAAAAGGGCTTTTTATTTGTTCTTTGCCCGTTTATGTATTAAATAAATAAATATTTGGAACTCATTTAATCTTAAATTGTATAGGGGAGTAGACCCCAAGATGGACATTCCGTATAAATTTCTAAATTTCTTCAACATATACCACGTAATTTTGTGTCTAAAAAAATTTTGTTACATTTTTTTCCTAAGTTGGTAAAGTTATTTAAATTTCTGATTTAGAATAAGTACTTAACGTTATAATATTATTTTTTTATCGTATAATAATATTCTAAAATGATTTTATTAATATTGTGTTTGTATACAAATTTTTACTGGGACTCAAAAAATGGTGTCATGTACACTAAAATGGACAAATGCCAAATCTCAGTACATTTATTTTTATATATTCGATTATACACTTTCTTCACTCTCTAAATCTAAATTAGTTTAAAACTACTTTTTACTAAATTATTAGTCACAGTGAAAAAAAACATTGTATTTCAGATAATATTATTAAAAAATTATTCTGTAATAAATTGTATTAAACCGCAAAAATAAAATATCGCTATCGACTTGATCTCGAGAATAAAGAGATTCGTTCCATAACTTTTTGATTCAAATTTAATGTGCTCGGCTGTGAAAGAATTTGCGCTGTTCTACAAATCTTGTAAATTTTATATTGCCATAGAGGAACCCGGATGAATATTTTACCTGAAGTGCTTACATACAGAAATATTTTCCGAGTGGAATGCCAAGCGGAAAGTGTGTAAAAGACACAAATTTTCCTGTCAGATAATGCGGTCAGTAGGAGGACAAACGTATATTGCTTCCATACTATTTTCTCGCTATTTGTCAAATTGTCACACTGAACGTCAAATCCGATCGATTTAACTGAATACACAATTTTGAAAAAGAGTTCTGACACTTTGCCAAGTTTTTTGTCGCTTTATAGCGTATACTGAGTGTTACGTTAGGGACGTTTCCGCATATCACAACGTCAAGCGAGATTTTGTCGTGGAAAATGAATAGCTCTGGATCGCCGAGCCGTAAGTTCCGGATATCCTGGAGCGCAGTATAGGCATCGCTTTCGAGGACCGCAGTATGGAGTACATGTAATTTCGTCAAAATGAAATCGTTCTCACACGCTAAACTGAATACTGCAGCCTGTACACATTAAACTCATAAATTATTCAATCATAATGCAAAAAAAAGTAACGGTCTTTCACGCTGCTATATTTTTCAAGAAGTCTTTTTTCTTTTAAATATCCTTCTCTTTTTCTTTGTAAATGTTAGCATTAGTTAAAATTTTAATCGATATATAACTTGGGTACAGTATATGAAATTTGAAAAAATTTAAATCAATTAAATTTTGGATTATCTAACATTTTTCAATATAGAAAATCAGCTTTGTTTTTAATTATTCATTAGTTTGAATAAAAATTGTTTTATAACAATACAGCTGAAAATTTGTAATATATGTATAAAATCTATCTGACTTCAAGGTTAGAAAAAATGTTTACACTGACAAATAAAAAAAATTTTACAAGTCCGTTATGAATATATATTTTTTCAATGTTCGCATTAATATAAAAAATTTAATAAAGCTGTGAATAAATGAATATTTAACCGTTTTATTACAAAAACCAAATTTTTTTTCATATAAATCGATTTTTTCTTATCCTTTTATTAAGATACCCCAGCGAATATAGTATTATAAGTTTCAATCCAGGATAGGAATATTTACATTTTTTTAAAAATTGTAATAAAAAAATTTCCAAATGAAATGTCTTTTTGCCTAAACACTTTTTTGAGGCCTTTAAGACAAGTTTGCGTTAAAAGTAATTAATTTTTTTTTATTTCTTCTGCTTGGTCATTTGAAACATTAAGTTAGTTTTTTCCCTATATTTTCTACACTTTTTTTTTTATTTTTAAAAAACGAAGGGAGCATAAAAGCAATTTACTGTCGCGAATATGTTTTCGAAACGAATTTTATTGAAAAATGCGTTCATGCGAATCTGTTTGTTCAATATTGGAACTGTAGATTTAGCATAGTACCTACACGGTTAGTAAACCTTTTTCATATACTTTTAATTTCGCGTTTTATGTCATCAGTAAATTAGATTTCAATGTATTGCGATTCACATTTCATAAAACGAAAAGTCCGAAACTGACAAATTATACATCAGTGTTTACAACAGAAAGGTGAATCTGGACAGTAAACAATGTCATCAACATTTTAATACAATAATAATGAAAAAAAACACACACACACAAAATAATTCTCTTAAAATCAAATTTTCCATTGCGAACTTGATTTGACAATTTTTATAAATTTTTATCCAATGAATATATTTATTAAATAAAGCCAGAATGTTTTAGATTTTTCTTTTCTAACTTAAACGACGTGATATTTCGACATACATCCTCAGGGGCGGTAAAATTACAGACAAAAAATAAATTTTTTTATAAGAATGTGGATAAATGAATTTACAATTTGAAGAAAAAGATTAAAACTGAAAAAAAAAATCATTTATTTTGCAAAAATAATTGAAAAATGACGAAAGACATTTAAAATTAATGAATAAATAATAAAGCTAATTTGATATTGAAGGAAATAATTAAAAATATAAAAGTTTTATTTGAAAAAATTAAAGAAAATAATTGAAACTTGCTGAAACTTTGAATTTAAACTTTAGGGGAAACATTGAAAAATAATAAACTAGGTGAGAATTATGTCCATTTCATGGACATTTCGCTTCCAAGTAAGCAAAATAATTTGCTTCCTCATAGAGGAAGCAAGAAATTAATAATATATAAGTTAATTGGGAAAGTTGTTAAAAAAAAACTTTTTAATGCAAAAATACTTATGTAAAAATATGAATTATTTTACGAATTCTTGATCAATTATAAAAGTAATATAGGTCAGTCGATTCGTTTTGAGATGAGGAACATGATTTTTGTATTCTTTAAGTTGTATTTTCAGCATGAAAAAAGTTTTTGTCAAAAAACGATTTTTTTCGATGAAAAAAGGTGCCCAAAAAAATTTGGTTGGGTATTTTCAAAAATCCCTGTGTCCAAATTTAGACATTCATGAGCTTAATATGTCATCCAAATTTTATTGGAATCCATTAAAGCGTTCTCGAGATATCTTGTACACAAAAAACGCTATACACACACACACACACACACACACACATACATCTGGACATTTGCTTAGGAATGAAAATTTACGCTTTTTAGATGAAAATAAGTCGATTTAGACTATTTTTGGAAAATCGAAAATCTTAACGATCACAAAGCTTCCTCTATGAGGAAGCAAAATCATTAGAAATTGAAGAAAATGTTTGGAAAATGATAAAAATAGATGAAAATTGTAGCAAATAAATGAATTCAGTTCGAAGAAGTTCAAAGAATTTTAATATATAATAATTATAATTGTAGTCTTGTTTATCTCAAATATATTCTGAAATTCTTTGAACTCACTGAAAACTTGTATGTATTAAAATAATCTGCAGCGCGATTGTTTTAAGCCAATTTAGATTATTTAAATTCTATTTGGTATAAAAAAAAGAGCGTTGAAGATTAATTTAATCCAAAACAATTTTCTGTGCTATTTTTTACAAATTTTTATTATTTTCTCCAATTTGCAATTATTTTTATCACATATTTTCTTGATAATTTATTTATTGATTAATTTTCTAATTTTTTTATATTATTTATCTCAAATTCTAGATAATTTTTCAATTTACAAGTATTTTCATCATTCTGCAATTATTTTATTTTATTACAAATATACGTTGTAATGTTTTCAATTATTTCTAACCAAACAAAATTTTTTTTTTCAATTCTTAATTATTTTTCAATTAATTTGCTAGATTTTAAAATATTTTTCTCAAATTTCAATTACTGCTTTCTAAATCTAAATTAGTCAATAACTACTATTTAGTGGTCAAAATGGAGAACGAGTTTTTTCTATTTCAATTAGTGAAAAACAACTAATTAATAGTAAAAACTACTAATTTAGCAGTTAAATTAAACTACTTAAATATTAAAAAATAACTAATGTAATTAGTAAATAGAAATCTATTAATTCTTTTAATAGTTTAAGGGAGAGGGGGTATGGTTTAAATAGCCAAAAAAAACCCTTTTTAAACATTTTTTTTTGACGAAACTACTAAATATTTTCTAATCCTTTTATTACTACATTATTAAGTAACTTTTAAAGTAACTTTTTGAATCTTTTAAGAAAAAAATCTCCAGAAACAACGGAGTTGCAGACACTTCCAGTAGGCCATGTCGAATTTTACGGTGTCCCGGATTTAAAATCGTAGAATTATCTAAAACACATGGGATTAAGAAAAATTATTTATTTGGGAGTATACCTCCCAGTCAACGTTGCCGTTTTATTTTTTTTTGCTTCTGATCGATTGTGCAGCCTTTTTTTTTTTTTTTTAAATGGCGCCTTTTTTAGGCTAAAAAACGTACTTTGACATTAAACGACCGTAAAAAAATAGAAATTTTTTTTTTTTTCTAATAAAAGGGCAACGTTGACTGAGAGGTATACTTCCAAATAACTAATTTTTCTTAATCCCATGTGTTTCAGATGATTCTACGATTTTAAATCCGGGACACCGTAAAATTCGACATGGCCTACTAGAAGTGGCTGCAACTCCGTTGTTTCTGGACATTTTTTTCTTAAAAAATTCAAAAAGTTACTTTAAAAGTTACTAAATAATGTAGTAATAAAAGGTTTAAAAAATATTTAGTAGTTTCGTCAAAAAAGAAATGTTTAAAAAGGGTTTTTTTTTGCTATTTAAACCATACCCCCCCCCCCCCCACCTTAACATAAAATAAAATTACTTTGACTAATTAAATGAGTAGTTTTTTGCTAATGTATTAGTAAAAAATTTCTATTTGAAATGGTAAACGAGTTTTCACTGTTAAAATAGTAATTTTTAACTATTTCAGATTTAAAGAGTGCGTCAATTTTTTAAAATTATTTTTTCTTATTTGCAATGATATATTCACAATTTTTATATTATTTTGAGTATTTGTTAATTCTTAACTAATTCAAAAAACTTCAATTATTTATCTCAAATTTCCATTATTTTCTTCAATACATTTTCAATTATTTCTATAATGTTGTAATTATTTTTCTGAATTTGAAATTCTTGAAATCATTTTTTAATAAGGTACATTCTTTTACTTCACAAATATTATGTATTTTTTAAATTTATTTTTTAAATTTGCAGTTAATATCTACAAATTTCAACTATTTTTATAATTTCTCAAAAAAAATTTTCAAATATTTTCATTATTTCTCAATTTTTCTCCTAAATTTTAAATTCAAGTTTTAATTAGTTTCTTTAATTTTTTTAAATTAAACTTTGTCAGTTTTAATTATTTCCTTCAATATCAAAATAGTTTCATTAGGGTATTTATTAATTATCTTTTGATTTCTTTCGACAATTTTAAATTATTTTTACAAAATATGATTTTTGTTTTTTAAATTGTAATTTTCATCGAGGTACAATTGATTTCTTCAATATCGAATTATTAACGTCAATTTGCAATATCAAATAAAGGAAGGACAGAACTCATCAAATTTGTTAATTTAATTATCAGTTTCACTATTTTCATCGCATTCCATAATCTTTTTCCATATAATTTTCAATATTAAAAAACTTGTTTCATGCTTCATAAATTTTTATTAAATTTTTATTTATTGTTTTTATATTTTAGTTGTTTTTTTCAAGTATTTAAAAAATGTGCTTCGATTTTTCATCACTTTGTTTTATTAAATTCTGTAATTTTCTCAATTTTGTTCTTAAATTTCATATAATTAACTTTAATTTCTAATTCTTTTTATATTTTTTTAAGTAGTGTCTTGTTTCTCTCAAATATATTCTGTAATTTTTACAATTATTTTTTACAAATTTTTATTAAATTCTTTAATTTTCAATTATTTGTATAATTTTTCTAATTTGTTTATTGTTTATCTTACACTCCAGATATTTTTTTCAATTCACAATTACTTTTATCTTTTTGCATTAATTTACTTTTATTACAAATATATGTTGTAACTTTTTAAATTTAATTATTTTTCACAAATTAAAATTATATTCTTCAATTAAAAACTTTTTTTATTACTTTGCAAATATTTTCTCGAATTTTCTATTACTTCAATTATGCTTCAATTAATTTCCTAGATTTAAAAATATTTTTCTCAAATTTTAGTAATTTACTTTAATTCTCAATTATTATTGTTATCATTTGCAATCAATTTCTTCAATTTCTAATTATTTGTACTATTTCTCAATTAAATTCTTAAATTTTCAATTATTATCTTAAATCTAAGTTATTGTATCTACTTTTCAATGTTTTAATCATTTTTCAATTATTTCTCTCAAATTCCAATCGAGTTCGTCAATTTTTAATTTTTTCTTTTAATTTGTAATGATTTTTACAAATTTTTTATTATTTTGATTATTTGTTTATTACTTCCGAAAATGTACTCGAAATCAAATAAATCACGCTAATTAAGAAACTCTTTAATTTAACATTGTTTTATTTCCCTCCCTCCCCTCGGTCAATATTATTGCAAAAATTTACAGTCGCCGCCCCAGAACATCCTCTTCTGACTCACCCTCCTCCCTCTTTTCCCACAAAGCATGTAATTTATGAATGGAAATTTGCCATAAAAAGTCAAATGAAAAAAATTGAATAAAAATTGAGCATCAAATTAAAAATTTTTGTAAAATGTTAAAATTGTAATTTTTAAAGAACCCAAATTCTCTTATATCGAATTAAATAGTTTCAAAATGTAAATTAATATTTGAATTTCCCAGAAGGTGAAAATTACATTTTTATGAACGATGGGCTTCAAGTTTCATTAGAGATAAATGTGACATCAGTGATGAAATTTGCAGGTGAAACTGACGAGATGTATTGTATCAGATGAGCGTAGATCTTTTACGACCTTGCCTTATCTCATTGCCTGGTAGGTTCTTTAATTGCTTCTCTCTGAGGACTCATTTCAGAAAACGTGAAACCGAGTGAACGATGCACAAAATTTGTTCTATGCGTTTGGAACTTCTGGGCTAATAAAGTGCATCATTAAAGTTGTAAAGCCTTCAGATAGGAGATGGTTTTGCAAAGTAGCGAAAGGTGACTTTGACGTTATGTGACAGTAGTTTCCTCGTTAATTTGGTAATTTCATTAGGACAACTTTATTCTTGCTTGAGAAGTAAATACCGCAGAGCTTTGCAAATTCGTGTTTCAGAAGAGTGAGAAAAGAAAGAATATATACTTTATTTTCTACTGGCTAATGAGAAAATATGGACACAACAACTAAAACAAAACACTGTCATTTCTCATTTTGTTTTACATTATAAATTGCCACAAGTTTTATAAAGCGCTCAACTTTTTCATAACCTCGTAATAAAATATGAATAATATTATCGAACTTTTCTTGTTCTTGAAAAAAAAGAGTGTTTGCAAGTTGATAAAATTTTAAAGAACATATACGTCAAATTATTACTTTGACTCTTAAATTTGAATAAATCAGACATTTTCAGATTAAGGCAAAACATTAAACAGTTTTACAATTTTTCAAATTTATGAATCTTTTCTTTAGAAAGTTTAACATGCTTTACAATTCATACACCTACTCTCATAAAATTTGTAAAAAAAACCTTGAATTTTTTGTGAAATTTTTTCTTTGAATACAACTATATGAAAAAATGCTACAAAAATAAATAAAAATCGGTAAATTTTTTTTTTATAAATTCTCACTCTGATTGAAGTGGCTAAAGTTTTCCTTTTTGTGGAGTGAATTTAGAGAGAATATTATTTAATATTTCTTGAATAAAATATATCTACTACAAATTTCTGAATTATTTGAAAGCTCATTTGTGGTTTGAACTTACTAACTGATCTCCTTTCTTAATTTTAGAATTTTATTTATTACAGACAGAAAGATAATTAAGAGTCTATAAAAAATAATTAAACTTAATGCTAAAACTGATCTGCTTAACTGATCTCCTTTCTTAATTTTAGAATTTTATTTATTACAGACAGAAAGATAATTAAGAGACTATAAAAAATAATTAAACTCAATGCTAAAAAAATGATAAACTAGTGGAAAGTAAAAACGTTTGTTACAAATGATACCCCATATATTTATGTCTAGGTTTGCATTTACGTTTTTTTTGTGAAAACACAATCAGAACCGTATAGTTACTTCCAAATTTTAATCATTCGGAATAATTACAAAACATTAAAAATATGAAGCTTTATTAAACGGAAATAAAAGCCATACAAATTATTCATAAGATGTTTAAAACTTGTTTTATTTCTGGTTTTTTAATTTCACAGTCAGTTATTATATAAAGCATTGATTAAATTCGGTGTAGTTTAAAATAGATATGGAAAAAATATTATAAATTCGTTATACTGGCTTTGTTTTGTTTATTGCTGAAAAAAGAAAAAAAAATAAAAAAGAAACCGAGTTTCAAAGAAGTTCATTTCATTATAAAAAGTTAAAAAATAAACAAAATATAATATTTTTAATTAAACGAAATAAATTTTTTTAATGTATACAAAGCTTCAACTCTAAAAGATAAAGTGAATCGTGGTTTGAATGAACTAGAAGCTGAATACGCATCAGTAATGTATAGTATAAATATTGCGAAACGTCATAAAGGCTGGTACTTAATCAAATTTAAAAAGGCTTTTGAATCAATTGAAAGCCTCTTTTTCATTCACTACTCAGTGTCGATTTATCATCTCGTTTATTTCGTATCAAAACGACATATATAATGTTGCATATTATGCTAAATCTTTGAATTTGATAAAGTTAATTTTCTATAGTAACTGAAAACATTTCTCCTAAGCTTAAAATTATTTTAAGAAAATAAATCTCAAGTAAAAGTTTATCATATGTTTTAAGAAATGCGTGAAGCAAAATAAAAAGTAACAATTAAAAAAAAGGAAATGACACTAATAAAACGTATACTATTAAAGCGTCCACTAAGGTGCTATTATTTGACTTTCTTAATGAATTAATGCCTCCAATTAAAAGCATTCAGTGGTCTGAAGTGAGAAAGTTTTCAGGTATTTCATTTGATGCTCATTAGAATGAAGTAATTTGAAGTGAGCAGAATATAATGAGATGGAAGGCGTTCGAGAAAAAGAAAAAGCAAAGACGAAGAAAATTGAATGTTAGACGGAGAAGATGAAAAGACAAGAGAAGAATTAAGGGTTCTGATAAAGGTGGAAAAAAAGTAGAAAAAGACTAAACTTTGTTGTGTGTGAATTTTCATTTTCTAATGGGGCCTCTCACGTTTCATTATTGTCGTTATCATTTAAATCGTTAAAACTGTGAAAACTACACTGTTAAAAATTTCCACTAGAATTTTCTGTCACTTGTGAAAATAGTTTTCTCTGATTACATAAAAAATAAAATTCTATTATCAACTGTGACATAAAAGTATCATAAATTTCAAAATAATTTCTAACAGTGTAATTAAACCTCAACAAGGGAAAATATTTTACAAAAAATTGTTATTACTAATAAATTAAAATTATAAAGAATTTAAATTGTATATTAAATTGAGATTAAAATAGATTTATTTACTTAAATCATTCAATGTGTTTAGTTTTGTTTGTTGTATAATAATATTATAATAAATTAGGTACGTAATATGCAAATATAACCAAACACAATTATAAATGTTAAAAGAATCATTTCTAACACGAGCAAACTTTAATGCGATTCAAATAAAGCAAGATATACAATTTGAAATACGTACTCAAAATATAGGTCAGAACCGTAACGGAACACAGTTTCAATATATCTTGAGACTTATAAACTTTTTATAACATCAAATTCAAAGTCCTACAAAGTTTTTAGTATTGTCATATTAAATAAATTGTGATTGTAAATATTAGCCAATAATTTTATCTTACAAGTTTATTTATCTAAGGCAAACAAAAATATTATTAAAAACTACAAATCTTATTAAATAAAAACATATCCTCAAGAAAAAAAAAAATTTCCTGCACCCATTTGATTTTTTTCTTACAAGCGCACTTCAAACCATTTTAAATACAGACAAAGACGATTGTAAAAATTAACAATTATCACATTTTGTATTCTTTATTATAAAATGTTATTATGAAAAAAGATATTGTGTGTTCAAAAAAAAGTGAACAAGAATATAAAGTATACACTTATTATTTTAAAACTTTATGACAGGAGATCTAGCATGAAATATGAGAATCTAACGCAAGTAAACGATTTTCAAGAAAGAAGTTTTTAAGAGAAGAACGAACGTTTGATGAATAATAAACTGACTGCTTTTTGGTGAACTATATAAAGGAAAGTTTGTAATGTCTGAACAGGTAAAATTCGCTGGAAAAATAAGGCCATTGAAAAGAAAGAAATTTATGTGAGTTTCAATAGTATTTTTGAGACATATGAGAAAAATATTGAATCTTAATACATATTTTCTATCTATATAAGTATGCCGAACGAACTTCACAGATAAATCAGAAGCTGTAGGAAAATTATATTATCAATGGCACCTGAGTTAATGAAAACTATACAAGAAAAGATAATTACAATTTTAATTCGTTTTCTCATTATTAATATTAAATTCAATTTGAGAATATTAAAAATATATAAGGGTCATAAATTTTGTCTAAACAATGTATAATACACAATAATTTTGTATAATTTCTAATTAAATAAAAAAATTAAATGATTCCGTAGGTATATTAATGAAACGTGACAAAACAAATTTTCCTTCACTACTTTTATCATTTATCACCCTTTTATAATTTAACACTAGCAAAATATAACGCGCGCAACCGCGAGATTATTTTTCCATGCATTTTAGAAATGAAACTATAGGGGAGAGGGCCCCAAGTTGGACACCCTATCGAATTATTGCTGTAGAATCCAAACCGAATAAAATATATTTAAATGTTTTATACCAGATGAAAGTACAATTTAGAAGGTAACTTATGGCTACAGAGATAAAATTTTATTTTTAACATAAACATTTTTTAAAGCATTTTTTCTAATTGTTAAAATTTTCGGTCTTAAAAGTCTCTGAAAATGGTAGTAAATAAAAAATTAACATCGTGTAACAATTCTTGAACTAAGTTTTAATCATTTTACGGAATTTATCAAGAAATAAAATTTCTAAAAACTTCAATTTAATAGCTTAACAGTAAAAAGTAATAAAATATCGAAAAATATCAATATAATAAATTCTCTAACGATAAAATCACATTTTATGGTGTAAAATAAAAAATTTTAATTAATTGGCTCAAAAAATTATTGAAAAAAGTGTAAAATCGAAAATATGCAAAAAAATACATTAAGATTTTAGGCCTGTCCATCTTAGGGTACACGACACCATTTTTTGATCCCCAGTAAAAATATAGATATGAATACTGAATTAGTAAAATCATTATAGAATATTATTATACGATTATTATACGATAAATAAAGAATATTATAACGCTAAGTACTCATTCTAAATCATAAATTTAATAACTTTACCAACTTGAGAAAAAACTGTTACTAAACTTTTTTAGACACAAAATTACGTGGTATGTGTAGAAGAAAAACAAACTGTTTTTTTTTCTTCAAATGTGCATCAAAATGTTCGTCTATACAAACAACAAAAATGACAGAAAGCATAAGGCGCTGTCACCTTAAACAAAAATTTCATACGAAATGTCCATCTTGGGGCCCACTCCCCTAATAATAAATAAAATAAATCGATGAATAATATTTATCCAATAAGGAGATCTGCCAGTGGGTCTGCAAATTAAAAATAGTGAAAAAAAACTTTTTAATTTAAAAAAGTGATTATTAAATAATGAATTAAATATAAAAAGTGAATAACATAATACAAAGTTCGATATTACTGATGATTTTAAATTTAAGGGCGCCAGCAAGAAAAGCCATTCAAATTTGAAAAAAACAATTCGAAAATCGCAATAATAATTGAAACATGTAGAAAATAATTAAATAATGACAAAAATAATTCAATTTGAAAAAAAAGTTGTAAATGACAAAATTAATTGAAAAATTGATTAAAAATAAAAAAATTATGACAAAAAATATTGTTGAAAATATATTAAATATATTGTTGATATTTGAAAAATTAAATTTAGAATCACAAAAATACTTGAAAATTTACAATAATACTTTAGAGTTGACAAAAGTACTTGAAAAATGACAAAAGTAATTGAAAAGAGCGATAGAAATTACGTATTTGTAAATTGTTGGAATAGACATTTTACTAAAAAAGTGAGAAAAGTGATTTTTTTTAAATAGTGGGTAATAGTGAGCAATTTTAAAAAAAGTCAGTAAAAGTAAAAAAGTGTGTCACTGGCAGCCCTACAAAAAGAAAAAATAAATAAGTATTTAGGGATTGTAATTATTACATCATTGAAACTTTGCCGCAACCTTTCCGGGAGTTTCCAAACTTGCAGCAAACTTGATGAGAGTTTTGGAACTTCAAAAATGATTAAAAAAGTTACAGAATAATTTAAACTGTATTTTATTTTTTAATTCTTTCCAATAAAGTAAAATAACATCATTTGAATTTTTAATAAATTCAACTATTCGACACTTTAAATTAATCTAAATTATTATTTCAATTCATATAAGTGTGTAATAAATAAATTATTCACTGAAAAAAATATTAATGTGAAAAACAACAATTTGGCTATAGTTGAGTCCATTTTGGTTAAAATGACAAGGATTCCTTGTTCAGTTAGCAACCGAAGATAAGTTAATTCTAATAAATCAAACTTGTTCGACTTCTAATTTTTAAAAACAGAAAAAAATGTATAAATCAGCTGAAATATTACAATTTCCCAGTGCAAATAAGTTACTTTGTGTCAATTAATCTTTAAAATAATACCAAAGTTTACTAAAGTTTTAATAGTTTTTTCTGAAAATGTCAAATCGACATAACCTTAAAATATATGGCGAACAAAACTGGTATCATTTACCTTAACCACTAATGTTTGAAAGAGAGAAAGTATTGACACATGTATTTTAGATAATAAAGAACTTATTGCAGTAATAAAAGCAGTCGATCGCACAATTTTTGGTGTTAATATAATATAATTCCTAATTACTTAGAGTAAAAATTATCCTTGTCATTTTAACTAATCTCAACTAGCTGGCTCCTTAACTAACAAGGAAAAATGGTTGATTCCTAGTAGACGGGTGCAAGGGATTTTTTTCAGTGTTGTTAGTCATAATCAATATCTGGTCATTAAAGCTACCTCATCTGCATATTTTGTCTGTAAACTAAAAGAATTTTAAAATTTCCTGATAAAGAGAATCAAAATTAATGAAAAAAGGCAGGGACGAACTTCACTTTGGATTTTAAAACGTGGACAGAAAAAGATGAATAAATATAAAAACTAACCCCCTTCACTTCAAGTTTTAAAACGTGGACAGAAAAAAATGAAAAAATATAAATAGTAACTATAACTTTAGGAGTTTACGGAGATTATTATTATTTAATTTTAAAACAGCATTTAACGAGATTATTATTTACCAGTATCGGGAACAAATGGAATTTGAAATCAAATTCTATTAAATCAGTAATTTTATTTCTGCCTTAAATGTCATCTATTTATTGTCATTCTCATTTACAAATCAAATAATCATTGCGTCAATGATACCTTGATTTAATTGCCGCGATTATTGTGCAACCGTTCACGCAATTTCTTTTCATAATTTGTTTATTGAATTAAAAAAGTTTTTTCTTTCGCCTAGCATTAAATAAAATCATATGGTAATAATTTTGATTAGATGACTTCCGACATTTAAAAATTAAATATTGTATTTAAATTAAAGAACAGTAGATTAGTACAATCCAATCTTTCACCTTCGTTTTTATTAAGAAACTGTATAAATAATTATATAAAATTATTAAGTAAAGTATATAATTACTTAATATTTCGATTAGAATTCACGAAGCGATTTAACCAATCTATTATTAGTCAAATTAACAAAAGCAATGCAGTAGTAAAACCATAAGACAATGAAAAGTTAATATTTAATCATAATTTGATTTTTTCTGAAAAATCATAAAAGCTGTACTTTATCATGATGAGACAGCTCGATGAGGACGCTCCCAAGACGAGCGCCTGTTTGATAATTATTCTTGTGTAATTTAGCGTGAAAACGGTGTCCTGAAATATTACCACACTCACGTGACGAAAACTCCCGTAGGAACTTCTCGTCGGTTGATGGTAATGGTTGTATTATATGCGACAAACAAGTACCCTTCTTGCTGTTTTCAACCTATATTTACTTTCCTTGCAATTCAAAACGATTCACTAACTACAGCCGAAGCGAGTTTTTACCTACTTTTCTCCTCTTTTTTTTTTAAATACGTTCTAAAAATTAGAACGGTTTCATTCTAGAAAAATCGAAATCAGATGAAAAACTCTAGAAGGTATAAATATGAAACCTTATAAATAACAAAGTTTTTTTTTCATTCAAGAATACTTCAAACTTGAGAGCTAATTTGTAAAATCCTTCGCCTTAATTATCCATTCAAGAGGCAGTAAGTATCATTGCTTTAATTAATAAGTAAAACAAGGCAATTGCAGATTTTATATACTAATAATGAGAAGATTAATTTAAACAACTATTTGTATTAAATATTATTTATAATCTAGTAGACAGATTCATTTCTCTTTCTGATAAATCTTTTCATTTTGTCAATTTAAAAACAATATAGGAGATTTTTACGAACAATGATGATTCAGTAGATTTAATTGAAAAGAACATAAAAGTTCGCTTTCAAAAAATTAAATATTTAAAAATGAATAAAATAATTTGATCACTGTAAAAAGAAAGTCTTATTTTAAGGGCATGTAATGAATTATGACGTCACTGGTATACGCAAAATTTGTCCGTAACTTTTCTCTTAAAATATTGAATATTTTGTCATGAAACTTGGTAGAATTACTTAAAATGTCATTAAGAAGGTCTCTCAGACCCGATTTCGTTTAAATTTTGGCCCAAAATTAATTTTGGGAAATTTTTGAAAAAATGCAAACTTTTATAAAAATCAATTTTGAGACAAAATTCAAACAAACTTGGGTCTGAGAGACCTTCCTAATGACATTTTAAGTAATTCTACCAAGTTTCATGACAAAATATTCAATATTTTCAGAGAAAAGTTACGGACAAATTTTGCCTATACAAGTGACGTCATTCTCCATCACATGCCCTTAAGACCGAAAAGTTGTCTTATTTTAAGACGCAACATTTTTAAGACAGCCCTTGTTGAATTTCAAATACAATTTTAGTTCCTCAATTTAAGAAGCAAAGAATGTGATTATCAGCAGGTAAATTTGCTGAGTTTAAGACAATTAATCTGTAAAATCAGCATCTGTGTGCTGAATTTAAGAAATGAATGTAAATTCAGCTGAACCAAGATCTTATTTTCATACAAACATCAATTGAAATTAAAAGAGCACCCTTATTTTCACAGAAGCCTCAGTTTAAATTAAGGACAGCATTATTTTCAAGACTGATTTAATTTCAGACTTCTCTAAAATTAAGACTTACTTTTTACAGTGTTTTAAAGAATTAAGGTAAATTTATTATTGTTGGTGAATCGTTGCTCATGACATAATATAAATTTGTGTTACTATTCACTGTAAAAAGAAAGTCTTATTTTAAGACAGAAAACCTGTCTTATTTTAAGACGCAACATTTTTAAGACAGCTCTTGTTGAATTTCAAATACAATTTTTGTACCTCAATTTAAGAAACAAAGAATGTTTTTTATCAGCAGGTAAATTTGCTCAGTTTAAGACAATTAATCTGTAAAATCAGCATCTGTGTGCTGAATTTAAGAAATGAATGTAAATTCAGCTGAACCAAGATCTTATTTTCATACAAACATCAATTGAAATTAAAAGAGCACCCTTATTTTCACAGAAGCCTCAGTTTAAATCAAGGACAGCATTATTTTCAAGACTGATTTAATTTCAGACTTCTTTGAAATTAAGACTTACCTTTTACAGTGTTTTAAAGAATTAAGGTAAATTTATTATTGTTGGTGAATCGTTGCTCATGACATAATATAAATTTGTGTTACTATTCACTGTAAAAAGAAAGTCTTATTTTAAGACAGAAAACCTGTCTTATTTTAAGACGTAACATTTTTAAGACATCTCTTGTTGAATTTCTAATACAATTTTTCTACCTCAATTTAAGAAACAAAGAATGTGATTATCAGCCAGTAAATTTGCTGAGTTTAAGACAATTAATCTGTAAAATCAGCATCTGTGTGCTGAATTTAAGAAATGAATGTAAATTCAGCTGAACCAAGATCTTATTTTCATACAAACATCAATTGAAATTAAAAGAGCACCCTTATTTTCACAGAAGCCTCAGTTTAAATTAAGGACAGCATTATTTTCAAGACTGATTTAATTTCAGACTTCTCTGAAATTAAGACTTACTTTTTACAGTGTACACATTATATTTCTGATTAATAAAAAAGTAATCTTGGCATGTTTTACATGACCTCGAGAATTACCAAGAAACGTAAAAACCCTTCGAAGCAACAATTGAACCATTCTTTAAGAGAATTCTCTGAAAACAAAAGATGACCCTCTGAACAGTTTAACGATTCAAAGCATAAGAAAAAATTAAAAAAGCACTCAAAACGAATTAAAAAGCCCAGGAGCATCGACCGTACTTTTATATCCTGGGTGTGGAATGGGTTGGGCTAATTGAAATGGAATAAAAAGTGAAGGAACAGAATGGCCGACCAACACGCGATGTCCTTTTGATCAGTCGCCGTTTTGGCTCGCGTGCTTGTCGGGCATGTATGTTTGGATTCATAATTTTCACCTCTAAACTCTACACGCACGCACAGCCCTTCTGCAATGTTAATGACTATCCTATTCAAAGTATCTTTTAATTCTTATTTACAACCCCACTAAAAGAAAATGTACTTAAGAAACATTTCTGGTATATATAGTAAAAAATCTTTGAAATATAATGGAAAACAAACCTCAATGAAAATAAGGCACAGACTTGAGGAAAATGGCTAGTGAATGTATTCCTGGAATTTAAGATTGGAGCTTTCATGCTCTGGCTCTTTTCATAAAAATTCCGGATAGTGGTCACTCTGGGATTTTTTCATTAAGAGGAATTTCTGCGTATTTCTCCTGGGTCTACTTAATAGAATCTACTGCAGAAAAGAAACCATAATTTAGCAACTAATTCTCCAGGAGAATGTTTATTTTACCTTTATTAAATCTCAAAGAAAATAGTAACTTGGACATTTTTTTTTCATACATAGTATTAAATTAAAAGCACAATACACTATGTTATACGAGGAAGCTACTAATAAAATATAATTCGCAAAAGAAGATTAAATTGAATGTTTTCAGGTAAAATGTGGAACAGAAACTATTTTTGGCTTTCTGTAAAAGTATGCTTACCGCGAGTAAAAGAAAAAAAAAAGGAAGCAGAAGATATTACCGCAAATGCAAGCATCTTTTTCCGTACTATGTTGCGGGGATTGAAATGCAAGAAGCAGTACTGGTTTATCTTGTTAAAGCGGTAGAAACTAAGAAGATCAAAGAAGTATGCTCCAAGTCTTTACAACGTATATACTATCTGCCACAGTCATTTTTGGAGCGTGGCGTGGTTTAGTCTCGCGAAACATCACCACGACGTTAATTAATGCACCTAGACATTACTGCTGCGACTAAGGCCATTTTCAAAGGGTAAGAATAGCTGTCGAAAACAAAAGAACGAAACGTGTCCTCTTTTTAGTATTTTCAAATACCAGGATACGCCAAAGGGAGGACTTTCTTGTTTAAATTTGCAGAATTGTGTTCATTTTACGTTTGAAAGACCTTTGTCATTCATAATAGGTAAAAAACGACGCAACTATCTTGGGAATATATTTTTAATTAGTTAACTTCTGCGCGGTTGAGATTTTCTGAATTTTCAGATATATTTTTTCCAATTTTATTGATTTCTGTTGGTTTATTAGATTTATTTCAATTTTATTACATTTTATTAATTTTATAACTGAATTTATTGAAAATTTAATTCAATATAAATATTTAATATATATAATAATTATTTATATTATACATAATATCCTTCGGTTTTTAATATTTTTCACCATGACTAATATAATGTAATTAAAACAAAGTAATTGAAAGAATAATATTGAAAGAATATTAAAAATGAAAAATTTGTTGCATACTTTATTAACTCAAATCTATGCAATTAATAAAATTTAACACTTCTTGGGAATTATAGTAAAAATTAATAATAGGTACTTAATTGGTTAATTTTAATAGTGCAAAATTGATTGTTTTAATATAGGTCAGGATTAATTATTTAGAGATTAAAATTTACTGAAATTAATATATCAAATATTGGTAAATGAAGTATGGATATATTTATTAAATTGATTATGCAGAAAAATTATTCAAATAAAACAGAGATGCAAGATGAAACTTCTCAAAAGTAGATGGTCATTCTTTGACAGACAGAAGACAAATTTTCCAAACTAATAAGGGGTCGTTCATATACCACGTGCACAATTTTTAATCACTTTTTGATCCCCCCCTCCACCTTTGTGGACAATCGTGGACTTTCTTTTGAAAATAATGTGATTTTCTATGTTATGAGAAATTATAACTGTAAAGAAGGATTCTTATCTTAAAATGGTAAATAAATTAATGTTTAATACTTATTAGAAACATTTTATTAAAATCCGATGAAGCTTTCTCGAAATAAGCTGCCGACAAAAAAAAACGTCACCACACACACACACATACACACACACATTTCTGGACATTGGCTTAAGAATGAAAAATCTTTGCATTTCAGATGAAATAGAGTCAATTTATACTATTTTTGGAAAATCGAAAATCTTAAAGAACACAAAGCTTTCTCCTAGAGGAAGCTTTGTGATCTTTAAGATTACTTAAAAAATAAAAATGAGAAAAAATGATTAAAAATGATAATAATAATGCAAAACTAAAGAAAATAATTACACTTTGAGAAAAATAAATGATGAACGTATAAAATATATTTGAAATTAAAAAACATAATTGAAAAATGATAAAGGCAATAAAAAATTCAAATAAATAAGTAAAATTTGAGATAAATATTAAGAAAATTTAGAAAATTAATTTTAAAACAATTAAAATCTTTAAAATTTGGAGAAAATGATTGTAAAATAATGAAAATAATTATAAACATGTAACAAATTTATATTTCATAATTTCTTACCTCGATTGAGGTTTCAGAGATACATACATTACATTGTAGCTTTCAAAATAGCTAATTATAAATTAAATTTAAGATAAATAATTTAAAATTGAAGTAAATAATTAAAATTTTGAAAAAAAGTGATAATACTTCCTATATGACAAAGCAATATCAAAAAGTTTAATTGAAATTAAAGAAAATAATTGAAAAATGGTAAAAACAATGAAAAATATAAAGAAAGTAATTAATATTTAAAGAATTAATTGAAATTTAAGATAATAATTGTAAATTTGGAAAATTCACTAAAAACCAATTTAAAATTTGATAAGACAATTGAAAAATAATTAAAATATTTAAAAATTGAAAGAAATAATTAAAATCTGAGGTAAATAATTGAAAATTAAAGAAAATAATTGAAATTATGAAAAAAGTGATAAAATTACAAAATGAATTTGAAATTGAAGAAAGTAATTGAAATGTGAGAGAAATAATTGAAAATTTAGGAAATTAATAAAAAATTGAAAAATATAATAGAAATTGTAAGAAAAATAGTTGAAAAATTATACACCGAAAAAAATGAATAGACGATTTGACTATGCTCCTAGTTACGAGAGGAGCCCACTAGGATTTCAGAGTTACTTTAACTAGGAATCCTGGTTAAGATATCCAGGATCCTAGTTAATGTGACTCTGAATTCCTAGTGGGCTCCTCTCGTAACTAGGAGCATAGTCAAATAGCCTATTTATTTTTTTTCGGTGTAAAAGCAATTAAAAATTGTAGAAAATATTTGCAATTTAAAGAATTAATTAAAAGTGGGGTAAAATAGTAGGTAAAAAAATAATGAAATTTAAAAATAGAAGAAAATAATTAAAATTTGTAAAAGTAATAATTGAAATTTTCTTAAATAAATTAAAAAATAATAGAAAAGTTTGGTAAATTAGTAAAAAAATAATTAAAATATTAAAAAATTGTAGAAAATAATTTTAAAATGGTAAAAGTATAGGTAATTCAAAGTCTAAGAAACAATTAAAATGTCAGAAAAATGTATTTATAAAATTACAAAATACATTTAAAATATAAGAAAACAAAAAAAAATCGGGCAAGTACGAGTTACACCCGTACCAAAATCTAGGGTTCCGTACATTTACGAAACAAAGATATACTTTATTAACAAACAAAGAGCTCTAATTTGGTACACATATGTATTTTCACGTGTAGATTACAGGAAAATTATAGGGAACATTATCTGGATTGACAGTCAAAACCTTGTCAAAAAAAGAAAAACTGCAAATTTTCGATAAAAAAGTGTTTTCCTCATAACTTTGAAACTATTTGAGCTAGAGGGCTAAAATTTGATAGAGTTTCAGGGCTTATAGCAGTCTTGATTATAGGTCCTGTGGCAGCCTTGATCAAGCCTTGTATAAGATAAAATTTTTTTTTTTTCATAATTTTTCAATTATTTTGAAAAAAAAGTGATAACAATTTTCAATTGCGTTTCATATCGTTTTTAGGGTTCCGTACACCTTCGGTGTTCGGCGGAACCCTTATAGTTATTGGCTACCGCCCGTAGCCAAAAACCATTTCCCCCCCCCCCCCCTTAACTTCTAAAGTATTTGACCTAGAGGGCTGAAATTTGGTACACTTATGTATTTTCACGTGTAGATTGCACTCTCTAAATCTGAATTAGTAGTTTTCTACTATGCATTAGTAAAATTCATGGCTCATTTTTCTCTAATTCATATAGTAGAAAACTACTAATTAAAATAGTGAAACTTTACTTTTCAAAAAAGTAGATTTTTTTACTAATTTAATTAGTAGTTTTCTACTACAAGATTAGTAGTTTTCTACTAATTCTTAGTAGTTTTCTACTAAAAATTAGTAAAATTCTTACTATTTTAATAGTAGCTCACTTTTCGCTAATTCATTAGTAGAAAACCACTAATTCAGATTTAGAGAGCACGAAAAATATAGAGAACATGATTCAAGGTGATGTTCATAGCGTTGTCAAGGAAATAACAACTTTTTTTAGCAAAAATGCATTAAAATGGACCATTCCCCCCCCCCCCTTAACTTCTAAACTATTTGACCTAGAGGTCTGAAATTTGGTACACATATGTATTTTCACGTGTAGATTACACGAAAAATATAGAGAACATGATCTGGATTGATGGCCATAACGTTGTCAAGGAGAAACTGCAAATTTTGGAAAAAATAGTATATTGTGCAACTAGGGAGGAAAGTGAGTGATTTCGCGAGTGTGAGTTTGTAGCACGAGCCGAAGGCGAGGGATGCAAACACACGAGTCGATAATCACTTTTCTCCCGTATTGCACATACTATTTTTTCTAACACACGTATACCGAAAGTATAAAAACATTTGCTGATAAAAATTAGTTAACATTAGCAGAGTGACAATCAGCAAAAAATGCGCTTGGGCTTCTGTCCATTCCGCATGCGTCATTATCATAAAACACAATTCCGCATGCGTAATTCTCATGAGACACTATTCTGCATGCGTGATTATCATAAAACGCTATTTTGCATGCGTAATTGTCATAAAACTCTATTTCTCATAAGGATTTATCATGAAACATTTGTTTCCTTGTTAATGGCGTCACCGGGAGGGAATGTACATTCCCTCCCTGTTAGTGACGTCACGGGGAGGGAATGTAGATTCCCTCCCTGTCGCCGGGAAAGACTCACTTTCTGACCTCTTCACAGGTAAGAAAGATTGTACTTTCGGTGCATGTGTTAGAAAAAAGTTTTTTTTTCTCTAACTTTGACATTATTTGAGCTAGAGGGCTAAAATTTGGTATACACTCGTGTATTTTTGCATGCAGATTATGGAAAAATTATGTTTAGATATAAAATTGAATATTATGAGGTCACAAAAAAAAATTCAAAAAATCACCAAAAAGAGGTTTAGACCCCAATGCTAGAGCTCACCCTAATTGTCCTACAGTACCCCTCAAACCAATAAAATTTTTATTTTTATACTCAGAATGTAAAAAAACGATATAAAACGCAATTGAAAATTGTTATCACTTTTTTTTTCAAAATAATTGAAAAATTATAAAAAAAACAAAAAAAAATTTTTAATTTTATACAAGGCTTGATCAAGGCTGCCACAGGACCTATAATCAGGACTGTTATAAGCCCTGAAACCCTATAAAAATTTCAGAGCCTCCCCTTAAAAAAAATTCTTGATTTTTAAGTTATTTATATGAAATACAAACCTGTACCCTTAAGCAAAAGTTTCATGTACTTGAAGGTGGAAGTATTTTCATGATTTGTACGTTCTAATCAATTTTCATAATCTGTATATAAAAATATACAAATGTATCAAATTTTAGCCCTCTAGCTCAAATAGTTTTAAAGTTATGAGGAAAAAACTTTTTTTTTTCGAAAATTTGCAGTTTTTCTTTTTTTGACAACGTTTTGACTGTCAATCCAGATAATGTTCCCTATAATTTTCCTGTAATCTACACAAAAAAATACATATGTGTACCAAATTACACTGTAAAAACAGGTGTCTTACAAGTGTCTAATTTTAAGACATAAGACGTTTAGAAAGCGTCTTACAGGCATTTTTAAGACACTATCTCAATGGTTTAAAATTAAGACACCCCAAAATGTCTTAAAAGTGAGGACAAAATAAGACACTTGTTTTTAGAGTGTAGAGCTCTTTGTTTGTTAATAAGGTATATCTTTGTTTGGTAAATGTACGGAACCCTAGATTTTGGTACAGGTGTAACTCGTACTTGCCCGATTTTTGATTTTTAATCAATTTCTCAATTAGTTTTGTCATTTACAACTTTTTTTTTAAATTGAATTATCCCTGTAATTATTTAATTATTTTCTACATATTTCAATTATTTTTGCGATTTTCGAATTGTTTTTTCAAATTTTAGTGGCTTTTCCTGCTGACGCCCCCCAATTTTGTATCAGTAATATCAAACTCTATATTGCTTATTCACTTTTTTTTATTGAAAAACTTACTATTTAATCACTTTTTTTATTTAAAAGCTCACTATTTACTCACTTTTTTTACTTAAAAACTCATTATTTACTCACTTTTTTAAATTAAAAAGTCTTTTTTCACTATTTTCAATTTGCAAGTCCACTGGCAGCCCTTCTTATTAGATAAATATTATTCATCGATTTGTTTTATTTATTATTATAGTTTAATTTCAAAAATGTACGGAAAACTAATCGCGCGCTTGCGCACGTTATATTTTGCTAGTTTCATTATAATTTAGATAGAAGTTTAAAATAAATACACTGATTTAATTGAAAAATGTTATCATTTTTTTTTCAAAATAATTGAAAAATTATGAAAAAAAACAAAAAAAAATTTTTAATCTTATACAAGGCTTGATCAAGGATGCCACAGGACCTATAATCAGGACTGTTATAAGCCCTGAAACCCTATAAAAATTTCAGAGCCTCCCCTTAAAAAAAATTCTCGATTTTTAAGTTATTTATATGAAATACAAACCTGTACCCTTAAGCAAAAGTTTCATGTACTTGAAGGTGGAAGTATTTTCATGATTTGTACGTTCTAATCAATTTTCATAATCTGTACATAAAAATATACAAATGTATCGAATTTTAGCCCTCTAGCTCAAATAGTTTCAAAGTTATGAGGAGAAAACTTTTTTTTTCGAAAATTTTCAGTTTTTCTTTTTTTGACAACGTTTTGACTGTCAATCCAGATAATGTTCCCTATAATTTTCCTGTAATCTACACGTAAAAATACATATGTGTACCAAATTAGAGCTCTCTGTTTGTTAATAAGGTATATCTTTGTTTGGTAAATGTACGGAACCCTAGATTTTGGTACGGGTGTAACTCGTACTTGCCCGATTTTTATTTTTAAATTCTGAGTATACAAAAAAAATTTTATTGGTTTGAAGGGTACTGTAGGACAATTAGGGTGAGCTCTACACGGAAAAAATTTCAGCACTTCTGACGTACCTATAGGTAAGTCTATAGTGCAAAATGTAGAGAACGCTCTTATTCATCTATTTGGCGTGTCTGCCGTGCCTTTTCGGTGAATTAGAATTACATTTAGCGCACTCCTGCGGTACATTCTGAAAGTACAAAGACTTTTGCGTTGCTGTGTTTCCAAATTTGGCGCAACTGACGTGCCAAGATCTTCCTTGTGACGTGCCTAACCTGTAGTACGAATGCCGTGCTATAGGTAAAACGTCAGAAGTGCTGAAATTTTTTCCGTGTAGCATTGGGGTCTAAACCTCTTTTTGGTGATTTTTTGAATTTTTTTTTGTGACCTCATAATATTCAATTTTATTTCCAAACATAATTTTTCCATAATCTGCATGCAAAAATACACGAGTGTACCAAATTTTTGCTCTCTAGCTCAAATAATGGGAAAGTTAGAGAAAAAAATTTTTTTTTTCGGAAATTTGCAGTTTCTCCTTGACAACGTTATGGCCATCAATCCAGATCATGTTCTCTATATTTTTCGTGTAATCTACACGTGAAAATACATATGTGTATCAAATTTCAGACCTCTAGGTCAAATAGTTTACACTGAAAGAAATAATTCCACGGTACTGACATAATTATGGATAAATCACCCATAATATATTGCTAATATAGATACTGCCATAATATATTTGTCTTTTAGCCATATGACTGGTGAAACTGCGATGTATATTTTTAGGTTAGAAGAACTGTCAGTGGCGCACCGATGCATTATGGGATATTCATTCATATAGTATTCGAAGTTCTACAAAAACTGTCAACAATAATCATATGGCTGATAAAGCTAGAGTATTTCTTTCAGTGTAGAAGTTAAGGGGGGGGGGGAATGGTTTTTGGCTACGGACGCACGAGTCTCGCTATAAGGGTTCCGCCGAACACCGAAGGTGTACGGAACCCTAAAAATAAATAAATGAATAAATATAATTGAAACTTGTGAGATAAATAATAGAAAATTCCAGAAAATAATAGAAAAATAATTTTAAAAATTGAGCATTGGTAAAAATTATTGAAATTTGTGATAAATAATTGAAAAATTTAGGAAAAAAAAATATTGAATATAATTTAAATTTTGAGAAATCAATTTCAAAATAATTTAAATTTGAGGTAAATAATTGAAAATTGAAGAAAATAATTGAAATTTTGAAAAAATAGTGATAAAATACAAAATTAATTAGAAATTGAAGGAAATACGTTAAATATGAGTAATAATATTTGGAAATTTCAAGAAAAATTATAGAAAAATGATAATGGCAATTGAAAAATGTACAAAATATTTGAAATTTAAAGAATTAATTAAAAATTGTGATTAATAAGCCATCCAGGTATTATGGAAATCCGTTAAAGCGCTTTTGAGATATTCTGTCGAAAAAACAGTGTCGCGAAATTTGAAAGTATAAGGTAAACAACATTTTAAGGAAGAAAATTAAATTTTACTTGGTCTATGTGAGCATTTGTTTTGACCCTCCTCCCTCCTAGTGCACAATTCTGAACTTTTGACAAACCCCCCTTTCCCCCAAAACTGTCCACGTGGTATGTGAATGACCGCTAATAATACCTTAAGTAAAAAATCGTTTTTTTTTAAGTGCGATTGAAAATAAATTTGAAAAATGAAGATTCGTTTAACAGAAAATTTTGTCTAATGAAACTCTGTAAAAGGAATATTATATTTAATAAATTTTGGAACTTGTTTCTGAGTTTTTAAGGTGTTTTTTAGACAATTGAAATAGAATTTGACCTGATGACCAAGTTAAGTGTATATGGTTCAAAATATCAGAATTCTTAAAGCTGCACTGAAAGAAATACTCTAGCTTTATCAGCCATATGATTATTGTTGACAGTTTTTGTAGAACTTCGAATACTATATGAATGAATATCCCATAATGCATCGGTGCGCCACTGACAGTTCTTCTAACCTAAAAATATACATCGCAGTTTCACCAGTCATATGGCTAAAAGACAAATATATTATGGCAGTATCTATATTAGCAATATATTATGGGTGATTTATCCATAATTATGTCAGTACCGTGGAATTATTTCTTTCAGTGTGCGTGCAGGGATTAATTAATTATTTTTCTCAAAGTATTTTAAATGTTTCTAACATTAGACTTTGTTAAATATAACAACAACTTTTAGTTAAAAATTTTGAAAAATAAATATCTGACTTGCAACAAGCTACCTGAAAATCTGAAACATAATATCACACTCATAATGAAAGTCTCTAAAAATTCTTTGGAGTAATTTCCATAAAAGCTGATGAGATTCTTCAAAATTTGCTTATTCGTAATCTTGACTTTACAAATTTCAGATGAAAGTTGCTTTCTACGACCAATAAAAAATCGCCCTTATAAGTGAATTAATATGCAAAATAAAATATAAATTAAAATGTATTAAAAAACAAGACAAATTATAAAATGAAAAAACTGTAATAAAAAATGAAACATATGTAAGCAAAGGTTGTGAACAAACCTACAATAAGTCAATTTCACTTGCAAAATAACTAAACAATTACGGTCACATGGGACAACGGAAAAGACAGAAAAATGTGCGAAATAATAAATTGACGGTTTTAAATCGCGTGTAGAATACATAATGCATCTTGTCCAGTTTCAAAGGGGAACAAATTTAATGCGGTTTGTGGTCAACCTCCGAAACATGCAACGTAGATATTAAAGCACAGTCCAAGATTATTTGGCATTCAGCTGAAATTAATTAAAAAAATATTTCCCATGATATGTTTCCTTTGCTCGATATTAGTCATGCCTCATAAAAAAAACAAACTGCGGCAAAAAGCGCTGAAACTTAAGACTTCATTGCAAGTAGAACTACTCTCATTACGAACGTGAATTTTCTCTCATTTTTGTGTAAAGTGAAAACACTTTAGAAGCCAGCATAACACGTTAACTAGATTAAGCGGCTTACCTTTGTACGAATATTTTTTTATTACTTTTTTTTTATTTATTTATTTTTTCTAAATATAATAAAGACCATCCCGTCACTTCTCAGTTTCTCGAGCTGCGGCTTATATTTACAAACTAGATGATAATATAAGTCGTAATATATGTCATAAAAAGAGGAATTTAATGCGGATAAAGTCAAACGTGAGGAAAGAGTGCCTTCGGGAAATTGAACCTGCGATATTGTAAAATTAAATTAAAAAGCTGCATCCCTGGGGATTTTTACTTATGATATTATAGAAGAAACATTTTTTTCTGTTGGCCACATATTCTTTTTATCCAAGCATTGGAATTTTTAAACTTTTTAGCATAATTATATTTCAAATGGAAAATTCTGGCAAAATTATAAAAATAATCGTTTAAGGACGCTTATACCCTCAAGCGGTTCTCATTCTATCGGACCATGATAGTTAATATTTTTTTAATTTTATTTCTTTTTATAATTTGGTTTCTAAATAGTATTTTGTAGTTAAAATCATTACACAAAAAAATTTTATTGAAAAAAAAATTTTCCGTTTATAATTTCAAGCTATTAACATTTTTTCTTCCTGATTATTTCAAAAAAGTGAAGAAATACTACCCTTGAATAACATTTTCTTAACAACGGTACGGTAAATTAATTAAATATTGTTGTAAAAGTTGTATGATATTACAGTTTAAAATATATTAGTTTTTTTAAAAAATTTGTAGAACCGTGTTTTTATAATTAATTAAAATATAGTAATTTTGCGCGTTTTGTTACTGTTTCCATGTAAAAGTCTTAACTTTATAAATTTACATCTTAAAAACGGAACGGTAAAATTCAATAAAATTGTAACAGTACATGTAAAGTAATGCATTTAATATGTCATTAAAATTTTATAAGAATCTGTAGAAATTGGTTTTTTGGATAAACCTCCTTAAAATATTATCGATTGAAATTTCATTTAATTGATATTATTATCTATTCTAATTTAATAAATAGGTTGTGGTTCTTTCAACAATTAGGATATAATCTAAGATTTCTTATTTTGAACCTCATGCCAAATGCTATTGAATGGTGGACATTTTAATGGATTACAATTTAAATCAACAAAAATGTGGATCTATTGAAATTGAAAAAAAAATTATTTAATGCAAGTCTAGACGATTAGAAGATAGGACTGACTAAAATTAATAAAAATATATTATGTTATCAATTTCATATTTCGAGATATAGATTCTATAAAACTATATTTAACTAAGGAACATTTTCAGATTTACTATCGTGTCCTTCTGATTAAAAATAATCACAGTCAAACAGTTTGAAAGTAAGAACTTTTAAATTTTGACGTTGATAGGGAGAAGCACTAAAAGATTTCACGGAAAATCCGAGATCTGTAGGTACTTTCTTTAAGATTGAAGTATATTTAAGTTCTCCTAACCCAGCATAAAGTTAAGGCTGGTTTCATTAGTTCTGAAAAATTACTTCAGTAAATATTAGCATTATTACTTATGGAAAAATTTAATTTTGAAGTAGGTATGTACGTGAGCTTTTTCGAACCAAATTATTATCGGATTTTACGTTTGAATAGATTTTAAAATAATGAAATAAAAAGTAATAATATTAGCATTATTAAACAAAGGTCGTCATTAACAAAAGTAGTAAATTTAGTTTCAAAAATAGGATTAGCAATAACTTTTCAGTAAGAAAAAATGTTGTAAAAAAGCAATTATGTAAAAATCTCTTATACTGTATTAAATGTAGTAAATTATTTATCTGTAGCTTAGATTTTTGGTTTTATTTCACGTTCGTATACAAGAGCTTTTATCTTCAACTTTAAAACTAAAGGTCCAGTACATAAATCTCTAAGGGTTTTCTATCGATCGCGTTCGAGTTCGAAAGAAGAATAGGAGGCACTCAAGTGGTTCAAAGACCTGGGTAAAAGTGAAATCTTGAAAGTTAAATTCAATTAAATCCACTGCACAACTTAGTTTAGGTATTATACAAAAGATTTTACAGAAAAATACAAAAAAGGTTTAGAAAATTTCTATAAAAATGTTCTATAAAATAGTTATATTCTTAAAAACAATGTATAACATTCAAAAAAATAAAAAATAAAATTTAGAAATATCTAAATACTTTTCCCGTATCTATAAATATAATATTATAACGTATTATCTCAAACTAAATTATTTATCTTTAATTCTTCATTTTCTTTATAAACTATAAAAATCAACTATAGTTTTGGTTTTGGGAATTTGTTGTTTTTACGAATATTTTTACTGCTCTGTCAAAGGATAGAATGTTATATTTTTTATTTAGAATTATATAATACAATTTGACACCAGACGGCTGGAAAACAGGATAATTTAATAAAGCTTTATCGGTAAAAATTCAGCAGACTCTGACTGCTATAATTTACGAAAATCACTGAAACAATACACGTTGTTTTATTTATAAATTTAAAAATTTGTTTTTTTGTATGTTGTCAACATTTAAAATTGTATTAACTATATAAATTATCAATAAATATCCTTCCTTTTTGCATTAAAAATTATGCAAAATAGGGAAGAGTTGTTACACCTACACATATTGGCTTCTATTGATCGACAATTTTCTAATTTTATAAACTATGGAGAGCGATCAAACTCTTACAGAATATTAATTTAGTCGAATTTTCATTTGCCCGAATTTTCATTTACATGAATTTATATTTTATAGAATCCTTAAAACGTCACATTTTTACTTGCTCGACACTGCAAATATCCGAATAAACATTCGACAGAAAATTCTTGGTGCAAATTTTAAAATTAACCAATCATAATTTTACTGCTATTTTCTGATTGGTCAATTTTAAAATATGCGTCAAAATTTTTCTGTCGGATGTTTATTCGGACATTTGCAGTGTCGGGCAAATGGAAATTCGACGTTTTAATTATACTTAAGCTGCAATTTTGTACTAACTTTTATCATTTTTAGTTATTTTCTGCAGTTTTTAATTATTTTTAAATTGTTTCACTAAATCTCAAGTTTACATTCTTCAAATTTCAATTTTGTTTAGTTTTTTCAAATCACTTTTTCAATTTTAGTTATGTTTCCCTTAATATTCAATCAAGTTAATTATTTATTCCTAAATTTTATATTATTCATCGGGAATTTAAATTAATTTTTTTAATTTACCATTATTTTTGTAATTTCGCAATTATTATTTTCATATTTTAATCATTTTCATAATACCTTAATTAATTTTCTGAACTTTTAAATATATATCTCAATTTTCAATTATTTTCTTTACTTTTTATGTCCTTTTATTATTTTGTAATTATTTTCTCCATCTTTTAATATTTTCATTATTTTTTAATTAATTTCCTAAATTGTCAGTTATTATCTCAAATTTAGATTATTGTCATCAATTTGACATAAAATAACGATTTTTTAAATTATTTTCTTTCTTATAAATAAATCCTGCCATTTTTTTATTATTTTCTTCAATTTATAATTATTTTTATTATCTTCGCATTATTTTGAAAAATTTCAATTATTTTTTCGAAATTTTAATTATTTTCATCAATTTTCGTTATTTCTGCGATTTTTTAATTATTCTTTTTAATTAAAAAATGTTAAATACCTAATTTTGTAATTTTTTTTAAACATACATTCTATAGTTTTTTTCAATTATTTCTTTCAAATTTTATATACTGTTTTCAATTTTTTTTCGCAATCTTAAATTATTTTTCGCATATTTCAATTATTTTTTTTAATTTTAAATTAAATTGATCATTTTTCAAATATTTTCCTAGATTGTTAATTATTATTCTCATCTTCTAAAATTATTTTATAAGATTTCTAAGAATTTTTCTAAAATTTCAATTATTTTCTTCAATTTTCAATTATTTCCATTTATTATCATAATTTCCGAAAATTTTTATTAGTTATCGTCATTTTCAATTATTTTTAGCTTTCATCAATTCTTTTCTTCAATTTTTAGTTATTTTTTTTCTATTGATTTCTAAGATCTTCATGTATTACATTGTTTGTATCTTATTTCAAATATTTTCTTCAAGTTTCAAAATTTAAAATCGTTTTTCAAATGTTTTCCTAAATTTATTTACTTCAATTTTTAATTCTTTTCATTTAATTTATAATTTCCAAAATTTTAAACTTTTTATCTGACGTTTTAAATATTTCATTCAGTTTTCAGTTATTTATATTATTTTCTTCAATTTTTAATTACTTTCGTACTTTTTCATAATTTCCAAAAAGTTTATACTTATTTCTCTTTAATTAAAGCTTGTTCTATTCAATTTTAAATTATGTTTATCTTTTTTCATTTATTTTCTCTAATTTTAAATGAATTTCTTTTATTTTAACGAACTTCTGAAAGTTTTAAGTATTTTTCTGAAATTTTCTTTAACTTTCCTTCATTTAAAATATTTGATGTAATTTTTTCAATTATTTTCTCAAATTTTAATTATTTTTTTCAATTATAAATTATTTATTTTAATTTTTAATTATTTTTCTTCAATTTTCAATTATTTTCTCTAATTTTTCATAATTCAATTTTTTTCAATTTGCTTTTAAGATTTTCAAGTATTTTTCTGAAGTTTAAATTATTTTCTTTATGTTTAAAACATTCCTATGATTGTTTAAATTACTTTCCCCAATTTTTAATTGATTTAATTTTTTTTAGATTACTTTCAATTCTATAAGTTGAAAAACCAATAAGTGATCTTAGGAAGGTAAAATTGAATAAAACTTCAACAATTTCGTCAAATTATCATAGCGACGTTTCCTTGGCTAGGTTTGCCAACCTCTTCAGGTTTCACACACACAACAAATAAACTTCCGTCACTCTACGTCAAAAAATTCGTTAAACATTAAAATTAAATTCGTTAAAAATTAATTTAATCTCGTCAAATGTCTTAAAGACAATCATCGTTGGTCGACGAAAAGTGACTACTCAGTCACTTTTTACTTTCAATTCTTTTTAATTATTCTAAAATAATATAAATTTTGTCCTATATAAATATTTACCTATTTTATTTACATAAATTGATTTTTAAATATTATACATATTTAAAATATTTATAATTGTTGATAACACAAGATGTAGAAACTATAAATTACTACAATTAGTAAGATTATTGGATTTTTTTTTTAAACAGGGTCTATTAGGGTTGATCAAGGGCCCCTGTTGTCTCTTAACAGTTACGCCACTGGTTGAAGTGTTCTCGACATATTCTGGTTATAAAAAACGCTATATACACATACATATAAATATTTGATTAAAAATGAAAATTTACCCTTTTTGAGATGAAAGGAGTCTATTTAGTTAGACTATTTTTGGAAAATCGAAAATCTTAACGATCACAAAGTTTCTTCTTTGAGGAACCAAAAAGTAGTAATTCTTTTAACCAACCATTTGCGGAGTTAATGTAACCATATTTTTTCAGTTTGAGTTTGCATTAAAAGTGAGTACAAGTTTTTTGTGTGTCATGTTCTACATTTTGTTTTTATCTGAATTTAAACTACGCTACAACGCCGATACATAACACTTAGCCTTTTCCGACAGGGTACCCTAAAAAAATTGTATTCTTTTTTTAAAAATTATTCTTGGCTTCAAAAATGTTTAAGAATATAATATCCTTGAAGTAAGAAACCTATTCTTAAATAAAATCTTAATTCTTAGAAAAATAATAAAATATTCTTAATCACAAAATATGCTTCTTAATTTAATAAGAACATTTTCTTAAATAGACGTCAAAAATAATTCTTATAAAAGAAAAATGCCGTTTTTTCATTGTATGCGCTTGGAAGTTCTCTTTATTAAATTACGATATCGTATCATTCTTTCAGTGCTTTCTAGCTACAGTAGGTGATATAAGTTATTGATCACTGATCATTGTTATTGACTTTGAGAACTTCTACTACAATTTAGTAGTATTCTTTTGTCTGATGTTAATGTCAAGAAGTCGAATCTCCTTAAATCGAGACAGATTGATCAAGATTGATTTGAAAGCAAGAAAGAAACGAACCAAAAACACGGGCTATTTTCTTTTTTTTTCTTCTTTTTATAGGTACGATGAACGTGTGGCATTAACTGGATCTATTAAGCTGGCTCAGCAGGGAGATAAGAAAACGTATAATAGGAAAGTTGGGAGCGTATCAAGAGACCGGGTACGTCATTCAGAGAAAGGGAGGGTGTGGGTGGTTCACTCTGTGATGCCAAAGCTCCAAGGGGGTAGGTATAGTGAGGTTGAGGAGAAACTTGGAAGAACACGTACCCTACGCACAAATACGGTCGATATGGGCCTGTTGCTCAAAGCAAAACGATGCTTCACATAATGTAATACGAAAGAGAAAGAAAAAGAAAAAAAAGAGAGAGAGACGAAGAGATAAAGGTCCGTCCTCTCTAGAATTGGCGAGGATGATAAAATGGAATCAAAGTTTTAGAGTTTGAATAGGGATGTACTTTTTGAAGAGAAATCGAGAAGGTTTACGAGTGTCTGTTCACTCACTTTCTAGAATGCGTGTGTGTTGAACTATTGGAGAAAGGTTGGGGCGAGGACGAGGTTAGAAACCTTTTTGGGTAATGCCTTGTCGAGGAGCAATGGCCAGACACGAAGGGGATGTTCTGGGAACAAAGGCGATTTTAGGATGTGCGCGCAACCTATCACAACCTACGCCCTTTCTGAAAAAAAAGATCTTTAATAATAAATTCAAAGGGGATTCTCATATTCTCAAGGGTGGAATTTGTATTTCAAGAGATATTTGAAAGTTTAATTCTAAAAATTTCGTTGTTCGGGGTTCAATTAAACTGTCAGAAGGAGCCTTAATAGTTTGAATGTCGGTTTTTTATACATCGATTTTTTTTAAATTTTTTGATATATGCCAAATGCTTATATGATAGTAATCCTATATCTGTGGCTAAAAGGAAGAATATCATAACTGCATTTTTATAGTTTCGAGGTAAACGAGTTTTAATACTCATTTAGATCTGTACACTCAGAAAAAAAATTCAGTTCAATTAAACAAACCGTTTAGTTAACTTATTTTATTTAATACAACAAAAAAGTTTTATCAGATTAAATAAGCATTTGGTTCCTTTCAACAAATGCCTTGGTTTCCAGAAACAAAATTATTATTTAAATGTATTTGTTTCGTTCGACCAAACTCTTTCTTTGGACTAAAATAAGTGTTTAATAATAATAGTCATGCCACACTCGAGATGCGTTTAAACAAGCGTCATGTCAATCGCGTCGTTGCGTATTAAGTGCTTTTCTATTATCATAACCTGTGTTTTATAAATTTAGTGAGTGTTGTTTTTTTATTTCAGAAATTGGATTACGTGCAAACTTAAATTCCTACTAAGTGAGCTATAGTGTGTATTAAAGAGATTTTGATTGTCTGCAGGTTATGTTTAACACATTGTGTGTTTAACTGTGCTTGTAACATTTGAGTGACTTATTGTGACTTTTCTATTCTTTAATAAATTTGGTAGTAAAAGATTCTTCTACGGAGAAACGCTCCGTAAGAAAACAACCTTGAAGAGAAGAAAATGTTGTTTCTAAAAATGCTTAACTGTTATGCATTTTTCTATAACATCTGAATTTCTTAATATTTTATTTGCATATTTATTAGTTGATTTACAGTTTATTATGATGATTATTATTATTAATTTTGAAATCATAAATATAAAATTGGAAATTAATTAATAATATACAAATAAAATATTTAATTAGGAAATTCAAACATTAAAGAAAAATAAATAACATTTGATTGTATAAACCAAAATATTTATTTGAACGAACCAAATAAATTTAATACAATTAATTTGTTTGTATGAAACAAACTTTTTGGTTGAATTAAACAAAACATTTAGTCAACTGTAATAAACCATTTGGTTAATTCAAACAAATGTGTATAATCAAATTATTTGGTTATATAAACCAAACATTTGTTTAACTGTATATCAATGCATTTTTTTGGTTGATTCAAACAAAAAAAACTAACTCAAAAATTAGAGTAAGTGTTACCTTTTTGCTTAAAGTGATTTTCCGTTGAAACTGGAGTTCTACATTAAAAAACATATCAATAAATTTTAAACTTATGAAACTTTAAAAATCCTTATTAAATATACAAAAATCTGGCGTTTTCTTTTTGAGAAAATGTTGTTTAAGCTATTTTGACTTGCAGATATAATGTTTGGACAATTTTAGATTCATCATTTAACAGGATTAAGAAATATTAAACAAATAAGTTTTTAAAAATTCGTACCTGAATATTTGATTCAATCGTACTTATTCATTAGTACTGGAACCGTCATTGTTAATTTCTAAAACTTGATTTTAAATTCATACTCAACTTAAGAAACCCCTATTAGCAAGTTTCAGTCGAAACTGAAAATCTTTTAGGAATGCGTTTGCCATTTTGAACTTTATAAATGACTTTAAAAGCATGTGATGGATTATGACGTCACTGATGTAGGCAAAATTTGTCGGTAACTTTTCTTTTAAAATATTGAATATTTTGTCACGAAACTTGATACAATTACCTAAAATATCATAAGAAAGGTCATTGCTGGTCCGAATTTGTTTGAATTTTTGACCAAAATTAATATTGGCCAATTTTCGAAAGGTTGCAAATTTTTTAAAAATTAATTTTAAGACAAAACCTTAAAATCATGATTAGCACGTACTGGAAAAAATTTATTTTTCTTTTAAGAATAATTTAAGAATGCCTTTTTATTAAAAAAAAAAGCAAATTCTTGTATTTAGAATATTTTCATATGTCTAAGAATAAAAGTTTAAATTAAGAAGTTTTTTTTTATTTTAAAAATATTATATTCCTAAATAGAAGCCAAGAGATAAGCTCAACTTTTAACTTTTACATGGAAAAATGGAGGCTAATTATTAATTCAAATTTTGAATTTTTTAAATTTAAACATTAAGAATATAAAAAACAAGCCAAGGAGCCGGAAATTTGATCAGGAACTCATATAACACATTTCTAGATAGATCAAAACTAATTTGAAGCATCTTAAAAAATTTGTAAATTTAAACGAATACAAAGCTTTTTCCATGAGAAGGCAAAAACTATTAGAAGTCAAAAATTAATTTAAAATTTCTTATAATTAAAGAATTTCATAACTAAAATCTAAGAGACTAAAAAATTAATTAAAGATTTTGTAACATGTTCTATTAAATTTTGAGTATCTGCGAGAGAATTTAGCGAAATCTAAGTGAAATAAACAAAAATGATTGTGGCTGGTGAGGTTCCCTAATTAAACAGAGATTTAGTTTAGAGTAATAAGTAAGTATTTATTAACTGAAATATACTGGTGACAATTATTATTTAATGGCATAAATTAATGTGACATTATTATATAACTAGTAACTTAATCTGAGACTTTACTCTGAAAATAAACTCGTGAATTTACGGAAGTAAACGGCAACCAAGCTCATAAAGGTTCCAGACACGTATGGACGGTTTATTACAGAAGGAACTTCATAGAGGTAAAATGGAACCAAGAAATAAACCTACGTTTGAGTTGAGAGAAATGGTGATTGCTTCTGATACAAGCTAGAAGACAAAGCATAATTACCAATACTTACAACGTAAAAATTGCGCGAATATTGAGAATATATATATGGGGCATTACACGTGACATTTTCATTTAAAATTTTTTTTTGCTTGGAATCATTTTTTTCTGATTCTCTATGAAAAATAAGGAAACACGTATTTTTTTATTTTTTTATTGAATGAAAATTGCAGAAGTTAGGAATTTTTGAAATTTAACCGTTTTTGAAATAGAGCATTTTTAACCTTCGTTTTTCTCCGTTATTATTAGTAAATTGAAAATAATGCCCTGCATAAAATTTGTTCCATTTTTTTTAGATTTTTTAGACATGTATTAAAAAATAATTAATTTGCAACAAAAATACATGAAAAATTGAATTTACGCTTAAAAAGTGACTTTTCTCAAAACCGAAGATTTTTTCAATTAATTTTTTCAATCATAAAAATTGTTTTAAAATTTCGTTTCAACAATTTTCTTTAATTTTCTTCTTTCTTTAATTTTCTTCTTTCTTCAATTTTTCATTATTTTCTTCAAATTTCAAATCCAATTTTAAATTTTCAACTATATTTTTAATAATAAAAAATTCTCGACTTCTATTAATTACTTTTCTCTATATCAATGAATTTCTTCACTCTCTAAATCTGAATTAGTAGTTTTCTACTATGAATTAGTAATTTTCTACTAAAAATTAGTAGTTTTCTACTAAAAAATAGTAAAATTCTTACTAATTTAAAAGTAGCTTATTCATTAGTAGAAAAGCACAAATTTATATTTAGAGAGTACTTTTAGATACAGTTGTTCAATTATATTCTACAAATTTTAATTCCATTCTTCAATTCCAATTTTCCAATTTAAATTATTTTTTTCAATTTTAAATTATTTTTTTCCAATTTTAAATTACTTTCTTCAACTTTTAATTATTTTCATTAATATTTTTAAATTCTCGTAGGTATTTGTTTAATATTTTTTTCGATTATTAATAAGTTCCTGTAATTTTAAATTCAATTGTTTAAATATTTTCAGCAAATCTTAATTTTTTTTCCTAATTTCAATTCCATTTTTCAGTTTGCAATAATTCTCTGCCATATTCAACAATTCTCGCCTTTTTTCAGTTACTTTTCTCAATCTTTTATTATATTCTTTAAATTTCAAATTTTGAACTCCGTTCTTCAATTTTTAATTATGTTCTTAAATTTTTATTTGTTTTTTATTTATTTATTTATTTATTTATTTCATCATTTTACAGGCTTAATAAAACCTTTTTACAATATATAAAAAAAAAAAAGACAAAGAATTTACAATTTGGCAATTTGTTTTCTTTATTTTTCAATTATTTTCTTTAATTTCAGTTTTTTTCAACTTTTAATCCGGTTGTTCAATTTACAATTATTTTCAACCATTATATTCCTATAATTATTTTAATTTTTCTTTTTGCAATTATTTTCTTAAAATTTAATTTTTATTATTTTATTTAAAAAAAATTTTTAGTTGTGTATTAATCTATCCATTTTTTGAATTTTGTTTTCAATTGTCAATTATTTTCGCTCTTGTTTTTGTAATTTTTTTTCAATTATTAATTATTATTTCAAATTTTAATTTTTAAATTTTGAATTTACATCATTTTTTTTATTAGGTACTTTCTTCAATTTTCAATTTTTTTTTCAATTTCAATTATTTTCTTTGATTTTTAATCCAGTCTTTCAATTTTCAAATATTTCCAACAGTTATTCCTATAATTTTCTTAATTATTAAAAAAAATGGTTTGAATTTAATATTTCGTATTGTTTAATTTATTTTTTTCAATTGTGTAATTTTCTAGACTTTTTTCAAATTTCATTTTAAAAAACAACAAACAAGATGTTTATTAATACAAAAAATGCTCGAAAAACTAGAATTCATGAATGTAAAAATGTTTTATAGTACTCCCTACACTGTTAATATTTTTTAAGAAATAACGAAAAAGTCATAAAATTTACCACAAGTTTGAAGATTATTTGGGAAAACGACCTGATCTATTTTTGCAATTTTCGAATTCCATTGTAAATCTTTGAATTTAAGTGTTAGAATCATAATCATAATCTACCCAAATTTTCTTTTAATTTTATAACTCTGACTTTATATTTGAAATTGTCGACACAAAATCCTTCAAGTAACTAATTTCAAGCAATTCCAATCAATTATATAAGTACATTATGGTCTTCAATGGATAAATAAACAGACATTTTGATTAACCTAATTAATTATATTACAAAATACCTTTTTCTGCAAACCTTACAAAACCAATTTTATATAATAATTTTAAAAGTCGAGATAAATATTTTTAAACTTTTAGATATTGCCTTTTAAAGCACAAATATTTTCCAATCAACGTGTGTCTGACCGCACGTCGATTTTACTACTTAAAAGTTTATTATCGCCAACCCTATTTCCTATATTCGAAGCATTCTGCTTAAAAAAAATTAATATTCAATATTTTTAAGTTAATAAAAATGTTATACAGAACATATTATTAATTTTTACCTGAATTTTTATTTAAGACTTTTTAGAGAGCTATACGAAAAAGTTTTATGACTGATCTATTTTTTTTAACCGTGTATTATTAAGTTGGTTTTATTTCAAAAATAGACTTTTATGTCTGTTATAGTGCACTTTTCTAGTTTCTTGAAAACGAGAATGAGAGTAAAATTCAACACGTAACTCTGATCTATGATTTGTGAAGTAAACGTTTCTCGCTTCTGCAAAGCTGATATTGAGTAGAGTTTGCAAAAAATGTCGGTACTAAAAGGTTATTGATCAACCAGACGGAATTCACGATATTGAACATGCCATAACACTTTACTGCAAAATATGTGTATTGCTAGTTTTACATTTATATACATGAGCTTCCCATTTCTACTTTCAGGAATTTCATACCTAAAATGATGGAAATAGGTCTCAAAGCAGTCTTTTGTGAATATTTATCATTACCAATGATCTACTGCTGTCAAATTGAAAAAGCTAAAAAATTCTGCAGTAACTTTTCACTGAACTGTATATGATAAAAAATGCAATAATATTGAAAAATATGTATACCTATGATTCATGTACTAAAATAGAGATGTATATTTACTGGGTGTCCCAGTTTAACCTAGACGACTAAATGCTAAGTATTTAAAAAAATATTTCAAACAAAAGTTACATGGACTTTAAAGATCTATATTATTCAGACATTTCAGAATCAGATCAGTTGGAGACATTTTTTTCTAAAATAAAATTATCAAATTAGATAGTATAGTTCGAAATTAGATCCGATTCTTATTTAAAGAAATCAAAAAGTAACTGTTATATTTTCTGGCACGTGACGCTGAAATGAATTTCCACAAGTTTTGGAAGTAACGTGAAATACTCTTTATGCTAAAATATGAAACATTTTAAGCCCTTTGGCGAACAGTTGCGAAAACTTTTTGCATTTAAATAGCTGCATCACGCATACCAAACACTTTACTTCAAACCGTGTTTCGGAACAAGTTTAAATTAAATATAACTCACAAATTATATCTTAACACATGGCATGGACACATAGAAACTTCCACGAAAACTTCCTTCTTATTCAAATCTTTGAATCAGGAAAATCGATAAGCCAAGAAGTACATTAAAGTTTTAACTTTTAATGCAGTTTTTTAAAAAGTTTGCCACAGAATATTGTTCCTCAGTGGAAAAAAGATGAAGAACCAAACTCTTAAAAAAATCCAATTTTAACTGTCAATATATCAGTGTAAACAAAACAAATTTTTATACAAATAAAATATTTGAATATGTAGAATATTGTTATTGTTTACATATAAAAAAATAGCAAAGTGCCGTTTCTCTATTTTCAGAAATTACATTCTTTCTGCGTGAATATAAAATATTCATAATTCACAATAAAGAACCATTTTTCAAAAAAGAAACTTTGATATGATAAAATTCAAGATAGACGTTGAGAAAACCTGAGGTAATTATCCGTAAATAAGTGCAAGAAATAGGGTGGAAAATGAGGTATCAAAAAAGATGTAGAAATTTCCTATTTACACTTTCATTTCAACAGATTTCAGATCATTTAAATTCAGAGATTACAAGGTAAAAACTCGGGAACAAAAGATAGTAAAGACAAAAGCTTGGAGACGTAATCCGATCGAAGCATCGAGTTCCAGAGAACTCCGAATAAAATTCTAATTTGAATACATGTGAAAAATTCCAAGCTTTGTTTGAAAAATTTTTCTGGATTTAATTTTGTATGACATAGAAATATTAAAAATTCGAAAATAAATTATACTTAATGATTTATTTATTAACTACACATCTTTTTGTTTTATATTTATCTGAAAAAGTTCCATAGATAGTCTTACATGATTCTATACAGGAAAAAAAATAGTAATGAATTTTATTAAAATGTTTTACAATTTAAGGAAAAAGTGTTAAAAAGAGGAAATTTCAAATATAAGTAATTTCAAACTTTAAACAAATTATATTAAATTTGTAACAAACTATATTAAAGTTTAAAATTACTTTGTGATGCCTCGAAAGTTTTTTTTAAAGCTTTAAATTTCTTTTATAAAAATTTCGTTTTTTGCTGTTTATAATTTATCAGTGTAGAAAAAATAAGGCTAATGTCATCGGACGCGACTCAGGAACTTATCTGCGATTTACAAACAAAAATAAAATTACGATGCGATAGATAAAAAAAATTACTCATGGATTCAAAGTTTTAGCGTACATTAATGAAAAATAAAAAAGTTGATAGAATTCTGTGGCTGAAAGGTAAAACAGCACAAGCGCCATTTTATCAAATTTGAGATAACATCAGATTCATATATATTTAGACATGCTATTTAAAGTTTGATACTTGTAAAATAAGTAAAACATTTATTTACAGAGAAAATAATGAATAATATAATGACACAAGTCCACTTTTGTAGTTGATCAAATAGTATAACGACACAACTCCATTCAGGATAAGAAAAACAATTGATGCTTTTAAAAAATTACTGATTCTACAAAATGTTTTTTAAGTTATTGATTAAATAGACTTATCATTAAGTATTTATATAATATACAATAATTATAATATATAATAAAAATGTATATGAACCTAAAAATGTCTTATTTAAGCAAGAGTTTAAAAGAAAGTAAATCATAACCATTTTTTGAAAATGACATTTAAAAACAAATTGAAGTTAGTTAGATATTACAATTTAAAGGTAAAACGACACAACTCCAACAAAATATAATGTTACGGTGAAAAAATATTAAATTTCTTTAAAATCGAAGCGTTTTATTAAATTTGATAAGCGTATTTAAAAAATCAATTAAATAATAAGACATAATGCAAAACACCAACAACATTTGTTGATGTTTCGATTTCACAGAACTAAGAAAAAATTAAAACTCGTTTATCTCGAAACCATGAAAATGGAGTTGTGCTCTTTTACCTTTCAGCCACAGAATTAGCAGAACTAATTTTTATCATCAATAAGGGAAAAAATTTCATTATGAGAAAAAGATTTAAACTAATTTTAAACAGTATTAAGTTCTGACTAGTATTCAACTAGTTTTAAAAATTTTTTAACAAGTAAATTTATAAACAAGTTCTAAACAGTTTCAAACAAGTTACAAACAGATTTAACCAATTTCTAAATAATTTCTTCCAATTTTTAAAAAAAGTTATAAACTTTTTCAACCAGGTTGTAAAGACATTCAAACAAGTTGTAAACTCATTTAGACAAATTCAGAACAGTTTTAGAACAGCTTAAAATCAGTTTAACGAGGAATCCCGTGTAGAAAAGTTCCCAGTATTTCCCAGTTTCTAAGTGGGCGCCAGTTTGGCCCCACTTGGCTTTTCCACACGGGATGGTACACTGAAAGAAATTTTAAAATAAAATTTAATATAAGATTATTGAAAGGAGACTATTCAAGACCTACTGAAAAAAACTAATTGGTTTACTTTTAAACTGTTGCAGAGAAGAAAAGAAAATTTAATAGTGACTATATATTAAATACTAAAACTAAATTTTGAATTTTAATACACTGAGAAACTTTTGATTTTAATATCTGCTTTATTGCTTATTATTATGTACAATAAAATTTAAGAGTTTAGGGATAATCGAGATGTGGTTATAAAAACTAATACACTGTTTAAGAAAAGACGTTTCAGATGCAACAGTTGTCTTTTTGATAAAAAGTAGTAAAAGTGTTATATACTTCATAAGACACATAATTATATTACCTCTAAAGAATTTAAGAGAGATGAAAATAAAGAATTGCAAGAATTATAAAACGCGTGTTAGAAACTTAGAATCATGGGGTGCGCGCGCAGTAAAAAGAAAGATGGCAGTATTTGTTTGACAGGTCAGAGATACTACAGATGCAAGTTCGTCTTTGATATTTGTATAATTACAAGTATTCTGTATCTTTATAGTGGTATTTGATGAAATCTGTGTAACGAACAACCTATACTATGATATATACATTAGGCACACTATTAATCCTAAGCTACAAACATATAACATTTCGATGACATCGAATAATCGCGCGCGTCGCTAGAAAAGAGTGTTTTAAACTTTCCTTATATACTAACTAGCAAAAGTTTCATGTGGTTTGAGAAGTGATTTTTTACTAAATTGAAGTGAAAATGGTGTAATAATAATTAAATTCTGTGTTCAGTATTCCGGATGATACGAAATTTTTCTGAAGACCGATTTTTTTTAAATATATTTTTGAATAAATATTGTGAAGTGGTAGAATAGCTCATAAGACATATGGCTGCTCGAAAAACTGTCCTAGAAAAAGTCTAATAAAATTTTAGACATGCCATAATAAATAGATCAAAATGTGTTAAAAATTAATATCACTTTTTCACATTTACTTTTTTCTAACCTCAAATAATACTAATTCTAAATATATATATTAATTTTTTTCTCACGAAATTACAATAATAAAAAACAAGGTAACACAATCTCTTTTTTTTAAAAGAACTATTATGATCGAACCTCGATTATCCCTAAATTCTTACGTTTTATTACAAATATAGAAATTGAAAAAAGCAAGAACTGTAATTAAAAGTCTCTCAGTGTAATATAGTCACTATTAAATTTTCTTTCCGTCAATGTAACAGTTTAAAAGTGATTCAATTAGTTTTTTCTAGTAGGTCTTGAATAGTTTTCTTTCAATATATTTAATATTAAATTTTATAGTGTCATTTTTAAATATTATTTTAAAATTTCTTTCAGTGTACACATAATAGGCAAAAAGTTGGTCCAAGTGCATTATTTTGAATTTTTAAATATAAAACTCATATTTTCATGTAATATTTTTAGTGGAAGTATGAACAAATTATATTTTTTACAAAATGAGTAATTAAAAATTGCAATTTGGTGAAAATTAAAAAAACTCAATGTTCAGAAAGTTTGGGACGATCTAACCTCAAATTAGAGAAAGTTCCTAAAGGTTGATTTTTTTTTTAATTTTCATCAAATCGCAATTTTTAAATGCTTATTTTATGAAAAATAAAATTGTTCACACTTCCATTGAAATATTACATTAAAATATGAGTTTTGTATTTTAAAAATCAAAATAATGCATTATTTAGACGAATTTTACTTCAGGCTGTCTGTACCATTCCTCGTTAAAATAGTTTTAATCAAATATTTTGCTCTAAAAAGTTTTAAGCAATTTTAAACGGTTTTTGACACTCTCTAAATCTGAATTAGTGGCTTTCTACTAATGAAGTAGCGAAAAGTGAGCTACTATTAAAATAGTAAGAATTTGACTAATTCTTAGTAGTTTTCCACTAAGAATTAGTGGAAAACTACTAATTTTGTAGTAGAAAACTACTAATTAAATTAGTAAAAAAATCTACTTTTTTAAAAGTAAAGTTTCACTATTTCAATTAGTAGTTTTCGACTAAGAATTAGTAGTTTTCTACTAAGAATTAGTAGTTTTCCACTAAGAATTAGTAGTTTTCTACTTAATAAATTAGAGAAAAATGAGCCATGAATTTGACTAATTCATAGTAGAAAACTACTAATTCAGGTTTAGAGAGCAAGTCCTATAATTTTTTTTCTAAGAAATATGAAAAATAATAAAACAGAAAAAAGTTACTTAAAATATCTTACTCAGAAAATAAGAATAATAAAAAAATATGTTTAAACTTTAAAATAGAAATTTCTAAATAAAATACTTTGGTAAAATTTTGTTTTAAACAATTTCAATCAAAAATATCCATCACAGTAAAAGCATTTCGCTTTCTTGTAATGGGAATTAATTTGAAAAAATTGTCAAAGAAATTTCTCGTACGTGAAGATTGAAAGTAAGGAAAAGCGCAAAAGATACCCTTGTGGTTTGGAGAAGAGTGTTCAATATAAAGCAAGTAATTGGATTCGAGACCATTTCAAAATAAAAGGAATTTAGCGTCGTGTTCGGTATCCCAAGGTAGTTGCTCGCAGCAACAGTGCAGAGTCTGCGATAATGAGAGGAACAGTTGAAATTAGCGTAGTTAGTAGTTAGGTAACGAAGATTTTCAACTGAATGTGGCGTCACGTCTATAGAGCATCGACTTCCCTTTAACCCTCCATTTAGCATTAGCACGCTGGGCTTCTCAAGTCAGAAATTGCTTTCACGAGTGAAATATCTTGAGAAACTTACCCTCTTAGACGGATATCAACTATATACTGGACACTAGGAGCTTTATTCGAATCTTTTGTGCTTAAACATTTCACACGCTTGCAGGAATTCCCTTTGTGTTGTACTTTATTACAAGTGTTATAAAACGATTTTTCATCATTTTATTCATCTTTTCTTTTAGTTAGTTTATTGATTTCTTTCTTCAAAACGATTTATTTATGGTTTTTTAAAAATGTTTTATCAATAAGCGCCTTTTTAATAATTTTTATTCAACGGTTTTTCAACATTTTTAAAGTTGTTTTTTGCTTCACTAGATTCATTGAATTTCCACTGGCTGATCAAACGTTTTTCAATAGAATAATTCCTTGGGTTTTTCTGAACATTTTAAAACAAAGAATACAGTAATATCACTGATAAACAGAATATATTGATATTTTAAATTTATTACAGAAATTATAAATACCTTTAAACTAAAAGAATATTTTGTTGTAGTTTTTACGTCGAACATGAATTTTACTAAATATAACAAAATTCCCAATTTTTATTGTTCGCGGTCAACCTTATTATCTTAAATGAAGGAAATCACTTTGATATCGTACCAAAAGTTCCAAACGCTATTAAATGGTACAGTGAGAGAAATGGACATTAGGAATTAATATCTAGATATTGACGGTTAATATCTGTGATAGTGTAATTTACGTCAAACATCTAAGATATTTAAATTTAGCATTAAAAGATATTATAGGCAGGATATATTTAACTTCTAAAATCCAGAATGTTAAAATTCAATATTTCAAATATTTACGAGATATTTATTGACAATATGTCAAAACAACCACTGTTTTAGAATAATTGAACCTACAGATTCGTCGATTATTGATTTTTTACCAACTTTTTATCATTATGAAATGATGGTGACTTCACAAGAGTCAGAAGTTAAATGTTTAATTAAACAAAAACAATATAGAAATTTGGAGAATTTGTATTTGAGGATATTTACTTACACACACTTAAAAGACACTTTTTGCAATAAACTTAAACTCATACTAAATGAAAAATTAAACTCCTTATATTTTTAAACTTTTAAAAGTCGTATTCTATTTACTTTTTGATTTCAATAGTAAAATTTATTGAAGCCACAACAATGTAAGTAGTTAACAATTGACAGAAACTCAAATCATGGAAATCGCTAACGTTGTTATATTTACACTCAGAAAAAAATTTGTTTGTGACAACCAAACTTCAGTTAAAGAAACAAATTTTGGTTGAAATAACCAAGTTTTGGTTGAAACAATAAAATAATTTTGTTGACTTAACCAAAATTTTGTTGTTTCAACCAAAATTTGTTTCTTTAACTCAAGTTTGGGTGCCACAAACAAATTTTTTTCTGAGTGTATTTCATTTTAATTAATAACTGAACCCGACGGTAATTTCAGTTGAGTATTCATTTTTATTAATTTTTGCGTTTTTTTTTTACTCTCTAAATCTGAAATTGTTAAACCATTTTAAAAGTGAAAACTCGTTTGCCATTTCAAATAGTAATTTTTGACTAATACTTTAGTAAAAAACTACTAACTTAATTAGTCAAAGTAATTTTAGGTTATGATAAACTACTAAAAGAATTAGTAGATTTCTATTTACTAATTACATTAATTTTTTTTTATTATTTAATTAGTTAAATTTAACTGCTGAATTAGTAGTTTTTTTTACTATTAATTACCTGTTTTTACTAAAATTTCGCTCATCTGTAGAACTACCCAAATACAATAAATTATTTATACATTTTTTTATTAATTTATTATGTTTAAAATCATATGAATAAGAAATCTAAAATAAATAAATTTTTCGTGTTTCTTAATTTTCATTTCTATGATAATCTTTTGTAGAGGGTTTTAAGTGCGGATCCAAAAAAGTTAATCAATCAATTTTTAATAACCTTTCTCACCTACTTTTCAATTCACTCATAAATATATTTTATTCAATTGGATCAGAAATTCTGATGTTTATTGATCAAAAAACGTTGTTACCTTATTTATAGTCATGATTATTGTAGATTATTTTAAATAACTGAATTGAAATCAACTTGAGTACACAAAGTAAAAATCCAATTGCGACAGGTGATATGAGTAAATAATATCCCAAATTGAATTAACATTATTTTATAAATCAAAAGTGGAATTAAATCATCAATAAATCAATCTATACATAGTTATAAATATGTTCACAGCTAACAGTGAACGGAAGAACTTTTGGTTTTAATAGTTAATTTTGTAATACGTATTTTTACAAAACTTCCATTGTAAATCAGGATATAACTGTAAAAATGGTATTTTATACTACAGGACTAGAAGTTATATACTTTTTCGACAGCTAATATAAATATATTTTGAAATTAAAATTTACTATTCAAAACTGGAAAATTTTACTTTTTTTAAAAGCAAAATGAAACTAGGAAAAAGTATAATTTAAAAAAAATAACTAAACTTATTTAATTTATATTAAGGAATATTTAAAAAAAAAACTTACAAAAATAAGTTAAAAATATTACTATATTCAGTAGGAATCGACAATAAAATAAGTTCATCTTGGACATCTTACAATTAAAAAGATTATATTTCAAAATAATGCTTTATTGAAATTCTATTAGGGGTCGTTCACATACCACGAGGCCAGTTTTCGGGGGGAGGGGGGTCAAAACAAAAATCCACGTAGACCAAGTAAAAATGTAATTTTATACCATAAAATGTTGTTTAACTGACTTTCAAATTTCGCGACACTGTTTCTTCGATAGGATATCTCAAGAGCGCTTTAACAAATTTCCATAACACTTGGATGGCTTATTAATCACAATTTTTAATTAATTCTTTAATAAGAATATTAAGAAGAATATATAAATTTAATTATATTTATTTTATTTTATTCTATATATTTTTTTTTTTTCTATAATTTTTTTTCAAATTTCTAATTATTTCTCGCATATTTAACGTATTTCCTTCAATTTCCAATTCATTTTGAATTTTATCACTTTTTTTTTCAAAATTTATATTATTTTTTTCAATTTTTTAAATATTTTTATTTTTTTTTATTTGACAGAGTATGCAGCCCACAATCACATAAGATATTTTACGGGCACAAAGATAGATACAATTAGATACAATAAGTATTAAGAAAATTCTATATTTAATGTAACATATTTCTCGCAGATGAAAAAAATCTATAAAATTATTTAAAATAAAAAAAAATCAAAATTCTTCAAATTTTAATTATTTTTTTCAATTTTTAAATATTTTTACTATTTTACAATTGTTTTCTCAAATTTTAAATTATATTCAATATTTTTTTATTTCCTAAATTTTTCAATTATTTATCTCAAATTTAAATATTTTTTATCAATGCTTAATTTTTAAAATTATGTTTCTATTATTTTCTTGAATTTCCAATTATTCCTCTCACATTTCAATTACTTTCTTCAATTTCAAATTCATTTTGTAATTTTATCACTTTTTTTCAAAATTTCAATTATTTTCTTCAATGTTCAATTATTTATCTCAGATTTTAATTATTTCATTCAATTTTTAAATAATTTCATTATTTTGCAATTGTTTTCTGAAAATTAAAATTATGTTGCAAATGTTTTCTCAAATTTTAAATTATTTTTTAGTGAATTTTCCAATTATTTCCAATTATTTATCTCAAATTTCAATTAATTCTTTAAATATCAATTACTTTTTTCAATGCTCATTATTTTTACCATTTTTAAATTATTTTCTTTAATATTAATTTAATTTTTAGGGTTCCGTACACAAAGTGTCCAAACGGAACCCTTATGTTTTCACTCGTTTGTCCGTCGCCCAAAACCATTACCCCCCCCCCCTTATCTCCTAAACTATTTGACCTAGAGTATTGAAATTTGGTACACATATGTATTTTCGCGAGTAGAGTTCAGGAAAAATATAGAGAACATGATTGGAGGTGATGATCATAGCGTTGTCAAGGAAAAACTTTTTTTTTTCAAAAAAAACGTGTCCCCCCCCCCCCCCCTTATCTTCCAAACCATTTGACCTAGAGGTTTGAAACTTGGTCTATTTAGGTATTTTTACGTGTAGATTACAGGAAAAATATAGCGAACGTTGCTGGACTTAATTTTCAAAAGTTATTAATGAAAAGTTGAAAAATGACAAAAAACACCTATGCTAGAGCTCAGCGGGTTTATCCTGAAAGGTTGGGAATTGGTTAAAAATGGGTAATTTTATGCAGAATTTTTTATAAAACCATAAAAATTGTGGTTTAAATTTATTATCATAACATTTTTTCCAAAAACTGAAATTTTACCAAAAAAAAATTTTTTTCTTCTAAACAGCTACAATATTTTATAGTTTCAGATTAATTTCTTTTACAAAATGTTTATGTTTAAATTACTTTAAAAGTTAAAAAATAAAAAAAAATTAAAAAATAAATTTTTTTTGGCTTTAAAATTTAAAATTATATAAAAAAGCTTAGTCTATTTAATTGGAAATTTTTAATCTTATAAAAATCATTAAGTTTATACTTAAATTTCTTTAAAAATAAAAAAAATTATTTTAATTTATCATTATTTTTTGATTTGCTATCTCATACAGGAAGTATTATCACTTACTTTTCTTAAATTTTAATTATATTCTTCAAATTTCAATTATTTACCTGAAATCTTAATTATTTTATTCAATTTTCAAATATTTTTATTATTTTGCAATTATTTTCTCCAATTTTTAATTATTTTTTTATCAATTTCCTAAAGAAATTTTCAATTAATTTTCTAAAATTTCTAAATATTTATCTCAAATTTTACTTATTTATTTTAATTTTGTATTGCCTTCATCATTTTTCAATTATGTTTTTTAATTTTAAATATATTTTATACGTTCATCACTTATTTTTCTCAAAGTGTAATTATTTTCTTTAGTTTTGCATTACTATTATAATTTTTAATCATTTTCTCTAATTTTTATTTTTCAATTAATATTATAGATTTTGCTTCCTCTTAGAGGAAGTTTTGTGATCGTTATGATTTTCGATTTTCCAAAAATAGTCTAAATTGACTCATTTTCATCTGAAATGCAAAAATTTTTCATTCTTAAGCCAATATCCAGAAATGTGTATGTGTGTCATTATTTTTTTAAAAAAAGTCCACGAGGATATTCAGAAGGGGGGGGGGGGGGTGGGACAATACAAAGTTTACACGTGATAGTTTTATTCAATATAAACAGGTTATATCATGAAAAAACTTTGAAGTGTTTTTTCAATTTGTCAGATGTCAAACTTGAACTATTGTTCACAGATTGAAAGTAGTGATTTTTCTCAAAAGTGATAATGTATTATGAAGATAGTATTATCTTCATCTACTATCTTATTATATTATATAAGAAAACTTTTTCTTTCAAACATTATATGTATTGTGCGATGCGTTAGCTATATATATATGTGCGTGCGTATTATTGTTTAGGTTATGTTAGGATTTTGTTCGTAGCGGTGATTGTGTTTAAATGTATATATAGGAGTGTTCAAAATATATAGAATTTCAATTACCACATAGGTAACCTATAATAATATAATAATCATGAAGATCGGTTTATTTACCTTTTTATAGGAATTATCTATTAATCTCGATTTCACTAATTCCAAAACTCGATAGTAATTTTCCCAACAAAATGTCAATTCAAGGTTTTCTTTTAACTTTTCCCATCTAAAATTTGTAAAATTTATTTTTATTAACCACTAAGTCCACTATTATTATTATTTATTTGATGTGGTTTTGATTTAATAGTTTAATACTAAAAATAGTAAATTTTAAAAATATAACGATATATCCTTGTTTCAATTTTGTAAAAATAAATAATATTAAGTATTAAAATCGAAAGTCTTTCTGTGTTAGTATTTTCTCAATTTGAACTATATATACGAGTATACATGGAAACGGCGAAAATTACAATTATAATTCCGTTAGGTTTAATTACCAATCCCGAATACAGAGATTACAGTCGAAGCTAGGCACATCTTAGTATGATAGACGATGGGTGTACCTCAACTAACAGTTCCACATTTGCTGTAACAGGTTTGTGGTATTGCAGCTCTGAGCAAACTGTCATGAGGAGGACAAAGTTAGTTTTGCGATGTCGGTGGAGGACTCTCATGGAGTTGTCTTCATCATGAATGGTGTATAACTCAAACCAAGTGTACTGTGTAGGATTTTAATCAGTGCAGAATTTCTGATAAAGCTCCAGACATCGCATCGCCAAGATTGCAAAGAAAGACAAGTGAGAAGGGTAGTTTAGTTTGCCCCTGGGAATATAGAAATTCGACTATTCTAAAAGTAAATGGACTTTTGCCAAAGATAAAATGTGATCAGAATAACGATGAATATCTTATCATGATCAAAATATTTTCCATCAGCGATTTAATGTCAGCTAAATTTCATAAAGATGATACAGATACGAAACATTCGAGATATTTTCATTCCAGAAAGGTTGCGAAAAGTCGGAGCTTTGCCAAATTAAAATTTTCCAATTGCAATTATCCACATTTATAATTTGCTTTCAAAGCACACTCAGATTAAATATTCAGTTTTAAATATGGAAATAAGTAGATAAAAAAAATCTGCTGTCAAAATTGAAAATTCAAAATGGCGGATGCAATATGACAAATCAACCAAAAAACGTAACAGAATTTTACTAAATTCTCGTCTATATTTTATAATTTTTAATTTTTTGCAACAGTAAGATGTTACAGAAACTTGAATCAAAAATGTCAGTTTTAACTGAAAATTATAAATTTGTTTCATTGTACGAGTTTTTAGAATTCCTACTCAAAAAGTATTACAGTAAAAAATGTTAATTTATCTGATTTTAACGAATGCTTTCATTAATGTTTGTGAAAAGTGTAAAATTCGTCAGAGGAATTTTTTAGAGTCCCATTCAAAATTGCGCCACTTATGCCGTTATAATTTTCTGCATGAAAAAATCTGCATTTCTACAGCATATCTCAAGCACCCCTAGAGATAATTGAATAGGGAGCAAAAATTTTGGGAATTTTGTTCAGAGTACCGTGTTTCTGTTATGAAAAGTTTTATCTCACTAAAAATTATTTCACGTTAGAAGTGATATTTTTCTTCCAAGTTATAAATTAATTACACAAAAATAAAGTAGTTACACTAATGACATAAAAAAATAAAATAATAATAATAAAATATACATAGGTAAGGATAATGTTACTTTAAAAAAAAAATTACAAATGAAAAGTAAAGAAACAGGTAAAAAGTGCTTGAATATAAATAACACAATAATCAGCAGATCTTGAAAGTATACAATACATTAATAGGCCAAAATGATTATAGCATCCTAATTGGATGTTGACCTTGGCTAGAAATTTCTGAGGTGTGAGAATTCCCAATTAAATTCCGCCAATTAATTTGCTTAAGGGTTCGATCGTTCAGGCAAATGGAGATAAGAGTTATTTTCTAATATCCGTTCCTAAATAGTAAGCAATGATAGTAATAAGAAATAGTGTGTATTTAATCAATGAATAAAATGTCTCATGATGAGTACGCAGTGCGTGATATTAATTAACATTTTATCGAAGCCTTTTTTTTTTAAATGCAGACTGTGGTCTACCTTGACTTAGTATTTTTATTTATAAACATGAAACCGATATAAATCATATGTCCTGCGGTAAAAATCATTTTCTTGATAAATAAATTATTGAATTTCTGAGAAGCTTAAAAGCAATTGATCAAACTGCGGCTTTTTGCAGATAATTATTTATTAATTAATTTTCTAAAGCAGAATAGAATCAATGAAATGAATCGTAAGTTCATTCCAGTAATAAGAATGACCTAAATGCGCAATCTTTATATTATACGAATATGCTTCAGTATTAGTAGCACGGATTCAATAACAAAATTGAAATTCTGCCAACTCTGGAATCTCCGATGCAAACAGTAACTTGCATTCGAGATCCAAATATCTGCCATCTGGCACTCAGTATATCAACCCTAAAATATCTTTAAACAACCTAATGTAAATCTTTTTTAAAGAAGCACATCCTAATTTATTAGAAAAGTTTTTCTCTTGTTCCCTTTTACGTTGTTTTTAAAAATTCAATTTACTTCCAGAATCCAGTTTCATGATTTGTCTTCTTTCTTACACATAAAATAAACATTGTAATATATTTTTCGACAAATTTTTTGTTTTTAAAAAATAATAAAAGTTTATTTTACAAAATACTATTTAATTTAAGACAATTTATGGAGTTGTTGGAAATTCAAATCAGTCAAAATTTAACTGATTTAGTTTTAGAGAGTATTTATAATTTTAAACCTTTTGGAAATAAATCAAAGTTTTTTTTTACTCGAGTAAGAAACAGAGGAGAATAATGTAAACTACTAAGTGACATAAGCTGACTGTGGAAACAATAGATTACAGTTTCGGGGAAAGTGTCTAGAACCTAAGTCAATTCAGAAATTTCATTCACGCGATACATAAGGCTAGACACGACGCCTACGCATTTAATGTGATGCTGTCACACATCAGTTATCCGTGTTATTTTGACTTCTCATTGTCAACAATAACTTTAATTTTAATAATAAATTCTCTAGAATATTCTGGAAAACTAGAATGGGAAGAAAGAAAGTAAAATATAGCACATTAAAAAGTATGAGAAAATAAAAATTGAATAAAAAATGTAGAAAAATAAAATGTTAAAAAGAAAGTATATAATTGACCACAAGAAGAAAAAAAAAGTTCTTTAATACTGCCAGTACTTGTGTTTTAACAGCAGAAACGCGAAAGTACGTGATTTTAAAATTCAAGTCTTTTTCGATTTTCTAAAAAAGTAGGTACATGTTTGCTAATTCGATAGGCATGAACAAAATGACAAAGGTCAACTGACTACCTCACGTGTGTCTCATATTTAACATGACATGTTACTCCGCACGTGTAAATAATATGCAAGCGTTTATTTGCATAATTAGGGCATAATAAAAATTTCCCTAAAATTCCCATTACAAAAAAGTAAAGGACATTTAATTCGCTCTTTTCTAACGATTCTCGTTGAATTAAAATTACGCGTCATTAAATTTTATTTTCAACAGACCTAGTCGAATTAATAATGTAGTTCTTTCAACTTTTAGTTTTCTAGTTTAAAAGACAAATACATACCCTACTCTATTATTAAATAATTTTAAAAAATTAGTATTATAAATGCAAATATTATGTTAACCGATATTATTTAATTATTACACTGTTTATATATTATTACTATTTACATATTACTCTCGGCTCCATTATTCAGTGATGAAACACAATCATGTAGAAACCTGATAAGCTAGTAGTAAAAGTCAGTTACAGGTTAGACGTTTCATGTCTCATCAAATATAAGCTACTTCCACTGCATAATCCAACAAAAGAATATTTGAAAAAACTAATAATGTTCATTACTTTATCATTAATTAAACAACAGTGAAAATTGATGCATAAAATAATTTCATATAATGCTGATTAATAAAATAAATAAATTCATATTAATCTTATAACTTGATAATATTTTGATGATTACACTACAAGCTCAAGACGCTAACGAGACACTTATTTTCTTTAGTGTAGAAGTGAATCATAATAATATTCAATTTTTTTATTAGTGATATTGTTTACGAAGTGCTATGTGTAATATTTCAGAATAATATATCAATATAGAATAATAATAATAATAAATAAAATTTGTAAAAAATAGTATTATTAAAATATTACAAACTGGTATGTAATGAATTAAATCGAACCATTTTTTTGTATATTCAAAAAATCTGAATGTTTGTTTTTATATGCTTACAAGTTGTACTAAATCCAAGAGATTAAATTCGCTAAAATTTTATTGTTAATGGCATATATTTTAACGAAAAATAGAATGTTTTACATTATACTTAAATACATTACTCTGAAAATATCGATTTAAATAATGTAAATTATCTATGAATTATTTAATAATAAAATGCAGCTTTTGAAACAGATTGGCTGTCAAAGCGTTAATATTTAATTCAACTTATTTATTTATGATTAAATGCGAGAAGATAAAAAATTATCATCTCTGTTTGATAAAAAAATTATTTAATTTTTAATTAACTAATTAGTTTTCAATTTATGTTAATTCTGTTAAAGTCAGGAATCACCGTAAAGGTTTTTTCAAATCGTGTGAAAATTCTTTTTATTTTAAATAGGTGGTCAAAACGTGTTAAAATTTTTAAAAAATGTTCCATAAAATCGAAAGATCCTCTAATTGTAAAGTATAAAATTCGTTATTAATAATATTGATTCAAATTATAGTAAAAATTCTGCTAATTTTTAGATTCAGTATTAAAATTATCATTAGTTTTGATTTTTTACTACAGTTTTAGTCCAAATTTACTAAAAATTAGTAAAAATGTTTATTGTTTTAAATTAGTAGGCTTAACACCAATTCAGATTTAGAAAAAATACTTTATTAAAAAATTAAAATCTACTCTCTAAATCTGAATTAGTTAAGAATAACTAACTTGTAAACAAAGAGTTAGCCATTAATTCAAATATTTATATTTATACTATTCGTTTAGTAAAAAAACTAACTATTAGTTTAAATCATTTTTAGGTTATGTCAAAATATTACAGTAAAATTATGTTTGCTAATTCAATTCGTCAACTTTGAACTATTTTTTAGTTATTCTTTATTTATGCATATTTTACTAAAAATTATTTTTTTTCACTTATTACTAAAATAAAAAATCAGCCACGATTTCACTAATAATTTTATCTAATTCCGATTTAGAGGTAACGAATTTAAATAGTGAAATTTTACTAAAAATTAGTGTAAATATTTACTAATTTAAATTACGTAGTAACCGATTTTTACTAATTCATATCTCGTAATTATTTTCCACTAATTTCGATAAATAAAGAAAATATTAATAAAATGAAGTGAAATATCAGTAAAAAGTTAGTATTTCTAATTCTTTCTAATAAAATTAATAATTCTATAACTTTAAAAATGCGATTGGTAACAAAACTATAATAAAAACAAAATTGCCCCTTTTTTTTATAATAGGTACAGTTGGAGTTTTACATTCTTGTAAATAAGGTAAAAAGAATCTAAAAGCAAATATTCACCAATATATCACTTTCTACCGTTCCCTGCTTCAATTTTTTTACTGCAAATGAGTAAAACTTGTTAGACAAGTAATTTAAAAAAAAAACATTTATGTTACCATTATAGTTGGTTTTTAGCGGTTTCACGAAGAGATCAAGAATTGTTTTAGGGGTAATTTTTTAAAGCTTTGAACGAAGAATAGAAAACTTTAACTGCGATGCATAAATAGTATAACATATGACGTTTGAACCTTTTCCTGATTCTTCATTTATTCATTATTTCATTCAATAAAAAAGTCCTCTATCTCAATATAAATTTCCGATAAATATCACTCTACATTTATAACGTTTTATTCAGAAAATCAAGCCTCATGTTTCTTTATGATATTGAGGACGTACATAGATATTCTCCATAACTCAGAGAAATATTTTCATTTATGTATTAAATTATTATACACGTTTTGAATCAATAAAATCCTTTCTTTGAGTTTTTATTAATTTTAAACAACAATTCAGCTAGTGTCTAATTTACAGAACAACATTAATAATAATTTTAAACAACCAGAATCAATAATGTTAAGAAAACATTACCAACTTGTAAACTAATTCATAATTGAATAACTGTAATTAGCCAACTACTCTCTAAATTTGAATCAGTGAAATTTACTGACTAAATTAGTAAAAATCTTACTGATTGGAATCAGTGGCTAAATTCTCACTGATTTAAATTTAAAGGGAATAAGTAACTACTTAGTTTCAATAACTTCAAAGTAACCCTATGGGAAATTTGCCAATGCTCAAGATCGGCCCAAGCTTGGGCTAATATTGGTCTAATATTGGCCAAGCTTGGGCCAAGCTCTAGCCGATTGTCATTTCCCATAGGGAATTGTTACAAAGCACTATTGAAATATTGTTATACTATAAAATATAAAAAATAGTTAAAAAAATTAAATTAGGCCTAAACTATGTAAAATAATTCTCCTGCAAGTATTACAACTTATTAGATGATTCTAAACTGGTATCTGAGTAAGAAAATAATAATGAATTCAACAATGTAAAGTGCTCTACTTGAAACTGTAATTCTGTATCAAATAATCTCATTCATATCATAAAAAAAAGAAGATAAGTGGATAAGCAGTCACGGGAGTAACAACAGAGGAAATGAACAACATGATCAAGTAAACTATACTATACCTACATAATCCGATCACATTTCGTAAGCTCGTAATAACCATTCCGTTAAAGCAGGTGTATATTCCAGTTTCGATCCTGCATAGGTCATAATCCATACGATAAATTACAAAATTAAAGATAAGGATAAAATCACGTCTGGAATCAATTCAAATCCAAATGCATTCTTTCATTAACAAATGAAATTTTTTTCTGAAAGATACAGTTTTAATGAAACCAGAATAAATGGTATATAAAACTTAAACCTTTTTGTAAAATTTACGAAAATAAATATAGAAAAAGAGTCCAATTTTCTGTGTACATTAGGGTGGTCCAAAAATGCATGGGGAAAACAAAAAGTTGAAAATGTTCTGCTCTCACCCCCTAGGATTGTTCTATATCGAAATAAATATCTTTTTTTAAATATTTTATTTTAAATATATTCTTTCAAAGAATAAGATTCAATAATTTATTTAATAATTTTTTATTATTAACTATTTTTTAAAGGGCCTTAAAAACCCCCATAAAACGAAAAAACGGGAGATATCGTTAAAAAATATTTATTACCACTTCTTACAATATTTTCCACCAAAATTTAGTTTAATAACATGCACACTAATTACTAATAATTGTTGCATGTGTTTGTTAATTTGTTTAAACAAATTAGTATTGTTTATTTGCAACTTTTCAACTAATAGAGCTAGAGAGTTGTAACTTTTTCCTAATTTTGCAACTATTCAAGCGTACTAAAAAACTAAAATAAACAATTATAAAAAGTTTTTAAACAAATTAATATTGTTAATTTGCAACTTTTCATCCAACAGAGCTATAGAGAGTTGAAACTTTTTCTTAATTTTGCAACTTTTTAAACCTAGTAAAGCACAGTACGAATAGTAAAGTTAAATAGACAATTGTAAAAATTGTTTAAACAAATGAATATTGTTTATTTGCAACTTTTCATCTAATAGAGCTAATAGAGCTAGAGAGTTGTAAGTTTTTTCTAATTTTGCAACTATTGTTAAACCCAATATTAGAGAAAATAGAAAATATAAAATTATAAAAATCTCTCTAAATCTGAATTAGTAGTTTTCTACTATGAATTAGTCAAATTCATGGCTCATTTTTCTTTAATTCATATAGTAGAAAACTACTAATTGAAATAGTGAAACTTTACTTTTAAAAAAAGTAGATTTTTTTACTAATTTAATTAGTAGTTTTCTACTACAAAATTAGTAGTTTTCTACTAAGAATTAGTAAAATTCTTACTATTTTAATAGTAGCTCACTTTTCGCTAATTCATTAGTAGAAAACTACTAATTCAGATTTAGAGAGATTGTTTAAACAAATTAATATTGTTTTTTATGCAACTTTTTATCTAAAAGAGCTAGAGAGTCGAAATTTTTACTTAATTTTTCAACTTTTCAAGCCCAGTAAAGCCCAGTACTAATAGTAAGGTAAAATGAACAATTATAAAAATTGTTTAAACAAATTAATATTGTTAATTTGTAACTTTCATCTAATAAGGCTAGATTGTTATAGCTTTTTTTTTAATTTCACAAGATTTTATTTTTGGTAATGTAAGAATGAATGTACACTGCAAAAACATGGTGTCTTAAATTGTCCAAAAAGTCAGTATAAATGTAAATCACAATAATTGAGTATAAATTCTGAAAATTTTATTTTTTAAACAAAATTCAACAAAATTCTCTTCCATTACAACATTAATTCTAATAACGTATTTTTATTTCAGTCTGTTAATTGTCTACCGTATTCCGTAACAACTTGTAGTAAATACTGTTTTTGATCTTCATCCGTTGTTTTTAAATCATTTAAATCTGTCATTAAATTGACCTTTCGCTCCACAATATTATTAGTCACTTTTAAACCCTGGACATAAGTTCTAAAAAAATCTTTTGTTGCAGTAAAAACAGACAAATTTATGTAGACTTAGAATTCAGTTGATTTACTTGTTAAAAAAATTTAAAAGAAACAATAGGTATTACTTTTTTTACACAATTTTCATAATTGTTGATTTTACTTTACTGTTAGTAATTGGTTTTACTAAGCATCTCTAGCTCTATTAGATAAAAAGTTGAAAATAAACAATATTAATTTGTTTAAACAATTTTCATAATTGCGGAATTTTGGCTATTATTAGTATTATGCTTTCATAGGCTTAAAATGTTGCAAAATTAAACAAAGTTACAACTTTAGCTCTTTTAGATGAAAAGTTGCAAACAAACAATGTTAAATTGTTTAAACAATTTTTATAATTGTATATTTTAATTTTTTATTAGTATTTTTAATTTTTAAAATGCACGGCACTAATGGTTATCTTAAAATTTAAACTCGTTTTTCTAAAAAATAGGGTTCTGTCACTTCCAACTTTAAATACTTATTATAACTTTGTGAATTGTTCATCTAAAAGAATCCGCAATACCTCTCAAAATGTTCCAAATTAAATTAAGGTAGTTCTCTCGAAAAAAATTTTTCTTTAAACATTTTTGTAAAAAATATTTATAGTTCAAGTAATTATTGTTTCTTAATAGCTTATAGGCATCAAACGTATAGATGTCGCCTTGCCGGTAAGGTCGAAATCTTCGTTTCATAATTATTGTTTCAGTTAGCCTAACCGTCTTGTTGTTGTTAATTTTACTATTTTTCATGTAGTTAAGCATTAGTAGCTTAATGTACTACTTTAAGTAGTTCAATTTCAAAAACAACTACAAACTCTCATTTTACCAACTACTTTCGTAGTTCTTTGAACTAATTTTTCAAAGTCCAAATAACTTTTTAAATTCATTTAAGGACCTATTGAATTACTCCAAGTTGTTAAAAAGTAGTCAAATCTACTAAAAATTTTTTTGAGTGTAAAAGAGTTACGTATTTTTTTAACGGCCACTTATCTCAAAACGAATCGATTGCCCTATATAACTTTTATAATTGATCAAAAATTCGTAAAATAATCCATGTTTTTCAATTTCTTGTCATTTAAAATTATTCTTTTTTAATAACTTCTCCAATTAATGCTTTATGTTATTAATTTATCGATTTTTCTATGAGGAAGCAAATTATTTTGCTTACTTGGAAGCGAAATGTGCAATTTTCACCTAGTTATTATTTCTGCAGGAATAAAGTAAAAGAGGTATTTAATTTTGAACAATACTGTACTAAGCCCTCATGTTATAAACTCCTACGTTGATTTACGTTTGACTACATATTCATGTGTACCTACCCACCGTCATGTACCAATGCAAGCGAAAACACTTCACTGTCTATAGAGCGAAGGCAATAGTGCGTACAAATGGAAATCTTTCAATAAGATATTCACCTGTCAATCCTTGTCAATTCTAGAATGCATATTATCAGCCAAAATTCATCAAACTTGTCTCGTCATTTTACAACGTTCTATATTTTAAAATTCATATAAGTTTCAGAGGAATTTTAGGTAAATCAAAGATAAATTACTTTTTAGAACGCTATTGTCAAACTAAATTATTATTTGTTAAATTAAAAAAGACATAAGAATCAAAAGTATACTTTTGAAAAAATATTGATTGATGGAAAAAATGATTTTATTTTCAATGAGAGAGAAAATATTTTTTCATAGACTTGTGTTATTTTTAATTGAAAATAAATTTCATCTAATAATTTTCTTCATTCTTCCGAAAAAGTTTTTAAAACATTTTAAAACTGTTATTTTTATTGGTTAATTGTAGATAATCTATTGTAATTTATGTCAATTATTATGGTTAATTATTATCAATAAATAATTATAGATAAGTCAAACAGAATTTAACTCACTGAGTACACAGTAGTAAAAACTGATTTAGTCATGAAAGTTTAATTTATTGTCAAATTTCCTTAAATAATGAATAATACTTGATAATTTATTCACGATCACGTTTGCTTCATAAATAGAATAGTAAAAATAAATCAATTGTGTACACCAACAGTTTCGTTAAGCAGCGAAGCATTACCATAAATAAGTATACACTGTAGAAAACAGGTATAGAAGTAAAAGAGCAAATTATGCATTTTGTATTGAAAAATATAAAATAACAGTAACTGCGAAAAATGTAAAAGTAGAACAGTACTTACATACTATCTCCGCATATTATTTAATTACACGTGTCTTAAGACTCACCTGCAACATTAAAAAAGTAATTTTCATTAGTAAAAAAAACATATTTTTCAATAATAATTTTTAAATTAATATTATTACTTAAGGCTATATTATAATTATTATTAATTTATTACTGCTTTCTCATAGAGGGAGTTTTGTGATAAAAAATTCGTAAAATAATTCATGGTTTTTCATTTTTTTGCATTTAAAATTCTTTTTTTAAATAAATTCTCCAATTAACTTTTATATCATTAATTTATTGCTTCCTCTATGAGGAAGCAAATTATTTTGCTTACTTGGAATCAAATTGTTCATGAATTTAACATAATTTTCACCTTGGTATTATTTTATTATTGTTATTATCATTATTAATTGAAACTGCTTGTAACGAACATTAGAAATACGATATTTAAACATCTTCAATTGTATTTGGAGAGGATAGAGGACATGAGTAAACGCAGTTAACAATCAAAATGCAGACACGTTGTCGATGCCAAGTTTGGCACATTACGAGAAATCATTTGAAGAGTAAATATGTCAGATTCGAGCTAATTTCAGTCTCCACCAATTGTCTCAAAATTGTCGAACCGGTAAACGACTAATTTGAAATTTTGTTATAAAATTACGAGGAATCATTTGAGGAGTAAATATGTCATATTTGAGTTAATTTCAGTCTCCGTCAATTGTCTCAAAATTGTCGAACCAGTATACAACTAATTTGAAATTTTGTTATAAATATATACCTAAATATTTGAAATTAGTAAAAAAAAAAAAGGAAATGGTTTTATGCGACTTACCCCTTCATGTAATAATGTAAGTTAAGACAATAAATAGAATCTAGTAATAATAAAACTGAAGTTTAGATCAATATATAATTATTAAAATAAATTGAAATGTATTTGGACGCAGTAAAAGACAAAGTTAAAATTAGACGCGCCTAATATTTTTTTCTTATTTTTGCACACACATAGAATGATGCTACAGTGCTCAACGTTTTTGCGAAAAACAAAAAAAATTGTTTTTATACTATTTGAAATTTTGTGGTTAAATATTATTGATAATTCATTAGCTAGAAATACGAGAACTAAGAACAACTTTAAAAGGTTATTTGATTGGAAAATTTGTTAATAAATTTATTAAAAATCAATTTATTTTGTTCGTTTTTTACAAATATGTTGCGCGTACTTCTCAGTAATCACATAGAAGGGTCCGAAAAAGTTTTTTTTTTCAGATACATCATCGTTAGAAGAATTAAATAAAAAAATATTCTTTATTTTTATTCTTTTTAAGTTATTAAAAAATAACACAAGACAATTATCTAATTCCTCCTTTATCATTTCGTAACTAATTAAATTACTTACTTAAATTTTGGAGTGATGTTTTTATAATCTAATTAAGACATTAGTTGAAAGGGGAAACGGTTATTTGAGTTGATCTAAATGGAAATGAAATTTGTTCGTTCTATCTGACCTTATGCTGGTTTTATAAGGCCATTTATTAACAAAGTGACATAAACATGATGAGTCAGAAAGGTTATATTGGGGTAAGACAACATGACACACCCCTATTATGACTGTACCCTTTCTCCTTTCAAAACAGATTGTTTGATATCAGGGGAGCCACACCTAAATCCGATTTTTACGTGACTCAACTTGTTTTATCATTAGCACATTTTAGTAAACTGCTCATCATTTTATCCAGGTGTTATTAAAGCTTTTAACTAACTTTATGAGTTCATTATACACAATAATTAATTTCCATAGTCATTAAAATTATTTCCTTTTTTTTTTGTTTATTAAAATCAAACTTATCATTTTGCAATTTAATTTTTTAAATAAAATAATAAAACTGAAATATTACGATTTGAAATAAATTATGTTATCTCACAGAAAGAGTGTTTTATATATTTGATTCGAAATAATTTGCTTCTCTATAAAGAAAGTGTTTTATATATTTTTGATTCTTTTTCCTATTTCAGAAAATAATCGTTTCTAATAACTTCTTCAATGTTTTTCCTGGGTTTTATTTGTTTTGTTGATTTTACTTCCTTCTATCCCGTTATTTATCTTACAGGTTTCTTTGTTATAGATGTCTAGAAATCTTGGAAAAAGATGCTTTATTGAAACGAAGATTTAAATAAAGTGATCTGAAAACTAAAGTATAAGAAACAGCTTTTGAATATTTGTTGTGACAGCAGCAATTAAGTTAAGTGTGTAAAAAGTGATTTAATTAATTTGTGTTTACAAGAAATGCATTATTGTTAATCCAATTCATTTGATATTTGGATGGACTGAATGAAAACTTGTACCAATTTGATAATTTGATTTAAATACAGATTTTGATAAATTGACATTCTTTTTAATCAGAAAAGAAGAAAATTAATGAAAGAGTATTAGATAAACAAGTTCTAGGTCAGACAGAAGCTGTAATCAGACAACGCCGATTGAATTAATTAAAAAATTGGTTTAATTTGGACAACATTTATTCTGGAATATTCGAGAAATGCGTGACAATAGATAACCTCATTCCTAGTCAGACGAAAATTCAATATTCTAAAATTAGTACATTCAAATAATTATCAATTCCAAATTGAATTAGTCTCATATTATTGGGTTTACGCTTTTAAGTCTAGAAAATGGACCTCAGTAGAGAAAGACGATACAGTCAGATTGAATTTTGTCACTTAATATCTTCGTCTTAAATTTCTGTTTAAATTGAATGTTACGGAAGATTTCGATTAAATAACAGATTTCTTGGTTCATGTCACATATATGTCACAACTGATATAGGTACTTTAATATCAGTAGAAAAAGTCAATTTTAGTCGAACGAAATTTTAACACATATAAATTGTATATTTCCAAATTGAATTTTAAATTCGTATTAATTTTATATTTTTGGAATGACTTTATTTTTATTTAAATTTTGTTTCCAAAAAATTGTGATCATAAATTTTATCAATAACTAGATTTCTTGGCTAGAAATGTAAAGAATTAATGTCAGTAGATAATTCAATTTACAGTCAGACAGCTTTAGTTTCAGTTGCAACTAAATCCTTAGATAAACTAGAAGTTAGCAAAGCAAATTCTTTTAATTTCAAAAATATATTTACAGAAACAAACACTTTCAGAGAAAAATTGTATATTCAATTAGAGAATACAATTTTCTTTACAATAAAAATTGCACACAAGTTTTATGTTATAAATTATACAGAACTTGGTGAAATTATCACAGATTTTTAATAAATTCCTGACTAATTCAATCAGTAAATCTTAATAAAAACTAAGAAATAAATTTAAAATAAAAAATAACTTCAAAAATAAAATTTAAATTCACGGACTAGAAAAATTAGATTAACAAAAGTTTCACGTCCAATATCGTCTAAATTCGAGCATGAGCCAAAGTCACACGTTTATCCTGCAATGGCCTTTGGAGAGTAGGAAACGATAAAACTTGATTGGACAAAGACAAGAGATGTATCATAAAGTCTATAAGTTATCGTTAACCTGAAAACTATCTATTCACTACAGGGAATTCTAAAGCCGCAGTTTTTCCAAGAAATTCACTTCTCGTATGATCAGCAATATCATGTCTATTACGATGACCAACACGTGGCTCGTTCCAAGATACACTCAAAACATTTTCCAGAGTAAAAATATCATTTTTTCTTCACTATCTTACTTTTTTGGCTTCCCGTCATATTACATTGCATAGGAATATGAGCTTATTAAACAGCTTTATTCGTGCTGAGTCATATATTACCATGAAGCTTATAGTAAACTAAGTATAAGCAATCCAATTATTTCAAATAGAATCATCGCTTTAGAAGATAGAGCAAAATATTTAGAATTCTCAAATTCTTTAACAACAAGATTTCAATTAATGTTACATTATAGAACTGTGGAAAACTGAAAAGAGAGTTTAGAAAAGAATTTTAAATTATTTACTTATTTATTCAAAAAAAATTAGGGTAATTTTGGTTAAAAATCTAGGATTTATCATTGCATTTATGAATGTTTACGGGTTTTTTTTTATGTATTTTTCATTTGTTTAAACAATGTATTATTGTAAGGTTACAGGCTGATATTGATTTGAATCATTGGGGCATTTGCATTAAAATCATGATTTAAATAAAAAAAAACTTTACAATTCTCCGGATATTTAATAATGCAGATAAAAAATCTCCAACCAAAAAAAAAAAACACAAATTTGTGGATAAATCTTAAAAATTTCAATTTTAATATTTTAATCTTTATAAAATTTAAACAATTGAGCTAATGCAGATAATCAAAATACCTACGATTTACAAATTTTGGGTACGAAGATAGCAAAAAATAGTATCAAATTTTTATATCTTTAAGTCATTATAATTCAAATAAATTCCAAACCTCAATTAACTCATATTCCAATTTATTCAAACTTTTAAATTTCAATTAATTCAAATTTAAATGCACATAAATTAATGAAAATTAATTAAATAATATTAATCATTTTCTATATGCACTTTAATTTTTTTTAAGTCTTACAATATTTCTAATTCTTCTTTCTTTTCTAATTCAGTCTCTTTTTCGAAACTGTTTCATTTTTATCTTATAATTTCTTATTTTTACATAATATTACTTTACATAATTTTGTTATTATAACATTCACTGAACATTTTATTTCGTTAAATTTCATATTTTTTTCATACTATATTTTTAAAAATAAATACGCTCATTTTTTAAAAATTTATTCAATTTGTTTTCTTATCTTATCTATTTTTTGCAAAATTTTTTGCAAACTTACGTATTCTTTCATAAAATTTTTAGATTTTCTTTATTTTTCTGAATTTATTTTTGAACTTGCTGTAAGTGTAATATTATAAAAATGTTTTTGATTTAATTTGCCTAAACTTTTTTTTTTAAGAATTTTAAAATTTTTTTTGTGGACTTTTTATTTATCTTACTATTTATTGAATATTCTTGCTTTTTCACTATTTTTAAAATTAATTCTTTCATTTTTGTCTTAATTTTTCCATTTCTTAAAAACTCTTTTCCTTCTTTTAAATTGTTTAGTTTTTATCTTACTCTCTAAATCTAAAATGGTTAAAAAATACCATTATAACAGTGAAAACTTGTTTACCATTTCAAATAGTAATTTTTTACTGAAACTTTAGTAAAAAACTACTAATTTAAATAATTGTCAAAGTAATTTTAAGTTATGTTAAACCACTGACGAATTACTAGATTTCTATTTACTAATTACATTAGTTATTTTTTACTGTTTTAATTAGTTAAATTTAACTTCTGAATTAGTACTTCTTTACTATTAATTACTTATTTTTAACTAATTGAAAAATTGCGTTTATCTACATTTTTAAAATTTTAAAATTTTCATCTTTTTTGAAACTTTTATTCTTTTATTTTACGTTATGTAAATTTCTGTGGCTGAAAGGCAGAATAACATAACTGCATTTTCATAGTTTTGAGAAAAACCTGTTTTTGTTTATTTTCTTGGTTTTGTGAAATTCGAAAAACCAACCAATATTTTTGGTGTTTGGCATTGTATCCTATTTTCTAGTGTAGATTTTACATCTGTTTATCAATTTTAATAAAATATGAACGCTTCAAAGAAGAATATCAATTCTTTTTTTCGATTTGAATGCAGTTATGCTGTTGTGTTATTAATTATTTTCTACGTAAATAAACATTTAAATCACTTTACCGTTATGGAACTTTAAAAAACATTACTAAATAAACTTAAATTTGATGTTATCTCAAATTTGATAAAATGTTAGTTATGATGTTATGCCTTTCAGCCACAGATTTAATCTTGTACTAAATATTCTCATTTTAACATCGTTCTTTTATTTCATAGAATTTCTTTTTTTTAACATTTTTTTAAATTTACCAAAATTGTATTCATTCTTTTTTTATTCAGTTTGAAAAAAAATTCTCTAATTTTACAAATTTTAAAATTTTGTTCTCTTTAGTAATATATTTTAACGTTTTCTTTTAAATTATCATCTATTTCTTTTTTTAATATAGAAAAAACTGCCGTTAATAGTATAATTTTTTTAAAAGAGATTCTACTTTTTTATATATTTTTATGCCACTGTTTCATTCTGGTGTTGTTGTCTTAATTTTTTCTTTATTTCTTTAATAATGTCCATGACATTTTTTATTTAAAAGAATTTTCTCATTTTTTTTAATGGGTTGTTTTCTTATCTACTTACGTTCTTGTTTTTTTATAATTTATTATTCTTTCGCTGCTTGTACCTAATTTTCTTAATTTTGCGATCATAGTTATGAATTTCAAGATATTTTTTGGAAATTTTCTCATTTATTCGACACAATTCACTTGATTTTGATTAAATGTTTTATTTTTCATTATTTCTTATTAAATGTTTTCAGTTTAAAAAATAAACTACTTACAAATAAACATTTAGAGATTTTATATACTGATTATATTTTAAAAAATCAATTTTTGATTTAAATAAAAAAAATTGGATTTTAAATTTTTTTTTTAAATTATGATTTTTATAGTTAAGTTATAACTATTATCCAAATGAGTCTAGCGAGTTGTCGTTTTTTCAGGCTTATATATTTTTTATATTCAAAACAATAACATATTCAGTAAAATTAACCATAACAACCACTTGCAATTGTTTAAACAAATTATTGCTAGTAATTACTAGTTCTTTACAAATACAACTAGAAAGATACGAATTTTCCCTTATTTTACAAATTAATGGGCTCTGGTTAGAAAATTAAAAAATATTGACGATTAATTATTATTTTTACATTTTAAAAACAATTTATTATTGTTCATTTATAACATTTATCCTAAAACACCTATCGAGTTGTAGTTTTTTAATTTGTTAACTTTTTATATGGAAAAAAATAAGATATTTATCAAAATTAACAACAATCACCACTTAAAATTGTTTAAACAAATTATTGTTAATAATTACTATTTTTTTACAAGTGCACCTAGAAAAATACACATTTTCCTTAATTTTACAAAATATTGGACTCTGGTTAAATTAAAATTTTTCTTCTTAAGGGCGAATCAGAGGAACAATAATAATTGAAGAAAAAGTTAGTCCAACTCCCGTTTTTCTTATATGTTAAATAAAAAAGTATATTTCAATGGAAAAAATGACTTGAGTTTCAGTTGCAGGTTTAAAGTAGAATCAAAATGTTCATTTCTTTATAACTGGGAATGTGGAGCTTTAAAAGAGCTGCTAATTTTAATGATTCGAAAAATGAATCGTGTGTACAGACGAAAATTAGAAGGAAATATTATTATTAGAAGTAAAGAAGAGGCTAAAGATTAACAAGTCGTTAAGTAGAAGCTTCAAAGTAGCCTCAAAATCTCGACTCATTATAAACCTTAAAATTTGTCCCGCTTAGCGGTGTGTCGACTGATAAAAAAATAATAGATTTCGAGACGATTTACGAAGTCTGATATGAAGTTGTAAGCGGAGTAGCTTACAAGCTTTACAGTAAACTGTTCTTGGAGAGAAATTTTCCGTCTCGATCGACAAAGGCTGGAATCGGATTCACGACTTGTTCAAGAGCGGTTTCTCATCCTATGCTTTAACCTCTTTTTCTTATTTTACCTCTCTCGATGAAATCGATTCCAGGTCAGTTAAGGTCTAGTTGCAAACGGAAGGGCGTGACTTGTAAGCATCGTTGACGATTTAAACTCTAATCAATGAAGAAGTTCCCTGCTTTTTAGCCGGAAAGTCTTTTATTCGATTAAAGAACACAATTTTTTCCCCCATTCATTTGTATAATTAGCCGCTGAATCTTAAATTGAAGTTTAATCCAGTGCCATCTGAGCAGCTTGCCTCTCATCTCAACATCTCTCGACGTAAATAAAATTGAACTTTTGAAAAATGTTATTCATCCCTCTTATTTGAACATGATAAATGATGGATTCTAAAGGAGCCTAACTCTCGAATTTGATGGGTTCTGATCGTAACTCTCGAATTTGATAGGTCCTGATCATAATTCTCGAATCTCATACATTCAGCTCCTGACTCTTGAAACTGATAGGTGTGATAGGTTCTGACACATCTTATTCTCCTTATCATTCTCACCTCCTCATCACATAATCTGTGTTTCTCCCCAAGGAAATTTTGTCACTGCTTCAAGTCTTAGCACCTCCAACTTCCCAAAGCCATAATCATAAATTAAATATTTGCGCTTTGCAAGCCTCAGGGTGATGATATTAGATCTATTTTCTCAACGCGGAATTATTGAAAATGCCAGTCTAGAATTGGATTTGGCAAAAACTTGACACAAAAAACTAGGATAATGAAAGCTGAAGCTATGAGGCCAAATAGATTTTTGGCAATACTGATCCTTGATATGATTCTGGGCCTTTCAACTTCTATTTTCTTCCTTAAGTTCTACTAGCCCCCGAGGAAATCTTACATCACCTAGACAGGCCGAACGTGTATAGCGTATGTGGTACACGGTAGAATGTACAACATCTCGTCGCCATAACACGTCGACACTGTCTATAACCCTACCTTGTGGCTGGCAGGACGCCTCTCTGGTTATGCTACCGGTTTACCCAAGGGAGAGATGTGCTCTAGGAAATTATGATCGTCATTTTAGATCTCTCTTGTCAACCAAGGGAACATATTTCCTGATTAATTTCACTTTAGTCGATACAGATTAATACAAATAACTTTAGTATTCTATATAGGTGTACGTCCGCATGAAAAGGGACCACTTTGCAGATTTTATTTTCCGAGATATTCTCACACTTTTCTAGAAGAGGTTCAGATTTCCGAATTTTTTTATTGATGAAAAACAAACTACTTAATGTCCCACGTCGAATCCTGCGTTTATCATAATAGGCTGATTCCATAAAAAAATCGAAATTGATTTCTGTAAGTCAGGATTGTCGATTATGGAAAGTTATTTTTTTTAATAATACTACTATACTAGATGTACGAATTTATGAAACAAATTTATTTCTTATATGATAGACAAACAAGATATGTCCAAGAGAGTACCCTAACAATTATTCCCTCACTATGTCCCAACTGCTGAATTCCAAAAGAATCATTAACTTAAAACGTAAAATTCCTTACTAATTGTTTATTTTATTTTTTATTTTTATAAGATCGTATTGACTGGAACTACACGAGTTTATAATTTAAAAATAATAATGGAAATATTTTTAAATAAACTGCAAAATTTGTCATTGAAAAAGTTATCAATCCCTCACCGCTTTGAAACAGTGTGATTGAAGCAAAATTTGAATGCCAACCAAGTCACGCCTTAAGTTTTTTGAAATTTGGCAACATTGTTATTGACAACCTATACTGCAGCGAACGTTTGTAGAAAGGATATTTTGTTAAAACTAATTTATCAATGAGATTTTTAAAAAATAAATTTCTTCACGTCATTTCCTCATGCTGATTTATAAATAGGTAAGAACTTTTTTATTTACTAATCATAGTGTATTTGCATATATGTTTCCAGTATTTATATCGCATTGTTCACAGTGCATAGGCAAATAAGGTTATGTTTCTGAGGTTATGGTCATTTTGTTTCGATTCGTCATTCTCTCATTAAATTTTACCTTTATATTCCATTCAAAAATTCAAACCCAAAAAAGTTGGGGACCATTGTAATATTTTAATCAAATAAGACATAAACCACGGCTTGAGAAAAAAAATTCAATAATGAGTAAAAAAGAATATTGATTAACTCGGTAAAGCCATTTTCGACTTTTTTCTGGAGTCAGCCAATAACTTTATCGTAATTAAAAATACAAAATAATTTATTTTTTTTTATTTACAATGCATGGGCATAAAACAGAAAAAACTGATATCGACCGAAATTTGAACCTGAGCGGTTCAACTGCAGAATTAATAAGGTACCTTACTCTTTACTTTACACTCATGTAAACAAGTAGAAAATTTGTTGAAAAACATTTACACATACAATCCTATTTAAATTCCAAGAATCCTAGTTACAAAGCAAACAAAACACCGAGAAAAAATTGTATTTGAATCTCAAACATTTGAATGTTTGATATAGAGTCAATTAGAAAAATTGTGTGAATTGAAAATAGTATGTTTACTTCAACTACATAATATATTTAATTTAAATATATTTTTTGGTTGACCACTATTATGTTTGATTCGAACAAACTTTTTTCTCAGAGTATCCAAATTGCAAAATATTTTATTTTTCAATTATCACGTTTTAAACCGTTTTATTTATCAAAGTTTTAACTTAAAAAGTCTTTAGTTACAAAAATAACTTGCTTGTACGTTTCATTTCCAATATTGACAAAATAAATTTTATTTCCAAATATTTGCAAAACACGTGATTTTCATGGAAAATGTAGTTTAATAATTTCAAATATACCTATAATAAGAGATAAATCAGTTACGTTACGTTTGAAAAAATGTATCTTTTAATTAAAATTAGAGTCTACTTTGATAAGAATCAATTTAACTGCATTGACAGAAAATAAATTAATTAAAATATAGTTTAGCCTAAAATATAGAACTGAAATTTCCATACACTAAAATATTTAGTAAATTAAAATTTAATGCCATCAATATAAATTAACTTGAAATGTTCTTGTGATTAAATTAATTGATCCATTCAGATCGTGGGAAATTGAGATCCTTAAAATTTTGAAATAATTATTTTTAATGAAAATCTAAATTAGTAATTAAGAATTAATATAGATTTAAGTATTAATTTATTGAAGTTTGAATTCATCTAAATTTTTATTAGTTATAAGGCTTTAAATGATCTAAATTTTAATCAATCCTTGTGTTTTTATTATTTTGATTATTAATAACTAAACAGTTAAACTTTTCACAATTTTAATTTTTCTTTTGTAAATATAAATTTCACTTAATTTCAAATTCTACTAGGTCCAATTTTCATTGATTCAAATTATAGTCTAAATTATTTTCAAAATTTGGACTGATTAAAGCTTTAATATACAATGAAATTTTTTTGTATAATTGGAAGTTTTCACATAATGTTTAATGTTTGAAATAATTTGAATATGTATTATTAGATTTTGAAAATATGTAAAGTTTATAATAGTTCAAATTTGAATTAATTAAAATGTTTATTAATTAAAATTTTAAGAATTAAAAGTTTAAAATAACTAAAGTTTATGAATATCAAAAAATTAATAAATAAAAATTTGAATTAATCGAAGTTAAAAAAAATTTGAGTCAACATTTCGTTGAAACTGTTTTAAGTTTGCAACTATTTTAAATTTGAAAAAATTAAAACTTGACTTGTTAGAACTTTTGAAGAATAGAAATAATCCTCAATAGAAGTTTGGTACAATTGAAGTTCGTATAAATTATAGAAGTTTGAATACCTTTTGTTCAAAAAACTATAACTACTCTTTCAACAAAAATATTTTAACTTTTTGTAATGTATCTACCTACGCTATTTTCATCTTTTATTTATTTATTTTATTATTTTTTCTTTTTTAAATATAAAATTCGAAAATTCGTGCTCTATTAAAACGTTTTTTATTTACTTTTAAATAAAAATTTAAATTTCATTCAATAGAACACAGAAAAAACTATCTGCGATTTTTGCTGCATGTGATTTTCAGGTGAATGAAATTCTTAAGATTAACTCTAGATTATTGTTAAATGTCTCTTTATTTTGATGTTAAATTTACACACATGGTTGCCTTTCTGCTGCAATGAAATTTTCACCCAAATCATATATTAAATTAACAAAATTCTTTTTCAGTGAATGTCTTTGAAGACAAATTTTCATTTTTTAAATTTATTTTCAATCGGATTTACGTTAACCAGTTATTACTTAAACATTAAATTAACCCATTTATTTTTAATGAACAAAATTTTTAGATCGCCGAATTTTCATGTAACAGAATTTTCATTTTATAAAATTTCTCTTATTTAACCAACATTTTCTCAGAACCTTTCTTAGCTCAAATTTTATATGCACGAATTGATGTTTGTAAATATTATCAATTACCTGAAGTTGCAAAGGGCCGAATAAATATCCGATAAATTGCTCCAAAGCTTTCTGTAAGATTTTTCTTCAGTCTTTTGCAAATTTCAGTCAATTCAGTATTTTAAGAACTCTAGCAAAAAAGTTCAGGTAGATAAAGATTTGAACAAATAAAAATTATGTCATTCAAAAATTCTTCTCACTTAAAATTCTATTAAAAGAGAATTTTGCTAAACTTAAATTTGGTTTAATTAATTAGAATTCTTTAAAATAAAAATGTAGGTAAAAAGAAATTCTTTAGAATAAAAGTTTTGTTAAATAAACAATCGGTAATAAAAAAAATTCTTTAATAAAAATTTGGTAAATTTAACTTCGATTAAAAAAAATTAAGGAAAAAATAATAACACATTTCCAGGAATGAAATAATATGCAAATAAGTTCAAAAATATTAAAAATTACTTTAATAATTTAGTTTCAAAAGTTTTAAATGATTTTAACTTAAATTTTACTAAATATTTGAAAAAATACTGTAATTTTAAAATATTTTAAGAAGCAAAATTTAACAAAATAATCTGAAGACTTATTTTTATGAATTTATGAATTGAGATCTTGAAAATATTTTTAATTTTCGGTTAATTGATACATTTTAGAATAAATTGTCATTAATAGAAACTTAATTAGACGCGCGCTTTTTAAGCTATATTTTAATAAACTCAAACGAGAAGTTTTATTAACTTAAGCATATCAGTAATAAATTGCATTATTATATCTGTAATTTTTCTGAACCTTTTCTGAAGTTACGAAACTTTTATCAAGTTTGCTGTAAGTTTTAAAACTTCGGGAAATTTTGCGGTAAAGTTGTAGCAAATTTAGGTGATGAGGTAATATTTAGAATCCCTTAATATTTATTTCTTATTATTATATAAATATTATTTATCAATTTTTGTTATATTTATTATTATACTTTAAATTCTAAAATGTTAAAATATTTTGTTAGTTTAAAAATTATTCTCATTTTTTTGTTTCTGTTATTTTTTGCGACCAACTTCATTATATGTATCAAAGAAAGAAATTATCTTTTGTCTAAGACGTTAACCTACTTGGTTCTTTCTGTACAAATAAACATAAAACCAAATAAAATTTCATATCCGCTTTGTATCTGGCATAAAAAGAGGAAACGAATTCAACTTGGTCGGTATTATACATATAGAACTTCTTCCCATGGAATACAACAGCTGGTTGAGCATAATATATACTTGGATGTGGTGCGAGAAGGATTTATTGTCCTCTGGTAAAATGACATTAGACCCCTAAAATGTCACAATCATCAATCTACATGTAATGACTGGAGTATATATTTTCACTGATATAATTAACTTTTAATAAAAGAGTTTTATTGGATGATAAATACCTCAGTACCCATTGACACTGGATTGAATTTATTTTTTATTTGTGAGTTATTTTGACTGATAAGTTAAATGAAAAATCATGATATAAAGCTTCTATAACCCTGAAAAAAGCTTTTGCTATACCGCAACAGGTCATCTATTCTCATTGCGACAGTCGCGCATTAATAAAACTGACACAATTTATCATCGTCACTAATAAAAACATCACTATAATCTTTCAATTAAATTATAATTATGTATAATTATTCAAACCATAATTAACGTTTTGTCAAGAAGATCAAATGAATTTTTAATGAAAAAATATTTGAATAAAACAAGTGTTTGATATTGGTGCACATTTTTATTTACATGAAAAAAATTAAAATATGAAACTGGATAAATGTACAAGAATTTAAAATAGAAAAGAACAAGGACCGATGGATTTTTTCTATGAATTTCTTATTTTAAAAAAATGAAATAGTTTAACAGATAATTTAGATTTCAAGCTCGGTAGCCAATGACGATGAAAGTATGTTATTTGCAATAGTAGGTTAACCGTTTTCAATATAGTTGCCTTGTAATCAAGTTAGAAAATGGAAACGAGCAAGAACCATTATTCTGGTAGTACAGTTATTAACTATTCGACTAATCATTCGATGGCTTTTATCTTTCACTACCAATTGTGTTTTTTTTTCTCTTTTTTTTTAACAGATGATTCCACATGTGATTGCTTTTATATCTGCTTTTAACCAATTTTTTAAAATCTGACTGTACATCTTACTATTGAAAAATGTAAGCTTTCTCTGCAGTTTAAATAGCAGAAAAAGTCTTATTATTAAGATAATGTTAAATGAAACTGAAAATTATAGCCTTTGAAATATGTATAATGTTCTAAACTGAATGATTGCTTTAAAATGAGAAAATATAAAAAAAAGTCTTATTAAGTTTTTATATATTTCTCTAAACAATAAATAATTAGAAAAAAAGTCTACGTTTTAATAAAAAAGCTAAAGATAAAACTATAATAAAATTTAGTTCTAGAGAAAAGAAAATAATAAAACTTTCTGGTTGAATAATTAACTGATTGAAAACAGTTTTTTCTTAATCAATAATGTTTTTAACCATCTGTATTATTTCAAAGCTAAAATTTATAATAAAAATCTATTATTTAAATTCATATGCAACATTTAATATCGAAAAAGGGTTCGCTGAATTCTAATCTTTTCAACCTACCTAGGTACATAAATTCTAATTATCTATTTTGATACTTTCAATAATCTTTTTAACTTCAATTTTAATATTTTTAATATCAAACACTAACAATTTCGTGATTTTCTTAGAATTATTACAGCTAATAAAACCTAAATGTTACTATTATAGTTACGAAATTGATTCTATATTTATCGAGATAACAGAATCTTCATCGCAAATTAGAAATCCCTTGACGTATTTCCGGCAACGATTCGTGCGAACGTGATAAAGAAAAAAAAGGGGACGAAAACTGGGATAAAGAGAAGGTTATAGAGGGTGGAAAACTGGGAATCATAATCATTCCTATCTCGAGCCTCCAGCAATATCGAGTTGATCTAATAACGGGTGCTTTTCTTCGACTTTAACGAGTCACATGCTACTTCTCTTGGTGGCTAAAAAGTTCTTAAAGCCATGTGAGGATAATACGATTCGACGAGAAACCTCTATGCTGTCATAGTCGCGAACGAAACCTTCCACCTACAACGAAAACTCCAGTCAAAGCCGGATCCTTTCTCGTATATATATATGCTAGTCGAGAGGAGTCAAAACTTTGGAGGTTACGATAGCATAAGGGTTATAAGCTTTCCTAGGCAGCTTGCAGCACAAAGTCTAGAATTTCGACTCTGATGATGCGGGGTCTGTTAAATCCCAAGTATGACTTGCTTGACGACGTTGATAATCCCACATAAGTACTATTCATGGGAAAAGTCTAATTAGGGTGTAAAACCTTCGGCCATCTTAGAAGTTAAGCGTTCTTAGTTTTCAAGAGAAAAAATGTCAAAAGTTTAGCAAAAATTTTGCAAAAATCTAATATCCAAAAGTTTCTATGCGGAAATCATTTTAAATAAAATGATCGAATCTTATGGGGGAAGTGAAGATGAAGAATCTCCAATTGAAAAAAAATGAAGGTCAAAATTGTACTTACCAAAGACTGATAACTGTCATATTATTTATTTATTTATTCATTTATTTAGCACACCATTTGTTTTAAAATTCACGATTTATATTATTAAATAATAATAATCTCCGTAAACTCCTGAAGTTGGTTACTATTTATATTTATTCATTTTTTTTCTGTCCACGTTTAAAACTTGAAGTAAAGTTGGTTAGTTTTTACATTTATTCATCTTTTTCTGTCCACGTTTTAAAATCCAAAGTGAAGTTAGTCCCTGCCTTTTTTTCATTAATTTTGATTCTCTTTATCAGGAAATTTTAAAATTGTTTTAGTTTACAGACAAAATATGCAGATGAGGTAGCTTTAATGACGAGATATTGATTATGACTAACAATAATTTATTTATTACACACTTATATGAATTTTAATAATAATTTAGATTAATTTAAAGTGTCGAATAGTCGAATTTATTAAAAATTCAAATGACGTTATTTTACTTTATTAGAAAAAATTAAAATTAAATACAGTTCAAATTATTCTGTAACTTTTTTAACCATTTTTGAAGTTCCGAAACTCTCATCAAGTTTGCTACAAGTTTAGAAACTTCCGGAAAAGTTGCGGCAAAGTCTCAATGAATTAATATTTAAAATCACAAAATACTTATTTATTTCTTCTTATTGCAGGGCTGCCAGTGACATACTTTTTTACTTTTACTGAATTTTAAAATTGCTCACTATTACTCACTTTAAAAAAAAAATTACTTTTCTCACTTTTTTAGTAAAATGTCTATTCCAATGTAGTCTATTACTACAATCTCAATCATTTTCTTTATTATTTTTATTATTGTCATGATTTTATTAAATTTGTACATTTTTTTCAATTAATTTCAACAAATTTCAATTATTTTCTTTAAACTTCAATTATTCTCTATAAAGTTTTTATTTATGCACCAGCTTTTAATTATTTATGTCATTATTCAATCAGTTTCTTAAAATTTCAATTGTTTGGTCAATTATTCAACTACTGTCTTTTAATTTTTAATTTTATGCACCAGTTATCAATTATTTTATTCAAATTACAATTATTTTTGTTATTGTTCAATTATCATCTTGTAATTTCAATTATTGTTAAAACTTTTCAATTATTTTTATTAAATTTCAACTGTGTTCTTCAATCTTCAAATTATTGTCAGGAATAACCAAGTTTTCTACACAAGTTCAATTCACTTTCGTTATTTTTAAATTATTTTCTTCAAATTTCAATTACTTTTGTCATTTTCCAATTATTTTTTTTTCATATTTTTGTTATTTTTGCCATTTTACAATTATTTTTTACAAATTGCAATTCTTTTATTTAATCTTTTTTATTGTCATGAACTTTTAAATTTCTTACACCTGTTTTCAATTATTTTCATCATTATTTTTATTATTGTCACGAATTTATTATTTTTTTTACACCTTTTTCAATTATTTTCTTCAAACTTTAATCATTATTTTTTTCATGTGTGACTTTTTTGACATTTTTGAATTATTCTTTTCAAATTTTAATTATTGTCTTCAAACTTCAATTAATTTCTTTAACTTTCAATTATTTTCCTCAAACTTTTAATTTTTTTTTAACTTTCAATTATTTTCAATAATTTTTTAATTTTTACACCAGTTTTGAATTATTTATTTCAATATTTCAATTGTTTGTCAAGTTTTCAAGTATTTTCTTCAAATTTTTAATTTTTTTTTAAAGTTATTAATTATTTTTGTCATTTCCCAATTATTTTTTCAATTTACAACTATTTTTGTCAATATTCAAATATTTTTGACATTTTTGAATTATTTTCTATTAATGTCATTTTCTTCAATCTTTTTATTATTGTCATAAATTTATTAACTTGTGAAGATCAGTTTTCAATTAGTTTCTTCACATTTTAAGTATATCGTTCATTTTTCATTTATTTTATAAATTTTTTCAATTAATATATATTACATTTTTTATTTTTTTAGTTAATTTTGTAATATATTTCTCATTTTTTATTAATTTTTTTTTCTGAATTTCAGTTATTTTGTCATTATTCAACTTTTTCTACACCTATACACTTTTTTTTGGTATTTTTTAATTATTTTTTTCAAGTTTCAATTATTTTCTTGAAAATTCTATTATTTTTTTCAATTTTTCAACTATTATCTAAAAAGTGTAATTTTTACACCAGCTTTTATAATTATTTATGTCTATATTCAATTAGTTTCTTAACATTTCACTTAAAAACTCATTATCTTCTCAGTTTTTAAAATTAAAAAGTCTTTTTTTCACTATTTTCAATCTGCAAGTCCACTGGCGGCCCTCATTATTGGATAAATATTATTCATTGATTTGTTTTATTTATTATTACAGTTTAATTCCTAAAAAGTATGGAAAACTTATCGCGCGCTTGCGCGTGTTATTTTTTGCTGGTTTCATAATAATGCTCATAATTTTTTACTTATGAACGATTTTAATTGGCTGAAATTAATGAAAATTTTAACAGCTATTAATCTAAATTTTCATTGGCTTCAATCTTTAATTCTTTATAATGTTGATTAATTATTCAAATTCAAATTTATTCGAATTTCAAATAGATTCATTTTGAATCATCAGTTTAATTTTAATTGATTCAAATTTCAAACGACTACAATTGCAATTAAATAAAATTTGAAACAAACAACATTTTAATAAATTCTAATTTAAATCGACTATTTATAGTTTTAATTAATTCACATTTTAAACGGATGCTTTAATTACTCTCAAATTAAATCAGTGAGATTTCACTGATTCTCAGTGACATATTTTCCTCGCATTAAGTCCTGCTATATAACAATATTTATATGAGAAATAATACTACACTGAAAGAAATTTTAAAATAAAATTTAATATAATATTATTGAAAGGAGACTATTCAAGTCCTACAGCGAAAAACTAATAGGTTTACTTTTAAACTGTTATAGTCACCAAAATAGAATTTAATAGTGACTATATTAAACTTTAAAACTTAAGCTGAATTTACAATATTTCCAAATTTATCTTTTTAAATTTATTAGTAGTACTTCTTATTTTTATGCAAATTCAAAGTTTTGAAATTTTTATAATAGTTTAAAGCAAGAGCAAAATCTATAAAATAAGCAAGAGCGATCTGAAAAATGTTGCGTCTTAAAACAAGACAGATTTTCTGCCTTAAAATAAGATCTTTTTGTAAAGTGCTTTAACTGATTTAAATTTGTAGCAGCTTTAATTCATTCAAATTTGATTCCGCTTTAAGTTTAATTAATTTAAATTTTAATTAATTGAAAAATACAAATTTCAAATAGTTTTAATTTTAAATTAAAAGAAACGGTATTATGTAAGAGCTTTAGGTGGGGGAGGGGGGATGGTAAGGCTTTCCGAGCGAAAAAAGTATAATTTTTGTGACTTTTGTTAAAGCAATAGTAAAATTTTACATACTTAATTCTTTTACACATATTGTAAATTATTAATTTAAGAAAATTTTAGAAAATTGTTGTATAAAAATAATTATTTATGTGCCAGTAACGGAGAATTTTATAAGATGTTGGGAGCGAATATTTTATGTGCTTAAAAATGTACCCAATTTTATTAGGATCGGTGCAATAATTTTTTAAAGAGGATGAACACCGACTTTGAAAATGTCTATTAAGCTTTGCTAAAAATAGGGGGGGGGGGGGGGGGAGTCTTTAAACTTCAAAACATTTAAAATTTTACCCCAGATGACTTACAAATTTGATGGAAATATTTCCCTTAAAAGTCACTCCTCTTTTTTCAAACACAATTTTTCTGCATGTAATACAAATTATAATTTATTAAACTTTTAAATTATCTGATTACTATAATATAGGTACTTTAGTTTAATCTACTTATGAAATTCAAGAATTCAGAAGTTTTACATAAAACAATCCATGCTAATTAAATGGTACTATAAAAACAGTTAAAAAGCTATTTAAATTATATAATAAAATTACAATAATAATATTTACGTTCATCAAAATGGCAGTTATAAATAAGTTTCAACCATTAAATACTTTTCATTACAATTTTAATGTAATTTTCAATTTGAAGAGTTCCTGATGATGCTGGCGGAACTGTTAAAAAGTTAATAAAGACATTTAATAATTGAGGAAGGATCGACTCGGAATTATATATTGACATAAAACTTTGAATTGCATGTATAATTAATTTTCATCAATGTAATATGGTCACATCTTTTATTCCTTCTAAATATTAAATTTAACCAACAGTTATAACTCTCTGTTCACATTACAAACCCGATTTTTTTGTTCTAAAAAGCTTATTTATAGATACATTGTAGACATAAAATAAATCATAAAATAATAAGTGGCACATTCCCTTTTGTCTGAAGAAGTGACAGCAATAAACCTTTCAAGCAGTAAATTGTAGCTGTTAAAATCAAACAATTTTGGAGCTGTTTCAAATTGTATTCATATTACACTCTCGAGACAATTGGCATAACAGCTCAACACTTTACAAATCCATAAGTAACTCTGCTGAGCTCTAAATAATATCTTTTAATAAACACGAGTTAATAAAAGACACGTGAACCCATATAATTAAATTTACAATTTTCTATACATTTTAAAATATATTTAAGAATACAAAAAATATAATATACTAAAAATGAAGCAGTATCATAGAATAATAATAACAATTTCTATATAAAAATACTACATTTTGTATCTTTAACTAACAAAAACCTTCGCGGTTTATTGCAATAATTTTTTAACCTCAAAAATTAACATGTTAAATAATTATATAACTTTAGAGGCGCATGCTTTGCATTGTGCCCACGTGTAAAACAACAAGGTGGTATGTACTAATTGCTAAACAAATATCTTTAGTTGAAGGGTAAGAGTCTATGAATTGAACACTTTGGCTAGTGGCAGCTAGAATCGATTACGAAAGATGGATGCGAGATGTTAAATCGGTGCCAAAATATTTTTAAGTGCATATATTACGCAAGAATGTATGGAAATGTTTGTGCAAACACATGCTCTGGTGATTTTTATCAAATTTAAAATTCTATCAACTGCTATAATTGTCAACAGTTTTAGATTTCTGAAGAAAGAGCGAAAAAGAAAAAATTAAACATTTTACCGTTTGTTGAAAAAACTGTCTGAAAAAAGTATTGATCATTTAATACTATAATTGCAATTACTCATTTCACGGTTTGGAATTTAATATTTTAGAGAAACATGCGAAGAAGAAATTTATTTCTTACCACGACAAAATCCGTGACCTATCTCCCTATAATTTATGTTATTTCGTCATATTTTACTTTTTTTTATTACAGATGAGTTTCTGTCATGCAATCTAAAAATTTGCTTACGAAATTTTATGACTGTAAAACATTCGAAAATCACGTTTTCTTTGATATTCATGTCTACATATTGGTAAACATTCAAAACAAATTTATTCATTTATTTGATTATGCCTAATTATATATTTACTTATATTTATCCTTTATTTATTTGGGAAGCAAAAACCAACAATTTTTTAAATTAAATTATTAATGGTCTCAACAAAGTAGTAAAATTAATATATCTTGTGTATAATAGTTAATAAAATGCTCTTTCATAGAAAAACCTCTTTAAAATTTTATCGACTCATTTGAGACTTCAGGAAAACAACTAATGCTGGTAATAGAATTATTTTAGACTTTAATGGGTAGTTATAATCACAGACAGGATACTAGTGCAGTATCTGATTTTAATGATCAATAATTTCATTCAAACTGTTGCTTATTGAGGCGAAAGTCAATAATTTTTTACCCAGTATCATGTAACAGATCGTGTAAAATCACGCTCTTTTACATTGAACTTTCTAACTTTTAGCATTTATGGATATATTGACACAGTTTACCAAACTGCAGATGATTAAGTAGTTTTTTTAGCAATCGAGTCTATTTACTGTAATGAAATGTTTGATTTCTTTAACATTTTGAAAAATATGATATGCGCAAAAAACATTATAATTTAAAACTTTTTAATTTCACACCATAAACTTTTTAAATTGAATTGTATTTAATTATTTTGCACACAGTTTTACTTATTTAAGCATCTATTGTTTATATTCAGAAATTAACCGATAAATAAACTTCTATTAAATTATCTTTTATCAGAAATAAGAATTAGATAATTTTTAAAACTGAAATTAAAAAACATTTCAGTAAAAAGTTTAATACTCAACTTTTCATTTATTTATTTTTTTATATATATAACAACCCAATATCTTGATGCTCGCGATCCAAGTTCTCGTTTTTAAAAGTATAAAATTTTCAGCATAGAAGTACTTTTCAGCCAGACACCATAATATCGTAAAACTTGGTGGGTGGACGTAACTTTTCCAGCCTTAGTGGTAACTTCGCTATATTCGAACAAAACAACGTTTTTATCTAAAAACTTTTTCAACAAGTGAATTTTCTTTCAAGCATCTTGTTTTCGCGAATGTTATAAAAAAATAATCCAAGAATAAGCTTTAATTTTCAGCATTATTCTTTGGAAAAAAATATTCATACGGTTGAAAAAAGCACATTTTTCACTAGAATGAATTTAAAGCCAGTGAAGCTATTTAATGTTTCAAAATAATAGAATAAAATGGATAGAAATAAGAGAAGCATATAGCATTATAAAAAAAATAAATAAATAAACCTGGTCGTCAAATTCGTGAAAAGAGATTAAAGTAAAGGTAAAATTTAGAGCTACATTTTTTTTGTTTGCATTTTTTGAAACCTTATTGATAAATTATTGAAACTATAGGAAAATGTTACTAAAAGTTTGTAGATAAAAATATAAGGGAATTATTTGAAATTAAGTAACAAAATATTTAATTTTAATATACTCAAAAATTATATAAAGGTATAGGAGAATTGCGTTTACGAGAATAAGAGAAATTTAATTAAAGACAAAAGCGATATAGCCACTTAACAGAGAAAAATAAATCATTGTCTTCTTTTACCTGATATCTAGTGTATTTAGAGACAGGAAGAAGGATGGGGGTTAAACTACTTTTGACAAATGCGAAACTACCTCGTGGGAATGTTATACACCAGGTACGGAGGGCTGAAGAACTTTCCATAAGCCGAGAAACAGCCGACATTTGAGCGAAACCCCTGCCATTCGGAACTTCATTTGGTTAATGCAAGAACTTGTATATCGAGATATTATAACTCGATCTAACCAGTTTCACGGAAGAGTTATTTAGTCAAATTTCCGCTATGTATGTAAGAAACATTTTTTATAACGAAAATATTATATTCACTTAACTCAAATCAACTTAACAGAATTTTCCAAATCCAATTTTCATATTCTTTTTGTATACAATCTGGGTTTAAGGGCATGTGATGGAAAATGACGTCACTGATGTAGGCAAAATTTTTCCGCAAACATTCTCCAAAAAATAGGTAGTTTAAATCATATGCGCTTATTCCGCGCAAACTATACGATTGGCTACTTCCTAATCTACAATGTTTTTTATTTTTAAATATGCTTCTCCAGGAATCAAAGAACAACTATTCAAGATATTTCCGGTACACACACTTAATTAGGGCACCAAGGGGGGTATATCGCAAACTAAAAATTCATTTAATCTCATGTTCCTGATCTACAGTTTTTTTATTCTTCAAATATGTTTTTCTTAGAGGCATTTAAGCGGTTTTTAATCCGCCAAAAGTAACGAGACTTAATTAGGGCATCAAGGGGGGTACATCGCACACTTAAAATCCAAATGCCTCTAAGAAAAACATATTTAAAAAAGAAAAAAACTGTAGATCCGGAACATCAAAATAAATAGATTTTAAATTTGCGATGTACCCCTCTTAGTGCTCTAATTAAGGGCATGTAATGAAGAATGACGTCACTGTAATATATGCAAAATTTGTCCCTAAACTTTCTCCTAAAATACTCAATATTTTGACACTAAACTTCGTAGAATTACTAAAAAAAAATTATTAAGAAAGTTTTTCTGTCCCAAATTTGTTTAAATTTTGCTTTAAAATTAATTTTTTAACATTTTCAAATTAGCAAACTTTTTTAAAAATTAATTTTATGGCAAAATTCGAAGAAACTTGGGCCAGAGAGATCTTTATAATAATATTTTTAGTAATTCTACAAGGTTTGTTTTCAAAATATTTATTATATATTTTTTATTTTCGTGGCTTTTTTTAAATCTTTAATAAAATACATCAAAACCGTTCAAAAGCCACGAAAATAAAAAATATACAAAATTATTTAATTAAAAAAAAAACTGTTTTAAATCTCAACAAGTCAAAAGTCTTCCACTTTTTCAATAAGTTTATATGCACTTATTGAAAATGCTTAAAATTTTTTACATCTTAATAAGTGGATATTCACTTATTTAAATTTAGAGAGTAAATTTAATAACATTTATTAATTTTTATTTGAAAGTATTTTAATTTAATAAAAAGTATTATTGGCTCTGATGAAAGTGACTTTAGAAGAAAAAAATCAATTTTCGGTTTATGGTTGATTTAACTTATTGAATAAACATTCCCTTTTCATTATTTAAATTCAGAAACCGTTTTTATTAAATATTTTTCAATTTCTGACATCAGAAGTCAGTTTCTACAAATCACCATGAGCGCTTGTCTTTCCTTTTCGCTCTTTAGTAAAATCTGCGATTTCTAAGATCTCTTTATTTATCTGCATTAAATTTTTTTATTTGCTTTTTAAAATTGTGTTTTTAGTTAAAAAGTCGATGAATAAATACACGAGCAATTTAAAATTGAATCTTGCTTAACAAGTTTTCGAGGGAAGATCAATTCTGTAAAATCTTCTCGCGACAAAGTTTTTGCTTTATTTTTAAGGAAGTTTTTACCAAAGCTTGCAATTAATCTGCTAAAAATTAAAGAATTTATGGAGATGAAATAATAAAATACATAATATTTTTCATCTTTTGTAGCTGCATTCTTAGGATATCACATAATGAATCAGTAAACATTTCTACGAAGAATTAGTGAAAAATTACTAATTGCTAGTAAAAAAAACTACAAATTGATAGTAAAAATCGCAGTATTAAGAGTTGAATACTGTGAATTTGTAGTTTTCATTATCAATTTGTAGTAAATTTTTTAACATTTCTTAGTAGAAATTTTTATTGCTAATTCATTTTGTGGACGACTTTTCATCATTTCATTATATAATTTTCCACTAATTCAGATGTAGAGAGTTGTTAATTACGACTATTACATCCAAATATTTACAATACTTTATATCATTTGTTTAAAGTCCTTTTATATTGTCACCTTATGTTGAATTATCATAAAATTGGTTTAAATTGATATGTTTTGTACTCACGCACGCAGCTTGACATTATAAGAGGCTATTTAGGAAACTCACCTGAAACAAAAAGGAATTTATTTGTTAGTCTACACATGCAATAACAGTCACAGAGAGAAATAGATGGTACGAGATAAAAAATGATACTCAGAGAAAATAGAATTATTAATATAGAACTAGCAATTTTATTTTGTCGTTGTAATAACTTTTTTGTTGCCTAACAAAATTATGCCAGAGTTTCCCATGTCAATCTAATTGTTGATACAAAACAAATTCCTTTTAACAAAATTTAAGTTTATTAGTTCTATGTTAACAATCTGATAGTAAATATAACAATTCCTTTTTCTCTGTGTAGTTTTAGATAAATTGATAATTAAAAAGAGTATTTTATATTTTCAAAACCCCTCAAAAAATTGTTTTACAAAAATAGAAAAATTTGTTAAAGAAAAGCCATCAGACGCAGGTGTTTTTATGGGAATTTTTTACTGTACAAGATTAAGCTCCATTTTCTTTCTTGCATTCTGTGACACGAGAAAAGCAGTCTTGAAGAGTTTTCTAGTCTGGGCTTGTAGAACAAGATCGAAAAGTTGGACCTCTTTCAAGTCCCTGTGGATCATCGTTCGTTTTCGTAGTTTGAACTCGGTTTTCTCCAACAAAATTGCAGTGGAAGGAATACTTTTAGATGACCCATCCATGCGAAAACGGTCGTCTATAGTTGAAGAAAATATCAGCGTTATGTGGCTGCGAGAGCTATACAAAATTTGAAATCACCAGGAAACTAACTTTACGCCTGTAGCTTAGAAATTGAGGGAGTTAGTTTCTCTTCGATCCTCTACGACGCAACGGAATGCAGGATCTGTGACTCGAAATTGAAGTTCCGAAATTGCTTGGACGAGAATTTGTACCCAAGTGCAAGGGCTCAGGGTCCACTCATGTCATGCACTTCTAGTACGCAACTAACCTATATTTTCGTACAATTTCAAATATATATATATATATATATCTAAATTTTATCAGCATTTCAGAATCGATTCGTGCTATTTCAAATAAAATAAACTAATATAAGAGAGAGGTAGAAGTATCAATATTTGTTTTTAAAATGAACAAGGTTCAATACCTACAACTTTTTTTTTTTTAGAGTGCAATTGCAATTTTTATCAACTTTCTACAAGCACCTCAGTTTTCTAGATAATCGCTGATTTTTAGTTATATATTTTTGCATATCTCAGAATGCCAAAATTTATGTTTTTAAAAAATGTGTGCGTGTGTATGTTAACGTTACGTTTGGCCAAATATCTCAAAAACCACGATACTCAGAACCATGTTATTTTACGAAAAAATGTTTTTGAGAGGTCAAATTATGACATTTTCTTTTTGGAAAACGCATGCATTGACTTCTTATACAGATTTTTGCTTTAGACCTATTTAGGTATCATAAGTTAGTGATTATTGTTAAAAAAAAACAAAAATATTTTAAAATCCAATTGATATAGAGTGTCTACCGAAACATGATTTTCAAATTCCCGGGAAATTCCCGGTTTAATTATTTTATTTTATGAACTAATCAATCGACAATTCAAAAACGCGGGCCAAATATGATGAATTTTTTTTTTCAAAATTGCTGGGCTTCGTTTGAAACTTGCTACTCGCGGGTTTTGGCAAAGATAATAGAAATTTGAAGAAAATAATTAAAAAATGACAAAAATAATTAAAATTTGAAGAAACAAAACTAATTTAAAATAAATTAAAAATTTGAAGAAAATACTTAGAAAATGATAAAAATAATTAAAATTTGAGAAAAAAACAATTGAGAAATAACAAAAATAATGGAAAATTACAAAAATAATCAAAAAATGGAACAAATAGACGAGAAATAACAAAAAAATTGAACCAAGAAGAAAAAAATGAAAAATAATGAAACTAATTTAAAATTACGTAAAAAATTTATGATTTGAAGAAAATACGTAAAAAATGACATAAATAATTGAAAAATTGGAGATAAAAAATTGATGCTTAAAGAAAATAATTGAAAAATCACAAAAAAATTGAAATTTGAAGAAAATACTTGAAAAATGATAGAAATAATTAAAATTTGAAAAAAAAATTGAGAAATGACAAAATTAAATGAAAATTGAAGTAAGAAATTAAAAAATTCATGACAATAATTTAAAGATATAAGAAAAAAAGTATAAAATTTGGAGAAAGGAATAAAACAATGTCGAAAATATTGACAATTATTGTGAAATTACTAGATTAATTAAAATTTTTTAAAAATGACAAAAATAATTAAAAGTAGGAAAAAATGATCGAGAAATAACAAAAATAATTGAAATTTGATGAAAAAATTGAAAGACGACGAAAGTAATTAACAATACTGATTTAAAAGTTAAAAATTTGTAGACATTAATTAAAAAATTGAAAAAGTAATTAAAATTAGAGGAAACTAATTAAACAATGTCAAAAATAATTGAAATTTTAAGAAAATAATTATATATAATAATTATTATAATCATCATTTTATTAGTTTTTTTTATAATATTTTTTTTAAAGTGAGTAATAGTGAGTGATTTTAAAAAAGTGAATAAAAGTGACAAAAGTGAATCACTAGCAGCCCTTAAAATGCCTAAATTCGCTTGAAACTTGTTACACTTTTACTATTTTAAAAATCTAACTTCAGATATTAGTAACCAGCGACATGGATTACCACCGAGTAACAAGTTTGAAGTGAATTTGAGCAATTTTGCAAAATTTGTCTGATATATTGGACCGGCTATATTGAATTTTGAAATTTTGGTAAATCTAACACCGTATTTTTAGTCAGAGACTTTGAAAATTCCCGAGTAACAAGTTTCAAGAGAATTTGAAGAATTATTAAAAAAATGTCCGCCATATTGAATCCGTCATTTTGAATTTTTAACGAAATAGCAGAAATTTTTAGAAATTCCTGGATATACTTTTATTGACGGCAAATTCCCGGTTTTCCTCAATTTAGCAAAACGATTACCAAACATTTCTCAAAATAAACACTTCAAGTATAAGTTGGGGCAGCCATTTTAAACTTCTTTATTTTCATTATTTAGTGAAAGCAATAAGCTATATATGCTATAGTTTCCCACAGAGAATGACGTGAATTTTTATAGACTTATTGTCATTAAAAATAATTGATTTCACCTATTTAACTCTCAAGTAGAAGCGAAGATAATACTAAACCTTGAGCTTTGACATCGTTTTTCACAAAACTGTATAGACATTTTTTTAATTTAAAACTTCGTAACTTGATCGTTTTTTCATCTAGCAATTTGTAAAACCTCAAAAAATATTTTTAAAAAATAACCAGAAATGCTTCAATAAAAATAAGTGCAATGAAGTACCAAGTTGGACACTTTATTGTACAAAAATACATTTACAATACTATTGAAGAGATAATATCTTTTTTACTTTGACAGAGATGAAGTGATGTCTATATTTAACTTACAGGTTGAGCCACACATTATGTCAAACTACTTCCTACGTAACTCCAGTATTTGCCCTTCCACTTCACAGCTAATAAAAAGTTCAATTCCCATTCATTTGAATCTCAATATTAATTTATTAACAAGTAATAAATTAGCCATTGACAATCTGTTCCGAGGCATTTAAAATTATAAGAAATGTTTCTCAAATTAAAGAAACTCGTACAATTTACCAAATTAATCAAATTAAATAGAATTTATAAAAATTACCATTAATTGGAAATTGTATCTTTTGTAAGTTTTATCATCTTAAATTTGGATATATTAGAATCGACTACTAATACTTGAATTAATTATAACATTACAATCTCTAGAAACTTCTACAAATATAGATTTAGATTAACTGAATTTAAGATATAAGCTCATAAAGTAAATATAACTCAAGTAAAATTAAACTTTATATAATATAAAGAAACAATATATTGTTTCTATAGAACATAAATAATACAAAGGTAAAATTTATCCGTGATTAATGGACCTGCGAATACTTAATTCAAAACCCATTTCGATAAAAATATATAGTTCATGACAGGAAATGTCTTGCTAACATATTCTGTTTTTAGAGTAAATTAAAATGGATTTTATTTTTACCGCACTCGGAGAAGTTTTGAATATTCTCTGTTTTGCAAATTTAATTTCAAATAAAGTAACGCTCGTTTGTTTTAAGATTCAGAAATTATCCAGTTTAATCCTGTAATTGCATTTTTAAAATCTGTATAAAAGCAATTTCCATTTTAGTTTTATTTTATGTTTAAAAATATATGAATGCCTATTACAAAAAGATATTCAGATCCAAAAATTACAGGTTCTGTAGGTACGTATAAGTTTTCAAAAGAAGCTATTTAAAACCTCCATTAATTCTTCTAAACTTCTTGTGATTCTTATGATTTAAGGGCATCAGCGAATTTTTTTAAAAATTTAATTTAAGACAAAATTTAAACAAACTTGGATAAGAAAAGCCTTTTTACTGATATTTTAAGTAATTGAACAAAGTTTGGTGTCAAAATATATTTTTTATTTTAAGAGAAAGTTTACAGACAAATTTTGCCAATACCAGTAACGTCATTCTTCATCATATGTCCTTAAGAACAATAAACGCAGCGTCAATTTTGCATTAAACAAATTTTTAAAAATGAGGGTTGTAGTTTGTAACCTTTTGCAGAGTATGAAACTAAAAAAATATTTTGAAAATTCCAATTTGATATTTTTCGGACCACCCTAGGCGACGCGAACTATACACAATAAAAAAAATATTTTTTGACACAGAAATGCGTGTTCTATTTAATTTACGAAACGATGACAGAATTTACCATTCTCGCAGATAACAGAAATTTCTAATAGAAATTTTTAGCAGTTAATATTTATACAAGAAGGAAAGTTTGATTGTCTTTCTAAGATTTCGTTTCTTAAACTATTGAATGACATCTTCAAATTCATTTTTGCAGCTAAAGTTCCTTCTATAATGAAAATCATGTTTATAAATCAGAATAAAATTTTCAGAAAAGTAAACTTGAATGGAACTATTACGTAAACACGAAATGAACTTTACGGTTGCATAATTCAGCCGTTCGGCGTTCAAAGAAATTCCTAAACATCGAGGATAAGTGAATCAGAAAAGTTGCGTTAGAGCTCACGCACATGCGAATTTAAATATTGTAGGTATGTATATTTAACCTTGTTCTGGCAACGAAGTAGACGGTTCTATCATCAGTCAACGACGAGGTAGTCTATGTATACTCGTGTAGGTGCCGGAAAACTGTGTCTTGCCAATACGATCGAGTCATTGTGTGGAGATAATTGAGCGCCCGGAATAACCTGTTCCTGCACTCTGCCACTAACACATGTGAAACACCAAAACTACTGGTCCCTATATCTCCCTTCAGAAAATTATCGAGGAGCGAAATGCTGACAATATGGATATAGCGTAGCGACAATATTGACTCAAGCTGACCAAAGCAAAGATTGCCCTCAATTCTCTTCATTCCTTCTGTTGTTCTAAACTAACTTCATCACGTGATACTCAACTATTAATTAATAGGATACGCTTCTAAAACAACCACAGATTTTTCTATTTCGAAAAAAAATGGATATTCACAAAACAAATAATATCATTCTAATTGAAAAGTAAGGAAAATTAAATGAAAGATAATAAGAAGTTAGGGAATAATTGAATAAACTAAAATAATTTAAGAATTAAGTGAAAAAGACAATGGAGAGAAAAAATGGTGAATGATGTCATAAAAGGGGTAATTATTATACTATCGGGATGGTAGCGATAAGAAGAAGGCAGTAACAGATACTATTTAGAAGTTGCATTTTTCCTCCATTTTTCTCATAATAAAAGGTATAATTAATTAATAAACAAGGTGTCTACCGGAACATGACTTTCAAATTCCCGGATCTAAAATTATCGGTTATAATAAGAAATATTAAGCAGATTAAGTATAAAAAGTTAATACACGTCTTTCTCAATTAGAAAAATATAATATAATTTATAATTAACTTAACCTAGTTTATCTCAAATTCTTCTAACTATGTAAAATTTTCTTTTTTTTTCTACGTACGATCAGTACAAAAGGGCGTCCTTTAGCCCGTGTATTATTGAATAAATAAATAAATAATTTATTTTATGAACTAATCAGTCGACAATTCAAAATCGGGGTTCCTCGCAGGTTTTGGAGGTAGATGATTACGAATAAGTCAGATTTTTAAATTAAAAATTGCAGATCCAACATTTTTTTTCAAAAATGCAGGGTTGCTAGCTGACTTGATGATTGAAAATAGTGAAAAAAGTGACTTTTTCATTTTAAAAAGTGAGCTAATAGTAAGTTTTAAAGTAAAAAAAAAAAAAAAGTGTGTATATAACATAAATTTTTAAGGTAATATTGATCTTTGAAGAAAATAATTCCAAAATGGCAAAAATAATACAAATTTGAACAAAGTAATTGGAAACTGACAAAAATAATTGAAATTTGAAGAAACAAAATGAAAGTTTCCAAAACTAATTAAAAATTAAGTAAAAAATTAAAAATTTGCAGAAAAGACTTGAAAAATGACAAAAATAACTGAAAAATGGAAAAACAAAATAAAAATTTGATGTCAATACATAATTAAAAAATTGGAGAAAAAAATTGACCATTAAATAAAATAATCAAATAATTGAAAAACCATAAAATCAATAGAAATTTGAAGACAATGCTTAAAAAATGATAATAATAATTAAAATTTAAAAAAAAACAATTGAGAAATGACAAAAATAATTGAAATTTACAAAAATAATCAAAAAATAGAAGAATTAATCGAGAAATGACAAAAATAATTGAACCTTGAAAAAAAAAATGAAGATCAGAATAACATTTTAAAATTATGTAAAAAATTTATGATTTGAAGAAAAGACGTAAAAAATTACATAAATCATTGAAAATGTAGAAAAAAAATAAAGCTACTTCCTTTATGAGAAAGAAACTAATAATCAATAATTAAAAAATTGGAGATAAAAAACTGACGCTTAATGAAAATAATTGAATAATTACAAAATAATTGAAAAAATGATAAAAAAAAATGAAAAGCAATTAAAAAATGACAAAAATATTTTAAAATAGGAAAAAGAATAGTCAAGAAAATTCAAAAATAACAGAAATTTGAAGAAAATAATTAAGAAATCACAAACAATTTAAATTTCAAGGTGATTTTTGAAAAAGAACAAAAATAATAAAAATTTGAGACAAATAATTGAAAGATGACAAAACTAATTAAAAATTAAGTAAAGAGTAAAAAATTTGAATAAAAGTCTTGAAAAATGATAAAAGTACCTAAAATGCATTCAGCCTAAATCCCATTTAACCTAAAATGCATTTGGCCTAAATATAATTTAACCTAAATCCCATTTAACCTAAAATGCATTCCGCCGAAAATTCATTTAACCTAAATCCCAATCAACCTAGAATGCATTCAGTCTAAATCCCATTTAACCTAAAATGCATTTAGCCTAAATCTTATTTAACCTAAATTCCAGTTAAACTAAAATGCATTCAGCCTAAAAGCCATTTAACCTAAATCTCTTTTAACGTAGATCCCATCTATCCTAAAATGCATTCAGCCTAAATACCATTTAACCTAAAACTCATTCAGTGTAAATCTTATTTAATCTTAATTCTATTAAACCTAAAATCCATTTAACCAAAAATGCATTCAGCCTAAATATCATTTTACCGAAAATGCATATAGCCTAAAACCATTTGTCCTAAATCATATTTAATCTAAAATTTACATTATAAATTAGGTTCAATGAAATTTAGGAAAAATCATTTTAGGCTATATGCATTTTAGGTTAAATGAGATTTAGGCTGAATGCATTTTAGGTTAAATGAGTACTAGGCTGAATGAATTTTACGTTAAATGGGATTTAGACTGTATGCATTTTAGGTTAAATGGTATTCAAACTGAATGCATTTTAGGTAAAATGAGATTTAGGATGAATGCATTTTAGGTTAAATGGAATTTAGGTTAAATGAAATTTAGATTAAATGATATTTAAGATGAATGAATTTTAGGTTAAATGGGATTTAGGCTGTATGCATTTTAGGTTAAATGGGATTTAGGTTAAATGCATTTTCAGCGGAATGCATTTTAGGGTAAATGAGATTTAGGTTAAATGAGTTTTAGATTAAATGGGTTTTAGGCCGAATGCAATTAAGGTGAAATGGAATTAGAGTAAATGGGATTTAGGGTAAATAAGATTTAGGCTAAATACATTTTAGGTTAAATTGGGAATTAGACTGAATGCATTTTAGGTTAAATGGGTTTTAGGCTGAATGCATTTTAGGTTAAATGTTTTTTAAGTTATATGGGATTTAGGCTGAATGCATTTTAGGTTAAATGTGTTTTGAAATTTGAATTATAAATGTGTTTTAGGCTTAGTGCATTTTAGGTTAAATGGGATATAGGCTGAATGCATTTTAGGCTATATGGTTTTAGGCTGAATAAGATTTAGGCTAAATGAGTTTTAGGGAATATTCATGCCCCTGAAAAAATTGAAAGACAACGAAAGTAATTGACAATTCTGGTTTAAAAATTAAAAATTTGTAGACATTAATTAAATTATTCCAGCGGGCACGAAAGGCTTAACGAGTTAGCGGAAATTTTTAGAAATTTCCAGATATACATTTTTTTTCGGCAATTTCCTGGCTTTTTCCCGGTCGAACTAAAATTCCGGCAAATTCCTGGTTTTCCTGAAATTCAAATTTAGTACTTTATACTTTTAAATATAGGTTTTGAAAATATCTAATAAATTGTTTATTATGTCTACCTATACAAAATAACACAATAAACTATATTTATAATCTGACAGTGTTTGGAGGAAAAACAAAGTTTCTTCAAAAACGTCCATTAATCTTTTCTAGCTACAATGTAATTTAACTTTGATGTTAATTGCCAAACTAAACAAATTACAGTCAACATATACACTCTAAAAACAAGTGTCTTATTTTGTCCTCACTTTTAAGACATTTTGAGGTGTCTTAATTTTAAACCATTGAGATAGTGTCTTAAAAATGCCTGTAAGACGCTTTCTAAACGTCTTATGTCTTAAAATTAGACACTTGTAAGACACCTGTTTTTACAGTGTAGTTTTCCAGTAATTTTATTAAAATTAGATTATAAGAGGAGGTTCATATTTTTACAAGCTTTTTACAAGAATAATTATTTTTACTGTATTCTACGTACTATTTAAACCCTTAATAATTAGAAGCGATTAAACTATTTTAATAAATTGAATTTTAAATCAATCACAGTTAGAAAAAATTAAAATTTAAAATAATAAAAAAAAGGACTTATGTAAGTGAAAATCATTAGAATTTTTATATAAATGCAATTTTAATCGATTATTATCTGTATAATTTTTTTGAGATTTGTGGGCAATTAAAATAAGAAAAATTAAAAACTTAGATCAATTAAATTTTGAATCCATAAAAACTAGCTCAAATAATAATAATAATAATTTGAAATTTGAATCCATCGAAATTAGAATAAAAATACATTTTTATCAATTTGAATTACCTGAAATTTATTTCAAATTTTTATTTCAAATTTTAATAAAAAATTAATGTGCAGAATTTTTCTAATATGCTATATTGAAAAAATTTGTCTCGCGATGTATGTAATAAAATTTCAATAAAATTGACTAAAAATGAAAAATTATTATTATTCTAAAATTTTTTAAATTCTATAAACCAATTTAAATTTCAATTGATTGATTTTTTTTTTTTTTTTTTGAAATATTGGTGGTTATTCTTACAGAATCACGATCTACATTTAAAGATTTAGCTCTATAAAGGGTGACCCCAATTTATATGTATTTTTTCTGGTTTTATCTTTGTACTTGTTCTATTTGCTTCGTCTCTCATAAGTAAAGTTTTTAATAAGAGTGCAAGAATGTTTAAGATTTCAAGGTATGAATTCGGAAGTAAAATTTTTAAAATTGAAAATGGCTGATTTATAAACGTTATATTAAGTATTTTAAAAATCAGGATGAATATTAAAAAGTTCGATTTATTCCATAAAACTATGTTTTTACAATTATTGAAGTAGTACTAGGAAAATGAAAATTCCGCTTCTCCTTACAAGACATTGGAAATTAAATAAATATTTGTTGTTTTACAATTTGCAAAGGATAACATAGAAAGAGAAAAAGCAATTCAGAAGATTTTTTTTGTAAACAGAAAAAAAAATATTTTCTACCCTGAAATGGAAAAAGTTTAACCTGTATCAATTTTCGTCATAAAACAGCAAACTTCAGAATCATATTAAATAAAAGAGAAAACCATTCTTAAACATTTATCTCCATGAAATGTTTTCATTTATTTTTTATGTATTTCATTTAAAAAGTCGCTGAATAAATATAATAATATGTGTAATTTACAATTGAATCTTATTTGGTTCATGAAATATAAATAGTAAATGTTCTAACAAAATTTTGATAATACCTTCTTCAACATTTACATCAAAAATTTATCAAGGGAATTTTTATTTTATGGAATATTTTCGCGGTAAAGTTTTTCCTTTATCTTTAAGGAAGTTTTTACCGAAGTTTGCAATTAATGCAATAAAAAATAATTCATAACGTAACGTAATTTAAAAAATCATGCAGATGGATCTTCATTACATAATAAATAAATAAATAATGATTAATTACTTATTTCTTTTTAATAATATTACTATTTATTCATTATCATTTATTATTACAACTTACTATTATCCCTGTAATTTCTTTTTTTTTATTAGATTAATTCTAATCTTTGGGGAAAACTTCCTTAAAGGGAAAACTTTATCATAAAAAGTTTTCATATAGCATACAAATTACCTCAATAACTTTTTGATGTTGGAAAACTTAAATTATCAAAATTACAAGTTTGTTATAGCTTATTATTAAACAATATAAACTTTTTGAATATGTTTGTGCTTATCGAATTTAAGTTTCAAACAAATCCACAAATAATTGTCCAATTTGTGACCAGCTATATTCTAAAAGTCAACTACATTCTGTAAGAAGAATTTTCTAGTTTTTATTATTTAATATTTACAATGTTCGATTGAAAAAAATATCCAAAAGAAGAAAAATGTTCATTTTTCCGTAAATAACAGACAATATTAGGCAATAATAATTTTCTTCGCTTAGATCAAGGAACGTAAAAACATGCAAATTGCGAGTTTGTCCACGTAACTGTTGTGCTGTTGGATTCAGCAAATGGACAATTTCCTTTTGTGATGAAACGAAAAATTTCAATCGTAATTGCTATCAGTGAAGGACGAAAATGATTAGTTTCCTAGGCAATATGAGGGTCGACTTGGAACTTGTACTTAATAGAGACATGTGGAACAAGCCTACTCTGCAGTCCCTAAATCAGTAATATCCGTTGGTTACAGTTCGATGAACTGTTTCATATGTCAGGTTTAATATGACTGCGATGTATGGTAAGTGAGGACATAAAGTGTTTAGCACACATAGTGTCCATAAACAGCTGAGAGTGCCTTATGTATACACTTGTGGTATAGCAACTTATAAGAAATAAGGTATTGGACTTTTCATGTTTAAAAAAAAAAAAAAAAAGTTCCAAAGTAATAAATTTCCGGGTAAAGAACTCTGTACACAAGCCAGGGTCTCGACTCTAAATTACTCCGCGACTCTAAACGGCATCAGGAACTTAATAATGAGCTTTCGAGGGAAAAGAAATTGACTAGTATCGAGTGGCGCATACATAATGCTTCCTGAGTATATTTCCTTCATTTATAAACTTTTAACGATTATTGAGACACATTCACAACTATAAGTCCTGAGAAAAGCTTTTTGTGAAAGGTGGAGAAGAGAAAAAATGCTCAGCGTCCAAACAAAAAAGTTTTGATAAGAGAGCATTTTTTAATAAGTAGATTAAACTCGTTTGCTTCAATCAAAACTGAGTTGAAGGTTATTCTAGGCAACTTAGTTATTTTTAACAGTTGATGAACTTTCAACAGTAAATCATCATCTCTAACGTAGTCAAAGTTTTGAAACTGAATTCTTTTAAATTGCTTAAGTGAGTTATTCATTAGGAATAGGAAGTATCTTTGTCACAGGTTAATTTGTTCCAACAGCAATTTAACAGTCAACTTGTTTTAAAAGACATATTTATATTCAGCAGTTTTAATTGCGAAACAAAAAAAAAAAGATATTCAATAGACAGAAGTCTTGAATTTTTAGAAAGTGGAAAATAATTTTCAGATACTGGTGACATACTGAGAAATTCATAACTTTCTCAGATATGCTCTGTTCTAGTTTCATGTTTCTGAAGGTTTTGGTACATATTCCATCATATTAGAGGTATTTCAGAAGAACTGAAAATGACACTCGAGACGAGTTTCATCTCGAATGTGCGATTTACGAGCTAATGTGGTAACGTCACGCATGGTATAAAATTCCGATTGTGGATCTCCTTGAGCCAAATCCTTATTCGTTTTCAGCGTTTGGAGCAAACGTTTGCACTATCGCAACGATTCTCGCGGTTTTTCTTATCTTATGGTCTCACGAGAGCAAGTAAATTTTCTTGCTGTCGCATGGAGAAACCCCCTGGTTTAAATGCAACGAAATTCCCAGGTCATAAAAGACTGCTTTCCACTCCAAATAAAGAATATTCTACAGATAAAACTTGAAATACTTTCCTATACAAAAATTCTACAATATCAGTTAATTAAATTGTATAAAATGTAATAAATTTTTTTTTAAGATTATAAAAATGTATTATTTTTTTTTAAAAACTGGTCAAAATGCATTTCATGAACGATATACCATTTATTTGAACACTGAGAGAAAAGTAGTTTTGGTCAAACGTACACTACATAAAGAAGGGGGATAAAATGTTTTAAAAGGAGATGCGATATATGTCTCAGTCAACTTAAATGTCTTAAAATGAGATACGATACGTGTCTATTCGCTGACTGAGACATCAAGATAAAAAGAAACTTATTTGGAGTCATACATAAAAAAATATAAAAATGACTTAACACAGTTAGATTCTCTATTCCTTTGCAAAAAGTAAGTCTTAATTTCAAAAAAGTCTAAAATTAAATTAGTCTTGAAAATAACGCTGTCCTTAATTTAAATTGAGGCTTCTGTGAAAATAAGGGTGCTCTTTTAATATCAACTGAATAATAAAAAATTAGAAAAAATAATTGAAAATTGAGATAAATAATACAAAATTGAAAAAAATAATTAAAATTTGAGAAAATAATTGAAAAAATTACAAAATATATTTTAAATAAAGGAAAGTAATAGAAAATTTCAGAAAAATACTTGAAACTTTCAAAAGTTCATTGAAAAAAAAAAAGAAAATAGTAAAAATTTAGAGAAAATAAATGAAACTAGATAAACATACTTTAAAATTGAAAAGAATAATTTTAATTAAACAAAAATAATTAAAAACTTTTTAGAAATTATGAAAAAGAACGAAAGTGATTGAAAATTGAACAAAATAATATAAAAAATCATATAAATAATTAAAAATTGAATGAAATAATTGAAATCTCAGATAATAGTTTAAAATTTTTGAAACTATAAAAGAAATAAAAAAATCTTAAATTAAAGAATATAAATTTTAGAAAATAATTAAAAAATGATTTTACAATTTGAAATTTGAAGAAAATAATTCAAATATGATACAAACAATAATAAGTTGCAAAAGAAAATCAGATTTGAGTAAAATAATTGAAATTTGATAAAATTACATGAAGATCTTAGAAATCAATTATTGAAAAAAATGAGAATAACTAAAAATTGAAGAACGCTAAAAATAAATGAAATTTACGATAATTAAGAAAGAAAATTTGGAACTTATGAAAGCAAACAAAATTAATTAAAAATTGAACAAAATAATTGAAATGTTAAAAAAATACTTAAAAATTTAAAAAAATAACAATCGAGAAAAATAATTTGAAGAAAATAATTCAAATATGATACAAACAATAATAAGTTGCAAAAGAAAATCAGATTTGAGTAAAATAATTGAAACTTGATAAAATTACATGAAGATCTTAGAAATCAATTATTGAAAAAAATGAGAATAACTAAAAATTGAAGAACGCTAAAAATAAATGAAATTTACGATAATTAAGAAAGAAAATTTGGAAATTATGAAAGCAAACAAAATTAATTAAAAATTGAACAAAATAATTGGATATGCTGAAAATAATTTAAGATTAAGAAAAATAATTAAAATATATTGAAAATAATTTAAAAAATTTTAAAATATCTAAAATATTATTTTAGATAAATATTTAAAATTTTTGAAAATTATGCCATAAGAATTAAAATAATTAAAAATCGGAAAAAATCGGAGAAAATAATATAAAATTACAGAATTTGTTTTTAAGCAAATGAAAATAATTGAAAAATCATTTAAAAAATTGAAAATTCAAGACAATAATCTAAATTTTAGCTTTACTGAAAATTTAGAAAATTAATTGAAAAATAATGAAAATATTAAAAGATTGAAAAAATAATTGCAAAATAATAAAAACAAATGACAATTGAACAAAATAATTGAAAATTGAGATTTATATTTGAAAGTTCAGTAAATTAATTCAGAAATGACGAAAATGATAAAAAATTGAAAATAATAATTGCAAAAAGACAAAAATAATGGTAAATTAAAAAAAGTAATTTAAACTTGCGATGAATAATATAAAATTTTGGAATAAATAATTAAAATTGAAAGAGTGATTGAGAAAACTAAACAAATTAATTGAAATTTGAGGAAGGTAAATTTAAGATTTAGGGAAACAGTTTAAAAGCAATTAAAATAATTAGGAATTGTAGAAAATAGTTGAAAATTGATAAAAATAGTACAAAATTGTATTTTAATTGAAATCATAAAAGAAAAGAATTATTAAAAATTGAAGAAATTTGTAAATCACTTCAAATTTAGTATTTGTGAAACGTGGATTAATTGAACTTTTAATTAATGCAAACGTTCACATTAACTGAAATTTGAAGAAATTAAAATTGCTATAAATTTAAAATTTGAGAGCATTTTAAAAAAGTGAAATAAGATTTAAAATTTTAAAAGAAAAAAACATCTATTGACAAATGTTTGGTGTGGACAGAATGAATTAATTAAACTTGAAAATTATTACATATATATAATTATATATAATTAGTGTTGTGACTCGGACAACATTTTTTTTATAGCTGTGTAATTAACCTGACGGTTTTTCCAAATTCAACAAATTGGTTTAAAAATATATAAATCTTTGATCATGTACATGATAACACATTATTTTTTTTCAAAAAAGTATCTTTTACACTGAGAGAAATAGATGGTAAGAACTTTACTATCTTTGATGGTAGAGAGGTTATGTTATACTCTACCAACAGAGATGCTACGGGGTACCATCTAGATGCTACATCGTACCATCCAGATGCTATCAGATGCTAACTCGTACCATACAGATGCTATCCCGTACCATCTAGATTCTTGTCCGTATATTTAAGATCAGATATGGTATCTGGTACCATCTAGATGGTACCCCGTAGCATCTATTTCTCTCAGTGTAGTAGATTCAAAAATAGTAGTAAAAAGTGTACATGCCAAAAAAAATGTATAAAAGTGTAGTTTTTTGAAGCCTGTAATAATAAAATAGAAATTATTAGTCTAGGATAATAAACTATTATTGACTGAAAATTAATAAGGTCTATACATTAATATAAAATATATTGACCTAGGGTAAATAAAGTATATATTAGTCTCTTAAATTTTAAATAAAAAATTAATCACAACGAGTTTTAGAATATAAGAAAAAAAACAAAGCTTACACTCTTAAATCGAAGACTTTCGTATAAGATTTTCTGAAGTATTTATTAAAATAAACACGATTATCAACAAAATTTCTTCCATTAATTAAAGTTTTAGTTCTTGTTTGGATACCGACATTTTTTGTAGCTTTTATAAAGGTATTGTTTACAGATTGATACATAAATGCTTTCCTTTAACAGTTTTTATTAACTGGATTAATGACTAAAAACATCAAAACAATTTTAGTAAATTTATGATACACCTTAAGTTGGATAAAATTTCAACATTTTCATTAGAACTTTATCGACGTTGGTTTTGTTCGCTCACCTCAAGTAATGTTGAGAAGTAATTGCTTCGAACAAAGACGCGTTGGTTAAATTCAAGAGCTGCTTCATACCCTTCTTGTGATACTACAGAGTGAGAAAGTCAAAGGATATTGATTTCATTCCCTACCAAGCCCAAGTCTTCCAAATGATTCTATATACATATACACGCAGTTTCCATGAAAATGTATATAACATTCCTGAATCCCATAATTTGATACCAAGATGCTTGTAAACTTAGGGCCACAAGAGTATATAACTATATAGCAACTGAAGAAAGATAAATTGCCATAATTAATTGATAATATTCCATTACAGAAAGTATCTTCAAATGGAGACAAGTAAACGAATGAAGGTGTATACATTTTAAAGTGTCTGGAATCGCATTGCTTCTAAAATTTTCACTCTGGTGTGCAAGTGAATGTAACTCTTTTCCACATGGAGAAAAGAATACACTTAAAGCAGATTGTACTGATCTTTTTATTCAAACAGCTCAGAGAGTTTGATCTTTGGAAAATTGGATGTACCTTCACATCTTGCAGAGTAAACAATGTAGCAACGAAAGTAGATAAAATCGGCCATTTTTATACAAGGCAGGCATTAAAAAGATTTGAAAGAGATCATACAAAGATTGAAATTTAATTCTACTGGAATTCGATTTCATTCAGAAAATCAATAACATTATCTTCGTATACAGAAATGTTCATATAATATTTCTTGAAGAGTTTATTATGAAAAAATAAAAACTGTTGTTTAACAAACGAGAATAAACAAATAAATAACATTTAAACACCTTAAAGTCGTAAAACTTGTGCAAGTTTCAACCCTGACTAATAAGAAGCCCATGACTACACAGAAACCGCAATTCAATTTACACGGTTGGCAATTTCGTACCAAAATATCACAATTAATTACTAACGCGTGTCAAATGTTTCTTATGCGTTTAGAGTTTCCGTCAAAAGTGAATATTGTATTTGAAATTTATGGAAAGCTAGACCCGTTGGGAAAATACTAGAAACACGTCCATTTTACAGAGTACTGTATATATATAGATAAATATATATACATATATAGACGCACGTGCGCCAAGTCGCGGTGTGCGAATTAATTCGTAATGTCTGCGAGGAAATGAAAAAGTACCAGTTAAAAAAATGAGACCTAAAGCATTAAACTAACTTTCAACCAGCTGAATGCAAAGCGTTTATATGAACTTAATTTATGGCTCGTATCTCGCTGCTCGCACTCGACCTTTGAATTGCGTTGCTTTACAGCAAAAAATGTACATATGCTACCATTAGAATTTGGATGGTGACGTTTATTGTGTCTCTTATAATCCAATGAATAAAGAATAACAAATAATGCACGACACGGGCCATTCTTCTTTTTATTTCACTCCTACTGACCTGATTTAGTGCATCGAATGGAGTGCGATCGACTGATACGTGATTATTGCGTATCTGCAGAGATACATATATAGCAAAAGATGGCTAAAGGCCAAATAACTTCTGTCACTGTACCTCTTCAATCTATTTTACTTCATCTTGATTGGCCTTCTACAGGCGCATAAATTCAATCATCTACAATCTATAAATTTACATATACGACTTCTTATTTTTATCACGTGGTTCACGGTACATGAATCATTACCTACGTTCTTTCATCAAACTCCTTTTTTTTACTATTAATCTCTTTACCTTGAACAAAAAAAGATCTTGGCAAAAAAAGAAACAAGCATTAACATTAACATTGTATAGAGAAATCACAGTTTATCTTTTTTTTTACATATTAAAAAGTATGGAGTTTGAATAACAAATCCCTCTATACAGTAAAAACGATTGGGAGTCGAATATTGTTTTCAAAATTAGTTTTAATGGTTTAAGAAAGACAATTTGCACTCGTTTTGCAAATGCAAAGTAGAACACCAACAAAAAATGTATGCAAATCTATAATATAAATCAATTTTTACAAAAAATTGAGAAGAGTAATCTAAAAAGTAGCTTCTGGAAAATAAATTTAGAAGACAAGCATTTACCTGTGCATGCACCTTCATTAAATTGGATTTCTTCGATTAATCGATCGAAGTCGACAGCTCTAATAAAATGATATCAGGAAAAGGTCAAATAGAGTTTTTGGCAATATGAGGAGTTGGTCAACAGTAATAAAACCACTTTTTGAAATGAATTCTTTTTTGCCAACTTTCTGAAATACTTGATGCGAAATATTCATCATTTTTAATCGCATATATGGAGGAACTTCAATCAAGCGCGAGGCACTAGCCATTGAAATAATTTAAAAGAGTATTGCTTAATTATTGGAAATTGAAACTATTAGATTCTCTGGAGTACAATAAAAATATCTAAAAATTTTAATGAAATCTTTTGAACTGTTCAACTGTAACGATTGAAGCAATAAAATTAAAAAAAAAGTCTAAAAAAAATCAACAATCAATATTTGCTACGTTGAATTTAAAAAAAAAAAATTTAACTAATCCAATATATTGTAAACTTTTGGAGCATTTTAATTATTATTATAGTCTGTGTAGAAAAAATAGTTAATTTTTATGTGAATCGAATTTAATGGTTGACATATTCGCATTGAAGTGTAAGGCCATAGAGTAGTGACTGCATTGTTAACACATGACACGCTATGTTAACGATTGAGAGAATTCAGATGTGATTATGCTTGTTTTGCCTATACAATTCTCTGAAAATTGTCAATTCATTGACAATGTCATGATCAATTTATAACTATCAAGTTGAAGGAGAAAAAAACGTTTTAACGGAAATTTATTTTTAGTAATTTAAAAAATTAAAACAAACAGTTAGATAATATTTACTTTTTATGTTATGGGTTATTGTTTATTATGCATTGTAAAAAAAAATTTGAAAATATCGATATAATGTTGTGAGATTAGTGCTGCACTTTTTGATACAAGAAGAAATTGAATATCAACAATTGTTATACTATTTTCACATCATTCTTGCACTTTTTACTTTATGTTATTAAGGGGCCGTTCAAAAAATACGTAACGCTTTTTTTAATCTATTTCGACCCCCCCCCCTCCCCCTTGATCTGTAAGCGTTACGTATTTTTTGAACGGCCCCTAATTGTAATTATAATCCTCAGATTATAACAAGAAATAAAAATTGTGAGTGTCAGCAAATTTCACAAAATTTTTACCTATTAAAATAGGTCTACAATAAATTTGTAACGCGTTATAAGGAAAGCAAAAAATTTTAGGTTATGTTTGATGTGATTTTTGGAATGAAAATACACCAAGAGGATCAATTCTCAATACAAACCATTGATGACCAAAATATCCAATAAAAATTTATTTCAATTTTACATAATTAATAAGTTACTTTTAATGAATGTAAAATTATCTCTGTAAATATAACCTAAGGGGTCATTCACATACCACGTGGACAGTTTTGGGGGAGGGGAGTCAAAACAAATGTCCACGTAGACTAAGAAAAAATTTAATTTTATCCCTTAAAATGTTGTTTAACTGACTTCCAAATTTCGCGTCAATGTTTTTTAAACAGAATATCTCAAGAATGCTTCAACGGGTTTCCAAAATTTTTGGATGGTTTATATTAATCTCAATTTTCAATTAATTCATTAAATTTAAAATATTTTTTACGTTTTTCAATTGTCATTATCATTTTTCTATAATGTTTCTTGAAATTTAAAATTTTTTTATCTCATATATAACGTACTTCCTTCAATTTCCAATTCATTTTGTATTTTATCACTTTTTTTTCAAAATTTTAATTATTTTCTTCAATTTTCAATTATTTACTTAAAATTTTAATTATTTTTTCAATTTTTAAATATTTTCACTATTTTGCAATTGTTTTCTCAAATTTTCAATTATATTCAGTTTTTTTTTAATTTTCTATATTTTTCAATTATTTATCTCAAATTTCAATAATTTTAACCAATGCTTAATTTTTAATTTCAATTTTTTTTCTATTATTTTCTTAAATTTTCAATTATTTATCACAAATTTCAATAATATTTATTTATTTATTTCTTTTTTATTTTCTTATATTTTAAATATATTTTGTAATTTTATAAATACATTTTTCTAGTATTTTAATTAGTTCTTGGACTTTCAATTACTTTTACCATTTCAAAATTATTTTCTCCAATTCTTTAAAATTTTAATTATTTTTTAACAAATTTCTCAAACTTTCCTATTGTTTTTCAATTACTTTAAGAAATTTTCAATTATTACTTTTACAAATTTTAATTATTTTCTTCTATTTTCAACTATTATTATTATTCTCCCTACTATATTTTACCCCACTTTTAATTAATTCTTTAAATTGCAAATATTTTCAAACATTTTCATTATTTTGCAATTGTTTTCTCAAATTTTAAATTATTTTTTATTGAATTTTCCAAGTTTCTAATTATTTATCTTAAATTTTTTTTTATTCTATTTTATTTTATAAAATATACGGGTAAATATACCCAATTACAAAATATGTATACAAATACTTTGCGACAAATTGTTTAGTAATAAGGTAAAATTTTCGGGAGTTTATCAAAAAATTTTAATTAATCCTTTAAATCTCAATTACTTTCTTCAATGTTTAATTGTTTTTACCATTTTTCAATAACTTTCTTTAATTTTAATTACATTTTTTAATTTGGCTTTTTCATATAGGAACTATTTACTTATTTATTAAATCACTTAGTTTTCTTAAATTTCAATTATTTTCTTTAAATTTCAATTATTTACCTAAAATCTCAATTATTTTATTCAATTTTCAAATATTTTTATTACTTTGCAATTGTTTTCTCTAATTTTTAATTATTTTTTTTATTAATTTTCTAAATTTCTAATTGTTTATCATTAATTTCAATTAATTCTTTAAACATCAATTACTTTCTTTATATTTTTCATTGTTTTTACCAGTTTTCAATTATTTTCTATAATTTCGATTAAACTTTTTTATTCTTATTTCTCATATGGAAAGTATTATCACTTATTTTTTTCAAAAATGTAATTATTTTCTTCAAGTTTAAATTATTTATTTATCTTAAACTCAGAAAAACATTTGTTTGCGACAACTAAACTTCAGTTAAAGAAACAAATTTTGGTTGAAACAATAGAATAATTTTGTTGATTTAACCAAACTTTGGTTGTTTCAACCAAAATTTGTTTCTTTAACTAAAGTTTGGTTGTCACAAACTAATTTGTTTCTGAGTGTGCCTTCATCATTTTTCAATTATGTTTTTTAATTTTAAGTATATTTTATACTTTTATCACTTATTTTTCTCAAAGTATAATTATTTTCTTTAGTTTTTCATTATTATTATCATTTTTAATCATTTTATCAAATTTTTATTTTTCAATTGATTTTATAAATTTTGCTTCTTCCTAGAGGAAGCTTTGTGCGATCGTTAAGATTTTTGATTTTCCAAAAATAGTCTAAATTGACTCATTTTCATCTGAAGTGCAAAAATTTTTCATTTTTAAGTGAATGTCCAAAAATGTGTGTGTGTGTGCTGATGTTTTTTTGTCGTCAGGTTATTTCTGAAAAGCCTCAACTAATTTCAATAAAATATTTTTAACAAGTATTAAATATTATAATTTATTTACCATTTTAAGATTAGAGTCCTTCTTTATAGTTATGATTTCTCATAGCATATAAAATCATATTATTTTTTAAAAAAAAGTCCACGTGGACATTTAAAAGGGGGGCAGGGGGGATCAAAAAGTGATTAAGAATTCTCCACGTGATATATGAACGTAATGAGTCATAAATATAATTGAGTAATGTGATAGAACATCTCAATTATAAAGTAGTTTAGTAAAATTAATATCACTATTTTTCTCGGTGTAATTTTAATACATAATAAAAAAAATTTCAAGTATTTTTTTAATAATTAATTAATTAAGCGGTTAAACCTTGATTTTAAAAATTATGTTGCCAATTACATCAAGTGCAAGGAAATGATCAATTTCTTAACATTATAAACAGCACCAATTAATTTAGAGAAAGTGCATTGTTGCGACGTTGTCTTTAGCATAAAAATAAATTGCCCGTGACAATCTTTTATTTCCACATGAAGATTGCCAAGAAAGTCAGTCTTACCACTCAGTCTATATTACGCACAAATTATTATTCAATATTTCTACAATATATCGAAAACATAAATGGAAAAATATGGAAAAACTTATGAAAACATATAGAAAAACTAATGGAAAAAGTTGTAACAAATAAATTAGAAGATGAGACATATTTTTAATAAAACACAGAATAGTAAAAATGTGTTGTTACTTGATTTATTTGTGTCAAAGAGAAAATGTTTCCGCACTATTTGTGCAGGTAAAAGAAGATTCGCAAAGTCAATTCTCACGAGATTCAATTGAACATGAAGTCTAACGAGTTTTTACGTTTTTACTATATTTTCTCAGTTGAAGTTAACACTGAGTTTTCTCTGGCTTTTGTGGTATCTTTTCCAACAAGCGACCTTTGCAAGTCTGGATATTGAAAATATTCAGAAAAATCTGTGTTTTCTCTCACGACAGAATTTTCGTTGTAACTATCACGTCTTTCACGTTTTAAAATCACACTGGGAAAAGTAGCTCAAACAAATTCGCGACAACTTCATGATAAAATGGAAAAATAAAATTTGAAATATATGGTCATAAAAGTCCACATAAAGACACACATGGAAGACTTTTATAACTGTTTTTTTTTTTCAAATAATCCATTACAAAGATTGACACGTTTAAGCAATTTCTATTGATTGAATGTATAAGAGATCGAGAAAAATAGAATATGAAAATATGAAGGTTTTTGTCCCGATCAAATAAATAAATATTATTAATATATTGAAAATACTATTATTCAACTAAACACTTTCAATTTCGAATAGTCAATGGAGTAAAAATTTCGTTTACTTGATAACTGAATTATATTTTCATACATTAGTTCAATGTGATGTGAAGTATATTGAAATTTGAAATTTCAAAATTCAATTTATACAAGAGTAAAATCGAATACGATTTTGTTAGATTTGCGCCTTTTCTCGACCCCTTTACGTAAACGTCAAGTTTAATGGGGCTATAGATCAAAAGCTTTACGGGCACCGTTTTGAAAAGTCATCCATAAAAATGATTACCATCCAATAGATCAATAATATTTTATTTAAAATATGAAACATTTATTATTTTTTCATAATTTAAATTGTGATTTTGAATATACATAGTTATATTGGAAATGTTTGATGATATTGCAAATAAGTTTTCACTAAGCAACAAGATTAATTTTCAGTTAAAACTTCATTAGTACTCCTAATTTTAAATATTTACTCTTGATCCAGATAAACTTGTAAACTTGTTCTAATAAATTATACACTTTAACCGGAAGGAGTTAGTAACTTTTATGATTCGATATACTCTTCTTCATAATCTCATAAAGTTCATTACAGTACCTTGTAATTTTATTACATAATCAGATTTGCACCTTCAGTCATATTAAACTGCATTTTAGAAAGAAATTAATCTTTTATCAAATTCAAATCGTTTATTAAAGTAAGAAATTAATGACATATTATTTTAATTTATTAATTTTTTTTTCAACTTTGCTGTATTTGTATTTTAATTTACAAATAATATTTTATACAACTGACCTTTTCATGTTCAGAAATAAAATACGTGCTTCTATTTTAAAAATTGTTTTAATTGAGATTTAACTAAAAATATCGAAATAAATTTTTTAATTTAAATTTTAAAAATGCATTGTACTTTATAAACTAAAAACTGGATGAAACTTTTTTCCCGTTCATACCATTTACAATAATTGAAAAATTATATGAATTCAATTAACATTTAAACTGAAATTTAATTTAAATAATCTTATCGGAAAAAGCAGTAATATTTTTTTTGAATAATTAATAATTTTGTAATTTTTTTTTTATACTAACCAAGAAAACTTGAAAATATAAAAAAATGCCCATTGTTTCAAACATACATAATTTGGATTTTTAAAATTAAAAATGTTTTTCATTCATCAAGAAATATGCGATCCTATACAATTATAATTATGATTGCTACTGTGAATCTTTTTAAATCCTTTAATTAATTTTATGGTAAAATTTAAACAAACTTGGGCCAGAGAAATCTTCCTTATGATATTTTAAGTAATTCCACAAAGCTTGAAGTTGAAATATTTATTATCAATTGGAAAAAAATTTTGAAAGTTCCTATTTGCCATTCTGCCTTTAAAATAATCTATAATTAACAACTATTTTAAATTTTACATTTTAACTATTATACTTTTTGAGAAACTATTTTTAATTTTTCTGCTGAAATATTATTTATAATATTATTATATTTATTAATATTTCTCAACTGCATTAAAAATACCAAATTTAATTATCGCGGAACAGTTCACCCATCTAAATACTAACCGTACTGGATGCTGCTTAACCTCAACGACAGCGGAACCAGTCGCAACATCACGTCCTTATAATTAGTGATTAATTTATTATTATTAATAATTTTAAAATCAAACAAAAATTGTTCTCACAACTCGAAAGCTTTACACGCTCGGAAGAAGTTACACGGAAAAAATAGTTTATTAAATTTTACAAAACCTTTCGTACTATTGGATAAATTTATTCAGAGAATCAGTTTTGTGTAATTTACAGAGAAACTTCGAAAAATACACACCAATTTCAAAACAAACATCATAATTGTTTTAAAAAAACTAAAATAATTTTGCAAAGTCCTGGAATTTCGGCATATTTTACGAAATTGCTTTGCAAATGATACAAAGCTACATTTTGTGATTAGAAATACATTTTTTTATTTAAAATAGAGGCAGCTAAAAATTTGACTGTAGGAGTTAAATCCTCTATATTTTAAACAGACTAGGCTATCATAATCAGTCTTTTATTCTTTCTACTATAGCAATGACTGTCGTCTATCATAATTAAAAAACTCCCTAATTAAAAATAATTTGACGAATTTCCCACCAGTTCAAACATCTCTTTTTTAAAGGAAGCTTTTTTAGCAAAACTCCTGATAAAACCGAATCCATTGAATTTCACAACTTTTTCCTTCGCAAATGTTATTTTTTCAAATCGAGTAAATCCTATTTCAATTGAAATTTCGCACTCATACTAAAATGAAATTCTCCAAGCTATTATACTGTTGGATTGAATACTTTTTTCTTTTCTAGATTACAACCTTCCACTGATTTGAACAAAACAGCGTGCTGATCGAATCTGTACAGTGTACTGTACATACATCAGAAGTAGCTCTACTCGGTGGTTGTCAGTTGTGGAGGAGGAATAGAAGAGGAATAGGATAGGGGTTGGAGGGGCTGAGGGTGTCTAGCAAACAAAAGCAACATCAAGTGAACGAGAGCTTGAATTCATTGCTTTTCATCGGGTATAGCGAAGCGAGCAAACGGATTCCGATTTCAAGAGTCATTGAAACATTTGCCTACCTTGCGAGGCTCTGGTGCATAAATCCCAGGTAGTGGTGTCAGAAGATGCAATGGAGGATTAGGAATACCGGAAGCCGGATGTCCAGGTGGTATTGGCAAGGGTACCAACTTCAACCCCCAGGGTAGATACCAAGGTGCCGTGTGGTGCATCTTCAACTTTTAAATCCTCACACAAATGATAACAATGAAATTTAAATCAACTCGAGAACAAAACTATTGTTCATACAGTGCTATTATAGAACTATATGAAAAACTGAAAGAAACGTGCTTTTCATTAAAACAGTTGTTTTTTTTCGCTTTAAGATAATGGATCCACAAAACTTTTCTATCTGTCAAGTTCAGGAAACACAGAAAACGTTGCTTTAAACGATAACAATAGAGCACTCTTTATTGTTGCCGACGATAAATAAACAAATGTCATTCCTTTGACATTTCTTTGAAAAAAAAAAACATACAACACTGAAAAACTTAACAAAATATATTGAATTGACGTTGAGGGCGTTGTAACGTCCAGTGAAACTCGTTTTATTTAATCAAACATTCCATATTAAAGAGAGTAGAACTTATTTGTTTTTAGTAGCGGGTAAGTTAATATGAATAAATCTGAAAGTTATAAAATTTGCCCGACGTGGCCGCAACGAGCGCGCCGCGACGACTGAGCGTGAGCGTTGATCGAGCGAGCACATGGCAGAGAGTCCTTTCTCTCTTTTCTCTCCCTCTTTGTTTCCCAATCATTCTCTCTCTCTCTCTCCCTCTCTCTTCCTCTCTCGTACGCTAGTTTTCTATCCTTATCTATCTCTAATATTCTAGCGAGAAACCCTCTTCCTCTAAGCGTTGCAACCCTAGCTCGCGCACGTGTTCCTTTCCCCCTCTCGTTGGGACTTCTTTTTTAATCATCTTTTTTTCCTTATTTTCTCTCCATGCTTTTCCTCTCATACTCGTTCACTCTCTTATTTTCTCAACTAACTCCGTCCTTTATTGGTTTGACTTCTTCCTTTGTAAATTTTACTTCACCCTTATACTTAACTGTGAATATCCAAATCGCGTGTAGACTACTGCGATTGTATTTTTGATTGAACGTTACACACGTCAGGAGAACAGATTTTTCTACGTACAAAAGCTGCTATCTAATATTTATGCGCATTCGTTTTCCAGCAAAGTAAGAATAAATTGTGTGGATATGCTCTTACTGTTTGGGAGAAAAACACACTTTTAGTGTATGTTGCATTTATACTGTTTAGTGAAAAATGCATTTGAGGAATAGGTTGCAATTTACTGTTCAGAAAAAAATGTATTTTTGATACGACGCTTTTACTGGTTAGTGGAAAATAAATTTGATGTAAGTTGCATTTAAATTTCAAAGCAATCTACCATTTGAACAAGATCGGCGGAAATAGTGTGGAATTAAGGAGTACACGAAACCAGGAAAATTTACATTTGTAAAATTCCACACACAGAAAGTTCAAATTTCTAAACTTTCGATTGGTTTTTTTTTTTTTTTTGGGGTCAAGTTCTTCTCCACTTCTAAAGAAGGTTAGAGATTTATTTAAGACGCTCTCTCATTGATCAAAATTAAGACATCCAAAAATGTCTTAAACATGACCACAGGGACGGCATATTGTAAATTTTTGCCATCTGCACACTTAATATTGACCCAGAGGGGGGGGGGGGGGAGGGGAGAAGAGAAATAAATCAATATTAAATTATAGAGTTTCTTAATTAGCGTAATTATTGTAACGCAACAGATAAAAATTAAAGAACTTTATTGCAAATGATAACAATAATAATTGGAAATTGAAGAAAATCACTAAAATTTGTGAAAAATATTTTAAAATTTAGGAAATGAATTGAAGAATATTCAAAATAGTTAAAAATTCGAGAAATTCTTTGAGATAATCAAGACTACATGAAAAAGGATAAATAATGATTGTAAATTAAAGTTAATTATGGAAATTTAAGAACAAAATTGAGAAAATTACAGAATTTATTTGATACGAAAGAAAGAGATTGAAAATCGAAAAACATTATTTAAATACCTGAAAAATACAAATAAAATACAAATAAAAAATAAAAACAAAAATAAAAATTTATTAAAAATTGATGGAACATTAAAGAAGTTTTGTAATATTGAAAATTATATGGAAAAAGATTATGGAAAACGATGAGAATAGTGAAACTGATAATTAAATTAATAAATTTATTTGAAAAGTTATGTCCTTCCATTATTTGACATTACAAATGGACATTAATAATAATTTGATATTGAACAAATTAATTGTAATTTGAAGAAAAAAAATTACGATTTAAAAACCAACGATAATATTTTGCAAAAATAATTGAAAAATGACGAAACAATTTAAAGTTAATTAATAAATAATAATGAAACTAATTTTATATTGAAGGAAATAATTAAAGCTAAAAAAGTTTTATTTAAAAAAATTAGAGAAAATAATTGAAACTTGCTGATTTTGAATTTAAAATTTAGGGGAAAAATGGAAAAATATAATGAAAATCATTGAAGAAATTTTTTGAAAAATGATATAAATAGTTGAAATTTCTAGATATTAATTGCAATTTTAGAAAAAAAAAATTTAAAAAAACAGAGTAAATGTAAAGTAAAAGAAAGTACATATTACAGAATAATTTCAAGAATTTTAAATTCAGGAAAATAATTACAACATTATAGAAATAATCAAAATTTTATTGTAGAAAATAATGGGAATTTGCGATAATTAAAATTTTCGGAAAGAATCAACAAATATTCAAAATAACATAAAAAATGTAAAAAGAATTGCAAATAAAAAAAATTATTAAAAATTGACGAAGAAAATGAAAATTGAAAAAAAGTATAATTGCAATATTTAAGATAAACAATTGAAAATTTAGGTATTTAATTCAGGAATAGTAAAAATTTTTAAAAATTGAAAAAATAGATGAGAAATTATAACAATAATAATAACAACTGCAAATTGAAGAAAATTATTAAAATTTGAGAAAAATATTTTAAAATCCAGGAAATTAATTAAAGAATAAAGAAAGTAATATAAAATTCGAGAAAATATTTGTACAGTAATAAAATAATTAAAAATTGAAAAAAATAATTTTAATTTGTCAAAAAAAATTGAGAAATGTCAACATAAATTTGTAATACAAGAAAATTATTGCAGAATGAAAAAAATAATTTTGAATTAAAAAAATAACTGAAATTATAAATAAATGATAAAAAAAATAAGAAAATAAATTGAAAAATCATTGAAAATGACAAAAAGTAATTGAAAAATGATAGAAATAATTGAAAATTGAAGAAAGTAATGGAAATTTGAGATAAATTATTGAACTTTTTGGAATTAATCAACAATTATTCAAAATAATAGAAAATTTTTGAAAATCATTGCAAATTAAAACAAAAGTAATTAAAAATTGACGAAGTAATTGAAATTTGAAACTATAATAATTGAAGAATGATTAAAGCATTAAAAAGTGGATACAGTAACTTAGATTTGAGGAAATAAATATAAAATTAGGAAATTAATTCAAAAATAATTAATTAATCTAATTAAAAGGTGGAGAAAATAATTTCAAAAGGATAAATGAAAATGAAAGTTGAAAAAAATAATTAAAAATATAGGAATGTAATTGAGGAATAGTAAGAATAATTACGAATTGAAGAAATTGATTGCGAAATAATAACAATAGTAATTAAAAATTGAAGAAAATTATTAAAATTTGAAAAAAATATTTTAAAATCTAAGGAACTAATTGGAAAATAATGAAAGTAATAAAAAATTGGAGAAAATATTTGCAAAATAATTAAAATAATTAATAATTAAAGAAAATAATAAAAATTTGTAAATAATAATTGAAAGAATTTTAGAATATATTTGAGATAAACAATTTTTCAATTACAATTATATATATACCTATTATAATTCTTTGAACTTCAATTAATTTGAAATTTCATTGATTTAAAAATATTTAATAATATTTCTTCAATTTTTAACAATTTTTTTCTATAGAGAATTCAATTATTTGCCACAGTTTTCATCTATTTTTATCATTTTTCAAAAATTTCCATCAATTTCTAATGAATTTTTATCATTTTTCAATTTTCTCCTAAACTTTAATTTCAAAATTTTCTCAAGTTTCAATAATTTTCTTTAATTTTTACAAATAAAACTTTTTCATAATAAATTTCTTCAATATCAAATCAGTTTCATTATTAATTAATTAATTTTTAATTTCTTTCGTCATTTTTCAATTATTTTTGCAAAATCTGATTTTTGTTTTTTACCCGTTTTTCCCATTAAGTAATTGTTGTATTTATTATAAGTTCAAATTTTCACTAATTTTTAAATTTTTTGTCAAATTCCACTATTTTATTTACTAGATTTTAAAATTTTACTAAAATTTTAGTAAAATCAAATTAAAACTCAGTATAAACTTTAACGCACTTAATTAGTAACAGACGTTTTACTAGTTCAGATTATATAAGAGTCTACACTGTTTATAAAAAAAAATATTGCATTTATTATGCACAAAAATTCTTTCTCTTTTTGCAAATTTATAGAAACATAAATCAGACTTATTGTTCATATCGTCAAACTAAAAGCTAGTGGATTCTTTTGTTAAGAACTGGAACGCTCTCAAAATAAAAATGTACATGTTATACGTAAATGTAGCAATTTTTAGGCCGCGGGAATATCTTGGAAATTGTTCGGTTATTCAGTATATGTGGGTTTCAATGTGGAAACTCTAGATTGTTTAAAAAAAATAAAGAACTAAAACAGCCTCGAATGTAACTCATAGAATTTTTAGATTGCATTTTACCTCGACTGAGAAACCACATTTTCATTTTCTAAATACACATATTTCAAGTTAAATTCTTTTAATTTAAATTCTTTAACTTTATTTAAAATGACTGATTTTTAACATATTGTTAATATATTCTGATATCACATCCATATCATATCTTTAATATTGTAATTAACCTGTTGATAAATTTTATTCAATTAAAAAAAAAATCGAAATAAATTTCTCACTATGCTTGCCATTGTAAAAAGAAAGTATTATTTTAAGGACGCTTATACCCTCAAGCGGTTCTCATTCTATCGGATCATGATAGTCAATATTATTTTAATTTCATTTCTTCTTATAATACGGTTTCTAAATAGTATTTTGTATTTAAAATCATTACACAAACAAATTTTATTGAAAAAAATATTTTTCCGTTGAAAATTTCAAGCTATTAAAATTTTTTCTTCCCGATTGTTTCAAAAAAGTGAAGAAATACTATTTTTTAATAACATTTTCTTAACAACGGTACGGTAAATTAATTAAATATTGTTGTAAAAGTTGTATAAAAACTGTACTTGAACTATTGCCATTTTGTAAATCCTGGTTAACTAACAAAAAATCCACCCCTGTTTTTTTAAATCGATATGTAAATTATCCTATAAAAATTGAGATACAAGTTTTCATAGCCTCATAAAAGACACTCATTAAAGGAGACTGATCGAACCTTTCTTGCGTAGGTAAAATCTTTCAAAGACAATTTTCATGTTTCGATAGAAAAGCTATCAAAATTGTTCATGTATATTCATATTAATTCCTGTTTGTGCGAGAAAATCGAAAATTCGTCAGAGCTACATCAGAGTCAATTGTGGATGAAATGAAATGCAAGTATGTACACGATAAATCTAACAGGTTGTAGAAATTTATAATTATTGTTATTATCTCAACACAACAGTTTCGACGCACAATATTATTATTATTATGTTATAACGTAAGAATTATACATTTCATGCACTAATTACAAATAACGCAAATAAACAAGTTAGTTAGTGAGTGAGTGAAATATATACATGCGGGTTGCGATTAAACCAAGTGCGATTATTCTCAAGTCGGATGCAGTTCTCAAGAGTGACAGAGGGTATGTAACGGACCAGCAGCCAATTACAAGCTTAGATTTCGAAAATGCGATGTAGTTCACTTGTCGGCTACAAGTGAAATCGGGTGATTAAATTTTTCGAAGAAAATTCCTCAACGATTCACTTCTAAAATTATCTTTATGTAGACACAAGCATTTATTAATAAAAACTTGTCTCTATTATTAATTTTCAGTGAATATGAAAATCAAACAAAATTGGCCTCAACAAATTGCGGATTAAATTAAATTGATACCATTTTCATTAATTAAAGCTCTTGAAAAATTAATTTTCCCTTGATTGAGGATGATTTTGAACGCTACTTTGTTTTATTAAAATATTTGTGTGGACAAATTAAGAGGTGAAAATATTTATTAATATTTAATATATCAGTTAATTAACTCTTTAAAAAGGAAATTAAATGTAAACATTACTTATAAGCAGTTAATGTGCATGGTTTGATGTCATGTGCAGTTTAATGTTTAATACTAAATTAACTAGCACCAGATAATATCAAAAGGTCGTGTGTATAAAATGTGCGTGAAACAAGAGAAGGACATTGGACCGATCGATATAAATTTTAGGTGATGTGAAGATTAACGGTGGTAATAAATACCTTTATTGTCGGCAACAAAAAGATGAAACACTGCCTCGACAAACTGACAGCTTACCTAAACTTAAATGCCACCAAATTGTGGTAAATACCTACATCTGCGTGATCTTAAAAACAAAAAGATATAAAAAATAAAATGAATAAAAATGTTTATAATATAGATAAAATGATAATTGTGTATGTTTCTCGTTAAACACTGAGAAAAAAAATATTAAAATTATTAAAACTTAGTACTCATCTAGATATTTAAACTTAACTCTCTAAATTTGAATTAGTTAAAAATAACTAATAGTTAGTAAAATCGTGCCTGAGTTTTTGTTTCTGCAATTAGTTAAAAATAACTAATTATTAGTAAAATATGACTAATTATTAGTAAAAATATAACTAAAAAATAATTAAAATTTGACTAATTGAATTAGTAAACAGAATTTTACTAAAATTTTAGTAATTTTGAGTTTTGACATAACCTAAAAATGAATTTGACTAATAATTAGTTATTTTCTACTAAATGGTTAGTAGAAATATAACTATTTCAATTAGTGACTGAGTTTTTGCTTTCAAATTAGTTATTTTTAACTAATTCAGATTTAGAGAGAATATTTAGATATTGAAAGTTAATATTTTTTAATATATATATCCACACAGTTAAAAATTTTGTGTAAAAAACGGTCCACACATTCCTTCTGTTAAATTTAACACAAAGATTGTGTTAATTGAACATGAAGATTGTTAAATTAAGATATAGTTTGTGTTATATTTTAACAAAAATTTTGATTGGACCGTTTCGGACATTTAATTTGTATTAAATTTACACAAAATTTTTAACTGTGGCAGATAGTAGGATTAAATATCCACTTTTCTCAATGAACACTTCACTTGCAATAAATTAAATTTTTTATTAAAAAAAATTATTTACGTATTATTTATTCATTTTTTTTTGTGAAATATATTTATATAACTTGAAGAAAAAGTCTCTTACTTTAATAAAAAGAAATATTTTTTAAATAAAAAATTTAACCATTAGCATAAAAGTGTGTTTTAAATGTTCGAAACGATAAAAAATGTGGGTGAATAAGTTAGTTATTTAAATAATTGTACAAAATAACAAATTCATTTTTTAAAATTGTACAAAATATCATTTAGCTGTTGTACAAAATAACAGTCTCATTCTGTACAATATAACAATCTTCAAAATAAGTTTTGTGTCGAAATGATACTGATTCTACCCCACTTTTAATTAATTCTTTAAATTGCAAATATTTTCTACAATTTTTAATTGCTTTTATAATTTTTCAACAATTTTTCTTACAATTTCTATTATACTTTTTCAATTTTCTATTAATTTCCTAAATTTTTAATTATTTCTCTCACATTTCAATTACATTCTTCAATTTCAAATTCATTTTGTAATTTGATCACTTTTTTTCATAATTTCATTATTTTGCAATTGTTTTATCGAGTTTTAAATTATTTTGCAATTGTTTTCACAAATTTAAAATTATTTTTTAGTGAATTTTCCAAATTTTCAATTATTTATCTCAAATTTCAATTAATTCTTTAAATATCAATTACCCAGATAACCAGCGTACAATTACTGTACACACCATGTACCTTTTCACTATACTAGTACCATACGTGTATAAAGGTACTAATTTTCGAAGTACTGATACTAAATTAGTACAGTGCCAGTATGTATGTACATTTTTATTACATTTGTACGACGTACTAGTATCGTACTAGTATTACACTTGTATGTAATACATAGAAACTTTAATATTTTCACTTAGTACGTCGTACTAAATAAATATGGAGTCGTACCAGAGTCGTACTACTCCGCCATCTTGAAAAATAATTTGTCAGTTTGAGTACGTAGTAAGAGTATAATACAAGTACAGTGCCAGTACATCATACTGTTGAATAAAAAAGAGTATGCACATACTGGTACTGTACCATTTTAATGCAAGTATCTCAAGATAATTACGCTATACTCGTATAATACTTGTACAATGCGAAGGTACATGGCAAGTACACTGAAAAAAATATGTTTGTCAAAATCAACTATTTGTCTATAGTTAAAGCCATTTTAGTTAAAATGACAAGGATTCTAAGTTAAGCTTGCAACCGAAGCGAAGTTAGTTCTAATATATCAAACTTGTTTGTTTGTAATTCTTAAAAACGGGGGAAAAAATTGTCAATCAGATAAAAATTTACAATTTTCTATAGTGCAAATGAGTTAAGTTGTATCACATAATCTTTAAAATAATACAAAAGTATACACTAAAATTTTAATAGTGTTTTTTGAAAATGTTAAATCAACATAACCTTCAAATATATGACGGCCATAACTAGGTCATTTACCGTAACCACTAATGGTTTAGAGATAGAAAATATTAATATTTTATAAAATAAAAGACTTTTTGAGTAATAAAATCAGTCGGTCCCACAATTTCTGATGTTCAATATAATATAATTTCTAATTTCTTAGACTGAAAATTATCCTTGTATTTTAACTAGGCTTCCCTAGTTGGCGCCTTAACTAACAAGGAAAAATGGTTGATTCCTTGTGTACGGGTGCAAGGGATTTTTTACAGTGTACAGAGCCGGTATACCGGGTATTTTGGATTAGTACGCTTGGCTATCTGGGTAGTTTCTTCAATGCTTAATTCCTCATATATGAAGTAATATCACTTATTTTTCTTAAATTTCAATTATTCTCTTCAAATTTTAGTTATTTACCTGAAATCTCATTTATTTTATTCAATTTGCAAATATTTTTGTTATTTTGCAATTGTTTTCTCCAGTTTTTAATTATTTTTTTTTATTAATTTTCTAAATTTCTAATTGTTTATCACTAATTTCAATTTATACTCTAAATATCAATTACTTTCTGTATATTTTTCATTGTTTTTAGGTTTTTACCATCTTCCAATTATTTTCTTTAATTTCGATTAAACCTTTTGATTTTTATTTCTCATATGGGAAGTATTATCACCTTTTTTTCAAAATTGTAATTATTTACTTAAATTTTAAATTATTTATCTTAAATTTAATTTCTAATTATTTTCATTTTTCAATTATTTTCATTATTTTACCATCATTTTCTCCAAATTTTAAAGAATTTATTTCTTTTTCAATTAATCTTCTACATTTTCTAAATATTTATCTCAAATTTTACTTATTTACTTCAATTTTCTATTGCCTTCATCATTTTTCAATTATGTGTTTTAATTTTAAATATAGGTATTTTATATTTTCATCACTTATTTTTCTAAAAGTGCAATTATTTCCTTTAGTTTTGCATTACTATTATCATTTTTAATCATTTTCTCTAATTCTCAAGCTAATTTCCAGAAGTGTGTGTGTGTGTGTGGTGACGTTTTTTTTGTCGCCAGATTATTTCGATAAAGCTTCAGCGGATTTCAATAAAATATTTTTAATAAGTACGCTGCAAAAACTGCTGTCTTCTAAGTGTCTTATTTTAAGTGCAGTGTATTAAATATTAATTTATTTACCATTTAAAGATAAGAATCTGTCTTTATAGTTATAATTTCTCATAACATAGAAAATCATATTATTTTAAAAAAAAGTCCACGTGAACATTTAGAGGGGGGCAGGGGGTAATCAAAAAGTGATTAAAAATCGTCCACGTGGTATATGAACGACCTCTTTCCTGACTCATGTTTGTTAAATTATTTATTAAAGGAGTCAGTTAAATTTATCATTTAAACATACCTTATTTATATGTAGAATATTTAATCTTCTTTCAAGTGTTAATTTTAATGAAATTTAATTAACAATCACTTTACAGTTATTTTAATTGAATGAGTTATAATATTGTCTTATATTCGACTTCAAGTAGATGAGCTTAAAATAATAGAAATGTTATTAAAGTCGTACTTGCTAGGAGAAAATCAGTTAATGTCTTTTCTCGTAAGAGAATTTCAAGTAATTTAAGTATTCACAGACGGTTTGATGCTGACGTTCTGCAAATATCATGGTTTGTTACTTCAAGCTAAATGCACAAAGTGTACGTCAGCTTTAATCGTTGTGAGTTACATCATACAAAATCCCTTCGTTTGTAGATATACGCACTGATAGTAGTTACGCATTTCAAAATAAAGCCTGTACAAATTCGGATGAAAAAACTATTTTGATTTTAAAATACTGCAATGTAATGCTCTTAACAAACCATTTCTGTTGAAATAAATGAAAATTTTATCCCTTGTCAAGTGTATTTTAGAAAAAAAAAACAAATTTGAAACTTTTTTGGTTTTAAAATATTCGTTGGAAAGAAAAAAATAGCTTTTTATTATTTTTCAAAGTTAAAAGATGTTTGATAAAGTTGTAAAAAAGAAATATCATTTCAGAACTTCTTTATAAGTTTAGCTGTTTTTGCAAAGTGGAAAACCGTAGGTGTGTATGTGTATGTTATATCATACCCATGGGGAATATAAGAGACCAGCTGTTTTTGGTCACATTTGAAAGTTTTACTCATTTTGATAAGACATCACTATAAGAATAAAAACTTATTCCTGATTTAATATAAAATTTCATTATTTCAAATTTATTAAGCATTATTATATTATTATTATTAGCAAATATTATTACTTTTAAAATAATGGGATAGCCTAATCACAATAAATAATAATTTAAAAATGCCTAAAAGAATATTAATTTCAGTTAGGACTACGAAATTGTATTACGATTCTCAACCAGGAAAAGAAAGAAGACTAATAACGAGTTAAACTAAGTGCAATTTTGTTATTATATTTCATACACCAGAATTATAGCTTCTCGGCTGTTGAATATCTGGAAAGGAAATCAGAGAGACATATACAATTGTTTGAGCTGAAAACACAGATACTCATCATCCATTTAATTTAATTATTCTCGAAGCTGTATTCGCAGAAGAAACTATTTGGTTAAGCGGGAGATAAAACATAATATTATGAACAATGACTTCATTTTGCGATGATGCAACAGTTTAGTATAGTCGATGCCTTCAAAAGAACACGTTTTCACCTTCTGCTGTCTGTAATTTTCAATTATTCAGAACTGTGAGTTTTTAATTACTTGGTAAACAATTGCTCGTTTAAAAAAAGTAAAAATACACTTCAAATGTATTTTTTTTATATGAAAAATTTATCATAATGTAGAATTTTTTTACAAAGAAATTACAAATTAGAAGTTTCCAATTTATAAGTTTATAAATTTATAATTGCAATTTATAAAAAAATCTTCTAAACAATTTTCTAAAGAACATTGAAAACTGTCCAAATCTCATCAAACATCATTTAAATGTCCAAGTACCTAATTAATCACTCTTATAAATGATGAATTTTCATGGCGCAAATATAATTTTCTCACAAAGTAATTTTAGCATCCTCTATGCAAATAGTGTGATATTTTGAGAATTATTCGAAAATTTTCGACATTAATTTGAAGATAAATGTAGAGTGCTTGTCAAAAATGTAGAGCAAGACTCTTCCGTAAGCGTTACGTTCCAGTTCCAGTGTAGCCAGTGTCAGCAGACAATCTGGCTTGGATTTACGGAAGTTTCGTCCTGCGAATGAAAGCGATCAGATACAAGATCGAAATTAAAGACAGGAAAGACACTTGGTGAGAGGGACTTGCAGCTGTCGTCGGTTTGTCAGACGACGCATAGTCCACCGACGGCACTATGCTCCACCGCTAGTAATTTATATACAGTTTGGTGAACAGAACGCAGCAAAATTACAAGTTACGATTTGCGATCGCTTTCTGCTCGATAAAGCAATTTGTTCGATAAAGTGTCCTAAAGCAGTGGAGCCAATTCCTTCAGTTTAACAGATAGGTGCTGGGCGAGAGCAGAAAAATGTTTTATGTTCTTGGCTACGAATTCAATGAGAGCTGCTTATCAATCTCCGAGGCGCCCTTCCATCCAATCTGAGCTGGATTTAGAATTTAGACTTGCACGTCTGGGTCACTCAGTACAAAAATAAATACAAAGAATGATAAACGAAGATTGATGCACCACCCAAATACACTACACTACATCAATTCCTCGTATGCTTTCACAAACAAAAAAGAAACATTTCCTATATTGAACTCATTTATTACAAAATAGTTCAGATTTAATTTTAACATTTAAAATGTTGATTTGCGGAGGAGATATTTAACTGGTAAAGAGAATATTTCTTTTTTCAGAAGAAAATTCCAATTAATTGGAGAAGGATTTAATTGCAATCCTTTTTAATTCATAGAAGATCTTTCTTTATATTTTAATATTAGGATGGGGTGAAATTAATCATTGGGCGAGTCTCATAAAAAAATCAATCATTAATTCTCTAAATCTTAATAAGTAAAAACTCGTCCTCTCATTCCATATTCTCTCATTTTAATAAGTGAATATTCACTTATGCGTATGTGCATATGAACTTATTGGAATGAGAGGACGACTAATTATGTAGAATAAGTGAATATTCATTTATTTAGAAGTCAAAAGTCTTCTTTTTTTCAAATAAGTGAATATACACTTAAATATAAATGACATTTCACTCTAAATAAGTGAAATTCTCACTTATTGTAAGTGCATATACACACAGTTAAAAATGTTGTGTTAAATTCAACATAAATCACATCTCCCAAACGGTCCACTCAAAATTTGATTTAATTTTTAACACAGGGGTTTGTGTTTTTGTGATTATCGTCTGCTTAACAAAAGTAAAATATAATCTTGTGTTGAATTAAAAAGTAAATTTTATTCAATTAGTATTCAACTTAACTTTTCGATTATTAAAATGATATTTCAATATGAAATTTATGTTTTACAACAAAAAATTAAATGTAAATTACAGTGTTATTACTAAGAAATTAGACGTTATATATGTTCAAGAATCGAATGACAGTTATTTAACCCTTAGCTGCACAGTGGTCAGTCCCACTGACCACCTATTTTTTTGAGTTTTTCGTAGATTATTAAAGATTATTGGAATACAGTCACTATTTTACATTTATAGACTTAATTTTGAGGTTCCTTAATAAATTTCCGATTCCAAACTATGGTTTTCAAATAAAATATGTTTTTTAGTTTCCAAGAAAAAAATGTGAAAATAGCACATTTTTTTCGATTCTCTAATTTTCATATTTTTATCTTCTTTTGATTGTAAAGTACCTATTTTAATTGAAAAAAATTATTTTTCTACTTTTAAAAAATGTGTGCATGTAAGGGTTAATCAACATACGAGAAATGTTAAATTTTGACACACAAAATTTAACAAGAACCGATTGTTACACAAATACACAAAATTATCTAATTAAAGTCCTGCTTACACTGTAGAATTGTAATTTGATGCACCGAAAAAAAATTCTTTTGAGCTCATTTCCTCTACTCTCTAAATCTGAATTAGTAGTTTTTTACTATAAATTAGTAGTTTTCAACTATGAATTAGCGAAAAATGAGCCAAGAATTTTACTAATTTTTTAGTAGAAAACTACTAATTAAAATAGTGAAACAATACTTTTAAAATAAGATTTTTTAACTAATTTAATTAATAATTTTATACTAAAAAATAGTAAAGTTCTAACTATTTAATAGTAGCTCACTTTTCACTAATTCATAGTAGAATAACTTAGATTTGAGATAATAAATGAAAATTTAGGATATTAATTGAAAAATAATTAATATATTTAATTAAAAGGTGGACAAACTAATTGCAAAAAGATAAAAGAAAATGAAAATTAAAAAAATTAATTGAAAAATGAAATAATTGAATAATTGAAAATTTAGGAATTTAATTAAGGAATAGTGGGTTCAATTAAAAATTGAAGAAATTGATGGCAAATGATAACAATAATAATTAAAAATTGAAAAATATTTCTAAAATTTGAGGAAAATATTTTAAAATTTAGAAAGTAATTGAAGAATATTAAAAATAGTTAAAAATTCGAGAAAATATTTGCAAAGTATGTAATAAAAATAATAAAAATTGAAGAACATAATTTTAATTTGTGAAAAATAATTGAAAAAATTACAACATATATTTGTAATAAAAGAACATTATTCCAGAGTCATAAAATTAATTGTGAATTGAAAAACTGGAATTTAAAATAAATAATAAAAAAATTAGAGAATTTATTAAAAAATAATTGAAAATGACAAAAACTAATTGAAAAATTATAAAAATAATTTTAAATTAAAAAATTTAATAAAAATTTGTAAAAAATAATTGTAAAAATTACAGAATATATTTTAGAGAAACAAGACTACTTGAAAAAGGATAAAAATAATTGGAAATTAAAGTAAATTATGGAAATTTAAGAACAAAATTGAGAAAATTACAGAATATATTTGATATAAAAGAAAGTGATTGAAAATCAAAGAACATTATTTAAATACTTGAAAAATACAACTAAAATATAAAAACAATAAATAAAAATTTAATAAAAATTAATGGATCATGAAAAAAGTTTTTTTTTAAATTTTAATCTATTTCTTTAAATTGTAAATTTATTTATCCACATTGTTATTAAGAAGTTTATTTTTTGTCTGTAATTTTGCCATATCCCAATGGGAAACTAACGATTGGCGCATTAATGGACAGTTGGTCAATCCTTGGGATGATAACGGGTTTGCCAGTCATTGGCAGCCATCATTGGTTCAATATTGGTTGCCAATGATAATGCCAATAAATAAAATTTTTTAAATAAACAATATTAAAATTTATATTTTTATATTGTTAATTTATTTATTGTTTAAAAAAATTTTTTTTTAATAAATATTTTAATTTGTTTATTAATGCATGTCAAGTATTGGTACAATAATTGGCTTTCAATATTGGTCCATCCTTGGGAGCCAATGAATAACCAACAATCTTATTTTTACAACTCTATATGGAAACAGAGTTGTTAATTTAATCTTCAGCCAATATTTGACAATGAAGATTTGAGTGTTGGACACATTAGAAATGTATTTTCAGAGGTACGGGATCAGGCCTTATATAAAAGAGCTGAAGAAACTCGATCGTGAGAGAGGCTGACCGATGCGCGCCCTATGCCAGTTTCCGAAACCACAAACGCGTGAGAATCCTCGGCGCGCAGACGCGGCATAGATGCGGCGGGAATCTTCCACTATTTGAATTTGAATTTCTGATGCATTTAATCAAAAACAAGAAAAGAAATATAATAATACAAAAATTATGCAAATTCTTAAATTTGTATAGTTTTCTGATTGTTATTAAAAAGTAATACGCTTAATTATAAAGAAATACTTATAATAAATATCCTCCATAAATAAGTCTTCAATTCTTGAAAATTTGAAAAACTCTTAAAGGTGTGTCCTAAGGTTAAAAATTATTGTTCTAAATCTACTTTAATCTATTTTCATGTTATAGAAATTATTTGTGTACGTCCATATGAAAAGGGCCCATGTTGTCAATTTTATTTACCGAGATATTCACATTTTTCTAAAGGAGATTCAGATTTTCGAAATTTTTTTGATTGACGAAAAACAAACTACATATTGTTCCACATAGAATTATGCACTTACAATAACTTTATCATAATTAAAAACACAAAATAATCTTTTTTTTAATTTTTAAAATACATAGGCGCTAATGCTAATTTTGAACTTTAAATTCGTTTTTCTCAAAACGATAGTTTTGACACTGCTAACCTTGAATCCTTGTAACTAAGACAATTTTTCATCTAAAAGGGCCCAAGATCTTTTAAAATGTTCGAAATTTAGTAAAGAATATGGTCATATAGATAAGTACAATAGTGCTAAAGTGGGCCCTTTTCATATGGACGTACACATTTAAATAAATTAATTAGTTTTAAAGAAATCAGAAAGAAATTAAATTGATAAAAAATAAACATTTAATATTAAAAATAATATTAATAAAAATAATCACATTAAAACTTTGCTTGTAAAATAAACAGAACGAAAAATTTAAAATTAAAAAATTAATGAACAATTACAAAATATTAAAGAAGACTTTAATTTTATTAAAATGTAAACTTAAGTCACATAAATACAAATATTCATGTAAGTATTTAAATTTTAAATTAACAATTTTTTCTGTTTAAATTTAAAGTAAAATTTAACAAATTGTAAAGAATGATAGTTAATAAATATTTAACTTTATTTGTTATTCTTTTCGTTTTTCACATGCAAAAATAACCATTTTTTTGATAAAACTAAGAAACAAATTCTCTAAATTTGAATACAAATTAAAAATGAAAAAAATTTAATATATGTAAAAAAATTTTAAATTTGAATCATTTAATTAAATAATTTATTTTAACAAAATGACTTTCTAAATATAACTATCCAGAATATATAAAAAATATGAGCACAAAAAATCAAAATTGGTTTTTAAAAATAAAAAAATAAACTTTTTAAAGTTCAAAATAAATTAAATTTTTTTTAAATTTTGTTATACTAAAATTAATATTAAGCTTGAATAATAATTTTCAATACAATTACTTAAAGTTAGTTTTCAAAAAATTCAATTATCATTAAAATGAATCTTTCCAAATAATAAAACTTAAACGGAAAGAATTAATGGTTTCTTTTAAATTAAAGAAATAATAGAGCATTAAACATAGTTAATTTAATATTTTGAATACTGTTAAAAAAAATTTAAGTTTAAACAAATTAATGACATCAAAAATATTATTTTTCGATCGTAATTTAAAAAAAAATTCATATTAATTTAGCTTTATTGAACAGTGTTGATTTTAAAATTTTAAAATTTGTGTCTAGGTATTAAGCTTTAAATTAGTTTACATCTTTTTTTTTCATGTCCATATATTTTATTAAAATTAAATTAAAATTTGTTTTTAAAAATAAAATATTAACTTTTTAAAGTTTAAAGTTGAATTGAAAATTTTTCAAAATTCATTATATTAAAAACATATTAATCTTAAATAATAATTTCAAATATAATTACTTAAAGTTAGTTTCCAAAAACTTGAATTAATTTTAAAACGAATCTTTACAAATAGTAAAACTTGAACAGAAAAAATTAAAGGTTTCTTTAAAGTTAAAGAAATAATAAAGCATTAAACATGGTTAATTTAATGTTTTGAATATTATTAAAAAAAATTTAAGTTTACAAAATTTAATGACATCAAAAATATTATTTTTCGATCGTAATTTAAAAAAAAATTCATATTAATTTAGCTTTTTTGAACAGTGTTGATTTTAAAATTTTAAAATTTGTGTCTAGGTATTAAGCTTTAAATTAGTTTACATCTTTTTTTTTCATGTCCATATATTTTATTAAAATTAAATTAAAATTTGTTTTTAAAAATAAAATATTAACTTTTTAAAGTTTAAAGTTGAATTGAAAATTATTTAAAATTCGTTATATTAAAATTAATATTAATCTTAAATAATACTTTCAAATATAATTACTTAAAGTTAGTTTCCAAAAACTTGAATTATTTTTAAAACGAATCTTTACAAATAGTAAAACTTGAACAGAAAAAATTAAAGCTTTCTTTTAAATTTAGGAAATAATATAGCATTAAAATTTGTTAAATTAATGTTTTGAATACTATTAAAAAAAATTTAAGTTTAAAAAAATTAATGACATCAAAAATATTATTTTTCGATCTTAATTTAAAAAAAAATGCATATTAATTTAGCTTTATAAAACAGTATTGATTTTTAAATTTAAAATTTGTGTCTAGGTATTAAGCTTTAAATTAGTTTACATCTTTTTTTTTCATGTCCATATATTTTATTAAAATTAAATTAAAATTTGTTTTTAAAAATAAAATATTAACTTTTTAAAGTTTAAAGTTGAATTGAAAATTATTTAAAATTCGTTATATTAAAATTAATATTAATCTTAAATAATACTTTCAAATATAATTACTTAAAGTTAGTTTCCAAAAACTTGAATTATTTTTAAAACGAATCTTTACAAATAGTAAAACTTGAACAGAAAAAATTAAAGGTTTCTTTTAAATTTAGGAAATAATATAGCATTAAAATTTGTTAAATTAATGTTTTGAATACTATTAAAAAAAATTTAAGTTTAAAAAAATTAATGACATCAAAAATATTATTTTTCGATCTTAATTTAAAAAAAAATGCATATTAATTTAGCTTTATAAAACAGTATTGATTTTTAAATTTAAAATTTTAAAATTTGTGTCTAGGTATTAAGCTTTAAATATTAGTTTACATCTTATTTTCTTTTATGTCCATATCTTTTATTAAAATTAAATTAAAATTTGTTTTTAAAAATAAAATATAAACTTTTTAAAGTTTAAAGTTGAATTAAAAATATTTTAAAATTCGTTATATTAAAATTAATATTAATCTTAAATAATATTTTCAAATATAATTACTTAAAGTTAGTTTCCAAAAACTTAAATTAATTTTAAAACGAATCTTTACAAATAGTAAAACTTGAACAGAAAAAATTAAAGGTTTCTTTTAAATTAAAGAAATAATAGAGCATTAAACATGGTTAATTAAAATTTTGGAATAAAATTAAAAAAAAATTAATGATATCAAAAATTTTAAAATTTTAAAGTAAACATTTCGAATATTATTAAAAATCTGCTCAGAAAGTAAAAACTTTGTTTAAAATTTTTTAAACTTTTAAGTTAAACTGGAAATAAGATGTGAACTAATTTAAACCTTTCTATACAAATTTAAATTTTAAAACTCAATGCCGTTTTGTAATAGCTAAATTAATATGAATTTATATTTTTTAATTAGAATCGAAAAATAATATTTTTGATGTCATTAAATTTTTTAAACTTCAATTTTTTTTAATAATATTCTTAATATATAATTTTATAATAGCAATTTTATAATAGCAATTTTATAATAGCAATTTTATAATAGCAATTTTATAATAGCAATTTTATAATAGCCATTTTATAATAGCAATTTTATAATAGCAATTTTATAATAGCAATTTTATAATAGCAATTTTATCTTTGAATCTTTGAATGTAATAACAACGCTGCCTAGCTTAAAACCATTCTTGTTTTTTGTTTTTTTTTTGTTTTTTTTCTCCTAGTACTCTAAGTACGAAAGGGCGCATTTTTCATTACACTTTGTAAGCCTTTATACATGTAAATAAATAAATAAATATTTAAAACATTAAATTAACCATGTTTAATGCTTTATTATTTCTTTAATTTTAAAGAAACCTTTAATTTTTTCTGTTCAAGTTTTACTATTTGTAAAGATTCGTTTTAAAATTAATTCAAGTTTTTGGAAACTAACTTTAAGTAATTATATTTGAAATTATTATTTAAGATTAATATGATTTTAATATAACGAATTTTGAAAAATTTTCAATTCAACTTTAAACTTTAAAAAGTTCATATTTTATTTTTAAAAACAAATTTTAATTTAATTTTAATAAAATATATGGACATGAAAAAAAAAAGATGTAAACTAATTTAAAGCTTAATACCTAGACACAAATTTAAAAATTTAAAAATCAACACTGTTCAATAAAGCTAAATTAATATGAATTTTTTTTTTAAATTACGATCGAAAAATAATATTTTTGATGTCATTAATTTTTTTAAACTTAAATTTTTTTTAACAGTATTCAAAATATTAAATTAACTATGTTTAATGCTCTATTATTTCTTTAATTTAAAAAAAACCATTAATTCTTTCCGTTTAAGTTTTATTATTTGGAAAGATTCATTTTAATGATAATTGAATTTTTTGAAAACTAACTTTAAGTAATTGTATTGAAAATTATTATTCAAGCTTAATATTAATTTTAGTATAACAAAATTTAAAAAAAATTTAATTTATTTTGAACTTTAAAAAGTTTATTTTTTTATTTTTAAAAACCAATTTTGATTTTTTGTGCTCATATTTTTTATATATTCTGGATAGTTATATTTAGAAAGTCATTTTGTTAAAATAAATTATTTAATTAAATGATTCAAATTTAAAATTTTTTTACATATATTAAATTTTTTTCATTTTTAATTTGTATTCAAATTTAGAGAATTTGTTTCTTAGTTTTATCAAAAAAATGGTTATTTTTGCATGTGAAAAACGAAAAGAATAACAAATAAAGTTAAATATTTATTAACTATCATTCTTTACAATTTGTTAAATTTTACTTTAAATTTAAACAGAAAAAATTGTTAATTTAAAATTTAAATACTTACATGAATATTTGTATTTATGTGACTTAAGTTTACATTTTAATAAAATTAAAGTCTTCTTTAATATTTTGTAATTGTTCATTAATTTTTTAATTTTAAATTTTTCGTTCTGTTTATTTTACAAGCAAAGTTTTAATGTGATTATTTTTATTAATATTATTTTTAATATTAAATGTTTATTTTTTATCAATTTAATTTCTTTCTGATTTCTTTAAAACTAATTAATTTATTTAAATAATTTCTATAACAGGAAAATCGATTAAAGTAGATTTAGAACAATAATTTTTAACCTTAGGACACACCTTTAAGAGTTTTTCAAATTTTCAAGAATTGAAGACTTATTTATGGAGGATATTTATTATAAGTATTTCTTTATAATTAAGCGTATTACTTTTTAATTACAATGAGAAAACTATACAAATTTAAGAATTTGTATAATTTTTGTATTATTATATTTCTTTTCTTGTTTTTGATTAAATGCATAAAAAATTCAAATTCAAATAGTGGAAGATTCCCGCCGCATCTATGCCGCGTCTGCGCGCCGAGGATTCTCACGCGTTTGTGGTTTCGGAAACTGGCATAGGGCGCGCATCGGTCAGCCTCTCTCACGATCGAGTTTCTTCAGCTCTTTTATATAAGGCCTGATCCCGTACCTTTGAAAATACATTTCTAATGTGTCCAACACTCAAATCTTCATCAGAGATGCCAGGGAGCGAGACCAAACGCATCTGCGCATGTCTGCGGAAAGTTCTGCCATTGGTCGAGATGAGCGGGATAGTTTGAAAAGGCTTTAATAAAACAATTTTAAATGAGGCCGCTCAATTCGACCAATGGCTGAACTTTCCGCAGACATGCGCAGATGCGTTTGGTCTCGCTCCCTGGCATCTCTGATCTTCATTGCCAAATATTGGCTGAAGGTTAAATTAACAACTCTATTTCCATATAGAGTTGTAAAAATAAGATTGTTGGTTATTCATTGGCTCCCAAGGATGGACCAATATTGAAAGCCAATTATTGTACCAATACTTGACATGCATTAATAAACAAATTAAAATATTTATTAAAAAAAATTTTTTTAAACAATAAATAAATTAACAATATAAAAATATACATTTTAATATTGTTAATTTAAAAAATTTTATTTATTGGCATTATCATTGGCAACCAATATTGAACCAATGATGGCTGCCAATGACTGGCAAACCCGTTATCATCCCAAGGATTGACCAACTGTGGTCCAATATTGGTTTCCAATAGTTTGCCAAGAAAAAACTGTTGGCCGCCAATCATGGGACCATTATTTAGCCAATGGTGATCATTGGCAATTTCCCATTGGGATGAAATTCCACAGAGCGACTTTTTTGCTCTATGGAATTTGCAGACGTACGATACACAAGTCGCCGACCCTGCGACTCTACAGGACCCTTTTTACGTGTGGTATCAAAATTTTATCATTTCAAATTGAGTGGAATTTCACTTGTTTTAAGAGGAATATAATTAATTTTAGAGGAATTATTCTTCATTTGAGAGGAATATTCTTCTTTTTAGTCTAATATTCTTCATTTGAGAGAAATACTTCTAATTGAAGATAATCCACTTACAAATCGTTGGCTTAGCGCAACATCGTGTTTATTCAAAAAACAAAGCAAGAACGTACCTATCCATAAAAAGAGGCAAGAACGTTACAATTCAGAAATTAAACTTTTTTGTGAAATTTAAAGTTGTGTTTATAATATTAAATTTAGGTAATTAAAAATACTTTCATTTTGTCATTTTGCATAGATTTTCTATAATTTGAAATATTGATAACAGAATTGGTGACAGAATTTTCTCTAATTCATCAGTGGAGAAGAGATTAAAAGTATACTAGTCTTAAATCTTAAAACTGTCCGGATTTAAAAATATGCTCATATTTTGAGAATATAAAAAAGACCCATTTGAACCATTATTAGTTTTCTAAATGTATGTTTAAATTTTAACTTCGACAGTAAACAAAAAATAAATAATATTTATCATAGATTAAATAAATAGCTATAAAGAGAAGAAACTGTATTTCGGCATATTTTTAATTTTACTAAAAATCCACTAGAGGGAGAATCATTGTTTTCACTCATAAATGAATGCACTCTTCATAATTTGATATACGAGCAAGGAGCGAGCTAGACTGTAAGCTTCTCAGAGCTTTTTGAAATATATGAGTGCATTTATTTTATATAAACTCAGAACTGTCAGACTTTATTGACATTTTCACTCGGAGATAGTTGAATTTCTTGAAAATGCTCTTCAATTTCTTCTAAAAACAGCAATATAAAAGTAAGATGCACATGAATTTGCCTATTCTGATTGGAATAATTTACAATGACGAATGAAGAAACTAATTTTTATCTTTTTTAACTATTTTATCTTTTTAATAAAATGCATATAATTGAATAACCGACTTGTCCGAAAGTGTCATTGGATTTTTAAAAATATTAAATACAATTCTTTTTCAAGGGACAAATCGAACAAACTGAAGAATGTCATACTCTACAGAAAAAAAATCGCAAATCAAAAGTCTAAATTATCAGAAGACCGAAAAAAAATCTTCTGTTGATTAAATCAATCACTTTCGTTAAAACTCGGAAAAAATAGTTTGTGGTATTTACAAACTCTCTAAATCTGAATAAGTTAAAAATAACTAATTTGAAAGCAAAAACTTTGACTTATGACTTATGACTTATGTCAAAAAATCTAATATTATAGTAAAATTCTGTTTTTAACTAATCCAGAGTTAGAGAACCATGTTGGGTTTCCCACAAACACTAAAATAATTATTTATAAATACTTTACTTTTTTTTAAATTTTTTCAAAGCAAACATATTTTTCATAATAATTTTATGTTTCACAAGAAAAAAATTCAATTAAACATAACAGTTTTGAAGGCCATTTTCTGTAGCAATTTGTAGCTAGAATCCAAGCCAGTTTGTGAAAAGCACATGCTATTTTTTCCGCGAATAACTAAAATGTAAATAGCAATCACTTTTGTTTTTTGAGTGTATTTATAAATTATAATTATATTTATAATTATTTACAAGTGTTTCAATTATACATACCTAGATATATAATGATTTAATCATTTTCTTTAATATAAAGATATTGAAGAATATGCTTCTTAGATGAGAGAGATGTAAATCCTTCCATTTTTTGTTAAAGTTGAACCAGAAAATTTATATGATTCGGGAAGGTAAATGTTAACACAATTTTGAATGACATAATTAAAATTGTGTTAACATTTACCTTCCCGAATCATATAAATTTTCTGGTTCAATATGCTTCTTAGGCTACTCCCCCTATCTCTTTCTATCTCATATATTACCCCGAGTCATACATTGAAACCTGGTTTCCTCCTAAAAAGCACTTCCTATGAAGGCGGTAAAAGTATTAACTAAGGTTTTATTTGCATTATGAGTAAACCCTGATTTGCCCCTTAAACCTCGAGTTATTGTCCAAATCAGATGGTAATAGAAGGAAAACAGGAGGAACCAAAACCTGATTACATTCTGCTTAATACTAAATTCTAAACGTGTTTTCGCCTGCTTAAGATTTTGTAAATTAAAAAGGAGAATTGAAATATTGCTTTTCGAAAAGTCAATGATTTTAATCGTTAGAAATTTATTCATTCTACTGTTTAAATACAATCATCATGTATTTTTGTAAGAAAGTTTAGAAATGTTAGCAAGTAACATATTATTTTACTGAACTATTTAAGTAATAAAAGTATATCACTGTCAGTTTCATATATTTTTATTATGTATTATAGAATATTTAAAATTGAACACTCAACATCACTTTGTTTGGTATTAATATATTTTAACAACACAATTTAATTCTAATACACGAAATATAATTATGTAATAAAATAACACAACACACGTTTCTCAATATTTACGACAATCCTAACACTTTTTTATATCTATATTTCTTATAATTCACTTGAAACTTAAGATGCGAAATCAATTATTTTGTTTTAAATCTTTAGTAATCACAATTTTAAGCACGGAACTACAAAACTTGAGATATTTTAATGACGCCAAGTGTTTGGCAAAGTCTGGCAGCCATGATTGTCTATGAGACGAGAGTCAACGAAAATTCTCGAATCTATCCGAAGAGTTAGTTAGAACTAAAGAAGAAGTGATTAGAGTTATCAAGTTTTTAGGCAGGAGGAAAAGTATTTGGAAGTTGTAGATTAGAATTAAATTTTACTAAGCAGAAGGAAATCAGGTCGAATAGTTCGACTCGGGACCCCTTCCAAAAACTTTGTTCCTTTCCGCCCCTGTTCAGATTTTAATTTTCTCGTTTTCTGTCCAAAGTGACAGTTTGTAATTTGTGTGAAACATCAGCGCCTGCAATTTTCACGAATTAGAAGTGTTTTTAGTGACTGCGGTAAAGGCTGTGAAACAAAAGCGACGTACACATTGTTGCAAAGCGAGTACTTGGAAAAATGGTCTATATTCACAGACAATTGAGAAATGTCTTGGCTGCAGTCTTGGCGAGAATGGTTTATCAACGCTTCGCTGAAGCTCCGCCTACATGGATGCTGCAGAATGGATGAAAAGACTGTATAGGCAGTACAGGTTGCAACAATAATGAATTCTGTCTCGAGGTAAAGGTACTGTTACATCACATATTATTTATTGACTGAACCATTCTCACATTACATACAAGTATTCTGGCCTTAGAAAATCATTTGTCTCATTGAATTTATCTGCATTTTGCTTGCCACAGGCTTTCTATCTAAACGTCAAAGCACAAAGAATCTTTTCTACTGTCTGACTATAGCATACCCTTTTCTACTGAAACTTTTCAAAAACCAAATGCAACGTGTATTATTCTATATTCTAAAAAGTTCTGCAATTTTTCAAACTGACAAGAAAAGTTTTCATCAAATATTGGAAACTGTTATCTGCACATTAATTGGAAAAAGTCGAATATAAAATGTAGACAATGGATGATTTTTAAAGTTATATAGAGTGCAAGAAAATCTCTATTGTTTAATTTTTTAGTTTATTTTGTCCAGAGACTATATTTTTTGTTTATTCAAAGTAGAAATTTGAAAATTGACAAAAACTTGTTGAGATTAAAAAATATTTTGCTTTAATTAAGGAGTACTTCGTTTTAAATAAATAGACAAAATTAAGAAATAGTTTACTTCAAGAAGTTAAATTTTGTTGCATTTATGAATTTTGAAAATAATTTTAAGAATTGACAATATAATTTTATTCTTGTGGTTTATAATAAATATAAGTATAATAAATGTACATATAAACTTATAATAATAAATAAGTAAATAAATAAGAAAAACACAAACTTTTCTTCACGAGAAAATAAAATTACTAAAAAATAATTAATACAAAAAAGAAAAAAAAATGAAAAATAATAAAAGTGGATTTATAAAGCTCCTCTTTCTCTGTAAATTACTTAATTTGCACATTTTATTTAATTAGACTGTAAAAAGAAACATCTTAAAATGTGTTATTGTCATTTTTAACACGTTTAAAGTTTCATATATTTTCATCTTTCATCTTAAAGACTAAAGCATTTTAAGATTATTTTGTTAACCATTTGGAAACATCTTAAAAGTGACTAATAATAATAATATATTTTAAAATAAGATGCCTACTTTTTGCAGTGTACAAGAAATTTTCGTAATAATGGTGATATTTGTTACTAACAGAGCAAAATTTGTAAAGTGGATTCCTAAGAACATAACCTAGCACTACCAAAAAAATTATTAAAAATTTGCATTTGTTATAAACAAATTAGTGTCTATAAAAGTTTTTATTGGTAAATTTATTAATTTTGTTATTTTTAAAGCTATATGTTTAATTTTAAAACTACATTTCATAAACAATAAAACTAAAATATTACGAAATTGATAATAATTTGTTATTAATCATTAAATTTTATAAATAAATAAATATTGTAATTGTTTTTAAAAGAAAAAGCTTTTTTTTCTTTGTGAAACTTCTTAAAATTATCTTAATCAACACTCAATTATTACGAATAAACAATTGAAACCATTGTTTAATTGTTTAAACAATTTTTGGTAACAAATTCGTATTTAGTATTTTTTATAAGAAAAATTTCTTTTTTGTTGTCAAAATTAATTGAATAAGAAGCACTTAAAGTTTAGCCTATTTTAAAATTGCTTTATGTCAAATTACTTTTTATTTGTTTAAGCAATGTGAGTTAACAGATGCATCATTTTTGTAATATTTCTTTCTTTTTATTTAAAACCAATTTATAACACACGAAAATAATGTAATCAGTGATACATATAATGAAGAAACAATTTTTGAATTAGACTTTGTGATCTCTTAATATTTATCAGGCTGGGCCTGCAAATTAAAAAAGACTAAAGTTGTTAAAGATAACATTAAAGCTGAAAAAAATGGTATTTCTTTATAAATAAATAAAGATTATTTACACTTTATTCATAATTTATACTTTGAATAATAAAACGAAATTTATGCAGTCATTCCTGAAAAAATATAATTTTAATGAAGTACAAGTTGTTTAATTAATTGAACTGTGCCCTGAGTTAGAATTATATATTTTTGACGATTAAATAAGCATTTTATCAAAGGGAGGCGTCGATTTATGTAGAGAAATAAAATGTACTTTAATTATCTATAGCAAAAAGTGTAACTTTTTTCTCTAGCTAAATAAAAAATCCTTTCTTTATCTAGAGAAATAATATGTTTCTTTCACTAAAAAAACTTCTTAATTTTTAATAACTTCTTTTTAGTAGATTTAACTATCTTTCAATTACCCACGGAGTATTTCAATAGGTTCTCAACTGAATTTAAAATACCCAAAACAAAACTAAAAATATGAAGAAGACGAATAAAAGTAATTCAAATTTATATTCATTCATCATGTGTATTCTGAACATAATCTTTCACGAAGGCTGGAGGAGCTGCGGTGACAATTCAAAAAAACATAAAGAAAATGAATGGTGGTGCATTGAAGTAAAACACGTGAACTCTGTTGTACAAAACAAAGTCGACTACGCTACATAAACAGCCACATAGCACATACGTCAAGCTGGCCGGATATTCACGGTTCGCACCTGAATTTCAAACAGAGTAAAAAAATATTGAAAGCTGTATTTAAATAATGTCATATCGAAAAAAAAAAGTTTTATGGATGTAACGTTCTTGGTTTATGCAGAATTTTATTACGAACCATGTGCGGAGATTTCTAAAAATGGATGTATATTTATTCAAATTTTGTCGACCGCTATACACTGTCACTGACAATGAGTAAGTAAATATCTACGGTGTGCAATAAAGCGGAGAAAATTGTTGTAAATTAGAGTTGAAAAAATTGATATGTATCTTTATCAACGGATTATCTTTATCTTTTTAATTTTGAAAATATTTAACCCTTGAGTTTCATTATTCTTGAAAAACTAATAGTGTATACTAATATATAGAAATACCCACTTGGCTTTATTGTAAATTTAAACTTTGAATCTAATAATTGTAACTTAAAGTTTAAATTTATTATGAATTCTACAAATTAGTAAATAAACGATTTGTAAAAGAATTCCATAGACTTTTAGAATTTGAAATGAACATCTTGTTACATGCCCTTAAGGAACTGATATGCATGAACTCGAATTTCCCATTACACATTTCGTTGACCACAGCGGTAACACAATTTCGCAAAATCGTAGCGTCGCGTCATAATTCTACTAAATATTCATCATCATTTTGGCAACTTAGTTAGGAAATCTAACATGTAGTATTTAGTCTAGAAATGATGACTTTACGCGAATTATTGTTCATACAAAACTAAAGATAACATTAATATATGATGTGGATTAAGAAATAGCACTTTCTAAATTAGATGCAGTTCAAAATTCCCCTTCTGTGACAGATTCGTGTATTTTTCATGTACCTTATTATACCAATCGTGTTATCATAACATATTCTATGTTTCAACGAGATTCAGCAGCTGCGCGGTTTATTAGCAGCCTCAACAAGTCTGACAGTGAAATGAAATAATGAGTGCTTTATAGTCCACTCATCTTATAAAATCAATCACGAGTGAGAATTTGGTCAAGTATACTCAAACGAAACGGAATTTCAAGGAGGCAAAATTTAATGATTAATCACGACGTGTATTGAAGCTAAATCCAAAAATTCCAAAGATAAATTCAGTTTAAAACAATTGTTTAGAAAATAAAAATAACCAAATAAATTAGGAATTGAATGAAAATATTTCCCTAATCACACTGAGAAACTTTTGATTATAATATCTGATTTATTGCTTATCATTATGTAAAATAAAATTTAAAAACTTAGGGATAATCGAGGTATGGTTATAAAAATTATTATATTGATTATGAAAAGACGTTTTAGACGTAGCAGCTTTCTTTTTTATAAGAAGTCGTAAATATGTCATAACTTCATCAGACACATAATAATATTACCTCTAAAGAATTTTAGAAATATGATAATAAAGACTTGCCAGCATAAATTTCTTAATAAGAATGTGGATAAACAAAATTACAATTCGAAGAAAAAGATTAAATTTTAAGAAAACAAAAATCATATTTTGCAAAAATAATTGCAAAATGACGAAAGAAATTGAAAATTAATTAATAAATAATGAAAGGGTCAGAATTCCTGAAGTGGCCCACTAATTTTTGTTGAGTCTAGAGATTTTTTCCATTCATATATGTTTTGATAATCTATTATGATACCAGAAAAACCTGTAAAGCGTTTTTCAAAATTTGAATATTTTCCAAAATTATAAAATGTTAACTATTTTAAATAAACAATGCAATTTATTTAAATAAATTAAGTTCTTAATTTTTAAGGTTACAATTAAACAATGTTCTCCATCGATTTTACCATTTCTTTTTTAAAACAATCTTCTAGAGAAAACTTTAAAGATTCTATTCCAACAATAAAAAAGTCGGATATTCTGTTATTTTAATATTAATAATAATTTCTGTTTCGACAAATTTTTGTAAAATAACAGAAAATAAAACAAATGAATTTGCTCTTGCTACGGGTTTTTACATCTATATGTATGGTAAATATGCTTTTGTTTGAGAACATTTTCATCTAATTCATCAATTGTTTCATTTTAAATTTCTGTTATTATATAAAAATTTGGCGAGACTGAAATTATTATTAATACTAAAGTAACAGAATATCCCACTTTTTTATTGTTGAAATAAAATCTTAAATGTTTTCTCTACACTGAGAAAAATGTTTAGTCATAGGAACGAAAATTTGGTTGAGCCAACCAAATTATTTGGTTGTTATTTAATCAACCAAACTATTTGGTTGAGACAACTAAATTATTTGGTTCAGTGTTGTTTGTTGGCATAACAAAAACTTTTGGTTGTCACAACTATAGTTTTTTATTCGGGATAACAAAAAGTTTGGTTGTCATAAAAAAAAAAAATTATTTGGGAGCTACCTAACCCAGGTTCGAACTTTCGGTCGGCCAACACATATAATTACATAACTCACATGTTATAAATTTAATTACACAAACATAATCAGATGAGACTGTAGAAATTTAATATTAATCAAAACCTGAAACAGAAAAATGTCATTAGTCATGAAGATTCAAACCCGGGTTTTCCAGCTGCCAGTCCAGTAGGCCAACCAGCCCATGAGAGATATGAATGATCAATATGATCATTTATTTATATTATTGTCGGCAGCTTACTTACAAACTAATCACCAATTTTTTTTAACAATTGTTTGGTTGTCACAACCAAATTATGTTTGGATGTCACAACCAATTTCTGTTTAGTTGTCACAACTAAATTATGTTTGGTTCAACCAAATAAGAGCAACAAAATAATATGGTTGTCCCAAACAACTTGATGTGTTACGCCAACCAAATCGTTTTGTTATACCAATCAAAATATTGTTGTATTACAACCAACAATGGTCAACTAAAAAATATTGTTGGTAAAACTAAACCTTTTTTCTCAGTGTAGAACCTTGTTTTAAAAAAAATGGTAAAATCGATGGAGAACATTGTTTTATTGTAAACTTAAAAATTAAAAACTTAATTTATTTAAATAAATTGCATTGTTTATTTAAGCTTTGACCATTTATCTCAAGTACAATTCCTTATTAGTCTCTCTTTCAAAATTTATAAAAATCGGTACATCAAAAAGCGAGAAAATAGTTTTTTTCTGAAACGATGCAAAAAAACTTTGATCGTTTATAACTTTGTAAAATATTCAAATTTTGAAAAACCCTTTATAGGTTTTTCTAGTATTATCATGGACTATCAAAACATATATAAATGAAAAAAATCCTTAGACTTAACAAAAATTAGGGCGCCACTTTAGGAATTCTGACCCGAAACTCATTTGATATTAAAGAAATTAATTATGAAAATTTTTATTTGAAAAAATTAAAGAAAATTATTGAAACCTGCTGAAATTTTGAATTTAAAGTTTAGGGGAATTTTTGAAAAATGATAAAAATACATGAAAATTGTAGCAAATAATTGAAGTCTCAATAGAAAAGAATTGTTAAAAATTAAAAAAATATTTTTAAATATTTTTAAATTTATTATTCTCAAAGCGTGGATTAAAAATTTGTTTAATTAATGAAATTTCAAATTAATTGAAGTTCGAAGAATTATAATATATAATTGTAATTGTATTGTTTATCTTAAATATATTCTGAAATTCTTTAAACTATTTTGTACAAATTTTTATTATCTTCTTTAATTTACAATTATTTCCATCATTTTGCAATTACTTTTTGTCATTTTCAATTATTTGTTAATTCATTTTCTAATTTTTTTTATCATTTATTTATAATTTCAGTTATTTTTTCAATTCAAAATTTTTTTTTTAATCTGCAATGATTTTCTTTTATTACAAATTTATGTTGTAATTTTCTCAATTATTTTTAACAAACTAAAATTATTTCCATTACTTTCCAAATATTTTCTCGAATTTTTTATTACTTTCATTATTCTTCAAATAATTTCCTAGATTTTAAAATTGTTTTCTTAAATTAATTTTAATAATTTTCTATTATTATTCTTATTATTTTGCAATCAATTCCTTTAATTCTTAATTATTCTCAAACTTTATTCCTCAATTACATTCCTATGTTTTCAATTATTTTTTTTTTTACTTTAATTTTCTTTTATCTTTTTAAAATTATTTTCTCCACCTTTTAATTAGATATAATTATTATTTTTGAATTAATTTCCTAAATTTTTTTTTTATCTCAAAACTAAGTTACTGTATCCACTTTTCAATGTTTTAATCATTCTTCAATTATTAGTCTCAAATTTCAATTACTTCGTCAATTTAAAATTTTTTTTTTAATTTGCAATGATTTTCACAAATTTTATATGATTTTGAATATTTGTTGATTCATTCCAAAAAGTTTAATTATGTATCTAAAATTTCAATTACCTTTAATCTTCAATTATTTCTATCATTTTTCAATTACTTTTTGTCATTTTCAATTATTTTTTAATTCATTTTCAAATTTTTTATCATTTATTTCTAATTAGAGTTCTTTTTTAATTCAAAATTATTTTTTTCATTTAGCAATAATTTTCTTTTATTAAAAATTTATGTTGTAATTTTCTCAATTATTTTTAACAAATTAAAATTATTTTCTTCAATTTTCAATTATTTTATTATTTTGCAAACATTTTTTCGAATTATTTATTATTTTTATTATTCTTCAATTAATTTCCTAGATTTTAAAATATTTTTCTCAAATTTTAATAATTTTTGTCAATTATTATTGTTATCATATGCAATCAATTTTTCAATTGTTTATTTTATATTACAATTACTTTTTTTCAATTTTTATTTTCTTCAAACTTTTGCAATTCTTTTCTCCACCTTTTAATTAGATATATTAATTATTTTTCAATTTATTTCCTAAATTTTCATTTATGATCTCAAATCTAAGTTATTGCATCTACTTTTTAATGCTTTAATCATTCTTCAATTATTTGTCTCAAAATTCAATTACTCTGTTAATTTTTAATTATTTTTTTTCATTTGCAATGATATTCACAATTTTTATATTATTTTGAAAATTTCTTGATTAATTCAGAAAATTTCAATTATTTATCTCAAATTCCAATTATTTTCTTCAATAAATTTTCGATTATTTCTATAATGTTGTAATTATTTTCCTGAATTTAAAATTCTGGAAATCATTTTGTAATAAGGTACTTTCTTTTACTTCACAAATATTTTGTATTTTTTTAAAGTTATTTTTCTAAAATTGCAATTAAAATCTACAAATTTCAACTATTTTTATCATTTTTCAAAGATTTTCATTATTTTTCAATTTTTCCCCTAAATTTTAAATTCAAAAATTCTGCAAGTTCCAATTATTTTCTTTAATTTTTTCAACTTAAACTTTTTCAGTTTTAATTATTTCCTTCAATATCAAATTAGTTTTATTATTTATTAATTAACTTTCGATTTCTTTCGATATTTTTCAATTATTTTTACAAAATATGATTTTTGTTTATTAAATTCTAATTTTTTTCTTCAAATTGCAATTAATTTCTTCAATAACGAATTATTAATGACAATTAGTAATGTCAAATAATGGAAGGACACAACTCATCAAATTTGTTAATTTAATTATCAGTTTCACTATTTTTATCGTTTTCCATAATCCTTTTCCAAATAATTTTCAATATTAAAAAAACTTTTTTCATGCTCCATCAATCTTTATTAAATTTTTATTTATTGTTTTTATCTTTTAGTTGTATTTATCAAGTACTTAAATAATGTTCTTTGATTTTCAATCTCTTGCTTTTATATCAAATATATGTAAATTTCTCAATTTTGTACTTATATTTCCATAATTAAGTTCAATTTCCAATTATTTTTATCCTTTTTCAAGTAGTCTTGTTTATCTCAAATAATTTCTGGAATTTTTAACTATTTCCAATATTCTTCAATAAATTTCCTACATTTTAAAATATTTTTCTCAAATTTTAGTAATTTTCTTCAATTTCCAATTATTATTGTTATCATTTGCAATAAAGTTCTTTAATTTTTATCTGTTGCGTTACAATAATTACGCTAGTTAAGAAACTCTATAATTTAATACTGATTTATTTTTCTTCTCCCCCCCCCCCTCCGGGTCAATATTAAATGTGCAGATGGAAAAAATTTACAAGTCGCCGTCCCTGATGCTAGTCCATCTTGAATAATAGTTTGTTGTCTCACAATATTATAATAACAGAAAAGAAGATAATACAATCTTTTCTTTTGAAAAGAACTATTATGAACGTACCTCGATTATCCCTAAATTATTACGTTTTATTACAAATATATAGAAATTTAAAAAGCAAATACTATAATTAAAAGTTTTCTCAGTGCAACTATAAATTTCATCCACAACTTTTTGGCGTAAATGAGGAAGTAGAATTTGATTTTCTAAGAAGATGGGAGTAACACGGGATCATAAAATCAGAGTTAGTTTAGAGCAATAAAGCAGAAATGCACATTTGTATTCTTTCAACGAACTCGTGAAATTCGTGGGCGTTTTACAGACATTAAATTTCGACCGACAATAAAACAAAGGTATCGAAGTTGGTTGGTGGGGTGAACGTGTTTATAGAAGGTGCATGGTACATGAACGAAGGGAATGATATACGAAGAGCGGTGGCATGCTTAAGTGCTAAGGATTTGGGTACTGCATTGCAGAACCGTGAATTTTGTCTTGTCGACTTCAACTAGGCTATTCAAGTATATTGAGGCAGGTCGTCTGCAAGACAGTCACATCTGGATAGTGTTATTTTTATAAAGGAAACATTTTTGATCCCAATATTTTACCGCACATGAACTTCTCTAATAACAAATATTCTGGTGATTATGTAAACGTGCTTACTATTTATACTCTATAAGATTCCGAGATGTAGAGAGTTTTTCAACACTTTTATCACTTCACTGAAAGAGATTGGTTGTCATATTTTTTCAAGCTCAGAAAACTATGTTTTTTCATCTTTCATACCCTTGATTCTAAAGACAACTTCCTTATATTCGTCAGTACAAATCATTTTCTATACTTCTTGAAACTTTGCCAAATTTATTTTTAAAACAGTTAGGTAATTTGCAGGAAAAATTTACGTGTAAGTCAAAAAACGGTTCTTTTATATTTCAACACGTGTTAAAATAGCGTCATTTAAACAATATATTATTTTATTTAATTATTTGCAATACAAATGAAAAAGTTTAATAATAATAATAAACATACACTCTAAAAATTTGATAATATTAACCATGAAAATAGTTGGTTAAAGAGATTATTCGTTTTTCTTAGGTAATATGAATGTTGTTAACTTTGCCATTTCGAGGTAGTTAAATTAAACATTCTAATTATTCAAACTTATATATTTTGTTTTAAAACAGATGGAAATTCGCATGCGAATTAATAATTAATTAAGTACATAAAAATTAATAGTGCAATTTACTAAAGTATGCAGTTAATTTACAAACAACTACAAAAATTTTATTTCACCAACCACTTTCTTAATTCTCTTATAAATACTTTTTCATAGTCAATAATATTGTTTTAATTTAGTTAAGGACCTATTGAATTATGCAGAGTAGTTAAAAAAAAGTTAAATCGAATAAAATTTTTTTTGATATTGTAAAAATTATTATAAAATTATTATAAAAATATAAGTATAAATTGAAGTTTGAATTGATTACAATTCAAATCAATTATATTTTCAATTAATTATTGTTAGTTATATGAATTAACAACAATAGTTCATTCACCTATAAAAAAAAGTTAACTACATTCATTAATATAACCAAAAAAATACTAATATTTTAAACCAACCATTTGCATGGTTAATGTTTACCAATATTTTTCAAAATTAACCCACACTCATAGATCAGATATATTTGTTTCAGAGCCAAATAAATAGTTATTTGAATTAAATAAATTTCTATTTGTGTCAAATAAATATTTACTTGAATCAATAAAATTGTTATTTGTGCCGAATCATTTTTTTATTTTAAACAAATGAAAAGTTTAATATAGAACCTGAGACAAAGATAAGTTTATTTGTCACAAATACATTTTTTTTTGTCCAATTCATGTACCTTATGAAAATTATAAATGTTCAGTTCTTAATTCGGATTTTACAACTGTTCAAACATGTAACTTTCTTCAAAAATGGATCAGAGAATTCAGTGGTAGTCAAGTCTCAGAGCTGTAGAATATTTTACGCGACATCAGCGATTTTATGGGGTCACAAGAGATTTAACGAGAATTTAAGGGGCTAAATGGGATTTCTCTCGATTTCGTGAAACATTAAGGGAGAATTTTATTGTGTAGGATGAAAAAATTCGTTGCTTTATGTGTAGAGGTTGTTAACTTTCTGCACCAATCACCAGTAAAATTTAAAAATATTTGAGTCAGTAATAGCATCACACATAAATGACATTTACAACATAAGGGTGAAGGTTCATACACGGAAAGACTTTCGATTTTAATACTTAATATTATAGTATTTATTTTTACAAAATTTCGATAGGAAACCAGGATATATCGTTATATTTTCAGAATTTACTATTTCTATTTAATATTTACTATTTTCGATAGGAAATGTTAGAAGAAACTTGAATCGACATTTTGTTGGGAAAATTGCTATTGAGTTTTGGAATTAGTAAAATCGAGATTAATAAGTAATTCCTATAAAAAGGCAAATAAACCGATCTTCATGATTATTATATTATTATAGGTTACCTGTGGTAATTGACATTCCATATATTTTTAACACTTTTATATACATATAAACACAATTACCGTCACAAACGAAATCCTAACATAACCTAAACACTAACGATAATACGCACGCACATATATATGCTTAACGAATCGCACAATACATATAATCTTTGAAGGGAAAAGTTTTCTTATATACTAATCGACATAATACATTACCACTTTTGAGAAAAATCCACAAAAATCACAAGTTTCCATCTGTGAACAATAGTTGAAGTTTGACATCCGCCAAATTCAAACTTCACTTAAAAGTTTTTACATGATATAACCGGTTTATATTGAATAAAACTATCACGTAGAAAGTATTTATTGTGTTATTTTTCACCCACTTTACGACAACGTTAATGATTTAATCGTTTCTTTTAAGAGAGAAATTATATAACCCGAATAAGCAAATCAACAGTGACAAGACGCGCACAACGGTTAAACTGTCATGGCCGCCAATTTTCCAATAGTTAATGGAATTTCAACAAAGCATTATTTTAATTTTTAATCTTTTTAATAGTAAGAAGTTCAAGATGAACTTATTTTATTGTTGCTTCCTATTGAATATAGTAATATTTTTAACCTATTTTTGTAAATATTTTTATAAAAATTATTATTTAATAAAAATTAAATAATTTTAATTATTTTTTTTAGATTATACTTTTTCCTAGTTTCATTTTCCTTTTAAAAAAAGCAATCTTTCCAATTTTAAATAGTAAATTTTAATTTCAAAATATATAAATATTAACTTTTAAAAAAGTATATTCTTCTAGTCCTGTAGTATAAAATACCATTTCACAGTTATATCCTGATTTACAATCGAAATTTTGTAAAAATACATATTATAATATTAACTATTAAAACCAAAAGTTCTTCCGTGTAATATAGGTACCCGTGTGGAAAAGCCAAGTGGGGCCAAACTGGCGCCCACTTGGCCCACCTGCCCCAGGTGGGCTCCAACTGGCGCCCACTTAGAAACTGGGAAATACTGGGAACTTTTCTACACGGGTATCTGAATTAAGATAGTATTTTACTTTGCATCGATCAAAACATCGACTTATTTTTTATTTTATTTTTGTGGTCTACATTACCTCAAGCATATAATTTCCAAATTGCAGATTAAAATTCGAAGAAATAAAAAAGGTATACACATGTAAAAGTTATACACATGCACATCGGTTCATTACACACAAAACTTTAAACACGTTTTTCTCAAAACTATGTTTTTTAAACTGGCGGACATCATAACTCAAGTTCTTTTTAATCAATTTTAAAAAACCTTAGATCGATTTCTTCGTTATGAAATCCTTCAGACATCCCCCCTAAATCCGATTGTCTACTTTTTTTTGGTTTTTTTTTTAACAACTCAAAAATGACAAAAAAATACCCATTTGTGAGGCTGTATCTTGTCCACCGATTTATTGTTTATTTTTTTTATCTTGACTTTGGCGCCCTCTAGTAATGAAACCGGCACAGTAAAAAAAATTTTCTTTTTTATTCTTAACAAACAAAAATGTCAATAATATGATGCAAAAATCGCAAAAAAAAATTGTTTTTTAAAGTCATTTTTGACTGCTTACAAAGTATAATACTATATGTGACGCCCTGCAGAGAATATTCACCAGAGAATTTCACTAGACTTGTAAATTTTTGCCATCTGCACACTTAATATTGACCAAAGAAAAAAATAAAACAATGTTGAAATTTGAGAAAAATAAATGAAAAATAATTAAAACATTGAAAAGTGGATACAATAACTTAGATTTAAGATAATAAATGAAAATTTAGGATATTAATTGAAAAATAATTAATATATTTAATTAGAAGGTGCACAAAATAATTGCAAAAAAATAAAAGAAAATGAAAATTGAAAAATAAAATACATAGTTGAAAATTTAGGAATTTAATTGAGGAACAGTAAGAATAAATAAAAATTGAAGAAATTGTTTGCAAATGATAACAATAATAATTAAAAATTGAAGAAAATTACTAAAATTTGAGAAAAATAATTTAAAATCTAGGAAAGTAGAAGCCACGCGTGGAAGAGGGACTTATCTCGCATTTTGTCAAAGTTTAACTTATTTAATAAACAGTAATTTCACTTGCTTTCGTTTTTCTCAAAATTGACTTTTTGGCGATTAGGCCCCTCTTCCACGCGCGGCTTCAATTGAAAAAATAACTGGAATTTGAGATAAATAATAGAAAAATGAGAGAAATTAGGTATTTGCTACAATTTTCATCTATTTTTATCATTTTTAAAAAATTTTCTTCAATTTCTTATGATTTTCATTTTTTTTCAATTTTCCCCCTAAATTTTAAATTCCAAATTTCAGCAAGTTTAGATTATTTTCTTTAATTTTTTTAAATAAAACTTTTGCATTTTTAATTATTCCCTTCAATATCAAATTAGTTTCATTACTTATCAATAATTTCCAATTTCTTTTAACTGTAAAAACTGTTTATTTTGATTTCTTTATTGTATCTAAGACGCAGTAAGTGTCTTAAAATGAGACATTCTTTGCGTCTCAGATACAGAAAAGACACCAAATTGTCTGAAAATGAGACATTTAGAAGACATCAGTTTTTGCGTAAAAAAAAGGAGGAGTGACAATGAGAATGAAAGTGAAGAGAGAAAGAGAGAGAGCTTAAAGTCTGGTTTAAAAGAGGGTGAAAAAGGAGACAACTTGATAAAAGGGGCGGAGAACGAGAAAAGACATGAGTATAAGGATATCGTTGTGCCAACATCAAGTTATTCGAATGGCCATCCCACTCCATTCCACGTGCCAGCACCAACAACTTTTCTGGTACGATGCAATGTGGTCCTATATTCATAGAATAAAGAGACGAAGCCGAAACAGAATGGAGGTGGGGCTTATTATTTGAGATGTCTGATGATTGAGAATACAACCAGCTCGAGTTCATCTCAAAAACTGAACGGAATATGAATAGAGAGATGCAGGTGTAGGAATACTATATGTGAAATCTTCAATATTGTATTGGAAATATTCTACTTCTTCAATGCTCCGACTTATTTTAAGCGGCGAGATTTCACTGCACGTATTTGTTATTTCGTGCAGAAACACGATTTTGACAAATCGAGAATAGAAAATGTCACATACTGTAGTACAGCTTGATTTCAACAACAAGAATTTTTTTTTTCGTTTTCGGTTATTTCAATCGAAATCCTGATTACAGTGTATATAGAAATGATTGATAAATTTTTTAATGAAAACATTTCTTTAAAGTTAACTTCATTTCTATAGAAAAATAGTATATGTAATAATTCCTGTGAATTAAGTGTATTAATAATAGTATTAATGAATGATAAAATATATTAATTAATATAATATTAATTTAACAAAAAATATTTTATTCAGATGATAGTAAAAAATGTGTGTTTTTCTTGTGTTGTTTTTTAATTACCATATGAAAGTTCATAACACATGGATTATTTTTACTTTTTCGATCATATAATGTAATGTGATTATAATATTTTTCTTTTGTTTATATATCTTTATAATTGTTACTCTAAATTTTTGTCCTAATAACAATATCTACGAATGTAATGAAAATGGTTGTATTTTTATTTATTTTTTTTTAAATTTATAGATACAATTAAATAAACTCTGAAGAGGAGACTGAGTCAGTCTCGAAACGTCAGATGTGTGTTTTTTTTTTTTTGTATTACCAATTGTTGTCCTTATTGGTCGTTATACTCTTTGAATTATAATTGGAGGACGTAAAAAAGTTTCTTAATTAAAGTAATATATTATTTAAATTCAGACTAAAAAAGACGAATACGAATACTTCCTAAAGCCATTATGCCGAATTTTCAATAGTGAAATATATATAACATCGAATTTAAATATACCCGAATGATATTATTTAAACAAATTTTACTTATTACTTCGATTTATCGTTCATCAGAATTTTTATTTAACAAAATTAGCGTTAAAAAATAAGTGCTTTATAAATTAAAATGTTCAATAATATTAAAATAAGTCCACCTAATACATATCAGTTTAATTAATTAGATATATTATTAGAATTAGGGGAGACTTAGAAAGAAAGTAACAAAGAGGGAAAGTAACAATGCTTATAATTTCTTCCAATTTCTAATCCTATCAACGGACAGACAAAAATTACGACAAAAGTAAGTTTTTGCCTAAATCTTCAAAATACTTTTTTTTTTTGACTTTATAGAAATTAAAATATGCTTTTTGTTGTTTTGTAGCTGGGTGAGAATTTCTCAAGTGGACCTCAAATTTCCAAAGGTGGAAATTTTGTAATGCCAATACAGGAAAAGTTTGTTCTATTATAATTATAAACACCCTATAAATTTTATTAAGAAATATTAATTTGTTTATTTTTTATAAACAATTGAAATTTTTAACATAACATTTTTCAAACTACTATTACTTGGACACGAATTATCAAAAGTTAATGATTTTTTTACACGTAGTTAATGAAAGTAGAGCCTTTTAAAAAATAAATTTTTTACTTTTTAAAATCAATATTTATTATAAATAATCATATTTTATTATAAACAAATTAAAAATTAAGCATGTTCTGGATGTGTATCATCAATTTTATTTATAAAACTTTAAACAATATTTATCGACGATAAAATATCCACAATAAAAAGTTGTTAGATTGAAATAGTTTATTAATTATTAATGTTTTTGTAAGCCTGCCCGTGCGCCGTGCGACGCGTCGCAGCGCGTCCGCGGCGCACGTGTTGGGAATTTGGCATCTTAAAGTTTTATTATTTTGTGATCTAAAATTAGGGCTATAAAAGCAACATTAAGAGTTTAATTATTGTTCATTGTCTTTAAATACTTAAACGTTAAAAATTAAGAACATTATTCATTATAAGTTATTGTTTAATAAAAAAAAGGTTTACTTAATTTGAATGATTTGAACTTTGTCATGTGCAGAAAATAGTTTGCATTTGATTTCGTTTTTCCCAGCTGGTATAAATCGATGGAATTGCCTGGTATTTTTTATTGTTTTTGCTGATAAATAACGCCTCTGAAGTTTCTTTAAATGATTCTCGTGTTCTTGTTTACTACAGTAATCAAATTCAATTGATTTAAAATACTGTTTTGCCCAGTTGAAAAGTGACTTTGCTCCTGTGATTTTCTCTTTATTTCGATTTTGTAGACTTGAACGGTACGCATCTCTTTTCACAACTCCGCCAATTCCATCGCACGCTCCTTTCCCATGTGCTGTGGCGAAAAAATTCCACTCGGCATCAATTTTAAAATCTTTTTTGTGATTAAGAAGGTTTATAAAATTTGATTTATTTTTATATTGTGAGCCGGCTCCATCTGAGAAATAATGGATTTTTTAAATATTTTTCTCTCCGAAATGCTTCTCCATAAATTTTATTAACTTCGAATTAAACAAATTTACTGCCGAACTGTCGTGTTCCAATAGTTCTGAAATTATGACGAAACTTTTGTGTTTTAAATCGTTATTATTTTTATAATAAATCACGTATGGGTGAATTGTAGCTTGCGTGGTGTTCCAATATTCAGATTGGACTGAATTTTGAATACGACAGGTATAATTTTCTGCGAAATCTAAGCAGACGACGAACTCTTTATTCGCTAAATTATTTTTTGTATTCGAAAGAAATTGAGCTTGTGATTTTGCCATAAAATCATGCTTTAGTAAAAAGTGAAGATCTTTCATTAAATTTTCAATAAACTCTGTCGAAGATTCTTCTTTAACTTGTAAAGTGCATCTGTCAGATAAAAAAAAGTAATCAATAAATAATACTATTTCCTAGGGAGACTCAGAAAAATAATTTTTTTACATTAGTAAAATATACCCCACAAATAATTTTCAAATAATTTTTCATTAAATTTATTTATTACATTTATCTCTCTATCTTTTATCTCCTTTTTCAAATTTGAAATAAACATTTATTCTAAATCTTTTTCTAAATCTCTTTTAAATATTTGAATTGCTCAATAATATATTAGAAAATTATAAAGTTTAAATATTTCATTTAATTTTTTAAGAAGTGACAAGAACTAAAACAGTAACGAATACTGTTACTTTTATATTACGTGAAGAAAATGTAAAAAAAAAATTTCATGAAAAATGTTTCTTACAAAGTTATTAATTTTTTTTCAACCTGGATTTACAAAATATTTTTTCATTCACAAATATTATATATAGCATCATTTGGCAGTTTTTATTTAAAATAGTTCTGTGAATATTAAGGAATGATACAATATATTTATACTTCTGTCAATTTATTATTTAAAGTGTGAAAAATTAAAAATTGTCTTTACTTACCTATCAGTACTAATCCACTGATCGAAAGTTATAGATGCAATATTCTGATTTTGAAAAATTAATTTCATATTTTCAGAAATCTTTTCAGTTCCAGGACAATCCGAACAGCTTAATAGAAAGCAATCTGGCTTTGGAGTCACACAAATCATCTTCTCCAAACAATTGCGATAATTTAATTCCATTTCTGTGTCCTTCAATTGTTTTTTAATGCCCGAAAATTTAAGGCGAATATTTTCATGCATTTTACACACACACACGTTGTGTGTACCTTTTGGACCCACAAAAATGCATTGAAGAGGACGTAATGTTCTGAATTTTGATAAGGATATTTTCATTTCTGGAAACTTCCTCAGAAATTCTTCATGTAAACTGCGAATATTTCCTGTCGGCAATCTTTTTTGTTCTTGATGTTTAACTCCATCTTTCTTGAAGGATTTAAAATCTTTCATGCCGGGCATAACACGGCTAACGTCGTCAGATAAATAAAAGTTGTGAACTGTTTGTACAATGAGCGGATCCAAAGGATGGCCCTTTTTCTTATTAGGACGAGATCCAATTCCCTTCATTTTCTTTTGCTTTTTGGCACGCGAAGCCATACGCCGAGAAACATTAAAAGTTTTGCGAATTTTTCTAATGCTCCAAGAATCAGGAATTGATGTCAGCACAGAAATTTTATCTCCACGGTTTGTCTGATTATTAAATAATTCTCGTAATCCTTCAATTAGTTCTTGATCAGGTTCTTTGTCACATTTTTTAGAATCAGAAACACTCTAATTGAAGAGTTTTTTATTCAATCAAAACTTGCTTCAATTTCTCTTTTTTCATTATTTGAAACATGAGATATGCGTCGAATTTTTACGGGAGTTTCTCCAAGTTCTTCAAACAAATTATTGATCTTTTCGATTTTCAATGACTTATCTACAGATTTGTTGATAAAAGTAGGATCTGTTGTTAAATTGTATTCGAAATCAGAGATATGAGCTTCTTCTGCGTTTTCATTTCTGGAATTCTGAGGAACATTACATGAAGACGAACATATTTCAATATCACCATTTGCTTTATACACATCACTTATGCAAGAACGACATAGGTATTGACCGATAACTTTATTAAATTTCACATCCCAATTTTCACCAATTTTCACTAAATTTTTGTATATACACTTATGTCTTTTTTTCTGAAGAGGATTACAACACTTGTTTGGATTAGGCATTTTTAATAGTTTATTATATCCTTACACCGTTGGTAAAAGATAACAAATAGTTTTTAAAATTATTTGCTTGAAGAGCAACTCTTGATTTGTTAACACGCAAATTTAATTGAAAAGTAATCAACTTGTAGTTCGCGAGTTAAACATGTTAAAAAAGTTATATTTACATATTGCAATTATACTATTACCTTTTAATAAATATTTTTCAATTTAATTACAAATGTTTAGAAGCTAATTTTAGAAAAAAAGTAAATGCGTAGTTTGCAAACTAAACAAGTTGAAACTTGCACAACCTCACTGTAAAAATTGCTGGGACAATATGTCTCAAAATGAGACACTTTGGGACGCATGTGTTTCAGAGTGAAACACAATATGTGTCTTGTGTCCCCATATTTGAGACATTTGTTGACATTTGTTTTTGCAGTGCTGCTTCAAATAGTTTTTATATGCGAGCATTTATATATAACAATCCTATAAATAACTAATGAATAAGTAATCGTTAAAATGAAATTACTTATGGCAATAAACAATAATTAAACTCTTAATGTTGCTTTTAAAGCCTTAATTTTAAATCAAAAAATAATAAAACTTTAAGATGCCAAATTCCCAACACGTGCGCCGCGGACGCGCTGCGACGCGTCGCACGGCGCACGGGCAGGCTTACAAAAACATTAATAATTAATAAACTATTTCAATCTAACAACTTTTTATTGTGGATATTTCATCGTCGATAAATATTGTTTAAAGTTTTATAAATAAAATTGATGATACACATCCATAACATGCTTAATTTTTAATTTGTTTATAATAAAATATGATTATTTATAATAAATATTGATTTTAAAAAGTAAGAAATTTATTTTTTAAAAGGCTCTACTTTCATTAACTACGTGTGAAAAAATCATTAACTTTTGATAATTCGTGTCCAAGTAATAGTAGTTTGAAAAATGTTATGTTAAAAATTTCAATTGTTTATAAAAAATAAACAAATGAATATTTTTTAATAAAATTTATAGGGTGTTTATAATTATAATAGAACAAACTTTTCCTATATTGGCATTACAAAATTTCAACCTTTGGAAATTTGAGGTCCACTTGAGAAATTCTCACCCAGCTTCATTATATCTATCTTCAAGTCGGGCTAGTAATTTACATAATTTCTCCAACTGGGATACCAATACTATTTTATAATATAATAAAATTCAAAAATTCAATAAATATTTAATGAAAAAAAATGAAGAATAATAAATAAAATGAATTTTTCTCATACCTTAAACCGAAGATTATAATAAGATCATTATGAAAACTGAACGACTCACCTGTAACAAAGAAAATATAAATTATTGCACGAACCTTCAGTATAAAAAGTTCCTAAATAGCAAAACTCAATTTAACAATAAAGTATACAATTTACTGCATGTGATCTATAAATTCTCAAAATGTTATGTTGCCTTTAATGTGCGTGTTCCTTCTAGATAGTATTTAAAAGTATAGCATACAAATAGTTCGTAAAACAACTTACATTACCTTTATTAGTAAACTTAATAGTGGTAATAATTAACAAAATAAATTGTGGATTTTTTGTAAAAAAAAAGTGATAGATGCAGTACACAAAATAAATCATTCTAAATCAAGATAAATTCGTGTCATCGACCTATTATTATTAGAGCTATCACTCATAATTTTATAATAAGAAAAGTCAATACAGAATGATATTTTTTTAGTATAGCTATAACATATGTCGTAAAAAAATAAAAACGAATAAATAAATAGAGGAAGTTGAGGCGAAACGAGGTACAGGTCTTAATTAATAAACTAATTAACCAATCAGTATCATTTTGCGCTTAATATTGTACCTTTATGGCATCTTTTAGTTAAAAAAGTCATTTCGAGATGAGACAAAGTTTATTATTTGTTTTTTATAAAAAAATGCGTCTTTGACGATTTTTTGATTTTTTTTCTCTTTATATTTATAGATAGTGTTTTTTATGAAAGGGAGCGTTCACATATGACGTCACGCTATAAGGGGGAGGGGGGGCCTTGATCAAACGTGACAAAACGTGACATGGGGATGGGGGGGTTGTCCTAAACGTGACGTCACGAAAAATTTTTTTAAATCGAAAATTAATTTAAACTACCATTTAAATTTTGTAACATCAAATAATTTATCGCAGTATTCTCCTATTTTTTTATATGAATTGTTTAATACTTAAAATTCAAAGTATATGATGTGAACTGGTCCTCAATGTATTTATTGTTGGAAAAATAAGAAAATTCTGTAATCACAATGTAATAATTTATATTAACGAAATATCAGGAATGAAAATGAATGAGTGCAAATTTAAAAAATACGGAAAAAATGTTTCGGGTGACTTTTACTTTATTTATGATAGACCTCAGATTAAGGTAGTATTATACTTTGCATCGATCAAAAAATCGACTTTTTTTTTATTTTATTTTTGTGGTCTACATTACCTCAAGAATATAATTCCCAAATTGCAGATTAAAATTCGAAGAAATAAAAAAGTTATACGCATGTAAAAGTTATACATATGCACATCGGCTCATTGCACACAAAACTTTAAACGCGTTTTTCTCAAAACCATGTTTTTTAAACTGGCGGACAGCATAACTCAAGTTCTTTTTAATCGATTTTAAAAAACTTTAGATCAATTTCTTCGTTATGAAATCCTTCAGGCATCCCCCTTAAATCCGATTATCTACTTCATTTTTTTTGTTTTTTAACAACTCAAAAATGACAAAAAAATACTCATTTTTTGTGATTTTTTTTTTAAATTGGCGCCATTTTTTTATTTTTTCATATTTTTTATCGGGGTTAGGAGGGATGCCTAACCAGATGTATCAGCTTTAAAACCACATTTGAATTTTTCAGATGGGATGTTTCTGTGAGGCTGTAGCTTGTCTGCCTATTTATAGTTTATTTTTATCTTGACTTTGGCGCCCTCTAGTGACAAAACAGGCACAGTAAAAAAATTTTATTTTTTCATTTTTGACAGACAAAAATGTCAAAAATATGATGCAAAAACTTTCAATGCTTCAAATAAAATTATCACCGAGAAAAAAATTGTTTATTAAAGTCATCTTTGACAACTTACAAAGTATAATACTACCTTAAAGTCGCAAATACAGAATTAAACTCATATTTTAAAAAAATTATTTCCATATTTCTGGTAAATTTGAGCAAAATTATCAGAAACATAAAAATAAGTTTCTAAAAACTAGAGTACAATTTTTCACTTGAGACTTTAATCCGAGGTTTATCAAAAATATGGTAAAAGTTACCCAAAAAATTTTTAAATATTTTTTATTTTCGTAATAAACCGATTGACAATTGTTAGTTTAGAATTTTTATTATTAAAGTTAAAAAAATTAATACAAAAATAGGAGGGGGGGGGTCAAGAAACGTGACGTCCATTTAGGGGTAGGTGTTTACTCTTACGTGACAAGACGTGACAGGAGGGGGGGAGGGGTCAAAAAATTGGAAAAAATGCGTGACATCATATGTCAACGCTCCCAAAACAACAGCATCTGAAATTACATATAAAGTTTTAGTGATTACGCTACCAGATAAGCACTAGTTTATATGTGCTCTCTAAATCTGAATTAGTACTTTTCTACTATGAATTAGTCAAATTCATGGCTCATTTTTCTCTAATTCATATAGTAGAAAACTACTAATTCTTAGTAGAAAACTACTAATTAAAATAGTGAAACTTTACTTTTAAAAAAATTAGATTTTTTTACTAATTTAATTAGTAGTTTTCTAATATAAAATTAGTAGTTTTCTACTAATTCTTAGTAGTTTTCTACTAAGAATTAGTAAAATTCTTACTATTTTAATAGTAGCTCACTTTTCGCTTTTTTAATCTATTAGTAGAAAACCACTAATTCAGATTTAGAGAGTGTATTGAAAAGTAGTTTTTAGAAATTAATTTTTCTATTTAACTCTTCTTCTAAAGGCAAGACGGGGTACGGGTTTTTTTTAATCAGATAAAGGCTAGGTTTATAGGGATATATGCCAATAATCTCTTTTTCATAAACCAACAGAAAAAACCAAACATTATTTTCATTATTGTTTTAAATATTTTTTTCAAGCCTTTTGATTATCATACTAAAATATCTCAAAACGAATCGATTGACCTGTGTAAAGTTTATAATTAACTTCCATATTATTGAAAATGATAATTTTAATTTATCAAAAATTTGAAAATTATGATTTTTCTATAAAATGTTAAGCTTCCTCCATAAGGAAGCAACATTAATGATCTATTTTTTTTAGTGATTCAAATTTAGAGAGTATATCGATGAAAGATTAACATAATAAATTATATAATCCAAAATTACTTTATAAACCGTATCTATTTATTATTAAATGCTGTCGGACTTTAATTGACATTATGCATGCATCTTTTCTTTCCCTGAATCTCGAAGCATTTAAGAAACAAATGGTCTATATCTACAGCAAGCAAGTAAATGAAGACAAGTGAAATTATATTTAGCGGGAGCACGTGGCGGCCCGGGACGCTCGTGGAACAAAACCTTAGGTCAGATCATTAGATGTAACCTGTTGCCCCCTTCCTCCTCTCCATGCATAACGGCGAATTCAACTCGTCAACCCTATTTTCTCCTTTTTTCCTCGTCTCTACCACCCACCACCGTGATTCTATTTTCCTTCGGGCAACTGTATCCCCTTTTCAGAACGTGTTTCCGTATTTGCCTTCTGCGAAGGCAAGGCAATGCACATACAGCTGGCAAAATTATCCACATACGAATTCATCGGGTCAGAGCACAGACCGCTGGCCATGATCCAATTTACGAGTTTCCCGTGGGATTTGAATCCACTTGAAACGCACATGATTTTCACTCTAATGTCAATTCGTTACGTCTGGCTTAACAGATTATCATTCTTTGGGCAGAGAATAAGAAACTTTCTTTACGTCCGACCTAATTTCATATTATTCTTCACTTCAGTACCAAACAAATTCAAAATAAAAATAATTAAAACTACCACTGAAAAAAAGACCGTGTTTGCATTAGAAATTTGATTGTGGTTAACACTTTCTTTTAGAAATATTCTATAGTAGGTATTCCCAAATAATCTTCAAACTTTTGATAAATTTTATGATTTTTTTCTTATTTTTTTAAATACTAACAGTCTAGGGAATACTATAAAAGATTTTTACATTCATGAATTTCAGTTTTTCGAGCATTTTTTGTATTAATAGACATCTCATTTTTGTCGTTTATAGTGGTTTCATTTAGGGGAGAGGGCCCCAAGTTGGACACCATATCGATTTATTGCTGTAGAATCCAAACCGAATAAAATATATTAAAATGTTTTATACCGGATGAAAGTGCAATTTATAAGGTAACTTACGACTTCAGAGATAAAATTTTATTTTGAACATAAACATTTTTTAAAGCATTTTTTCTAATTGTTAAAATTTTCGGTCTAAAAAAAAGTGGCCCCAAGATAGACACCTTCTTAAAAGTCTCTAAAAATGGTAGCAAATAAAAACAGCACATTGTGTAACAATTCTTAAACTAATTTTTAATCATATTAAGGAATTTATCAAGAAATAAAAGTTCTAAAAACTTCAATTTAATAGCTTAACAGTAAAAAGTAATAAAATATCGAAAAATATCAATACAATAAATTCTCTAACGATAAAATCACATTTTATGGTGGAAAATAAAAAATTTTAATTAATTGGCTCAAAAAATTATTGAAAAAAGTGTAAAATCGAAAATATGCAAAAAAATACATTGAGATTTTAGGCCTGTCCATCTTAGGGTACATGACACCATTTTTTAATCCCCAGTAAAAATATATATATGAATACTGAATTAGTAAAATCATTTTAGAATATTATTATACGATAAATAAAGAATATTATAACGTTCAGTACTCATTCTAAATCATAAATTTAAATAGCTTTACCAACTTGAGAAAAAACTGTTACAAAACTTTTTTAGACATAAAATTACGTGGTATGTGTAGAAGAAAAACCAACTGGTTTTTTTTCTTCAAATGTGCATCAAAATGTTCGTCTATACAAACAACAAAAATGACAGAAAGCATAAGGCGCTGTCACCTTAAACAAAAATTTTATACGAAATGCCCATCTTGGGGCCCTGTCCATCTTGGGGCCCACTCCCCTATTTATTAAACGAAAAATTATATTAAATAAGTGAATTTTTTTTAATTAACAAAAAAATTGTTTAAATCAAAATTAAAAAAATTCGCAAAATAAAAGAAAATTGACAATTTTTAAATGAAATTCGAAAAATGTCTAGAAAATTACACAATTGAAAAAATAAATTAAAACATTAAACAATAGAAAATATTAAATTCAAAAATTTTTTTTAAAAATTAAGAAAATTTTAGAATAACTGTTGGAAATAATTGAAAATTGAAAGACTGGATTGAAAATGAAAGAAAATAATTAAAATTTAAAGAAATAATTGAAATTTAAAGAAAGTAATAAAAAAATGAAGAAACATTTAAAAATAGAAATTTGAAAAAATAATTAATAATTGAAAAAAAAATTACAAAAACAAGGGCGAAAGTAGTTGACAAATGAAAACAAAATTCGAAAAATGGATAAATTAATACACAACTAGAAACATTTAAAAATAAAACAATAAAAATTAAATTTCAAGAATTTGAAAAAAAAATTAAGATTTGCTAAAAATATTTGAACAATTGAATTTAAAATTAAAGGAACCTATTAATAATCGAAAAAATGAACCTAATACCTACGGGAATTTAAAAATATTAGGTAATGAAAATAATTAAAAAATGAAGAAAGTAATTTAAATTTGAAGAATGGAATTGAAGAATGTAATTCAAATGTGAAGAATGGAATTGAAGAACGTAATTAAAATTTGTAGAATATAATTGAACAACTATATCTAAAATAAAAGACATTTATTGATGTAAAAAAAAATAATTAATATAAGTCGAGAATTTTTTATTATTATAAAAATAATTGAAAATTTAAAAATTGAATAAAATTTGAGGAAAAGAATGAGAAATTGAGGAAAGAAGAAAATTAAAGAAAATTGTTAAAACGAAAATTTAAAACAATTTTTATGATTGAAAAAATCAATTGAAAAAACCCGAGAGATTTTTAATATTGAAGAGTTAGTTGAAAATCGTACAAATAATTATTGAAAATTAAAGAATGTAATTGAAATTAGAAGAATATAATTAAAAATTGAAAAAGTTATTGATAAAACTAGGGAATTTTTGAATGTAGAAGAAAAAGTTGAAAACTGAAAAATGTAATTAAATTTTTTAAAAAAATCGAGAATTTTAGGATATATTTGGACAATTGAATTAAATATTAATTAAACTTGTTGATAATTGAAAAAAAAAAAATTGACCAAAGGCGGAAATTTTTTAATTATAAAGTAATAATTGAAAATTAAAAAATGGAATGGAAATTTGAAGAAAGTAATAGAGAATTTAAGAAAATAGATGTAGAATTAAACAATTGAATTGAAATTTTAAACAATTTTTATGAATGGAAAAAAGGGTTAAAACCATCCTAGAATTATTAAATATTGTGGAATTAATTGATAATCTATAAAAATAATTGAAAAAAAGAAAATAATTAAAAATTGAGGAAAATAATTAAAATTGTAGAAATAAATTGAAAATTAAAGAATTAAATTAAAACTGTATGGTAATAATTGATAATTGTAGGAAAAATTACAAAATGACGAAAATAATTAAATGTTAGGGGAGAGTCGGATAGCCCCGGACACTTAAGCTTTTTTAGTTATAAATTGTAAAATAATGTTCATAAAACTAATGTTTAAGGTTTTTTATAAGTTTAACATCATTAGTAACACTTTTAAAAAGCAAATTTAAAAAATAAACATATAGGAATTAATAAAATTAAGGAAATATATTACGCTAAAAATGGTTATAAAAAAAAGTGTCGGGTAGCTCCGGACACTCAGAAAATTGTTAATTAAAAATTTTAAAAAGTACTTTTGAAGTAGAATACCTGATTTGTAACTATTATTTATACATTTCCTATACTTTTATTACGGATTAAACACTTCTTCTTAATCTTATATATTTTGCAATTAACCAAATATAAACATTAAAATTTTATTCTGACAGAAACAAGTGACTTCTACTATGTAAATTATATCTGGTAGTATACGACAAAATATGTCCGTGGCTACCCGACGATGATATATTTCAGTAAATTTGCTATAAAAAGAAAGAAACTTTAAATGAACAAACAATATTAACAGATTTCATTGTCTGAAAGTACATTTAGGCATTGCTGAAAAGAAAGAAGATTATATTTGACATTTTGAAGTAAAAATTGTACATTAAATATGGTCTTAAATTCTTAAAAAGTCATTGATTTGAAAGGAGTGAACATGAAAATACGATTTTCTATTAATCCCATTAATGATAATAGACCATATTTTCAAAATTACATTTGATGAACATTTTAAACGATACAAATGTGATTTTAGACTTAGAAAGTAATTGGTTTATTCTATTTCACGTGTGTCCGGGGCTACCCGACTCTCCCCTATTGAAAATAATTGACAATTGATAAAAAATTCGATAAATATCGAGATCAATGGGCGTCAGAAAGAAAATTTTTTAAAGATTAAAGAACAACTATAAAATTAAGGGATAATAATAAATTATCATTTAAAAACTGTAGATAAGTAAAGAAAAACGTGTAGGAAAGAAATCAAAATTGAAGAAATTAACTGGAAATTTTTAGAAATAATGTATTGAAATTTCAACAAAATAATTAATAATTGAAAAGAAGCGAGAATTATTAAATATTGAAAAAAAATAATTAAGAATTAAGGAAAATAAGGAGAATTGACGAAAAAATTAAAAATATAAAAAAATAAATAAATGATTACAGAATTAAATTGAAATTTGAAGAAAATAGTTGATAATTGAAAGAAATATTACAAAATGGCGAATATAATTGAATATTGAAGAAAATAATTGAGAAATGAGGAGAACAATTGACAATGTGGAAAAAAATTTTAAAACTGATGAAAATAATTAAAAAAATTAAAGAATAATTACAAAATTTGAGGAGAATATTTGTAATTTGAAAACTGTTGACAATTATAGAAGAACTATAGATTTATTAGTAATGAAATTAAAATTATTTTAATTGATATTTTTCAATCAAAATTTTAATGAATGTAAATGGGCATATCTCTGAAACATTTAACTTTTAAATAAGAAAAAATATTTTTTTTTTAGCACATTATTGAAACTTTGTCTACATAAACTTCAAGTTCTAAGCTTTCAAATTATGCAAATAGACAGATAAATCTTATTGTCTTTAAAGAGTTATCAACTATTTAAAATTGCAAATAATTTTTAACCTGTAACAAAAAAAAATATTCAACAGGTGGTTGCTTTTAGGATGAAAAACAGTTGAAATGAACTGCATGAGGGCAGGTTATAATTTTAAAAAACGATAAACTTTGTTTAATATTTTCAATATTTATAAGAATAGTAAAATACTAATAATAAAACAATAGGAATAAAATTAAACAAATGTCAAAAATCAACTGAATAAATGTTTTAGTTAACCTTCAGGTTTTAATTAATGACAATTTTTATTTAAAGTATTAGAATCGGCAACTTCGTACTTAACAAATTTTATTCTTATTCAATTTATTTCTCGAAGCACATTCACACGATGTTAAACGATACTCTTAAAAATTTATGCAAGTACTCTTCAAATACTTTTATTTGATTTTCATGGAGTATCACTCGTATTACACTGAAAAAAATAATAATTCCGTGGAACTGTCATAATTATGGGTAGATCTGCCATAATATATTGCTGATATTGGAACAGCAATACTGTATTCGTGTTTCAACCATATGACTGGCGAAACTGACAGTTACATTTTTAGGTTAGGTAGAATTGTCAGTGGCTTTATTGGATATTCATTAATATAGTATTCTAAGTTCTAAAAAAAACTGTTAACCATGAGCATATGTCTAAAATCACTATAGCATCTCTTTCAATGTACGGTCGTTATTAAATTTTGTACACACGTGTTTTCTGTTATTTAAATTAGAATAGTTTTTTTAAAAGACAGGAAGCACACCAATTTAGTATGTCTCAAAATAATTCTAATCATTTGAACCATTCGAAAGCATGGTTTGGGACAAATAAACATTGTTAAAAATTGGGTATTCAAATTGGAATAATTATTTATCTATTTAATAAATAAATGCTAAATCTTTTGGAAATGATCCATCGTATCAAGTATTAATATTTTCAACAAAAGCCAGGTAAAACTTGATTGAAATTATCAAAATATATGCGAGGGACATAAAAGTTAAAGGTTCCAGAGATATGCCCAAATACATTTTTTAAAAAGTAGCTGGTTTATATGGGTGATTTTTCTGAAAGTGCCTCTTTTGACCGGTTTTACGTGTTTTATAAATTAGGAAAAATCTACACAATATTATTTATTGTCAACTTCTTCAGTCAAAATTTAGCCTCTTCTTAGTATTATTAAAAATCCATAAGCAATTTCATTAAGCCGTACCTGCGTACGAGCTAAATTGCATTCATCTCTGAAGCCTTTTTGGAGACACTTCATCTCCGAAGCTTTTTTCACTTTACACAGCTCTGATATAAATTCGGATAAACCAAAATGCATTAATTCTAAAAGTAGTTAGTAAAGGGTAACTTTTGACTATAAAAATCGAAAACAATTAGTAATGAACACATTGTACAAAATTAATCGAAATAAGAAAATGTTCAAAAAAGGCACTTTCAGAAAAATCACCCATATTAAAAACAAAAAATATCTATTATAAGTGCCAAAACTCAGGTGTGGACAGACAAAATAAATGAAGGAACACCGAAAAAAAAATATACTTGGATTGAGAGGAATCCTCTCATTTTGATGCGAATTTTCCTCTCAAAAGTAGAGGATACTCTCAAAACAATGTAAAAACGTGAGAGGATTTCACGAAAGGAATGTTACTCTCTTTAGAAGAATATTTTTTTTCGGTGAATGGTAGAATTTGCGAATTATTAGTAGGTATATAGATTCTTTTAAATATTAGCTAATATTCTCGGATTTTCAAGTATATTCTTATATTTTGCATTCTATTCCAAATATTACCTATTCCTAAGTAAGAAAATAATATTAATTTAAGAATATGCTTCTTACTTTAAGAATATTTTAATCTTAAAAGAGGAATAAATCTTAAATAGGCGGCAAGCATAATTCTTAGAAAAAGAATACCTTTTTTTCAGTGAAAATATTCGATAGCAGCGGGAATTAGATATATATGTGGGTCCGATAAACGCGGCTTTCTCTGAAATTAATTGTCTATTAATTAAAATTTCTGAATATTCAATTATGCTATTTTATAAGTTTACCCATTTGTAATGTTGGTATAATGATATGTTATTTTTAAAAAGTTTTGAAATTAGAATCCGATTACACATGTTATTGCAAAATGCACTTTGTAAGTGATATATTTGCCGATAAAAGGTCGCAAAAAGTGAGTCTAGTTGGACAGATTTATTGCGAAGTACCAAACTCGGTAACGTGTAATGGCACATTCCGCAACCCAGTGTGTAAAATGACTCGACCCTTAATGGTTTAACGAACTTTAGGCACGCACATAAATGTAAAATCATCGTCGATTTATAGGGATGACGAGAAGATAAAACAAATAGTGTTTTATTAAATAGAAGTACACCAAATAAATTTACGTAGTATTTAGTTCCTATATTTTCAACCCGTTTTAAATTAGAAACACATTTTTATAGAATATATATCTAGGTATATATATGTACTTTGATATACTTTTATAGAAATATTTTAATAAATAATAAAGCTTGTACGTAAAAACAGATGAGATCTGTAAAAGATAGAGAAAAATATGGACATTCACGTGGAGAGAGAAATTATCAGAAAAGTCATTTTTAGGATAGATAGAACTATCACATATATATAATACTATACCATGATGAAACGCAGAGTAAACAAAAAAGACGAAAAACCACGAGGATGACAAAGAGCACATTTTCTGTAAACCTTTGTGTCACTAGCAAATCAAACTGCAAGGACCAACAACTATTTCCAGAATTTACTTTATTCCTAGTTTGCATTTCAGGTTCAATTGTATTTTACAACGCCTGTGGTATACAATATGCGTTATTCTAAAATGTACATAATACAATAAATCAATGAAAACACATCTCTTGAATCCAATAATTCAAAAAAATGTTATGATTGTTTTATCCCTGTATTTTTTTTACTGTTTTAAACCATACAAGAATAAAAAGTAGGTCGTGCATTAATAACTGTATTAATAATTAAAGTTAATTAAATATGTTATTAAGCAACTGCTTAACAAAATAGATCAACTGTCCATTAACTTGCAATAAATTTCATACAAGGAATATGTGACACAACTTTCGCATACTCTTTGAATCTATCGTAAGAACTCTTTTGTAATATCTGGTTTTTAGAACACATATCCTAAAAGGGAGAAGCATTGCCTGATGATTTCTGTATCCAATAATTAATCGACGATAAATACACAATTAGCACTTCTGTGTGTAATAACAAAATAAATAAAAGTACTCTCAATTAAAATTTTATTGCAATTTTATACAACTAAAAGTACGATTAATTAAAACACAATTATATATATTTATTATTGTAAATAAATACAAAATAATACATATAAATTTCCGTACATATTTTCTATAGTGAATAATATACAGATTTTGCAATTTTCGTTTGCAAACTGAAAAGAGAAAATGATTATGTTTAAAATAAAAAGAACAGATAAATCTTTTGTGTGCAGTTTCATTTCACCCTTTCAAGAAACAGCTGACTTGACAAAACAACAGAAATAACAGAACATTTGCGCGCAAACTTTCATAGAATTTTCATGCGCGATTTCCATGCTTTGGAGCTTCACTTATAGCAATCTCAACATTTCGTTTTTGAAGCGGAAAGTGTTGATAACCACACTACTATTTGTTTTTTCATCACACAGCATTTAATATATATTCAGGTCAGAAAATATTTTATATTCTGGTTGAAGTATATATTTTCTCGTTACTCATAAATTCAGAATTTTTTCCCGTAAAGTCGTGAAAATTAAGCTCAAATTTTTCAATGCTCTGAAACTTCTGTTCAGATCTCCGGAAGTATAAAAGTGGTTGGAAAAGTATATATATATATATATATATATTGAAAAACGGGATTTTATGGGTTATTTTGTGCATTCTTTGAAATCAAGTTTTTTTTTTAAATTTGTTTTGTAGTTAGTGAAAAAACTCTAGTGTTTTGTTTTGGAACATTTTTGTCTTAGATTTGTTATAAAAGATGAGAAATAAGCATAAAATTTAAATTTTACACTCGGTGCCATAAAAACCTCAAAAAAGTAATATTAATAATTTTACATACTTTTTAAGTTCATTTTAAAACTTTTTCTCTTAAAATAACATAAGAGGTTATATTTAGCCATTGATTTTTCTCATTGTCTTTACATTGTTAAATCTTTCGGAATGTAATAAAAATTTGATTTCAAAGAGTTTGATACAAAACGTCAAATTTGCTTCAAAAGTTGCATTTGTTCTTTTTTTTTATTAGAAAACAAAGTACAAACTACCTGGTTTCACAGCTATTTTTAATCGATTCAATTGAGTTTGATTTAAATTTAAATCGATTGAATTAGGTTTAATTAAAAATGCCAATGAAATTAACAGTCATTAAAAAAGTCGTCAGTATTTGATTATTATAGAATATAAAGAATGTGATTGAAAATGAAATTTATATGGCAATTTGGTAGAAAGAAAAATAGGGTGCTAGCATAGAAACACTTTCTGAAAGATGGGTATATGTATCTCATGCATCGGATCGACAATCAACTAATGGCATGTTTTCTTTTTGGTTCAAGGTCCAATTGTCGCTATTGAGGATCGAGAAGAATGACAAGGCGTCTCAAGTAAGAATTGCGCAAGAATTGGTACGAACGCTGGCCAAAAGCGAAGAAAACACATCGTGGTAAAAAATGGCAGTGATCAAGTAAATTATACTGTTAAAAATATTTTGAAATTCACGAAACTTTTATGTTACAATTTGTATATTAGAATTTTCTACTTAGCGATACAGAAAATAATTTTTGACACGGTGACATAAATTTCTGTCATTATCAACTTGGCGCATGCGTGATATAAACTACGCGCATGCGTATTCCGTATGTGATGATACAATTTCAACAGTGTTATTACAAAATTTTTAGTTTAAAGAATTTAACGTACAAATAAAAAATTAAATAGATAGTTTTAAGAATATAGTTTCTGGATAAATATTAAAATCAAAATATCAAAAAAATAAATAAAAACACAAGAAAAACTTTAAAAAAATAAAAGTTTTATATAAATTGTCTAAAAAACACATATAACCATATGACAAATTAAGTGTTGTGAAAAGTGTTCTTATTCTAAATTAAAACAGAATGTAGTACATAAAATAAATTAGTAAATTAATTTCCAACAATAAAATTAATATCTTGCTAATAAAATAATGCATAATAGTAATTAGTTCTTTGCAAAGCAAAAAGTATTATATTTGTGACAGTTACACGTAATTGAAAGATTGGAATATCAAATTCATGTGAAAATTAATTTATAAAATTGTTTACTTCCATAAAAATGTGGACTTTATTGTCATATGTCTTAAATTTTGTTTTTAATGAGAAACATAACCGGAAAATTTGTAGTGTCTTCAAGTATCTAAATTTTCAATAGCATAGTATTAAATTTTCAAGAACATATGCTATTGGAAATTCAATAACACGAATTATAAAAAACTTCATGTATTTGTTAATGAACCAAAAATTAAATTTAAACATTTTTAATTAAATTAAATTTAAACATTTTTAATTAAATTAAATTTTTTTATTCACAAGAAAATTTAAGGCCATTTTTCTCATTGATTTGAAGTTAAATAACGAATAAAAAGTAAAAAATAGTTGTTATTTTAATAGTAAAATGTAAATTAACAGTAAAACAGCAAGAAACATTAACAAATATAGAATCTAGAAATCTATTCTTTCATGATTTGTAAAGTTTACTTTTAAATTCTATCTAATTAATGAATTTATTACACGAGTTTTACGTTTTGTTGAAGTCTTCTAAATCTTCCTGCAATTAAACTTCGCGAGTGAAAAGTCAATTTAACTTTGATTTAACTGCAACTTTGTTAAACTGAAATTAGAATTTATTACTAAAGTTATTTGTAACTCGCATAAAAGGAAATCGCCTAATTTTACAATATATTTTGTATTTATTTTACTAGAGGAAGACATTTTTAATTATACGTATCTACATTCTTCTTTTGTAATTAAAAATAAATTGGGTAAAAAAGTAATTGGCCCACGTAATTATGTTGCTTATAGATATATTTAGAATTGCGGAATATGCTTTTAAATTAAATTAAATATTCTTCCTAACGAAATGTTTAAATGTTTATATCGCATTATTATTGTCGTTAAAGTTAAAATAAAATTAACAAAAGCATTTATACAGGAAACAAGCTATAGGTGAATGTACCATTTGCAAGTTCGTATCTTTATATTTCATGATTACTTGTTTAACGGGTTCGAGGTCTGACGCACCGGATATTATGTTATAAAAAAATAAAAGAAAAGTGAATAGTGCATTACTCGACCACTAACCACTCACCAAGGTACTTTCACCTACACTACACGACAAGGCTGACCGACAAGAGTCGAAATCCAAACTATCGAAAATCAAATCCTACATCTACTTTTAGACTTTCATCGATAAAAACTCTAAAAGAAGTAATTTATTGATTCAAGAATGTTACCAGAACCTTACAGGGTCATAAAAATCTAAAATGGTTTAACTACTAAACAAGTGTTGCTAAACTTCTAAATTAACAACTTAAAAAACCTTTAATTAACTGCAAGTATTGGTTAACTTTTATAAATCAACTGATTAAACTAATTTTACTTTGTTTCATATAAAAACTTTAATTAACTAGAACAAATTTTTCGTTTTTAAATATAACTGCGAGCTTAGGTTTGATTTAATTTCCATATTCTATTTGATAAATTATTTCTTGGTAAAATATAGCTATAATTTCAATTAAAATTACGATACGTTTTCTCTCTATTAAATCAAACATTGATTTTAAATAATAAAAAAAAAAACGTTGCGCATTTTATAAGTTACAAATTTTTAAATTGATATTAATTTCAACAATATAGGATACATATCGTTAGTAGAGAGGTAAATATGTAGTTAAAAACCAAATTAATTTTCACAAGTTACAAAAAGATTCATCATCCAGAAAAATACGCTTTATGAAAAAATTGTTATGCATGTTTTTTCTTTTGTTTCATTTTGATGTTTGCATTTAGGTTTCTCTTCTTTCAAATTAAAACTAAATTTACATCAAGGATAATTTCAAAAAAATTTTAAAAAATGTAACTGATGTGAAGTATAATTACAATTTTCTCTGAACTTTTTTACTATAGCAAAAATGACGACAGATTTTCTCCAATAAGGTTCCATGAATCCAGTTCGATGCGATGTATGGAACTTTAAAAAAGTCATATTAGTTTGATGGTCAATAATGGCGCCTAAGAATAAAGTTGTAAAATTCTTGGTAATTAAAAATTCGGTTACATTCTCGAGAATATAATCGAGAATATTCTCTTTCCGGAGAATTAGCGAGAATTTTCTATGTTTGAATGAGCTCCACTATTTTGAAACACAAACAATTTATTGAAATAAAAATTGATAAATAACAAAATAATTTTGCAAATTAATTGAAAAAAAAAACAAGGAAAACAATTAAAATTGTCGAAAGTAATTTAAAAAATCAAAGAAATGTTTTAAAATTAAAGAAAATAATTTAAATTTGGGAAAAATACTTGAAAATGTTAGAAATAATTGAAAAAATTAGAATAATGAAAAATTGGAAAAAAATAATTGAAAATTGAAAAAAATGATTGAAATTGAGATAAATAATTAAAAATTTAGAGAATTAATTAAAAAATGATGGAAATTATTAAAAATTTAAGAAAAGAATGAAAAATTAAAATAAATAAATTAAAATTTAAGACCATAATTAAAATTTGAGAAAATAATTGAAAATTTAAAATTAAAAAAAAGAAGAATTTTTAATTTAAGGGCATGTGATGGATTATGACGTCACTGATATAGGCAAAATTTGTCCGCAACTTTTCTCTTAAAATATTTTATATTTTTTTATGAAAATTGGTAGAATTACTTAAAATGTCATTAAAAAGGTCTCTCTGACCCGAATTTGTATAAATTTTGGCCCAAAACTAATTTTGAGAAATTTTCGAAAAATAACAAACTTTTTTAAAAAACAATTTAGAGCCCAAATTTAAACAAACTCGGGTCTGAGAGATCTTTCTAATGACATTTAAAGTAATTCTACCAAGTTTTACGAAAAAATATTCAATATTTTAAAAGAAAAGTTACGGACAAATTTTGCCTATACCAGTGACGTCATAATCCATCACATGCCCTTAAGAGAAATAATTGCAAAAAACAGAATATAGAAACATAAAATACGCAAGAAAATAGAATATATAATTTATTAAAAATTGAATAGAAAAATGAAAGTTTCAGATAAATAATTAAAAACTTTTTGGAAATTATACAAAAGAACGTAAGTAATTGAAAACTGAATGAAATAATTGAAATATCAGATAAATAGTTCAAAATTTGGTAATTATGAAAAAAAAATTGAAAATGACTAAAAATGGAAGAAAATAACGGAAATTTGAGAAAAATACTTGAAAATCTCAGAAAATATTTTTTAAAAATAAGAATAATTAAAAATTGGTGAAAATAATTAAAAAATGATTTTAAATTTTGAGACTTGAAGAAAATAATTGAAATATGATAAAAACAATGATTATTTGAAAAAAATTAATGAAATTTGAAATAAATAACTGAAAAAATTGCAGAGTTTTTTGAAAATTTTTAAAAGATCTGTTTGTCGGTTTCAATGCCTAAATTTATGATCCGTGTAACCTATTTAATAAAATGCTATGAAACAAATAATTAAAATAGAAAAAAATTAAAATTTGAGATATTAATTGAAAAAAATGAGAATAATTAAAAATTGAAAAAGGCTAAAAATAATTGAAACTCAAGGTAATTATTAAAAAAATTTGTAAATTATGAAAACAAATGAAAATAATTAAAAATTGAAGAAAATAATTGAAATTTGAGAAAAAAAATTTTAAATTTTGAAAAATAATTTTACAAAATGAGAATAGTAATAAGGAATTTAGGGTAATTATTTAAAAAATAATAATAATAATTTAAAATTGAAAAAATAAATGAAATATGATGAACATAATTTAAAGTTTTAAAAAATAATTAAAGTATGATGAATAAAATTTCAAACTCTTAAAAATAAGTGAAATATGATGAAAATAATTGAAATTTCAGATAAATAATTGAAATTTTGGAAAATCATGCAAAAAGAATGAAAAAGATTAGAAATTGGAGAAAATAATAGAAAAATCGTTCAAAAAGTTGAAAATTGAAGACAATAATCTATATTTGAGATAATAAATGAAAATTTAGAAAATTGATTGAAAAATAATTTAAAAAATTAAAAGATGGAGAAAATAATTGCAAAATGATAAAAATAAATGAATATTGAACAAAATAATTTAAAATTGAGATATATATTTGAAAGTTCAGTCGATATTAATTCAAAAATAATGAAAATTATTAAAAAGAGAAGATAATCATTGCAAAATGAAAACAATAATGGTAAATTAAAAAAATTAATTTCATTCTGCGATAAATAATATGGAATTTTGCAATAAATAATGAAATTGTTGTATTGTCGAAGAGAAAATAATCAAAATTAAAAAAGTAATTGAAAAAAATGAAAATATTTTAAAATTGCAGAAACTAATTGGAAAATGATAAAATCCGTTGAAAAATGTAGTTTAAGTAATTAAAATCATAAGAGAAAAGAATCATTAAAAATTTCAGAAATTTTTAAATCACTTAAAATTTATTATATTTGAACCGTGGATTAATTAAACTCTTAAATTAATCAATGCAAATTTAAATTAACAGAAATTTGAAGAAATTAAAATTGCTAGGTACAAATTTAAAATTTGAGAATATTTTGAAAAGGTGAAAGATCAAATAAAAATTGAAAACAAAAAAACATCTAGTCATAAACTTTAGGTGTGGACAGAATAAAAGAAACTAGTAAATTATTGTATATATAATTCTTACTTTTAACATTGACATTCAAATCATTGCTAATTATAATGACACTAGAGATTCTATTTTCGTACATTGATTGAGAAAAATTCACTTAATTTGATAAATAAATAAAAAACCTGAATTCCCATAAATTCTCGATTCGAATTTTGGTCAGTTATATTTCCGGTTATATTCTCGTTCTCATTACCGTTTTCCAAGTAATATTATTACTTTTTCGCAACTCTACCTAAGGATAAACTCCCCTTTTCCCACTTGGAGCAAATGCTGGATTAGCTACTGATTTAATAGATTAATTTTAATATTTCTTAATTATGTAATTATGTTAATCTTGTCACAGCCAAAAAGAGAGTAATATTTGACAATTTTACCACATATTAACATACTAACAACAACGTAAAGTAATATTTTTTACAATTTTTCAAATAAATTAATAATATTTATTTTCAACTTTTTTTTAATAGTGCTAGAGAGTTGCAACCTTCATAAAACTTTTTTATAAAAATTAATAATTTCTTTAAAAGTATATATATTTAAAAGCTTAAAAATAGTTTTGCAACCAAAAAAACATTTAAAAATATTTCACTGGATATAGGTTTTTAAAAAATGCATTTTTTTAAAATTGCTTTGCGGTGGATATCTTTTCTTGAAAACAGATCATCTAAAATCAAAAATCAAACAATTTTCTGTTAGTACATTTTCCACCGCAAGGGTATTTCTTGAAAAATGTTATTTTGAGAAAAACGCATTTAAAGTTTTTAGAACGGAGTGTCCAAACTTTTTAAAAACAAGCTATCAAATTCGCTTGAAACTTGTTCCTCTGGAGTTTTTGTGGTCGCTAATTACGAATCAAATATTAGTTTGTGGAAATTAAAAATGTCGGATCCAATATGGAGGAAAATCTTTTTAAAAACTTTTTGATTCACTTCAAACTTGTTATTCGGGGGTTTTTGGGGTCGCTGCTTACGAATCTAACGTCAATTTGTAAGAATTCAAAATGGCGGATCCAATAAGTCAGACAAAATTTTTAAAAACTTTTTGATTCGCTTGAAACTTGTTGCTCGGGGTTTTTGGGGTCTCTGATTAGGAATCTGAAGTCAGGTTTTTTTTCTGTCGAAAACGTCTCTTAGTTATCTAGTTGTCTTTGCCTACGAAGTGTTTTATTTTCTTTTATATTGTCTTGCATTCCGTGAACCTCCCAAATTTTTGACAAACTGCTAAACAGGCAAAGTTAGAAGTAACGTTATTTGTGGACATACACGGCATTGAGTCTATATAGGTTTTTAATTTACATATGGTATGACCAGTTGGATATCAAAAATGTTTATATGACACTTTTACTCTTGCAAGAGCATAATATACAAATTTTCGTTTTCAATATAGGTATGTATAAGAAAATAATAAAAAAAATAATAATATAAGAAATGTTATTAAAAATATAATAAAATTGTTCATAAATCAATGATCATTACTTGAAACAGTTTAATAAATGCAAGATTTTAAATAAATTTAAAGATATGTGTAAAATTGAATGCAAAAAATAACAGGCTATTTTCTTAACATTAAAAATATTTGGCAGAGTCACATGTAAGCTTTGTGATGCCAGAATGGCCATCACATGTCTCGTAAGAACCTAAAACCACTTTTCGCTATTCTCACATACATTTCCTCTCCTATTATAACTCGCTTATGTGTAGGTAAACAGAGACTGGAATTGAGCAAATTAGAGAGGTACGGAAAACCAACTAAGTTTATAAATAAATTACTGAAAATAATTGGTCACATACCCATTAATCAGTCGACACATGTTGCCTTAAACAACTTTTACTCAATCAAACATATGTATATAATATGCAGGTTTCAAAGCCCAATTTTTTTTTCTGATGAAAAAGGGATTTTCATTTTATAGGTATTGACCCAATTCAAAATAGTGATTACATAAGGCTATTTTTAATTAACACAATAAAGTATAATTACAGATTATAATCTCAGATCTCGAAAAACTTGGTCAAGAGCTGTTAATGTCTTGAAAACAGAGTCAAAGTAAAATTCCAATAAGTTCTTGAAATATCCTTCCCAAATCAGTTTGATCGGTTAGCCAAAAGCGATGAAACTAATCCGTTCTTATCCTTCCATCACAGAATGGCTCTTGATCTCAATTTCAACTTGATCACATCGTCCGATAAACTTTAACTGGTGCGGAGCCGTTTCATAGGCTACAAAGATGGTATCGTAAAACTATATTTGGAAGAGTAAGAGTCTATCTAAATATATATATATATATATGCTGCATACTAGCTTATGAAGATATACATATAACAATTAAAGATAAATTATTGTTCGAGGAGTAAAAGTTGAAGCATGCAGAGAATATACAATAGCATTCAAAACGTAACATGTTTGCAATATTTCTTTTGAGTTCAATTCTTTTGGGTTTAAAAAATGCATTAGCTGACCTTTTCTAATGAACAGTATACTTGACAGCGGTTAGTATTCATTTTCAATGGTAGATGGACATTATTAAAAACAGAAAGTTTCTACTTTTCACGAGAGCAATGTATTCAGAGCATACATTATACAAAGTCCCTTATAAATATGTATGTTTTAGATGTAAATAAACATAAATCTACATAAACGATAAGGGTAAAGAATCATTAAGGACTGTTTTGAAGAGTTTTTTCTTGAAAAAAGAAAATATGAAAATATGGCAATTTTCAGATAAACTGCGGTCAGTACGAAAGGAAAGATAGCTGAATCAGCGGATATATATTCTGCTTGGTTAACCGTAAATCGGAGTTTCACCCCTGCAAATCCAGGACTGGATGTAGTCGTCGACGAGTACTATCCTGCGAAAGCAGTATAGGAAGTTCTCGAAAGAACGATAACGCTTAGGCAAAGTCGTTAAGCGAGGATGACCGCACTTCTCCCCTAAAGCGTTAAACCATGTTTCGCGGGATTCGCGGAGAGGTAAAACGATCAAGAACACGGTTTTACAACCGGATATATGCCGCAGCCAAATTTCAAGGTATTGATTTTTAGTAACTAGATGATTATCCTCTAAATAATTATGCTTGAAAATGATATAAGGCACACTTAATATTTTTCTCTAAAACGATTCCCAAGATTTCAAATCGATATCTTCTTTGGTTTATAAGGCTGAAGTAGGGGAGACCAAGGAGGAAAGTAACAAAAATAAATTTTTTGATAATAGAGTTAAAAGTATTTGTCGGATTAGTTCTGTTAACATACTAATCGAAAGCTTAGACTTTTACATGTTAAAAAAATTGGAATTAAAAATTAATATTAATTAGATAGTTCACAGCACTGTAAAAACAAGTGTCTTATTTTAAGACATTTTTGTCCTCACTTTTAAGACGTTTTAAGGTGTCTTAATTTTAAACCAATGAGAAAGCATCTTTCAAAATTATTAACCAATGAAATAGCTTGAAATAACCGTAAGACGCTTTCTTAATGTCTTGTGTCTTAAAATAAGACACTTAGAAGACAGCAGTTTTTGCAGTGCTGACACACAATTTTTATTATAAATAATAACCAAACAACAAAAATAAAATAAAATTTCGCTTTATTCTTAAAAGCAATCTGTTAATTGTTAATCTTAAATTAACAATCGAGATCTTTTTAAAAAAAAATTTTAAAATCCGATTTTTTTAATTTAAATCTGATTTTTTTATATAAATCAAAAATTTCTGTTTTTAAAATATAATCAGTAACATCTTCAAATGTTTATTTGTACAGAGTTTGTTAAAGAAATGAAGAAAATTTAAAAAAAACAAACACAAGAATGAAACAGCGACATAAAAATATATATAAAAAATTAGAAACTCTTTTAAAAAATTAAATTATTTACGGACATTTTTTAAAATTAAAATAATAAATAAGAAGATAATTAAAAAAAGCGGTAAAATTCATATTACTAAAGAGAACAAAATTTAAAAATCAAAAAAATTAGAGAATTATTTTACAAATTAAATAAAAAAGAATGAATACAATTTTGAAAAAGAATTTTTAAAAGAAAATAAATTTTATGAAATAAAAGAACGATCTTAACATGAGAATATTTAGTACAAGATTAAATTTACATAATATAAAATAAAAGTAAAAAAGCTTTCAAAAAAGTAGATAATTGAGAAATTTAAAAAATGAAGAGAAAAGCATCAAATAAATGTTTTCAAAAATTCGTAATTATAAAATAAAAACTAAACAATTTAAAGAGGTTTATCCCAAAAATCGATTTTCTACAGATTCTTAAAAAAATTTAATGACAAGGAATTAAAAAGATATTGAATAGAAATATATATAGGGTAAATGCGGGGGTAGTCGGACACTTAAGGATTCGATCTTAAATAATGATATTTTTCTTAAAATTGAAAAGTATTTTAACATATTGCTTTGCATGAATCGTTAAATGAGTCATCCATGATTAATTTTCATATAAATTTGCTACAAACATGTCAATATTTAATAAAATATAGCTATTTTAATAAAAAATCAGAATATCAGCAGTAGTCGGACACTTGCTTGTAAAGTCGGACACAACTGTATCAGTAGTCGGACATTTTTCTTTTTTAAAATAATAAAATATTTCTTGCTTTTATGTTATAAAATCTATCAAATTCAGTTACAGAAATAATCCTCAGGCAGCACGATTTTAATTTGTAAACCCATGTGGTGAATCTTAAATAAAAAAAGAAAGTTTTTTATGTTTTAAAATTGTATACCTCTCTATGGCATTTTGAAGACAATCTGTCAAGTTCTGTTGTGATCCTTCAGTGAAAAGGAGGAATTCGTATAAAATCAAATTTTAGGTTATTTTTCTTTTGATGCAGAAAATGTTAGAAAGTTAACAAATTTATAGGTTATAAGTAGTTGTTTTTATGGTATTTATTTTTTCAGCATCTAAAATAATACGAGATACAATACAAGTAATATAGTGTCCGACTATACAACAAACACTCTAAAATCTGACAGGTTAAGTCGGACACGTCAATTACGTCAATTATTTGTAAATTTAAAGTCGTTTTAATGTTATTTTCACTTTTAAACATAAAATTAGAGTTTTCATAATCACTTTGTAACATTTTCAAACATAATTACAACCTAAAAAACCTTATTTCGTACTAATAAAAATCTCTACCTCCTTAACGGCTGGAATAACAAATCAGACAAAATGTCAAAACATCGCGGTTGAGTAAATTATTGTTGCATTTTAACTAATTTACAAATCACCAAAGGGCGTTGCAGGTAATTTTTATATTCTATAATTCTGACAAATTTGATAAAATAACTTTGTGAGAAGATTCCGACAGTAAATAATTATTTATTTAACTTCAAAACAGAAAGTGTCCGACTATCGGTACTGTCCGAAATTACCCGCATTTACCCTATATATATATATAGAAATTTATATAGAAATATATAGGAATTCGTCCGATAGAATGAGAACCGCTTGAGGGTATAAGCGCCCTTAAAAGAAGAAAAAATGATAACAAAAATTAAAGAATTAATTAAAACGCAAAAAAGGACTAAAAAAGTACCTAGTGAAACATCAAGAAAATTAAATAAATAAGAAGAAAATGGAGAAATATTCTTTTCCTTAATCTAATAAACTGTAAAAAAAATGGAAAAAGTGCAAAAAAGAATCAAATTTGGTCAGAATCTACTAAAAAATTAGAGTTAATAAAAATAAAATTAAAAAATATATGTATCAAGATAAACAAAAAGTTCACAAAAGAAATTTAAAAATCCTTTCTCTCTAAATCTGAATTAGTGGTTTTCTACTAATGAATTAGCAAAAGTGAGCTACTATTAAAATAGTAAGAATTTTACTAATTTTTAGTAGAAAACTACTAACAATTAGTAGAAAACTACTAAGAATTAGTAGTTTTCTACTATATGAATTAGAGAAAAATGAGCCATGAATTTGACTAATTCATAGTAGAAAACTACTAATTCAGATTTAGAGAGTTAAAAATAAAAAAGTTTAGGCAAATTAAACCAAATTTTTTTTTTAAATATTACACTTACAACAAGTTTAAGAATAAATTTAGAAAACTTAAAGAAAATAAAAATCTCATGAAAGAATAAGTAAGTTTGCAAAAAATCTCGGAAAAAATAGACAAGTTATGAAAATAGTTTTAAGATTTAAAGGCTGTTTATGACTTACTAGCAATTTATATAATTAATTTGGTTTTTGCGGTTCTGCTAGTCAATAACTAAAAATAGAAAAATTCAATTTTTTTAATTTTACGTTTCGAAGACCATGTGTGTCATTATCTTCAGAAACTTTATTTTGGTGTCAATTTGTATTAATTCACAATCAAGAGTAAACAATTGAAAGATTCATAGATTCATAGATTGCTATGAAGAACGGTAACTTTATAGTTATGAAAAATTGTATAAAATATTTAAAATTCCAAAATCTAATTATTTATCAAATTCCACTAATATAGTGATGTATTTTTTAATTTGCTTACTCTTGATTGTAAAATTAATGCAGAATGACACCAATATAAAGTTTCTGAATATAATGACACACATGGTCATCGAAACGTAAAATAAAAAAATTGAATTTTTCCATTTTTAATTATTGACCAGCAGAACCGCAAAAACAAAATTAAGATATGAAAACAAATTGAATAAATTTACAAAAAAATAAGGGTATTTATTTTTTACAATATGGAAATAATTATGAAAATTAATGAAATAGAAAGTTTAGTTATTGTAACAATTAAAATAATCTTATTATAGTTATTATAACAAAATTGTGTAAAATAATATTAAATAATTTGCATAAAAAGAAGAAAATTAAAGAAAATCCTTAAATAAAAAGACAAATACAAAAAAAAAATCAAAAGTAAAAGAAAAAAAAAATCGTAAAATTTCGTAAAAATGAGTGATTATGAAAATCAAAATTATGAATAAGATAAAAGTTAAACAATTTAAAAAATGTAATATCTCTTAGAAATATTATAAGAATATTTTAACCATATATCTGTATATATTAGCGCGATTTTTTAAATTGTATAAAGATTAAAATATTAAAATTAAAATTTTTAAGATTTATCCATAAATTTCCGAGTTTTATTTTTGGTTTGGTATGTTTTACATGCAGTATTAGATATGCGGAGAATTGTAAAGTTTTTTTTTTTAATTAAAACATGATTTTAATACAAATGCCTTAATGATTTAAATCAAGATTAAAATTAAAGTGATTTAAATCAATAACAGTTCTGCTTAAAAGTAGTATTAGTTTTATCGCATTCTTAATAAATGTATATAAAATTATTTTATAATAGAAAAAAAAACAAGAACATACGTCATAATTAATCAAATCTTTTGCACAAGCTATTTTAAACGACTTATATGAATATAGAACCTCTTAATTCTTGTCTAGGTGAAATTTCACTGTTTTCAATCTATAAGAGAAATTTTCCCTAACAAAAATGTTTTTCCCTGACATTTCCCTGACTTCCCTGACACTGTGGCCACTCTGTATAATACATAAGGTGATTCAGAACCTCAAAACTGGATTAAAAAATATGTAAATTGAAATTGAAAGTTCCTTCTCGGTCTCCCCCATGTGTAAAAAAATGTAAAAAATGTACCGACTTTTAACAAACATTCTCTTCTGGAACATGGCCTCAATACACGTTTCTATTTTTTAACAACAAAGAGTATACGAAGCGATATAAATTAAAATTTTTGTTTTAACCAGAGAAATTTCTCTGGTGCAAATACAAAGGACAACCCTATTTTTCGAACTTAATCATTGCATCGAGATTTGTGTATAAGTAATGAGAAAAAAAGATAAGTACCACATTTCTTTGGAAAATTGTTATTTTAGAATTGAACAAATCTTAAAGAAACAGAGACGAACTGTCAAACGTGAAGAATATTTAGTCTCAAAAAGTCGTAATTTAAGAAATATCTCTCGTCTTCTAGAATCTGTCATATTCCAGTCTAAAGATCCAGCTGAGAAAACATTACTGTGTCTTGACAACTTCTCTCCAGCTTAGTTTAAATGAAAATAGAAGTCAGGTTTCACTGAGAAATGTCTGCAGTTAATGATTTATGAGAATCTATAATATTTTTTGTATTCATAAAAAAAAAAGAACGCAAGAATAGTACAGTTTGACATATGGGTTTTAAGGACTTTTTTGTTGAGGATAATGGACCTTAGTTTGCCTAGTGGTAATGACTCGTTAATGTTTGACGCGGCTAACGAGCTTTGCTCCAAGTTTTCCACAAAAAAACTGTTTCCAATTCAATGTGATAGTGCATAAGCGTTTCAAAACAAAGCAAGATATATTGTCGGTTTTCAAATGAGAAACTTGTGTTAATAGTTAGGAAAAAAGAAGCAAAATAAAAAAAGTATTTGTTGAAAACTATAGATACTTGAAAATGCAACTTATTTAATATTCAACTATGTATCCAAAAACTCTTATGAAAGTTTAGTTTACGATCGCCACTGAATTTATCGTCAAAAAGTGAGAGGAAAATTATGAAAATAAGTATAAATCATTTTATATTGTTTATATTATTGGCATTTTCTCGGTAAGAATTTAGCTTTGATGACAGACAACCAGGAAACGTAGTAATTCTTAGAATATGACAGACAAAAATCGGCTGTCAAGTCTTCAAATGTATCTTATCCTGAATAGTGAAACCGACATTTTACTTCTAGAGATGAAAAATTGCTGGCAGAGACCCGTGATGCACGGAAAGAGAACCTTCTGATTTAATAACCGTTTGTCACAGCGACGTTCTAAAATACTATTTTTTTATGCTAATAAATGTTTGTTATAATTTTTAATTTTAAAAACTAATGAAAGAATTACTAACCAAATTATTTTTAATATTAATAATTACACAGAAAAAATGAGTTAGCTGCCGGGGCTAAAATTATTTTTCATCTTAATAACTACACGGAAAAAATGAGTTATAACTGACATAGCTAAATATTAGCTAAGACATTTGCTACGCCAACTAAAAGTTATCTGTGGTTCCTAATAATTTTGGATATCATTTTTGGAGTGAGTTTTCACTCTTCATGGAGTAAAGTATCACTAAAAAAATTTAGAGGGAATATCTATGTTTATCTATGGTATCCTGCTGTTAGCTTCCACAGCGAACTTTCAGCTGACGTAGCTATTGTTTGCCTGTGGTGACAAAATAAGTGTCTGATAAATTTTGTTAGCAGCAGCGGCTAACTCACTTTTTACCGTGTATGACCTCAAATTAGAATTTGAATTAATTTCATTAAAATAACTTCTATTACTAACTAATTTCTTTCAATCCGAATACTTATAACTAAACAATAATATAAATTGAAGTAGAGAAAACATCTTTTTGTGTATAGAGATTTTATTATTCTCTATACACTTTTTTGTAGATTTTGTGAATTCTTAAAAAAAAAACCGACAGGAACAAAACTTTGCCACAACTCTCTTAAACTAATTTTTTATCGCAGAATGTCCCGTTAATAAAGTTTACAAGGCTCTGTGAAAAGTTGAATCCTCTTAGCAAATGTGGAACCCTTCGTTTTTTAAGGGAAAACTACTCTCATTAAAAATGAAAAAAGCTAAACCTTTTCTCATAGAAAAAACTAGTTATATTTGCCGCATGCAGTTTTCTGTCGATCGAAATTCTTATAATGTTATATCTAGATCATTTTTAAACCAAGCCCAAGACGATACTTATATAGACGAGAGACTATCAATTTTTAGGGTTCCGTACACCTTCGGTGTTCGACGAAGTCCTTAATGTAGACTTAGAGCAAAAAAAAACCATTCCCCCCCTCCCTAGAGACTAAACTATTTGACCAAGAGGGCTGAAATTTGGTACACATATGTATTTTTACGTGTAGATTATAGGAAAAATATAGAGAAGATGATTCACGTTGATGCTCATATATAGCCAGAGATAGGAACTTTGTGCTTTTTTAATAGGTCGAATTATGCTAAAATAAAATGCCTAATTGTGCTGAAATTATGCTTTTATTGGCTAGCATATGTGCTTTAAATGTGCTACTTAATTTTAAGGCAATTTGCTTGTTTCAACCAAAATTATGTACGGAAGGTTAGTAGTTATTGAAATTTTAACACTCCAGTTTATTTATATATAGAAAAATTGATTTCTTTTTAGTCTAAATTATACTTTGAGGTATTAAAATTATTTTTTCGATAATACTCGACGTTTCTGTCTAGTAGGGTGGTTCAAAAAATGAAAAATTTGAAATATGGTTTGAAGGTGCTCGAGAGTTGACTACAAATAAAAAAAAGAAATTTACCCCTATTTTTTTTATTTTGATCCAACAATATTGAGTGGTACCGTCACTTTTTCTTATAAGAAATACAAGGAAAAATTGTACTTCTTTAAGAAAATTGCGAAATATTGTTCTTAATTTTATCGAAAAAGGTTCAGAAGTTTATGAGACCTCGACAAATGTTCAAAATTGAAGAAACTGTCGATTATTACAGGGTGTCTACTAATCGGGAAAACCGGGAAATAACTGGGAATTTAAATTGACCAGGAAAAACCGGGAATTAACCGGGAATTTTTTTCTGGGATAATAAATTCTTTTCAATTTTCAATTATTTTCTTCAATTTACAATTATTTTCTACAATTCTCAATTATTTTCTTCCTTTTGGAATTATTTTCATTAACTTAAAATTATTTCTTCATTTCTCAATTATTTTCTTCGATTTTCTACTATTTTCTTCAACTGCCAATTATTTTCTTGAATTTTCAATTATTTTCATCAATTTCTAATTAATTTATTTAATTCTGAAATATTTTCTACGACTTTGAATTATTTTAATCAATTTTTAATTATTTTCTTCAACTATAAATTATTTTTTTTAATTGCCAATTATTTGACTCAATTTTCAATTATTTTCTTCAATTTTTAATTATTTTCTTCAGATCTTATTCAGATTTTATTGTGTTAATAAATAAATAAATAAATAAATCTCAACCATTTCCTTCAATTTTTAATTATTTAATTTAATATTCAATAATTCTCGACTTTTTTCTACTATTTTTTTCAATTATCATTTATTTATTTCACATCTCAATAACTCCTCCATTTTTCAATTATTTTCTTCTATAATCAATAATTCTCGGCTTCTTTCAATATTTTTTTTTCAATTATCAAATATGTTCTCGAAACTTGAATTCAATTCATCAATTATTATTCAACGATTTTCATAAAATCACATTTTCTTCAATTCCAAATTATTTTCTACAATTTTTAATTAATTTCTTCAAATTACAATTACATTCTTCATTTTTTATTGTTTTTTTTCAAATTCTATAATTCCTGGGTTGTTCAATATCTTTTTTCTTTAATTCTCAATTATAATTTTCGACATTCAATTCCATTCTTTAATTTTCAATTTTTTTTTAATATTCAATAACTTAAGGCTTTTAACAATGATTTTTTTTAAATTCTCAATTATTTTCTTCAAATTCCAATTTTTTTCTTAAATTTCAAATATTTTCTTCAATTACCAATTATTTTTTCATATTTCTTTCAGTTTCTCAATTTCTTTCAATTTTCAATGTCTTCTCAATTTTCTTCAATATTTAACAATTCTCAGCTTTTTTAAATTATTTTTTTCTTTCAATTTTTATTTAAATTGGTAATTTTAAAATTATTTTCATCAAGTCGCAATTATTTTCGTCGATTTCTAGATTTTTCTGTTATTTTCAAATATAGTCTTTAATTCTTAAGTACTTTCTTCAATTTTCAATTATTTTCTTTAATTTTTAATTATTTTGTTCAATTTTTAATTGTTTGTTTCAATATTCAGTAATCTCGACTTTTTTCAATTATTTTTTTTTCAATTATCAGTTATTTTTTTCAATTCTCAATTAATTTCTTTAAATAACAATTCTATTCTTCAATATTAAATAATTCCTGTCATTTTCCATTTTTTTTTTTAATTATAAATTATTTTCTTCTTTTTTCAATTCAATTGTTCAGTAATTTTCTTTAATTCTCAATTATTGTATTCGAATTTCAATTTTATTTCTCAATTTTCGATTTTTTTTTTATTATTCAATAATTCTGTGTTTTTCTGATTTAAATTCGATTATTTTATTTTTTTGGATTTTCTATCTAGTTGACCAATTTTCAATTATATTCTTTGAATTTAATAACTATTGTTCAATTTTTTCAATTATTGTTCAATTGTAGATTAATATTTACTTTTTTTTTTAAATTTTGTTTCTAATTGTCAAATATCTTTGTCATTGTTCAATTATTTCTTTCCATTATTAATTATTTATTTTCATTATTAATTGTTTCTCTTAATTCTTTATTATTATTGTTTGTAAAGTTTAATATTTAATTCTTCAATTCTCAATTATTTTCTTTGAATTTCAATTATTTTCTTCAATTATCAACTGTTATATTCAATTTTTGTAGCCATTTGTAGGTCTATTTATACTTAAAATAAATTTTAAGTTAACAAGAGAAAAAACCGGGAAAAATAGCAACAAAAACCGGGAAATGACCGGGAATTTTTTGGGACGAAATTAGTAGACACCCTGTATTATTATTTTTTTTGCAAATAAACACTCTCTAGGAGTGCCTTAAAGAACGAATAAACACAACTTCAGCATTTATAAGTAAATAGGTTTAAAATATTATTTTCTTATGTCATTTTTTTTATAATTTTTTTTACTTAACAAAATACAAGGCTTTGCTACATTTTTAAATTCATTTTTAATTGTTTAAACAATAGTTATCATATTTTTTACTTTAATTAAATAGGTATTTTAAAAGCTTACAACTTTTTAAATAGCGAAGGGAAAAACAGTTTAGGTAATTGATTTAATTTAATTGATTGTTTAAACTCAAATTTTTATTAAATTCAGCTAGAATTATCTAGTCTTTTGTAATTTTCATTAAAGAACTAAAAAAAAGTTATTGATTCATAATTCGCAATCTATATTCCATTGTTTAAACAATTTATTTTTCTTATATTTTCGAATTTAAATCATTTTTTTAATAGCTGGCGATTCTTTAGTAACGATTGACAGAAAATTTTTTGATGAAATTTTTTGTTTATTTGTTTAAACAATTTGAAATGTTTAAAATAAAATTTTATTTAATTCTCCTAGAAGCATTTCGTTTTTCGCTTTCTTCATTAAAGAAATACCAAAAAATTTTTCTTCTGCAATTTTCAAGACTTTTTAATTATTTAGACAATTTATATTTGTGTAAACAATTTATTTTTCTCATATTTTTGTATCGAAACCGACAAATCGCAAGAATGAGATAGAAAAGGCAGACATATTTATGTATTTATGTCTATCTTTTATGCGAATCTGCTTCAAAACATAAACAACGGAAATTTCCTGAAATTTTTATATGACTATTTCGTTAATAATCAATATAAATTTATACGAATTGTGCTAAATATGTGCTGAATATATGCTGAAAATCGCTAATTATGCGGCACAATTACCCGAACAAAATTATGCTGCTTAAATGACAAAATTGTGCTTTTTTGTGCTGATTTAATTTAAAGAAATTTCTATTTAAAAACATGTTTTATATGCTTTTTAGACGTTTTATAACATTTAAAATTTTTCGAGCAAAATTGTGCTGATATGCTAAAGCACAAAGTTCCTATCTCTATATATAGCGTTGTCAAGGAAATAACAACTATTTTTTTGCAAAAAAGCATAAAAATGGACCATTCCCCCCGCCCTTAACTTCTAAACTATTTGACAAAGGCAGTGGAAAAGTATACTGATGTATTTCTAATTGTAAGTGTACATTACACGAAATATATACAGAACATGATTTGGATTGATGACCATAGCGTTGTCAAGAACAAACTGCAAATTTTCGAAAAAAAAAGAAATGTTTTTTTCCTCTAACTTTGCCATTATTTGAGCTAGAGGGATAAAATTTGGTATACTTGTGTATTTTAATATTTTTACATGCAAACTATAAAAAATATGATTTTTGGAATTGAAACTGAATCTTATGCAGTTTAAAAATAGTATATTGTGCACCAAGAGCAGAAAGGAGGTGTTTTCCGACGAGTGCGAAATTTGCTGCCCGAGCGAAGCGAGCGCAGCAATTTGCACGAAGACGGAAAATCTTCTTTCGCTCGAGGTCCACACGCTATTTTGTGCAACACCTGTTCAGGTAAAGCACTAATTAATAATTGCGCGGGTACCTACCAGACGGAAAAGTGTGCAGAAAAGTGCACTTTTCTGCACAGTATGCAGCAAAGTATACATTGTTGCTATGTGCAGCAATTACCTATTTTGCGTCTATTTTTCAGGTAAGATAAATGGTACTTTTCTTACAGGTGTTGCACAAAATATATTGTACGTTCATAAAAGTTCATTTTCATTCTAATACCAAAATAGATATTTTTCATAATTTGTACGTAAAAATACATAAATGTACTAAATGTACCCTCTAGCTCAATGTCAAAGTTAAGACAAAAAAACTTTTCTTTAAAAATTTTGTTTTTTTCTTTGATAACGTTATGATTATCTATCTATATCATGTTATCGATTATTTTTCTGTAATCTATAAGTGAAAAAAAAATTTCTCAGTGTATTAACTAATGTATGTTTCAAACTTTTAACTAGTGACTATTGTTGTTTGTTTGTTTTTAAATATTTTGACCACTTATTTATAATAAAAATTTTAGCCTAATATGAGGTTGACAAATTTGCTCAACAAAATGTCGCTATGATTTTTTGTACACATTTTCAACGTTAATTTTCTCTGTTTTTAAAGGTATACTAAATTATATAAATCACCATTTCTTACATATTTTTTATCGTTCTTTCAGAACCTGTTATCAAAATTTAAAAAAAAAGTTTTCAAAAAGTTATGGACTCTTTTTTGAAAAAAAATGTGAAATTATGATAATTTTGTTTTAAAATGTTTTTTTTTTCAAATTTTCAATAATCGGAAAAATGTTTTAACTTCAAATATCGCGTCTATAATATTCAAGTTTAAAAATGCCGAACCGCAATTTTAAAAATATCAAGATGGCGAATCGAAAATGGCGTTGAGCACGGTAAAAAAAGTTCTTATGAGTTATCAAAAGTATTCACTGTAATAGGTAAACTTATAGCTAGAATGGAGCCATGGATAATCCAAATTCGCTACAATAGTGAAAATGACATTTCTTAAGATATTTAACTATATTATAGATGCATTATGAATAGGGTATAAATTCGATATGTCTGAAATAGTGATATTGAGAATCATCGTAATAGTTATTATCAACATATAACTGAAGTAAGATGCATATATAATTATGATGAAAATCTAAGATTTGAGAACTTAAAAAAACCTATTAAACGAGAGTCATAATATTAAGAATGCTGATTGACGAATTGACATTCTGAATATAGTTTTGAATAGAAGTTTGCTTTAATAAGTGATTTCCAAATAATAAAATATTTATTGTTTCTATTTTGCCAGTTATGAATCGTATTCAAAATTTTGGGGTTAGATTGTCATATATATATATTTCAAACATAAATCAGAAATTTTTAACATCTGAACTTCTTAAATAAATTACGTGATCCGGTATAAATATTTTAATACTTTTATATAACTTGAAAAAATATATATTAATATATTATTTTCGTCAGAGATGTACTTATTATACCGTCCGACAAATTGTAACTTTTTTTTGCACTTATGATAACGAATCAAGGTTTTTCGGAAAGTAGAGAAAGATTCTTGCCACTGTGCTAGATCAATTCATTTACGGTTTTTAGGAGCAACAACAACCCTCAAATCGAAAGTTATAAAGTATATTTTTAAAAATCAAGAAAAATGATCGATTTAAAAGAGGTTATGTATTTCTCCAAATTCCATTTAATTCAATTAGATTTTACAAATGCATCTCACATTTTTCCTCTGATAATGTACCAACAATAAACTAAGTAAGAATATTATAAATTAAATCTTAATAGACTTGTATAAATAAAAAGAAATTTAGCAATTAATATACTGCTCCCACACGCGACTGTCTGATAAAGACTAAACCGTCTAAACCACTTGACAATATTAACAAAACATTGGATGGACAAAGATTATTGTAACCAACAATAGTGGAAATAAATTAATCTTGAAATATCAGGATTAAATGTTTTTATATTAGAAAATTGGATATATCGAATCATAGCTTTTTATCTTGTTTGTGAAGTAAGCTAAAAGTGAATACGCACTGATATTCAATATCACTGTTTTAGGTATTTGATGTATATATACCGAAAAATAGTATGACTATTTCATGAATGAGTATTGCCTTTTTATAAATTGTTCATTTGTACTTTAAAGATAATAAATCTGTATTTACCATAAACAATATTCAATTTAGTTAAGGAAGCAAAAATACAAATAAGCATATGTCAAATTAAACATTGGTTTAAACTGAATAAACGATTTGAGCAATCTAGCGAGTTGAATTTCTTAATTTAATTATATTAATAATTTTTTGTATCCACGTTCATACATTTTTTACCGTGAGAGAATTTTTTTTTTCAATATATGAGCACCCAGTGTACGCTTCATTAAATTTTTTTTTTATTTTCATGACTCTAAGTGTCTAAATGTTCTTTTGGCTCTTTCATCACGAACCTGAAGTCAGATTTTAAAAATTCAAAATGGCGGATCCAATATGGCAGACGATATGTTAAAAATCGATCGGATTTGTTTGAAAATTGTTACTCGGGGGTTTTTGGGGTCGTTGATCACGAATCTGAAGTCAAAATTTAAAAATTCAAAATGGCGGATCCAATATGGCGAACGATATTTTAAAAATCTGTCGGATTTATTTGAAACTTGTTACCCGGGGGTTTTTGGGATTACTGATCACGAATTAGACGTAAAATTTTAAAAATCCAAAATAGCGGAGGATGTTTTATAAAATTGAACGGATTTGATTGAAACTTCCTTCTTAGGAGTTTTTGCAGTCGCTGATCACGAATCTAATGTAAAATTTAAAAAATTCAAAAAGCCGGATCCAAAATGACAAACGATAGTTTGAAATTCGATTTGATTTAATTGAAACTTGTTACTCTCGGGGGTTTTCGGGTTCGCTGATCACCACTCTGATGACAAATTACCAAAATTTTTAATGACAAATCCAATGTGGCTGATGTTTTGAAAATCAGTCAGATTTTTTTGAAACCATCTGATTAACTATTTCACGTCTTTTATCCATTAAAACTATTTTAATGTTCCCCGATTCAAACCACGAGGAGGTGTGCGTAAAGTGAAGTAACATTAGATTCGTGATCAGCGACCCTAATTTTTGAAATTTGACTTCAGATTCGTGATTAGAGAGCCAAAAAAACATTTAGACACTCAGTGTCATGAAAATAAAAAATTGTTTTAATGAAGTTTACACTGGGTGCTCATATATTGAAAAAAAAAATTTTCTCGACGCCATTTTGGATTCGCGATCTTGATATTTTTAAAAGTACGGTTCGTCATTTTCAACCTTGAATATTACGCACGCGATATTTGAAGTTAAAACATTTGTCCGATTATTGAAAATATGAAGAAAAAAAAATAATTTTTAAAACAAAATTGTCAAAATTTCACATTTTTTTCAAAAAAGAGTCCATAACTTTTGAATTTTTTTTTTAAATTGTCAGAAATGGTGATTCATATAATTTTGTATACCCCCAAAAACAGAGAAAATTATGTTGAAAATGTGTACAAAAAAGTGTCCGTCCCGTCCTAAAAGGGTTAATCTGCAAAAATATTGTTAATATTCTGGAAACGAAAACTATTTGAAAACTGTCTCGCCAAAGGCAGTTAATAACTAATTTTACTAATCTTCTTACAAGAAAGTTGAGATGAAATTTAAGAATGAAAAAATAGGGCATATAGATAATTTAGAGGTAGAGTTGTAAAAAATGACATAACACACTGTAGTTTATGGGATTCTAGAGTCTAAACTCAAGCAATGTTTCTTGATAAACAATTCCGTACCTCGGAGTCTCGTAAAGGTATAAAGTCAAGATTTATCCAGTTTCTTGAATGTCGACATATGAAAGATTAAAGGCATCGTTTTTGGTCGACAAAGAGAGAAAGAGGAAGGGGATTGAAAGAAGGAAAAGAGGGGGGGTTGGGGGCAACATCTGACGTACCTGACGGCGCATCTAACATCGTACAGAAATAGTAGCGTGAACAAGCGTCAACGCTCTTTCGATGTGACGGACTCCAAAGGCCTATACTCTATAGCTCTATACTCTATATTCTATACTCCATAGTATGCCTAGTGTACTGTAACGTTGGCCAGCAGAGCCCGACTTGGGGATAATTATAAACGGCTAGCATTCAGCAAGCCGAAGCGGGTGCCACCCCGACAATGCCGCAGAATTCATTTCGCCTATCGCAATCGTGTGGTGCACTGCCGCGGTACGATAGATCATTTGTGCCTCTGTCTTTGTCGTATGGCCATTGTTCGCCACGCGATTGTCAAGTAAGATTCTGCTGTCCCGATAGCGTCGCTGACACATCCGAAATGTAAAATTCACTTAAGCTTTTGTCAAAAGTCCTTTTTCATGAAATTTCAACAACGAAAGAAAATTAGTTTTTTGTTTAAAAAAGCGATTTCACTGACTAAGCAATAAGGAAATAGTACACTGAGAAGAGTAAGCTGTTGCGTCAAAAAATTTTATATATCGCGTCTAGTAGGCGTCATCTAATCTCTCGTTGCGGAAATCGCAGTTTGAAAATCTATGAAGCTCTTGCATTTGTACTATTAAAGTTCTTGAGCAGAAAAACTTAGAAGCGTTAAAAGCATGAAATTTATTTATTTAAAAATTAACGGGCTTACAAAAAAAATAATGATGCCCTTTTGTACTTTAAGTACTATAATAAGAATTGTATACAATGTAACGGAAAACAAAAATTGCTTAAATAGCTAGATGACATTATCATTGTTGGAGAAGAGATCTCTACGCAGCTCCGCAATAAACGAACCTAAGGTTAAGAACGTCTTCTTAAGGATTTTACAGGAGCATATAAACCAATTTTCATGAGTAATTTCGAACACTTGACATAGCCATTAAGAATTTTATATAAAAACAAAAGATCCGCAAAAACAAAGGAAGAAATTTTCGGAATATTAAATTGAGCACGCAAGTCAGAGTAATCACGATTGAATCTGCAACCTACTATACCCAATTGTCTAGCTGTGAAACGCAAATATTTATTTTGAATTCTTTCCAATCTTAAAAGATCGCAATCAGTGTTAGGCATCCAAATGATATGATTACTGACCAAGATAGATCTGACAAATGACAAATACAGTGACCTTAGAGTGGATAGGTTCGAAAAAAGTGACGCATTTCTCTTTACCAAGCTGAGAGATCTCTTGCTTACAACCTCCGAAATATGGTCACCAAAATCAAGGTCTTGACTAAGTTTTATACCAAGATCACGAATTTCAGACACCCTTCGTACATCACTGCTGCCAACTTGATAATTGAGAAAAATTATGTTCTCTTTTTTCTTGGAAAAGGTAATTATGAAACATCTGCTAATATTCAAAAATAGTTGATTGTTTATAGACCAATCATGTAATCTAGAAAGATCGGCTTGAATTTCAAGACAGACCTGAATAGAATGTATTATCTTATAAACCTTGAGGTCATCCGAATATAACGAAATAAAGCAATGTATAAAAATTGATTTAACGACAAACAGTAAGAAAATGAGGAGACTAAGATTCGAACCCTGCGGCACTCCCGAAGTTGACAAAAGAAACTTCTGAGTAATTGTAACTAACTCAACCTGATAAAAATCTATCAGTCAAATAATTCGGAAACCCATTCAGTGAAATGTTCAGAAAAACCCAGGGTTCTCAGTTTTGAAACAAGAATATGGTGATTGACGTTATCAAAAGCTTTACAGAAATCAGTATATATATTGCGTCCATCTGAAGGTCATTCTCTAAGCTATGTCGTACATATTCAGAAAAAATACACAAATTTGTCATTAAAGATCTACCCTTCAAGAAACCATGCTACTCAGAGATAATCAGGTTAACTGCATAATCAAAAATTACATCATAAACCATGCCCGAGTCGAACTATTCGACCTGATTTCCTTCTGCTTAATAAAATTTAATTCTAATCTACAACTTCCAAATACTTTTCCTCCTGCCTAAAAACTTGATAACTCTAATCACTTCTTCTTTAGTTCTAACTAACTCTTCGGATAGATTCGAGAATTTTCGTTTATTCTCGTGTCCTAGACAATCATGGCTGCCGTCTTCGTCAAATTCTTGGCGTCATTATAACATTATCTAAAGTTTTGTTGTTTTGTATTTAAAATTGTAATTCCTATAGATTAAAAAAATAATAATTGATTTCATGTGTTAAGAAACATACATATAAAAAAGTGCTAGAACTGTCGTAAACATTGTGAAATGTGTGTCGCATTATTACATTTTTTTTCGTGTAGAACTAAATTGTGTTTTTAAAAGATATTACGAAGTGATGTTAAGTGCTCGCAGTTTTAAATGTTCTAAAATACATAATAAACATGTATTATTTTAAAATGATTTACTTTTATTATTTAAATATTTCATTTTAATAATATATTACTTGCATCATACTTAGAAAATCTTTAGCAGGCAAGAACGTGTTTAGAACTTAATACTAAGCAGAATGTAATCAGGTTTTAGTTCCTTCCGAGATTCCTCCTGCTTTCTTCCTTTTACCATCTGATTTGGCCAATAACTCGAGGTTTAAGGAGCAAATCAGGGTTTACTTACAATACAAATACAACCTTAGTTAATACTTTTACCTCCTTCATAAGAAGAGCTTTTCAGGAGGAAACCAGGTTCGAACGTATGACTCGGGCAAGCTCTCGAAGATTGGAAATGTCTTTTTTACTATCACTTTTATGAATAGGTACAACAATTCCCTTTTTCTAGTCATACACTGAAAAAAATATTTCCGTGGAACTGCAATAATTATGGGCAGATTGACAATATTTTATTGCTGTTTTGGGAACTGCCATACGTATTTGTGTTTTAGCCATACGACTGTGTGATGCAGTACTTGATATTTGTAAAACCGCGAGTGACATTGTAAGCCTAGGTAAAATCGACAGTGGCAGACCGATGCATTATGTCAAACTCCTACATAACTTGTCAACCATAGTCAAATTTCTAATCTGATCACAGTATTTTTTTCAGTGTAGGGGAAAATTCTATCAATCAGAGATTTATTAAACAATAGAAATAAAGGGTCGACGAAAGCTGAGCAAGAAGATTTCATAATGCTCGCAGGAATATCATCAGGACCTGCTCATTTAGAAATGCCAAGGCTTTTTAATCTATGTAAAACACTTTCTTCACTCAAGGTAAAATCATTCAAATAAAAGTTATCATGTGAGTGGGTATTCGAAATATTCGAATTCGGCACTACAGTTGAGTAAACAGATTTATATATTCCTCCAAAAAATTTTTGGATTATTTTTTAAAGTTTGTTCCATGCGTGCAATATAGTTGGGTACCTCTGAACAAAAAAAAACCATTCTCGCGTTATACACCTAAAAACTCCTCTCTGACGTCGGTTGTCTAAAACAACCACTGTTAAAATGAATGTCAAAAAAGCACACTTTGTTTTTTCAATTTTTCCAGGAAACCAATTTCTAAAGTTTCAGAAACTTTAAAAATTCAAAATCTCAATACAATATTGTATAGATTGGTGCATATATAAGTTAGTCTTTTTCAAATGTTGTTTTGATTTTAATGGAAACATTTTGACATTTCATTTAACCGAAAAAACAGAGTGGTTGTTTTAGACGACCAACGTCAGAGAGGAGTTTTTAGGCGTATAACGCGAGAGTGGTTTTTTTTCTAGGAGGTACCGAGGTGTTATAACACCTTTTAGAAATTAATTTACATTCCGAACGTAGATATGAAAAATAATTATAATCATTGGGACTGCGAGATCTTTTAAAATTCAGGTGGCTGATTTTTTCAAGCAAATTAGATGTTTTAGTTCATTGCTAATCCATGGCGGATTAGTTAAGTTAGGTATTAATTTAATTGGAACAAAAAAGTCAAATGCTGTGTTAACATGTGTATAAAATTTAGCTACTTTATTTACCAGATTTCAGTAAACTAGTTACTTTATAGTGAAGCTTTTATAGCTGTATTAAGCACTGCAATAACTGATGTCTTCTAAGTGTCTTATTTTAAGACATTTTGATGTCTTTTTTGTATCTAAGACGCAAAAAATGTCTCATTTTAAGACATTAATTGCGTCTTAGACACCAAAATGTCTTAAAATAAGACACTTAGAAGACGGAAGTTTTTGCAGTGAGTAACTCTGCAAAAACTGCTGTCTTCTAAATGTCTTAATTTATGACATTTTGGTGTCTTTTTTGTATCTAAGACACAAAGAGAGTCTCATTGTCTCATTGTGACAAGGATCCTAAGGCCCATCTTATGATACGATTGTAACGTAGAAGTATGAGCCTAAGTGGAGCCTAGGATAAGTAATTTGGTAATGGTACACATCATTACCCAAATAACATCTTGGTACAAAGGTACGTATTGATAATGTATAGTCACCATAAAGGTGCTTCTACAATAGCGAATCTCATAATGACGAATGGTCAATACCGAGTCTCAAACCGTCTGTAAAATAATTTGATTTTTGATACGAGTGTGATAAAAAATACTTTAAACAGTGAGCAAAATGTTTACAACGGTTAGCAAAAACTTATTTTACCATACATGCATAAAAAATTAATGCTAGACTAAAAATCCATTTCTGTCACTGCTAGACGGGATACAAATTGATGTATATATACCAGAAGTTAAAAAAATTTCGAGAAGAGAATCAAACTGTCATGCAGGTAAATAATCTGTAATCTGTGAATCCTATTGGCTATAAATAACTGATATAGTGACATGAACAGTACGTTTTTTTACGCAAAGAACAATACGCTTCCATTTAATTGAGTTCCCTTTTAAGTAAACTTCGATATATATTATTTGAAGCGTTGCACATATTTTTGTATCTGTCTTATCCTGTTAGCTAAGAAAATACGTCAGATTAATGAAAGTAACTTCTTCAGCATAAAGATAAACTAACTAACCAATCAAAGGCTTTAATAGTCAAAAATGTTTGTAAACGTCCCACAAGTACATAATACACTATTACACAATGATGTTTCATTATTGGCGTCACCTAGCATTTTGTGGTTACAGTTGTGGTCAAAGAGTAGGGAAAGTGACACGAGTCGAATTCTACAAGTCAGTGGAAAATAAACAAAACAAGTTAAGGCTCTCTATGTTTTGAAATGACAGCATCTAAAAAAACATCTAACACTTGAACAGTCAAAATAATACGCACTGCCCTGCCTTAATTGTCACGTTTTTTTTTTTCCAAATAATTGGAGTTCTGGTGTATCTATCCTAAAACCTTCAGACCAAAGCTGTTTCTCTAAACTTATCTAAAATGAAACGAATTATCAACAAATTTGAAACATTGTCATTTAGAAATCGACTTGCTAGATATTAAAAATCTTTTCTGTGGCTAAGAAAAAGAGAATGTTGTAGAATTTTTGAATAAACAGAATTAAGAAGGTACTGAAAAGTCGATTCTTTGACACTTTTTTGGCTCAGTTCTTTAGAGTAACTTAAAGCTATTTGATCTATGCCCGAAGCTAAACACCTATTAACCTTTAACAACCTCAGAATTTGAGAGCGGCGCCTATTATATCGCAGATCAGAAATCTTGCGACGGACGATGCGGAAACGATAGAATGGACTGAAAGAGGCATGAGGGGTTGCAAACAAGTACATATAGTAATACAAAATATATACTATCCACGGACCGCTCCAGCTGCCAGGTTTATTTCGAGCCTCAAATGTCTACACGACCAATGTAGCGTGCAGGAACTGCACTAGGCGACTAGAGAACACACGACGTTCTTTATCCAAGTCTCTAGTCCCATTGCCAGTCACAGTCCCAGTCTGGACTTGATAAATAAAAGCTTTCACTGGAATAGCTTTTTTTCTTTTACACACGCGACATTCACCTTGCATGAGACGAGAGACGAAGTGTTCAATCAAAAAGTTTACTGTACAAATAGTTTTTCAAGTAGAATAGTGCCTTAAAAACTATTTTTAGAATAAGCGGAACTTATATTAAAGTAAAAGTAAAAGATAAAAAAATGTGTTGAAATATTTTTGTTAAAAGATATTGAATTATAAAGGGGAATGACTATTAAAATTATTTGTATTTCACGAAATTCCCAGATTCTGGTCACCCTGATTAATATGGTATTAATTTTATTTAACTTTTAGATAAAATTGATGAAGATATATTAAAGTGGTAATTTTACTGTAGGGGTTATAAATTAAGTAATGAGATTAAGGAGCTGAATTATAGTATATAAAATATACACCTCTCATAATAAATACCTTTTAATAATAAATATCCCACTCTTTTCTCTCTAAATCTGAATAAATGAAATTTCACTTATTATATAGATGCTTATGAACAAGAGTGCGACTTATAATATGTGAAATTTCACATATTCAGATTTAGAGTTCATATTAGGTACACATTGAGACATTTACCTTTAACAAATATTTAACCAATATTAATTAGAATTTTGTTCTAATTTCCGTTTACAGAGTTTCAGCCGTGACTGATAATATAACAGTATAATGAAATATTGACTACATTTTCGTAAGTCTGGATATAGATTGCTTAAGACCTCAATAATCAATTTACTTTTCTGAGTTTCGTAATTTACAAAATATTGTCTAAATATTGTAATAATATTGCTTAAGAATTTAATAATTTATACGAAAAAAAAAACAAAACATATATTTTTACCTTGATTTTGTTTCTCTTGTTAATTTGTTTGGATGATAACTCAGTGACATTTCACTGACTTAATTTAAAAGTTTTTCTCCATAATTAAGCTTTAATGTAAGTGTCATTTGTAAATCTAAAAATTAAAAAAACAAAAAAAAAAGAGATTTGGAAAAACAAATTTGAATAGTTTCAAAGATGTATGAACACCTTTTAAGAAAGACTGATATGACCTCTACTTCTGATTTAGCAAGGACTTAGAGAAAGAGTGTTGATAAAAAATGACTCCATCTCTTGAACACGACAAAGAGTTGGCCACAAAAGACTCGCATTTCTCGTTTCTTTACAAACTGGTCATTTATTTAACAGTAAAAATTTCAAAATTAACATAATTCACAACATTTTTAAAGATAAAAGTGCAGTAAAAATTAATAAGAAAGTATGCAAGTTGATTGAATACAATTTAAATTGATTATAGAAAAAAAATGTTTCTATTACCTACTAATTATGTATGTAAAACTCTGTACGAAAGAGCATTTTTCTTATTTATAAGCCTGTAAATATGAAAATAAATAAAATAAAAACGCGGTGAGGATTTTTTTACAAGGAAAGAACGCAACAAATCAACTGAAATCCACCACTAAATATTGAAATTGTAAACATTTATAATTACCATCCAAAGATGAAAGACAAATAAACGATCAATATTTGCCCGTCCACGTAACTTTATTTTCAATGAAAAGTTACTTCATTTCCTCTGGAGTCTGTAAAGTTTTGATCACACTATATTTATTCAGTGTTTCAAAGCAATGCAAGCCACTCACACGAATAAACGAAAACAGAAGTAAGATAGATACTGAAAGAAGTCCAATTATTATTTATGTATATTTCTAAATTTCATGTAGGCATTAATAATAAATTTTTTTTTTACCTTTTTGCTTATAAACACTTATAAAAGAATAAATCTGTGACTGAAAGGTAGAATATCATAACTGCATTTTCATTGTATTGAGATAAACGAGTTTTAATATTCTCTTAGTTTCGTGAAATCGAAAAATTAAAATGTTTGGCATTTTAGACTTATTATTCAATGTATTTTTAAAATATGTTTACCAAGTTTAATAAAAAACACGGATTTTAAAGAAATTTAGTATATTTAAATCATAATCATATTTGCTGTTGCAATTATACAAAAAAAGTAATTTTTCATATCGTTAAAAGTAAAATATAAAAGGATTATTCCAATCATTAATGAGACACTTTTAGAACGAAAATTCCTTTATATAGGTCACATACACTGAAAAAAATGTTTAGCCATGACTAAAAATTTGGTTGAGCCAACAAAATTTTTGCTGATATGACTAAACAACTTATTCAGTGTAATGATTTTTGAAACGCATTTAATAAATCATAAATGTTAAAGAATATTTCATCATACTACACGGGGAAAACGTTTGAGGTAATCTTTCCCATATTATATGCAGGACCTCGGATCAAAGTTACAATTGAGATATTGTGTTCAAAATTCTGATAGTTATTTTCAAAAAATAAGAAAAATTTTCCCATATACGTGGTACTTGAGAGTCAAAAGTAGACTGAAAAAGACTACTCGCTTAAAGTTGTAAAATGTGCATTAAAGTTGAAAAGAGTTTGCCGAGAAATGTGCAGAAGTTTACCATGCTACGGGTAATCGGAGTTCGGGCTCAGCGTCAAGTCCAATGACTCTCCAGCATGGTAAACTCTCCTCAAAACTCGCAATTTATTCCTATCGCATGATAAATCAAACTTTCTCCCTCTTTTTCCATTTTTAATTTGCAGATGCGATCACATATTATTTGTCTGTTAATTCCACAAGAACTATTTCTATTAAAAGGAAAAAGAATGATCTTTAAATTATTAATTTTAATACTTATATTAGAGGCTAGCCTAGCTTACGTTGAATTATATAACATGCAACTATGACAAACAAATTTTAAACGAAAACTTGTTAGATATTTCATATTTTACTGACTACTCTTTCAATTAGTTTATTTTTTAAATTCTTATAATATTTTGATTCTTTAATTGTGTATTTCTGTAAATAGTTTAATTCTTAATATTTATTTACATTTAATACTAAAATAATAAATTTTATAATAAATTAAACAATATTTGTATTTTACATTAATTAAAAAGAAAATTACCTAAAATATTTCAGATATGATGCTTTTTTTGGTTTTTTTATCATTGTAAAATTAAACTATCAAACATATTTTTTACAACTTCTAAACTTCTATGTTTGTAAATTTTTTTAAATAAAAATTTCTTGTAATTTAAAGGCAGATTTTTTATATTTTAAAGTTTCTTTCTTGCTTTGAAAATTTTCAATTATGGTAATTTTTACTCTTTACTATTTTTAAATAGCTAAATGTCATTTTTTAAAATTATTATTTTTCTTACTTTTCATTTATTATACCTTTATAAGATCTACTTAATTCATTACTTTCAATTTTTAGTTGTAATAACTTTTATTTATTCAAATTCTTATTCAAAATAATATTTATTTTCGTAAATAACGTTTAACAAATTCTCTAAATCTGAGTTAGTTAAAAATAACTAGCTTGAAATCAAAAAGTTAGCTATTAATTCAAATAGCTATATTTCTACTAATCATTTAGTAAAAAATAAATAATTATTAGTTTAGTTTATTTTTAAGTTATATCAAAATAGATAATATTTTAGTAAAATTCTGATTATTATTAATAATAAATTATTTTTAACTAATTCAGATTAAAAGAACAGATAGGATTTTCTAGGTTATTAAACTTTTAATGCAGAAAATACAAATTTGTTTCTATAAAAATTATTATATTAAATAACATTTATATTAATATTTTTATATATAATACATATAATATATTTTTAATAAATGAATATTTGGTTTTTTAAACATTGTAAGAATTAAAATTTTAATAAATAAGAATTTTCTGTCTAATTATTAAATTACTTTATTTAAAAATTATATAATACAGGAGTCTCGGAAATCGAAATTAACACAAGTAAAATTGATCTAAAGTGAATAAAAGATAAAGTCAAAGATTTTGTTAATTACACCTATTTTTAATATTTAGATAATTGTTAAATTTGTACACATTATAAAAAATATTTTTTAAAATATCTACAAGTTATTTTTATAACAAGACCTTTAAGTTTTATTTAATTAATGAACTGCATAATTATAACTTTATACATTAAATAAAACTTTTTTTTAAATTAAAAAACTATTTGACATTAATATAATATTTTGGTCGTACTTTTTAGAATTTAAAATACAAAATAAGTTCTAAATTAACATTTTGAATTTGATTCACAGATTATTGCAAGACAAAAAAGAAAGATTTAATAGAAATTACCAAAATTTTGAAACTTGATTTATATAAAAAATTGATCAAGGAAGGAAGCAATAATTAACACATAATTGTTTTAAATTAAAATTATTCAGTCTAAAGATATAAGAATTAAAACCGTTTCTCATAAAGGGATACAATTCTACTCAGTTAGTATATAAGGAAAGTTTGAATCTCTAATTCCAAATGTATTCGAGCGTGTTCGGTGTGCGTGAATGTGTATTTAGATATTTGTATATTGCGGCGTAAGTTTAGTTTAGGTAAATCGCGTCTTGTATATAGTTGAAAAGAATATTAAATTAATCTTAAGGTTAAAACTATGATCGTGATTGTATCGTTAAATGTAATTATAATTAGCGAAATAAGTAATCTCTATAGGAAATAAATCTGTAATTAATATGAAGGAAATCTTTTTATTTTTTGGTTGAATAGAAAAGATCATCTAGTTGGCAAAACTTTACCATGCTGGTGAGCAGGAGCCTTGACAAGAACATTGTCGAGGCGCGCTGAGCTCAAGAATTCGAGCTCAGCGCCTTGTAAAGTTTTCCCACGTGCTGTGTATAATACTACTCAACTTTCTGGCAATCGAGGAATCGCCTTCCGACCATCAAATTACCATGCTGGAGAGTGATGTGTATCCATATTTTTGTATAAAACATTTCTAATTCTTGAATAATTTCTATTATAAATTGAATGGTAAAGTTTTCTAAAAATCACTTTGATCCGAGGTGTATCATGCTAACATGGTAAACTTTATCTGAAACATTTTCTCCGTGTATTATTCAATATTTTCTAAGAAAATAAACTTTAAAATCGTTTAATAGTTATGAAACTTTAAAAAAACATTACTAAATGAACACAAATCTGATGTTATATCAAATTCGATAAAATGTTAGTTATTTCAGCCACAAAAATAGCCGCATAAGTAATTGAATAGAATAGAATAGAATAAAATGATGAATAAAGTAATAATAATAATAATAATAATAATAATAATTACAATTTTAAAAATTAAAATTGTCAAGTTTATCCAGCAAAAATTGTAAAATTTATTTTCTTTACATAAACTGTAAACACATTAAGTTTTAAAAATTTTAATTGCTCACTTTCTGTAATCTTTTAAGCCCTCCTATTAAAAATGAGTTAAAAAAGTATGACAGATGTAGTTATTGACGAAATAAGATCTTATCAAATGAACTTAAATTGATTGTACTTTATTAAAGCAAATCAGTCACTTAAAAGCTAGTGTCCTGAAAGAATCAAAATGTACCTTTCAACAAAAATATATTTATGTGCACTCTTAATTATGAGCATCTTACTCTTGCCAATCAATGCATTTATTTGTGCTAAGAATGGACAACCATGTTTCCAATTAACTACAGACAATTGTTGTGGCAAATGCAATGACTTGGGAATATGTGAAGGACTGCTATTTGAATAGGTATGATTTAACAGATTTTATATTAAATTAATTTTCATTAAATTAAAAAAATTTCTTGACAAGGACCTAAACACAATTTGAGGCGCATGAATATTCCCTAAATCTCATTTAGCTTAAATCCCATTAAGCCTAAAATCAAAAAGCCTAAAATGCATTCAGCCAAAATTCCATTTAACCTAAATTGCATTTAACCAAAATTTCATTTAACCTAAATCGCGTTTAACCTAAATTCCTTTAAACCTAAATTTCATTTTACATAAATCCCATTCAATCTAAATTACATTTAACCTAAATCTCATTTAACCTAAATCTCATTTTACCGAAATTCCATTTAACCTAAATTCCATTTAACCTAAATTCCATTTAACCTAAATCCCATTTAACCTAAATCCCATTTAACCTAAATTCCGTTTAACCTAAATCTCATTTAACCTAAATTCCATTTAACCTAAATCCCATTTAACCTAAAACGCATTTAGTATAAATTCCATTTAACCTAAAATGCATTCAGCCTAAATCTCACTTCACCTAAATCCCATTTAACCTAAATCTCATTTAACCTAAATTCCACTTAACCTAAATCCCATTAAACCTAAAACGCATTTAGTCTAAATTCCATTTAACCTAAAATGCATTCAGCCTAAATCCCATTTAACCTAAATTCCGTTTAACCTAAATCTCATTTAACCTAAATTACACTTAACCTAAATCCCATTTAACCTAAAACGCATTTAGTCTAAATTCCATTTAACCTAAAATGCATTCAGCCTAAATCTCACTTCACCTAAATCCCATTTAACCTAAATCTCATTTAACATAAATTCCACTTAACCTAAATCCCATTTAACCTAAATTGCATTTAACCTAAATCCCATTTAACCTAAATTCCATTTAACCTAAAACGCATTCAGCCTAAATCTCACTTCACCTAAATCCCATTTAACCTAAATCTCATTAAACCTAAATTCCACTTAACCTAAATCCCATTTAACCTAAAACGCATTTAGTCTAAATTCCATTTAACCTAAAATGCATTCAGCCTAAATCTCACTTCACATAAATCCCATTTAACCTAAACTCTACTTAATCTAAATCCCATTTAACCTAAAACGCATTTAGTCTAAATTCCATTTAACCTAAATTCCATTTAACCTAAAACGCATTGAGCCTAAATCTCACTTCATCTAAATCCCATTGAACCTAAAACTTTACTTGATTCAACTATATTTATTCTTAAATTAAAAAAATTTTTAGGTTCAATGGGATTTAGGTGAAGTGAGATTTAGGCTCAATGCGTTTTAGGTTAAATGGTATTTAGGTTAAATGGAATTTAGACTAAATGCGTTTTAGGTTAAATGGGATTTAGATTAAGTGGAATTTAGGTTAAATGAGATTTAGGTTAAATGGGATTTAGGTGAAGTGAGATTTAGGCTGAATGCATTTTAGGTTTAATGGAATTTAGACTAAATGCTTTTTAGGTCAAATGGGATTGAGGTTAAATGGAATTTAGGTTAAATGAGACTTAGGTTAAATGGGATTTAGGTGAAGTGAGATTTAGGCTGAATGCCTTTTAGGTTAAATGGAATATAGGTTAAATGGGATTTAGGTTAAATGGAATTTAGGTTCAATGGGATTTAGGTTAAGTGGAATTTATGTTAAATGAGATTTAGGTTAAATGGGATTTAGGTGAAGTGAGATTTAGGCTGAATGCATTTTAGGTTAAATGGAATTTAGACTAAATGCGTTTTAGGTTAAATGGGATTTAGGTTATGTGGAATTTAGGTTAAATGAGATTTAGGTTTAACGGAATTTAGGTTAAATGGGATTTAGGCTGAATGTATTTTAGGTTAAATGGAATTTAGACTAAATGCGTTTTAGGTTAAATGGGATTTCTGTTAAGTGGAATTTAGGTTAAATGAGATTTAGGTTAAATGGGATTTAGGTGTAGTGAGATTTAGGCTGAATGCATTATGGGTTAAATGGAATTTATACTAAATGTGTTTTAGGTTAAATGGGATTTAGGTTAAATGGGATTTAGGTTAAATGGAATTTAGGTTAAATGAGATTTAGGTTAAACGGAATTTAGGTTAAATGGGATTTAGGTTAAATGGGATTTAGGTTAAATGGAATTTAGGTTAAATGGAATTTAGGTTAAATGGAATTTCGGTAAAATGAGATTTAGGTTAAATGAGATTTAGGTTAAATGGAATTTAGATTGAATGGGATTTAGGTAAAATGAAATTTAGGTTTAATGGAATTTAAGTTAAACGCGATTTAGGTTAAATGAAATTTAGGTTAAATTCAATTTAGGTTAAATGGAATTTTGGCTGAATGTTTTTTAGGCTTTTTGATTTTAGGCTTAATGGGATTTATGCTAAATGAGATTTAGGGAATATTCATGCGTCTCCACAATTTTATGCCACTTCAATTTTAATGCCATTAAAATTTACGTTACTCAAGGATACTAATTTTTTTCTGGCACAATTTTTGTTTAGACTGCTTCCACGTAAGCAAAAGATTTGCTGAGATGATAAGATAAAATAAATTTCAATTTCGTGAAAAAAAAATATCACCATTATTTCTATTAATTTCTGGGCAATATATGTATAAAAAAAAACTCAAAAATCATGCATTATTGTGCGAAAACTTATTTTTGCAAAATCGAAAACCTTAACGATCACAAAGATTTCTCTATAAGGAGGCAAAAATGTTTCTTTTTCAAAAATAAAAATTCTAACATAATCAAAATTTCAATTTTATAATTTCTGACATTATACATCATGGTTTTGAGTCCTAAATTATGATTATAAATAATTGACAACCCGGAGCAATGAAAATTTCGATGCGTTGACATTAAAGCGGGGGTTCTCTTAAAAAAAGAAACTGTATTACATTTTCTTACTACTTTATGCTGATCTTATAAGAATAACTCATTTTAACCATACTGAAGTGAGAAACGTTTCTGAGTAACGAATGAAAAATTTTCTTTTTTTTTCTTTCTTTTTTCGGATTCTTTTTGTCACAAAGACACAATTCAGTTCAAAAACGCTTAAAAAAACATTCAATAGTACATTTAAGGGTCGCAACCCCTAAAAAAAATTGTTTAAAAAAAAAAATTTTTATTCGTTACTCAGAAACGTTTCCCACTTCAGTCTGGTTCATTTTAATGTTTCTATCAACTACATTTTTAATACAAAATAAAAACGAATTTAATTCTCATGAGTAAAAAAAAATTATTGAGTTTTGGTTAACAATATTTTGATACCAAATAGTAAATTAAACATTTCCTTCACTTGAGCTTTAAGGTATTTGTCGCGTAGAATGACTTTCGTCAGATTTTTTTTAAACTTTGCATCAGTATTTCAGAAGTATTTATGTATATGTAATAAGACCTATCCCATTAATTTTGACCGTTTCTGAGCTTCAAAATATAAATTCAAAGTTGATATCTTTTACATACGCTAGCGCTTAATGCACGTAATTTAAGTCTCTCATATTCATTTATATGAAAACGATTCGTCAGATTTTCAAATAAAACCAGTAAGTTGCACATTGAGATAAAACAAATGCTTTAAAAAAAAGTGAACTTTATTGGCCGTACAGCATAGAAAATACATTAAGTTTAAAACCCAAAATTTTTAAGTTTTATGTAGTTTCATTGAAAAATGTGTAAAACGTGTCAACATCACATGACGAGAACTTATAGTACATGGTTTAAAATCATGAAAAGTATTTACGTGACCTTAGAAGAGATCATAAGGAAGCAAATGAGTTGATATACAAGTTTATTTATTGTCCTTTTTTTCGATCGGTTTTCACCATGTAGCATCCACGCGACAACTATACCTTAAGCACTTCAAGTGTTTCATTTTGCTAAAATTGGACATTTATGGAAACATTATTAGGAAGAAATGTTTGTATGCATAAAAAAAGAACTGAATTTTAATGTTTCTAAAGTTCCGTACGTTCATTTCAATAATTACATATTTTTATAAACTACTTACGTAACAAGAAATAAAAATACTATTTTGCGGAATATATAAATTATTATTCAATTTTGAAATATTTGAAGAGAAATTAAAGTTTAAAAGAAGATTAAATAAGAATTCATCTGAATGCTAATTTCCTTTTATAATTTACTTTTTGTTTTATTCAAATGAGTTTCTAAAAATTATATTAATTCTGTTTTTATAAGTTAATTTATCACTTAAGTATTTATGAGAATTGAGATAATTAATTTTAGCAATTTATCGTGCTTTATTTTAAAAAATGCGATTAATAAATAAACTGTAAAAATTTGTTAACCAATTAACTAACTAATTACCAATTAATTTAAATATTAAATCTGATTTATTAATTTATTTTATTTACTTTCAGGAATGGAATGTTTCGAGAACGTTTTTTGCTGCTGATGGAATTAATAATTTGATTAATAATAATTTATTTATTTAAAAATAATAAGTTTAGTGTGAAATTTTATTTATTAGGATAATAAAGTATAATGTCAATTATAATAAAAATAACTTTAAAACGACTGTTTATAATACTGTTATTATTCTCAATATACAAAATTATGTAGAATATGTATTTTAACATTTGAATAAATTACTATTTTTTAAACAAGTTCCAAAAATTGATTTTCACAACAGGCTTTATAAACATTAAAAGTTTAGCTAGACGAATAACTTTAAAAGTCCAGAAAACTTTCAATAACATATAGTGAATTACCATAGAAAACATAAAATAAGGTTTAAATTCTTTGTCACGTCCAAATTAATAGGTACAACTAAATTTTTGTTCAAATTTGAATTTAGTATACAAGACAAAAGAGATATTTCGTTTGTTTGAATGTTCAGACTTTATGGTTCATAATTATATCAGATTTTGAATTAAATTAATTTTACAAATCAGCGGGCCATGTTCATTAGCTTTGTCCATTTCTAAATTAAGGAGTAAAATTTTAATGACTTGAAAGACGATTTTCGAAACGAGATGCGATACCCAATGATATCTGAAGGGGATTAACCCTTGTCATAAGCGTCTTTACTCTTGACACTCAGTGAGATATTTAGAGCCACGAACAGTCGTAACTGCTCTTCTTCGAAAATGATTGATCGCTTGCCCTGGAGGCGCTTAGGATATTTTCAGACTCGCAGATTGCAGTATTGTTATAGTGCATTCACTTTTGGTCTGGGTTACTAACTTTTTATCGAATGTGTTACGTAAGAATGTAACTCCAGAACACCCGAAACCAGTTTAATTCTCCACCTATCACAAAATTTAAATTTCCTAATTATTTATTTAACATGACTTTCATGCTTCCAAATTTTCATTAATCTTGATTTAAATTTTGTATAATTTTTATCTCTCATAATTCTTATTTTCAGAATATTTATCAAACGTAATTTTTATTGAAAGGGGAATTGGACACCTACTCGAAAATAAATATTTTTAAATAGAAAAACTAACTTTTAATGTTATTTTTTACAAGAAAAGTGGTAAATTTAATTTAAAACAAAATGAACTATTACGTCAGAGACGTTTTTGAGACATAGGAGAAAATATAGATTTGTTTCTGAATGTCAAAAATCTTTAATTTTTATTGAATTATGAGTTTTAATAGTTTATTTTGCTTTAAATTAAAGTTGCCATATTTTATTGTCAAAATGAAATTAGACTAAAAGTTATTTTTTCTACTTAAAAAAGCAAAGTGCATAATGACTTTAAATATAACCTCTTCTCGAGTAGGTGTCCAATTTCCCTTTAAAATAACTTCCATTAAACTAGACGTTTATTTAAAAAAATTATTATTTTGGAAAATCTTTATCTTTATTATTAGACTTAAATTTCATGGAACCGAATATTTATTAATTTTTATTTTACTGAATTTTGATTACAATTTATTAACTATACTTTCTATAAGCCTAAATTTATTCAAAATCGTTTACATTTAATTAAAAACTCATTAAACTAAATTATTATTTTGATGAAATTGTTGTTTAATAAAATGTTTATTTTGTATAATTTACTTTTCACATAATTTTTAGATAGTATAATTTCAAGTTAACATAATTTTTGATTGATCGACTATTTATAATAATTTATACAAAAGAAATTTCATGTGTACGAATTTTCTTTAGACAGAAATAGCGATTTTCAAAAATTTGGTGGCAAAGAAATATTAAATATATATAATATTTAAATTTATGAGTAATAAAAAGTAAGTTAAACTAAGGGGCACATCTACAAATTACACAACAGGTTTCTGGGGGTCGCTTCGAGGGGTCAATCGACTTTATTACCTAACATTTCTTTTTCATTGATTAAACTTTTTTTATAAACTATATACATCTTCTCAACAGAATTTAATAAAATATTTTTAAAAGTTACGTAACAGTCCTAGAAGGAACAAGGGAAGGGTGTAAATGGGATTATAACGACTTGTTACATAGGGGGGAGGCAAAATGAGCCAAATTGTAAAAAAACGAAAATTTTTTTTCTTAAATTGTATTTTTTTTTAAACAACAGAAGACCAAAAAATCTCAAAAGAAGAAATATTAAAGAATATAATTACACTAGGTCCAATTCTAAGGATAATTTGCATTTGCTCCAATAAAAAACAGTGCATTGATGCAAGAAAACATTTCTCTTAGTGTTTGGGGACGTTCTTTGTACGATATTTAAATTAATATTTATTTTTGTTCCTTTTTTTTTTACAACGTTGTAAACTTCAGTTACGTGACTAGCCAAAATATTAATTCCGTGTAATGAATCTTTGGTTTAATAGAATTTATGTTAAATTTTACGAAATCATTAATTAATTCATAAAAAAAGAAAATAACAATAAATAAATTCGATTTAATAAAAGATGTTAAAATTATGTTAAAAAAAGCTTTTTATTTTGAAGCGAAAACTAAAAATTTCACTGAGGGTTTAAAAACTACCATACTGAAGTGGGAAACGTTTCTGAGTAGCGAATGAAAATTTTTCTTTTTTTTTCTTTCTTTTTTCACATTCTTTTTATTACAAAGACACAATTCAGTTCAAAAACGCTTAGAAAAACATTCAATAGTACATTTAAGTTTCGCAACCCCTACAAAAAATGTTTAAAAAAATAAATTTTCATTCGTTACTCAGAAACGTTTCCCACTTCAGTCTGGTTAAAAACTCAGAATTTTGGTGTACACCTCTTTTAATACTTCAAATGATTCAAGATAATTCATGTACTTCAAAGTACTTCAGATAATTCATAACAATTCAAAATAATTTCAGTTACTTAATAATTCAAGATACTTAACGTAATTCATAATAATTCAAAATAATCCAGGATACTTTACAGTAATTTAAGAAACTTCACATAATTCAAGATACTTCACAGTAATTCATGATCATTCAGAGTAATTCACAATACTTCAGATAACTTAAAATACTTGAGATAATTCAAGATACTTCAGATAATTCAAGATACTTCAGATAATTCAGAGTAATTTACAATACTTCAGATAATTAAAAATTTTACAGATAATTTAAGATACTTCACATAATTCATAATAATTCAAAATAATCCAAGATGCTTCTCAGTAATTCATGATAATTCAGAGTAATTTACAATACTTCAGATAATTTAAAATACTTCAGATAATTCAAGATACTTCAAATAATTCAAAATACTTCAGATAATTAATGATAATTCAAAATAATTGAAGATACTTCACAATAATTCAAAATACTTCAGATAATTCAAGATACTTCAGATAATTCATTATAATTTAAAGTAATTCAATTGAGGATACTTCACGTACTTCAAGATACTTCAGTACAATTCTAACTAGCATTTGACTGATTTTAATTTTTTAATTCACTTACCTCTTGGTCCGAAGCAGGTTCTTCATAATCCGATAGCGTTTCCTTAAAGACAAAAATGCAATCCGATGGGTCCAAATTACGGGAGTTGCCAAACTGTGTTTGTCCGTCAGCCTGCTGAGTTAGATTTTTTGTTTCAACCATCTTTGTCTTGTCATTCACTTCAGCTTGATTCTGCAAGTTGCAAATAGAAGGGTTCAATTTCACAAATATAAATAATAATATAGGCCAAACTAATTGTTACATTTGATAAAAATTTATTAGAGTCTCTTGAAATTCAAATCGATACAAATTTTAATTAAGAGCATGTGATGGTGAATGACGTCATAATGGTCACGTGATCCAAAGGCAAAATTTCTCAGCGGTTTTTCTCTTAAACTACTGAATATTTTTAAATGAAACTTAGTAAAATTACCTGAAATATCATCTGGCAGGTCTGTCTGGCCTTAATTTATTTTTATTTTGCCCCAAAATAATTTTTTTAATTTTTCTAATTTTGGGCAACTTTATAAAATTTATTTTAAGACAAAGTAAAAACAAACTAGGGGCAGAGAGCCCTTCGAGATGATATTTTAAGTAATTCTAGAAAGTTTCATTTAAAAATATTCAGTAGTTTGAGAGAAAAATCGCTGAGAAATTTTCCTATGGGTCATATGATCACTGACGTCATTCTCCATCACATGTTCTTAATTAAAATTTGAATCAATTGAAACAAATTAAATATTTAATTGTAACAGTAGTTAATTTTTATACAAATTTGTATACAAACTTAATCGGATAAAATTAGGTTCAAATCTTGATAAATCTGAAATACTACAAAAATATTGTTTTTCAATTTGTATTAGAAGCAAATACTATTAAAATTTCAAAAATAAGTTAATTATTATTATTTACTATTGGCTTGAGAGATAAATTTTCAATTCGCACCCGACCTCAAATATTACTAAATAAACTAATATTTAATGCTTGATGGCAATAGTTAGGTATGGTAGTTTAGCTATGATGCTTTTAGTGTCATCAAAGGTGCATCATATCAAAGTGAAGACTGTAAGTAAATGCCAACATGCAATTCCCAATTCCATAACGGAAATTAACTTGAGATAAGTAATTACCGAATAGACTTGATGAGATAGATTCGAATGTATGTAAATTTGATTAAATACTGAACACACATAGAATGCATGTGACAATTTCATCACCTTGTAATTCAGCTCTTTATAATTATATGCAATTGGAGTTACAAACTATATCAAATGAATCAAAATTATTATTATATCTTTTTTTATTATTCGAAAAAACAAAATATTATTATTTCACATACAAATAAGAGTTAATATAATAAAAAATTGAATTAATTAAAAGTTTTTATTTTCTAATTCAAAAGTATTCAAACCAGGGTGTCTACTAATTTCTTCCCACAAAATTCCCGGTCATTTCCCGGTTTTTCCCGGTTTTTTCTCTTGTTAACTTAAAATTTATTTTAAGTATAAATAGACCTACAAATGGCTACAAAAATTGAAGATAACAATTGATAATTGAAGAAAATAATTGAAATTCAAAGAAAATAATTGAGAATTGAAGAATTAAATATTAAACTTTACAAAAAATAATAATTAAGAATTTTAAAAGAAACAATTAATAATGAAAAGAAGTAATTAATAATGGAAATAAATAATTGAACAATGACAAAGATATTTGACAATTAGAAACAAAATTAAGAAAAAAAAGTAAATATTAATCTACAATTAAACAATAATTGAAAATTGGTCAACTAGATAGAAAATCAGAAAAAAATAATTTAAAATTTAACTTAATAATTCAAAATTAAAGAAATAAATTCTAAATTAAATAATGAAATTGAAAATTGAAAAAATAATTGAACAATTGAACAATTAAATTGAAAATAGAAGAAAATTATTGAAAATTGAAGGAGGTTTTGAAACATGAAATAAATAACTGAAAATTGAAAAAAATAATTGAAAAAAGTCGAGATTACTGAATATTGAAACAAACAATTGAAAATTGTACAAAATAATTAAAAATTAAAGAAAATAACATAATTGTAAAAAAATTGAAAATTGAAAGAAATATGAAAAAATAATTGGAAATTGAAGAAAATAATTAAAATTTAAGAAAAAAATTGGAAATTGAAGAAAATAATTGAGAATTTAAAAAAAAAACCATTGTAAAAGCCTAGAGTTATTGAATATTGAAAAAAAAAAACAATTGAAAATTAAAGAATGGAATTGAATGTCGAAAATTATAATTGAGAATTAAAGAAAATAATTCAAGAAAAAAGAAATTAAACAACCCAGGAATTATAGAATTTGAAGAAAACAATAAAAAATGAAGAATGTAATTGTAATTTGAAGAAATTAATTAAAAATTGTAGAAAATAATTTGAAATTGAAGAAACTGTGATTTTATGAAAATTGTTGAATAATAATTGATGAATTGAATTGAAGTTTCAAAATTATAATTGATAATTGAAAAAAAATATTGAAAAAGACGGGAGTTATTGATTATAGAAGAAAATAATTAAAAATTGGAGGAGTTATTGAGATGTGAAATAAATAAATGATAATTGAAAAAGGTCGAGAATTATTTAATATTAAATTAAATAATTCAAAATTAAAGGAAATAATTGAAGTCAGAAGAAAATAATTAAAAATTAATGAAATTTATTGAAAATTAAAGAAAATAATTGAAAATTGTATCAAATAATTGGCAATTGAAAAAATCATTTAGAATTGAAGAAAATAATTAAAAATTGATTAAAATAATTGAAAATCGTAGAAAATATTTCAGAATTAAAGAAATTAATTAGAAATTGATGAAAATAATTGAAAATTGAAGAAAATAATTGGCAATTGAAGAAAATAGTAGAAAATCAAAGAAAACAATTGAGAAATAATTTGAAATTAATGAAAATAATTCAAAATCTTAGAAAATAATTGAGAATTGTAGAAAATAATTGGAAATTGAAGAAAATAATTGAAAATTGAAAAGAATAATTGTCAGTTGAAGAAAATAATTGTGAATTTCTGAAAATAGTTGAATAATTGAAGAATTGAATTGAAGCTACAAGAACGTAATCGATAATTGAAAAAAAATATTGAAAAAAGCCGAGAATTATTGAATATCGAAGAAAATAATTCAAATATGATTAAAATAATTGAAAATTGAAAGCACACAATATAATTGCCCATAACTATATAAACTATTATGTATAATTACACAAAATTTAAACGCATAATCAGATTGGTTCAAAATGCATAAAGTTATTATCTTTATTCATAAAACAAATTGATATATTAGTCAAATTTATTAGCCCAGAAAGAAAATTCCTGGTTTGACGGAAAATTCCTGGTTAGTTCCCGGTTTTCCCGGTTAGTAGACAGCCTGTCAAACATATTTTTTAAAATACAAAAAATGTTGTATTATCAATTTTTAAATATTTTTTACAAGAAGGACAATATCTCCAGAATAAGAAGAACATCTCTGCAAGCATATTATCATAAATTGATCCATTGTCCAAAACTGTTTACTGAACAGTTAGAAGATAAAAGGATAGTTCTTACTTTGAAGAAGATTTATTAAAGTTGTACGTATAGTGTAATCGGTGCTGTATCTCGTATCGTATTCACAAAGTAATAAATCAAAGTTCTAAGTAACTTTACAATTAAGTCAAACTTCTGAGCCTAACTTTAAAATTCTTTGATAAATGAAACTATTAAAATACAAAACGGATATATTCAGTACAATTTGTCTTGAATTCAATTAACTGAAAGTTTCACTACTTAAAATTTTGGAAATATACACATAGAAGAGATATTTTTGGTTTAAAGTGGAATATAATGTCGCGTAGGAAATTCATCTCGTTTAGTTAATTTTCCTTAATGTGATGATACACATACAGAAATAGAACATTCATTTATTTTAACCGCTTTTCAAACTCTAAGTCTCTATTTAAAGGACATTTTAATTATCTATTTTAATTCATATGTTAAAATGTTATTTATTATTCCTGTTTTTAAAAGCCTCAGAAGAAAACTAAAAAACAAAATGCACACTCTCAAAAAACAGAAATGTGTTTAAATTAAAATTTTAAGATGAAAATATATTAATTTAAAAATATAGTTAAGAGGTTACTTCCGCTTTAATTTGTTAAGGAGGATCAACCCTTTGACACAATTTCAAAGTTAAGACTGAAGGAGTAATTTTTATTATCAAAATACTGATATCATTTTAATTGATTTTGCCAAATACAAATTTTGAACGAGTCATCCATACACTTTTTGTATAGGGGAGAGTGGCCATCAATGTACCAGTTTTTTCAATGAACCATTTCAATTTTCTCAGAAACAATTAAATAAAAATTCTCCTAATTTTAAATATAAATGAAGTTTGCGTAAACACACTACGTCCATAAATTTGAGACGTGTGGATTTATTCTTTACAGAGAAAACTGGAAAAAACTGTTTTTGATGTACTGAAGAAAAAATTTACCTAAAATACAAACAAGTTTTTTAATTGAAATAAGGCCATTTAAAAATAAATGTACTTACGATTTATTTTGTTTTGGGCCTGAACTACAATATTCTAATGAGATAATGATTTTGAAATATTGGATTAAGTTATAAAAAACCATTTTTGTTGCAAATGTCATGTTGATTCAATGTACCGGGGAACAATGAACCACCTGGAATTTCAGTGTATTTTCGATTTCCAGAGTGGTATGCTTGATTATAAAACTAGGCATGCGTACAGCATGTTACAGCGATTGTTATCGGTACTTTTCTCAACATAGCAAAACTAAAATGCCATTTTAGCTAGTTAACTTAAATTTGAGGTATATTTATGTTATACATTATCAATTAAAAAGTGTTAAGTAACAATTTTTTATAGTATTTGATAGAAAATAAGTTTTTTTACAAAGTGAAAATTGCAATATTATTATTGTTGAACATTTTTAGTGTTTTTATAGAGGTGGTTCATTGTGTACCCAGGTTGTTGAAAATGAAAATAGCTTGTTACTTTAGAAAAATCCTCAATTTTATTATTTAATCAAAATAAATCGTGTATAATATGTGTGCATTACCTAGATAAGTGTTGTAGTTTTATATTGATGCAAAGAAGTGCTTGAAATTGGTGAAATTCAATAAGTACTATGACCTTGAAAAAAAGCCGGTACATTGATGGCCACTCTCCCCTAAAAAAATTTTTGAGCCAAACTTTGTTATCAACTAATACATTTTGTGTTTTTTTTTAAATTTAGTTAACAATGGTAATTTTTATCCAATTTTTATAAATGATAGATTATTTAATTATTTGAAATCTTTCAATATCTATCATTTTGTTTATTGGACTTTTAAAATTATTAACATTTTATATAAACAAACAGAGATGTAGAGAATGACTCAAAGATTAAAATGAGCTATTTTTTGTAGAACTTAGATAAAAACCACAATTGTTAAGTATGTAAATTTAAAAGATTTACAGAAAAAATATAAAATCTTGAATAATTATTAGTTCCATACAATTTTTGATTGAAAATAATTTTTTCTACAAACTACACATGTCTTATTCAAAATTTGGTGACATAATTTTAAATTATAATTTTATTTTGCAGTTCTGACAGTCGGCTACGCCAAATGTCACTTAAGAAGATATTTTTATTTTTTGTTAAAACCGCATTTCAGTTTAAGGTTATGTTTAATGTTGAACCGCTTTTTCTAAATTTATATTAAATGAAATTAGATTACATAATGTTAAAGAGAAAATTAAAAATTGTAAATGCTTATTATAAGCATTTAAACCTTTTAAAAAAACTATTAAATCTTAATTTAAGAAATATTTTTACTAGAGAGTTTTTAATTTGGTAAATTTACGCAAATATATTATTTAAAAAAGTAGAAGATAAAACTGACAAAAATATACTATTAAACTATAATATTAAAAAATATGTGCATTTATATGTCACTTTAAAATAATATATATTGAAAGCCAAAATGCACAATTTTAATTTTAGAGGTTAGTGTTTAAAGATCACATAGATCAAGCTATAATTTAAAGCAATGCAAATATTTTTAAAATAATGAAAACTTAACAAAAGCTATATTGCTTAATAATACAATCAATAATTAGAACAACGTTTACCGGCAATTTGCCGGTAAACAAATACAAACGTGGACTTTAAAGTTCTGTTATTTGGTTAGATAGGTTAGGTAAACCATATTCTTACCAAAAAAGCAAAAATTGATAAGCGTCTTGAAGCAACACTACAAAAAACTGAAATACAACACTTTAATCTTAACTTTTTACTGATTAAAACACTAGGAAACTTTGGAAATAAAAACATTTACTTAAAAGAAGAAAATGGAAATATGGGAAAAGACTTTTATACACACTTTACGGTCTTTACGTGATTTTCAGGCTGTTGGGATTTGGAAACAGAATAGTGGCGCTATCTCGCGTACATCATGTGGATTAATTAGAAAGTGTGAATTGGCGCGTAATCAAATTTTTTCGAAAAAAGTGGTTGGGACCGGGTGCAGGAAATTTTCCAAAAACCCAAAAGGTTGATTTTCCAAATGATCGAATAACGAAATTGTCGAATTTCCAAATGATCGAATATCCAAATTATCAAATTTCCAAATGATCGAATAAGTATCCAAATTGTCGAATTATTTTTTTCATGTGAGTTTCCTATGAAAAAAATAATTCGACATTCGACTTTTTGAAATTCGAACTTTTGGGTTTTTGGAAAATTTCCTGCACCCGTTAGAAAATTAAAAAAATAAGTGTATTCAAACATTAATTTGACAAAAAAGAAAAAAATATTGAGGTTATGAAGAATACTTTAGAGACTTTAGAAAAGACCAAAAAGGAACAAAATTGTACAAAATTTTTAAAATCCAAAACAAAATGACACGATTTAATACTGAAATTCGATATATAATTAGTAAACAGTTTATTGTCACCTATGTTACGATTAATTTACTTTTTTACAAAAAAAAAATTTGTGTATGTAGCATTTTCTCACTTCATCAGCCTCGTCGTCAACTCCAACAAAAAAATGTATATTTAAATATTTTGAGATATATATGGGTAATCGAATTCGTAAACTTTTCTTTTCATTATTTAAAAAATAAAATTATTAACGACAGAATTATTCTTGAAATTTACAAACACTTAATATAAAAATGTAAATAAACAATTCATAGATATAACCAAATATCCCATCAAGTTAAATAAAATAAAAATTTTTAATTTATTATTCTTGTTTATTTTCCAAAATTCTGAAAGCAATAATATGTAAATATTTTTTAAAAATGTATGTAAAAAGAAAATTTGTTTTTCCGATGAACATGATAAATGAAAAAAGGATTATCCAAAATCAAAAACGAAAAAGATTCTTTTAATAGATTACTTTTTTATTTTTGAACCATTTCTTAAACCAAAGATTTAAAAAGAATTCAGAAAACATTGAAATAAAGATTTTATTGTTTATTTAAAAATCAAACTCATTCTTTTGTTTTTAAGTTTCAAAACTTTGGTTGAATGTTTCCTAAATATACTTTATAGAAAAAATTCTGTTTAAATCGATTTCTTTAGAATGCGTACATCGATCTTTAATATTATATTTAAAAGTGAGGTAGGTACTGTTATACTAAGAATTATACAAAGACCTTAATTTTATTAAAATGACACTTATTATAAACTTTACTTAAGTTCCTAGAAAATACATCTTTCTTTAAATATAATGTTTTGAAAATAAATATTTCTTTTCCTACAACAATAACAGTTTCATTAAATTTACCTGCAAAATTCTAGATAAAAAATCTAAGAAATTTTGCTAAACCGTTTAAAAAATACCAATCACCTTATGTTTTAACCCAATCTCTAGGTTCTTTTAAAACTTGCATCAATTTCCCTTCTTTTGATTCAGGCACTGGATTATGCATATATTCCCATTTAGCAGTCGGAGGAAGAGACATCAGGATGCTCTCGTAGCGAGCACCAGGTGTGTACAATCCAAATTTAGTCCCACGATCGTAAATCAAATTGAATTCAACATATCTTCCTCTTCGCAACAATTGCCATTGTCGTTCCGCATAACCGTAACCTTTACTCTTGTTTTTCTGAACTAGAGGAAGGTAAGAAGGAATAACTGATTCAGCACAAGATTGAACAAACTTAAAGGCTTCTTCCTGATTAGGTGTATCCAAATCATCAAAGAAAATTCCACCAACACCTCTTCGTTCTTCTCGGTGTGTTATGAAAAAGTAATCATCACACCACTTCTTAAATTTAGAGTAATAAGAAGAATTGTGCTTGTCGCACGCTTTTTTCAAAACTTGATGGAAATGCGTGGCATCAGCTTCATCTAAATAATAAGGCGTTAAATCTGTGCCTCCTCCAAACCACCATTGAATAGAACCATCTTTATTTTCAATCTCAAAGTAGCGATAATTGAAATGAATAGTTGGAACCATTGGATTTCGTGGATGAATAACAGCACTGATTCCAGCAGCAAAAAATGGCAAGGATCCTTCAGCTATGGTTTTTCCTCTGGCTCTCATCTGTTGAGTTGCTCCCGGAGGCAATTTACCGGAAACTACAGAAATATTCACGCCGGCTTTTTCAAAAACTTCACCATTCTGCAAGACACAAGTTATTCCACCACCTCCTTCCTTCCTTGTCCATCGATCTACTTGAAATCGATCGCCCATTCCTTCTTGCTCTTCCAATTGTTTGCAAAAATCTGCTTGTATTTTCATAATAAACAGTTCCATTCTGCTTTTCATGTTATTTTCATTTTTAATTAGTATTTCTTTGCTCGTAATGGGTTCTGCCATGAATGAGGTTGTGTCTAATAATGGCTCAGCAGCAAAAACTCGAGAACTAGACATTTTATAAGTGACAACACTTGCTGCAAATAATCCTGCTCCAAAATACGTCGCATTGGAATATTTGTTTTTAGCGTGAAGAGAAAGTATTGAGTAAAATCGGCTCCAGCTTCGAAAAATCATTTTTGAGGTAGTGGTTTAAAAATCTGTAAAATAAAGAATGCCACTGTTTTTTTATGTTTATTATTGCAGTTGATTATTCGACTATTTTTAGGAGTTTTTTTTTTCAAATTGAGTGCTGATAAGGAAATTATTTGCAAAAATTAAATAAAATTAAAGTATTGGCTTTATGATGCTGTTCATGGATAAATAAATAAATTTATATTATATAAATATACAAGTAATCTTTCTAAAAATTTATATAAAATTAAAAAAGTGAGGTTAGAAATAACAAATTGGATATATTATTCTCACTAATAAAAATTATACAACCTTTGAAATATTAAAAATTTGAACTTCATACTTACAATGAAAGTAGTAGTCTCCAAAAAATGTAATAATACTAATATATTGTTATGATTATATTAATATTTGAACCGCTCTATAGAAGTTTAGCTTTGAGAAAAGACATAAATACGTAATCATATATCACAAAAACGGAATAACAGTCAACATTTTGTTTTATTAGACACAAAAAAACACATTTTTCATACTTATTCAATCTTTAATAACCCTTTTCTTTCATGTAAACATGATGACACTTCTCAGTCTTCTCACCTCTTGCAACGTGCAACCGTGCACGTAACAAAACAGCTGATTTAATCTCAGAAAAGTTTCAAAGGAGGGGGTAAAGTATAACAGAAATTCAAAAGATCATTATTCAGGGTTGACACAAAAACATGATTTGAAAATTCGATTCTATTCGAACTCCGTCCGGAGGTCATTGGGGTCCTAAATTGCTAACCTTTTTTGTACTGAATTCCGTCCAGCGTTATCTGTACGTTTATTTCATGAATCTAATGACATCTGACCTCCCGGGGAGCAAACCCTATTGTTTGCTTAATGTATAATAAATGAATTATTTAACAACAAATATGATTGTTTAAGTATTAAAATAAACAAATTTTGAATTTCAGTTTCAAAATCTGTGTTTTCTAACGATAAAAACCATAAAATTTAACTTCAATATTTGAATTTAATGATAACATTTTTTTGATAAATAAAATCTGTTTCAAAGTAAAAATGATAATAAGAATTAATTATAAAATATGAAATAATAAAGAAAAAGTTTTCCAGTATTATGTAGTTACTACTAAAGTTATGTATATAATTTCAAAATGCTTGTAAGTATCTGAAAATAGAAGAAATATATAAAAATAAAAGAAATATTTTCCCTTCGCACTTTTTCCAGAGCCAGTATCATTTTGAAACAAAACTTTTATTGAAGATTGTTATATTGTACAGAATGGGAATGTTATTTTGTACAACTACTAAATGTTATTTTGTATAATGTTGAAAAATGAATTTGTTATTTTGTACAATATTTTTAAAAAAGCTAAAAAACTTTGGCATTAGAGCCAGTTCGATTTTGACACAAAACTTATTTTGAAGATTGTTATATTATACAGAATGAGAATGCTATTTTGTACAATTTTTAAAAATTAATTTGATATTTTGTACAATTGTTTAAAAAAGCTAAAAAAACTGGGAGTTCAATAAATCCATTTTTAAAAACATTGTACAAAATAACAAATTCATTTTTCAAAATTGTACTAATAACATTTAGCAGTTGTACAAAATAACATTTTCATTCTGTAAAATATAACAATCTTCAAAAAAAGTTTTGTGTCAAAATGATACTGGCTCTGGGATTACAATTAAGTCCATTTTTTAAATAATTGTACAAAATGAAAAATACATAAAAATATCTATAAACATTCGAAAATTGACGATATGTAACAATTTTGTTGAAAAAATAAAAAAGAAACTATTAATGTGTTATTTAATATTGATTAATAACAAGCATTTTTGAAATTATATACCTAACTTTAATAGTAACTATACATATATACTAAAAAACTTTTCAGTTGTCAAAACTTTGAATTTATTGTTTATTTTATTTTTATTATTTTATAATTTATTTATATTATCATTTTTATTTTGAAACAGCATGTTTTCAAAAATATACAAATTATTAAATACGTATATTTTCTTAAAATTTAAATATTGAAGTCAAATTTGATATGGTTGTAATCGTTAGAAAACACAGATTTTGAAACTGACATTCAAAATTCGTTTATATTAATATTTAAACAATCATATTAGTTGTTAAATAATTCATTTACTATACATTAAGCAAACAATGGGTTGTGCTCCCCCCGGGGGGGGGGGGGTAATGAGTCATTAGACTAAACGTAAGTGACCGCTGGACGGAATTCAAGTTGTCCGGTCGAGAATAATGGATAACAGAACAAAATAATTAAAAAAATTATTGAATAATTATAAAATATAAGCAGAATATTAAGTTGTCAATTCAAAACTAAAGAAAAGTATAGAAAATTTTTTAGAAAATAAATGAAAATTGAAGAAAATAATTAAAGAATTGTATTGAAATTTTAAAGAAATGATTGATAATTAGAAGAAGACGAGAATTATTGAATATTGAATAAAACAATTGAAAATTGTAGAAAATAATTGAGAATTGAAGAAAATAATTGATAATTGAAAGAAAAATCATAAAATAACGAAAATAATTTATAAATGAGGAAAATAATTGATAATTGCCAAAAAAAATTTGAAAGCTGTCGAGAATAATGGACAACAGAACAAAATAATTTAAAAAATTATTGAATATTTATAAAATATAAGGAGAATATTAAGTTGTCAATTCAAAACTAAAGAAAATTATAGAAATTTTTTTAGAAAATAAATGAAAATTGAAGAAAATAATTAAATAATTGTATTGAAATTTCAAAGAAATGATTGATAATTAGAAGAAGACGAGAATGATTGAATATTGAATAAAATAATTGAAAATTGTAGAAATAATTGAGAATTGAAGAAAATAATTGATAATTGAAAGAAAAATCATAAAATAACGAAAATAATTGATAAATGATGAAAATAATTGATAATTGAAAGAAAAATCACAAAATTACGAAAATAATTGAGAAATGAGAAAAATAATTGACAATTGCCAAAAAAAATTCGAAAGCTGCCGAAAATAATCGACAACAGAACAAAATAATTAAAAAAAATAATGAATAATTATAAAATTCAAGGAGAATAATTTTATATCGAAAATCACTTTCTATTGATGATTTCAATGAATGAAGTTACACAGGAAACCAGTTGAAAATGACTAAATTGTCATTAATTTTTTATTGATTAATAGATGGAAATAATTTTTAATTTTAGTAACAGCATTGAAAATTTGAATTATTTTCTATTGATCAATCAGGTAAAAATCACCGACAATTCAGCAGTTTTCAACTTATTTCAAATAAAATATCACTGATTGAAATCAAATTAATAAAATTAATTAAATTCATTTTTTAAAACAACATTTTATAAAATTCCCTGACTTTTCCAGGCATTCCAGGTTTTCCCTGAATTCAAATAAATTCCATGACAATTTCAGATTTCCCAGGTTTTCCAGAACCGTGGAAACCCTGTTATTTTATTTAGACTAATATTCAATGAAAAAATATCAATTAAACAATAAAACAATAAAGAACACTTTTAATCAGATGTATAGGCTTTTATTGAATTAACTCCTATACATATTTTACAACGCTGCATTTTTAAGAACCAAATGTACATACATTTACCAACAATCTCAAAAGAATTACATAACTTTTAGGTGAAAATATAATTACTTCAAGAGTAATATTTCGTTATCAAAATAAATAAATGAAACTGAAGAATTACAGCAGCATTAATTCAAAAAGATCACTTTAACCCTTCATTTTACAAAGGAATCTGAGTTGTAACATTTTGACTTCCTCATTTGTCATTTTTACTACACCCTCTTGATTATCAATAGATAAAAGAACACCAACTGCTTCTCGGTCTTCTCCTAAAATCACTTTTACACGATCTCCTCGTGATGGTACAATGGGTTCCAATTGATCACATTCCAAATTGACAGTTCTATCTTCCTCTGGTAGGAATATTGCGCACATTCCTCCCTAAAAAAAAGTGTTACACTCGTTAGCATTTCAGAGTTCAATAATTATTATTAGAAATTAAATTGAATCATTATTAAAAAAATTAAAATAATCAATCAAAGACAAACTTACGGAAAGTCCTCGAATAACTCCAATTTGTCCTGCAAGTCCAGGATCTAAGTGAGAATCTCTTATTCTAATTTCAATATCAGTAGTTTGCCATTCAGAGCCCATTAATCCTGATCCCATTCCAATATCTATTCCGGAGCCCGGCGTCTGTGGATTATATGGACTTCCCGCTACTCCTAAAATTTAAAAAAGTATATATATTATTGTTTGAATATTAAGTTACTAGCAATAAAAAACAAAATATTTTTTAAAAATAACTAAAATTATTTGTTTACATACGTTCAACTTTTTTTTAAAAGTATTCCAATTTCTTTTTAGAATATTTAGATATTATTGGAAATATTCAGCTTTATTCAGAAGCACTAGGAATCTTCAAAAGGAACTTAGATTTCTTCAATAATACTTAACTTTCTACATACTTCTAAAAATTTCTTAAAACTATTTCTTCAAAAATAATCAATATTCTTCTTTTGTAAATAAAAAGTTTTTACAAAGTTTTTTTTTTAGGACCTAAATATCTTCAAATGTTATCGAATTCGAACATAAAGTAAAACTTCTTAAAAAATACTCAGCGTTCAAAAAAATTTACATTTAATAGACAGATTTTACGGATTTTCTTTTTATGACAAAAAAAATATATTTTCAAGTTTATGTTTTTTCATAAAATAAACGGAAAAGTAAATAATTTGTTTAAATTATTTGACGAAAAGATTAAAGAAAATAAATTGATCTCTAAAATTTGATACTTATTGGTATCAATACCAATACCTAGGGATATTTGTATTATATAATTGAAGTTTGAATCAATTAAAAATTAACTGAAATTCGAATTAATTGAATTGTAACTTTCACCAATAAAAATGTCAATCAGTAAAAATTAGAAATGATTGCAACTTCGAACAAATGAAATTTGGATTCCCTAAAGTTTAAATCGGCTAAAAGTGGGATAAATTAAGATCAATTGAATTCGAGGTCAAAAATAGCATATCTGGAATTCGATTTATAATCGATATCGATTAAATCAATTGGGTGATTCCACTGACGTTCGTCTAAGAGGTGTTCCTGGCATATCTCAAAAATAAATTTATTTGATAAATAAATCATCATTAAAAACCGTAGAATACATTTTTAAACAAGATATTGCTAAATATATTCTTATTTATTAAAAAATTATAATTAAAGACGACATAGTAAGGTTAAAATGGAGTTCTTAATCAATATTTTAAACTTTTTTTAATTAATAAATATAGGCTTAAATAAAGTTTTGTTTAAAAGTAATGGTAATATAGATTCTAAAGATTTGTTTGTGATACTTTATTTTGTTTATGAAGCTTAATTATAATAAGAAAAATCGATTTAAAATTGAAGTAAAAACTGTCAATTTTCGTCATATTTAACAGCATATTGTTTATAAAAATATTTAATAGAAAACTCGGATACTAACGTGGATTAAAAATCAATAGGTATATTTATTAACTTTCCTTATCCAGGAAAAATGAGTTTAAAACATTATTTTAATTATTATAAAATTCAATTTTAAAATTGTAAATTCATAAAAAATATCACATTTCAACATATCATATCTGTTTTCTATATTAGTTACAAATATTACTGAGATTTGCAAAATTTAGGTAAAACACCCTCGTGAAATTTGAATATAGTGCATATTTTGTACAAACTTAAATATGTGTAAAGTTTGAATCTTTTAAAAGCTTTCAGAAAACAGATGTGATATGTTGAAATATGGTATTTATTATGAATTTACAATTTTGAAATTGAATTTTATAATTAATTAAAATAATTTTTCAAACTCATTTTTCCTGGATAAGGAAAGTTAATAAATATACCTATTGATTTTTAATCCAAGTTAGTATCCAAGTTTTCTATTAAATATTTTTATAAACAATATGCTGTTAAATATGACTAAAATTGACAGTTTTTATTCCAATTTTAAATCGATTTTTCATCTTATAATTAAGCTTTATAAACTAAATAAATTATCACAAACAAACATCTAAAACATTTTACTGTTTTAGCAACGAAATTCCCTGCCAACATTTTTGTTATTCAGAGCAAAGACAAAAGTCTGCCAACAACTCAAAAATGAATCAATTTTAATTTTTTTTTTTTAATAATACTCATAAATGTTTGTACTACCACGCTTAAGTTGGAACTAAAAAATCAAGACTTAATATTAACTAAAATTTAATATTAATAATTATCTAAAATATTATCTTTAATATTATCTAAAAAAAATATTAATAACTTTTAAAAATATAAAACATCATTTTTTTAGAGCTTGATTTCAAGGTATTTCGATATAAGAAACTTTACATACTTCAAAGTAAATTATATAATTTTTTTATAAACAAAACTTATTTAGACTATTTTCGAATAGTTCTAGTTACTAACCACCAATTATTTTAATTTGTTTAAACAATCTTAGTTAAACAAATAAATAACTTCAAAAGGTTTCCTTACTTAGATTTCGTTCCTTTTGTGAAATTAATTCATTTCTATTGGCTTAGAGTTATAATACAGTTAACAATGTTTACAAACAATTTTTAAATTCTTCAAACAATCTTAGTTAACAGTCAAATCACTTCAAAAGTTTTCATTACATTCTTAGAATTCGTTTCTTTTGTAAAATTAATTCGTCACTATTGGCCTAGAGTCCTAATACAATTTACAATGTTTAAAAACAAGATTTAGATTGTCTAAACAATCTTAGTTAACAAATAAATAACTTCGAAAATTGTTATTATACTTAGATTTTGTTTCTTTTGTAAAATTATTTGATTATTATTGGCATAGAGTTTCATAGTAGTTTTGAATACTTACCAACTATTTTTAAATCATTTAAATAAGTTTAGTTAACAAATAAATAACCTCTAAAGATTTCTTAATTATTATAGTAATTAATTAAATAATTTAAAAAAAGAAATGAAATCTAAGTAAGGAAAGCTTTTGAAGTTATGATTTTGTTTAACTAAGATTGTTTAAACAAATTAAAATTGTTGGTTAGTAACTAGAACTATTTAAAAATAATTTAGATAAGTTGTGTATAATAATTTACTTTGGTGTAAATAGTTTCTGATATCAAAAAATCTTAAAACTACTTTCTCAAAAAATAATTATTTACATTTTTAAAAGTTATGAACGTTTTTTTAGTTAGTAATAAAAGTCTTGATTTTTTAGTAGTTAAGTATTATTGTACAAACATTTATGAGTATTTAAAAAAAAAAGAAAGAATCGATTTTTTTGTCAAAACAATAGTAACTTTAACCGCACTATGGTCCATCTCAGTTTCTTTAATTTCCCTGATAAAAAATTATTTTCCCTGACATATCCCTGACTTTACTGACAAGAAATTATTTCCCTGTCATTTCCTTGACTTTACTGGCACGTTTTTAACCTGTTTTCGTTTCTAAAAACACGTTTCTAACCTGTTTTTAACAAAATTTTATTTAAGCCTTTATTGATTACTTATAAAAAGTTTGAAATACGGACTAAAAATTCCATTTTAATGTTACTCTGTCGTCTTTAATTACAATTTTTGAATAAATAAGAAAATATTCAACAATATCTCGATTAAAAATTAATTCTACGGTGTTTAATAATGATTTATATATAAAATAAATTTATTTTTGAGATATTCCAGCAACACCTCTCAGACAAAAGTCAGTAGAATGTCTTAATTGAATTTAAAGTAAAGTGATCAGTATATTGTTTATAAACTCTAAAATAAAAATTTTCTACAATTATCTTACCAGGTGTCATTGGACTATATCCTACAGGTGAAGGAGTAGCAAATGGTCCATGTGGACTTGCAGTATATCCAGTTCCTGAAGGTGATGGAGTTGCCACATATCCTGTTGGACTGGGGCTAGCAGTTGCACTGCCAGCAGGACTTGGACTTGGCTGATAAGGTCCATAACTTTGCTCTGAACCGTACATAGTTCCTGGTGTTTGAGGAGTAAATGGTCCCCCTGCCGCTGAATATCCAGGCGCATAACCTGGTGATCCACCATCTTCCATGCTGTAGCCATCGAAGTCATTTGTTCTTGCTGGAGTATTTGTAACTGTTGGATCCCAAGCTCCAGACTGTCCAGGTGTTCTGGATCCATCGTGTGAAGGCGTCATTGAGCCATAATGAGGTGTGCGAGAACCAGCTAAAAGGTAGTATTAAAAAGTAGTATTATTAAAGAATAAATAACACATGAAAGAAAGAAAACAATACTTACTTTCGTACATGGGAGTCTGAGAGCCATGCATAGGTGTTTTGGACCCATCTCTGCCATACATTGGAGTTTGGTTTCCAGCAGCATAAGCAGGTGTTCTGCTGTAACTGCTGAATCCACCCTCTTTCGTGGGAACTCCCACATTTGCGATATGTGACCTGTCAACCGAGATTGTTTGACAAGTTGAATGAAGTTCAACCCTGGCTGTTGTCTCTGTAGCGTCCTTGACAATCCCAACGTTTCCTTTATAAGGTCCTCCAGTAATCTTAATTGTGGTACCAATCAATTCTCGATCACGTCTTGCACCTGCTCCTCGTCCCCGTCCTCTTCCTCCTCCACCACCACCACCACCACCACCGCCTCTTCCAAAACCACCACTGTAAATAAACAAAAAATTAAAAATATTTCTCTATTGAAAGATTATAAGATATACATTTTTTTCACGATGATTACGAATTTGGAAAGAAAAATGCTCTATACAGGGTGTCTACCGAAAAATGATTTTCAAATTCCCGGTTTTCCCGGATCTAGAATCACATTTTTCCTGGATTTCTTTTATGTATGATTAATAGCTATAATATAAAAATAATTGTCGGTTAGTAAGATATATTAAGCAGATTGGGTAAAAAAAGTCAATACACGTCTTTCTTAATTAGAAAAATATTATATAATTCATTTTATGAACTAATCAGTCGACAAAATCGAGGGTCCAATATGACGGAGTTTTTTTTTCAAACTTGCTCGGCTTCGTTTGAAACTTGTTACTCGCGGGTTTTGGAGGCTTTTAAAATTCTAAATTGCGGATCCAACATGGCTGACATTTTTTTTCTAAAATGCAGGGCTGATTGAAAATAGTGGAAAAATTACTTTTTGATTTTAAAAAGTGTGCTAATAGTGAGTTTTAATGTGAAAAAAGTAAGTGCGTAATACATAAGTTTTGAAGGTAAAATTGATCTTTGAAGAAAATAATTCCAAAATGACAAAAATAATAGAGATTTGAAGAAAATAATTGGAAAATGACAAAAGTAATTGAAATTTGAAGAAACAAAATGAAAGATGACAAAAATAATACTGTGTGACAATAAAAAATTACTTTGGAATCGGACCTAGCCTAAATTGTTCATCATGAAAAACTAAAACAAAAAATGTGTATTAAATCCCCCCCCCTCAATTTCATTTTAGAGCTAAAAAACAATTTTTCTGCAATTTTTGTATAAAATATACTGTTACTTCGTCATTTTTGGTCCGAATTCAAAATTCTTTTTATTTTAAAGCTGAGAAACGAAGCTTTCTATACATACTAGAGGTTTTATGTTTTAAATAAAATTGGTGGTAGAAAAAGAGTAAAAAATTTCGAAAATTGACAATTTTTTTCAAGTTTGGCAGTGATTTACTGCCCAATTTTATTTAAAAAGTTTTTATCTGTAGTGTCATCTGCGTCGAATGAGCTATTATTCAATTAAATTCTTAAAAAAATGTCTGAACTATTGCAATTTTTATTCGGCCCAAAAATAAATGCACTTTAAATAATTCACTACAGAGAAAAACATTCCAAACAAAAATGGACCGTAAATCATTGCCAATGTTGAAAAAATTCAAAAAAATTGTCAATTTTCGAAATTTTTTACTCTTTTTCTACCATAAATTTTATTTAAAATATGAAACCTCTATTGGGAATAGAAAGATTTGTTACTCAACTTTAAAATAAAAAAAATATTTTTGAATTCGGACCAAAAATGACTAAGTAACAATATGTTTTAAACAAAAATTACAGAAAAACTGTTTGTTTCAGCTCTAAAATGAAATTTTGGAGGTGGGAGGGAGATTTAATATATACCTTCTTTTTTAGTTTTTTATGACGAACAACTTAGGCTAAGTCCGATTCAAAGTATTTTTTTTCTCATTTTTTGTAACACAGTGTAATTAAACTTTAAGTAAAAAATTTAAAATTTGAAGAAAAGACTGGAAAAATGACCAAAATAATTGAAAAATGATCAAACAAAATAAAAATTTGTCAATACATAATTATAAAATTGGAGAAAAATTGACGATTAAAGAAAATAATTAAATAATTGTAAAATCATAAAATGGATAGAAACTTGAAGAAAATACTTGAAAAATGATAAAATAATTAAAAATTGAAACAAAATATTGAGAAATGACAAAAATTATTGAAAGTTACAAAAATAATCAGAAAGTGGAACAAATAGTCGAGAAATGACAAAAATAATTGAACCTTGAAAAAAAAGATGAAAAATGATAAAACTAATTTAAAATTATGTAAAAAATTTATGATTTGAAGAAAAGACGTTAAAAATGATATAAATAATTGAAAAATGGAGAAACAAAATAAAAATTAGAAATCAATAATTGAAAAATTGGAGATAAAAATTGACGCTTAAAGAGAATAATTAAATAATGTCAAAATAATTGCAAAATAAAAAAAAATTAATTTGAAGAAAATACTTGAAAAAGTATTTGCCCGTGTATGTATAAATAAATAAATAAATAAAAATTAAAAATAAAAAGCAATTGACAAATGACAAAAATAATTGAAAAATGAAAAGATTAAATTAATGTAAATTAAAGTAAGAAATTGAAGAATCTATGACAATAATTTAAAGATATAAGAAAATAAGTATCAAATTTAGAAAAAGTAATAAAACAATGTCGAAAATATTGACAATAATTGAAAAATTACTAGATTAATTTAAATTTTAAAAAAACGATTAAAAAATGACAGAAATAATTAAAAATATGAAAAAATAGTTAAGAAATGACAAAAATAATTGAAAAATCACAAAAAAAATTTAATTTGAAGGTAATATGTGAAAAATAACAAAATTTTTTTTTTCGTAAAAATCGTAAATATATGTCAAGTCAATTTTTTTTTCTTAATCTCAAAAAATGTTTTTTCCATTTATAAACGACAATTATTCATATTGTTTCAAAAAAACTTGGTTAGGTAACCTTATTTAATTCCTTAAAATCTTATTATGATGAATTGAATTAAAATTTTAAAACCGTTCTCTAGAAAATTTAAATTATCTACTTTTTGACATTATCTACTGTTGGATGTAATGATAACATTCCGAAATTCCAAGAAAATATTCAGTAATTTAATCATCTTATCTTAATTCAATAAAAGCCTCCCTTGATGGAATTGTAGTTTAAAGATTAAGCTTTTATTTAAACGTAGGGACAAGCTTCTAGCAACTCTTGTTCTCTTTTTATTCAAAATCAAATTTGGTCAAAAACACGTTTTTTTACTTTTTGACACTAATATTCTCAAAAACTAGACGCGATAGAGCATTTTTCTTTCCAGATTCGTAATCAGTGTGAAAAAATCTATCGAAAGTAATAAGAAATATCTTTGGGGCAGAAATGAAGTTCATTTTTGTCGAACAGTGGAACATTAAATAGATTACTAACCCGCTAGGATGCATTGGAGAAGCAATTCTGGGTGACATGAATCCAGCCATTGGTGACATTGATGGTGAGACAGTAGCTTTGTTTCCACCCGCGAGCTGTAAGTGCCTCGTTTTGCAAACAAATATTCCACCGTTGTCAATATACATTCTCGAGTGCAGAAATGCACAACTTCTGTAGAGATGCTTAATTTCTCCACCTCGTCCAGCGTGCGGTCCATCAATCACTTTCACAACATCTTTTTTCTGAATAGTATTTTGTTGGGAATCAAGAGCAACAGCGTGACGATTCTCTCGTCGTTTCGTAAGTCCTTGGGGTCTAGCCTCAACCACTTTTCCGTGCATTGATAAAACATGGAAGTTTTCACGTTCGAGTCGTACTATTACACCAACAGTTTGAGGATCCAGCTGTACAAGGTCACCCCATTGAAATTGACCCATACTGTCAACTCCAGTCGCCATATCAGAACAAAGTTGCAAGTCTCTAGGAAGCACTTCTAATTCATGCATTGATAAATCAGAAAAAAGAACGACTCTGTTCTGCTCTACACGAACAATCAAGCCTGTATCGCCCTCATACCTTCCTGCAACCACCTGTTAGGATTTCATTATTACTTTATCATTCAAAATCATGATGACCGATCAGGGTGGCCACAAAACTCAATTTACAAATTTCCCTGACTTTTCCCTGACATAAAATTTTTATTATAAGTAATAAACAAACAGCTAAAATAAAATAAAATTTTTCTTTATTCTTAAAAGTAGGGCTGATAAAAATCATAATCTTTTTAAAAAAATCAAAAAATCCGAATTTTTTTTATTTAAATCGGATTTTTTTTTATATAAATTACAAATTGATTTTTTAAAAATATAGGTAATCAGTATATAAAATCTCCAAATGTTTATTTGTAAGTAGATTATTAAAGAAATGTAGACAAAATTAAAAAAAAACACAAGAATGAAATAGTGACATCAAAATATATAAAAAACTAGAAACTCTTTTCAAAAATTAAACTATTTTCGGACATTTGTTTAAAATTAAAATAATAAATAAAAAAAAACGTTAAAGTATATTACTAAAAAGAACAACATTGGAAAATTGGAAAAATTAGAGAATTATTTTACAAATTGAATAAAAAAAGAAAGAATACAATTTAGGAAAATTTAAAAAAAATTAAAAAGAAAAGAAATTCTATGAAATAGAAGAGCGATGTTAAAATGAGAATATTTAGTACATGATTAAGTTTACATAATATAAAATAAAAGAATAAAAGCTTTTAAAAAAGTAGAAAATTGAGAAATTTAAAAAATGTAGATAAAAGCATCAAATAAATGTTCTTAAAAGTTCGTAATTATAAAATAAAAACTTAACAATTTAAAAGAAGGAAAAATGTTTCTAAGAAATGGAAAAATGATGACAAAAATTAAAGAAATAATTAAAACGCAAGGATGGACTAAAAAAATAGTGAAACATTTTTTCAAGAAAATTAAATAAATAGGAAGAAAATGGAGAAATGTTTTTTTTCCTTAATCTAACAAACTGTAAAAAAATATAAAAAGTACAAAAAATAATAAAATTTGGTTAGTTCACAAAAGAAATTTGAAAATAAAAAAGTTTAGGCAAATTAAAAATTAAACCAAATTTTTTTTTTATAATATTACACTTGCAACAAGCCTAACAATAAATTTAGATGAATTAAAGAAAATCTAAACATTTATGAAAATATAAATTTCTCTTAGAAATATTGTATGAAGTAAAGAAAAGGATTATTGAGAATATGGAAAATAATTAACATTATTTAATTATTTTGTATTAATTAATATTCATTTAAGTTTGAATTAATTGAAATTTTAAAAGTTGGAAAAAATTAGAATATGAGTTAATTGATGTTTGGAATTATAATGATTTAAAGATATAAAAATTTAATACTATTTTTTGATATCTTCATACCAAAAATTTGTAAATCGTAGGTGTTTTGATAATCTGTATTAGCACGATTTTTTTAAATTTTATAAAGATTAAAATATTAGAATTGAAATCTTTAAGATTTATCTATCAATTTGTGGGTTTTGTGCATAGTTTGCGACTTTTTATATGTAGTATTAGACATCCGGAGAATTGTAAAGTTTTTTTAATTTAAAACACGATTTTAATGCAAATGCCCAATGATTTAAATTAAAGTAATTTAAATCAATAACAGCCCTGCTTAAAAGTAGTATTATTTTTATTACATTCTTAATAAATGTATATAAAATTGTTTTATAATAGACAAGAAGAACAAGAACATACGTAATAATTAATAAAATCTTTTGCATAGGCTATTTTAAACGACTTTAACATCTAGGTGAAATTTCACTTTTTCAATTTAAGAGAGAAATTTTTCCTGACATTTCCCTGACACTGTGGCCACCCTGCCAAAATATTCATCATTTACTTAGGTAAAGAAGTTAGCATAACTTTAAAATGTGCAAAGATTGAAAATAATATTTAATTACCTTAACATGATCACCCATAGTGAAGTATTTTCGCAATTCGCTGGCCTGAAACTCGAGAGCTTCTCTAAGTTCTTCATGTTTTGGCATGACCATGACCATGTTTCCATCGATAGAAACAATCTTTCCCTGTAAATTCATCAATTCACCTTCGCAGACTTCCACATTATCCCCATTGCTGAAAGAATGTGATACAGTTGAATCTTCTTTTCCTGAAGAAACACCAGTTGATGGTGTACCACTCAATTCAATATCGATTCCTTCAGGTGATTCTTCGAATTTTTCCAATTCAGAAAGCGTTGGCTTCACCCCCTCCACAATAATTGCGCTCGTGGTGAAGCTTTTGTAAAGGAATCCCTTGCGACTGTATCTGTTACCTTCGAAAAGAAGATAATCACCATCACTTGTAACCTCTCCTCCAATAGCTCGTATAGCTTCTGGATCAAATGGTTTTGCTGGTGGTCTTCTTTTCTTCTTACGTTTTAGAGCTTCGGATTCACTTTGAGCAGTTCGTAAGGCTCCTCTAGGTCTAGTATAATCAATTCTTGGCAGAAGCTTCAAATGAACCTGGTTTTGTCCTAAATCTACGTAATCTACTTGAGCAATATCGTCTTTGTAAATTCCTCTCTTAAGCCTAACCCATTGCTTCTTTTTTAAACCAGATTGTCGTTTTACAACTCGAAGTACATCCGTCATTTCCTTGATCGGTACCATCTGCTGCTTCCAGATACCCATTCTCAAGTTACCGACGTTATCAATCGCCGATTTGACATGAGGTTGTTTGTAAGCTTCGATGTATATGTAGCCTTTTATACCTTCAGGAGCAACAACTGATTTTATTTGAAGTGGTTCTCCTGAAATTGAATTGGTAAAATAATAAATAAATCAAATTACAAAAATATCAAATTTCAAATAGGTCAAACTACTTTATTTTGTCTAATGTATTTTTCACCTTTCTAAAAAACTTTAATACTTTGCGAGAATACAGGCTTCACAGTGACAATGAAGAATATTTTAGGGGAAATAGGGTACTGAATATACAAAAATAGGGAACTTTTAGGGTACTTTAAAAACTTAATAAATGAAGATAAATGAATTATATATATAGCAGAACCTCAATTATTTCATTTGGGTAGGTCAAAATTACAAAATTGTAGGATAATAAAAATATAATTACAGAATATAATTACAAAACTTTTAAATTAATCAAAACAAAGAAAAGAAAATAACTACAAATTGTGGAAAGTAATTTAAAACTGATAAATAATAATTCAACATTATAGAAAATGAATACAGAAATTTAGACATAAGTAATTGAAAATTCAAGATAATAATTGAAATATAAATGATGAGAATAATTAAAAATTGAGGAAAATAATTGAAAAAATTTAGGACTTTAATTAAAAAATGATGAAGGTAATTTAAAATCAAGGAAATCAATACAACAAATTGAACATTAAAAAAAAGAATTAAAATTTAAGATTAATAATTGAAGATTAAGTAAATGAAATTGAAAATTATAGAAAGAATAGAAAATTGAAGACAGTAATTTAAAATTAAGAAAATATTTGAGAATTGAAGATAGCAATCGAGAATTGAGAAGAATAATTGAAAAATGGGAAAAATAATGATAAATTGAAATTTGAGATGAAAAATTGAAAATTTAGGAAATTAATTACAAAATACCTCAAGTAATTGTAAATTTGATAAAAATAATTGAAAAATTCTAAAATTCATTAAAAATTATTTTAATTAATTGAAATTTGAAAGAAATAATTAAATGTTTAGTAAATAAATTGAAAAATAATTTTAGAAATTATAATTTGGAGAAAAAAATTAAAAAATTAAAGAAATCAATTTAAAAATGATGGAAATAATTGAAAGATAATACAAATAAATTAAATTTGAGATAAATAATTTAAAAATGTAGAGAGTGAATGAAAAACCACTGTTTAAAACTAAAAATAGAAGAAAATATTTTCAAAATTATAGAAATAATTGAAAATTAAAGAAAATATATAAAATTTATAAAAAATAAGTGATAAAATTACAAAACATTTTTCAAATTTAATAAAATAACTGAAAAATGATATACACAATGAAAAAATGATGATAAAAATTAGAATGTAAAAAAATAATTTCAAGTTTTGGAAATTAATTGAAAAATAATGAAAATATTTAATAGGTAGAAAAAAAATTTAAAGTAAATAAAGAAATTGAAATTTAATGAAAATAATTGACAGTTTATGAAATTAATGAAATAATAATACAAATAAGTTTGAATTCTTACAAAAAATTTGAAAAAATGATTGTAAATTAAGAAAATAATTGAAACCTGAGATGAAGAAGTGAAAATTCAGGAAATCCATTGAAATATAATTTAATAAATTAAAAATTGGAGAATGATAGAAATAATTGAAGATTGAAAAAAGAATAAAAATTTAAAGATTACAAATAATTGAAAATCTGTTGATTTCTTCCTTGACTTTAAATATATTTTCGTAAAAGATAGGGGAGTTTAGGGTAAATTTTTCTAAATAGAGGACTATATTAGGGACTAATCGCAATTGACGGACAATAAATCCAATTGAAATTTATTTTTAAAGGTTTATTTTATGTTATGCACTTAATTAAAGTATTTAATAATATAACATAACATATAAAATATGGTATTTAAGTTTGTATGTGACATGTCAAATATCTATCATATTTAACAATTTTTTTCTGCAAAGTAATTTAATTTCAGCAAATCGGAATTATTCAAATAATAAATATTTTTATTACACTTTAATATAATCTAAATACTTTTTGGATAATTAGCTTAAAATTATAAAAACTTTTACCGAAAATTCTTCATTTTATGGGGATTTTGAAAGTTCGTAACTTGTTTGAAAATGAACCGTTTTACTTTGCAGAAAAAAATGGTTAAATATGCTCGATATTTGACATGTCACATACAAACTTAAATACCATATTTTACATGTTATTTTATATTATTAAATACTTTAACTAAGTGCAAAAAATAGATTAAGCCTTTAAAAATAAATTTTTATCTTTTTAGAAGTAATTACCTGCATTTTAAATTATTATTTATTGTCTGTCAAAGTGTCATTTTTTCGTATCCTCTCAATTTAAAAAATCTTTTTTTATATGAAAAGTAATTCTTTTTTTAAAATCATCATTCATTTCGTCATCTCAAAACATACAATAATATTCTCGCAAAGTATTAAAGTTTTTTTAAAAGGTGAAAAATACATTAGGCGACATAAAAGGGTTCGTCCCAAATAAGAACCATAGAAATGTCAAATTCAGAGGTAAACTTAACAACTTTAAAGTTATTTGTAATGTGAAAAGATACCGAAAAATTACAATAAGAGTATTTTTAAGCGAGAATTATACTTACCAGCAAGTTGATACGACAGGAATTTTCTCATTAACAGCAGAATGGTCGATTTTTCTTCGCCAATACGACATTTTATCATCCAAAGATTAGGATCTTTAACACCAGGAAGTAAAGTTTGTTGTGTTATCTCATCACCCATTTCTTCGCCACCATCACCAAAGTGTCGAGCAGCCATTGACTCATCAGCATACTTTTTACGAAGATACTCTTCAATTTCATCCTCTTTTTGGGAACTAAATTACATAAATTCAATTATAATGTAATTTAACTCTTGTTTCAGAAGATGATAATAAGTGAAATTCAAATATTGCCGACAAAGTACAACTGGATTTATCAAGGAAGGATCAATACAACATTCGTAATTTAAGGAATAACTGATACAACTTACTCCCAAAGATTCGTTCCTCTTCTCCTTCCTTCAATTTCTCGAGCTGTGGGTCCAAGTTCATCAATTTCGTTACCAACAATTCCAATTTCTTGAGCACCTTCTTCCCACTCTTCCTCGTCTTCAACCTCATCATCGACTTCGGCTTCATGAATAATGAAACCACTACATCTATCTTTTCTCTTCTTTTTTCTGGGTCTATCGTCATCTTCATCCTCTTCCTCATCATACTCGCTATCATCTAAATCTTCACCTGTAAAACAATTAGCATTTTATTGAACTTTATAATATACATAAAGTAGAAAGATTGATTTATTCTTTATTATTGAATTTCTTCTAATAATGATTTGCTATTATATTAAATTTATAATAAATTTTTAAAAATGTTGTTACCTTCAGGTTCTTCCTCAGGTTCAACATCTTCCTCCCCTGATCTTGCTTCTTCAGCCTCAGCAACGGAGCTTTAGAAACACAATTGACGGAAGATATTATTTTTTCTAAATGAACAATTTGCTTTTGACAAATCAAACTCGTTAATAAAAATATGATTAAAATAATTAACAAAATATTATTAATATAACTGTTATTATTACCCTGATCTAGATCTGGACCTGGACCGAGATCGAGAACGGGAACGAGAGCGGGACCTTGATCTTGATCTGCTTAATCTGGATCTTGATCTTGATCTAGACACTGATCTTGATCTTGATCCAGACCTTGACCTTGATCTGGACCTTGATCTTGATCTCGATACACTTTTTCTTGAATGATTTTCTTCTACTTCACTATCACTACCACCACCTCGTCGACCGCCTCGTTCACTCTCATTTTCGGAATAATTGCTTCGTTCTGAATCCGACATTTTTGCTCCAGAAGAAAAACCTTACGGTATATTCTGTGTTAAACTGTAAAATGATCCAATAAAATATGTAATATGATAATAAAGATTGTACATTCTTATTACTACAAACTGGCTTTAAGTAACAAAATAGTTGATTTTTAATGGTTACGTAAAATTGCATAAGATCATAACTTTTCATTAATTTTAAAAATTAGTTAATAATTATTTCTATTGGTAGTATAACACCTTTTAAATTCATCTGAATTGTAATAAATTTATTTATATTATGATTTTTATTCAATATTTACCAACTTTTTAGATGCTAAGTTTGAGGTTATTAAATATGGAAACTGTTAATTGAAAAACCTTTTTTTCTAGTTAGGGATATTTTTCAATATTAAATAACATTTTTAGAACTTTTATGCGCTTGATATATGTTAAAAAACAATTTTTGACATTTTGCAATCTGACACTGTCAATTTCTCAAAACAATCTGCATAATTTGCATTATTAACTAATGAAAGGTATTTTTCGATTAATTATTAAAGTCAAAATGATTTTTAAATTATTTTTTGCTCTTCTAATTCAGAATAACAATTAAATTATTATTTTAAACTGAAAAGAAAAAAAATATTAGGCAAATTTTGAGGTTAGCTGTTGAATTCATAACACTTTTTTTGGTATACAAAAGTGTATAATTTAAATATATATAATAAGTGTTCTCTACAAAATAAATACGATTCAAATTTCTTTTTCGAATAAAAACATAAGTAAAGTTTACGAATTTACAGCTTTTGTAATTAAGTAATTCATATTGATGACAGTTGAACGTGTAGACACAAACAAAAAAAAATATGAGAAAAATCATTGTGTAGAATAATTCTAATTATCAAGAATATAATACAAATATAAACACACATACTTACAAATTAATATGAATTTTAAATAAACATTTACACTATTTATTCTGAACTTTAATATCTTAAATCTTAAATCACTGTAAACCTTCCAATGCCGACATTATTTCTTTCTAGGGAGCAATTAAACCGGAAATAGTTACATTTTAGGGGAAAGCAGGGAATTTTTCGTCGGCGAAAGTGCGCATGTGCTTATCTGAAGCGCGGGTTTTTGAAATAATCGCTCTTAAAAAGAAATAATTCCCTGAATTTCAAAATCGGGTGCAGGAAATTTCCCAAAAACCCAAAAGGTCGAATATCCAAATGGTCGAATATCCATTTTGTCGAATTTCCAAATGATCGAATATCTAAATTGTCGAATTTCCAAAATGTCGAACATCCAATTTGGTCGAATATCCATTTTGTCGAATTTCTAAATTGTCGAATTTCCAAATTGTCGAATATCTACATTTTCGAATTTCTAAATTGTCGAATATTCAAATTTTCGAATTTCCAAATTGTCGAATATCCACTTTGTCGAATGTCCAAACTGTCGAATTTCCAAATTCTCGAATATCCATTTTATCGAATTTACAAATTGTCGAATTTCCGAATGTTCGAATATCCAAATTGTCGAATTTCCAAATTGTCGAATATCAAAATTATCGAATCTCCAAATGTTCGAATGTCCAAATTGTCGAATATCTATTTTGTCGAATCTCTAAATTGTCGAAAGTCCATTATTTTGTCGAATTTCCAAATTGTCGAACATCCACTTTGTCGAATTTCCAAATTATCGAATTTCCAAATGATCGAATATCCAAATTGTCGAATTTCCAAATTGTCGAATATCAAAATTATCGAATCTCCAAATGTTCGAATGTCCAAACAGTCGAATTTCCAAATTGTCGAATATCCAAATTGTCGAATATCTATTTTGTCTATTTCGCGCACTTGTCCAATCTACTATACCAACGCATTTCATAGATAGGAAACTCACATAAAAAAAATTCGATCATTTGGACATTCGAACATTTGGAGATTCGAACATTTGGAGATTCGAAAATTTGAGATTCGACAATTTGGAAATTCGACAGTTTGGACATTCGACAAAGTGGATATTCGACAATTTGGAAATTCGAAAATTCGAAAATTTGAATATTCGACAATTTAGAAATTCGAAAATGTAGATATTCGACAATATGGAAATTCGAAAATTTAGAAATTCGACAAAATGGATATTCGACCAAATGGATGTTCGACATTTTGGAAATTCGACAATTTAGATATTCGATCATTTGGAAATTCGACAAAATGGATATTCGACCATTTGGATATTTGAACGTTTGGAGATTCGACTTTTTGAAATGTCGCCCTGTGGAATTCCATTTATGTCAAAATTACAGACAAAAAATAAATTTCTTAATAAGAATGTGGATAAATGAATTTACAATTTGAAGAAAAAGCTTAAAATTTAAAAAAAAATCATATTTTGCAATCATAATTGAAAAATTACGAAAGAAATTAAAAATTAATTAATAAATAATAATTAAACTAATTTGATATTGAAGGAAATAATAAAAAAGTCAAAAGTTTTATTTGAAAAAATTAAAGAAAATAATTGAAACTTGCTAAAATTTTGAATTTAAAATTTACGGGAAAAATTGAAAAATACTGAAAATCATTAAAAATTGAAGGAAATTGAAGAAAAATGATAAAAATAGATGAAAATTGTAGCAAATAATTGAAATCAGTTCGAAGTAGTTGAAAGAAATATAATATATAATTATAGTAATTGTAGTCTTGTTTACCTCAAATATTGTGAAATTCTTTCAACCATTTTTTACAAATTCTTATTATTTTCTTCAATTTACAATTATTTCTATGAATTATTTTTTTTAATTGATTGATTTATTAATTAATTTTCTAATTTTTTTATTATTTAACTCAAATTCTAATAAATTTTTCATTTTACAATTAGTTTTATCATTCTGCAATTATTTTCTTTTATTACAAATATGCATGTGTTGTAATTTTTTCAATTATTTTTAACCTACTAAAATTATTTTCTTCCATTTTTAATTATTTTTATTACTTTGCAAATATATTCTCGAATTTTCTATTACTTTAATTATTCTTCAATAAAATTCCTAGATTTTAAAATATTTTTCTCAAATTTCAATTACTTCGTCAATTTTTAATTATTTTCTTTATTTGCAATGATATTTACAATTTTTATATTATGTTGAATATTTGTTGATTAGTTCCGAAATGAAATTTTGTAATAAGGTACTTTCTTTTATTTCACAAATATTCTGCATTTTTTAAAATTATTTTTCCAAAATTGCAATTAATATCTACAAATTTAAACTAATTTTATCAATTATCAAAAATTGTCTTTATAAATGTTCATTATTTTTTAATTTTTCCCCTAAATTTCAAATTCGAAATTTCCGCAAGTTTCAATTATTTTTTTAATTTTTTCAAATGAAACTTTTTCAGTTTTAATTATTTCGTTCAATATCAAATTAGTTTTAGTTGTATTTTTTAAATATTTCAATAATTTTCTTTGATTTTTAATTACTTTCTTTTATATCAAATAAATTCTGTAATTTTCTCAATTTTAATTACTTCAATTTTCAATTATTTTTACTATTTCTTAATTAATATCCTACATTTTCATTTATTATTTCAAATCTAAGTTATATTGTATCCACTTTCAATGTTTTAATCATTTTTCAATTATTTTTCTGAAATTTCAATCAAGTTTATCAATTATTAATTTTTTTTTTAATTTGTAATGATTTTCACAAATTTTTTATTATTTTGATTATTTGTTTATTAATTCCGAAAATTTACTCGAAATCAAATAAATTACCCTAATTAAGAAACTCTTTAATGTAACATTGTTTTTTTTGCTCCCCCCCTCTCGGTCAATATTAAGTATACATATTGCAAAAATTTACAAGTCGCCGCATCTGCACGACTTTTCCATATTTTACAAATTATTCTCCATAACAAAAACATTGTTTGTATGTACTAATTTTATTATTGAAGGTATTATTAAAACATCGGAATAATACTTTAAAAATGATTTTTATTATATTTGAAATAAGCAGAGTGTACACGAGTAGTGCGCTTTTTGAATTTTAGAAAGATATAAAATTTCTGTGATTACTGATTATTCATTGATTAATAATTATGCAATCATATAGTAATAATACAATTCGATGTTATTTGTTTGTTTCTAAAAAAGAAGGATTTATACCACCACTCAATGCACAACGAAGCAATTATATGTTCACAGCAGGGAGTTATTGCAGCTATTCGTTCAATATTTTCCTATATTTTTCCTTTTATTGAAAAATTGTAAGAAATTTTCAAACTCCACTGGTACGTAAAATCTATCTTAAATTGAAGGTAGACAAGTAAATTCTTGTCTTTTAGGTACATATTTACATATTTACAAATTGCACGAAGCACCTTTCTTAATTAGCTATGACTAAAGCTTAAATCTATCGGATTGGAATGTAAATGCTTCTGTTTCTTATTTTGCTCACTTACGAAAAGCACTCTCGAAAGTTAAATATTATTTAAGAGAAGATATACGCTTAATATGTAGGCACAGTGCTTTGTATTTGCCAAAAGAACTTATTTTTTAAAAGATAGTTCTCACTAGATATCTCTAAGAATATTATTCTCTAATATTATGAGCTTTACATAAAATCCGATAGTGAATTATTAAATAAACTGTACATTAAGACACTAATTCTTGACAAAACTAATGAAAATTTTATCCTTTTAGTCCTTAAAATAAATCTAAATAGCAGTTTGTTCATCGTAATAATAATAATAATAATAATAATAATACACACATCAATTTATAGAAAAAAATCTTGTGTTAAAAATAAAATAAAAATTTGATTTTTATTTTTTAAGAAAGTCTTAAAAATTCACATTTAGTAAATACTATTCGCCAAAATCAAATCACTTTCTTCTAATAAACACTGTACAAAAAGCCTAAATAAGTTAATAATAGGTTTAAATAATATGATGATCATCATACTAATGATTCATAATAAAATAAAAAACACATTTTGCTAGACAATTATCATTAATATCATGTCTTGCTTTCAACACGCACAATAAATTACGACTCCTAAATTTATAAATTCATATACAGTCAGACAAGGAATCTGATTAAAATAACAGTTAATTGTTGTCCGGAATTAGTGTAGCAATGTAAACTGTCAGAGTGTCTAGCGAATAATCATTTTGAATTTCCTGAAAAATTCACGGATTTGTTCGCTTATTAATTAATAACAATACTACTTAAATATGAACTAGTTTGAATGAAATATTAAGCTTGGTTTCAAGAATAACTAAAAAAAATAAAACAAACGGATTATTTTAAAAATTTTAAAATATTCGAAATATTATGAAAAAAAATTATAGAAAAGGTAAAAATACCGAATGATTAAAAAAAAAGTCTGAACATATAATGAACAATGAAAAAAAAAACTTCAAAAAATTTAAGGAATTATGAAAAAACGATAAAATAACAGACTATTCTCGAAATTTTTTGAAATTTCCCGGTTTCGTTTCATGAAATATTAAATGCCTGGCATTTTCCTGGATTTTCTGGATCACTAGACACCCTGGTTTTAAACAAACATACTTAGTATTATCACACTGTCACTTTGTTTCCACTTTGAATTTCTTATTACTTAAAAAAGTAAACATTAAAAGTGCCTCTTAACTTTCTCTCTATCAAATAGAGATAACTGAGAGTGCTTCGTTTCTCCTGAATATTTTCCGAGAGCGTCAGTTCCTCCTAAATGTACGAGAGAAGTCCTGTTTGTAAAGAAGTGTAGAATAACAAATATGCACTAGCATTTTGCGATTTAACTTGATTTGAAGAGACTTCGGCAACCGTATGATCATCGTATTTGTACCACCTTAAAATTTAAATTAATATTAGTAATTAATAATTTATTATTCAATATTAATACTTTTTATATTTTTTTAAATTTCAGCATCACTGAATGTAATAATAAATAAATAAAAAAATTCTGAAAGAGTAATCTGCAAATTTGAACTAATTAAATTTTAAATCGATACAAAATTTTGATAAAATGAATCACTTAGAAAAAAAAGCTGATAATTCTGATATCTCTGATTTCCATCTACATAATAAAAAATAGGTCATTATTATTTTGTTTGTTATAATATCTAAATTGAAAGCTGGGGAAAAATAATAAATACGATTAAAAAAAGACAAGTAATCATAAAATTTAAATTTGAACTTACTTATTTTGATGGGCACTTTTACAATACGCAGTATAATGACCTCCTTCCATGGTTCCATAATGATTGGACATGGCGTATAAACTATAATTATAACCCGAGTTGTTGGTGTTGATTTTTGTGTTCGTGTCATTTACAACATAAGGCCTTAAATTGAAATCCATTAATGGAAAATCAACTTGGGTATTTCTTTTTTCTAACCAGCCGTCACTTTCTCCAAAACGATTCAAATGAATTACAACAATTGGTGCTAATTTAATAAAGTCAAATTTTTTAGTTGCTTCTCTTTCTACTTTGCAATGCGGACATTTCCACCCAGACACTCTCTGTCCACTGACATATTTTTTCACACAGTCCTGCAAATTATTTAAAATATATTTATAAATCCAAAAACTTTTATAATTTCTAGATTAAAGATTTAAAAAGGAATTTTAACTTACATAAATTAAATGATAAAATTAAATTTTGTAACAAAATAAAAAAGCAACTTACGTCTAGAGTGCACTTTGTAGAAGGTGGTAAAGACATTGTTAAACTATTAAACGTCTCGTAGGTTACACTATTTTTTCCGCATGTAGAACATGTAATTGTTGATCGTAATTGACCAAAGAATAAACGAGAAATTATTGATTTTTGTCCACTCATTGCTTTGATCCATTCCTTTTCAGCGGGAGTCAAAACATCGCTGATTGTATTTGTATCCCTCTGAAAATATTATACACAATAATTTAATATTACAGAATAATTTAATTACAAATCTCATACAAGTAGAAAATTTTTTATATTTATTCTTATTTAACTCCTACCCTTACCATTTTTAAGTCATTATGCATCCATTCTAATAAGAAAGTTAAAAACTCATGAGAATCTTGTTGCTCATAACTTTCGAATTGTAGCCTATATTGTCCAATAACAACCTAGTAAAAAAACGTTTTATTAAAAAGAAAGAACTGCTTAATCTTGAAAAATAAAGGGCTAGTAGAAAATTGCTTAGTTTATTTAAAAAAATACTATTTTATAAAAAGCAAATTGAATTTAAAAGAAATTAAATAGAAAGTAACTAAATACGACATGATTAAATAATAATCTATTAAAAACAGGGTGGCCGCAAATTTCAATTTTCAAAATTCCCTGACTTTTCCTTGACTAACTTCTCATTTTCCCTGACCACCAATTTTACAGATTTTTTAAACCTTTGAAGGGATATAAAATTGATTTTGATTTAATCTATTTTATAATTTGTATTTATTGATCCTGATATAATCATCTTTATTTAAATTATGTCTTATGAACTCGTAAATTGATTTTTGTATTCTTTATTCTGAGATTGACTATTATGTATTTTGGTTAATCATTTACGTTATCAATTGTTCTTTAAAAGTAAATTGATTTTAATTGCGTATCGTATTATTTTGTATATAAAATTTTTATTATTATTTCCCCTTGTATAATCGGTGAGCTTGGGATGGTATGATGGAATTGGTTATGAGAGTGATTTAAATTTGGCTAATTATTTTAGTGCTCATCCGATTTATATGTATCCCAATTAATTGGTTTAAAGTTAATATATGGATATTTTATTTCCGTGATTTATTTTTCTATTTATTTGCTTGTCAGACCTTCATGACAATCTTGTATGTTATACACTGAAAAAAAAACAATTTAAAATTTACTTGAGAATTAGGTAATATTTACTTTTTTTACTTAAGCAATGCAAATAAATTAAAACTTGCTGTGAATCCAGGTAATTTTTACATTGTTTTCTAAAAAGAAAAAAAAACAAATGACACTTTTGAAGAAAATTTGACGTTTTGTGTCAAACTCTTCGAAGTTAAATTTTAATTATATTCCGGAAGATTTAATAATGGAAGTATAAATAAAAGTAAGTAGAAAAGTAATTTATGTATTAATTTATTATTTATTTTTCTTTAATTACTCCAAATATTCGTTTCAAATACAAAACGTCAAATTTGATTCGAAAAGTGACATTTTTTATCCTTAGAAAACAAAGTAAAAATTACCTGGTTTCACAGCAATTTTTAATTTGTTTCCATTGCTTGAGTAAAAAAGTAAATAATACTTAAAACTCAAGTAAATTTTAAATTGTTTTTCTTTCAGTGTATATCTCGGGTAAAATATTTTCGTAATTCATTTATTTAATCGCTTTATAAATGACATTTTTATAACTTCATTTAATTTTCAATTTATAAATTTTCAAAGATATATATAAATAAATAAAATTGTTACACCTTGATTTGTTTAGGGTGGTCACTTTTTATATTAACTTAAATTTCTGGTTTTAACCGGTAACGCTTAAGCGCGCGAGGAAATAAATTGCAAATTTAAAATATAAATTGAAAATTTAAGAATTAAATTAAAATTAGAAACTATAGGTGAAAATTATGTCCATTTCATGGGCATTTTGCTTCCAAGTAAGCAAAATAATTTGCTTCCCCATAGAGGAAGCAATTAATCAATTATATCAAATTTAATTGGAGAAGATATAAAAAAAAGAAATTTTAAAAGCAAAAAAAAAAGAGAAAAAACATGTATTATTTATGAAATAGATATTTATGAGCTTAATAAGTCATCCAAATTTTATTGAAATCTGTTAAAGCATTCTCTAGATATCTTGTACACAAAAAACGCTACACACATACATCTGGACATTTGCTTAAGAATGAAAATTTACGTTTTTTAGATAAAATGAGTCGATTTATACTATTTTTGGAAAATCGAAAATTTTAACGATCCCAAAGCTTCCTCTATAATAAAGCAAAAGTAATTGAAAATTGCAAAAAAAATTGCAAAATGAAGAAAATAATTGACAATTTAAAAAAAAATTCAAAAAATGACTAGATTAAACTGAACAAAATAATACAAAAAATCAAATAATAATCATAACATTTTAATAAAATAATTGAAAAATTAAATAAAATATGTGAAAAATGATGAAAATAATTGTCAATTGAAAACAAAATTCGAAAAATGACTGGATTAATAAACTGAAAAAAGAATTGAAAAAATTAAACAAGAAATATTAAATTTAAAGAAAATAATTGCAAATTGAAAAATTAAGATAATTACTGGAATAATTGTTGGAAATAACTGCACATTTAACAACTGGATTAAAAATCGAAAAAAATAATTAAAATTGAAAAAAATAATTAAAAATTGAAGAAATCAATTAAATGGAAGAATGAAATTAAAATTTAAGAAACATATTTAAAAATTGAAAAAAAGTAATTGAAAAAAACAGGGAATTAATAAATATATAAGAAGACAATTGAAAACAGAAAAATGGAATTAAAAATTAAGGAAAATTGAACAATTGTATTTAAAATTAAAGAAACTTAATGATAATCGAAAAAAATATTAGAAAAAGGCGATAATTTTTAAATATTGAAAGAAAATAATTGAAAATTTAAAAGATGAATTTAAATTTGAAGAAACTAAATGACAATTAAAGAAAATAGTTCTAGAATTTAATAATTAAATTGGAAATTTAAAACAATTTTTATGAGTGAAAAAAAATTGAAAAAATCCAAAAATTATTGAGTATTGAGGAATTAATTGAAAATCAATAAAAATAATTGAAAATTAAAGAAAATATTTGAGAATTGAAGAAGATAATTAAAAATTGAAGATATTAATTGGAAATTAAAGAATTACCTAAATGGAAATTTTAAGAAAATAATTGATTATTAATAAAAAAAATTTAACAATTGAAGAAAAATTCGAAAAATGATAAGAAAAATCGGCATTCGAACAAAAAATGTTCTGAAATTAATAAATAATAATTAAATTGAAGAATAATAAAAATGGTCAATTAATAATTGATGAAAATTTTAGAAAAAATTGTAGAAAATAAATTAAAATTGAAGAATTGTATTTAAATTTCAAGAAAATAATTGAAAAACGAAGAATGCAATTTAAAATTAAAGAAAATAATTGAGAATTGAATAGAATAATTAAAAATTAAACAAAATAAATTGAAGATTAAAGAATTAAACTGAAATGTGAAGAAAATAATTGATCACTGAAAGAAAAGTTGCAAAATGACTAAAATAATTAATTAGTAAGAAAATAATTGAGAAATGAGGAAAATAATTGACAATTGAATGCAAAATTCGAAAACTGTCGATAATAATAGACAACAGAATAAAATACTTAAAAAAATTAAAGAATAATTATAAAATTTAAAGATAATAATTGTATACTTCCAGAAGAAATTTTTGGTTTATAAATAAATTTATATATATAAATAATTATATATAATATTATATATTATATATATTATATATAATATAATATATTATATATAATATTATATATATAAATAATATATAAATAATTTTGTTTATTAGGATTTTTAAGCAATAAAATCATGAATTTTTAATTATGGTTTCTTTAAGAAAAAATTCCCTGACATTTAAAGTTTTTTTTGGAAAATCCCTGCCTTTTCCCTGATTTCCAGGTTTTCCCTGACCTACGGCCACCCTTTAAAAAGAATTGTTTAAAATACCTTTAGGTCACGAGGAGAAATACTTTTGTATTGACCACGCCAAAGGGCTTTAATAACATGAGCAACTTCTTCGGCTACTTGACCTTGAGTTCGATTTTCATTACTATTATTTAAATCGTCCATATAAGAATTATCATTAAAGTATTTTGCTAAATTTCCAGTATTGCTCAAGCATTGTATTATACTGTTCATATAGCACGAATTTCCCAAGTTTTTGAGTCCTGTGATTCCTGGATGCTAAAAAAGAAAAGATTCTAATTTAATATTTGTTTTTGATAGTGTTTTTTTGTTTTTGTAATACATACTTTTACAATTTTCAAAAAATAATAATAATTAAACTTTGTAAAGAAATCTATAAAACATAAATATAATCAAACCTAAAAAACATGTTACATATCATATTGATAAAATGGAAAACTGTTCCCTTATAATTTCTAAGTATTTAAATTCTACAATTTCTTAGTTTCTATTAAATGTTGAAAATTTCCTTAAAAATTCGATAGCAAATTCTAAAGTACAGTTTCTATGTCAATGATACAGTAAAAATAATTTGATCAGTTCAAAAATCTCATTTATTACCTTTCTGAAATAGCTGATAATATGATGTGGAATCAATTTTTTTTTTATATAAACCATTTCAAAGCAGTCGATTTAATTTAACCGAGTTATTTAGCGACAAACTGCTGAAACTTTGTGGTAAAAAATTGTTCTTAATTTGTAATTTTGGAAGCCGAGGATTATTTTTTTTTCACTTTGGAACACATCATGTAGCACTTTTTATAATTCTGTTTCTTACTCACTTTTACGTTTAAAAAGTGTAAAAAGTTAATTTGTTTAATTAATCAACAGTTTTGTTCATGTGTTAATGGTATGAATACTCAGCTGGTAATAAGTAGCGGTCACTAGAATTAATTGGATTCGGAAACCTCGCAAGTAAATAGTATTTCCGCAGACATGTGCAGATGTTTTCTATTAGACACAATTTGTTGAGAAAAACTGTCTCATTGTATTAAAAGTCATTTACTTATTTTTTTTAATGGTTACTGTCAGAATCGTGCACCTTTTCAAGTTATAATTTTGATTCAAAGCAGTAAATTTTCCATTGTAAAAAAAAAACGTTCAGATTAAAGAAAGCAAGTCCCAAAATAATTTTACAACAATCATAAAAAGATTATCTTTTTATGATTGGCGCTTTTTGGGAGGATTTTAATTTCGTGCAGCAAATTTTGGAAACTTTTAGAATATAGATTATAGAGAGTAGGTTTAATTATTTAATTATCTCGAAACGAAAGTGGATTAAAGATTTTATAAAATTAGCTACCTGCACTTGCTGTGTAATCAGACTTTAATTAAAAATTACTGTCTGTTTCACCGATAGATAACACACAAGGTCAAGCAACAATACATAATGATCTGACAATAGATTTGATATCTTTGGATTATTTTACAATTTTACATATATTTATTATTTTTATACATTATCTCTTTTATTTAATAACTGTGGATTTATTTATTGCTTATTTCTCATTCTTGGCTGCTTTTTTGCTAATCACTGTTGGCGCTTGTCTTACGAAATAATCGGAAAACTTTCCAGATAAGAAGGCAAACTGTATTCTGAATTGTTTTTTTTCTAGCTAAATTGTCTCTTGATTAATATTTTCAATTCTGATCAATATCATCATAATTCCAATACTGCAATAAGTAATTATCTTGACTACATTATAAATATTTATTTCTGGTGATAAATCAAAGTTCATATCAGCATTTCCTTAGTCAAGTGTTAAAATTCTAACGAATATACTCACAGGATTACTTTTGTCCACTACACTGAAGATTCTGATTTGCACCATAATTTTCACAAAAAGAAAGTTTAAAATAAATAAGTTAACAGTTTTTTTTTTTCTAATAAAATAGTTCCACTTTTGTCAATATCTATTTCATTTTTTAGCAATTAAATATCAAATTTTTTATCCGAATTGCAAGAATAGAGAGCTGCTAGGAAACTGACACGTGATAACAAATTATCTCATATTGAATGTGGTGTCACGTGAAGATACATATTATCAGTACGAATTCTGATTTATGATAAAGTTTGAATTTATCATCATCTTGGAGTATTTGACAACATCTTGGAATTTATAAGGCTACAATGTAATCTGGTCAATTTCAGCAATCAGATTTATAATATTCTCATCTGGCATTTGAGATAAGATAATAACTCTTTAGTTTAATTATTTATATAGATTCCATTTACACAAACATTCAACGACAGTTGAGACTTTCAAACATGACGGAATTTATAATCTTTTAATAGTATTAACATCTCACGTCAGAGATTAAAAGTAGTCGCGTGTTTTCGTACTATTAGAATTTTAAGTTTTGTTAACGAAATTACGTCGCACACTAAAATCTTGTTAGACAAAAACATAGTATGTATAAGCAAATGTCATACTAAAGTATAAAACTCACTACGATAATGAATGCCAACAATTCAGAAAGATAATACACTGAAGAATGATAAAAAACCTATTAAATGGCTATCTAAATATCATTGACATGAATTACTTGAAAATTACTCATTTATAAAAAAACGGCATTTTAATTCTTCAAAAGAGCTCTTCACTTTCAATTTATTTACTAAACTTGAAAAGATTATTTTCTTTACTTTCAAGACAATTAGTTTTTATTTTATTTGTCTGATTGAATTATTTTCAATTTCAGGAACTTTACTCTAACATTATTACACAATAAAAAAAAATTCTTGTATTTGATTTGGAAAAATGTTGCTGTAACTGAATACTTACTTTTTCTCCCCGATAAACGGGTTCCATTCTTTCTTCACGATCTTTACAATTCAACGGTAATCGTTTAATGTTATTATTTACATTTATAATTCGATTTTCTTTCGATGTTACGTATGGTTTTGAGGATCTATCTATTTCTGGCACTTTTCGATCTTTAATCTTAAAAATGAAAAGTATATTAAAATATTATCAATTATCATGATATTTATTTCTATTACCTTGGCAAGATCTGGACTAGAATATGAACGTTTCAGGCTGGTATTTGTTGAAGTATTATCCTTCAAAGGTTCCTTGTGAATGGCACTTTCATCTAACTGGAACACTGAAAGTTTCTGTTCTCCTTTAATTTTATATGACCTGTGTAAATAAAGTAATTATTAAAGAAATAATCAACTAAAACAAAATTAAGAAAATATTTTATGTAAATAAAATTCGGATAACTTTAAACTCACTCAAAAAGCTTTTTTCGTTCAACTGAGATTGTTTTTTGAAGTTCTTCAGTTCTTAAAAATCGCGATTGCAGTTGTTGATTTACAATTTTAAGAGCAGCTTCTTTTGAAAAATTCAGAGCTTCAAGATCATTTTCAAGTTGAATTCGCTTTTCATCCTGTATAAAGAAATATATTTAATATTCTTTTTAGCAATTTAATTAATTGATACAGGCACTTCCAACCTAGAGAAAATGTGCAAATCGGTGCAATTAGTGGTGGCTAAACAGGTTGAAAGCCCCTGATTTAATACATAAAGCCAATTTTAAAAAAACAGATATAAAAATAATTACTATAGCTTTTAATTCTTCGCGATATGAAACTAATTTATCATTAGCCATCTCTGTGGATTGACTGTCTCCAACATATTTGCTCTGAAGCCATTCTTCTTCCAAATTTAAAATGGTTTGGTCTAAACTCTGGTAATTTTTCTTGACAGAATAGAGTTCTTCCATTAACGGGAGAATTTTCGATTCAATATTGGATTGCATTAAGGACGCAGGTTTATTGCTTCGATCAAACGTTGGTTTTGGAATATCAGTTGTCTTTGGATTCATGACTTTTGGTTGAGGAATATCATTGACCTTGAAACTTGTTTTATCGATTAAACCATTTTCCATTAGAAAAGTTGTTGCAGGCTTTTGATCATGTAAAGACTCTGAAGATCTCCACTTAGTTCCAGAATTATTTGCCTTATTTACTGACTTGATTGTAGTTCCATTTTTAATATCATAATTATTAGCTTGAGTCTCCTTTAATACTTTCTCATCAGAAAAAGTTACTTTTTTCTTTGATTTATAGGTAGCAAGAATATCGTCATCTATAAGTGGAAGTTCAAAATTATCTAAAATTTCGTTAAACGAATTTTCTTGCGAATCTGGTGGTTTTACTTTCGGATTTGTTACAAATTGAGGATAAAGATTTAACCATTCAAAATATCCGCCTTGTAAAATTGCTATTCGTTTATATTTTACACCTGGATCCCAATTTTGTAATAAATTCTTCATTGTATTTAGACGATCGTTACGTTTTCGAAAATCTTCAGATGAGTGCCAATCTAACAGAACAACTGTGTCAGAGAATTTGCGATTTTCAAACAATCGTTTTGCTGATTTGTCTTGAAATAAGTTTTCAAAATGTTTGCACAATATCCTGAAACAAGGGTTAATTATTAAATGAAATTTTAGAGAAATATTTAAAATTTAAAGATCTCTAAAAACAAACTGGTAATGTTCAATCTTGAAATGAAAATTTTTGGTTTTTATATTATACAATTTACAATTACTCACCCTGTTCTTATTTCTTCAGCAGGAATATTTATACATTTATCATTTTCAATGTGAGAATTTGCAAAGTCGTTTTGTGGTCTGACGTCAATCACAAGAAATTCTTTGTCTATTGATTTCATTAAGGAATACAGTTGCATACATGTAATGTCTTCTGAATCTTCGGTAACTGGATCATCTGGAGGTGTTTCAGGCAATGATAATGGATCATCAATTGAAGAAGTACTAATCTTTGAATTTGCATTATCTAGTTTGTTATTTACAGTTTTTGACTCAATTCGAGATGTTAAAAGTTCATTTAATTTTTTTAGTTCATTCTTGACTTCGTCCGCCTAAAAAATAATAATTTGGGGCAATTTAATTGTATTTGATACTCCAATTTAATTAATATTACTAATAATCTTTTTACTGGATTTTAATTAAAACTAGAATTTATAATTACATCTTTATCAGAAACGAGAAAAGAATATGTCATTTTTCCATTTCTGTCTTTGTTTTTTAGGAATTCGACACAGGCTTGCCATCGCTTAAAAAATATATAAGCATTTTCTTCTTTATGTGCTTTTAAAGCATCCTTGCCTTGTTTACGTAATATATCCAATCTCTCAAATATGTATTTAGGATTTTTGCCAATGAGGTTGATTTGCGATTTTTTAATAAGTTCTTGCATAGAAGATACACGAATTTTGTCCATTGTATTTGTCATATTCAGTATTCGTAGAACGTCGTGAACGATTTAATGAATTCACCTTTCAAACTGTAAAAATTTCAAACTTTTAAATTGTTTAATACAAATATGTATTGTATAGCCAGGGATCACAGTATATTTTTGGCTTAAAATATTAAAAAAATTAAATAATAGTTCCATAAATAGATGACGAAAAGGTGATTTTGTATCGATTGAGAGTTTAGTCGGTTAAATTTGGATAAATTTAAATTATATTTAATAGTAGATGATAAAAGGTTAAATAGGTGAAAAAAGGTGTGACAACCTGCGATGCCTGTGTGAGTCCAAAATTCATTACAGTTTGAATTTCAATTATTTTAATTTTCAGCATGCAAGATTTGTAAAGGTTACATACAAGCAATTAAATGCTCTAAATCTAAGGTCTATTATATCCAAACTAGTATTCTAATATATTGATCGTAAAGATATATGCATCAAAAGGAAAAAACAGTTTTACTGTCATGAAAAACTGCTCAGTTTATTTAATTAAGATGATCATTTTTCAGGTCTATGACAAACTTTAAACAGTTTTTTTTAAATCTGAACATTATTAGAAAATAAATTGACAGTTTAAAGAGAAATTTATTGAACAAGCACTGATAATTAATATTATTCGTAAATCTGATGTACTGGACTCAAACAACATTGTCACAATACAGCAGCATAATTTGACTGTGCAGTTAATAAAAGACAAATAATTGTTCACTTGAACTTACCCTCGATATTCACAGATTACAATATTATGTATGGAGCCTTTAAATATGTTTTTATCAAGTTTTTATTTCTGGAATACTGGTTCCTGATTAATCTGGTGAACAAGTTTAATGGAGTATTTTCCTTGTCAAAATGTTAATTTAAATGCGACATTGCACTATATAACAAATCAATATAAAGTCACTTATTCCAAAAAACAGTTAGATAGCTTTTTTTTAAGGTGAAAATCAATTTTTATATACGAAAAACGTATTTCAAACGCCATTATTTCATTTTGGCCTTGTTGAGGTTAGGTTAGTTGTCAAACTCAAAGCTCAAAGCGACAATAGCGACATTTTTCACGTCTGCGCTTAAATAAGTTTTTCAAGCACGTGCATTAACAAGTTGCTCTTTTTTTTAAAAATTTTTGATAAATCATTTGACAATTATTTGTTTACCCAAAGTTTTCTTGTGTTTACTAATCAAGACCTGCATTTATATAAAGTGAATGTGATAAAATTCGTGTAAATTTTCCTTAAATTTTAATTTTTGGAAGATAGTGAGGTATAGGTTAGAATATCTTAAAACTTCACCTAAAATTTGTATGTTTATTTGTGTATTTATTAACAAGAATAACATAAATTTTAACTCGAAATGGTAGTCTTTACATGCAATAATTGTGGCGATTCCCTGCAAAAGCCCAAAGTTGCTAAACATTTTCAATTTAGTTCCCGCTGTAAACCTGAATTTCTCACGTGTGTCGATTGCCACAAGGACTTTCGGTAAGATTTAGGTTTATTTTAATAATTTAGTATGTTAATTGAATGTTTCGTACCTCTTTCCTACGAATTGGTTATCACATTAATATCTTATAAATTAAATAATCTTTTGTAGGGGAGATGAATATGTTAAACATACAAAATGTATAACTGAAAATGAAAGGTATGGAGGAAAAGGTTTTGCACTGAAAGCAAGTGCCAATAAAGGTGAACGAAAACAACAAGAATGGATAAACGTTGTGCAAAATTTACTCAACACTTGTACAGATTTAACAACTGCAGAAAGGAATATTTTAAATACTTTATCGAGACATGAAAACATTCCAAGAAAAAAAGCCAAGTTTCTTAACTTTATTCGTAGTGTTTTTGGAAATAGAGCAAATATGCTTGTTATTGAAAGTCTTTGGAACAAAATGGAAAATTCGTTTAAAGAATCAACGACACCGAATCAATCTCAATCAACAAATGAGACCAGTAAGTTAACTTTTATTTATAAATTGAATTTTATTAATTATAAAATAAATTAAGTAATATAACGAAATTCATAAATAATTATAATAGCTTCTTCTAAATCACAGACACCACAGGTTTTTAAAATTTTTGGGTTTTGAAAATTGTATTTATCTTAAAAATAATCGTTATTTTAAATAATACTATATGTAGATAAATTAATAATAAATTTCATTTTTAAATATAGATTGTGAAAATGGAGAAAAGGAACCTTCAGCAGAGGATAACGTTTCAGAGAATCAGAACAATGAAAATATAATAAAAGAAAATGGAAATTCTACGGAAAATATTACTAATGGGAATGAATCTATGAGTAAAAAAAAGAAAAAATCGAAAAAGAGATCTTTAGAAAATGTCGAGGTTGAGGAAGAAGCTCCAGTTGCCAAGAAAAGATTGGAAAGTGATATCAAGGAAGAAACTGATAATTGTGGATTGAACGAGGAAGACAACAATTCAAAATTTTCTTGGAAAAATACAATAATTGAAATTGTATCCGCCAAAGAAGAAATTTCATTGCAAAAATTAAGGAAGAAAGTCACGGGCAGATTCTTAAAACATTCAAATACAACTGATTTAGAAAAAGCTAGTTCTAAGTTTGATAAGAAGATTAAGAAAGTAAGTGAAATTAGTATTATCGACAACAAAGTTACGTTATCGTAAATTTGTCAAAACTAACTCTGTTATAAAAAGGAGCAGTGATTGACAATTTTTGTATTTTTTTGCTAGAAAGTAGCAATTGTTAATAAACTTTATTGTTTATTAAAAAATGTCTCTTCTTACTATACAATTTATAGAATGGGGCAGTACAACAGCCTAATTATTCAGATATATAGATAACAGTTTGTCCCCTTTTTTCCAATTTCCTTTTTTTTTTAATTTTCTAAGACAACGAAAATCCCATTTTTTTAATTAGCTGTTGAGGTTTATTTTGAAAATCCTTCTACTAGCACAAAATTAAAAGAAATAAAGTAATGTGATCCTTGCGATCAGAAAGTTATATATTATAATCATTGTAATTAAAAGTATTTAACTTATTAATTGAAAATTAACAGTAAGTTTTTCAAAATTTTAAGGAATTAATTTTAATTTAAATTCAATTTCATAATTGAAATTTATTTCTTAATTTTATTTACTAATTAAAAATGAAGTTTAATTTTAATTTATCAATTGAGTTCAAATAATCTTGCTCAGTTTAAACTTTTATGTTTGAATCTGGCGCGTTCGAGCAGACGACAAACAGGAGGAAATTAATTCAAGATGGCGAAGAAGTGGTTGCAGTTGGTTTTGTTCCATTAATCTACCATGTTTTTAATTTGTTTAATCCTTTTGCGAGAGAAAAGGAATTTTCATTTTTCAATGTCATGTGAAACAAGAAACTGCGATTTTGTTTGTAAAAAGGGAGTTAAATAAGCATTAAACAATGTAAAATAAGAACTATTCGTTTTGGAAATTCACGAAAAATTGAGGACAGTGTGTCATTCTGATTCGTGATTAAACAAGTGAGCGAAATTGAAGTATATGTTGTAAGATTAGTGCCACACCTTTACATTTCTCACGTATGCGTAGGCATATAAACGAGCACGATACGTTTTTGCAGGGATTCACTTTAGAAAGCTTTTTCTGCAGAATCAGTTCTTTGTGAGTTGTGGGTGTCAGATACAAGAATCGCCGCATTGATTTTAGGAGCAACAACAGAGAATAAGGCAAGTGCACGAGATTTTTCACATTCTTGAAAATCAGCTGTCACTTTTGCAGCGTCTTTGTCTTTATTTCAAAACATTCTTTAAAATCTTCTTTTTCAAGTTCAAGGTTTAGAATGGGCATTCCAAACATTCTTCTCGCGATTTTTACTGACTTTTCTGATTCATTTAATTCATTATTAACTAACTGTCGGTATTATTTTATGAAAAACATCCTGGTATTATATAAGTAAATGTTTATTGTTATTTTATACTTTCAATCTTGCGCAAGGAGTAGGAATTAAATTTTTAAAAAACAAGTTTCTTTTGTTTTGCGCAAGGAATACAATGAAACTTTTACAAGATTTTCTTTTCTTTCTTTGAAAATGCTTAAGCTTCAAGTAAAAATTGTTATATTACTTTATAATTTGGTTATTTTTATTTCAAACTGTATTAAATTATGTACTTTAATTTTAAATTTCAAATATTTACCTTTTGTAAAGAAATTAAGTGATCGTTTTAGAAACGATACAATTTTTTTTAGTATAGAAATTAGTAAATGAAAGTTAAGAGAACATTGCATGTTCTAAGATTTGAACGAGCGAAAGTTGTTGGTGTTTAATCACTGTAATGAAATAAATTTAAAAACTCGAGTGTAATGCTTTAATGTATTCTTATAATTCACCTGCAAATACTATTTAAATCAGTTTTAATGATATATTGTTTTAAAACTTAGTTTCAATTCTTGTACAAATTTAAACACACTTTTTCGCAATAAAAAGATATTTTATTTACGTTTTCAAAAGCTACAAACAGATAAATTTTTGATCTATTTAAATTTCCATTTAACCTTATTCATAAGATATAAATTTTTAGAGAACATACAGTTAATTATTCAAATTTTAGACACTCAAAATTTTTAATTAAAATTACTTTTATTTTGTTCGATTCAAATCTCAATTTATCTATATTTTAATCAATAAAAACTTCAATTTGTCCAATAGTCAAAATTTAATTGTTCTTAAATTTAATTTATTGAAATATCAATCCTTCGAATTAACTTCAAGCAAAAAAATTCTTTGGATCTTAATTGTAAATCATTAAAATTTTAATCGACGAAAGTCAATTAATCTTTAACTTCTATTAGTAATTATACTGATCTAATTTAAAATCGATCGAAATTCAATCTGTTTTATTTTCCAAATTTCTACTAAATCAAGTCCTTCCTACAAACGACTTATTGTTAATTTTGTTGTATTATAATTTTACAGAAATAATTTTTACGTTACATTTTTTATTATTTCAGATCTTTGTGTATTAAAGAAGCATAAAAATGTTAAGAAGAAGGCGAAGAAGAAATATTTGGTGAAAATTGTTGTTTTAGTACGAAGTTTAAAAACATGCTGCAGGCAGTTCGAATGTTGACTGAATTAGCTCGACCATCTGAAGATCGAGAACGTTCGAACGTACGTTCGATGGATGGAGCTTCATCATCGACAGACGTTGATGGTATGAAAGAAATTAGATTTGTCAGAATCAATATTATGGTACTTTTCAAACCCTATTGTAAAAATTTACTTTCAAACCAAGAGATATTATTTTGTATGAAAACTATTCTAGTTCTATCTATTCTATTTTGTCGCAGTGCACTTTTAATTGAATCTAAGTATAATACATTACAGTGAGGGAGTCATAAATTGATCGAAAATTGTATTACGTAACATTCTAACAACTCTTGCACTCTATGAAACTTAAATAGAGGAAATGTAGAACTTTATTAATACTGGGTATTATATAGTTTATTCATATAAAGATAAACCTTTTTTTGCAGAAAGAAAATGAAAAACTATTGATGAGAATGTAAAAAATAACTAGAAAAAGATTCGTAATTAAACTAAAAAGTAATATTAACATTTGAGTTGTTACAAATAATTAAATAATTCACTTAATAAAAATTTTGTCACTTATTGCACCAATTTCAATAATTTGCTATCTTTTTTTCCTGCTTTAATATTTTATTTCGTCTTTTAAATAATAGATATTTGAAATTTTGAAGATAATTGGCTAGGATTGTGTAGCATTTTTTGTCTTCATTTTCGAAAGATAAGTCTCATTTATTTATAGAAAAAAGTTACTGTTGTCCTTGGAATTTGAATAAAAAATTGAGTTGAATAAAATTACGCCTAGAGATAGAAAATACTTCTTACAGGGTGTCTACTAACCGGGAAAACCGGGAAATAACCAGGAATTTAAATTGACCGGGAAAAACAGGGAATTAACCGGGAATTTTTCGTCAAACCGGGAATTTTTTTTCTGGGATAATAAATCCTTATCAATTTTCAATTATTTTCTTCAATTTCCAAATATTTTCTTCAATTTTCAATTATTTTCATCAATTCCTAATTAATTTATTTAATTCTGAAATAATTTCTACGATTTTCATTTATTTTAATCAATTTTTAATTATTTTCTTCAACTATAATTTTTTTTTTGAGTTGCTAATTATTTGATTCAATTTTCAATTATTTTCTTCAGATCTCAACTATTTCATTCAATTTTTAATTATTTAATTTAATATTAAATAATTCTCGACTTTTTTCAACTATTTTTTTCAATTATTATTTACTTAATTCACATCTCAATAAATCCTCCATTTTCAATTATTTTCTTCTATAATCAATAATTCTCGGCTTTTTTAAATATTTTTTTCAATTATCAATTATGTTTTTGAAATTTGAATTCAATTCATCAATTATTATTCAACAATTTTCATAAAATCACACTTTCTTCAATTTCAAATTATTTTCTACAATTTTTAATTAATTTCTTCAAATTACAATTACATTCTTCAATTTTTATTGTTTTTTTTCAAATTCTATAATTCCTGGGTTGTTTAATTTCTTTTTTCTTCAATTTTCACTTATTTTCTTCTACTTTCAATCCTATTGTTCAATTCTTAAATTATTTTCTTTAATTCTCAATAATAATTTTCGACATTCAATTCTATTCTTTAATTTTCAATTTTTTTTTTAATATTCAATAACTCTAGGCTTTTTACAATGATTTTTTTTAAATTCTCAATTATTTTCTTCAAATTCCAATTTTTTTCTTAAATTTCAATTATTTTCTTCAATTTACAATAATTTTTTCTTATTTCTTTCAGTTTCTCAATTTCTTTCAATTTTTAATTTCTTCTCAATTTTCTTCAATATTTAACAATTCTCAGCTTTTTTAAATTATGTTTTTCTTTCAATTTTTATTTAAACTGAAAATTTTAAAATTATTTTCATCAATTGGCAATTATTTCCGTCGATTTCTAAATTTTTCTGCTGTTTCCAAATATTGTATTTAATTTTTAAGTACTATCTTCCATTTTTAATTATTTTCTTCAATTTTCAATTATTTTCTTTAATTTTTAATTATTTTGTTCTATTTTCAATTGTTTGTTTCAATATTCAGTAATCTCGACTTATTTCAATTATTTTTTTTTTAATTATCAGTTATTTATTTCATATGTTTCAAAACCTCCTTCAATTTTCAATAATTTTCTGCTATTTTCAATTTAATTGTTCAATTGTTCAATTCTTCATTTTTCAATCTAATTGTTCAGTAATTTTCTTTAATTCTCAATTATTGTATTCGAATTTCAATTTTATTTCTCAATTTTCAATTGTTTTTTTTTAATATTCAATAATTTTGTGCTTTTCTGATTTCAATTTGCTTATTTAATTTTCAATTTATTTCTTCAATTTTGAATTATTAACTTAAATTTTAAATTATTTTTTTGGATTTTCTATCTAGTTGACCAATTTTCAATTATATTCTTTGAATTTAATAATCATTGTTCAATTGTAGATTAATATTTAATTTTTTTTAATTTTGTTTCTAATTGTCAAATATCTTTGTCATTGTTCAATTATTTCTTTACATTATTAATTATTTCTTTTAATTCATAATTACTATTTTTTATAAAGTTTAATATTTAATTCTTCAATTCTCAATTATTTTCTTTGAATTTCAATTATTTTCTTCGATTATCAACTGTTATATTCAATTTTTGTAGCCATTTGTAGGTCTATTTATACTTAAAATAAATTTTAAGTTAACAAGAGAAAAAACCGGGAAAAATAGGAACAAAAACCGGGAAATGACCGGGAATTTTGTGGGACGAAATTAGTAGACACCCTGTTCTTAAAGTTTTGATTGATAAAATATTAATTTAATCAAGTGATGTTTTTGTTTGTAATTGTTACAGGTGATTTTAGAAATATTTCTGTACAATTTCGTGAAATTCACAAGAATGGTTGGCTTAGAAGGACGGACAAGACGGACAAAGAGATAAGCAAGTTTTGGGTGGCATTTTGTGTTCATGATGATACGGAACCGAGACTCGAGGGCTACGTTGATCAGAAACAAGCAACGACTCATTCGCCAATGTGGGCGCATTCACTCAAGAATGTTTTGCACTTGTCACCGACGCTCTGTGCAACTCAGCGTAACGATTATGAATTCTGTGTCAATTTCAACGATGATCGGGTATTAAGATTGGCAGCGCCCACGTATCAGGCAATGTATGATTGGGTGCAAGCAGTTACGAGAAAGCTGACTGATATGAAAATTCTCCGTCCCAAGGAAAACGTCTATTCCAAAGGTCCAGAAAGAATCGTCACGCGAGATCCTACGAGTCCTTTACCTCCTCCGCCTTCCACTGTTAGGTAAGGCTGTTATTAAGGCTTAAAATCTTCTATTTATCTTTAATAATAATAATAATTAATAACACAGCCCGACACTGGTTTTGCCTCAAAGATATTTCTTATCACTTTCGACAGATTTTTTCACTCTGATTACGAATCTGGAAAGAAAATAATTGCTCTATCACATCTAGTTTTTGAGAAAATCATTGTCACAGGCTCCTCTAAATGTCCCCTATTTTGCAATTGGTCCATAAAAGTCCCCTATACAACTTATAATTGATCAAAAATTCATGTTTTTTCATTTTTTTGCATTTAAAATTCTTTTTTTTAAATAAATTCTCCAATTTAATTTTATATTATGAATTTATTGCTTCCTCTATGAGAAAGCAAATTATGTTGCTTACTTGGAAGCGAAATGTCCATGAAGTGGACATAATTTTCACCTAGTTTTCATATGCAATTCACAATTTATGATATTTACAATTTTTATATTATTTTGAATATTTGTTAATTAATTCCAAAAATTTCTATTATATTTATCTCAAATTTTCATCATTTTCTTCAGTAAATTTTCGATTATTTCTATAATGTTGTAATTATTATGCTGAATTTAAAATTCTTGAAGTCATTTTGTAATAAGTTCCTTTACTTCACAAATATTCTGTATTTTGTAAAATTATTTTTCTAAAATTGCAATTAATATCTACAAATTTCAACTATTTTTATCATTAAATAAAAAACAAGTTTTAGGCCATTAATTTTTTTTCTTTTTTTTTCTCGACGTTTCGGCAGCTACCGCTACCCTTATCAAGTTTATTATTTTTTTTTTCCTTTCATAAAATGCTAAAAATAAAAATTTTTTTAGATTAAATTTACATAAGTGTATAATTTTACCACCTTAAATCAAAATGCAGGAAAAGCCGTACTTACATTTTGAAAATTACTAAAGCTGTTATATTAAAAAGATTATATTATTTATATTACATATTATTATTATTATTATATTATTATTATATTAATTTATTTTTATATTATTTTTTATTTAACATACACAAATCCACAAAAAACTGACACTTAATAATATTTTTATCATTTTTCAAAAATTTTCTTCAAAGATTTTCATTATTTTTCAAAATTTCCGCAAGTTTCAATTATTTTCTTTAATTTTTTCCAATTAAACATTTTCAGTTATAATCATTCCCTTTAATATCAAATTAGTTTTATTATTTAATAATTAACATTTCTTTCGACATTTTTCAATTATTTTTACAAAATATTATTTTTGTTTTTTAAATTGTAATTTTTTTCTTCAAATTATAATTGATTTCTTTAATATCGAATTATTAATTTTAATTTGTAAGGTCAAATAATGGAAGGACACAACTCATCAAATTTGTTAATTTAATTATCAGTTTCACTATTGTCATCGTTTTGCATAATCTTTTTTCAAATAATGTTCAATATTAGTAAACTTTTTTCATGACCCATCAATTTTTATTAAACTTTTATTTATTTTTTTTATATTTTAGTTGTATTTTTCAAGTATTTAAATAATGTTCTTCGATTTTTAATCACTTTCTTTTATATCAAATAAATTCTGTAATTTTCTCAATTTTGTTTTTAAATGTGCAATTATTTTTATCCTTTTTCAAGTAGTCTTGTTTCTGTTAAATAAGGTAAAAGCACTAGTGCCTGGACACTTTTGAAAGGGTGTCTAGTTTAGCGATACATATTTTGTACTACGATAATTAATTATATTTGACGAAATGTTTGTATTTTCGTTTAACTAACATTTAAAGGATTCGAATTAATAAAAAATTAATTATAATACATGTTTTCGTTAAATTAAAAACTTGAAATAAAAATATAGCTTTTTTGCAACAGAAGTTGGACACGCTAATTTGGAGGGTCTAGTAGTTGGACATGATAAGACCCAATAGTTGGACATATAGGAAAATGCATATTCTATAATAGATTATTTGTTATTATTTATCTGAAGGGTATATATACATTTTTTCATTTAGTAGGAGACAATTTGAACTCTTTGTTGCTATTGTCCAACAACTGGACCCGATTTTAGCTTTGTCCAGGAACTGGTGCTTTTACCTTATATTCTGCAATTTTTACAATTATTATTTACAAATTTTTATTTAATTCTTAAATTTTCAATTATTTTTATAATTTTTCAATTAGTTTTTGTCATTTTCAATTATTTTTTAATAAATTCTTTAATTTTTTTTATTATTTATCTCAAATCCCAGTTATTTTTTCAATTGAGCCAGTATCATTTTGACACATGACTTAATTTTAGATTGTTATATTGTACAGAATGGAAATGTTATTTTGTACAACTGCTAAATGTTATTTTGTACAGTTTTGAAAAATGAATTTGTTATTTTGTACAATTTTTTAAAAAAGCAATAAAACATTTGGAAGTACAATATTTTAGCTTTTTTAAAGAATTGTACAAAATAACAAATTCATTTTTCAAAATTGTACAAAATATCATTTAGCAGTTGTACAAAATAACATTTCCATTCTGTACAATATAACAATCTAAAATTAAGTCATGTGTCAAAATGATACTGGCTCTTTCAATTCACAATTACTTTTATCATTTTGCAATATTTTTCTTTTATTACCCATGTATGTTGTAATTTTTTCAATTATTTTTCACAAATTAAAATTATGTTCTTCAATTTTTATTACATACTTTGCAAATATTTTCTCGAATTTTGAACTATTTTCAATATTCTTCAATTAATTTCCTATAGATTTTAAAATATTTTTCTCAAATTTTAGTAATTTTCTTCAATTTTCAAGTATTATTGTTATGATTTGCAATCAATTTTTTCAATTTTTAAGTATTTTTACTATTCCTGAATTAAATTCCTAAATTTTCAATTGTGTATTTCATTTTTCAATTATTTTTCTCAATTTCCAGTTTCTTTTATCTTTTTACAATTATTTTATCCACCTTTTAATTAGATATATTAATTCTTTTTCAATTAATATCGTAAATTTTGATTTATTATCTCAAATCTAAGTTATTGTATCCACTTTTCAATGTTTTAATCAGTTTTCAATTATTTTTCTCAAATTTCAATCAAGTTCGTGAATTTTTTTTTAATTTGTAATGATTTTCACAAATTTTTTATTATTTGTTTATTTATTCCGAAAATTTACTCAAAATCAAATAAATTACGCTAATAAACAAATTTGTGGTGAAGGTTTTTGTGACCCAAAGATGAAATTTAGAGAGAAGTATTTGTGGCTGTAGGGTCAGTAGAATTTACATAAATGTGTATAATGTATAATTTTCATTTAGAATAAACTTTCTACTGAAGAGGGCCGATATCCCGGCCGAAACGTCTGGAAATAAATAAAAAGAAATATCTTCTTTTATTACTCTACTGACCCTACAGCCACAAATACTTCTCTCTAATAAACAAACTCTTTAATTTCACATTGTTTTATTTCTCTTTTCACACCTTCCCCCCGGTCAATATTAAGAGTGCAGACGGCAAAAATTTACAAGTCCTGAATACCTTCATTGAATACCTTTAGTTAGAAATTTCCTGAATACCCTCATTGAATACCTTTATTTAGGAATTTGTGAAAACGTTATCAATATTACACAAATATTAAAGTAATTAAAATTTTATTTGATATGATTTCAGTACGCCAAATACACAGCGAACATTAGGCTTATCTCCATCAGCAAATGCTGCCAATTCTTCTAGTTTTATTAGAGAAATAAATTCCGGAGCAACACCATCAGTGTTTACTTTTGACGATGCAAGTGTAGAAGAGAACCGATTGCGACTTGGAGCGTCGTATACACAGGTACAAAGAACACCACCTGTTCCGAGTCCCCGAATTCTTCCTACTCCTACTCCAACACCGTCGCCGTCTATAGCAACAACAACAACAACAACAACAACAACGAGTAATGACGATGCGGGTAATTCGAGTTATGAAAGTGTCTTTCTCGCTTCATCGCATCCTCTTAACGAGGATAGTACGTCTACTGTCGTAAATTCATCTCGAAATGATGAGTCAAATGAGCGTTATGCTGCGCTGATGGAATACAGGAGTTCTGGAAATGCAGAGACTGAAAATCCGGTTGAGCAGTCTAGAGAAGTTCGAGGAACTACGCCTAATATCCGTAGACAATTAACACTTAGAGAGCAACAGGTTATGCATCTTAGACGAGAAATGAGCCATCCTGCGGGTGTGAGACTTCAATTGGGCAGGCGAGACTGCAAAGATGGAATTGCTTTTGTTGATACGTTTGGCGCCGTTTGGTAAGTACTTTAAAATTCATCATTAATAAATGTTAATTGTTGGTCCGTTTACTCTGAAGTTGCTTCTTAAATTAGTAAATTCTTAAAACTTGTGTTAAAACCATATAACGATAACAGATGGTCTTTGAAAGTTTCTTCAATTTACATTCTGAAATGTATTAGAAGTGTATAAAAGCAGGCGATCTTTCAAAACTCAAAGTTCGAATCACTGATGATTCATCATTAATGAGAAAAGTTTTAAGCTGTTAAAAATTAAAGACATAAACATTCAAGTGGACAGAATATTTATTTTATATTTTCTGGAATTCAAATTCAACATAAAATATTGTATTATACACAAAAAAATTTATTTTATTATGAAAAGAAATTACATTTACTTTACTATTTTCTTTAGCGAAAGTTATTTATGAAAATGTTCAAAAAGTTTTGGTTAAATGTACTTTGAGAACTTTGGGCACATAAAAAGTACTTTTTCTATATATCACTTATTATTTTATAGGAATATATCACATTTCACCCAAAGTCGTTACGGACTTTAAGACAAAATATATAATAATAATTTGATGGAATTTCCAAGACAAAAATTGCAAATTTTATTTTAAAAATATTAGAATAATTAATGAACATTTATCAAACATGAAAATAATTTTTTAAATTTAAATACCTACATGTATTTTATAAAATTTGACCTAAATATTATTATTAACAAGTTTCATATTTCGATTCTATAGAATATTAACTTTGAAATGAGTCTAAGAACATATTTTATTTTAAATTAATGTAATTTTAATTTCTATGCAATTTTAAAAATTTGATTTTTTTAATATATCTAAATGAAGTGTTGATAATTATGTCAAGATCTCTTGTAGATTTTTTTTAATATTTCATTAACTTTTAGCAAACATACGCATTAGGCACAAACTTAAAAGAAACTCCAACAAAAATTGTCTCAATGTCTTTTGCAAGATTTCTCATTAAATTTTCAGACTAAATGTATAAAGTAAAAAAAAAAATTATAAGTTTATCTTCTTCTGAAAGTTTGGTGGAAATAGGTGAAAATTTTACAGAAATCCTTGAGGAAATATTAGAATTTTTTCTAAGATTTTACATAGAAGTTCTTTTACATGCATAAAAAAGATAATTAAAATACTTTTTACGTTTAAAAAAATATTACGTTTGTTTAAAAAAGTAAAGAGACTGTTATTTAAAAGTTTAAGAGAAGGTAACAAATTAAAAATTAACTAATACATTCTATTTTCACTGTAATTGTGAATATAAATCAATAAATTTATTTTTAATTTTTACAAAACAATGTCAAACGTAAAAAAAATTAGTTTATAATTTATGTTGTTAATATCTATCTCTAAACATTTAACTTTATCTTTTGAAAGCAATATTTAACAAAATGCCGATTTATCGAAAAAAAGGATATTTTTAAAATGGAGAGAATATTAAAAAGTGTTATTATTGTTATTATTTAATATTTTATCATCAGTCAAAAAAAATCCTTAAAATATGCATACAAAATATGTTAATTATAGTCTGAATTCTTTTCTTTTTCAGGGTAGCTGGTTGGAAGCAACGAGAACATCCTCTGTTGCATAATTTTTTACATGTTGGTGATTTAGTATTAAGCGTTGCAGGAGTGCCTCCAGCTGGGGCTGCAGCTGTTAAAAATATTCTCAAAAACTGTACTACTCCTAGGGTAAGATTCTAAATCTTTATAAATTATACATTTATTTTATATTCAATTAAATACTTGTACTTATAAAATAAAATATTTGGGGCATTCTACGTAAAGCGGACATCTAAATGCTGTTTTTTCTATTCAAACGTATGAAATGGAAAAAATTATAGCTCTTATTTGTAGTAAATTAAATGGTCTTTAATGTTGCGGGTTTGATTTTTAAAATTAAATTAATTTTGATCAAGAGAAGTTAAAATGAAAGATGTAACTTCATTTTTCATGACCTCCGACAATTTAACATTTTTGTTTACAATGTCTTGAAAAATAGTTTAAGGATTGGAGATTTTGAATACAAAATTAAGTAATTTCAGCTTTTGTAAAATTATAGCAGGGTTGCCACAGTTCTGGAAAACCTGGAATTATCATGTAATTTTGTTGAAGTCAGGAAAAACCTGAAAAAGTCAGGGAATTTTATAAAATGTTGTTTTAAAAAATGAATTAAATTAATTTCTATTTTTATGATTTCAATCAGTGATATTTTATTTGTAATAAGTTGAAAACTGCTGAATTGTCTGTGATTTTTACCTGATTGATCAATAGAAAATAATTCAAATTTTTAATGCTATTAGTAAAATTGAAAATTATTTCCATCTATCATTCAGTAAAAAGTTAATGACAATTTAGTTATTTTTAACTGATTTCCTGTGAAACTTCATTGATTGAAGTCATGAATAAAAAGTGATTTTCAATATAAAATTATTTTTCTCAATTTTTATAATTACATATTCATTAATTTTTTTAAATTATTTTGTTCTGTTGTCGATTATTCTCGACAGCTTTCAATTTTTTTTGTCAATAAATTGTCAATTATTTTCCTCATTTCTCAATTATTTTCTTCATATTGTGATTTTTCTTTCAATTATCAATTATTTTCTTCACATTTCAATTGAATTCTTTAATTTTCAATTTATTGCTTTAATTTTCAATTATTTTTTTCAATTCTCAATTATTTTCTTCAATTTTCAATTATTTTATTCAGTATTCAATAATTCTCGTCTTTTTCCAAATATTAATCATTTTTTTGAAATTTCAATAAGATTCTTTAATTATCTTTTTCAATTTTCATTTATTTTTTAAAATTTTTCTATAATTTTCTTCAGTTTTTAAATGACAACTTAAGGAGCTTCTATAGTAAAAAGAATGAACATTTCCATTTTATGCAAATTTTGTCCACTGGTAGATAATAATGGTTTTATAATGATGTAGTTAAATTTTTGAGATCTCAAGGTACTTTTGAAAACGCATGTAAAAATATGGATATATATGACAAAAGACTCAATTTCCATAAAACTCAATGTAAAATGTTACAAACGAAACCCCTTATAACTTTTTTCACAAGTACCTTGAGGTCTCAAAAATTTAACTGCATCATTATAAAACCATTATCTACCAGTGGACCAAATTTGATTAAAATGGTAATGTTAAATTTTTTTACGATAGAACCTCCTAAATATTCTCCTTCCATTTTATAATTATTCTTTAGTTTTTTCAATAATTTTGTTCTATTATCGATTAATCTCGCCACTTTTCGAACTTTTTTACTTTTATTTTTTCAATTGTCAAGTATTTTTCTTAATATTTAATTATTTTAGTCATTTAGTAATTTTTCTTTTAATTATCAATTATTTTCTTCAATTCTCAATTATTTTCTACAATTTTCAATTATTTTATTCAATATTCAATAATTCTCGTTTTTTTTCTAATTATCAATCATTTCTTTGAAATTTCAATACAATTCTTTAATTATTTTCTTCAATTTTCATTTATTTTCTAAAAATTTGTCTATAATTTTCTTCAGTTTTTAATTGTTAACTTAATATTTTCTTTCAATTTTATAATTATTCTTTAATTTTTTCAATAATATTGTTCTATATTCGCTTAATCTCGCAATTTTTCGAATTTTTTTACTTTTTTTTTCAATTGTCAAGTATTTTTCTTAAGGGGGTCACCCCATGTGACGGGCCGTTTTTTAAGCGTTTTTTCTTAAATTTTTTTTTCAGAACCATGAAAACTTAGAACTTCGGACTTTTTTCCATATATTTAGTGATATTTTAATTACAAATAAACATTTTTTCAATTAAAAATATTTCAATATTTACGACTTATAACACTGTAAAGTGGCTTTGGTGATAAAAAAGTGGTCCATCGGCGACCACGATTCCAAATGATTGGCTGAACAGAAATCAAAAAATGAAATAGCATTTTAATCTGTGGTTATGTGGCTATCGCCGGAACCAGGATATTTTGAAAATATTAAAAATTGAATTTTTTACGCGGGTTTGAATTTTTTTTTTTAAAAAACGCGATTTTTTGCGTCTATTTTCTTGTATATAAAAAAAACGACTTGACCTTTTTCAATTATCCTGGTTCGGGCGATAGTCACACATGAGCTGAATATACTCTATAAATTTGAACAAAATCGGTTAAGTCGTTTTTGAGAAATCATGGTCGCCAGTTCGAAAAATGTGGTTTCGAGAAAAACGCGTTTCAAAGTTCAAGTACGAATAAAGCCATGAATTCCAAACTATTACTAAAACAGCCGTTATATTCGAAAATATAGTTTAGGAAACTAAAGTTTTTCTAAATGTATTTATTTTTTACTCATATATATGTGTATGTAATAATAAAATTCGCGGATAAAAAACAGAAGCGTCACAAAAGGTTCAGTGACACACTTCGTTGAAAGCTTGACCGCGCGCTCGAACATCTTACCTTCTCACTGTAAAAAATTTTTAACAGCGACGAATATGTTTTAATCACTTTACCCACATATTCTGCATATGTTATAGGTGCGATATATGACGAAAAAAAAATTCGATTTTTCGAACCTATCACATGGGGTGACCCCCTTAAATATATTAATTATTTTTTAATTAATATCCTAAATTTTCATTCATTATCTTAAATCTAAGTTATTGTATCCACTTTTCAATGTTTTAAATCATTTTTCAATTTTTTTTTCAAATTTCAATCAAGTTCGTCAATTTTTAATTTTTTTAATTTGTAATGATTTTCACAAATTTTTTATTATTTTGATTATTTGTTTATTAATTTTGAAAATTTACTCGAAATCAAATAAATTACTCTAATTATGAAACTCTTTAATTTAACATTGTTTTATTTCTCTTCCCTTCCCCTCCTCCCCCTAGTCAATATTAAGTTTGCAGATGGCAAAAATGTACAAGTCGCCGCCCCTGTTCCCAGTGATTTAAATTAATAACAACCCTGATGATTTTATTTAAAAATGATATGATTCCAGGTTGAGATGATTGTAAAGAGACTGCCACATGCTCGTGCGATGACCTTGACAAGAAGATCAGAGGGTGACGATTTCGGCTTGGAAGTGAGTGGGAACGAGGTGATGAGAGTTTCAGGAGCAGCTCTTTCACAAGGACTTCCATCCTACGTTCCTGCAGCAGATGCTTCGGCGCCTTTAGGTACGACTGTTACTTGGTCTCTCACTGAGGTTAATGGAAGACCATTAAACATTTTCGAAGGTGGTGCTCAAGAACGTCTTGGTGCTGTTGGTCGAGACGTTTCTATTGTTCTCCAACCTACAGATTTGGTCTCATCCCTTCGTAAGAGATTACGAGCAATTCGAAATTATAAAAACTTTGTAGTGCAGTGAAATATTTTGTGATTTACTCAGGAACATTTTGATGAACAATTTTTATTTAAATACGAATTTTAAAGATACAATTACTTTAGGCGAAAATCTAGTGAGCTTTTTCGAACAAAGTTTTTGAGGCAGCCTACTCATCTTTACAGATGATTCCGACGATTGCTCACTTTAAAGAGGTCTGTTATTAATCGTTCAGTCATTTGATTCGATTTTCAGGAAGGAATGTAGTCAAACTTTTAGTATATAATTGTATTGGTAGGAAATGACAGTTGGAACGTACCTTCAAAGTCCAAGAAAGCCAAGCATGCCCTGTGATAATGAACGTGTGTACATGAATACATTGCACTATGTCCAACCCCAGTGACTGAAGATAAGAAATAACATTTTCCATGAAAATTTTCGAATTTGTCTGATCTGGAATGTCCGACTTTTTTTAGACGGATCAAGTCAGATTACTGGACGCATAACGTGATATTCAATAGTAAAAAGAGAAGAATTTAACAAATTTTTCTTCAAATTTATACAAACCAATAGTAATTGAGTGAATTATACATTTAAAATCTTTTAATAAATAAGACGTTGATTGAAATTAATGTCTACTTAATGCTAATTAGCGAACGTCTGTACAGTATAATATTTCATAAAGTTTATCACATCGTTTATTTATTTTACTTCATTATTTATTTATTTTCTAGTTTAAGAATCGGTAATCTTTATCAAAACGAATAACACCTTTGCGCCTTAAAGTTAAACTTACAAATTATAATTTACTATGCAGTGATTTGGCTGAATTATGACAATAAATAAGTAGGTGAAATTATTACTCTGCTCGATTTATATTTACAGCCAAAGGAAAAAGTCCTTCACTAATTTTCTACCATTCGAGAGATTTTGACGCCGATTGGAGAGTTGGACTGTTTTCAGAATAAAATTGCGAATACCATTTACGAAACTCAGTAATTTTACGATCTTGTTTAACAAGTAATGGCGATTTCGTAAAGATTTTGTGATTCCAGATTTCTATGTCTCTTTCGAACATGAAGCCTTCTCCTATTATTACCATTTTGGCGTAAGGACCTAGGGCTAGAGAGGAGTACATTCGATGTCTGACAAGTTGCAGAAGAGGTTCCACAGGAGTAACTGTCTGTATAATGTACATTGGACCCCAAAAAGTGTCAAGTCGCAGCTCAACGTATCCAGGACCAATTTGTACTGCATTGATGGAGAATTCTAAAAATTTGTACTTTTCAAAAAACCATAAGCTATGCTTGAGATAAAGAGTGGCTTTGTGTTTGTCTGTCGTGTTGGTGCTTTCCATATTTTCAGTTTCGGTTGAAAAAGTTGTTCCAAATGTGCATGTTTCTTCAGTTTTGAAGTCGTCTTTGCAAGGCGCCCATGTTGCGTTTGTCCAAGAGTGTCTCATCATTCCTGGGATAATGTTATTGAGGAACATTGCAGGCCCATGAACTGCATTAAGGTGTGCTACGTCAGCACCGTTTTCTGGAATATCCTAAAAAATAGAATTGTTTTTTTTTCTTGTAAGGACAATTAAAATTTAGATCAGGTCTGATAAAAATCATGATTTTTTTATTTAAATCGGATTTAATTGATTTAAATCAAAAATAGATTTTTTTTTAAATTTAATCAGTATACATATAAAATCTCCAAATGTTTATTTGTAAGTAGTTTATTTTTTAAATTGAGAAAATTTGATAACAAATAATGAAGAATAAAACATTTAAGCAAAATTTAATAAATTATGTCGAATAAATGAGAAAATTTCAAAAAAATATCTTCAAATTCATATAATCTTAAAATTAAGAAAATTAGGTAAAAGCAGCGAAAAAAAATATCTAATAAAAAAACACAAAAAAAGTGTAAAAAGATTAAAAAACAGTCTATTATAACGAAATGAAGAAAAAATTAGAAAAAAAACAACACAAGAATGAATCAGTGACATAAAAATATATAAAAAAGTAGAAAATCTTCTTAAAAAATTAAACTATTTGCAGACATTTTTGTTTAAATTAAAAAAATAAATAAGAAGATAATTAAAAAACCGTTAAAATATTTTACTGAAGAAAACAAAATTTTACAATCCTAAAAATTAGAGAATTATTTTACAAATTAAAAAAAAAAAATTAATAAAATTTTGAAAAATTTAAAAAAATTGTAAGTGAAAAAAAATTCTATGTAATAGGCGAACGATGTTAGAATGAGGATATTTAGTTCAATATTAAATTTACATAATATAAAACAAAAAAACAAAAATTATAATAAAAAAGTAGAAAATTGGGAAATTAAAAAAATGTAGATAAAAGCATCGAAAAAATGTTTTTAAAAATTCGTAATTATAAGATAAAAACTAAACAATTTAAAAGAAGGAATATGTTTCTAAGAAATGAAACCATAATGACAAAAATTAAAAAATGAATTAAAACACAAGCAAGGACTACAAAAATAGTGAAAAATCAAGAAAATTATATAAATAGATGACGGTAAAGTGCGAAATGTTTCTAAGATACGAAAGAAATGCAGAATAAAAAAAAATTGGTTTCTTATTTTTCCGGTAAAATAACCCCTTGAAATGGTTTTCAGTTCTATCACATAGCTAATTTAATGAATATTTAATAATATTTAACCATAAAATTTCAAGTAGAATAAAAAAGAAATTTTCGTTGGTTTTTCAGAAACGTTATGCACTTCAGCATCATATAAATAGGAAGAAAATGCAGAAATTTTCTTTTCCTAAATCTAACAAAATGTAAAAAGTACAAGAAATAATAAAATTCAGTTAAAATCTACTGAAAAATTAGAATTAATATAAATAAAAAAAAAATGTAGGGGAGTGGGCCCCAAGATGGACAGGGCCCCAAGATGGACATTTCGTATAAAATTTTTGTTTAAGGTGACAGCGCCTTATGCTTTCTGTCATTTTTGTTGTTTGTATAGACGAACATTTTGATGCACATTTGAAGAAAAAAAACCAGTTGGTTTTTCTTCTACACATACCACGTAATTTTGTGTCTAAAAAAGTTTAGTAACAGTTTTTTCTCAAGTTGGTAAAGTTATTTAAATTCATGATTTAGAATGAGTACTGAACGTTATAATATTCTTTATTTATCGTATAATAATATTCTAAAATGATTTTACTAATTCAGTATTCATATATATTTTTTACTGGGGATTAAAAAATGGTGTCATGTACCCTAAGATGGACAGGCCTAAAATCTCAATGTATTTTTTTGCATATTTTCGATTTTATACTTTTTTCAATAATTTTTTGAGCCAATTAATTAAAATTTTTTATTTTCCACCATAAAATGTGATTTTATCGTTAGAGAATTTTTTATATTTATATTTTTCGATATTTTATTACTTTTTACTGTTAAGCTATTAAATTGAAGTTTTTAGAAATTTTATTTCTTGATAAATTTCGTAAAATGATTAAAACTTAGTTCAAGAATTGTTACACGATGTTAAATTTTTATTTACTACCATTTTCAGAGACTTTTAGAAAGGTGTCCATCTTGGGGCCACTTTTTTTTAGACCGAAAATTTTAACAATTAGAAAAAATGCTTTAAAAAATGTTTATGTTCAAAATAAAAATTTATCTCTGTGGCCATAAGTTACCTTATAAATTGTACTTTCATCCTCTAAAAAACATTTTAATATATTTTATTTGGTTTGGATTCTACAGCAATAAATCGATAGGGTGTCCAACTTGGGGCCCTCTCCCCTATATATTAAGACAAATAAAAAATCTACAAAAGAAATTTAAAAATCTTTTAAAAATAAAAAAGTTCAGGCAAATTAAATCAAAATCATTTTTATAATATTACACTTAAAAGAAGTCCAACTATAAATTTAGAAAAATAAAAAATATCTAAAAATGTTATGAAAGAATAAGTAAGTTTAAAAAAATCTCGCAAAAAATAGACAATGTATGAAAACAAATTGAATAAATTTACAAAAAAATGAGAGTATTTATTTTTAAAAATATGAAAGTAATTATGAAAATCATCTAAATAAAAAGTTTAGTGATTGTTATAATAACAAAATTGTATAAAATAATATTAAATAATTTGCATAAAATGCAGAAAATTAAAGAAAATCCTATTAAAATAAAAAGACAAATATACAAAAAAAGAAATATCAAAAGTAACAGAAGGAAAAATCTTTAAATTTTGTAAAAATAAGAAACTATAAGATAAAAATTAAACAGTTTCGAGAAAGTGAAATCTCTTAGAAATCTTGTAAGAATTAAAAAAGGATTGTTGTGAATATAAAAAATAATTAATATCATTTAATTATTATGCATTAATCAATATGCATTTAAATTATTTAATTAATTGAAATTTAAAAGTTTGAATAAATTTTAATATAATTTAATTGACATTTGGAATTTATTTAAATTATAATATCAAAATGTTTGTATATAAAAATATTTTTAAAATTAATAAAACACGAAAAGTCTCACTTTGACAGTCAATTGAAAAAAATGTTTAAATGAAGGTACTTTTAAAAATATAAACAAACCTATATTCGTTAATTGTTGACAAAGTTTAATTTATGATTCTCATTTATTTTCAGGTAAATAAAGAATGCTTTTTGCTGTCTGTGAAGTTTTTCCATGCTTCATCATCCTGAAAAATACTTTTTTTCATAGAAAAAATTTTTTTTTTTTAGGAAATCTTTGCTCTAATTTTGATTGCTTCTAATTAATTTGAAACGTGTTTTAACGAATTTGTTAAATTGTACTTTTTAATTATATATATTTCGATTTTCAGGAAAAAGGAGTAAAAACTGTTGAATGGATGTTATAAGATTTTTTTTATCGTAATTTAATTGTTTTTCAATATAAAATCTGTCATAATTTGTAGAATTTAAAACTGTTTTCGCTGTATTATAAAATTTCATATTTTCATATCTTATTCATATCTTTATTCATATTCATATCTTATTTAGATGTTTCTTATTTTTGTTTTGTTTAGATTTACCTGAATGTGACTGTTGACGTAATATTCGTTTTTTCCCTGATACTTCCAACTACCATTAGAAATTTCTTCTACTGCCTGAGGTCTCCAGCTTGATTTTTCAAATTCTGAGTGGTACCAAATGAAGATAATATTATTCACCTCACATGATTCCCAAGTCCTTATTTTTGCATTAGTCGGTACTAAAGTAAGAATATTTTTATTATATTATACGTTATTTTTTATACTAACTTTATTTCAATTTGATTTTTATTTATTTTAAAGCTTTTATCTTCATTTAAAACAAACTGGGTGAAAAAAAAGATTTTTTTCGATGAAAAAAGGTGCTTAAAGAAATTTGATTGGGTATTTTCAAAAATCCCTGTGTTTAAATTTAGATATTTATGAGCTTAATAAGCCTTTCAAATTTTATTGAAATCCGTTGCAGCGTTCTCGAGATATACGGAAAGACGGTTACAACACATACACACACAACCTGCTTTTAAAAGTTTCGCGATTTCCAAATGTTTTAAAACAGTTACGTATATATATTCGACTTGGGGTGAGCGATACATACATCTGGACATTTGGTTAGAAATCTTAACGATCACAAAACTTCCTCTATATGAGGAAGCAAAAATTTAAAAATTTAAAAAAAAATTTAATTTACAGTAAATTTATTTATAAATTACCGATATTTAAAGTGATTCTTTTTATTTTCTAGTTAACTTTTAATAAATTCTTGTATTTTTAATTAATTTTAAAATGATTTTTGTCAGATTTTTTTAAAACTTTGCATCAGTATTTATCAAGAATTTATTTATGAAATGAGACCCATCCCATCAATTTTGACCACTATTGAGCTTCAAAATATACTCTCTAAATCTGAATTAGTGGTTTTCTACTAATGAATTAGCGAAAAGTGAGCTACTATTAAAATAGTAAGAATTTTACTAATTCTTGGTAGAAAACTACTAATTTTGTAGTAGAAAACTACTGATTAAATTAGTAAAAAAATCTACTTTTTTAAAAAGTAAAGTTTCACTATTTCAATTAGTAGTTTTCTACTAAGAATTAGTAGTTTTTTACTAAGAATTAGTAGTTTTCTACTATATGAATTAGAGAAAAATGAGCCATGAATTTGACTAATTCATAGTAGAAAACTACTAATTCTTAGTAGAAAACTGCTAATTCAGATTTAGGAATTCCTTTATAATGAAAAAAAGTAATATGAATATTTTTAATACCCACAGTTCAGATTATCGAATGCAAATGAATTTCTTTATAATAAACATAAAATTGAAATAAAATGAGTATTTTTGAATACCCACAGTTCATATTCGTTTAATTCAAACAAATACCTTTATAATGAGAATGAAGACAATAAAATTGAACATTTTTAATGCACACAATTCAGTTTTATTTAATTTAAATAAATTCCCTTTATAATGAGATTATTATTTTAACCAGTTTAAATGATTTATTTTTGAAAAAATTAAAAATTTTGATAATCGTTCTTCTTCCACAATTTTTATTATTTTCCGTTGCCGATTTTTTTCCTCGCTCTTTTAATGATTCTCCATAATCTCTCGTATGGATTTAAAAAAATCTAATTTTCAAAAAAAGAAAAAATGAAACAGTAAAAAATTTTTTTTTTTAATATTTGATAATAAAACACGTTTTTAGATAAAAAATTATTCTAGAAAAAAATTGGTATCCAGAGCAACGGTTTTAAATTTCAATGGTCCCTCACTTTAAATTAATATCTATCACCTTCCACAAATTTTCATTATTTTTTAGCGCTAATATCTTTGCGTACCTTATTTACAATTCTGAACTAAATGATGCCTGAATTTTAAAAGCTTTTCATTTCTTACAAAAATACAAATTCTAAAAGCCATAAATTTTTTTTTAATTTTCATATTGTAGCATAATTTTGTATCTTAAATAACGCCAGAAAAAATTTGTCACTCCTGAATGTCATTTATTAAAATAAAAGAAATATAAAATTAATATTATTTTTAATACCCTTCAATCTAGTAGTATAATAATTTCTTACCTTGAATTACATTAGAGAAGTCCAATCATTTTAATTATTTTGAATACAGTTTTAAGAAAAAAAAAAGTTAATAAAGTAGTATAAAGAGAGCAAAAAAAATGTTAGAATGGAAAATAAATTATCTATACCACTTATTTCATTTTTGTTACAGAATTCTTAATAAAGCAATTAAAAAAATTTCCAAAATATACTTTTTTTTATTATGAAGGGATTTGTTTGGATTAAGTAAATCTGAATTTTGTGTATTAAAAAATACTCATTTTATTATTTTATTTATAAAGGGAATCATTTGGAATAAATAAATCTGAACTGTGGGTATTCGAAAACATACATTTTATTTTTTTCATTATAGGGTCAGTTGGGGTAATTCGGGGCAAGGGGTAATTCGGGACAAACGATATTTAAGCTAAATTTGCAGACTTTTAAATAAGTACAATATAAATATTTCAACCTCAGATCACCTACAAGATGTTCAGAATATTTGACAATTTTTCAATTGTCAATTGTCAGCAAGGTATAGGAAGATAATTCATAATCGATAAAAAGTTGACAATCGAAGAAAAACCGTTTCAGTAGTTCTTCTCGTATTTGGAAAAAAACAGTCCTAAAAATTTAACAAAAATTTTTTCTTATGTGTTATTAATACTGTAATTGAAATTTACTTAGGCTTTTGTTCTTGGTTAATTTATATAATAATAATAATCTGTCCCTCATTACCCCGAGAATTCGACAAAACTGGGGTAATTCGGGACAGAATTTTAAATGAATATTTTTTAATAACAGCTGAACAAACTTGCATCTTATTGACCACGACACTATTTTTTCAGTGTAAAATTACAAAAAAAAATGTTTATTATACTTTTCTTGAGTTTAAGTATAATATTTAAGCATAATATAATACTTCACAGTGCAAAATAGATAGTTCTTACTGCAAATACGTAAAGGATACCTACAAAACGAGCTACAGGTAAATGAATTTAAGAGAAAAAGTTAGTGATTGAATGAGAGAGAGCAAAAGAGAAAAAGAGAGCGAAAGAAAGACTTCAAATTCATATTAGATAACCTTCGGGTGTCAAAATTGAAGCAAATTAGATCAATTTTTACGAATTTTTTCAGAATTGTCCGTCCTATTAAATTCGCCATTTTTAATTTTAAATGTCTGATTTCAGATTAATTTTCAGCGACCCCAAAAATGTTTTTTTACCAAGTTTAAGATAAATCCCTTAAAATGTGTTCAAGTTATTTAATTTTTCACAATGTTACTTACGGTATGGTTGATTTTTGAACATATATGATACATTATCATTCATATGATTAAAGTATCATATATCTATTATGAATTTTTTTCAAGCTATTTCATCCCTTAATACAGTAGTATACTTTAGATAACTTTTTTCGTAGTCTTTTCTTAGAAAAAATTCTGTCCCGAATTACCACTAAATTTTGCCATTTTGACAAAATCGTCGGGGTAATGCGGGACAGCAGTTTTTCGCGATTCAGGGTCACATATAAAATCTACTAACCCATAGAATTATTCTAGGGAAGTGACGTAACAAGTTAATGCAAAAAAAAACCGAAAGTATTGCCTATTAAAATAAAAAACTTACGTTATTAGTGAAAATTAAGAATTCTGTCCCGAATTACCCCAACTGACCCTAAAGGGATTCATGTGAATTAAATAAATTTTAACTTCGGGTATTCGAAAAAAAAAAAATTTTTTTAATTATAAAGGGATTCATTTGAATTAAATAAAATACAGGGATCACAGGTTGTCCCCTATTCACCTTTTTTCCCCTATTTTAAAATTTTGCACCTATTTCCCCTATTTTAAAAAATTGTCCCCTATTTCCCCTTTTTCTAATTTTCAGTATTAAAGTTTATAGTTATAGCCAAAAATTTTAGCAGTTCAATATAAAGAAAAAAATTTTATAAAAACCCAGACCAATTAATTTACATTAATCTGCATCAGTCAATAGAAAATCCCCATTAAAAATACATGGGGAAAAATAAACTTTTAAAAATAAATTCCCAACTTTTTTAATTCATAAGCTAAAAATATTTTAGGTCATAAATTTCTTCATTTTTAGCCATATTTTAAGATATAATGTTTAAAGAAATTATATTTTCAAAATGTCGGGTGTTATAAAAAATATGTAGAAATAATACATTGCAATATGTGCAATCTTTTATCACATAAATATTCAAGGAAATTCAACAAGTCTTATTTGGAGATTTTTGAGGTCGCAAATAAAGATTCCGAAGTCAAAAATTAATTTTTAAAAATTTTGGATATACATTCTCGTGTAAAAAATTCAGTTTTCAAAAAATGACCTTACATCATCAATTTTTTTAATACAGTCTACAAATATTTAATTTTTACATCTCTTTTCAATTATCTTTTTCATTTTTATTCATTTTTAAAGTCCTTTTGTCAATTTTCAAATAATTCTAAGATTTTGAACTTCATTTTTTCGTATATCAATTATTTTCTTCTGTCTTTAACTTATTGTCAGGAATATTTAAATTTATTACACAAGTTTTCATTTATTTTTGTCATTTTTATATTATTTTTTTAAAATTTCAATTATATTCTAAAATTTATGAATTATTGCCAAGAATAATCAAATTTTCTATACAATTTTCAATTTACTTTCGTCATTTTTTAATTATTTGCTTAAAAATTTCAATTACTTTTGTCATATTTCTTAGTATTTTCGGCATTTTCAAATTATTTTCTTCATATTTCTATTATTTTTGGCATATTAGAATTATTTTCTACAAATTTCAATTATTATATTCAATTTTTTTTGTCATGAATTTTTAAATTTTACACTAATTTTAATTTATTTTCTTCAAATTTTAAAAATTGTCTTCATTCTTTTTATTATTGTCATGAATTTATAATTTTTTTACAACTTTTTCAATTATTTTCTACACATTTTAATTATTTTCTAGAAACTTTAATTACTTTTTTCATATTTAAATTTTTTGACTTTTTTTAATTAGTCTATTAAATTACAATTATTTTTTTTAAACTTCAATTACTTTCTTCTAATTTAAATTATTTTCTTTAAACTTTAAATTATTGCCATAAATTTTTTAATTTATTACACAAATTTTCATTTATTTTTGTAATATTTCAAGTATTTTCTTAAAATTTCAATTATGTTTTTAATCCTTATTTTATTGTCAGAAGTATTTAAATTTTCTACACAAATTTCAATTTAGTTTTGTTATTTTTTAAATTATTGTCTTCAAATTTCAATTACTTTTGTCATTATTCAATTATTTCTGTCATTTTCCAATTATTTTCTTCATATTTTTATTATTTTTGGCATTTTAAAATTATTTTTATCAAATTTCAATTATTTTATTCAATTTTGTTTATTGTCAAGAAATTAAAAAAAAGTTAAAAAAAAATTTCAATCATTTTTTTAATCCTTTTTATTATTCTCATAAATTTATTAATTTTTTACAACTTTTTCAATTTTTTTTCAATTATTTCTACAAATTTCAATTACTTTCCTTATATTTAAATTTTATGACATTTGGCAATTATTGTCTTCAAATTTCAATTTTTTCCTTTAGACTTCAATTAATTTCTAAAACTTTCAATTATTTTCCTTAAACTTCCAATATTTTTTTCAAAGGTTCAATTATTGTCTATAAATTTTTAATTTTTAAACCAGCTTTCAATTATTTATCTCATTATTCAACTAGTTTCTTAATTTTTCAATTTTTTCGTCAATTTTTCAAGTATTGTCTTCAAATTTATAATTTTTTACACTTTTTCCAATTATTTTCTACCAATTTCAATTCCTTTTCTCATATTTAATTTTTTTGGCATTTTGAATTATTCTCTTTAAATTTCAATTATTTCCTTCAAACGTCAATTAATATCTTCAACTTTTAATTATTTTCTTCAAACTTCTAATACTTTTTTCAATTTTTCAATTATTATTATCTATAAATTATCAATTACTTACATCAGTTATCAAGTATTTTTGTCATTTCTCAATTATTTTTTTCAAACAACTATTATTTTTGTTATTATTCAAATATTTTTGACATTTTGGAATTATTACCTTTAAATGTCATTTTCTTCAATCTTTTTATTATTGTTGTCTATAAATTTTTACACTTGCTTTTAATTATTTATGACATTATTCAATTAGTTTCTTCACGTTTCAATTATGTCCTTAATTTTTCAATTAAAGTAATACATTTTTTATTTTTTACTTCGTTTTTTGAGTTATATTTCTCATTAATTTTTTTTCCAAATTTCAGTTTTTTATGGTAATTTTTCAACTGTTTTCTACATATTTTCTACATATGTAAATTTTTTTTATTTTCTTTTAAGTGTGAATCATTATTTTTCGTCAAATTTTACTTATTTTTATCATGCTTCAATTATTTTCTTGTAATTACAAGTATTCTTTACATTTTTCAATTATTTTCTTTAAATTTCAATTATTTTGTTTTAAATTAAAAATGTTTGTCTTCATTTCTTGATTTTTAATTCATTTTCCAATTAGTTTTCTCATTTAACACATTTTTTTTCAAATTTGATATTGGGGAGCCCTGATTAATTATTTGCCTGCTGGCGGGCCCCAAATTAATATCAGTAATATTTTGTTTATTATTGCAAATTATTGTTTATTCACTTTTCTCACTTGAAAACTCCCTATTTATTCACCTTTTTAAAATGAAAAGTCACTTTTTTGTACTATTTTCAATCTACAAGTCCGCTGGCAGCCCTGTATAATGTTTCCTTATTTAAAATTTGTGAATTAAAAAGACCTATAAAATCTTCAAGTACATAAGTTGAAGCAAATTTTTTGTCCCCTTTTTGTCCCCTATTTTTGAAAAAATTCGCACCTATTCACCTTTTTCAGTAGCAATAGGTACTGTGATCCCTGAAAATATGTATTGCGGGTATTCTAAAATATTCGTTTTATTTTCATCTTAAAGGGATTCATTTGGATTCAATTAATCTTAACTGTGGGTATTACAAAATATTAATTTTATGTTTTTTATTATAAATGCATTCACTTGAATTAAAAAATATTTAGAAACGTGTATTAATAACGATTAATTTTTGAATAAAAATAGATGCTATAACCGGATACAAATGTATTGGGCAGAAAAGGTATTCAAAAGTATTAAAAAAATTTAATATTTTTCAATTACTCTTTTCTTACTGGAGTAGGCCGCACGCGGTTAATACCTTAATACTAAAACAGTTTTGAATAAATTCAATAAATAGAAATTAGTATTTGTTTGAATATTACAAATATTATAAATTACTGTTTGGAGTTTACCTTTTTCTGAATATGGAATATTTTGACAATGTCCATCACCTCGAAAAAGCCAGTGGTGAAATGGGCACTCTAAAGATTCTCCTTTTACACAGCCATGTTGTCCCATATTTGCTCCCAAATGTGGACAATAGGCGTCTAAAATATTTACCACACCTGATTCAGTTCTGCAAAAAATTTTGTTATTTAATTTGCTTTTATAATTCAATATTACATAGTTTTTATTATGGAGACGTTTTTAGAGAAAAGAAGCTTACCTAAAAACTGCAAAATTTTCTCCAAGAGCAATTACGTGTTTTACTTGTCCCTTTCCAAGTTCATAACTTTCTAAAAGAGCAAACCAACCATTTGGATAAACTGGTGGTAAATTTCGTGGTATTTTTTTCCTTCTCATTAAATACTTCTCATTAGATAGGTACCTTTGACCCTATAAATCACAAGTAATGCAAATGTTAGACAATTTTCTTTTCGAATGAACATGTATTTTTTAAAATTTAGTCGCTAGAAATACATTTGAGCATTGAAAATTTAGAGACAATTATTAAAAGCATTTTATGATTCATTGCTTTTAATTGTATTTTAAATAGTTTCAGGCACAAGAGGAAATTCTTTATACAATGTTATTCATGTTTACTGAGTATTGATCAATCTTTTTTCCATTTGTGCCATATTTAAATTCTTTCTCTAGGTTGTAAAATTGCACAATTGATTCTAGGATACGTGACTACAAGCTCGTAATGTTGAAAATTCTTTTAAAAATTGAATAACTAGAGCAAGGGTTTAGTTATCAAGATACTTTCTTGTTTTCCGAATGTCCTGTAGAGATTAACTGGAGCATTTATTTAAAAGTAAACACACAGCATTTATTTTATGCTTGTATTTGTTCTGTCATGTGTCGAAAGTTTATTTACTTTCGTTGGAATTTTCTCTAAGATCTTTATACGTTTATAAAACGTGTCTCAAATAGTTATTTATAAATAATTTATATTTTAAACAATTAAAAAATTTAATTAATTTGTATCATTCTTATTTTCCATTTTTTTGACAAAATTGTTATCGTCTTATTTCATATAAAGCTTCTTCTATATTTTTTACAATTTTTGTATCGTTCAACACAAAATCATTTCCAAGATGAGTTAAATAATATATTTTAAAAATATATTTATTATTTAACAATTCTTTTAAAAGAAATTACTAGATATTTTGTGCATTTATCCGACTATTTTTGGGTACCTAATATAATAGAATATAATATAATAGAATTTATTATCTTCTTTGTATCCAATTACATAGTTTGTTCAAATATACTCACAATCTATAATGGTAAAATAAAAGTGATTTTACTTACATTATCAAATTCTTTTACAAGTTCTTTCAAAAAATTACGTTAAACTTTTTTTTTCTTTTTAAAATACTGAACAAACAAAAATTCGCTCTTTTAATGGAATTTTTCTTACGATGCTGTTTGCTAGGCATCTATCAAGGTATTAAAAACGTGTTTCTTATTCTTTTACTTACAAAATGTGCATTGAAATATTTTTATTTTTATCGTTTCGAGATTAAAAAGAAAAATAAATAATGGTTAAAACTATTGTGTTTGCCTTAATTAATTATTGGAAAGAGTAACTTTTAATCTTAGAGTCCAATTGTGTCTTATAAAGTCCAATTTCTAAACAATAGAAATTAAAATACGTCAATGCATATTTTTAAAATAAAATTCTCGGGAACGCGTTTTCTGATCTTAAAAGGTGTCTAAAAGCAAAATCATAATGAAAATTTCTATTACGAAAAAGTTGCACTAAAAGAATTGTACTTTTTAAAAGTGTTTTTGAAGAAAAGAGGGGTTTATCACTTTTTTGGAAATTTCAAAAGCGCCATTTGAAAAAGGATACCCAAAAGTAGACGGTTATTGATCCTTTGATTCTAATGCAAATTTTATGTTTAAATAATACGATGTTCAATTTATGGTACAAAATCAACACGTTTGGGCGTTAAAGGGTTATTAAAAACCTATTGAAATTTGTCATCATTCTCTATATCCGACAAATCAGGTGTCTGAATTTGATTTTAATTCACAGCCTCTTCTTAAAGAATGAAAATATTTTAAAAGTATCCAATTTACGAACCAATGAAACATAAAATTTCTAAAATACTGAACTCCAGAACGTAAAATCTTTAAAATTAAAAAATCGCAGATGAAACAGTGAACAGTCTAATTTCTGGTTCTGGAATTTGAATAATAATACCATTTTTACGTATTTTTCATATTGAGGGAAACATGATTCACTATCACAACATGTCTAGACATTATTTAACATCTTAGGAAAGCAATCTTGGAAATTATAGAAAAATAATATACATATGGCCACGCAAAGATGATTCTGTGATTCCCTATATGTAAATTAGGTAGAAATATTGAACTTTATTAATAATTAGTTAAATTTTGTGTGAAACCGTTTAATAAACATAAATATTTTTTTACTGTTATGTTACTATTTAAGAAGACTTGTTTTTCTTAAATTTTCTTTTTTATTAATGACACAAAATTTTAGGGGCAGAATTTAATCTTGTATAATAATATAAAAGTATTAATTTTGAACCTTATTTGTAAATAGAAAAATAATATTTTGAGCATAGAATACGTTAATTATAAAAAATACATTATTTTATAAATATGAGGGACATGGAATTATGTTTTACGCAGAGAATCACCGATAATACACTTCCGCAAATTAAAGTTTTCTTTTTCACGCTTTTATTTTTAATATTTAGAAAATCATATTTTTAAACAGTATTTCTTGTTATTTTTGTTATATTCAATGTTCTTGTAAATAATTTTTATGAACAAAATGATTAATTCCGTAATTCTTTACTTTTCCAAAATTAAATGTAATGTTTATATAATATGCATAAAGTGTGATAGACTTTATTAGGTATTAAGGTGTAGACGTTTCCGCGAATATCCCCTCGGTGTCATTTTTATTCGATTGACCTCTTTTTAAATAATTAAAATATTGTTCATTTTTTTATCTTCTTTTATTTATTTCTGTTTTATATTGTCTTTAAAAAATTATTTTACAAAAAAAATATACATTTACCTTGATCCAGTTGACTTTAACGAATAATGCAAGATAAACCAGGATGATGGTTATTACGCCTATCAAAACTTGTAAAGCAGTAAGAGTGCTTTCAATCCATCGTCCCATCATCTTAATCCGATGATTTTTTTTAAATCTTATCTCACTGCAATTGTTAGTTACTTGTCTTATTTTTAATCCAATAATAGCGGTAATTCTAATCAAATTAGAGACGAAGCATATTTAAAACCAAATTCAAAAGATTCATAAATGAAACACATAAAACACTGACGTTTAAAGAAAATTAATTTTATAAACTATTCATTATAAAAGAATAAACCGAACTTTAAGTAGAAAGGTCTTTCACGAATAACGTATTTTGTCCATGAATAAGGGTGACAACTAATTAAGGCTTTCATTTAGAATTAGAAGATTTCTAAGATCTTCTTTTTTCATAATGTTCTATTCATATTTCTTTTAATTTGTTTCGAAAAAGAACTATTGGTAAAAAAGCTAAAACATCAATTTCCGTGAGTCCCCGAACTTGAGTTTCATTGAACTGAAGCACTTTCTGACCCTTGATCCCCTTATATACGATCTCTACTAGATTACGAATACGTGGTCAAGCTTCAGGACCCATTAAGGCTATTCCACACACAAAGTTTAGAAATGACGCCAGAGTCAATTTAGTAAAGTCGTAAACTTACAAAGTTTTCAACTTCCTATTGTGATGATCAAATTGTTGCCAACTAAATGAGTTCAAGAAAAGTATACAGATTTATTATATTTTAGAAATTTAAAATGTCGGATTCAATATGAAAGCCGTTTTGACCAGGGGCGGCAAATTGTGCATGGTAAGTCTGCAAATTCCATAGAGCAAAAAAGTCGCCCTGTGGAATTTCATTTGGCAAAATTACAGACAAAAATAATTAAAAAAAACGACGAAAGAAATTGAAAATTAATTAATAAACAATTAAACTAATTTGATATTGAAGGAAATAATTAAAAATGCAAAAGTTTTATTTCAAAAAATTAAAGAATATTAAGTGATGCGCAAAGTGACTTAAATTTCCAATATAGTACTTGAATTCATTAAGTACTCAAATTTTGAAATGTTTGGAGTTATATTGTGATAGGTATATTTTTGTTGCAGTTGTTAACAAATACGTATAAATTTATCGTCGATTGTATATTGAATTAGACAATGTTTAAGTTCTATATATTTATTTTATTTTATTTTTTTAATTATTTTTTTTTTTTTTTATATTTAATATTTATAAATTGAAATTTTATTATTTATTTATTATCATTATTTTTTATGTTCTATACATATATATATGTTAAAGATTTATATTTTATTTTTTTTATTATATACTAGCGCTATAGGGCGAAAGGGCAATTTTAATTTGTACTCCCGTACACAGTTACTAAATAAAAAAAAAAAAAAAATATATATATAATTAAAATTTGCTGACACTTTGAATTTAAAATTTAGGGGAAAAATTAAAAAATAATGAAAACCGTTAGAAATTGAAATTTGTTTTTGAAAAACTAAAAATAAATGAAAACTGTAGCAAATAATTGAAATCAGTTCGAAGAAGTTCAAAGAATTATAATATATAATAATTGTAATTGTAGTTTTATCTCAAATTCTAGTTAATTTTTCAATTTGCAATTCTTTTCATCATTCAGCAATTATTTTCTTTTATTACAAATATATGCTGCAATTTTTTCAATTATTTTTAACAAACTAAAATTTTTTCCTTTAATTTTTAATTATTTTTAATACTTTACAAATATTTTCTCGAATTTTCGATTACTTTAATTATTCTTCAATTAATTTTCTAGAAATTAAAATATTTTTCTCAAATTTTAATATCAAAAAATTTTTATTATATTTATCTCAAATTTTCATCATTTTCTTCAGTAAATTTTCAATTATTTCTATAATGTTGTAATTATTTTCCTAAATTTAAAATTCTTGAAATTATTTTGTAATAAGGTACTTTCTTTACTTCACAAGTATTCTGTATTTTTTAAAATTATTTTTCTAAAAATGCAATTATTAATATCTACATATTTCAACAATTTTTATCATTTTCCAAAATTTTCTTCAATGATACTAATTACTTTTCAATTTTTTCCCTAAATTTAAATTGAAATTTTTGCAAGTTTCAATTATTTTTTTTCATTTTTTTAAATTAAACTTTTTTAGTTGTAATTATTTCCTGTAATATCAAATTAGTTTCATTATTTATTAGTTAATTTTCAATTTCTGTGGTCATTTTTGAATTATTTTTGCAAAATATGATTTTTTTTTTAAGTTGTATTTTTTTTCTTTAAATTACAATTAATTTCTTCAATGTTGAATTATTAATGTCAATTTTTAATGTCAGATAATGGAAAGACACAACTTATCAAATTGGTAATTTAATTATCAGTTTCACAATTTTCTTCGTTTTCCCTAATCTTTTTCCAAATAAATTCAATATTAAAAAACTTGTTTTATGCTCCATGAATTTTTATTAAATTTTTATTGTTTTTATATCCCCCCTTGGAGATATTTTATGAGATTTAGTTAGACCCCCCCTCCTTATTTTAACCTCACGTTATTACTGGACGCCCCTCAATATTGCAGTGCAATGTTGCTTCGTAATGTTGTTGCAACATTTCCGTATATTTTCGTATAATATTTTAAAAATATTTTATTAACTTTTAAAAAACTTATCTATAACCAGTAGATGGTTAGAGAAAAAAAAGAGAATAATGTATTTTTGTACTATAATTTTATTTATGAAGAATTTGATAGCAACGTTACTTTAAAGTGATAAGTGACTATTTTTTTTTTTACAAAAAAAATCACATACTATTTCGGATCTTGAAAATGAATTGATAGTGATTTTGCACATTGTTGGTTAACCAAACAGTCTATTTATCTAAATATTTACTAGTCTTTCAATCAATTTTATTTATCTTTTTCACATTTTTTCAATCTCCTATTTCTTTACATTTGGTTTGTACCGATTCATCGATCTTATCTCTAATATTGGCTAGCTCCGTTTCTTGCTCCATTTTCTTCTTCTCCTCTCAAAGAATTCTTATCATTGATCTTTTTTCGTACATTTTTCATTTGCTTCTATAGGTATTTCTTAAAACACAGCTACAGCTGATAAATATGGCATAGATTTACTTCCTAAGCTTGGACACAGGTCACATTCTTTGTTTCTCTATGATTAAAGATACTGATAAAAGCTTGTTTTCCTGCTTTTTGAAAAAAGAGAAACTTTGGATAAAAAAAAGTAATTTATTTAAATTAAGTTTAGAATTTTTGGGAACGCTATTATATGTGATATTTAATAAGGTATTTTCATTTTTTGTACATAGTTTTATCTGACAGGCAAGAGTTTCTAAAGAAACCTTTTTTTCGTAAAAAATTTAAATTTAAACCTTCTTTGCTGTTTTGTTTAAAACATCTTTTTCTAAGAGTCATATTTTTTCTTTACATTGCTAAAAGTAATAAAAACAAACTGTTGAGCAATTTTTTAGAAAAAATTGTCAAATAAAAGAGTAGGGGAGAGTCGGCCAAAATGCCTATAGTAAAGTTTGGAGCAAAAAAAAAGTATTTAATTATAGTTTTGAAAATTAATATTTTAAAATATTATATTCTAATATTTAGAAAACAACCTTTAAGAATATAATAAGGTAGTCATTTTAAGTATTTATTACAGAAAAAATAGAAAAATTCATTTTTTAAATATTGATGTCAAAATTAGCCATTTTGACTCACTATTGGGTAAATCGCCTGTGCACAAAAATACGGAAAAATATGAATAAAAGTAAAAAATTTTTTTATATGTATGTTTTCTATAATCAATTATCTTGTTAATATTAAAAAAAGAACTACCGTCAACTAGGGTAACTTCGGACAAGCAGGCTAACTCCGGACACTTAATTTTCATTGCAAAAATACTTTATCGAATAGTTTAAATCGCATTTTTAATATTATAAACTTTTTAACTACGTGATCTAAAGAAATGAAAAGAATGTGAAGTTGGTAACAGCTAAATTTTAAGTGTCCGGAATTAGCCTGCTTGTCCGAAGTTACCCCAGTTGACGGTAGCTTTGAATACAAAAATATAAACTTTTTATCATAAAACTAAAGTTTCAATCCAAATCAGACCGGCAAAAAATGGAAATAAAGACTATAATAAATAAAAAAAGCTTTTACAATTATAAAATAACTTACAAAAGTAAATTAAACACTGTAATAAATTACAAAAATACCTGCTTGCTTCAAAACAGCGTGAGTTTTAGAAAGAAAACGAAAATTTTGACATATGCCAAATATGTGACAGGTTAATCCGCCATGATTAATGCAATTATCAATATAATTAATTTGTTTAAACACTAATTTTTTATACAGAAGGAATAACAACTTAATATTTAGTTTCTACATCAAATATACGTAAACCGAGAGATTTTTCGAATTGTACGTATATCTTGCTTAGAAGTTTAACAGATTGTAGGCAATTTAACCAAGGCAATTTGCCCAAAAACACACGAGTAATTAAACTAATTATTTTCAATTTAGAACTCATTTTTATAAATTAAATCAAAGTGTTTAGATAACTAAATGTTAATAAAGAATTAATTTAAAAAAAAAAATTATGTACTTCTGTGAAATAGAAGTGCATATTTTCTAAAATTTAAAAATGAAACATTATCGTTGGAAAACATCATTTTCACAATTCTTTAATAAATTCTTTAATAATAAACTGATAAACATGAAACTTTACAGAAATCATCTTTACCGTAATATACTTCATTAATAAAACCAATTATGACAAATATTTATTTTTGGCCAAGTTATTAACGATTGTCAATTTACCCAATTAGGCATTATACCCGACTTTCCCCTAAATAAAAACTTGGAAAGTTTTATTTTATAAATTATAAAATTTTTTTTAAAGGTCATAAATTTATTCATTATTTTTTTTTATTTCTACAATTAACGTATGGTTTTATCACTTTTTTCCTTTGCTTTATAAAATCGAAATATGGGGCATTCTCTGGAAAAAAGCCACCCAAAAAAAATTTTTTTCGTTAATGATTTTATGTCATAATATACATAAAAACAAATATAAAAAGTAGGGTTTTAAGTCAGTGTAATGCGTGATTGCCATATTATCAGGGGTTAAATTTTAAGGTAGCATAATTTTCATCTGACAATAACTTTTTTCCTAATCATTGAATTTGAAAATCTTATGGATGTTTTTTAAGTAAAATTTTCCAAACTTTTAAATTATATAACTAACAATTTTGAAAAATTTAGTTTTGACCAGAAAAATTCAAAAATTATTTTTTAATGCAATTTTTAACACCCGTGCCCCCTAGGATTTTTTCTATCTTTGACCAGAAATTTTCCTTATTTAATAAGCTTTTTACCTCCTAAATGGCATTTTGGGACAGCAAGGTGTATACGAGCTACAATTGAATTTTCATTTGAAACAACCCATTAATTCGCATCTAATGTTTTTTAGTAGTCGCAAAAATGGTTAGAAATCATTTTAAAATAATTCTGGAACAGTTTGAAACAATGCAGGAATTATTATAAGTCGCCCGAGATCATAAGTTACAAATTAGTTAGTTGTTTCAAGTGAAAATTCAATTGTAGCTCGTATACGCTTTGCTGTCCCAAAATGCTATTTAAGAGGTAAAAAGCTTATTAAATAAGAACAATTTTTGGACAATGCTAGAAAAAATCCTAGGGGGGCACGGGTGTTAAAAATTGCATTAAAAAATAATTTTTGAATTTTTCTGGTCAAAACTAAATTTTTCAAAATTGTTAGTTATATAATTTAAAAGTTTGGAAAATTTTACTTAAAAAACATCTATAAGATTTTAAAATTCAATGATTAGGAAAAAAGTTATTGTCAGATGAAAATTATGCTACCTTAAAATTTAACCACTAATAATATGGCAACCACGCATTGCACTAACCTAACACCCTACTTTTTATATTTGTTTTTATGTATATTATGACATAAAATCATTAACGAAAAAAATTTTTTTTGGGTGTCTTTGTTTCCAGAGGATACCCCATATGAACAAATATTTTTGTCGCTTGTTATTTACTGTTATATTTTTTTATATATTTTTAAAATTTATTTATCAGATTTAATAAATTGAGACGCTTTTAAAAAAAGAGTATTATTTTTTTTAATGTGATTGTAGTTAAGGCGCGCGTGGAAGAGGGACCTATCTCACATTTTGTCAAATTTTAACTAAATAGAAAAATAGATTCTATTCTATACCCTCTTTCAATTTCTGTGTATAAAAATGTTTTAACACTATGATTTTGATACGAAAAATTTAAAAAAATGTTGTCATATTTTCAAAATGTCAACTCTTTAAGGGCATGTGATGATAATGCTAAATTTGTCCGTAAACTTTCTCTTAAGGGCATGTGATGAAGAATGACGTCACGGATATAGGCAAAATTTGTCCGTAAACTTTCTCTTAAAATAATAAATATTTTGACACCAAACTTTGTAGAATTACTTAAAATATCATTAAGAAGGTCTCTCAGACCCAAGTTTGTCTAAATTTTGTCTTAAAACTAATTTTTTTAATTTTCCGAAAATCAGGTAATTTTTTAAAAAGTTAACTATAAGGAAAAAATTAGACAAACTTGGGTCTGAGAGACCTTCTTAATGATATTTTAAGTAATTATACAAAGTTTGGTATCAAAATATTTATTATTTTAAGAGAAAGTTTACGGACAAATTTTGCCTATACTCGTGACGTCATTTTCCATCACATGCCCTTAAAGTACTCAAGGTTTTGACACCAAACTTTGTAGAATTACTCAAAACACCATTTGAATGGTCTCTCTGACCCAATTTTGTTTCATTTTTGTCTTTAAACTACATATTTTTCAAATTTACTTTCTTTTTCAAAATTTTCCAAAAATTGTAAAATTGAAAAAAAAATTAGTTTAAAGATAAAAATGAAATAAGTTTAGGTCAGAGAGACCATTCTAATGGTATTTTTAGTAATTCTACAAAGTTTGGTGTCAAAACATTGAGTACTTTAAGAGAAAGTTTACGGACAAATTTAGCATTATCATCACATGCCCTTAAGTACATAGGTTATGACGAACTAATTTTAGAAAATATACAAAATATCTGAAAAAAGAAAACATTATCATTTAATATTTTAATATTTCGCTAATTTTCTATCTTACAGAAACTAAAATATTAGAGAAATCAATGTATTACATATTTTTACCTCATTTTAAAACATTTCAAGCTATTGCTTTTTTAAAAGTTTCACTTTCTTTCGTTTTTCTCAAAATTGACTTTTTAGCGGTTAGGTCCCTCTTCCACGCGCGGCTTCAGTTATGCAATTGTATTATTTAATAGATAATAATAATATAATAATAATAATAATAAGTCGCATTTTTAAATTTTTTAAAAATGAAATTATTGCTTCCTCCGTAAGAAAGCAAATCCTTTTGCTGGCGTGGAAGCAAAATTTTCATGAGAACATAACTCTCGGCTTGTTGACAGTTATGAGAAGTTCAAAGAATTATAATATATAATTGTAATTCTGGTCCTTGTTTATCTCAAATATATTCTGAAATTCTTTCAACTATTTTTTACAAATTTTTATTATTTTCTTCAATTTACAATTATTTTTATCAATTATTTTCTTAATAGATTTATTTTTTGATTATTTTTCTAATTTCTTTATTATTTATCTCAAATTCCAGTTAATTTTTAAATTTACAATTATTTCCATCATTCTGCAATTATTTTCTTTTATGGCAAATACATGTTGTAATTTTTTCAATTATTTTTAACAAACTAAAATTATTTTCTTCAATTTTTAATTATTTTTAATACTTTGCAAATATTTTCTCAACTTTTCTATTACTTTAATTATTCTTCAATTAATTTCCTAGATATTAAAATAGTTTTCTGAAATTTTAATAATTTTCTTCAGTTTTCAATTATTATTGTTATCATTTTGCATCATATTTTTAATGTCTTAATCATTTTTTAATTGTTTTTCTCAAATTTCAATTACTTCGTCAATTTTTAATTTTTTTCTTCATTTGCAATGATGTTTACATTTTTTATATTATTTTGAATATTTGATGAATAATTCCGAAAATTTGTATTATTTACCTCAAATTCCTATTATTTTCTTCAGTAAATTTTCGATTATTTTCGAGTAATCATTTTGTAATAAGGTACTTTCTTTTACTTCACAAATATTCTGTATTTTTTAAAATTATTTTTTTAAAATTGTAATTAATTAATTAATTTTTCTTGGAAAATTTTGATTATTTTTCAATTTTGCCCCTAAAATTTAAATTCAAAATTTCCTCAAGTTTCAATTATCTTCTTTAATTTTTTCAAATAAAACTTTTTCAGTTTCATTATTTTCTTCAATATGAAATTAGTTTCATTATTTATTAATTAACATTCAATTTATTTCGACATTTTTCAATTATTTTTACAAAATATGATTTTTGTTTTTTAAATTGTAATTTTTTTCTTAAAATTACAATTAATTTCTTCAATATCGAATTATTAATGTCAATTTGTAATGTCATATAATGGAAGGACACAACTCATCAAATTTGTTAATTTAATTATCGGTGTCACTATTTTCATCTTTTTCCAAATGATTTTAAATAATAAAAAATAACTTGCTTCATGCTCCATCCATTTTATTTTATTAAATTCTCTAATTGTTTTAATTATTTATCTCAAATTCCAGTTATTTTTTCAATTCATAATTACTTTTATCATTCTGCAATAATTTTCTTTTTTTTACAAATATATGTTGTAATTTTTTCAATTATTTTTCACAAATTCAAATTATGTTCTTCAATTTTTATTACATACTTTGCAAATATTAAGTCGAATTATAAACTGTTTTTAATATTCTTCAATTAATTTACTATAGATTTTAAAATATTTTCCTCAAATTTTAGTAATTTTCTACATTTTTCAATTATTATTGTTATAATTTGCAATTAATTTCTTCAATTTTTAATTATTTTTTACTATAATGTACCTGCACTGAGAAAAAATTTTGGTAAAAATTCCTATGCCTTCACTATAAAAGCGTCATAATTGACATTCCCCTAAATTTTACCGAGCTGTCTTACAATTTTTACCGGATTTCCCACAATTTTTACCAGAAAATCCGGTAAAACTTGTAAGACAGCACGGTAAAATTTCGGAGACTGTCAATTATGACGCTTTTTTAGTGAAGGCATAGGAATTTTTACCAAAATTTTTTCTCAGTGCAGGTACATTATGATTTCAATTTTAATTCACTAACTAAACAATTTTTTGCCAAAGATGGATGGAGGTCCGACAGGAAGATAATAACCTAGAAAAGAAAAATTTTCATTACGTGGATGCAAAACTTTATTTTCAAAAATAACGCTAAATATCTAAAGTACCAGACTATTTTCTGCTGTTGGAGAAGCATCGGATATTTCAATACTATATAATAATGCCATTTAAACTGTTACTTTAATGAACAAGTCTGATTTTGGTTTATGCTTACTACCCCACAAATTATCTCACAAAAAATACCAATTGTCGCAAAAAACAATATATTAAAAAGTGAATGTTGTTTTGAAACTGGTTTTGGAGACTCCAGAACCGGACAGGAGAGTATCAGAAATGTGCCCCTGTGGTTGGGGAATCCAAGACAGGCACTGGTCGATTTTTTCTGTAAGTACACTCGTATTTTAGTCAGTGCACGGCTCGAGAGGTTGATGGTTGTAATCGAATCTTGCCGAAAATGTCAAAGGGAAATAAAAAAAAAAGAATGGAGGTAAAGTAACGAAAAAATTATTAAGTGGTCCTCTCGGTGCGCATCTTCCATGAACGTACAACTCTCATGAAACATTCGTAAGAAATGGCACTTGTGCTCTCCATAGGCGGCAAACATTTTTATTTCTTGGTACCAGCAGCCCCTTTAGTAATTCTAACAAGCCTCATCTTACACACATGACGATTGTCTTCTTGTCATTTGCTTATTATAACATTCGTACTTATTCAGCAAATCGCATATACTACTATTTGCTGCCTTTATATATACGTGAGCTAAACCTGTAATATGAATTTCTCGGCAAGTTTATTATGTCTGCCGTTACATTTATAATTTAACACCTATATCAAGAATACATTCAGACTTTTTGGAATTTTTATTCAATCAAGAAAATTGAATTTATCTAGAAGAAGAAGAAAAGAAAATTCAATAGTATTTTATCTTAAATTGAAGAATGAAATAAACCAACATTCTAAACTGTATAAAAGTTAGAATAAATTTCAGTTCTATAAAAGACAGTGTAAATTTTCAAACTAAAGAAATTTTGCTACCGATATAAGCAATTTGAAATTTCAGTGGATTTTCACTGATTTCGGAAATTTTAAAGAGAAGTTAATGCAATTTAAAATGTTGTTTTTGTCATCACGATGTAAAGAAGGAACACAGTTGATTGGATACAATTTTTAATTAAAACTCATAATGAAAACGACGAAAAGATGAGGTTTAGCCGCCAATGCTCGGTGCGTATATAAGCACAAGACAGGTTGAATCCATGCGTAATTGAGGCGTAGAAAAAAGGAAAAGGAAGATGAATAAAAAAACGTAAAGTTAACCAAAAGAATTACGGGGGTTCGGAATGACAGGGGAATGAGAGAGACGCTTGACAGGGCAATGAGGTTTTATTAGGGCAGCTGCAACCCAACATGAAAAATTGCCCTTAAAATTGCAGTACTTTTATTAACATAAACAGAAATTTTTTTCCTTCAAACAGCCTTGATTTAGTAATAGGGTAAACGCTGCCAATTTCGAATGGTAATGATAGTCTGAAAACATTAACTTTCTAATAAAAATAAAATGTTACTATGTATTCAATTTTGTGTAAAAAACAAAAAGGTGTGTTTATTTCATGTTAGAATTGTAAAAAGTTTAAAAATCGCAGTAATTTTTATTTTATACACTTAAGAAAGTTTATCTAACTATTGGGGTACTGCCTGAAATTATCCACTTTTACTCTATTTAGTAGTTATTACTAAAAAAATACTATACGTACGTGAAGTTAGCATGACAACCATAAGGAAACCAATTTTTTTATAATAGAATCGTTTGGTCATGTTTAAAAACCAATTTTTAGCGTTTGGATACAAAAATTGTAGAAAACATGGAAATTTCAAATTTTTTGTGCTATTTTTGCAAAAATTAATTAAAAACAAAATTAATGTTTCTATAAAATATCAATTCCAATCGTTTGGTCATCGTTTGGATGCGTTTGGAATTATACAGTTTTTTTAAATATTCACTTTGCACTACAAAATTTTTGTTTTGCAAATATCCTCCTATGGCATTTTTAGAAATCATTTGGTCACGTTTGGAAACCAAGTTTTGTCACAAAATAATCAAAATTTAAATAATTATACAATTTCTTATGTGTAGGTTAAAATTTATTTCTTGCGCATACATATTTGCGCATAAGCATTTTTAACACAGAAAATTTAAGTCCTTTCCATTAAACGGGGGATTCTTTTGGATTCAAAGTAGTGTATATATTTATATAAAGATGCCCTAAAATCTAAATAAATTCCCCGGTACCACGTAAAAATTATATTATATTATTATATATAAAGAAGCCTTAAAATCTAAAAGAAGCCCCCGGTACCTCGTGAGAATTATATTATAATATTATTATATATAAAGATGCCTTTATATCAGAAAAAATTTAAAATATCTGCGTTAAAAATGCTAATAGGCAAATATGAATGCGCAAAAGATAAATTTCAACGTACACATAAGAAATTGTATAATTATTTAAATTTTGATTATTTTGTGACAAGACTTGGTTTCAAAACAATTTGAAAAAAATGATTGAAATTTAAAAAGAAATCATATTTTGTAAACATAATTGAAAAATGACGAAAGAAATTGAAAATTAAAAACGCTTATATCCTCAAGCGGTTCTCATTCTATCGGACCATGATAGTCAATATTTTTTAATTTTATTTTTTCTTATAATTTGGTTTCTAAATAGTATTTTGTATTTAAAATCATTACACAAACAAATTTTATTGGAAAAAAATTTTTCCGTTGAAAATTTCAAGCTATTAAATTTTTTCTTCATGATTATTTAAAAAGAAGTGAAGAATTACTACTTTTAAATAACATTTTCTTATATTGTTGTAAAAGTTGTATTATATTACAGTTTAAAATATATTAATTTTTTAAAAAAATTTGTAGAACCGTGTTTTTTTAATTAATTAAAATATAGTCATTTTGCGCGTTTTGTTACGGTTTCCATGTAAAAGTATCAACTTTAAAATTTGTATCTTAAAAACAAAACAGTAAAATTCAATTAAATTGTAACAGTACATGTAAAGTAATGCATTTAAATTGTCATTAAAATTTTATACGAATCCGTAGAAAATGGTTTTTTGGATCAACCTTCTTAATTAATAAATAATAAAACTAATTTGATATTGAAGGAAATAATTACAAATGCAAAAGTTTTATTTGAAAAAATTAAAGAATATAATTTAAACTTGCTGAAATTTTTAATTTGAAATTTAGAGAAAAAAAAAATTTTGAAAATCATTCAAAATTGAAGAAAATTTTTGAAAAATGATGAAAATAGATCAAAAATGTAGCAAATAATTGAAATCGGTTCGAAGAAGTTCAAAGAATTACATTATATAATTGTAATCGTAGTCTTGTTTATCTCAAATATATTCTGAAATTCTTTCAACTATTTTTTATAAACTTTTATTATTTTCTTCAATTTACAATTAATTCTATAAATTATTTTCTAACTAATTTTCTAATTTTTTTAGTATTTATCTCAAATTCTAGTAAATATTTCAATTTACAATTGTTTTTATCATTCTGCAATTACCTATATCTTTTGTTACATATATATCTGGTAATATTTCAATTAATTTTAACAAACTAAAATTATTTTCTTCAATTTTTAATTATTTTTATTACTTTGAAAACATTTTCTTGAATTTTCTATTACTCTAATTATTTTTCAATTAATTTCCTAGATTTCAAAATACTTTTCTCAAATTTTAATAATTTTCTTCAATTTTCAATTAATATTGTTATCATTTTGCATAATCTTTTTAATGTTTTACTCATTCTTTAATTATTTTTCTCAAATTTCAATTACTTCATCAGTTTTTAATTATTTTTTTTCATTTGCAATGATATTCACAATTTTTATATTATTTTGAATATTTGTTGGTTAATTCAAAAAATTTCAATTATTTATCTCAAATTTCCATTATTTTCTTCAATCAATTTTCGATTATTTCTATAATGTTGTAATTATTATACTGAATTTAAAATTCTTGAAATCATTTTGTATTAAGGTACTTTTTGTTTAATTCACAAATATTCTGTATTTTCTAAAATTATAATTTATATCTACATATTTCAACTATTTTTATCATTTTTCAAAACTTTTCTTTAAAGATTTTCATTATTTTTTAATTTTTCTCCTAAATTTAAAATTAAAAAATTCCGCAATGGAATCAAATTCCATTTGTTAATTTCATTATCAGTTTCACTATTTTCACCGTTTTCCATAATCTTTTTTCAAATGATTTTAAATATTAAAAAAACTTGTTTCCTGATTCATCCATTTTTATTAAATTTTTATTTATTGTTTTTATATTTTAGTTGTATTATTCAAGTATTTAAATAATGTTCTTCGATTTTCAATCACTTTATTTTATTTCAAATAAATTCTGTAATTTTCTCAATTTTGTTCTTAAATTTTCATAATTAACTTAAATTTCTAATTATTTTGATCCCTTTTCAAGTAGTCTTGTTTCTCTCAAATATATTTCGCAATTTTTAAAATTATTTTTTACAAATTTTTATTCTATTCTTTCTCTTTAAATTTGAATTAGTTAAAAATAACTAATAATTAGTAAAATCGTGGCTGAGTTTTTATTTTAGCAATTAGTTAAAAATAACTAATTATTAGTAAAAAAAATGACTAATTGTTAGTAAAAACATATATCTAAAAAATAGTTAAAATTTGACTAATTGAATTAGTAAACAGAATTTTAATAAAATATTAGTTACTTTGACATAACCGAAAAATGAATTTGACTAATAATTAGTTATTTTTTACTAAATCATAAGTAGAAATATAACTATTTGAATTAGTGACTGAGTTTTAGCTTTCAAATTAGTTATTTTTAACTAATTCAGACTCGGAGAGTTACTTTTCAATTATTTGTATAATTTTTCAATTAGTTTTTGTCATTTTTAATTATTTTTTAATAAATTCTCTAATTTTTTTATTATTTATTTCAAATTCCAATTATATTTTCAATTCACAATTATTTTTATCATTCTGCAATAATTTTCTTTCATTACAAATACTAAGAAGAGGCTAAATTTTGACTGCACTGCAAAAACAGGTGTCTTAAATTGTTCAAAAATGTCTTAAAATAAGACATTTTTCGTGTCTTAGACACCAAAAGTATCTTAATTTAAGACATTTTTGGCCAATTTAAGACACCATGTTTTGCAGTGTAGGGAAGGTGATAATATATAATATTGTGTACATATTGCTGAATTGATAAAAAACAAAAAACTGGTCAAAATTGGCACTTTCAGAAGAATCACCCATATACGGGTTACCAAGAACCCATTTGATACTACAAGTATACTAAAATACATTTTAAGGCCACTTTATTAATTAATATGAGCAACTTCCTTCGCTTGAATAAAAAATCTGAGTTCGTTTTTAAACCAGGGAGGATATCGATGATGGATGCATTTCATCGGGACAAATAAATTAAAGGAATTAAGCAAATAAAAATAAAAAACACCTATAGCCTATTAACCTCCCGTGAAGAAATTTCCCTATCTAGAACTAGTCTAGACCGGTAACGGTGCACCCTACCGGGGCCTCGTGGGGACCTCATGGGGCCCTGGTTGGGAAAGCGTGAATTCTCTAGATAGGGAAATCTTGTCAGGCCCTAGTCGGGACCGAGACAAAATTTCTACACGGGCTATAACACCTATTTATTAATTATTTTTACTATTCCTTACTTAAATTCCTAAATTTTCAATTATGTATTCCATTTTTCAATTATTTTTCTCAATTTCCATTTTCTTTTATCTTTTTGCAATTATTTTGTCCACCTTTTAATTAGATATATTAATTATTTTTCAATTAATATCCTAAATTTTCATTTATTATCACAAATTTAAGTTATTGTATCCACTTTTCAATTTTTTAAATCATTTTTCAATTATTTATCCAAACGCGAAAAATTGGTTTCCAAATATAACTAAACGATTTCATTATAAAAAAGTTGGTTTCTTTATGGTTATTGTGCTACAACATCACATACATAAAACTACTTAGTTTTATTTATTTTATGGCTTTATTGTTAATTTCATTAGTAATAGTAAATTTGTTGTTTACAAAAAAAAAACAAGTGTAAAATTGGTTATTTGAAGAACTTTTAGTGGTTTAAAGTATATTTTTGAGTGTATCATTATCAGTAGCATCAGCTCCTGAAGCAACACAGGTTGTCCCTCTAATTTATTCCCCCATCTTCCCTTCTCATTTATCTTTCTTTATTTTAGCGTGTCTCTTTCTTGTTCCTCAGGGTGGTCGTTAGATCCTTTCCTCTTACCCTCGTCCGACTAACTATAAGGTGCAAAAGCACCTCTTCGTCAAAGCTCTTTGGAGCAGTAGACTGAAAGTGAAAGTACAAGGCCCGGCTAGCGGCATACGTTTTTTTCCTGCTCTTCTGTTTTCGTCTCGAATCTAACGATCTATCAAATCTAGACTCGATCCAAGTCTTGGGACTAATAATTAGCCTCAGGGAACCAGGAGTCTGGCCCTAAATCTTATATTTATACGGTAGCAGGTTGATTATGCTATTATCAGGAAGCTAGAATTTTCTATAGCTTTAAAACCTTTAATTTGGCCCATTTATTCTCCACACAGGTTTCAAGAAGTTTAAGCTATAAGACATTTTTTAATTTGTCATAAATTAGGCTAAACATCGACCTGAATATTCCAGGAATACTGTTTGGGTAAGATTCAGAACCTACCGTAATATAGTCCATATTAGAAAGATTGTTTAAATTCCTGGAATATATGGTAAAAGTCCCGGTTGTGGAACAATGCCCTGATATATGAAACGCTTTGCAACAGCATTCAGAATTTTAACATACATAATTTTTTTATAATTAAATAAAATAAAATGATAAATTATCAACATTGAAGAATTTAAAGATACCGTCAACCAGGTCTATTTTGTGCACCAAATTTTGTTTATTTATAAAGATTGGTAAAAACTTTTTTTTGTCTTTTTTACTGTATAAAGTATTTTTTCTAGATATTCTAGAGTGCAATAATTAAAAACAAAGCCAGAATTTTTTTTTGTAGTAATTGTTTAACTAATTTGAAACACTGTAAAAACATGTGTCTTACAAGTGTCTTATTTTAAGACATAAGACGTTTAGAAAGCGTCTTACAGGTATTTTTAAGACACTTTCTCAATGGTTTAAAATTAAGACACCCTAAAATGTCTTAAAAGTGAGGACAAAATAAGACACTTGTTTTTAGAGTGAAGTAAAACACTGAAATTTTACAAAAATGTTGATTTACAAAAAAAGTTATTTTTTTAAGTAAATCTTACTTAATAAAACTTCTACTATACACTTCTTGAGTTATTTTAAGAAAAAAAGTTTCAAAATTAACTTGAAAAGCATGTAGGGGAGACCGGGGTAAATCCGGTCTCTTTTGGTCAGATAGGTAAAAATCTAGAAAATTATTCTTTAAATTCAAGTTAATTTATATCATTCGAAAGCTTACACGGGGAAAACGTTTGAGGTAATCTTTCCCGTATTATATGCAGGACCTCGGATCAAAGTTACAATTGAGATATTGTGTTCAAAATTCTGATAGTTATTTTCAAAAAATAAGAAAAATTTTCCCATATACGTGGTACTTGAGAGTCAAAAGTAGACTGAAAAAGACTACTCGCTTAAAGCTGTAAAATGTGCATTAAAGTTGAAAAGAGTTTGCCGAGAAATGTGCAGAAGTTTACCATGCTACGGGTAATCGGAGTTCGGGCTCAGCGTCAAGTCCAATGACTCTCCAGCATGGTAAACTCTCCTCAAAACTCGCAATTTATTCCTATCGCATGATAAATCAAACTTTCTCCCTCTTTTTCCATTTTTAATTTGCAAATGCGATCACATATTATTTGTCTGTTAATTCCACAAGAACACTTTCTATTGAAAGGAAAAAGAATGATCTTTAAATTATTTATTTTAATACTTATATTACAGGCTAGCCTAGCTTACGTTGAATTATATAACATGCAACTATGACAAACAAATTTAAAACGAAAACTTGTTAGATATTTCATATTTTACTGACTACTCTTTCAATTAGTTTATTTTTTAAATTCTTATAATATTTTGATTCTTTAATTGTGTATTTCTGTAAATAGTTTAATTCTTAATATTTATTTACATTTAATACTAAAATAATAAATTTTATAATAAATTAAACAATATTTGTATTTTACATTAATTAAAAAGAAAATTACCTAAAATATTTCAGATATGATGCTTTTCTTGGTTTTTTTATCATTGTAAAATTAAACTATCAAACATATATTTTACAACTTCTAAACTTCTATGTTTGTAAATTTTTTTAAATAAAAATTTCTTGTAATTTAAAGGCAGATTTTTTATATTTTAAAGTTTCTTTCTTGCTTTGAAAATTTTCAATTATGGTAATTTTTACTCTTTACTATTTTTAAATAGCTAAATGTCATTTTTTAAAATTATTATTTTTCTTACTTTTCATTTATTATACCTTTATAAGATCTACTTAATTCATTACTTTCAATTTTTAGTTGTAATAACTTTTATTTATTCAAATTCTTATTCAAAATAATATTTATTTTCGTAAATAACGTTTAACAAATTCTCTAAATCTGAGTTAGTTAAAAATAACTAGCTTGAAATCAAAAAGTTAGCTATTAATTCAAATAGCTATATTTCTACTAATCATTTAGTAAAAAATAAATAATTATTAGTTTAGTTTATTTTTAAGTTATATCAAAATAGATAATATTTTAGTAAAATTCTGATTATTATTAATAATTAATTATTTTTAACTAATTCAGATTAAAAGAACAGATAGGATTTTCTAGGTTATTAAACTTTTAATGCAGAAAATACAAATTTGTTTCTATAAAAATTATTATATTAAATAACATTTATATTAATAAAATTAATATTAATATTAATAAATAATTTATAATAATAAATAAGAACTTTCTGTCTAATTATTAAATTACTTTATTTAAAAATTATATAATACAGGAGTCTCGGAAATCGAAATTAACACAAGTGAAATTGATCTAAAGTGAATAAAAGATAAAGTCAAAGATTTTGTTAATTACACCTATTTTTAATATTTAGATAATTGTTAAATTTGTACACATTATAAAAAATATTTTTTAAAATATCTACAAGTTATTTTTATAACAAGACCTTTAAGTTTTATTTAATTAATGAACTGCATAATTATAACTTTATACATTAAATAAAACTTTTTTTTAAATTAAAAAACTATTTGACATTAATATAATATTTTGGTCGTACTTTTTAGAATTTGAAATACAAAATAAGTTCTAAATTAACATTTTGAATTTGATTCACAGATTATTGCAAGACAAAAAAGAAAGATTTAATAGAAATTACCAAAATTTTGAAACTTGATTTATATAAAAAATTGATCAAGGAAGGAAGCAATAATTAACACATAATTGTTTTAAATTAAAATTATTCAGTCTAAAGATATAAGAATTAAAACCGTTTCTCATAAAGGGATACAATTCTACTCAGTTAGTATATAAGGAAAGTTTGAATCTCTAATTCCAAATGTATTCGAGCGTGTTCGGTGTGCGTGAATGTGTATTTAGATATTTGTATATTGCGGCGTAAGTTTAGTTTAGGTAAATCGCGTCTTGTATATAGTTGAAAAGAATATTAAATTAATCTTAAGGTTAAAACTATGATCGTGATTGTATCGTTAAATGTAATTATAATTAGCGAAATAAGTAATCTCTATAGGAAATAAATCTGTAATTAATATGAAGGAAATCTTTTTATTTTTTGGTTGAATAGAAAAGATCATCTAGTTGGCAAAACTTTACCATGCTGGTGAGCAGGAGCCTTGACAAGAACATTGTCAAGAATTCGAGCTCAGCGCCTTGTCATCCAGCATGGTAAAGTTTTCCCACGTGCTGTGTATAATACTACTCAACTTTCTGGCAATCGAGGAATCGCCCTCCGACCATCAAATTACCATGCTGGAGAGTGATGTGTATCCATATTTTTGTATAAAACATTTCTAATTCTTGAATAATTTCTATTATAAATTGAATGGTAAAGTTTTCTAAAAATCACTTTCATCCGAGGTGTATCATGCTAACATGGTAAACTTTATCTGAAACATTTTCTTCGTGTATCATTGATACTATGAAAATAAAAAAGAGTTTTTGATTTATCTTTTTTAGTTTTACTTGTAGATCATTTTTAATTCCCATATACCAAATTTCAAAATTACAATTTTCCCGAAAAATGTTTTTTTCTTTCTGGAACCTCTAAAAACATTTAACCGTCTCTAATTCCATGTTGAATTCATAAAACTAATCTAAAGTTCGTTAACATAAGATGCTTTCCATGTGACAAAAAAAAAATTTTTGATGTCACAAACTCAAACGAAACTTGGCAAAATTATAGTGTGTTAAGTGAGTACTATTTCATCCATAAAGGATTTTTGAAAATATCAACAATGACAGAAGTTACACCATGTTGAAGTTTAAGGAAACTTACACTAAAAGACTTTAGTAAATAATTTTTACTACCATCAGGTTTTTAATCTGGGATAATCGTGTAAAACAAAGATTTTTCCTAGCGAATATAGTAAAGTTTCAATGCGTGCAAGACACGTCTTTAATTAAGATTCGAATTTTTACAGTGCTACATTGAAAGAAATGTTGAAATAATATTTCAAAATGAATCTACAAAATAGAAGATTAAATTAATTGAAAAGAAACAATTCAAAACCTACTGGAAGAATTTAATTGGCTTATTTTTAAACTGCTTCATTGAAGAAAAGAAAATTTAATTGAGATTATAATCTAGTCTGTAAACTATAATTATTATAGAAAATATATTTTTTTAATCTTAAGGAATAAGGAATACTATTAACTAGCTATTATATAATATTATTAATCATTTATAAATTAATTAATTAAGGGGACGCCTAAGTCACCTTAAAACAATGCAAAAAGAGTCAACTTTCGGTACAGTTTTCTCAAAAACTATTACTCTAATTGCGTTCTTCCTTGTTTTGTTCGATTACACGTATAATCAATTGTATGAATAAGAAGTAATAAGACGTTATCTTAAATAGATACTTTTTTATAAACATTTATACCAAAATGTAAATAACACTCCCAATTTTTCTGATTAAATGACTCACATCTCCGTTTATATAACTCGAAATGATGTCAAACTTCTTATTCGTAATCTTAAAAACTTCCTGAACAAATTAAAAAAAAAACTTGTAAATCGGTTTAGTAGTTCAAAAAAAAAAGTGTACCGAAAGATAAAAAAAAATTAAAAAATCAAATTTCACAGGAGACACAAATAACTAAAAAGAAGAAAAATCTTATGAATTTCAGAATCAAATAATCCAAATTTTATGAATCTTAGTATTTTGGGGTTTTTGGGGTCGCTAATTTCAAATTCGAAGTCAGATATTAAAAATTCAAAATGGCGGATCCAATATGGCGGCCGAATTTTTAAAAATTGAACGAATTTGTATAAATCTTAGTATATTGGGGTTTTTGGGGTCGCTAATTTTAAATTCGAAGTCAGATTTGAAAAATTCAAAATGGCGGATTCAATATGGCGGTCGAACTTTTAAAAATTTAACGAATTTGTATGAATCTTAGTATATTGGGGTTTTTGGGGTCGCTAATTTCAAATTCGAAGTCAGATATTAAAAATTCAAAATGGCGGATCGAATATGGCGGACAAATTTTTTAAAAATTATCTGAATTCGCATAAATCTTGGTATCTTGGGGATTTTGGGGTCGCTGATTTCAAATTTAAAGTCAGATTTGAAATATTTAAATTGGCGGATCCAATATGGTGATCAAATTTCTAAAAAATTACTAAATGTGCATGAAATTTTTTACTTTGGCGTTTTTGGGGTCGCTGAGTACAAATTTGTTATTTATATTTCAAATTTAATAATTTCGAATCTAATGTGAGGGTTGCATTTTCAAATATTGTTAAAATTTACCTGTATCTTGTTAATCGGAAATTTTCGGGTTTACTGATTTGAAATCTTAAATCGACCGCCATATTGTATCCTCCATTTTGAATTTTCCAAATCTGAATTGAAATTTGAAATCAGCAACCCCAAAAACCTCAATATACCAAGATTCATGCAAATTCAGTCAATTTTTAAAAACTCGTCAGCCATATTGGATTCGCCATTTTGAGTTTTCCAATAGTGACTTAAAATTTGAAATCAGTGACCCCAAAAACCCCAACATACCAAGATTCATGCAAATTCAATTCATTTTTAGAAATTCATCCACCATATTGAATCCACCATTTTGAATTTTTCAAATCTGACTTCAAATTTAAAATTAGCGACCCCAAAAACCCCAATATACTAAGATTCATACAAATTCGTTCAATTGTTAAAAATTCGACCGCCATATTGGATCCTCCATTTTGAATTTGCAAATCATGTCGAGAAATATATATGGAGTTTTGATTTATTCATTTTTAGTATAAAAATAAGAAATTTTAATACAATTGAAGCTTTCGTACATAATTTATTGATGAACTTAAGGATTTATTATTCTCGAGATAAAGTATCCAACTTTACAAATTCATTTAGGCTACTTCTACTCATCAGAAAAGGTTTTAAAAAATTTTATTTTATTCCTAAATGAGTCTAGTTTTGGATAATCACATAAAAAGAAAATCGTTTTTTTTGTCATTTTTCCACTTAGGCGTCCCCTTAATTATAAAAAAGTGTAAGGGTATTAGGTAGTTATGGTTATTATTATTATAAGTAACCTAGAAAACTATTCAAGACCTACTGAAGAAACTAATTGGGCTTTTATATTGAAGAGAGTTCAATAGTTGAAGACAGTTTAAAAGTAAACCAATTAATTTTTCCAAAAGGTCTTGAATAGTTTTCTATCAATTTAGTCATATTAAATTTTATTTAAAATTTTTTTTCAGCGCACCAGAAAAACCCAATTATTTCAAGTTTCATAATAGTTAATTTATTTAATTCTGAATGTCATAATTTTTTCGTTCAGTTCAGTAATTTGTGTAGGGGAAAGTGGCCAGCAATGAATCGGAGTTTTTTAAAAGCATTTATTCAATTTTACTAATTTCAAGCACTTCCTTGCATTAATATAAAACTAAAACAATTCTCTAGGTAATGCACACATTTTATACAAATATTATAAAAAAATGTTACCTAACGCATATTATCTGATAATGTTTAGTTTTTTAATACTGACTGTGGATTTCAATTTTGAAAAATTGTGAAAAATTACTATATATACATTAGTCATTTCTTTCATAGTCAGAAATGATTAATCCAATTGATTTTATTTACTACAATCATTCTAAATAATTTTATTATTATTAGAGTAGAGTTGTCATCAATGAGACAATTGAATTTTCTGAAAGAATTTTGTATCGAAAATTCGAAACAAATTTTATACTAACAACTCTAAATATAAATGAGATTTTGAACACTGCGTCCAATAAATAAAGTTACACCAAATTTTTTTAATTCTTATTTGATTTAAAGTTTTATTTTATCTGATATCTCTTAAATCATAATTTTTATTTAACATTATATCTCAGTATTTATTTATTATACCCAATAGCAAATAATTTCTGTCAAATGATTATTTTGTTACTTGAGATTTGGGAAATATTCATATCCTACATACCTCGTTTGTAAAAATAATTTGACACTTATTGGCGTGAGAAATTAAAGCAACTATATTATTTTAAATAATTTGATGACTTATTTGTGTTTTTGTAATGTAATCGAACAACTTCGGTCATACGATATTAAATACATGATACTTACTCTTATTAGAAGTAATAGTGACACCAGTATTTTGCAATTTTGCAAAAATTCACGTGCAGACAGAGCATCAATCCTGCATCACCTTACTTCCGCATTATTTAATTTGAACATATATTTTCTGGTTCATAGTCTGCAAAATCCGAAGTTTACATGGCAAAAACAGGTGTCTTATTGTAAGACACTTTTTTGGTCATTTTGAAGACATTTTTTTGGTGTCTTAATTCCAACTAATGAGATGTTCTCTCATTAGTTAACAAAGTTATTATAACCAATGAAATAACTTGAAATAACTCTAAGGCGCTTTCTAAATGTCTCATTTCTCAAAATAAGACGCTCGTAACATATTTTACTTGTAAATATCGTAGTAAACTTGATGTTTTATCAGCTATTAAATTTAACTTGTATCAGAGACCGTCACAAAATTATAAGGGTATTTTTTTAGTTATTTCAAAATATCAAATGTATGTAAATTCTTATACTTTAAGAATTATTCTTATATATCGATATAATATTCCTAAAGTAAGAAGAATATTCTTAAAATAAGAAGGCACATTCTTAAATTTTGAATATTTATTTAGATTCTTTATTTTAGAGTATTCTCTAAAATAGAGAATACCTACTCTGGTTTTAGGAATATTATATCCTTAATATGTAAGAATAATTTATTCTTAAATAGGGGCCAATAGTAATTCTTAAAGTAAGAATATCATTTTTTCAGTGAATTATTATTTTTCATACATTTTTCGAACTAATTTCAATCTTTAAGAAAAATCTATTGACATCACTGTAAAAACAGGTGTCTTACAAGTGTCTAATATTAAGACATAAGACGTTTAGAAAGCGTCTTACAGGCATTTTTAAGACACTATCTCAATGGTTTAAAATTAAGACACCTGAAAATGTCTTAAAAGTGAGGACAAAATAAGACACTTGTTTTTAGAGTGATGTTCTATACTCATTACTCTCTAAATCTCAATAAGTCAATTCTATATTCTTCTGACATCTCAATAAGTGAATATTCCCTTATTTAAATTTAGAGAGTATAGATATTATAAATAAAAGGCATAGTTTATTTTATAAAGAAAAACTGCATTAAAAAATAATTATGTATCTAAACAAATAAATTGATTTGGAAATATTTAAGTATTGTAACTAAAATTTTGTTATTATTTTTTTTATCCGCGACTGATTTTGTTATGTCAGTAACTTGAGTAATTTTTTTTTTTTTTTCGTAATATTGCTTTGCATTACGCAAAACTGTCGATCCAATTTCAGAGGAGAATCTCTGCACGCACGTGTATAGTAAAAAAAAATCGCTTGAAACGCAAGCGTGGGTATCCAATATAAAACCACTTGTGTTATTGCAGCAGGACGATTTTATGCCATAAAGTCTAGTGTCTAAACTTTTAGATACAGATTCCACATAAAAATCAGTCATAAAAAAGATAAGCTATTTTTTAATTTTAGATAGATTAGATAGATTAAGATAATATATGCTTAAGACACAATCATTTGAATATTTTGTACGCCCTTAATTTTTCTGTTACTGAAGAAAAAAGTTAACTCATCATTTGCATGTTAGAAAATATGAAATAAGTTTGCTTCTGCTGACATGGAATTTCCGAGAAACTCTTCTATTCACTCTCTCTTTGAATTTTCATCTATCTTTATTAATTTTCCGTTTACTCTTTGTTCAATCTTTCTTTTCTATAATTTTTTAGTCATTGAAAGAAATGTTTCTTTAATACAGTGTAAAGATGCATTGGATCAAGAATTAATATTCTTCACAGAGAAATACAACAACAAAACGTTTTTTTTAGTTTTATATTAAAAATTCGATTTGTAAATCCAACAATTCCCTTTTCTCCATGTTAGTTGTTTTAGAATAATCCCAAAAAATAATGTAAACATTTTTTTTAATTCTTGATACTTAAGGTGAAAGATTGTTGTGTTGCTTTCCATTTTAGTTCTTTTAAGATTATTTTTTAAATTTTAATTACGATTTTTAGTTTGAGGGATATTTAACTATAGAAGCACATGAGCGTTAAATCACCGTTCTTTATTTGAAGATCATAAATTTCTGTAAAGATTTTTGATGGATATAATTTATATTCAATACCTGTGAAATTGTTGCTTCATTACGCAGATATTTAACAAGTGATTTCGCATCTCATAAACTATAAACAACAGTAATTACAATTGGACTCGTCTAAGAATGATTTTCTAATGTTACAGGGTAAGAGAGAAGATTAATTGCCCTATTATAACTGGAAATTTATTTTTGTTTTATAATTCTTGGACCAATCAGAGATGTGAAAGTGACACTTAGTCATAGGGTTAACCTCAATTTGTTTTCGAAATCCTTTTGTGAAACCGCGTATTCATTCACGCAGAAAAATCGAAGTTAAAAAATAGGACTCCTTGATTAAAGTTTGGGACTTACCAGATTAGAAAAAATATATAAATTCATTTCCGTATCGAGCATTGTTTTGAATTGTTTTGCGCAACGCGAAAATAAATATTTGTTCTTCTTTTCACATTAATAATTCTTTGTTATGCAAAACTGAATAAACGTTATTGTATTAAAAATATTAAAATCAAACTAAGAATAAATGTTCCCCAGTACTTCTTCTACCTTGTGGCGAGTCTCCTCAGCATCTGGACAAGATTTGCCCTTTTTTCTCTCACCTTCAGAGAGGATCCATTGAGATATGTAAGACCTGTCCTCAGCTTCCAGTCTTAACTCCCAAGAAAACCTATTTTGGTCTTTCAAATGCCATTAGCTTTTTGGTTTATTTTTTATTCAAATTAGATATTGGTTAGTTCTTCAATATTCTCTTATAACTAGATCTCTATAAATGTAAATCAGTAAAGACATACTGATTCATAAAACTTGCTATTTATTATTAACTACAGTTACATTTTAACTGATTTTTAACATAGAATTTTACACTGAGAGAAATGGATGTTAAAAATGTGATAGTAACAATTTTGTAACATAATAGTAAAATCTAGATGCGACACCGTACCTACTGTATCTAAATATTATTCCGTACAATCAATTCTTACCCAGTACAATCTAGATTGCTGTTTGCAAATGTAAGATCGAATATAATTAAAAAAAAACTAAATTTATTAATTTTAATTATTACGGTAATTTTGTTTAGCTATAATTATGTTAAATAAATTTGAATATTTAATTATAAACAACCAACAAGTAACATTAATGTTGTTAAAATTGAACTTATATGGCAATACGGCACGGAAAAAAATTTCCTGTGTAATTCACAGAAACTTTTGTGCCACCTACAAATGGAGATTATAGTTTCCACAAAAGTAATGACATTAATTATATTATTAATTTTATTGTTAATATAATTTATTAAAATGACAAGCATTTTATATATAACATATTTTTGTTACAGTTTCTATTTGAAATTCGTACTAGAAGAAAAGATGATTGAACAAGGACGTTTTAACCAAGGTGAAAACATTATTTTTATTCCTCTAGCTTTATGCGATATTGAGCATTTTTCAAAAATATTTATTTATTTTATTTGATAAAATAATTTTGTGAGAAGATTCCAATAGTAAATAATTATTTATTTAACTTCAAAACTGAAAGTGTTCGACTATATCTATATACAGTCCGGACTTATACCCGCATTTACCATATACTACATTTGTTTGTAGTAATTATTTAATAAAAAACGACAACTTTATTTCAAAATAAAAAAACTGCCGTTTTACTTTATTTGTTTATAAAAATTGATTATAAAAGAAGGTAAATTTATTGCAAACGAAATTCTTACTGAGAAAATGTGTATGTTCTACTTTGTATGTTCTAGTCAAAATTACTAGAAAATACAAAAAGTTTAAGCTTATAAATGTCTAAATACAGCATTTGTTTAGACAGATTGATTATAAAAAAGGGATATTTATTGTAAAACAAATTTTCTTAGTATTAAACTTTAGTTTAACAAATCTAAGCATAATATAAGAAAACGCAATTTCTTTGTTACAAAAATTAGAATTTAGTTTTATTTGTTTATATAGATTGTTTATAAAACAGATGAATTTATTATAAAATTAAATGTTATTATTAGAAAGAATGTTTACTTTGTAAGTTCTAGTTAAAGTTACCAGAAAATGCAAAAAATTTTAGCTTATATAAGTGTCCAGATTTGTTTATATAAATTGTTTATAAAAAATGGATTTTTATTGCGAAACAAAATTTCCTTAATAAACTTTTGTTTGTCCAATCTAAGCATCATATAAAAAAAAACGCGACTTTTTTGGATAAAAAATGAGATTTTAGTTTCTTTGTTTATACAGATTGTCGAGGGGGTATTTTCTTTAAAAAAAGACGTACAGAGTAATCCCTATTACGTATATTACGAATAATACGTATCTAATATGCCTATTACGCTAGTATTACGCCAATACGCTATATCACCAAAATAATACGATATATTACGGTATATTACGGTACATTACATGAGTATTACACAATATTACAGATGTAATATTAAATATTTTGAATGAAATAAATAAATAAATACTAAAAATTCAGTCATAAGAACATATTTTCTTTAAATCTACAATAAATAACTCACATATAGAACGAAATAAACTTAATTAAGAGTGAGTCCGGAAGAGTTGGAATAGCTTTTTTGAATTTTTGTAAAATACTTTAATATTAATTAACATCCATATACATTGGCTTGTGAAGCCGTTATAATTTTCTTTCATTTTTTCTCAGTTTATAAAAAATTATTAAAAAAAGACAATTCCGAGAGAGACGAAATTGTCCGGGTGAAATAGAACATGCAGGGCTGATAAAAACCATGATTTAAAAAAAAAAAAAAAAAATCGGATTTATTTGATTTAAGTCAAAAATTGACTTTTTTAAAAACATAATCAGTATTTAAAATCTCCAAATGTTTATTTGTACGTAGTTAATTAAAGAAAAAATTAAAAAACAACACAAGAATGAAACAGTGACATAATTATATAAAAAAAGTAGAAACTCTTTTCAAAAAATTAAACTATTTACGGCCATTTTTTTAAATTAAAATAATAAATAAGAAGATAATTAAGAAAACGTTAAAATATATTACTAAAGAGAACAAAATTTTAAATTTAGAAAAATTAGAGAATTATTTTATAAATTTAATGGAAAATCAAAAAAGTAGAAAATTGGGAAATTTAAAAATGTAAAAAAAGCACCAAATAAATGTTTTCAAAAATTCGTAATTACATATAAGATAAAAAATAAACAATTGAAAAGAAGGAAAAATGCTTCTTAGAAATATAAAAATGATAACAAAAATTAGGGAATTAATTAAACGCAAAAAAGAATTAAAAAAATAGTGAAACTTTGAGAAAATTTAATAAATAGGAAGAAAATGTAGAAATGTTTTTTTCCTTAATCTTACAAACTACAAAAATGTAAAAAGTACAAAAAATAAAATTAAAAAATGTATACAATATCAAGATAAATAAAAAGAAAGTCGATAAAAGAAACTTAAAAATCCTTTAAAAATAAAAAAAGTTTAAGCAAATTAAACAAAACCCATTTTTATAATATTACACTTAAAATAAGTCCAACAAATAAATTTACAAAAATAAAGAAAATCTACAAACTTTATGGAAGAATAAGTAAGTTTGCAAAAAATCTCGCAAAGAATAGACAAGATTCTATTCTTAAAAAAAATTGAATAAACTTACCAAAAAAATAAGGGTATTTATTTTTAAAAATATGTAAATAATTATGAAAATCAACGAAATAAAAAGTTTAGTGAATGTTATAATAACGAAATTGTTTAAAATAATATTAAATAATTTGCATAAAAAGAGAAAAATTAAAGAAAATCCAAAAATAAAAAGACGAATAAAAAATATCAAAAGTAAAAGTAGAAAAAAAATTAAAAGTTTGTTAAAATAAGAAATTATAAGATAAAAATTAATATAAATAGTTTAAAAAAATTGAAATCTCTTGGAAATCTTGTAAGAATATTAAAAAAAAGAATTATTGTGAGTATAAAAAAGTATTAATATTATTTAATTATTTTGCATTAATTAATATCCATTCAAATTTGAATTAATTGAAATTTAAAAGTTGGAACAAATTGGAATATGACTTAATTGGAATTTATATAATTATAAGGACATGAAGATATAAAAATGTAATATTTTTTTTGCTATCTTCATACCAAAGATGTGTAAATCGTAGGTATTTTGATCATCTGTATTAGCACAATTTTTTAAATTTTATAAAGATTAAAATATTAAAATTTTTAAGATTTATCCACAAATTTGTGGGTTTTGTTTATGGTTTGTGATGTGTTACATGCACCGAAGAATTGTAAACTTTTGATTTAAATCATGATTTTAATGCAAATTTTCCAATGATTTAAATCATGATTTAAATTACGATTTAAATCAAAGTGATTTAAATCAATAACAGCTCTGAGAACATGGTTTGTTCCTTGTTTTAAATGACTATTTCTATGATGAAAAATTGACAAATTAAAGTCTAATACTATAAAAAAAACTTAATTCTTTTCATTTTAGATAATTTTTTTTAAATACCTGAAAATTTCCTTCTTTAGGAAGATGATAAATTGAACCAATTTTCGGTTTTTTTTCTCGAATTAACACGTTGTATAAAACGAACGAGAACAGTTTATTAAAAATTATCAAACAATTGACGAAACATTTAAAATCAAGCTTAATGAACACAGTAGTCAAGGCCGTAGCCAGGGGGGGGGATGATAAGGGTGTTTGACCCCCCCCCAAATTTTTTTGACAGCTGTTCAAGTTTTCCAAAAAAAAAAAAAAAGGTCATCACTTTGACTGTTTGTTGACAAAACCCCCCCGGAAAATTTTTTCTGGCTACGGCCTTGACAGTAGTCATAAGAACATATTATTATTTACTTTAAATAAATAAATAACTCACATAGAACGAAATGAAAAATTTTCATTAATTTACAAGAATAAAATTGTATAAAACGAACGAGAAAAATACAACGAATTTTTTTACAGTGTAGTATTATTAGCTTGTATTGGCGCCTAATTCAAATCCAAATATAAGCAATTGGAAGTGCAATATATTCTTTTCTAATTAATTAATCATTTAATGACTTAAGCTATGCAAAGAACAGTTACTATTACGCACTATTACGGGACTATTACACAATATTACTTACTATTACAAAACTATTACCTATCAATACGCAATATTACTGACTATTACGCACTATTACGTGATATTACGAGTAATACATGGCTATTACCAAAGAGGTGTACACTCCAATACGCAAGAAAATACCCCCTCGCAGATTGTTTATAAAAAAAGGAAAATTTATTGTAAAATTAAATTTTATAGAAAGAACGTTTACTTTGTATGCTCTAGTCAAAATTACCAGAAAATGCAAATAATTTTAACTTATTATAAATGACCAAATAGTGCATTTGTTTATATAAATTGTTTATTAAAAAAAAAGAAAAATTTATTGATTCAGGCTTTAGGTTAACATTAACAATTAGGTTTAAATTGTTTACAGTTAAAGAATTTTAAAATCAACTCTCACGGATCTTCGAAAAATTTATTTGTGACCATTTAAAAAAAAAAATTAAAATCGGTTGAAAATTTCATCCAAAAAATCTATTTGAACCCTACTTTTTGATTTTTTCTCACAGTGCTGACCCCACCCCCCCCCTATTTTAAATCACGTTAAAAAAAAGCCCGCACAGTGGGAAAAAAATGACGCTGCTGGACAAAAGTCTGCTGACAATTCAAATCTTACCGGAATTTAACTTTTTTTTTAAATTCTTAGGAAGAATTGTGCTATAATACTTGGGTGCTACCAGCCCCCTGAATCTTTGAGTTGAAAATGTCCGAAGTCGTGGCGCAACGACTATGGTGGCGCTGGCTGTCACCTAGGCTGACTTGATGACAGAACGCATTGTAAACTGATAAAAAAATGTCTTTTTTGGAATTTAAAATTGTCTCCTGTTATGAATAAAAGTTTTTTTAGACTTATTTCATTTTAAAATGTGATTTTCTTTAATTTTTTTATATAAAAGATTATTAATATTCAATAAACATGTGGTAAACAAGTGCATTTGTTTTGGATGTAAGTCAGGTTATGTCTCGTGCAAAAAACGAAATAAAGAAGAAAAAATTCAATGTTTTTTAGTTCTAAAGTATATTTATAAATCGCAAAGTTTAATAAGGCCTAAATATATTTATAACTTATTCGATTTTACCAAATAAGTTAAGTGTTTTGTTTTAAAAATGTTGTTTCCCAGATACTGGTAAAAGTGAATAAAATGTCGATAAACATATTTTATTGTAATTTGATTTATATACACTTTGTATATAAACATTATATAATATATATGTATACAATATAAATTATATACAATGAATATTGATTTTATATAAATATTATATATAATTAAAAAAAAAAAAATTGCAACTATTTATAATTTCTAAATAAAATTAATATACATTGTATATAATAATTATAGTATATACATATTATATAATATTATAAGAATATAATGTTTTTATACAAAGTACATAAACTCAAATTGCAATAAAATGTGTTTATAAAAATTTTATTCATTTTTTCCATTTGGGAAACGAACAAGTATAAGAAAACTATTTAAATGTAAATTAATGATAAATTATTATTGCTTTTTGCCCTTAAAATAAATATATATTTATTTCTTGATAAAAACTTTTTTTCTTATTTCACTTGAAAAATAATTAGATACATCAGTTTTATTTTTAATAGATTTAATATTTTAATAAAGTTTTGAAAATTAAAATAGACTGTTATTCTTTATCCCAATACATAATAAACATTTCGTATAAATATTATTCTAATGTCTATATGGTCTGTATAATTTATTTTCCCCGTAAAAGTTGAATAAACATTTCCCTCATCAGAAATTGTATACTGATTTTCAATTTAAAAATACGTTTCTTTCCTTTTTTTAAATAAAAGTTATTTATATTTATATCTAATATCTTATAAACTTCAGATATCTACTTGAAAACACGTTTTAAAATAGTTTAATTAATCAAATATTTGATTTTTATCAAATTGTCTCTGTATTTTTTCAAATCTCAGCCTAGGTGACATCCAACGCCATCTACAGTCACCCGTCGACTCTCATGACAGTCTATTCTATGCGTTTCAACGCGAGATTCAGGGGGCTGGGTGCTACTTTTTTAAAACTTTGTAACATAACCTCTAAAAATGTTCTATATGTATTTGGTTAGCTCGAATACCAAAACAAATGTCAAAAATTATTTATGAAATACAGTAACTGAAAGGTTTTAAGTTTCTTAATAATAATCTGGCACCAAATTTGCAAAATTCAAAATAGCGAATCCAAGATGGCGACTGAAACATAAAAAAATTGTTTATGCCTCCCAAGTAGTATAACTAATTACAAATAAAAGACAAGGGGTTTTGGGGTCGCTGATTACGAATCTGATGTGAAGTTGGCATTTTGGCAGTTGACAGCTTTCATATAAAGCGTCAACTTTACCAAAAAGCAATTTATTTTTATGAAAGTGACAGTAAAGGTTTTTGAAAAGCGCAGATTTTTAATTTAACTTTTTCAACCTCCCCCACCGGATTATTTGTTTTGGTATTAAAATACACCAACTAGACTTAGTCCAGGTTAAAAAACTTAAACATTTGGAAAAGCCGCTTAACTGCAGTTTTACCCAAGTTATTAACGATTTTCAATTTATACCCAATTAGGCATTGTGGCCGACTCTCCCCTACCATGTTATATATATTATAGTGGAAATGCTGTTAAATAAAGAATAGCAAACAATTAATGCTTAGTAGATTTCGACACAAGGTACCTACACTGAGAAAAAATTTTGGTAAAAATGCCTGTGCCTTCACTATAAAACCGTCATAATTGACAGTCCCCGAAATTTTACCGTGCTGTCTTACAATTTTGAGGACTGTCAATTATGACGCTTTTATAGTGAACAGCACAAGAATTTTTATTAAAAAAACAAAACATGCAAAAACATGATGTCTTAAATTGGCCAAAAATGTCTTAAATTAAGATACTTTTGGTGTCTAAGACACGAAAAATGTCTTATATTTTCAGACATTTTTTAACAATCTAAGACACCTTTTTTGCCGTGTGTATGCGCAATAAATCATATGTTGTTTTGTATACAAAACCGTGTGACACAACTTGGTAAAGCCGCACCGGGTTGGTGTGGCCTGTAACAAGGTACATACCTCGAGCGAGCGCTTGAAACTCTCGGCCCTCACTATAAGAACCCCTGCCCCACCTAACAATCTTCCATTCAGTAGCATTCAGTAGGTAGCACTTACGTACACTCCCGTCTAGCCGATCTCTATCGTGATACACTATCTTACTGAATTCACAGACCTCTACCCAAAACCATCCGTCTCTTTCTTCCCATTTCTTTATCTTCTCTCAATCCGAATATTTTCCCTATCATATCTCCAACATCCTTGCCATTCCTCTCCTTTAACCAAGATCTCCTTGGATTCTCAAAAAGCACCTTCCTTCAAGAAATCGATCTCTCTTTCACGATCGATTATTTTCTTTTCCCTCTTTTCAATCCCCTCTTCTTGTTATCTTTGAGCTCCCACTCCTTTGAACGCCTTCCATACAGACACCTTGCTTTCTTGAAGCTACCCTCCTTATTCGCTCCTATCGTTGGTCCTGCCCCTTCTTTCCTCTCTTTACCACTTTTCTCCCATCCCATCTCATCCCCTCAACCCCTTTTTCCCTCCATCAATCTCTTTTTTACCTCTTTCTCTCTTGGCTCTTTTTTTTTCATTGAGCGCAGTTCCTCGCGTTATTTTATACGATTTTCGCGAAAAGGCAGATCGTCCGCGAGTTGATGCCAGAAGTCAATTGGATCACTGCCTCAGGAAGTACCTCCTCCTTTCGGTGACAAAACCAAGTGACGGTCAATTCTCAAGTTCCTCATGCTCCAGCAGGCAACCAGAAGAAGACGAAGAAGAAGACTATACACCGAGGGGAGGGGGTCGAGGAAAGGCGCAAGAGAGGATATAGCGATAAGTGTGTGATTGTACGCGAAAAAGACTCAACACGCTGGAATTTCTAACGGTATTCGTGTTTTGCCAAATGCACTTTCGGATCGCCAAGTAAACGTGCAACACACGCCGAGCAAGTACAACAGTCTTAGACACTCGCAACAATAATCCAGGAAGGACCACACGTTTTAAGCCCATTCAGAAAATAAGACCTTGACCTAGTGCAGGACGTTATTCGCGGAGAACTTGAAACACGTCCTTGACCGGAAATCATGACAGACACTGTGTTCTGGCTACTATGCTCCTGTGTCACGATCCTCATCCTCTTCCTCAAATTCACGACTAGATCAAAGAGAAATTTTCACGCGAAAAGTAACGAAAGAGAAGTGGCCAGTTTGACGGATTCAATCAAGACTGAGAGTGCCAAGAATGATGGAATCAAAGAAAGAGAAATGCAGAGGAAAGAAAGAAACAAGCACGACGAGACGGTGAAAGTTTTAAAAGGTCCGAGAAGTCTGCCGATTATTGGAAGCTTGCATCTATTAAAAGCACCTGGCGGACCCTTTGAGGCCTTTACCAATTTAGCCAAATTATATGGCAACATTTATCAGATACAGTTGGGTGTTTCCAAATGCGTTGTTGTCAGCAGCTATGACCTGGTCAAGGAAGTCCTCATTACGAAGGGAAGCCACTTTGGCGGTCGTCCAGATTTTATCCGATTCCATAAACTTTTTAACGGAGATCGCAATAACTGCAAGTATTTTATTCTATTCTTATTTCTTGTATACAGTTTACTTATTTTTTTTCTAATTCATCATGTTTCACTTCAAGAGGACTTTCATGACTCGTTTGCTATTTGATGCATTTAATTGATTTAAGCTCATTTTTGTTATTTCAAACCAACTGATCTTGACTTACTGGTAATTTGAATCTTTATTTAACCTTTCTATACTTTCATAAAGTTACATTTTTTCTCCTTCTTTATTTATTTTGACTGATTATTTTTTATAATTTTAAACCTGATGTTTTCAACGTTTATTAAAAATCAATTTTTTATTGACATTTAAAAGTGAAATCTACTTTAATGTGAAATTACACTGAAATTGAATCAAAGTGACAAAATTTCTAGGAAATCAATCCGAAACCATTCCAACGAAAACTTCAATCCTATGAAAACCTATGCAGAATAATGTGAAGTTTTCGTCGAAATGGTGTCGGAATAATTTCCTGGGATTTTTTCACCTCTCTTTTAATAAATAACTTTTGCTACGGAAAACAAGAATTAAATTTAAATTCAACGAACAAAAGATCTTATTATTTGCTCTGTGAATACAATATTTTATAGAACGCATTTATAAGTGTAAAGAATACAAATTCGAATTTTCAATGCCGTATTATTAGAGAGATAATACTGAATATGAAGTAATGAATATTAATTAGCATTTCTTATTATTATTCAAATTATATTAAACACAATAAACATAATTGAAATCTTAAGAGTTAATTTAATCAGTTAATAAATGATTCTCTAACTTTATTGAATGAATTATTAAATAAAAGAAGTATCCGAAACGACGTTTGTAGATTGAAAGAAAAATTTTTTATAAAATTTATTGTAATAAGAAAGAGTTGGTAATATTTTAGTAATTGCCTCCAAAGATTTCAAATGTCGTGTTGAATTTAATCTGAAAATAAATCGAACTTTCATTTTGCACCAAATTTAACAATGTTTTTTGTTTAATTCTAAACTTTGTTTATTTTGAAAAAATTGTTTTCAATAATTACTTAACATACAAACAATTGCACTTTGCGGATATTTGTGGTCGTAAAAAGATTGCGTTTTTTACAATATACGTACATTTAAACAATTACTTTTTATATGCTTTATAGCTTTCTTAGCTAAGATTTAGCTACCTTTGCTAATAGTAATTTTTTACTAATAATTTAGTAAAAAACTACTAATTTAATTAGTCAAAGTAATTTTTAGGTTATGTTAAACTACTAAAAGAATTAGCAGATTTCTATTTACTTAGTACATTAGTTATTTTTTTCTATTTAATCAGTTAAATTTAACTACTGAATAAGTAGTTTTCTACTAATAATTAGTTATTTTCTACTAATTGAAAAAGAGAAAACTCGATCACGATTTTAACCCTTAAATAGTAGTTTTTTACTAATCCAGATTTAGAGAGACATGTAATAGTCAAACTCATTTTTCTCATTGTCAGTATAAATAAGTCGCATTTGGTATGAAATATAAGCCTGCTAGAATTTCTCCTCCTGAATTCGTGATTTTGCAATAAACTTTAACATTTGTATAAAGTAACATAAAAACACTTGTAGTTTACCAGTATGTGTGGTTAATAATTTATAGGCGATCTTATAAAATGAGTTTGCAGCACTGGAAACAATTACAATTACAATTTCATTGTAATTAAAAAGAAATCAATTATTTAGAAAAATAAATATTATTGGATTTTACAATAGTTATTTAAGAAGTATACACTGCAAAAACATGCACTCTAAATCTGAATTAGTGGTTTTCTACTAATGAATTAGCGAAAAGTGAGCTACTATTAAAATAGTAAGAATTTTACTAATTCTTAGTAGAAAACTACTAAGAATTAGTAGAAAACTGCTAATTTTGTAGTAGAAAACTACTAATTAAATTAGTAAAAAAATCTACTTTTTTTAAAAGTAAATTTTCACTATTTCAATTAGTAGTTTTCTACTAAGAATTAGTAGTTTTCTACTATATGAATTAGAGAAAAATGAGCCATGAATTTGACTAATTCATAGTAGAAAACTACTAATTCAGATTTAGAGAGTGGTGTCTTAAATTGGACAAAAATGTCTTAAATTAAGATATTTTTGGTGTTTTGAACAATTTAAGACACCTGTTTTTGCAGTGTATACTTATTCTAGAAATATTTTTTCTGTGATTCTGAATTAGTTAAATATCGGTCAACACTTCAATTTATTGATAATTGTCATTGTTTTTTTAGTAAAAAATTCACTATTTGATTAGTAATCTTTATGACTTTTAGCTAAAGTTTTAGTGATAAATGACTATAAATTGATTGAAACTTTGACAAATTTGAATTAGTGGCCCACTATTTTATTTTTCTTTTCCGAAAAATTTTAGTCCTAAGTGTATTCAAATAAGTACTTTTTCAAAAGGGTATAATGATATTACTCTTATTTTCTAAAAACAATTTTTCGGTAAAGTTTTCTTTTTGTTAAAAAAAAAACATGCAAATAATTGTAAAGAAATTCCTAATTAATTCCTCAGTTTAGTGTAGTTATAGTTAAAAATTTAAACAAAATCTGCTCTCTAAATCTGAATTTCGCACCTTCAATTAATTTAATAGCATTTAGTTCATTAAATAAATTAGAAAAAAAATTCAATTCAAAGGATCTACAATAATTTTATCTTGTACGTTTAATGATAAAAAATAATAATTATTTCTTTCCAACAATTTATGTCATTCACGATTTTTTTTAGGAATTTCTGTCGAAAACAGTGTGATGTAACGTTGTGTGGGAGGTAGACCTTGAATTAATCTAACACAAAAATTTCCTTAATTCTTCACTTAAAAAACAATATTCCGAAGTTAAGGATATATTTTTGCTGTAAATTTGAAAAAAATGCAGAATATTTTATAAGAGTATTTTAATTTTTAAATACTTTCTTAAAAAATAAGAACGTACCAGAGTCTGTCACGAAATCGTATGGGTTTTGGGGTTTTTTAAAAAAAAAAATATCTAGTACAAGTCAACAGATTTTACTTAACAGATTAAAATCAATATATGAAATGTAAGGCAAATAATAGTTGAACAATGTTAAAATTAATTTTTAAGTTTTTGTTATTTCGCTCGACCCGTAAGTCGATCCGAAACAAAATAATTACAGGTTGGGCAAAATAACAAAAAATTGAAAATCAATTTTAAAATTTCAACACTGTACAACTATTATTTGATGAATTGATTTGAATCTGTTAAGTAAAATCTATTGACTTGTACTAGATATTTGAAAAAAAATGCACAAACCGAATTAATGGAAAGTACAGAACAAAATTTCAATATATTTCTCATTCGAAAAATTCGAATAGAATACATGTTTCTTTAATATTTCTTTAAAAAAATATTCGTTTTCGTTTTGTCGGCATTAACATTTGTGTGTTACGTATCTTTGAAAGATAATTTTTCACTCTATTTTACGATTCAAACTAAACTTGATCTGATTTTGTTGCTTTGAAGAATCATGCAACCACTGCATGCTTACCTCCAGACACTTTCTCGGTACTGAGAGTTTTGTTTTTATAAATACGTAGTACAGGATACCTAAAACAGGTTAAGAGCAACCAATCTTCGATAGTTCTAATTTATTTTCATGCAACTGAAAATCTTCCGGCAAAAACCGGTCAGCCGCGCAGCTCTAGTTGGTTGCTGAATACTAGGGCAAGCACACACTATATCAGGGAGCAACTAATAAAACAGTTGATCAGTGTTTGTAACAAGGTCTTCAATTATTTCACACACAGCTGTCATTTTTAGATTTAAATTATTTCAACTTTCGCAAATTCCTGACGTTCCAATTAAAATATTTCTATTTCTTCGATTGCACTTGACACCTCTTGGAATTTTTAGATTCTTTGCTGATATACACAAACCAGCCTTTTTAAAGATTCACTTCTTGTGTAAATAAATCGTGGAACTTTTTTTTCTCATCATGAATTCAGGAAATTTGTTAACCATGAATTTTTTTTTTATCATTTTCGATTAGAGGGACCTTTACGAAATCGAAACAAAATTGAAAGTCACTTTTGTTTCGTTTCGTTTTGACGAGCGAAAACTATTTTTGTTTCGTATCGAATCTCAATGGGAAGTCGAAGTTTTAGACACGGAACAAAAATCTGATTTTAATTTCGTGCTAAACACTAAGGAGCCATCCATAAATTACGTAACAAGTTTTTTTTTGATAATTTTGAATCTCTTCCCACTCTATGACTGTTACGTAATTTCACTATAAAAAGAGAATCTTAATTTAAGACGTGTCTTAAGCCCTGCTATCTAAATGTTTATGTGAAAAATGAAAGCTCTTAATCAAACTGAATTTGCAATAAGGTAATGGAACCAATAGTCGATCAACATCTTGAGATAAAAAAGTAAGATTTTCAATAAAACTCAATAAATTCAAAACGAACTATGCATTTTGAATTTTCTTTTTTAAATTATGTAGTGGAAGCTCTGCAAATGCGTAACCGTTGACATCGAATTATTTAGTATAAGTTATTTATTGTAAAATTAAAATTTAAAAAAGGACCTTCTTTTGGGGGTTAGGGACCCAATAGTCGATCAGCGGCAAAAATGGCTGAAAACCTTTTGCACCAGTAGTCGATCAATCTTGGACCAATAGTCGATCACACAACTTGAAATACAATTATTTAGTTAATTAACTAGAAAAATGAGTCGTAGTACTTAAAAATTAATGTATTTATAAGTTTTACAAATAAAATTAACAACAAACAAATAAAAATTACATGTAAAGCGCAAATTAATCGACTTATATCAAACTGTATCAAACTGATCGACTATTGGTACCCGATCGACTATTGGTGCCGTTACCTTAATTATAAATTTACTTTTTTTAAACTGATTAATACTTTACGTTTACATGCAAATTTGAAAGTTTTATTTTTTTTGGTACGCATATGGTGGATTATGACGTCACTGGTAAAGGTAAAATTTGTCCGTAACTTTTCTCTTAAAATATTTAATATTTTGTCACGAAACTTGGTAAAATTACTTAAAGTATCATTAGGAAGGTCTCTCTGACCCAAGTTTGTTCAAATTTTGGTACAAAAGTATTTTTAAAAATTTTGGAAAAGTAGCAAATTTTTTAAAAATAAAAATTTGAGCTAAAATTCAAACAAACTCGGATCAGAGAGACTTACCTAATGATATTTTAAGTACTTCTTCCAAGTTTGGTGACAAAATATTCAATATTTTAAGAGAAAAGTTACGGTTAAATGTTGCCTTTATCAGTGACATCATTCTCCATCACATGCCCTTAAATCGAAACAAAAATCTGTAAAATCAGCAAGAGATGTCTTAAGACAGTGTGCTTGTGTTTAACAAAATATCAAAAAAATCAAGGAATATAATTACAATACATACAGTTTTTTGTATTTTTGTACTGAATTGACTTAAAAAATCATTAAATCAAACAGATTTTCAAAATTTCAAGAGAAATACAACTTAAAAAGTATTTTAAACAATGGGTAAAATATTACGTAACAAGGTCTGTTGACCCCCCTCTCTCTAAACCTGTTACGTAATTTATGGATGACCCCTAAAAATTACAGACAAAAAATAAATTTCTTAATAAGAATTTGAATAAATGATTTTACAATTTGAAGATAAAGATTGAAATTTAAAAAAAAAATCATATTTTGCAAAAATAATAGAAAAATGTCGATAGAAATTGAAAATTAATTAATAAATAATAGAACTAATTTGATACTTACTGAATGAAATAATTAAAAATGCAAAAGTTTTATTTGAAAAAATTGAATAAAATAATTTAAGCTTGCTGAAGTTTTAAATTGAAAATTTCGGAGGAAAATTTAAAAATAATACAAATTATTAGAAATTGAAGAAAATGTTTAAAAAATGATAAAAATAGATGAAAATTGTAACAAATCATTGAAATTAGTTTAAAGAAGTTCAAAGAATTATAATATATAGTGATAATTGTAGTCTTGTTTATCCAGGGGCGTAGACAGAGGGGGTTTGAGGGTTCACCCCCCTCCCCCCAATCGAAAAATTCTATTGAAACAAAGGTGTTTGGACGCAACATTTTTTTCAAAACTTCCCCTGAAATGTAAAAAATTTCAAACCTCAAATTGTAGTTAATTTTTCAATTTAGAATTATTTTCATCATTCAGCAATTATTTTCTTTTATTACAAATATATGTTGTAATTTTTTCAATTATTTTTCAAAAATTAAAATTAATAAAATAAATAATAATAAACAAAATTATAAACTGTTTTATGTCAGACTTTAAGGTTTTTTTTTAAAATTATGTTCTTCAATTTTTAATTGTTTTTAATACTTTGCAAATATTTTCTCGAATTTTCTATTCCTTTAATTATTCTTCAATTACTTTCCTAGATTTTAAAATATTTATCTCAAATTTTAATAATTTTCTTCAATTTTCAATTATTATTATTATTATTATTATGTATTATTATTATTATTATTATTATTATTATTATTATTATCATTTTCCATAATCTTTTTAATGTTTTAATCATTCTTCAATTACTTTTCTCAAATTTCAATTACGTCGTCAATTTTTAATTTCTTTTTCATTTGTTTTCATTTGTATTCACAATTTTTATATCATTTTGAATATTGTTGATCAATAAATGTTTGATTATTTTTTTAATGTTGTAATTATTTTCCTGAATTTAAAATTCTTGAAATCATTTTGTAATAAAGTACTTTCTTTAACTTTGCAAATATTATGTATTTTTTAAAATTATTTTTCTAAAATTGCAATTAATATCTACAAATTTCATCTATTTTTATCATTTTTCAAAAATTTTCTTCTAAGATTTTCATTATTTTTCAATTTTTCCCCTAAATTTTAAATTCAAAATTTCGGCAACTTTCAATTATTTTCTTAAATTTTTTCAAATTAAACTTTTTCAGTTTTAATTATTTCCTTCAATATCAAATTAGTTTCATTATTTATTAAATAACTTTCAATTTCTTTTGACATTTTTCAGTTATTTTTAAAAAATATGATTTTATTTTTTTAATTGTAATTTTTTTCGGAAAATTACTTCAATATCGAATTTTTAATGTCAATTTGTAATGACAAATAACAGAAGGACACAACTCATCAATTTGTTAATTTAATTATCAGTTTCACTATTTTCATCGTTTTCCATAATCTTTTTCCAAATAATCTTCAATATTAAAAAATATATTCTGTAATTTTTACAATTATTTTTTACAAATTTTTATTTAATTCTTTGATTTTCATTTATTTCTATAATTCTTCAATTAATTTTTGTCATTTTCAATTATTTTTAATAAATTCTCTAATTTTTTTTATTATTTATCTCAAATTTCAGTTATTTTTTCAATTCATAATTACTTTTATCATTCTGCAATAATTTTCTTTTATTACAAATATATGTTGCAATTTTTTCAATTATTTTTCGCAAATTAAAATTAAATTCTTCAATTTTTAATTATTTTATTACTTTTTCAAATATTTTCTCGAATTTTTAACTATTTTCAATATACTTTACTAAATTTTGTAGATTTTAAAATAATTTTTTTCAAATTTTAGTAATTTTCTTTAATTTCCAATTATTATTGTTATCATTTGCAATCAATTTCTTCAATATTTAAATATTTTTACTATTCCTCAATTAAATTCCTCAATTTTCAATTATGTACTTCATTTTTCAATTATATCTTTCAATTTTTATTTTCTTCTATCTTTTTGCAATTATTTTGTCCACCTACTCTTAATTAGATATGTGACTTGGAAAGTTAAATGGGACCTTACGTCAAAAAATCGATATTTTTTACTGATAGGTGTTTCTGAAAGAGAAAAATTCACTCTTTTGAACGAACTAAAGTTCAAAAATCGATTTTTTTTATGTAAAGTCCCTTTTAACTTTCCAAGTCACATATAAATTAATTATTTTTTAATTAATATCCTAAATTTTCATTTCTTATCTCAAATCTGAGTTATTGTATCCACTTTTCAATGTTTTAATCATTTTTCAATTGTTTTTCTTAAATTTCAATCAAGTTCATCAATTTTGTTTTTATTTTATAATAATTTTTACAAATTTTGTATTATTTTGATTATTTGTTTATTAATTCCGAAAATTTACTCGAAATCAAATAAATTACGCTAATTAAGACAGCAATGTATATGAATTGCACTTCAAAATATTATTTGTATTAGATATTTTGTTAATAATTAAAAAATTTTTTAATATTGTTGTTTGGTTAGTTTATTAACTGCGTTTGTACAAGAAATTAGTTTTAACTTTTTTTTTATTTTACACCCAGGCAGTAAGATATGGAATTGTATTTTAAATTATGATTTGTGTTAGATATTTTGTTATTAATTAAAAATTATTAATATTAATTAATTAATTATCCAGAATGCAGTCTGGAATCATGTTTATTAAAATGTTATATATATGAACATACGTCATCAAGAAGTGTTGTATTACGGAAGCAGTTCCGTATTCTGGAGATATGTTTACTCGCTAACGTTTTACTCTCACGTACAAGATATCTATCAAATATAATCGCCTGGCTATTATGATAGAATATGATCTCCAGTCGTCTGAAGATTCTTCTCGAAGAAACAAGAAAAATGAGACAGCACATATGGGAGGGGAATTTGAGACATAAAACAAAATTTGCACTTTAATGCTAATTGCTACTGCATTTCAAATGCTTTATTAAATTCAATATAACAATAAATTAATTAGAGTAATAAGGATAATTAAATTATTAAATATTATATTATTAATCCTTTATTAAGAAATAACTTTATTATAGAAATAGTAAAGAAGTTTTAATAATTTTTTATATTAACGAAAAATAAAACAAATAAATTCAAAATTTGAATTATAGGTAAAAAAATTCTTTGCCTATATAATTGAACTAATCAATCTTCTCGTTTTTTAAACACATCGTGTTTTTATGACCATTTACTATGCGGCTATCGGTAATTTTTAATTAATGTCTTGAATTCTCCATTATTCCCTGATGAGACATATTATTCATTGATGGATAACTTGTAAATGATGACAATTTTCTTGGTACTCTCTTTTATTATTTTCTTTTCTTTCAGGAACAGATAAAAATTAAACTTTCGAAACGGCTATAAATTATTACACGGCTAAAACTAATCAGTAACAGATTTTAGTAGTCGTTATTACATTTATCATAATCATGATTACATTATTTAATTTTATTTAAAAATATTAATATTAGCGACTTTGCCCCAAATCAATAAATTTAATTGTTTTTTATTTTTTTTCAAAATCTACCTTAGCGATAGTACAAATATAATGTTATTTAAATAACCTCGCGAAAATATGATTAAAGAATAATGCTTATTTAATATTCAAAGTTTATATTTTTTCCCAAATCAGTAGTACATTTTAATAAATAATTTAATTTGAAAAAATTAAAGAAAATAATTGAAACTTACAGAAATTTTGAATTTAAAATTTAAGAGAAAAATTGACAAATAATGAAAATCTTTGAAGAAAATTTTTGAAAAATGATAAAAATAGTTTTAATTTGCAGATATTAATATTTTTGGGTATATTTCTTAATACATTTTATATTTTCATGATTTTTTTTAAACAATAGCTCCAGTTATTATTATAATAAACTTTAAATACAAATTAAAACGGTCTAGAAATAAGGGAGATATTTTGAAAAACGCCTTTGCCCCGCTTAGCGGTTTTGCCCCACTCACCCCTCTTCTTCATCTTGACAATTTAAATTTTATGCATCAAACCAGTTTGTTCGAAAGATACAAATAGACATTGCTCTGTATTTTTTTTTTTGTTCATAAATTTTTCCCTTACAATTAGTTCTTTTACGTGTCCAATACTCGTATTTTCTTTTTACCTGTATTTTAATTAATCGTAATTCGTTTTTTCCCCCTTCAATTTTTATTTTCAAGCAGAAAAAAGTAATCCTGAATAATAATTTATAAAGGGCGAAACGAATTCATACTGATAAAAAAAAGGGGAGGGGGGAAAATCAGGGTGTTGTGGTGTGACTGGTTATCGGTACAAACTCGTAATACTGGGAACAGGAAGCGTAGCCTGGAGAGTGACTTGACAGTCGAATTAACCACTTCTCCGAATGGTCCGATGTATCTCTTCTCGTGCAAGTTAAACTCGATCTCGTTAAAGATGCCGATGGACGAGCATCAAGACTTTTATTTTCCGTTCATTCTCAATGCGCGTAAGCGTAAGAGTGTGAGGAAAGGATGGAAGAATGTTGTTTCTCTTAGTGGGTATCGACCACCGAGAAAGTAATTTCAACAGACGTTGGCCCAGGTGGTAAGAAATTTTGTCGATTCCAACAAGTTCAAGGTCAAGGTTGCTCTGACTCTTAAGCTACCTCTCTTTCTCTCTCATTCTTGCTTCTCAACACCATTCGCTAATTTTTCGAAAATTTGCCATTTTCAGTCATGTAAGGTCGTTGCTTTTTTTTAATTTTTCAAAACTTTATTCTTCACATTAATGTATAATTATTAGGGTGGGCGCAGGTCAGGGAACAACTGCAGGGTTGCCACGGTTCTGGAAAACCTGGAATTGTCATGCAATTTTTTTGAAGTCAGGGAAAATCTGGAATACCTGGAAAAGTCAGGGAATCTTATAAAATGTTGTTTTAAAAAATTAGTTTGATTAATTTCTATTCTTATGATTTCAATCAGTGATATTTTATTTGCAATAAGTTGAAAACTGCTGAATTGTCGGTGACTTTTACCTAATTGATCAGTAAAAAATTAATGACAATTTAGTCATTTTCAACTGATTTCCTGTGAAACTTCATTGATTGAAATCATGAATAGAAAGTGATTTTCAATATAAAATTATTCTCCATAAATTTTATAACTATTCATTAATTTTTTTAATTATTTTGTTCTGTTGTCGATTATTCTCGACAGCTTTCAAATTGTTTTGCCAAATGTCAATTATTTTCTTCACATTTCAATTTAATTTTTTAATTTTCAATTTATTTCCTCTATTTTCTTTTTAATTATTTTATTCAATATTCAATCATTCTGCCCTTTTCCAATTTTATCAATCATTTTTTTTGAAATTTCAATACACTTCTTTAATTATCTTCTTCAATTTTAATTTATTTTCTAACATTTTTTCTATAATTTTCTTCAGTTTTTAATTGACAACTTAATATTCTCTTGAAATTTTATAATTATTCTTTAATTTTTTCAATTTTTTTTATTTTGTTGTCTATTAATCTAGTCATTTTTTATTATAAATTGAAAAATTTTCTTTCTAATTGTCAATTGTTTTCGTCACTTTGTAATTTTTTTTAAATATCAATTATTTTTTAAAATTTTATATTTTAATTCTTAAGTTTTCCATTATTGTTTCTTAAATTTTTTATTTTTTTCTTCTATTTCAATTATTTTTTTCAATTTTCAATTATTATCCTTAAATTTTGTAATTACACTGCAAAAACTGCTGTCTTCTAAGTGTCTTATTTTAAGATACAAGACATTAAGAAAGCGTCTTACAGTTATTTTAAGCTATTTCTTTGGTTAATAATTTTGAATGATGCTTTCTCATTGGTTTAAAATTAAGACACCTTAAAACGTCTTAAAAGTGAGATCAAAAATATCTTAAAATAAGACACTTGTTTTTACAGTGTATTCTTTGATTTTGCTTTCTTTCCAATTGTTTATACAATTGTAAGAAAAGTACGATTGTTCATAAACTTTAAAGAAAAACACAAATGTTAAATAATTATTATTTAATAACAAATTTGGTCTCAACCTAATTTTTTTGTAAAAAATGTACAACTGGGTCTTTCAAAATTGAGTCACTGAAAAAAAATTTTGTAATTTATTATATGATTTAGGTGAAAATTTCATTGCATCAGAAAGTCAACTATATGTGTAAATTTAACATCAAAATAAAGAGACATTTAACAATGATCTAGAGTTAATCTTAAGAATTCCATTTACCTGAAAATCACATGCAGCAAAAATCGCAGATAGTTTTTTCTGTGGTGAAATCTTTTTTAATAAAATTTTTAATGTGAAAAACCATTATCTAGTTTAAGGTTATATCAATGGGTTAAACATCCTTAAAATAAGAAAAAAGTGAAATTTCAACCAGGTGTTTAAAAGCGCCAATTTTATTTTTTATTTAAAAAGTAGAGAAAACCAATTGTCGTTATAGAAAATACTAAAAATTGTGTAAGAAAGTTAACTTTCCAAAATTTGCATTGTTTCTGGAATAAAAATTTTAAACTGGTTAAAATATTACCGGGACGACGTCTTTTTTTGTTCTTTTTCGGTCTCCCCTAATTTTTTTTTTGTGCGATTACACATATTATATTACATTTGATATTGTACTACATTCTATTGTAGTGTTGAATTTTTTTCCATGTAGTTGTGCATTGTAGTACACTGCTGTTTTAATCAAATTTAGTCTGAATATAAATAATACAATAAACTCATTACACATTAAGTAAAGCAAAAAGCTTAATTAAGACAGTATTTATTGGAATTGAAATTGAATAGAAGGTTGCGCAAAGCAGAGACGAATCTCTTAAGTCTGTTATCAAAAAAATCAATTCTATTAGAGATGGCTTCTCCACTAAGCCTGTTAAAAATAGAGTTCTGACAATAATTTGTTCAATTGTATGTGATGTAGAAGGGAAGATATTTTTTTTTAATACCTCATTGGGAGCCGTGGAATTGATGGATAAAAGAACTACGGGACAAATAATAATTGTATCATTGATCGGCTTCAATAAAAAAGTATATATCTTAATAGGGTAATCTTTTTCAATTGGGCCACCCTTCTCTCTATTTCAATTTTCGTCAAAAACATTCTATATAAGAGCTCAAATTAAAGCTACGAATGTCAGTTTTTTAATGCCGTGTGGAGTTTTTTAAATTTCAAATTATTGTGATTCACACACTTCTTAAATTTGTGATTTTTTTCAACATATTGATTTTAATTTATATTATATTTGGTTTTATCGACATTTTCAGTCTAATATTTAGAAATTTAGAAGCCCACACGGGTTTTAAAAACCCTAATTAACTCTCTAAATCTGAATTAGTAGTTTTCTACTAAGAATTAGTAGTTTTCTACTATGAATTAGTCAAATTCATTGCTCTAACATTCTCTAATATTCATATAGTAGAAAACTACTAATTCTTAGTAGAAAACTACTAATTCTTAGTAGAAAATTACTAATTCTTAGTAGAAAACTACTAATTGAAATAGTGAAACTTTACTTTAAAAAAAAGTAGATTTTTTTACTAATTTAATTAGTAGTTTTCTACTACAAGATTAGTAGTTTTCTACTAATTCTTAGTAGTTTTCTACTAAAAATTAGCAAAATTCTTACTATTTTAATAGTAGCTCACTTTTCGCTAAATCATTAGTAGAAAACTACTAATTCAGATTTAGAGAGAAAAACATCTTCTCAATCTTCTTGCTGTTCCTGAAATTGAAAATTATTTTCATCTACTCTCTAAATCTGAATTAGTTAAAAATAACTAATTTAAAAGCAAAAGCTCAGTCACTAATTCAAATAGTGATATTTCTACTAATCATTTAGTAAAAAATAGCTAATTATTTATTAGTTAAATTCATTTTTAGGTTTTCAAATTTTAACTATTTTTTAGTTATGTGTGCGATTCCAAGTGAAATTTAAGTTATTTTCCGGCAGGTTAACCAAAAGCAATGAAACTTTAGAATTTTATTATATGGGTAATTCTTCACTGAGTGGTCACTTTTACTTCCCCACTTAATAACTTTCAAAATTATTTAAAAATATATTTAATACTTTGTACATCTATTCTTTGTTATCATTTTTATTAATATCATAACTGAAAAATATTTTTTTAACATCAAAAGATATAGAATTGTTAAAAATGACTCAAAATCTACACTTTTCTAGGTTCTCCACATAGGACTTGTGAGATTTAATACATTTTATTTCACTTAAAACATGCTTTAAAAATGTTTTTATCTATTCTAATCGACAGTTTACCTCAAAAACTTTGTTTTTGTTGTATTATCTTCCAGATTTTATTAATAAGTTTTGCGTAAATCATTTTTTAATACTTTCTCCACCTTTTCGTTATTTGGAACAGAAGTTTACATTTTCATTGTTTTTCATCGATTTTAATCATTTTTATAGTGAATTTTCACTAACTATTTATGTTACTAAGATGAACACTTTGACGTATGGATATACTTACATGAAGAAATGGGATATTTCGTTTTAAAATTGAAAAATTATTATTAATTTACTGCGTATTTTAATGACATGTAAACTCCGGTTCGACAAAAATGACTGAATTCTTTATATTTAAAATAAAATTAAAATAATAGTGATGTAAAGTAGGCAAATCTATGCAGTATTCTGCAAAGGTCTTCTTATTTTATTAAGTTTTACGGCTATAATAATTTATTTTCTTTGTTTTGTAAACTCCAGTTTCTGTAAACTCCGGTTCATTATATTAAAAAAGCATGGGAAAAGTGTTTTGTTTTCTATTCAAAATATCGTTAACCTGGATTATTAACAAAATATTGATTTTTTTATATATAATTTATTATTTAATTAAATAAGTTTATTTTAATTTATAATTGAATAATCCAAGAAAATCCTTGGATATCTTAGCGCATCCTCCAACTAACAGAACATTCTTGGGATGTTCGCTTAAGGTAAAAAATTAAACATTTTAAATTAATTTTTTTAACCTTTAAAATTTAAAACTTTAAATTTTCTATGTAAGACTAAAGACATGAGTTTAAGCTCAAATTTTTATAAAATTATTTATTTTAGTAATTGTTAATAAGTCCTACATAAATAATATTCAAGAACAAAAATGTTTAATTTAAAAATTTAATGTTGTCCAAAGTAACCACTTTCTGAAGAATCACCCATATTCAGTATTATTAATGTTTTACATAAATTTTTAGGTCAAAATATTAATTAGTTTACGAGAATTGAAATTTTCAAAAAAAATTTGAAATAGCAATATCTTCCGTTCTATCAGTCGTATCAAGTTTTTCTTTTTTTTAAAATATTCAGAAAAATGTAAAGAATAATTCTATTTCAGGACAATTTTTTATAATTTTAAAATTAAAAATGTTATTAAATAAAAATTATATCATTTTTAAGCGACGTCTGAAACTTCAATAACCCAAACGCTGAAACGATCTTACCTAAGTTCTTTTGAAGATTCCAAAAAAACGAACTTTACAGTTAGCTCCTTAATATTTAATTTTAATAAATTATAAATGTAAACATTGGAATTTGAAACAAGTAAACATTGCTAATACGTTGCGCGCGCATCTCCGGCTGAGAAGTGCAAAGCCCATGTTACACGACGTGAATTCAGTATAATTAGTGCCTGAGCAAAGAAACTTTGTACCTCTTTGTAGAATTAAAAACTATTTTTAACTATTTTTGTCAAAAATTCTTTTCTAGAATGATTTTAAGCTACTGGACATTCGGTGGCATAACACACACATGAGAAAGTCGTAACGCGCAACGTATTAGCAATGTTTACTAGTTTCAAAATCCAATGTTTACATTTATAATTTATTAAAACTAAATATTAAGGAGCTAACTGTAAAGTTCGTTTCTTTTGGAATCTTCAAAAGAACTTAGGTAAGATCGTTTCAGCGTTTGGGTTATTGAATTTTCAGACGTCGCTTAAAAATGATATAATTTTTATTTAATAACATTTTTAATTTTAAAATTATAAAAAATTGTCCTGAAATAGAATTTTTCTTTATATTTTTCTGAACATTTTAAAAAAAAGAAAACCTTGATACGACTGAATAATAAAATTCTAAAGTTTCATTGCTTTTGGTTTTTTAATTATTTTCCACAATTTACAATTATTTTCTACAATTTTTTCAATTTTTCTCTTAAAATTTTACAATTATTCTTTGGTTTTAACAATTTTTTGGTTTTGCTGTCTATTAATCTAGTCATTTTTCGATTTTTGTTTACAATTGTCTATTATTTTTGTCATTTTGTAATTTTTTTTTAATTCTTAATTATTTTTTTTAAATTTTAATTCAATTCTTAAATATTCAATTTATTTCCTCATCCTCATTTTTTTTTATTATTTTCTTCAATCTTAATTTCAATGAAAATTTTTTGGTTATAGCGTTTTTCGGGTGTATCGGATTCCCGCCTATATCCTTTAAATCCGATATATGTGGGTTTTACTGTTAAAAAAAAAAATAATTTCCTATAATTTTTTCAATTTTCAGTTATTCTCTTAAAATTTTTTAATTAATCTTCGATTTTTTCAATTTTTTTTTTTGGTTTTATATGAATCTAGTCATTTTTTGAATTTTGTTTTTAATTGTTTATTATTTTTGTCATTTTACATTTCTTCAATTTCTCAATTATTCTCGTAATTTTCATTATTTATTGCATTTGCAAAAATTTATAGTTTTAAATGACCAACAACAATGCAAAGTTTCTCGTGTTAATGTTGCTACTTATTTTGTATTTGGTCATGGAATTTGATGAAAAATTGTTTGGAAAACCTGGAAAAGTCATGGAATTTTAAAAGTTTAAGAACGTAGCGACCCTGTAAAAATTTTTTTTAATTTAAAAAAGTTAAGAAGTTTGAACATTGTAAAGTTTCCGTGATGTTATGAAGATTTTAGTGAAATCCATTGGTTTACATATTTCGTATGTTCTACTGAATTGACGCAATTCTTGTTACTTATCATATCCCATCACAGATTTCGAATTAGAATTGCACATGAATTTATTTTGTAAATTCTAAACGGATACAAGACTGCTTTGATTTTCATATCTGGACACTTAAGTATTCTACTGACGAGAATTTATGTAGAGGTGAAGATTATCGAATATGATATAAATTTATAATGATAAAAATTTGTAATTTTTTTATAGATCTTTCCTGATAACATAATTTTGAAAATGTCCTCTATTAAAATAAAATAATTACACTTTAAAAAAATTTGGAAATCCATATAGATTTTGGGGCTGGGGATTAAGTTTTTAGGACTAAAAATCAACCTTAAATGGTAGTAAACCTCATGTACGTTATTTGTTGAAAAAGCAAAACAAAAAAGAAAGAATAAGCGTTAACTCCCTTTTTTTCTACTTTTTATCAAGCATCAATGAAAGTCCTCTATTTAAAAAATGTCGATCAAATATGCTCTAAACAATATAATGTTATATTCTATTAATTTATTCTATTTCAGCTTTGGCTTTGTGCGATTGGTCTGATCTTCAACGTCAACGAAGGTCACTAGCAAGAAGCTTCTGTTCACCACGAAGTGGTAGTTTACAAATGGAGGAGTTATCACGAGTCGCAGTTTTGGAAGCTGAAGAATTTTTAAAAGTTCTTCAAAGTGAAGAGAACATTCCGGTCCTCAATGGGGAGCAGCCTATCAAGCCTTTAATGTTAGCAGGAGCTGCAAATATGTTTACTGGCTACATGTGTTCAACTCGCTTTGGTTACAAGAATAACAGATTCAATAAAATTATCAGCAATTTTGATAAAATCTTTTGGGATATAAATCAAGGATACGCAGTTGATTTCATGCCATGGCTTTCTCCCTTTTACTCGCATATCTTCAAGCGTCTTCATCTTTGGACCTCTGAAATTAGGGATTTTATTCTGGATGAAATTGTTTATCCTCGACGAGTTAATGCAGATGATAACATTGCCCCGCGTGATTTCACAGACAACCTTCTTCTCAATCTAGAAAGTCCCGATTCTGATTTAACATGGGAACACATTATTTTTGAATTAGAAGACTTTATTGGTGGTCATTCGGCTATTGGTAATTTGACCATGTTGATCCTAGCCTATACAGTAATTTATCCTGAAGTACAAAAAAGAATACAAGAAGAGTGTGACGAGACTTTGTCGAAAAATGGAAGAAATTTAATTTCACTTGATGATAAAAAAGATATGCCTTATTCTGAGGCTGTTATGTGGGAAACATTAAGAGCAAACAGCTCTCCAATTGTTCCTCATGTTGCCACTCAAGACACTGAAGTTGGCGGCTATTCCGTGAAAAAGGATACCATTGTTTTTATAAATAATTTTCATCTGAATTTGGGAACTGACTATTGGGGACCTGATTCAAAAGCATTTCGACCAGAACGATTTTTAAAATCAATTGTTGATAAGGTTGATGGTCAACGGAAAAATATTGTCGTCAAACCAAACTACTTCTTTCCATTTTCTACTGGCAAGAGGACCTGCATCGGTCAAAAATTGGTCCAGGGATTGACCTTTGTTCAAGTGACGACTATTCTCTCAAATTATGATGTGTTTGCTGTTGATGATCTAAGAAGTCGAATGCAACCTGGACTTGCGGCTCTTCCACCAGAAACATTTCATTTAATTCTCAAAGCACGAAAGTAGTTGAATAGTTGTATGGACTTTTTGTATACTCATCATTATTCTACTCACGAACTTCCCTCCACTGCATTATCAAAATTAGCATAAGTAATTTTATATTCGTTATATTAAATTTCTGATTAATACAGTAAAAACCAAAAATTGCATGTGTTAGTTAATTTTGAAGATACTTCTTTATAATTTTTGCTTTTTATTATTAATGCATTGAATGGTAGGTGGTTTGTTGTTATTTTTAGTTTTTATAGAACAGTCTGGTGAATTTTTAAGAAAAAATCAATTATTAATTATTATTACTTTATTCGTGAATAATTTGAAATTTGTTAATTGAAATAATTAGATTTCTAATTATTCATAAAATTGGAAAGAGCTACATGCGCACTTAAGACTTAAACTTAAGATTTAATGGCTTTTGAAAATTATATTTTGTTTCTGAAGTTCTAAACTTTTTTTCTCACATTGCAATATTTTTGTAAATAAATGTTGTTGTAGAAAATAGAAAATTAATTCAATTTTTGCTAATATGTACAAAAAAAACCAAATTATTTATGTAAAATCAGAGTAATTAAATATAATAAACATCTCAGGATAAATTTAAATTTAGTACAATATAAAATTAACACATAAATAAACATTTAATTATTCTTAACGCACAAATTAAATATTCGATATACTTTGATTTTTGGAGAAATTTGTGTTTGAAGAAGATAAAACAAAAATTTCGTTTATTTAAATGTTTAGAATTTCAAGTACATTAGATCATTTCTAGAAAAAAATTTTATGAAATTTTCTACGTGGTGCTTTCATGTATTTGTTTTTATGAGATACAGAATGGTATATTATGTATGACATCCAATAGAATATTGCGATACTTAATTATTAAGATTATCAATTGATATTGCACATAATTAATTGATGTGTAAGAATCTACTATTCATAAAAAATTATTTATTTTTTTAAACTTATTGACTTGGACTGTTTTGTTAAATGACTATTTCATCAACTTGATAAGTTTTTAAAATATTTAATTATTATGATACGTTTTTTAATTAATGAAAATCTTTGAAGTGAATAGCGATTCGTCGTTTAGAGATAATAACTTGTGTAATGATTACAATATTTGAGTTATTTTACTACGAAAAAAAAACTTTTTAATAAGACTGAGTAATATTGTTAAATATAAGTGATCTATTTATCTTATGCTATAAATATAAACAAGTATTCCTTGAAAGTTTTTTTATTTAAAATATATTTCATTTTCATTATTTAAGTTGTAAGTATATATATTTTTCATTTACAAAAAGACAAATATTTCGGTTAAGGTAGGTAGTTCTCTCCAAAAATATTTTTCTTTAAATATTTTTCTAATTGAAATATTATATAATGTAACATTCATCGAATACAATGATATCGTTTTTATGGATGAATGTGGAAGGCATGGCAAAATATTTTTTTTTGTTAAAAATAAAAACTACTAAATTATATATTTTAAACTATAAGCAATAATATCCATTTTAGAAAAATATGTCTTGCGGTACTAAATTTCGAAAAATAGTAATTTGAAATCCAACTTTTGACGTTTTATTCATTTATTTAAATAAATACAAAAGAGAGAGACTCTACACCTTGGAGTTGGCGCTATTCATTAAGCATCACAAAATAAGTAAAAAATACAAATTTTAAGTTGAGAACCACTGATCCAAGAGAACTATACCTTAACTCTGTAAAAAGAAAGTCTTATTTTAAGACGAAAAATTTTTAAGACAGCGTTTGCTTATTTTACAGAATTTCTTTTGTTTTAAACTATGCAAAAAAAAAAAATTAATTCTTCAAACTTGCATAGAAAAGTAAAGTACTAATCAATTTTAAGATTTTTTTAATCCCACTTTTACAGATATTTTAATAGCATTTGAAGTTGTTTATCAAATGTATATAAGCCCCAGAAATAAACCCCGGATTAAATTTATAATAGCGAACTCTATTCAATTTGAAATACATCAGAAATGAATCTAATCATTTTGAAACTACACTAAAAAAATTTGTGGACTATTATTTGCTCAACTCGCGTTTAAATTTTAGTAAACTGACTATGAAAGTGGGAGAAAAGTGGTCACTAGACAAAATATTTAATTTAATATAAGTTTATTAACAATAGATAATTTCTTTTTTATCAAAATTTAGTAGTCAATTTAAGAAAAAATCATCTATTCAGCATGAAAGAATTAGATAGATTGTCCACTATGGGACAATTTTCAATTTTTAAATATTTTCATTATTTTAAAAATTGTTTTCTCAAATTTTAATTTACTAGATTTCGATGCCCGCTGAAGGCGGACTCGAAAGCTATTAAATAAATAATATAATATTATAACCTTAAGTACTTATTCTAAATCACAAAATTTAAATAACGTTTCCAACTTAAGGAAAAACTGCAACAAAACTTTTTTAGACGAAAAATCAGGTAGGTAGTATGTGTAGAAGACAAACAATCTGTTATTTTTTCTTCAAATGTGCATCAAAATCTTCGTCTATACATACAACAAAAATGATAGATAACACAAGGCGCTGTCACCTTGAACAAAAATTTTTGTACGAAATGTCCATCTTGAGGCCCTCTCCCCTACATTTACAAAATAAACAACCTACAAGGTTATGTTTCCCATGTAAACAAACCTACTTGATTTTATAAGATTAACACTTACTTTATAATTTTACTCCAAAATAAACTTCGGACAAGACAATAACTTATGCATATGTGCATATATGTTGGTGCATCTAATTACTCGAAACGATATAGACATCACACATGCAGGGGTTTGCACATAGGCGCCTCATAATAACAATCTGTATTTTGTCTCTCTCAATTTCGAGGATAAAGGAAATAGATCAAACCAATCAGAACTTCCTTTCCAATATGGGCAATTATCTGATTGGTCTATTCTGCTCGATTCTCCTAAGCCCCTGAACTTACGCCTTTGAGCGTCTACAGAAATAGCTAACTATCTCTCTCAATCTTTAAGCTACCTAATGCATCTTTCTCTCTTCCTGTAGACGCAGCGTCTACAGAAATATCTAGTATCTCTCACAATCTTCAACCTACCTAATGCATTTGTCTCTCTCGCCTTGACAGTGTCTACAGAAAAGAGCTAACTAATTTCTTACATAGGATATTCAATATTTTTTTTCTCTATAGTTTTTCAATTACTTATCTCAAATTTCAATAATTTTTATCAATGCTCAATTTTTAAAATTATTTTTCTATTAATTTTGGGAATTTTCAATTATTTTTCACAAATTTTAATTATTTTTCAATAATTCTTCAATACTTTTTTGTTTCTTAAATTTTTCAATTATTTATCTCAAATTTCTATCATTTTTATCAACGCTTAATTATTAAGGAGGTTCTATGGTATGACGGTACTAGTCAAAACAGAGACCATTATTTTGAGGTTAGGTTTAAATTTAATTTTACGAATATATAATTAAACAATTGTATTTATTAACTTTATTTATATTATTTACTTTTTAAATATGACTATTTTTCATGTGTGATCAAAATCATCATTTTAAAATGTCAGAACGTCTGAACTGTATCGTGTAAAACGTGAAATATTTGTACAAATTAATTTATTGCAACTCTCATAGGTACATAATGACACTTTTTTTATCAGATATTTAATCCTCATACATCTGTCATGTATTAAAAAAAGTTTCATTAATTTGTTAATGCTAAATACTTTGTGGCAAATAAATATATATGAAAAACTACTGATTTCTCATAAGACTCAATGCTAAATGTTCAAAAATATTAAAAAACAAAAACGCTTATAACTTTTTTCACAAGTACATTGAAGTCTCAAAATTTTAACTGCATCATTATAAAACCTTTGTCTATCAGTGAACCAAATTTGATGAAAATGGTAATGTTAATGCTCTTTACGATAGAACCTCCTTAAAATTATTTTTCTATTACTTTTTTAAATTTTCAATTATTTTTCACAAATTTCAGTTATATTTTTTTATTTTAAATTATTTTCATCAATTTGCAATTCTTTTCTTCAATTTGTGAGAGTTTTCAATATTTTTTAGTCAATTACCTCAATTCACAATTAGTTATCTCACATTTTAATAATTTATATCAATGTTTAATTTTTTATATTATTTTTCAATTAATTTAGGACATTTTCAATTATTATTTTTACAAATTTTAATTATTTCTCTCATATTTCAATTACTTTCTTCAATTTCAAATTAATTTGGTGATTTTATCACTTTTTTCAAAATTTTAATTATTTTCTTCAATTTTCAGTTATTCACCTTAGATTTTAATTATTTTCTTGAATTTTAAATTATTTATCTTAAATTTAAATTATATAATCATTTTTTCCAAATTTTAAAGATTTTAATTGTTTTTAATTAATTTTCTAATTTTTCTGAATATTTATCTCTTTTACTGATTTACTTCAATTTTCTATTGCCTTCATAATTTTTCAATTATGTTTTTTAATTTTAAATATATTTTATACATACTATCATAATTTATTTTTCTCAAAGTGTAATTATTTTCTTTAGTTTTGAATTAATATTATCATTTTTAATCATTTTCTCGAATTTTTATTTTTCAATAAATTTTGTAGATTTTGCTTCCTCCTAGTGGAAGCTTTGTGATCGTTAAGATTTGCGATTTTCTTAAAATAGTCTAAATTGACTGATTTTCAACTGAAATGCAAAAATTTTTATTCTCAAGCCAATGTCCAGAAATGTGTGTGTGTAGTGACTTTTTTTGTTGCCATGTTATTTTGAGAAATCTTCAACGGATTTCAATAAAATATTTCTTATAAGTATTAAATATTAATTATTTACCATTTTAAGATAAGAATTCTTCTTTATAGTTATGATTTCTTATAACATAGAAGATCATATTATTTTAAAAAACAAGTCCACGTGGACATTTAGAGGGGGCGGGGGGGATCAAAAAGTGATTAAAAATTATCCATATGGTATATGAACGACTTCTGAGGAAATTGTTGGATTCATATAAAAGAAAAATAAATTAATATTAACAATTAATATCAACAGATAATTTATTTTTCTTTTATACGAATGCAACAATTTCCTCGGAAGTCGTTCATATACCATATATGGATAATTTTTAATCACTTTTATTGAGATTAGGTTAACTGTCATATGGCGATTCGACAAAATATTGGTTTTCCGCTCTATATTTTTTCTTCGTTTTAGGAGAAAATTTTAATCAATTGACTACTAAAAATTAAATGTTTGTTTAGTCAAACCATGAATTTTACATTTGAATAGTCAAACTGTGAAATAATAATTGTTTCAGTTTTTCCTTAGTATGATAGTTTACTAAAATTAAATTGCGAGTTTAGTAAATGTTCATCAACAAAGTTTTTCAGTGCAGGTTTTTTTTCTGATTATTGATTCATCCTTAAGGAGAGGCACTGGTGAAATTCTAACCCATCTAAATTTATGACGCCTAGAGGTGCCAATTTTTTTCTAGCTTAATTTGTCAATAAAAAATTATCTTATAATGTCAAAAATAAACAAAATAAAATTTTAACGTGTTTTTATTTTCGAAAAAAATTGAATCGCAACAAGTTGAAATTTTGTTCTCTCTCATCTCATTTATCTATCTTCTGCAAATTCTAGTTTTTTTAACGCTAACTTTTTTACTGATTTTTTTTACAATTTTTAACAAAATTACGTATAGAATACAATTTTTTTTTAATTCTATCACTGTAGGATAATTCTAGATCTAAAATGTTACTAGAAAAAAATTTGGCACCTCTGAACAATGCGATTTATGAAATGTTGAAATTTCATCGGTGCGCCTCTCGTTTATAGAGACAGTTATCTATTGATATTAAAGGTTAATATTTCTTCTGTTGTAAAAATATTAAATTTGTTGAAAATTTGTGTCAATAATTAATTTAATTCAAAATTTTGTAGGAGAAGTGTTTTAGAGACTTTTAGATTCCTTTTAAGAAAAGCTAAAAAATGCAACCTTCTTAGAGGAAAGAAAAGATCGCGAAGATGATCACCTTGGCTGGCAGGCGTATAGAAGTCGTTCGACATTGGCGGTAGAAGTTCTTCTTTTCGCTTGTCTGCCTCAAACGTTTTTACATTCGAGGCCCTTTGTCGTTTAAATTTCACCTTTTTCATAGCACAGACACTTACCATCATTCCCTGTTGCCCTTGAATTTCAAATTATCCGATTTCATCTTATTACCCGCATCCCACACTGTTAATTCGAGTGTCTGTTATATGTATTTCTTCTTTTTCTTCTTTACTTCGTTTTACTCACTATCCTCATTCCTTGCAAAGGTGCAACTCGATTCCCTGGCCCACTTTCGAATACCGTTTCCAATGCTGTAGACATCTCACCCCTTCTGTCAAGGATTAACCAGATTATCTCATAGTGGGGTGAAATCAAATGATTATGATATTATCGTTGGTGGATTATAGCTTTCCCTTTCCGAGATATTCTGCAATAAATTATGAAAAAATTAATTTATTTTTAATAATTAGAGTTTGAAAAGTGTAAGAGAATTAGGTTTAAACGGAATGTTAATATTTTTTAGGATCAATTGCACAAATATGAATTATTGTGATAATTCTGAAACCATATTGATTTTATTCTAAAAAGACAATAATCCAAGTACATATTTTTGATCCAAAAATGCATACTTGAGTTAATAGCAAAACTGCAAAAACAAATGTCTCATTTTGAGACGTTTGGTCCACATATTTAAAATATTTAAAATGTCTTGTGCCAGACACTGTAAAAAGAAAGTTTTATTTTAAGACGCATCATTTTTAAGATAGCTCTTGCTTATTTTACAGATTTTTCTTTTTATTTAAATTGTTCAAAAAAAAATTGAAAACTTAAAATTTGCATATAAATGAGAAATACTAATCAATTTAAGAAAGTAAATTTGTAATTATTGTTAATTCAGCTCAATTAAGATTGTATTTTTTACGTAAACATTTATATAACAGGGCTTGCTGAGTTTAAGACAAGTCTTAAATTAAGATTCTCTTTTAACAGTGCACACTGAGAAAAATGAGTTAGCTAAAAAAACATGGTATCTTAAATTGGCCAAAAATGTCTTAAATTAAGATAATTTTTGTGTCTAAGACACGAAAAATGTCTTATTTTAAGACATTTTTGAACAATTTAAGACACCTGTTTTTGCAGTGTACTATATGGATAGCTAATTTTTAGCTGAGGTAGCTAATATTTAGCTGTTTCAGCAAACAAAATTAGCTGTGAAAGCTAATTAATAGTTGTGTTAGCTAAAAAATTAGCTTTCCATATAATAGCAATTAAAGTTAGCTAAGGTAGCTAAGTCTTTGCTTTGGCTGCTAATTTTTTTTCTCCGTGCATATTTAAAACACATAATTATAATAACTTATTTTGAGGCACTACATGTATCTGAGATACTTCTACTGTTTTAAAATAAGACATGAAGTGAAATCAATGTCTCAATTAAAAACAGATTATATATCTCAACAATTCAAAACACCTTCACTAACTCATTTTGAGACACCGGGAGACTTCAGTTTTTATACTGAAGTTATTCTTGATTTAAATATAATTATACTAGGTTACTATTGTAACCTAATCGGCTACCAATGACTCGAATTTAATAAATCCGTTAAAAGTGCCGGAGTTCTTAAAAACCGAATTTCGAAGATAAAATTTTTCTACCCTGCAAAAACAGGTGCCTTGTTAATTTCTTATGGTAAGACATTAAGACATTTTCAAATGTCTTTAAAAAAATATCTTAAACTCGGAATGTTTTCAATTTTACACTGTTTACGTTCTAAAAACAAATAAGACATTTTTTCGGTCTTGGATTCTAAAACATTAAACGTAGACGGGAAAAGTGTCTTATATTTTAATATGCTAAATTTCATTTAAGACGCTTATAGTGTTTTAAGCGATAAGACGTTTTGCTACAAAACAACCAAAAATGTTTTAAAACAAGACACCGGATTTTGTAGTGTAATTTAGAACTCTCAATTTAATTATTAGTTTCCAAAAAAAGAAACGAAACTTTCAAACAATGTTAATGTTTTTTACTTAAGGACACAAAATAATTAATTACGAGAGAAAAAATGCTTTTTCTATTTTCAAATCATTTCTAAGTTCTTAACATAAACAGGACTGCTTTATCCAGACGAGTTAAGAAGCAAGGACTGGACTGTAAACCAGTCTTAGATTCTTACTAGGCTTATGGTAAAAAACTGCAATCCGATAGGAAACTTGTCTTAGAAGCTTCATCACCAAAAAAAAAGGATTTCAAACGTTGGTTTCCCAGGCATTCTATATCCTTTCCTTTACCATCTCAAACAGTAAAAAATCCATAGTTTATCAACAATGAATTATTAATCAGACTCTTTTAATTTGAATCAGTGAATAGTATACCACTGATTCTAATCAACCTCTTCTTCCCCCTGCACTGCAAAAACTGCTGTTTTCTAAGTGTCTTATTTTAAGACATTTTGGTGTCTTTATTGTATCAAAGACGCCATAAGTGTCTTAAAATGAGACATTTTATGCGTCTTAGACACCAAAATGTCTTAAAATAAGACACTTAGAAGACAGCAGTTTTTGCAGTGTGATCCCTGTATAATCATTTTGATCACAATTTGATGAGTTTCTAACTTTTAGCCGCCATCTTGGATCCGACATTTTGAATTTCACAGTTCTTGTGAAATGTTTGTAGCAACTGATACTACAGAAATATATAAAAGTGTGCTTGATTGTAATTTACCTCAGAAATGAAAAGAGACGTGTTAACAGTTTTATAAAAATGTTGTGTACCGATTGCCAATATGCTGCCGGGTGCATGATAATCATTTTAAAAATTTTTAAAATTTTTAAGCATCACACTCTAAAAACAAGTGTCTCGCAAGTGTCTTAAACTATATAATTTGCTGAATGAAAATGAACGAGTTGAGATCAAATTTTGGTTAACGAAATTACAAAAACCAGTTTTTTATGAAATTCGTTACTAAGAGCACAAAAATTGAAATTAAAAAAAATCCGCCCTCCAGATTTTGCTTTTTCTTTTTGGAAAATGTTCAGTGAGGAACCCCTAACAAGTTATAACAGGAATCGCCCAAAAGATGCAACTTAAGAGTTGAAATTGTTTTCAGGGTACCATGATAAAGAGAGTTAAAATTTGAGCTTTGTATGTTTTTAAGTTATAAGAAAACATGTACTATATTTCAAAATTAATTTCATTATACAGGTATCAAAGTACCCTTTATCTTAAAAAAAGGTGAAAAAGTGAATTTTTTTCCTGGAAAAGGTGACAAAAAGGTGACGAAAAATAAAAGAAAATAAATATTTAAAAAATATAAGAAAATAATTGACAATGGAAAATAAAATTCAAAAAATGGCTGTATTCATACACAGCCAAACAAAAAACCGCTGCCAAGTTGTGTACCTCAAGAATTTATTTGGTGTGAGTAATTTTTAGTATTCATTTTTTAAAAAGATTTTTTGAAAAGAGCTCACAAAAAATATTAAATATCCCAATTGATGTATTTTTGAATTGTCTACAAAACGAGCAAAAATTATCCTTCATAAAATTTATATAAAAAGCAAAAAAACAAAAAAAAATAATTTTTATAAAAATTTTCAATTTTTTAAACCTTGATAACTCGGAACAGGATTACAGTAAAATGTTAGCAAATAGCTTATTTGATGTGTTTTTTAATCACTTATATAATAATAAAAAGATATTTCACCTTGTAATAAAGCATAAAAATAAAATTTTTAAAAACAAGATTTTCAAAATTTTCGATTTTTAAAATGCTAATAAGTTTAAATTAAATTGCATTAGAAGGTTCGCTAATAGCTTAATCGATGCGTTTTCAAAAAATAAAACGAATAAAAAATACTTACAGTTTAACTTTTTTTAAAAAAAAAAAAAAAATACAATTTTGCAAAAAAACGATTTTTTAAAAATTTTTAAATGCGAAAAAAAATAGTTCGAATTGATCGATCGGGTTCATACGTATATCATAATTTGTCCCCCTGAGGGATCTATAATTTTGTAAAAAACATAGTTGTAAGTATTATAGTTTTCAATATATTGGGCCAAACGTAATGTGGATAAACTCACACAAACGGAAATTTTTTAAAAAATTAATTTACTACATCCTGAGGTCGAAATATGTCGAGATATTTCAAAAAATGAAAATCGATAATTTGAGGGTGAAACAATACTTCCCCTATGAGGAAGCAATAATTAAAAAAATTAAAGAATAATTAAAAAATTTTAAGAGAATAATTGAAAATTGAAAAAATAGTAGGAAATTATTGAAAAATGGGAAAAATAATTAATAATAGAATGAAATAATTAAAAAATTACGAGAATAATGAAAAATTAAAGAAAATATTAACAAAAATTACGAAAATAATTGATAATTGAAAACGAAATTTGAAAAATATCAAGATTAATAGACAACGAAAAAAACTAATTGGAAAAATTGAACAAAAATTATTAAATTTAATGAAAATAATTTTGAATTGAAAAATGAAGAAAATTATAACAATAATTGCTGGAAATAATTGCACATTTAACAACTGGATTGAAAGTATAAATAAATAATTACCATTGAATACAATAATTATAAGTTAAAAATTGAAGAAAATAAGTAAAAATTAAAGAATAGAATTGAAATATAAAGTATATAATTGAGAATTAAAAAAAGTAATTTAAAAAAGCTGAGAATTATTGAATATACTAGAAAATAATTAATAACTGAAAAATGGAATTGAAATTTGAAAGAAATTGTAAATTGAAAAAAAATTGAACAATTGAATTTAAAATTAAAGAAAGTTATTAATAAAAAAAAAATAATAATTGAAAAAAGGCAAAAATTTTTTTTAATAATTAAGAAATTAATTGAAAATTGAAAGAAGGAAATAAAATTTGAAGAAAATAATTCAGAATTGAAGAAAAAATTAAAATATTGTATCTGAATTTTAGGAACGTACTTCGAAATATGCCGAAAAAAAAAATAGTTTTGGAATGAGAAGATTCCGCTTATTTTTTTATAGGAATCCGCATCAAAGTGAGAGGATCCTTTAATTCTAAAATTATTTTTTCTTCGGTAATTTACAAAAAAATTATACATTTTTTACAGATCTCTATTTTTTGACCCCAAAAAAGGGAAAAAGGTGACAAAATTGAAAAAAGGGTGAAAAGGTGACTGTCTGTGATCCCCGTATTAATTAAACAATTTTTTGCAGTGTTAAGAATAAATTCTCGTAAAAAATACTATAGAATAAAAAATATTATGGAAGGCCTTTTATTGAGTAGTTAATTTATTTATTTAAGAATGTTGTATATTACTTTGAAAAATATTATCTTCTCTCAACTTTTATAAAAGTTGACTTTAGTATAACAACCACTATATAGTTTTACTCCTGATCACTAGAGGGTAGCAGCTGGCGATAAAATTTCTCCTCAGTATCCAACAATAAATAGTGCATCTTAAGGCAGTCAAATGTTATCAGGAAGTTGAGATTTTCTTCTTACGGGGAATTTTATCTCTGTAACACACTATCTATCTTTATCTTTGCAAACTATTGATAAAAACTACACACGATTTTTTGTGGTAGTTCTAAAATTACATGACAGATGGTGCATCTGCGAAAACATCCCATACCTCCACTTCGTGCACATATCTTCCTTGCCCAACCTGTACAGTGCACATTTTACGGCGCACATGCTGAGAACTATGGATTAGAATGAACAACACAAGTAGTTTAGTGTTCTTGGTATCGCCAGTCGATAAAACGCAATGAAATAAAATTTCACGATTCTCCATCGGTTTATGAACAGCAATTCAAGGATAGCAAAGAATAATGACTATCAATAGCAATTTAGTTTTATTTTCAAGAAACTATCCACAAAACAGAAAAATGAAGAGTTACCATAGTTACCATTTTTTTTAAATAGGAGTGTGTGGTTTTTTTTATTAAAGCTTTTATGAATCCTTTTTCTAGGGGGATTACATTTTTTCTGTTTATGTTTTTTACAATTAGATATTTTTGTATTTAGTTTATAGTTATTATTCTTTTTTATTTGTTCGCCCTTTTTTAGTTTGATGGTTTTTTGTTTTGTTGGTAATAATTTGTTTAATAAACGTTTATTGTTTTGTTGATCTTAAATTTGTTTTTGTTTTGTTTGTTTTTTAACATTACAATACCTGAAAGCCTGGAGTTCTCAGGAAAATTAAAAATAACCTGTTTTGAGAGAAATAATTTCTTGCACCTGCAAACCAATGCATTTTGCATTGGATCAAATATAAATTATCCTTAGAATCGGTCTAAGTATAATTACTCTCGGATCAAGGACAATTATTCTTGTGCTATCTAAGTTTAATTCTTCTTGGTACAAGAATAATAATTATTTGTCTTAAAACTCATCATTCTTGTTTGAGAAATAATTATTCTTGATACAAGTATATTTTAATTTTTTTAGTTTACCAACCGATGAATTAGAAAATACTCTAAACCTCTTGTAGGTGATCCAGGGTTTTAATATTTACTTCGCACTCACTTATAAATAAGTCTGTTTATTATAAGCTTAAAATAAATAACTCGGAAAAGGAAAAACAAAATTATTTTTTTTATGAACATTATTAATGTTTATATAAACCTGTAAACCTGGAATTGTCATGGAATTTTTTTGAAGTCAGGGAAAATCTGAAATACCCGTAAAAGTCAGGGAATTTTATAAAATGTTGTTTTAAAAAATTAATTTAATTAATTTCTATTCTTATGATTTCCATCAGTGATATTTTATTTGCAATAAGTTGAAAACTGCTGAATTGTCGGTGACTTTTACTTAATTGATAAATAGAAAATAATTCAAATTTTCAATGCTGTTACTAAAATTAAAAATTATTTCCATTTATCAATCAGTAAAAAATTAATTACAATTTAGTAATTTTCAATTGATTTCCTGTGAAACTTCATTGACTGAAATCATAAATAGAAAGTGATTTTCAATATAAAATTATTCTCTTTAAAATTTATAATTATTCATTAAATTTTTTAATTACTTTGTTCTGTTGTCGATTATTCTCGACAGCTTTCGAATTGTTTTGGCAATTGTCAATTATTTTCCTAATTTCTCAATTATTTTCGTCATTTTGTAATTTTTCTATCAATTATCAATTATTTTCTTCATATTTCAATTTAATTTTCTAATTTTCAATTTATTTTCTCCATTTTCTTCAATTTTCAATTATTTTATTCAATTTTCAATAATTCTCGTCCTTCTTCAATTATCAATCATTTTTTTGAAACTTCAATACAGTTCTTTAATTATCTTCTTAAATTTTCATTTATTTTCTAAAATTTGTTGTATAATTTTCTTCAGTTTTTAAATGACAATTTAATATTCTCCTTCAATTTTATAATTATTCTTTAATTTTGTCAATAATTATGTTCTATTGTCGATTAATCTCGCCATTTTTCGAACATTTTTCACTTTTCTTTTCAATTTTCAAGTATTTTTCTTACTATTTAATTATTTTAGTCATTTAGTAATTTTTTTTTAATTATAAATTATTTTCTTACAATTTCAATTAAATTCTTTAATCTTCAATTTATTTCTTGAATTTTTAATATTCTCTCCAATTATTATTCTCGTTATTTCTCAATCATTTCTTTCAATAGTTAATTATTTACTACCATTTATAATTATTTCTTACCATTTTTTTCATTATTCTCTTAAACTTTTATAATTATTTTTTAATTTTTTTAATTAGTTTTTATTTTGTTGTCTATTAATCTAGCCATTTTTTATTAAAAATTGAAAATTTTTCTTTTTAATTGTCAATTATTTTTTCAAATTTCAATTTAATTCTTAAGTTTTCAATTTATTTCTTAAATTTCTTTTTATTTTCTTCAATTTTAATTATTTGTTTCAATTTTCAATATAGTTGTTAAATATGCAATTATTTTCAACAATGATTCCTATAATTTTCTCAATTTTTCATTTTGCAATTATTTTCTCTAAATTTGATATTTCCTGTTAAATTTTTTCAATTATTTCTATTAGTTGTCTATTAATCTAGTCATTTTTCGAATTTTGTTTTCAATTGACAATTATTTTCGTTATTTTTCACATATTTTCTTCAACTATTCAATTATTCTCGTAATTTTCAACTATTTCCTACAATTATTAATTATTCTGCGCAATTTTAAATTATTTTCTGCATTTTTTCAATTTTCAATTATTATCTTAAAATTTTGTAATTATTCTTTGATTTTTTAAATTATTTTGTTCGGTTGAGTATTAATCTAGCCATTTTTCGAATTTTGTTTTCAATATTCTTCTATTTTCGTCATTTTACAAATATTTTCTTCAAGCTTTTATTTATTCTGATCGTTTTTTAATTATTTCTTTCAATTATTAATTTTTTTTCAAATTAAATTTAATTTTTTAATCTTTAATTTAATTCTTCAAGTTTTAATTATTTTCTTCACTTCTCAATTGTTATTTTCAATTTGAAATTGCAGTATTCAATTATCAAATATTTTATTCAATATTCAATAATTCTTACCTTGTTTTAATGATCGATTATTATTTCAAATTTGAATTTAATTCCTAAATTTTCAATTTTGTTCTTAATTTTTTTTCTTGTTTAATTTTTTCAATTATTTTTTTCAGGTGCCTATTGATCTAATCATTTATCGAATTTTCTTTTTAATTGTCAATTTTTTTGTCATTTTTTAGATAGTTTCTTCAATTTTGTAATTATTTTCGTAATTTTCAATATTTATTGCATTTGCAAAAATTTATAGTTTTAATGGACTAAAAACAATGCAAAGTTTCTCACTTCTTTGGCCGCGTGTTAATGTTGCTACTTGTTTTGTATTTGGTCATGGAATTTGATGAAAAATAATATATGTATATATTATTTCTTTTTGCATTTTTAGTACGCAATTGTTGATCAACTTTAATCTCAAAATTAAAAATATTACATCAAAAGTAAACTTAAAAAAAATTATTTTTGACCTTGAACCCTTTTTAAAATGCCTTCAATTTTCTTTAAAAGTCACTCGATACCCTGATTGATATTTTATTATTCATTTAATTTCAATATTTTTTTTTTCGTTGTAATTTCCAAAAAAGTTATTAAAATAATTTTTTATTAGGACCTTAAATTTGTGTGAAAATGGTCTGCAAACCCTGGAAGAGTCATGGAATTTTCAAATCATGTTTTTGTGTCAACCCTGATTAAAGAATAAGAAAATTATAGTGTCTATGAAAAAAAAAATTAGTTGCATTCTATAATATATACTTTAAGAAAGTACAAATAAACGATTTTGACTTATTCTTCTGAATTTGAATATATCAGCTTTCAACAAAACACTATTTTTGAAATTGCTTGAAAATCTGCTGAAATAGCATGTACTCATTTGCCTTTTTACACATCAATTTAATTTTAATCCGTTAGCCTTTGATGCCTATATAAAAAAGGATGCTTTTGGTTTGAAGCAATATTTGCTTTAAAATTGCGTGCACTTTCAGAAAAAATACCTATGCGTATTATTCTTTATCAGTATAAAAGTCTCTAAAAAGTCCTTTGGTAGTTAATCATTCGCATATAAAATTTATGCATAGAGTGTTCTACATATAATCCAATTTATTTACCGATCGTTTTAAAATTTATAATCGAAAATAGGCTTCTTTTGAGTTTGTTTAAACGATGATACATTTTTTCAAAATTTTAAACTGCACTACACTCAGGGACAAAATATATTAACTCAGAGCCTACTAATTTCCTTGTACCACTTAGTAAATAAAAACAAAACTTGTAATTGAACCTTCAGATAAATATGGACATTCATACAACTAAATCCAAAAAATATGAGAATTTGTGACAAATTTATATTCTTATATATTTTATTAAAACGAAGAAAAAAACATTAAAAAAAACCTTTTATATAAAAATGACGAAATTGTGAAAACAATAATAATAATCGAATGTCTCTTTAAGAAAACAAACCAACACTGTTTATATGTAAGTACTGTCACCAACATAAAAGAGAACTTTTTTGAAAATTAATTATTAACGTTTAGTACTCTCTAAATCTGAATTAGTTAAAAATAACTAATAATTAGTCAAATCGTGCCTGAGTTTTTATTTCAGCAATTAGTTAAAAATAACTAATTATTAGTAAAAAAATTACTAATTGTTAGTAAAAACATAACTAAAAAATAGTTAAAATTCGACTAATTGAATTAGTAAACAGAATTTTACTAAAATATTTGTTATTTTGACATAACCTAAAAATAAATTTGACTAATAATTAGTTATTTTTTACTAAATGGTTAGTAGAAATGTAACTATTTCAATTAGTGACTGAGTTTTTGCTTTCAAATTAGTTATTTTTAACTAATTCAGATTTAGAGAGTATATTACCTAAAAATTAATTTTGATAAATAAATAGTACAGTTCTGAAGAGGACTATATAGTTAGTCGAAACGTTAAAAACAAAAGATGTTTTTATTTATTGACTAAACCATCTTTCTACCTTTGACTCGGAGAAATTGATAAAATTTTCACCTCTTCAAATCAGTTGTTATTATAAAAATTTTGTCTTTCTAGTATGCCTGACCGTCCCTCAAAACAGTATTTTGCAAATTCTAAATTTGAGTTATTTCTTTTTTTATTTGACAAATCGAAAAGTTGTTTTAAGGGAATATCAGGCATACTGAACAGATAAAATTTTTCATAATAACAACTTATTTGAAGAGTAACGACTCTATTGACACTCGTCCTTTTCATTTGTACAAATTGAATTGTATTTGAATTAAATAACTTTTTCAATTTAAAAAAACAAAAAATTCAGTAGGCTCTGAGTTTAAGATATTTTTATTTGTCACAAATAATTTTAATTCTCTGGGTGTACCGTCTAAAAACAAAGAATTAGTAAAATATATAATTATAAACAATTTTTTTCTTGTCATATTAATTACAGTGATTTGAAATAAATGAAATCTCAAATAAAAGCTTTTATAAAATTAGAGAAGTAAATGAAATTATAAAATTTTTCCTTTTCTTCCGTATATACGCCAACTGCGTGAATGCAGAATTGTACATCAGGTTGCTCACAAAAGGCGCAATTTTGTTTTATTCATTTTCTCATTCACCGGGGAGTTGTTTGCCTTCCATTTTAAAAGAAATACGTTACATCCAAAGGTTTAGGATAGATTCATTGCCAGTCAAGAAACGAATTTCCTGGGGAGTTCAATATTAATGGAATATGAAATATCATCGACGTCAAATCTCATTTGAGTTGTAAGACTTGCCGTCAATACTGCATATGTCATCGTTCGTTGTATTTCTATGTTCTGAAATATTTTGACAACTTTTTTAAAAAAAAAACAAAGAAAATCCAGATTTATATATAGCAGTAAAAATTGTTTTAATACTTTTAATTACATTTCGCTTTAAACGCAAAATAAAGAGATAGTAGCTTGAAATGCACATTTGATTTTTTTAATTGTTACCATCCTGTATGCATTATATGACCTGTATTATCATTTTCCTGAACGTGGTAGGTGTTTTGCTCATTAAGATACGTAAAATCCTAACTAGTGCCACGTGTTACGATAAAATGTCACTGTTGGAGCTTTTACACAATGTAGGTCAGACCACATTAAAAAGTCATAATTATAAAAAGTACGTACTTACCTGCCTCTTCTGTATACTTGTGATTTTTAAATGAAAATTCAAGGGATTTTTATTAAAATAGAAAAATGATCAAAAAATGGCTTGACTGCAGCTGTAAGTTCACACGGAGAAATAATATATTTGACATAAGTAAAATTTATTTATGCCAAATGACCATTTCTTTGTCTCAGAGCCTCTACTAAACTTTCTATTTGTTTTATATAAAAATTTTTTTTGATACACGTAAAAAACATTTGACACAAATCAAAATATATTAAACTCAAATAAATATTTATTTGTCTCGGAGACAAATATATCTTTTCTCTAAGTGTTTTTTTACTTTATTTTTATGTTAAAGGTTTTATTAACTCAAAGATGAGGACATATTTTTAAGAATAATATCAGACATTTACTTTTTCTCAACTATCTTAATTTATATTACTTGATAAAATTTTAATTAATTATCAGATAAATTTAATAATTGATTCATAAAAATTTATCAATTTATGTCAAAAAATCACAGAGTCAAGTTTGTCTAATTTTGATTTCGAATTTTTTATTAATTCTATTTTACAACATGACGCTACTGTGGTATAAGCAAAATTTGTGTGTAACTATTTTGTCCAGAAGCTTGGGACAAAATAGTTGTGATTATAATAATTTAATTTCATTTAAAAAATAAACTGCTTTTCAGTTCTTTTGACTCTAAGATGTAAACGCGCATATTATATATTTATATATATTCTTTCTCAAAGACGCCACCCCCTTCGCATTTTAATTTTCAAGATAAAATGCTTAATATTGGCTCAAAATTTTCGTCAAAAATTCAGTCTTTTAATACCGTATGGCACTTTTCATTTTATTTTAAGGGGGTCAAAATGAAACCGAAATATTGCTAAAACCCTCCCCAAATACTGGTCAATAGTGCCAATAAAGATGAAGAAACAAAAAGAAATATCAAATTGGCTGCCATTTCCTTAGAAAAACAATTATGACATTCTAAATAAATAATCCTTAGACCTCACACCTTTTATAATAAAAATCAACCCTTAAAAATCATCCCTTAATCATTATTTTTACAAGTTTAGAATTATTCTCTGTGAAATCAACTTGAAAAAATTTTGACGATTCTACAGGCTGCACAATTAATTTAGGATATCATTTGATCGAAGAAAAATAAAAGATAATTAAAAAACATCCCTTGAAAATCATCCCTTAAGAACTATTTTCACAAGTTAAGTAATATTCTTTGTAAAATAAATTGTAAAAATTTCTGGAACTTCTACAGACTATAGAATTGTGTACAGATATAATTTGATCATAGTAAATCAAAGTTAATAAAAAACAATCCTTAAAAATCATCCCCTAAGAATTGTTTCTGCAAGTTAAGAATTACTTTTGTGAAATTAACTAAAAACATTTCTGCCACCTCTACAGTCTTTCGGATTCTTTCAGAAAGTCAACCGATCAACGAAAAGTCAAAGATAATCGAAAACATCCCTTAAAAATCACCCCCTAAGTATTACATTCACAAATTAGCAATTGTGAACTGTGAAATAAATTTGAAAAATTTCTGCCACCTCTACAATCCGTAAAATTCTTTGATCATGTCTATCAATCAAATTAGAAACCACGATAATCAAGGAACATTCCTTAAAAAACGCCCCTTAAGCATTAATTTCGTAAGCTAAGAATTATTTATTGTGAAATCAAAATTTAAAAATTTCTGTAACCTTCTAAAAACTAATAAATTGTATCAGGATGTTAAATGATTAAGTACATTTTTTTAAATTAACTAGCATTCTCCACCAATCATCCCATAAGAATTATTTTCACAAATTAGCAATTGTACACAGTGAACTGAATTTAAAAAAATGTCTGCCACCTCTACGGCCGTAAAATTATTTTACAATATCTAGCAATCAAATTAACGTCTACAATAATCAAGAAACATCCCTTAAAAATCATCACCAAAGAATTTTTTTTAGGGATTCTTTTTTGTGAAATGAATTAAAAATATTTCTGCCACTTCTACAGGCTCTAGAATTCTTTCAGAATCACTGAGAAAAAAGATTTATTTTTACAAGAATAAAATTATTTTTACATTGATTGCATTGAGAGAAATCATTTTTATGCTTGTTCCAAGAATAAGATATGTGGCGAAAACTCTGGTCTGCTTCTGTCATGCGCAAAACAGTTTAACATAACCTGAAATTCTTGAGTCTATAATATTTTATACTAGGACCGATTATAAGCATAATTCATACTTGATTCAATGCATTTTAGCATTGGCACAAGAAAAGTTTTCTCTCAATGATGTTAACCAGTCAAAGGGAAATTGAAGATAATAAAAAACATCCCTTAACAACCACCACCTAAGCATTACAGACATGATAAAAAAATTTTACCGACTGTAGAGGCGACAGAAATTTTTGAAATTGATTTCACAAAAATAATTTCTAAGTTGTGAATGTAATGCTTAGGGGGTGATTTTTAAGGGATGATTTTTTATTATCTTCGACTTTAATTTGAACAGTTGACTTTCTGAAAGAATTCTAGAGCCTGTAAAGGTGACACAAATGTTTTTTGTTGATTTCACAAAAAAAACATTCCTTACTATCAAAATTAATTCTTAGGGGATGATTTTTAGGGGATGTTTTTTTATTAACTTTCATTTACTATGATCAAATGATAACTGTACACAATTTTATAGTCTGTAGAAGTTCCAGAAATTTTAAAAATTTATTTTACAATAAATATTACCCAACTTGTGGAAATAATTCTTAAGGGATGATTTTTAAGAGATATTCCTTGATTATCGTAGTTTTTGATTTGATTGATAGACATAATAAAAGAATTTTACGGATTGTAGAGGTAATAGAAATTTTTTAAATTGATTTCACAGTTCACAATTGCTACTTTGTGAATGTAATGCTTAGGGGGTGATTTTTAAGGGATGTTTTCGATTATCTTTGACTTTTCGTTGATCGGTTGACTTTCTGAAAGAATCCGAAAGACTGTAGAGGTGGCAGAAATGTTTTTAGTTGATTTTACAAAAAAAAATTTCTAACTTGCAGAAGCAATTCTTAGGGAGTGATTGTTAGGGGTTGATTTTTATTATAAAAGGTGTGAGGTCTAAGGATTATTTATTTAGAATGTCATAATTATTTTTCTAAGGAAATAACAGCCCATTTGATATTTCTTTTTGTTTCCTCATCTTTATAATTGGCACTAGTGTCCAGTATTTGGGGAGGGTTTTAGCAATATTTCGGTCGCATTTGGACACCCTTAAAATAAAATGAAAAGTGCCATATGATATAGTGCAGGCGCTGGGTGGACTTGAGTATGCAAAATATGAGGGCGGATTTTTGACAATTGGAATATGTAGAGAACACTCCCCTGAGTCAGGAAAGTCATGCTGCCACTTCAAATTTTGGTCAAGGGAGCCGCCATTTTGATTTTAAGGGTGAAATTTGTTTTTTAAAATATCTCATTAAATATCAGAGTCATGAATTTTTTGCACAGACACTTTTTGTAGAGAATAATATAAGCTACAACTTTTATTCAAAGCTTTTTTTCCTAAAGGAAATAATAAAGAAGTTATAAACAAAAAACAAGTAAATGTTAAGGGATGAAAATCTTTTATATTAATTTACCCCTATATTATTAGTTTTAAGAAAAAAATTGTTCAGATAGATTTTGTGGCGTATTTTCTAAAGATTAATTTAAATATTTAATACTTTAATTATCTTAATTTTTATAGATTTTACAGAACCGTGAAGGTGGGTAAGTTTGGAAAATAACGGCTACCGATAGTCCGCTTGCTCTCTAAGTCTTACTGTACAACAATAGAAATATGAAAACTCATTTTCTGTAATAACGAGGGCGGGTATTTGTTGATTAAGAAACTTAGAGGACACTATCCCATATGAGAAAACCCATGTTGCCACTTTCAAATGTGGTCAGTTTAGCCGCCATTTTGTTTCTAAGGGTGAAATTTATTTTTGATATATCCCATTAAATATCAGACTCACAAAATTTTTGTGAAAACACTTTTTGTAGAGAATACTATAAGCTACAAATTTTATTTAAAGCTTTTTTTCCTAAAGGAAATAATAAAAAAATTATAAACAAAAAACAAGTAAATGTTAAGGTATGAAAATCTTTTATGTCAATTTACCCCTTTATTGTTAGTTTTAAGAAAAAATTGTTCAGATATATTTTGTAGCGTATTTTCTAAAGATTAATTTAAATATTTAATACTTTAATTATCTTCATTTTTATAGATTTTACAGAACTGTAAAATAGTTTATGTTTGAAAAAGAATAATTTCAAAACGTCTGCTTACTCTAAAAGTCTCACTATACAGTAAGAAAAATGCATGAATAATTTTAATCTAATAACATAAATTGATTATGGTTGTCAAGTAAACTATTGAATTTAAAAAAATAACGATTATAAACAATTTTTCAACTAACTGTATAAATAAATATATTTATTGAACACATCTGTTTAAATGGATTTAACTTGTAATCAGATATTGCTTAAATTTGTTGTAAAATTTAAATAAAAAGTGTTTTGTTGAAATAAATAATTTTTATAAACAACCTTATAAAATAATTAACTTAAGGAGGTTTATCCAAAAAACCAATTTCTACAGATTCTTATAAAATTTTAATGACATATTAAATGCATTACTTTACATGTACTGTTACAATTTTATTGAATTTTACCGTTCCGTTTTTAAGATATAAATTTATAAAGTTAAGACTTTTACATGGAAACAGTAACAAAACGCGCAAAATTACTATATTTTAATTAATTATAAAAACACGGTTCTACATACAACTTTTACAACAATATTTAATTAATTTACCGTACCGTTGTTAAGAAAATGTTATTCAAGGGTAGTATTTCTTCACTTTTTTGAAATAATCAGGAAGAAAAAATGTTAATAGCTTGAAATTATAAACGGAAAATTTTTTTTTCAATAAAATTTTTTTGTGTAATGATTTTAACTACAAAATACTATTTAGAAACCAAATTATAAAAAGAAATAAAATTAAAAAAATATTAACTATCATGGTCCGATAGAATGAGAACCGCTTGAGGGTATAAGCGTCCTTAATTTTTTTTCATGTTTATTTCGTATATGAATGATTTTTTTTGATTTTGATTAATTTTACTAATAGTTTCTTATAATTGAACATTTTTTGCGCTTCAGTTATTCAGATACTTGACAACCATAACCAATTTATGTTATTAGGGGAAGTGTGTCTAAAACGGCCTCGTGTCTAATATGGCCAATTCTTAATAAAACACTTTAGGGGAAAAATTCTCATCAACTAATGTTAATTTTATATTTTTAAACATAAAATGTACCGTCTGCAAGTTATTTGAGTTTTTAAATCTTTAAAATGATTAAATAAGATAAGATTATATTTTTCGTCTCTTAAGCTTAGAGTTTTTGCTTGCATTTTGAAACCAATATTTGTAATGTAACTTTGTAATAATTTATTATATACTATTATTACCTTATCGTGTATTTCTTTATCTTTCCATCAAGCTTTTTTATAATTCGTAATTTTACTTTAATTGCTTTAAATAAAATAAAAAGTAAAAATATATCAACTTGTATGAAATGGCCTACCCCGTGTGTGTATAAAACGGCCTATAGAAATGCGCGCATCCTAGCGGGAACAATAAGAAGTACCATCAGCTGCTAACAAATCAAATAGATTTTCAAATTGCCCGCGTCCACGCTGCGCTGTCAGTGAACACAGTGAACAACAGAGAATTGATTTTGAGGTTAGGAATGCTATTTTTTCACAAATATCTCAAATTATTAACATTATAAATACATTTGATGAGTTATATGTTGCACAAAATATAATTCAAAGAAATTTGATTTAAATAACTTTAGTTTAAAAAGTTTATTGAGAGTTTCAGAATATTGTAAACTGATATTAACAAGTTTTTATATCGTATCACTAAAATCGCATATTTTGACAAATTCAACGATATTTATTAAAGCAAACGTGAGTATTTAATAAAAAAAACATTATAGAAAAATATTTAATCATTTCCTTTTTAGAAAAATCTTCTAATTTGTAGCAAATATTAAACTAAGAAAATATACATCAGGTAGGCCATTTTAGACAAGTATGTGTCTATTATGGCCAAAATGCAAGTCTTTAATTTATCTTATTTTTCAAATATTTAACTGTTTCTTAATCAAATTTAATTGTATACAATCAGTTAATTAAATATCAAAGTATAATTTAGTATATTTATTTATATTAAATAAACTATATTTTCAATTAAATAATATGATTTACGTTAGGTAGGCCGTTTTAGACACACATCCCCTAGATAAAATTTATTCATGCATTTTTCTTACTGTATAGTGAGACTTTTAGAGTAAGCAGACGTTTTGAAATTATTCTTTTTCAAACTTTAACTATTTTACAGTTCTGTAAAATCTATAGAAATGAAGATAATTAAAGTATTAAATATTTAAATTAATCTTTAGAAAATACGCTACAAAATATATTTGAACAATTTTTTTCTTAAAACTAATAATAAGGGGGTAAATTGACATAAAAGATTTTCATCCCTTAACATTTACTTGTTTTTTGTTTATAACTTTTTTATTATTTACTTTAGGAAAAAAAGCTTTAAATAAAATTTGTAGCTTATAGTATTCTCTACAAAAAGTGTTTTCACAAAAATTTTGTTAGTCTGATATTTAATGGGATATATCAAAAAATAAATTTCACCCTTAGAAACAAAATGGCGGCTAAACTGACCATATTTGAAAGTGGCAACATGGGTTTTCTCATATGGGATAGTATCCTCTAAGTTTCTTAATCAACAAATACCCGCCCTCGTTATTACAGAAAATGAGTTTTCATATTTCTATTATTGTACAGTGAGATTTTGAGAGCAAGCGGACTATCGGGAGCCGTTATTTTCCAAAATTACCCACCTTCACGGATCTGTAAAATCTATAAAAATGAAGATAATTAAAGTATTAAATATTTAAATTAATCTTTAGAAAATACGCCACAAAATCTATCTGAACAATTTTTTTCTCAAAACTAATAATATAGGGGTAAATTAATATAAAAGATTTTCATCCCTTAACATTTACTTGTTTTTTGTTTATAACTTCTTTCTTATTTTCTTTAGGAAAAAAAGCTTTGAATAAAAGTTGTAGCTTATATTATTCTCTACAAAAAGTGTCGTTGCAAAAAATTCATGACTCTGATATTTAATGAGATATTTTAAAAAACAAATTTCACCCTTAAAATCAAAATGGCGGCTCCCTTGACCAAAATTTGAAGTGGCAGCATGACTTTCCTGACTTAGGGGAATGTTCTCTATACATATTCCAATTGTCAAAAATCCGCCCTCATATTTTGCATACTCAAGTCCACCCAGCTCACGGTCTAATATTAAAAAACTGAGTTTTTGATAAAAATTTTAAGCTACTATAAAGCATTTTATCTTGAAAATTAAAATGCGCATGGGGGTGGCGACTTTTATTTTTCGAGATATTCGCATTTTTCTAAAAGAGGTTTAGATTTTCGAAATTTTTTAATGCTGAAAAACAAACTACGCAGTATCCCACGTCGCATCATGCGCTTGTCATAACTTTATAGTACACAGAAAAAACTAACTGCGATTTTTGCTGCATGTGATTTTCAGGTGAATGAAATTCTTAAGATTAATTCTAGATCATTGCTAAATGTCTCTTTATTTTGATGTTAAATTTACATATATGGGTGCCTTTCTGCTGCATTGAAATTTTCACCCAAATCATATATTAAATTAACAAAATTTTTTTTCAGTGTAATTAGAAACACAAGATAATCTTATTTTTAAATTTTATAATGCATGGCCGCTAATAGTAATCTTGAACTTTAAACTCGTTTTTCTCAAAACTAGGGTTTTGACAATTCTAACATTGAATGCTTGTAACTTTGTGAGTTTTTCATCTAAAAGGGTTCAAGACCTCTTAAAATGTTCGAAATTTAATGAAGAATATGCGGTTATGTAGATAAGTCCAATAGTGAAAAAGTGGGCCCTTTTCACTCGGAGGTACACATATCTCCGAAAAAAAAAATATATATATATATATATATATTTATATATTGTGCTTTACTGTAATTTATTTTTGATCAATTAATTACTTCTTTGAAGATCCTGAAGATCGTTTACAAATGATTTTAATTCAATTTGGCTACTTTTTTTTACTGTGATAAGGCAAAGAAAGTTGCCGCTACTTATGGCGGTGCGGCGCCTCACATTTACTTGGTCTCCGAGGTTCTTATCATTCAGTTACGCAATCGCGGTCGCAATATCGGTCGGTAGGTCGGTAACATGTCGCATGCAGCGTATGCGTATGTAGCCAACATAACGCGTTATGAATTACAATGTTGCCAATAAAGAAAAGTTTCCCAACTAGATAAGGATGCTGCGAGAAGGAACGATCAAAAGTAGCAATGTACATAAAAAAAATTTTCTATAACAGTCCAACAAAAGTACCTATAAAGAGTCATTTAATACATTAAGAATGATTTTTTAATGAAAAAATTAAAACAAAATTCTTTTATTTTCTTCTTCTTGTCAATTTACAGAAATCACAGACAAATGTTAATTTTCAAATTCTTGGATTCCTACTTGTCAGAATCGTAAGAAAAGAAAAAGAAATATAATGAATAAGCACTCCACCCACTATTCCTTTATTCCACCTAAAAAATTCCAGGGTTGCCACAAAACATGATTTGAAAATTCCATGACTTTTCTAGGTTTTCCAAACCATTTTCACAAAAATTCCAGGTCCAAATATAAAATTATTTTAATAACTTTTTTGGTAGTTACAACGAAAAAAATATAAAATATTCAAATTAAATGAATAATAAAATATCAATCAAGATATCGAGAGACTTTCAAAGAAAATTAAAGACATTTTAAAAAGGTTTAAAGGTAAAAAATAATTTTTTTTTAAGTTTACTTTTGATGTAATATTTTTAATTTTGAGATTAAAGTTGATGAACAATTTCGTACTAAAAACGTAAATAGAAATAATATATCAATATTATTTTTTTATCAAATTCCATGACCAAATACAAAATAAGTATAGCAACATTAACACGTGCCCATGCAAAAGCGTGAGAAACTTTGCATTGTTCTTAGTCGTTTAAAACTATAATTTTTTGCAAATGAATAATGAAAATTACGAGAATAATTACAAAATTGAAGAAAATATCTGAAAAATGACAAAACAAATTGTCAATTAAAAAGATAATTCGATAAATGATTAAATCAATAGGCAACTGAAATAATAATTGAAAAAATTAAACAAGAAATATTAAGTTAAGAAATTTAGAAACAAGAAAAATTAAGGGGTTATATACCTACAGGCAGGCGGTCAAAAAATTACAGTTTTTCGGGATTTTTTTTTTTAAAGGTATATTTATTTATTTAAGTCTAAGTTTCCCTATAATGTTTTACATATTTTAAAGTTTAAAAAACTATATTTCATTTGTAAAAAAAAAATTTTTTTTGGCCTCTGTAGCTTGTCTTCCAAAGGTCCTCGATAAAGAAGTGTCCCGCGGTGAACAGGATAACAATTTACAGAATCATCTGAAATCAAAAAGTTAAATAGATTCTGTTAGTGTATGAAAAAATCTAGTCCTTAATCGAAGGAATAAAAAAATATCACTTTTTGACAAAATGGCAGCTTCTAAAAAAATGTTCATTTTTATGCAAAAAAATCGTTTTCAAATGTTGATTAAAATTATAATTTTCACTTTATATAAAAAACCTTCGATTAAGAACAGCAAAAACTAGTTGTTGAGCTTGTGTGAAAATTAGAGCTAAATCGGTTTAGCGGTTTTTGAGAAATCGTGTACACCGACTTGAAAAACATAGTTTTGAGAAAAACGAGTTTAAAGTTTTACAAACAGTGCTCTACACCCTACAGCGCGCCTTTCTAGTTTTGTCTGCAACTTCGAAAATATTTCTCGAATCTGAATGATTTTTTTTTCACAACAGAAAAATATATATACTTTAAGAAAATGCAAAAAAAATCGATTTTTTGAAAATCGTAACTGTATATAACCCCTTAAGAAAATTATAGGAATACCTAATTGTTGTAAATAATTACAAATTGGACAACTGGATTGAAAATCTAAAAAATTGAAAATTAAAGAATAAAATTGAAATTTAAAGAATATAATTAAAACTTGAAAAAAGTAATTAAAAAAGCTGAGAATTATGAAATATAGAAGAAAATAATTGAAAACTGAAGAGTGGAATTGAAATTTGAAGAAAGCAATAGAAAATGAAGAAATAAATTGAAAATTTAAGAATTAAATTCAAATTTGAAAAAATAATTGATAGTAAAAAAAGGTAAGAATTAGTGAATATTGAATAAAATATTTGAAAATTGAAGACTGCAATTTCAAATTGAAAATAATAATTGAAAAGTGAAGAAAATAATTAAAACATGAAGAATTAAATTAAAAATTAAGAAAAATAAATTAAAATATTAGGAAAATAATTGACAAATGAAAAACAATTAGAAAACTGTCGAGAATTATCGACAACAGAATAAAATAGTTTTAAAAATTAAAGAATAATTATAAAATTTAAGAAAAATAATTGAAAATTGAAAAATTTGTAGAAAATAATTGAAAATTGCGGAAAAAATTAATAATTGAAAGAAATATGATGGTTATTTTTTGCAAAACATAGCACCGTTACGATAGTTTTTCATTGTCTAACTCACTGATTAATGAAACCAAGTTTTTTATTTGTTACATGGAAAACAAACTGTTTTTGACGATTCTCTTGTCATTTTTGCATTTTATTTAGAACGTGTTTATTATGTTAATAACAACATTTTATATACAATATAATGTTATTCATGTTCAACAATGATTTCTGTTTCGAAACTTAATTTTTAAAAATAAATTTTTTAATGAAATTCCGTATGTAGGGGCAAGATGGGATATAGGAAAAGAGGGCAAAAAAAGGTACTAAAAACCAATCATTTTTTTATTTTATGAAAAGAAAGACTGTTTTTGGTGATTTTACACACTATTTATAACGTTTTGTTATGTTAATAATACATTTCAAATAGAGTAGCAGGTAACCACTTGTTTATTTCTGTTTTATAAAAGTTATTGTTGTTTCTGGTTAGTTTTGTAATTTAATTTTACATGAGAGAATTAAAATTTCGCATTAAACAGGTTTTTAAGTTTATTTGAACTTTAATTATTCGAAATTTTTAGGCAAAAATAGATTGATTTTTGTACTACCCCATCTTCCCCCACGTTTGGTAAACTGCAAAATTTGGATTTTGTTACTTATTCTTAATTTTATATTTAATGAAATAACAGATGTTCCAAAGAATACTTAATCATGGAAGACTGATTATCAAAGATTATTATTATAATAAATAATTTATTTTTGAATCGATAATGTTAGTTTTATTGAGCTTCAAACCTTAGGTACCCCATCTTGCCCTCACCTTTCTTATTTGTGTATTGGAAAACAGTTTTTAGAAATTAATTTGTTTATTTATCTCATTTTGTGGGGGATTTACTGATTTACTGATATATGTCAATAATCTATTTTTCATAAACCAAAAAAAAACAAACAAACAAACATTATTTATTTCACGAAATAAGTCAATATTAAAAACAATCCTTACGTGATGGTAATCTATAAGAATCGCAATCCATTTTTTTTTGTAACAGACATGAACGAAATTTTGCAGGCCTGTGTTATTTGTTGTTAAATAATATTTAGCATTATTATTACTTTTTTTTTACAATCTAGTGAATATTTGTAGTTTTTATCAAATTTTGACAAACATTAGCTCATTCTTTTTTATTCTCTACAATTTTATTTGTTGAATTTTGTTAAATAATAAATTGTTTATAAAATATATAGCAATCGAATCTTGTTTGTTTAATAGCTTTTGAGTAAAACATTAACAAAATGCAATGAATGCAGAATTATAGAAGATTTTTCAAAAATCAGAATGAGCTATTGTTCGTCAAAATTAAATGAAAATTACAAATAAAGAATCAAACACAAAATGTTAATTAATCATTATTTAACAACAAATGTTGTTTCAAAAATTTGATGAAACCAATTTTAAAGATATTTTTATTTGGTATAAAAAACCAATTTCCAATTTGAGACTATAAAAATCATTTTTGTGACAAATACATAAAATCTCTCTCTTTCTGTCTTACTATCTCACTTTTTCTCTTATCTTTACTTATTATCATTACACTACAAAGAGATGTATCTTTAAACAGAAAATAAATTATCACTTAAAATATTTCATAATGCAAAAAAAAACTTGCAATAAGCTTCTTTTTTGGTATTAAAAGTATAGGACCAGCTCTCTAATTTTTGACTTAGTTAAAAATGACTAATTATTAGTCAAATCGCACTGTTAAAAATATAAATATGAATTTTCAATAACTTGTAAGTGAAGTTATTTACAATACGTGCTATTGAATTTTCAATAACACGGTTTTGAAAATACAAATATAAAATTTTTTTTTTAGAAAATAAAAATACACAGGTCGGGAATCGAACCCAGGATTTCCGGATCGTTATCTACGCCCTACGTACATCGGCCATCTTGAACTGTTGAAAATTTTTACCTTGATTGGGTACTTATTTGACAATGACAAATTTTTAACATCTATCTTTGAAATGATTGCGAACTATCCGTTATTATAAAAAATACAATATATATTATTAACAATAATAACTTTTTAAATGTTTTTGATGGCCATAAACTTTTCTTCATTAAATTGTTCGGTCTGCAACTGACAAGAAAAAAATAGGTTATGTCTAAGTAACAGTATTATATGTATGTTCAATTACATGTTCTTTAAATTTCAATTACACGTCCTTGAATTTTCAATAACAATATGAATTTTCAATAACAATATGAATTTTCGATTACGTGTTATTGAATTTTAATTCAAACCTGAATTTAATGTGAATTCACAATAACTCATGTTATTATTGAACAATGCTTGAATTTTCAAGTCTTTTCTAACAGGTGCGTGGCTAAGTTTTTCTTTCTCCAATTAGTTAAAAATAACTAAAAATAGATTTGACTGATTAAATTAGTAAAAAGAATTTTACTAAAATATTAGTAATTTTGACATAACCTAGAAATGAATTTGACTAATAATTAATTTTTTTTACTAAATGGTTAGTAGAAATATAACTATTTCAATTAGTGACTGAGTTTTTGCTTTGAAATTAGTTATTTTTAACTAATTTAGATTTAGAGAGAGTGTAAAAAAATTTTGTTAATTTTAAAACCGCATATCCTACACTGCAAAAACTGCTGTCGTCTAAGTGTCTTATTTAAGACATTTTAATGTCTTTTTTGTATTTAAGACGCAAAAATGTCTTAAAATAAGATATTTAGAAGACAGCAGTTTTTGCAGTGTAGTTGACAATTTGTATATAAATATAGAAGAACATTTATTAAATTTCGTATGCAATTGCATTAATTTTAATACATTTATAATAATTTTATTATACACATGTATGCCAATTTTATATTACGTTTTGCACATACCTGCATCCTATATAGGGGAGAGTCGGGTAAGTTGCCTGCTTGGTTTTCATAGGGCAATTTATCCGACCTTCCCCTATCGCATCGTAAAGAAAGCAGAGGAAAATATTTTTACAATGAATGCACAAACTGCAATATAAAATTAATATAGTATGGTTATATTTAAGTTAATGCAATAGTAATATAAAATTTAATAAATAAATTATTGTTTAAATAAACTTACTTGTATAAAAGATGTTAGTTAGGATAAAAATAAAATAATATCAAAATTACATTACATATACAGAACTTAAAATACGTATATGTACTTAGATGTAGAAACAAATATATTTTATAATTTTTTAAAAAAATTATTAATTTTTTAAGATAGAATAAGGTGTTTTTGCTAACTTGAGGTATACGTAACAAGTTAATATAAGATGTTTTGGATACATTTTTGGTCCAAAACATCTTAATAGATTAATCCCTTAAGCTAAATTATTCCCATATATGTATATCAGATCTTAAAATTTTCGTATAAAATTTATAATCAGTTTTTGACAATTCATGCAAAAAATATAAATAAATTATTTAAACAAGAATAAAATAAATAAGAAAGTACAAGTATGTATATCATTGAGTTTATTGATAAGATTTTAAGATTAGATTACTCTCTAAATCTGAAATGGTTAAAAGCTACCATTTTAACAGTGAAAACTCGTTTACTATTTCAAATAGTAATTTTTTACTAAAACTTTAGTAAAAAACTACTGATTTAATTAGTCAAAGTAATTTTAGGTTATGTTAAACTACTGAAAGAATTAGTAGATTTGTATTTACTAATTACATTAGTTATTTTTCACTATTTAATTAGTTAAATTTAACTGCCGAATTAGTAGTTTTTTTTACTATTAATTAGTTATTTTTTATTAATTGAAAAAGAGAAAACTCGTTCATGATTTTAACCCTTAAATTGTCATTTTTAACTAATTCAGATTTAGAGAGTAGAATTTCAATATTTATGAGTAACTTTTTATATCAATAAAATATAATTTATTAATTAAAATAACTTTTAAGAATAAATATCAAATAATTTTACAAAAAACAAACATTAAAATGTTTAACAAAAACTCAGGGTGTCCACTTCACCGGGAAACAACATGAAATGTCTATTTTTATTAGATCTATAACTTTTGTCTAAAATATTTTTAACAATTCTTGTAAAAAAATTCTGAATACTTTATGAGGTACTAACAAAAAACCTTAAATTATTATTGTATTTTATTATGGTTTTTACCATGATAACCAAATTTGCGTTAATTTTCACTGTCATTTTCGTAATCGAAGTTTCATTATAATCATAGGTGTGAAGTTTTCAGAATACACCCTTTACTTGTTTAATTATATTTTATAATATCTTTTACATATAACTGTGGATTAAGGATTTTTTATTTTGAGCCCTATAATGCCTATTTTTTTCGGACCATAAACGAACAGCTGTATTATTAAAAATAATAAACTTTCTAATATTTGAAAAGATTTTCTGAACAGAACTGTAAAAAACTATTTTTTTTTTATTTTTGGCCTTATAAGGTCCTATTTTTATTTCTGATAAAATCTAAGTCATCGACCTATAATACACCCCTTTACCAAGTTTAAATAAAATTTTTTTGATTCACTGATTTTTAATTTTTGTAAATAAAAAAATCCAGATTCAAAAATTGTTATTTTCTATTGTTTCATCTAAAATGTATTCTGATATTTATTTTGCTAAATTTATAGCCTAATATGTTGTAAGGAACATTAAAAAATTAATGCGAAAAGATTAGAAGTAATCTAATAAAAAGTCAGTAATTTAAAAAAATTTGGGTTTTTCAATTTTTTTGAAAAATTGGCATATATTTCGTTCTAATTAAAATTTTTGAATTTTCTAAGTTTATAAACCTAACTTGGGTCAACACCTAATATACCACCAAATTTCGTTTAAATCGGTTAAGTCGTTTGAATGTGATTGGCGTACAAAATTTTGTGACAGACAGACAGACAGACAGACATGAAATTTTTTATTAGCATTTTTGGATTCCTTGATGCTCAAAACGAAGGTTTATGTTAAAAATTTGAGATATAAAAAAGGAGCAAGACAAAACAAAACAGACAAAATTCTGATTTTATTGCTAAGGATTGTTTAATTATTTCCTTAATTTTTAATTCCATTTTTCAATTTTTATTTCTATTCTTCAGTTTTTAATTGTTTTCTTCTATAATAATTAATACTCTGCTTTTTTCTATTACTTTCTTTCACTTTTTAAGTATATTCTTTAAATTTCAATTCCATTCTTCAATTTTCAATTATTTGTTTCAAATTAAATTAATTTTTTCAATTTCTAATCCAGTTGTTCAATGTACAATTATTTCCAACAATTATTTTTATAATTTTCATAATTTTTTAATTGTCAATTAATTTTATTAAATTTAATATTTCTTGTTTAATTTTTTCAATTATTTTCTTCAGTTGTTTTTTGATCTAGACATATTTCGAATTTTGTTTTCAAATAAAAATTATTTTCGTCAATTTTAACATATTTTTTTAAATTTTTTAATTATTCTTGTCATTTTTAAACTATTTTCTTCAATTATTAATTATTTTTAGCATTTATTTAAACAATTTCTTTTTGTTAATTTACAGCTATTATTCAAATAAACCTATCGAGTTGTGGTTTTTCTGACTTAACTATTTTTTACATTTAAAGTTAAAGAAAGTATTCAGTAAAATTAACCATAACAACAATTTCCAATTGTTTAAACAAATTATTGTTAATCATTATTAATTCTTTACAACTGCACCTAGAAAGACACAACTTTTTCCTAATTTTATAAATTAATGACTCTGGTTAGAACAAAAAAAATTATTGACTATAAATTATTATTTTTACTTTATTTAATCAATTTAATATTGTTAACATTAAACTTTTATCCTAAAACACCAAGAGAATCATAGTTTTCTAACCTTAGAAACTTTTTATTTTTAAAGCAAGAAGAAATATAGCAAAATTATCCGTAGCCACCACGTAAAATTGTTTAAACAAATTATTGTTAAAATTTTTAATTTTTTACAAATGCTTATAAAACAACACAACTTGTAAAATTAGGAAAAATTTGGGTCTTTTTTTGTTTATTTGTAAAGGTGCAGTTGTAAAGAACTAATTATTATTAACAATAATTTGTTTAAACAATTGCAAATTGATGTTGTGGTTAATTTTACTAAATCCTATTTTTCATTTTTAATATAAAAAATAATTAAGACAGAAAAAACTGAAATTCGCTAGGTTTATGTCAACTCTCTAAATCTGAATTAGTGGTTTTCTACTAATGAATTAGCGAAATGTGAGTTACTATTAAAATAGTAAGAATTTTACTAATTTTTAGTAGAAAACTACTAAGAATTAGTAGAAAACTACTAATCTTGTAGTAGTAAACTACTAATTAAATTAGTAAAAAAATCTACTTTTTTGAAAAGTAAAGTTTCACTATTTCAATTAGTAGTTTTCTACTAAAAATTAGTAGTCTTCTACTAAGAATTAATAGTTTTCTACTATATGAATTAGAGAAAAATGAGCCATGAATTTGACTAATTCATAGTAGAAAACTACTAATTCAGATTTAGAGAGAATGGTATTAAAAATTGACAATAATAAATTGTTAAAACAATGTAAAAACAATAACTTATAGTCAACAATTTTTCTTACCCTAACCAGACCCCATTAATTTGCTATTTTAGGAAAAAGTTGTGTTTTTCTAGGTTTATTTGTAAAAAATTAATTATTATTCACAATAATTTGTTTAAACAATTGTGGTTGTTGTTAATTTTACTGACTATTTATTGTAATTTTATTTGTAAAAAATAGTTGAGTAAAAAAAAACTACAACTCGCTAGATTTATTTAAATAATAGTTAAAAAATAACAATAATAAATTGTTGAAACAATGTAAAAATAATAACTTATAATCAATAATTTTTCTTACTTTAACCAGAGCTTATTAAGGATTGTCACCGGCAATTGAAGGAAATGAGCTAGAAGTCTCAAATTTTGACATATTGTTCCTCAAATCAATTTAGCAAACATTGATTTTTTTCAAAAATTTTCACCACGTAGTTTTTGTTTAAAAAATTAAAATAAATGTGCAATTTAAGGTATTAGTCGCGTAAAATGATTTTCGTCAGATTTTTTTAAAACTTTGTATCTGTATTCATGAGGTATTTATCTATGAAATGAGATCTATCCTATTAATTTTCACCACTTCTGAGCTTCAAAATATTAAGTCAAAGTTTATACCTTTTACATGCAATAGCACAAAATGCATGTAAAAAATGTCTCTTATATTCAATTATAAAAAAACAAGTCGTCAGTTTTTCAAATAAAACTACTAAGTTACACATTGAGATAAAATAAATCCTTTAAAAAAAAATTAATTTTATTGACCACGCCGTATAAAAAGTACTTATAGTACTTATAGTACTTATAGTACCTGACTCAAAATCGTGAAAATTACATATATTATATTAGAAGAGGTCACAAGAAAGCAAGTGAGTTGATATAAAAGTTTATTTTTTGTTCTTTTTATTTTGCGGGAGTTTTGCGGGAGCATTTACGCGACTAATACCTTAACACAGGTTCTTATGGAAACTCACTTAAATCTTCGAAAAAAATGTGATGGAAATGAGCTTAAATTCTAAAATTTAGATATTAGGAAGAAAACGTCGTCAACTTTTAATTAAAAAAGTTTAGAAAAAACTGACCATGGATTTACTGAATAAATAATTATCAAAGTTTTTTTTGACAAAAAATGAATGATGACCTTGAAACTAGCAGTTGCGCTGTAACATTACACTTAATTCAAATGTAGTAATACAAAAGCCATAAATTTTTCTTCTACGCTAAAAAATCTTAATTGTTTTTGTTAATAAAACAAGTTGTACATCTTTACCTTTATTATATTAAAGTCACTTTTATATTTCAAAACTTCTAGACGCTTTGATTTCAAGAAATACACAAAATTTGAGGTTAGGATTACATAAACACTACGTCTGCGCACAACAAATCTAAAGTGGATATTGCCAACATAATTTCTATTAATTTTTGCAGGAAGCTTATTTAGCAAAATTTGTAACATTTAAATAAAAATAAAATATGCATTATGTATTTATCCAACTTTTTCAAATAAATCAATCAATAAATATTATATATTAATATTTTTTAGCAAGTTTGAGAAATAAATATTTTACTTTCTTTAAGTTGAAACCCTGCGTGATAATGGAGCTAATACACGGGGATTAAAAAACAATCCCCTTACCGCGCATCTCGGCATTGACAATCCTTAATTTGTAAAATTAGGAAAAACTTGTCTTTCTAGGTGCTTTTGTAAAGAATTAATTAATAATAACAATAATTTGTTTAAACAATTGCAAATTGTTGTTGTGGTTAATTTCCTGAATACTATTTTTAATTTTAATTGTAAAAAATAGTTAAGTCAGAAAAAACTACAACTCGCTAATTTTATTTGAATTATAGCTTAAATTAACGATAATAAATTGTTTAAATAAATTGAAAATAATAATTTGAAGTAATTAATTTGTCTTAGTCTAACCAGAGCCCATTAATTTGTAAAATTAGGAAAAAGTTCTGTTTTTCTAGATGCATTTGTAAAGAATTAATTAATACTTAAAATAATTTGTTTAAATAATTGCAAATTGTTGTCGTAGTTAATTTTACTGAATATTTATTGTAATTTTATTTGTAAAAAATAGTTGAGTCAAAAAAAACTACAACTCGCTAGATTTATTTAAATAACAGTTAAAAAGATAACAATAATAAATTATTAAAACAATGTAAAAATAATAACTTATAGTGAATAATTTTTCTTACTTTAACCAGAGCCAATTATTTTGTCACATGACTTAATTTAAGATTTTTATATTGTACAGAATGAGAATGTTATTTTGTACAAATGCTAAATGTTATTTTGTACTATTTTGAAAAATGAATTTGTATTTTGTACAAGTATTTAAAAACTGGATTTAATTGTGATCCCAAAGGTTTTTAGCTTCTTTAAAAAATTGTACAAAATAACAAATTCATTTTTCAAAATTGTACAAAATAACATTTAGCAGTTGAACAAAATAACATTTCCATTCTGTACAATATAACAATTTTAAATTAAGTCATGTGTCAAAATGATACTGGCTCACTTTAACCAGAGCCAATTATTTTGTAAAATTAGGCAAAAGTTGTGTTTTTCTAGATGCATTTGTAAAGAATTAATTATTATTTAAAATAATTTGTTTAAACAATTGCAAATTGTTGTTGTGGTTAATTTCCTGAATACTGTTTTTAATTTTAATTGTAAAAAATAGTTAAGTCAGAAAAAACTACAACTCGCTAGGTTTATTTAAATTATAACTTTAATTCACAATAATAAATTGTTTAAATAAATTAAAAATAATAATTTGAAGTAAATAATTTGTCTTAGTCTAACCAGAGCCCATTAATTTGTAAAATTAGGAAAAAGTTGTGTTTTTCTAGATGCATTTATAAAGAATTAATTATTATTAAAAATAATTTGTTTAAACAATTGGAAATTGTTGTCGTAGTTAATTTTACTGTATATTTATTATAATTTTATTTGTAAAAAATAGTTGAGTCAAAAAAACTACAACTCGCTAGATTTATTTAAATAATAGTTAAAAAATAACAATAATAAATTGTTTAAATAAATTAAAAATAATAATTTATGGTCAATAATTTGTCTTATTCTAATTAGAGCCCATTAATTTTTAAAATAAGGAAAAATTTGTGTCTTTTTAGGTGCAGTTGCAAAGATATAATTATTATTAACAATATTATTATTAAACAATTGCAAATTGTTGTTGTAGTTAATTTTACTTAATACTTATTAGGGGCCGTTCGAAAAATACGTAACGCTTTTTTGGATCTATTATGACCTCCCCCTTCGTAATGGGATGGTATGTAGAAGTTCATTTTTTCTGACCCCTCCTCCCCCTATTTCTTGAACGGCTCCTTATAATTTTATACGTAAAAAATAGTTTAGTCAGAAAAAACTGCAACACGCTTGATTTATTTGAATGATATCTTAAATTAATAATAATAAATTGTTTAAACAAATGAAAAATAATAATTTATAGTCAATAATTCACTTATTCTAACTAGAGCCCATTAATTTGTAAAATTAGGAAAAAGTTGTGTCTTATTAACTATTATTTGTTTAAACAATTGCAAATTGTTGTTTTGGTTAATTTTACTGAATACTTTCTTTAATTTTAATTGTAAAAAATAGTTAAGTCAGAAAGAACTGCAACTCGCTAGGTTTATTTGAATAATAGCTTAAATTAACAACAATAAATTGTTTAAACAAATTAAAAATACATAAAAATATCTTTAAACATTTGTAACTTGACGATATGTAACAATTTTGTTGATAAATCCTAAAGAAACTATTTATTTGTAATTTAAAAAAAATTTCCATTCTTTTGCATTTATGGTGGTTGTTCAACCCTATAAAAAATGGTTAATATTAATGAATTATAGAATGTTATTTTTTGAGGACTTCTCAAGACGTGATTCGCTGTACGGCTGTTTTGAGCGATTTTTGTGGATTTTGTAGCGAAATTACGAAAAAGTGCGTTTTTCCCATGTGAAATCAATGGTAAATTTCAAGGTGTTTAAGCCACCCTTAAATATTGTCCTATTTGTAAAACAAAAAAAAATAGGGGTAGTTTTTTCTCGTTTTGGAAACTTTTTCAGGGCTAGGAGCAAAACATTTCAGACTCTCGTCTTTATGGACCACCCAAGCTGTATAAGAAGTTTTAAGTAAGCTGTCGTCGCTTGTATAAGATACTTGTTTCTGCAGTAAATGATCGATATCTCTCGATATGTTGACTTGAAAACTACTTGTCTTGAACCTGTTCAAGGATCAATATTCTGCACAGTCAGCTTTAGCTAGAACGCGTTAGAGTGGTCGTACGATTATTTCAAGAGTTTCAACTGATAAGAGTGACGTTTACGCGATAAGCGGAAACAAGGTTACCGCTATTTTTGACGCCTCTATCTTTGGTGCTTATCGTGCCAAGTCAATGATGTTAGGAATTTGGACCAATAGCGCACTTTGCAAAGGAATTCCTCAGCTGTAAGTGTCCCGTGAGTTGCTAACCCTCCCGAGATTGCTGGAGGAGCATCCTTCCCACGTGCTTTTACATAAACGATAAGCGGAATCACCGACAAAGTCCCTGCATATTACAGGGTAAAAGCGGCTTTCGTTGCATCGATGGCTTGGCGACGACGGGGACGTCGACGTGAGTACTAGGTCGAGGTGGTGGAGCTCGAGGGCGCCTGCGTGGGCTTCGACGACGACGACGCGCGTCGCAACGACCGAAGTTCACCGAGCGAGCACGGCTACGTGGAGACTCCGGTTGCTTTGGCCTGGCACGGGCTACACTCGCAGTGTTCCAAAAGTCGGCACCACGCACGAACCGCACGTCGACGCCTTAAGACACGTTCAACAAGAGACGAACACGCACGCAAAACACACACACACCAACGTTCTCGAAACCGAAACCACAAACACGTAGAACGCGCGCCTCCTCAAAACGCATCGTCCTCACGGCTCGTTGAACGATAGCATCCACGGAAGTGCTGATCCTGCGCGAGCCAACAACTCCAACGGCACAGTTGCAACCTGGCAGAGTAACTGCGGACTTGGGGATAGTAACGACAACGGCTGTTCCAGGTCACGCCACCCCTAACCAGCCGTCGAGGAAATGTTGTCCATCGCGAGGAAAATACGTTAACCTGGAGTGTGCTGGTGGAGGTCGGTGGAGGAAGAGGAGAAAAAACATCAATTCATCAAGACTTATCTAGAGGTACCCGAACCGTCCCTGACCTTCCTTCACGGTGTCAGCAAGTATCGTGCGTTTCTAGTGTTACGTGGCTTCATAACAAGCATTCTTTCGCGAACAGTGTTCCATCGTGCCAAGTGCCAGTGTCCATTTGGTTCCGATATCTTGGAATCGAATCATCGTGCGCGAAAATCGGGCCAACACAATCAGTGATAAAGAAAACACTTCTTAAAGGCGCAATATTCTTTAAAAGGGTACGACATCCTGCAACAAGAAGTGACAACCTTCAACCGGGATTTTACCCCCAATTAACAAACGTAGTAGTGAGTTTGATAAGGAACTAGTGCATACATTACACTCTACACCGACAATCACAAAGATGATGAATGATCGTCTCTTTTCAAGCAACCAGACACGATTAGCGACTGGGGCAACCCTTTAGTATTCATTGAGACGAGAATATTTGTGTGACGCAATAGCGCAGTTTAAAGGCAGTATTCTTATCCATTGATAAGAATCAGAAATTCTCAACCTCTTGGTCTTCCGGGGTTTTCGGTGCGTGTCTTGATGAGCGTGGCGTGGATCGATAGTGGCCTCGCGAGCTCGACTCGACGTTGACGTCGGCGAAATACCCCCTGGTGACATTCACACTCCAACACGAGGTGAAGTTTCATCAGCCAAAGTGACCTGATTTCTTGACATTGGCTAGAA